>OZ014523.1:224257069-225507069 GCA_963966055.1 Lathyrus aphaca | reverse complement strand
GGCTCTTGGATTGCTCAGATCACAAACCCTAGGTGCAGATGACTTAGAAACTATGCAGTGAATCAAAAAATGAGATGTAAGATGATATGATTGAGTTTATGCATATGAAATGATCACAAGCCATGGTGTGAATGGGTGAGGGAAAATTTGGGGTGTTTACAGCTGCCCCTATTCAAACATGAGTTAGCTGTGCAGGTTGTAAGCAACAGCTTAACAGGCAAACAAGATAACTTGTGGTTGAATACCAAAGACAGTCCAAAATTTGCACTCACAGAATGAAGAAGAAAAGGGATATAGATTGTAAAAGGAAAATAAAGTATATTGTAAAGTGTGGGCGACGGAGGACGACCGTCGAGCAGAGGGCGACTGCTGGGTAAAGAGCGATGACAGGGACGACCGACATGCTGGGAAAAGTGTGGGAAATAAAGCGATGACGGGGACGGCCGACATGCTGGGGATAAAAGGTAAAGCCAAGACGGGGACGGCCGACTAGCTGGGAAAAATAAAATTATGATGGGGACGGCCATCAAGATGAAGTTGAAAGGTTCTCTGGGAATTAATGAAACATGACGGGGACGGCCATCAAGTTCACAAAGCAAAGTAACCGACGATGGGGACGGCCATCGGGCTAAAAGAAAAGGGACCACGACGGGGACGGCCATCGGGTTAAAGAATAAATGAAATAAACAGATGATGAGGTACGGTCATCAAAGGTGAAGGATGATCACCTAGCAGGGGACGGCTGCTCTGTTGGGTTAAGATGAGGGACGGTCATCTAAGGTGGAGGACGACCACCGGGCAGGGTACGGCTGCCGAAAATACCGCGACATAGGACGAATGCCGGATAAAAGGTCAACGATGGGGACGGCCATCGAACGAGCATGATGGAGGACGACCATCAAGAGGTGGAGGACGACCACTTAGCAGGGGACGGCTTCTCTCGAGGTTTATCGTGACATAGGACGAATGTCAGATAACCAAAAAATCAACAATGGGGACGGCCATTGGATAAAATGATGAAGGACGATCATCAAAAGGTGGAGGACGACCACCTAGCAGGGGACGGCTGCTAAAAATCAACGATGGGGACGGCCATCGGATGAGCATGATGGAGGACGACCATCAAGAGGTGGAGGACGACCACCTAGCAGGGTACGGCTGCTCTCAGGGTTTATCATAACACAGGACGAGTGTCAGATAAAAAGGGAAAATTTGCTTTGGCGATCTACTGGGGATGTAATAACACGGACGAGTGTTTACAACCAAGAAAAGAAAGGTATAAGTGTTTAGATATTGTGTATAGATTAGAGATGCGGACGAGCATCCTTAAGACTACGATACGGACGAGTATCGGGTAGAAACAAACTGACACATGTTCAGAGATGATGATACGGACGAGTATCAACCGGTTAATAGAGAACACGGACGAGTGTTGAATCTGAGGGGACTCTTCTGGGGAATAGTAGACACAGACGAGTATCTATACTCAAGAAGACATAAGTGTTTGACACGGTGTGTGGATTAAAGATGCGGACGAGCACCCTTAAGACTATGATACAGACGAGTATCAGGTAGAAACAAACACTTGACGCATATTCTGAGATGATGGTACGGACGAGTACCAACTGGTTAACAAAGAACATGGACCAATGTCGGATCTGCGGGGATATAAATGGTGTACGCAAGATACGGACAAGTATCTGTATAAGTGTAATATGAGTAGTGTATAGATGAGTGTTTATCTGCTGGGGATGGTGACACGGACGAGTGTCGAAAGGAGAAGAGTATAATATCAACAAGTATATGGGTTGTAAGAGTGTAAGCGACTGCGCTGAGGATATGACACGGACGGGTGTCGAGAAAATATACAAGTATAGGTGAGTGCAAAGGTGATGTCTTTGGCTTTCTGCTGAGGATATGACACGGACGGGTGTTAGGAAATATCTGTAATACGGGCGGTATTGTTTGTAAAGGATGTTCGGGCGGCTTTACTGGGGAATGATGACACGGACGGGTGTCAAAAGGGAGTATATACTGGTGTTTGATTTGTGAGGCAACTGCTTTTGCTGGGGACTCTGGTGGGGATTTTTTTTGTATATTTAATGATGAAAGGTTATTATTCACAAGTGCTTGATTCACATCATGGCTTATGATTATGCTATATGTTTGATTTTTGCCGTAATGCTCCGTATTTGACGGAATGCTACGCTTTGTGGGTGAATATGATGCGAATGCCATGTTTATGCAAAAGGTACAAATCCGGGATTCGGATCCCGTTGTTGCGAAGATCTCTGGTTGATCTGCCTAGAATGGACATCCCAGCTGGGGATAAGATCATTGGTAGATCTGGTGAGATGTATCTGCTTGGGGGTATAGGTCACTGATTGACATATCCTTGTAATATAGGACCCAGCTGGGGTTTGTAGAAGCTTTCTGTACTCTGTTGTGACTCCTTCATGCGTTGCTCTTCTGAATAGAGGCTAAGGATTCTGTGGGGAGATGATTCCCTGACTTCTGTATTCTGCTGAGGAAGAATGATTGGTACTACGGCTGGGGAATGTAATGAGGGGCAACTCAGCTGGGGAGAAAGCACCTTGAGTGCTAAGACTGTTTGTTGATTTGCCACCTTGCTGGGATGTAACTTGCATGCCTCAAGTTGCGTTCTGGATACCTGCAATCCTGCAAAGATAAGGAAACGCACAAAAGGTCCCGAGGTATCCTTTACTGGATTCCGTCATAGGAGTTGAGCATTCTCAAGAATAAGTTTATTCCCTGCAAGCATGTGCTTTTATTTTCTTAGAGAAGAGCATCTGTACTTATGCAATTAGTTTTTGAGACATCAGACATTCTTTGCAAATAAAATATGTACAAGACGAAACATGACTGAAAAATCTGATTTTATTAATTCTTGTGCCCCGAATTGGCAAAATACAGTCAAGGAAACAAATCTCCTAAAATGAAGAGATTGTTACAAATTGAGAAACAAAGTGCTGGCGATGTTGACGACGCTTTGAAGGAGCTTCCTCTTCTGTTATGACTCGTATGACTTTTGACGTTCTTCCCGTCTTGCTTTCTGAAAAAGGCTGATTCTGAATGAAGCTTGATCCTTTTGAAGCTTTCCAAGTTGCGGGTAATACAGACGAATTCAGAATGCAGTTGTTCGCTTATTCCCTTATTTTTGCATGGATCGCCCTTTCGGGTTTTCAATCCATCGGGATACCCATTTTTGCCTGAGTTGTCCAATGCGGCTTTTCAACTCAGCGGGTGTACATTTTTGTTTATTTTCCCTTATTTTTGCCCGAGTCTTTTATTCTGTTTTTGACTCGCCGGGATGCCCTATTTTTGCCTGGACTTACATTCTGTTTTTGTGTCCAGCGGGTCATTTTATGCGAAGTATTTTTTAACTGCATCTGAATTCACAGGGGACGGGAAATCTTCACCATCCATGGTGCTGAGCATCAGTGCTCCACCAGAGAAAACTTTCTTTACTACAAATGGTCCTTCGTAATTTGGAGTCCATTTGCCCCTGTGGTCTGTATGAGGAGGAAGGATTCTTTTCAGCACAAGATCTCCTACTTGGTACTCTCGGTGCCTGACTTTCTGATCGAAGGCTTTCTTCATTCTCTTCTGATATAACTGCCCATGACAGATTGCAGCCAATCTTTTCTCTTCGATCAAACTCAGTTGTTCGTATCGGGCCCGAACCCATTCTGCTTCACTCAGTTTAACATCCATTAGTACCCGTAAAGAGGGTAATTCAACTTCAACAGGTAGGACTGCTTCCATACCATACACAAGCTGATACGGTGTTTCCCCAGTGGATGTTCTGATTGACGTGTGGTACCCATGCAAGGCAAACGGTAGCATTTCATGCCAGTCTTTGTATGTGACTACCATCTTCTGCACAATCTTCTTGATGTTCTTATTTGCTGCCTCAACAGCGCCATTCATCTTTGGCCTGTAAGGAGAAGAATTGTGATGTTGGATCTTGAAATCCCGGCACAGCTCTGCCATCATTTTGTTGTTTAGATTGGAACCATTATCAGTAATGATTCGTTCGGGCACTCCATATCGACAGATGATATCTCTCTTCAGAAATCTGGCTACCACTTGTCTCGTAACATTGGCATAGGAAGCTGCTTCGACCCACTTGGTGAAATAATCAATGGCAACCAGGATGAATTTGTGGCCGTTCGAAGCAGTTGGCTCAATCTTGCCAATCATATCAATGCCCCACATGGCAAAGGGCCATGGTGAAGACATGATGTTCAAAGGATTGGGAGGTACATGCACCTTATCTGCATAGATCTGGCATTTATGGCATTTTCTGGCGTAGGCACAACAGTCTGCATCCATTGTGATCCAGTAATAACCTGATCTTAACAATTTCTTGGCCATGGCATGCCCTCCAGCATGGGTACCAAATTATCCTTCGTGCACTTCATGCATTAACAAATCTGCTTCCGTCTTGTCAACACATCTGAGGAGTACCATATCAAAGTTCCTTTTGTATAAAGACCCATCAGTGTTCAGAAAGAAACTACCAGCAAACCTTCTCAAAGTCTTCTTATCATTGGAAGATGCCCCAGGTGGGTATGTTTGACCCTCCAAGAAGCATTTAATGTCATGGAACCAAGGCTTATCATCTTTGACAACTTCTGCTGCGAACACATATGCTGGTCTATCAAGTATGGACACTGAAATCTGAGGTACAAAGTTAGCAGCTTGAACTTTGATCATGGATGAAATGGTAGCAAGAGCATCTGCAAACTGATTCTCGTCCCGAGGGATATACTCAAGCTTGACCGTTGTAAAGAAAGTCAATAACCTCCTCGTATAATCCCTGTAAGGTATCAAGTGATCCTGGTGGGTGTACCATTTTCCATTAGTTTGATTAACTACCAAAGCTGAATCTCCGAATACGGTCAATGTCTTGATCCTGAGGTCAATGGCTTCCTCAAGACCCATAATACAAGCTTCGTATTCAGCTTCGTTGTTAGTGCAGTTGAAAGTGAGTTTTGCCGAGAAAGGCATGTGAACTCCCTTAGGTGTAATAAGTACTGCACCAACACCACGACCATTCATATTAACAGCCCCATCAAACATCATAGTCCATTCTTCTTTCGGGTCGGGCCCTTCAGTGTGAATAGGCTCTTCATGATCTTTTGATTTTATGAACATGATGTCTTCATCAGGGAAGTCAAATCTCATAGGCTGGTAGTCATCAATGGGTTGCTCAGCAAGATATTCCGACAATACACTGCCCTTGATGGCTTTCTGAGATGTGTATTGAATGTCATATTCTGTGAGAATCATTTGCCATCTTGCAACCCGTCCGGTAAGAGCCGGCTTCTCGAAAATGTACTTGACTGGGTCCATTTTTGAGATTAACAAGGTAGTGTGGGTCAACATATACTGTCTCAGTCGGCGAGCAGCCCACGCTAAAGCACAGCAAGTTTTCTCGAGCAGTGAATAACGTTGTTCACAGTCGGTAAACTTTTTGCTCAGGTAGTATATTGCATACTCTTTTCGACCAGACTCGTCATGCTGGCCCAGCACACACCCCATTGACTCTTCTAATACTGTCAAGTACATAATCAGAGGTCTTCCTTCAACTGGCGGCATAAGGATTGGAGGTTCTTGTAAGTACTCCTTGATCTTGTCAAAAGCCTTCTGGCAATCTTCGTTCCACCTGACCGTTTGTTCTTTTCTTAACAGCTTGAACAAGGGTTCACAGGTTGCTGTAAGGTGAGATATGAACCTTGAAATGTAGTTCAATCGACCTAAGAACCCTCGAACTTCTTTCTCAGTTTTCGGTGCAGGCATCTCTTGAATAGCTTTGACTTTATCAGGGTCAACTTCAATCCCTTTCTCGCTTACAATAAAACCCAGCAGCTTGCCAGATCGCACCCCGAATGTGCATTTGTTGGGGTTCAGCTTCAGTTGGTACTTCCTCAGACGTTTGAACAACTTCAGCAGATTTACCAGGTGATCTTCCTCTGTAAGGGACTTGGCGATCATGTCATCCACATAACATTCTATTTCCTTATGGATCATATCGTGGAACAATGTCACCATAGCCCGTTGATATGTTGCACCAGCATTCTTCAGTCCGAATGGCATCACTTTGTAACAGAATGTGCCCCAGGGTGTGATGAAAGTTGTCTTCTCCATGTCTTCAGGTGACATCTTGATCTGATTATATCCTGAAAATCCGTCCATGAAGGAGAATACCGAGAACTGAGCCGTGTTATCCACCAATACATCAATGTGAGGTAATGGGAAGTCATCTTTCGGGCTGGCTCTGTTCAGATCCCGGTAGTCAACACACATCCTTACCTTACCATCTTTCTTAGGTACAGGTACTATATTAGCAACCCACGGCGGATAGCTAGTTACGGCAAGGAACCCGGCGTCCCATTGCTTTTGTACCTCTTCCTTGATCTTCATAGCCATGTCTGGGCGAGTACGGCGCAGTTTCTGTTTAACCGGTGGGCACTCTTCCCTCAAAGGCAGCTTGTGCACAACAATGTCGGTATCCAACCCTGGCATGTCTTGATACGACCAAGCAAACACGTCCACATACTCTTGAAGCAGATCAATCAGTTGTCTCTTCACTGAGTCTTGCAGGCAGGCCCCGATTTTAACCTCTTTCACGTCTTCATCTGTACCAAGATTAATCACTTCGACCTCCTCCCGGTGAGGAGTGATAACTTTTTCCTCTTGTCTCAACAACCTGGCTAGCTCTTCAGGAAGCTCATATTCTTCTTCAACCCCTTCATCAGCTTGATTGATCGGATTGTCAAAGTCATACGAAGTCATAGCCGTGCTGTTGTCGGTGCTGTCAGGAAGGCACTCTCTGCAAGGGTTCAGTTTGTTCATTTTAGTGATTGATTTTAATCTTGCTTAGAAAAGTGTAATAAAGTTATCATTTTGAAAACATCGCCATTTATTTTTTTTTTGTACAAAAAAGAAAAATGAAAAAACAGTGAACGGAAAAGAAAAAGACTCGTTTGCAAAAAGATGTCTGATATTTCATTAATTGATCTTGTTTGCACAAAAAGTATAGATGGCCCGGTTACAAAATGAGTCTTGTCATCTTGGGCAAGATGCAAGACTTTGATGCATGCTATAAAAATACAGGAAATAATAATTACTCTGCTCGAGTAACTCTTATAATTTCCTGGGAAGACCAGTTT
The DNA here is from genome assembly GCA_963966055.1 of Lathyrus aphaca. NCBI lineage: Eukaryota > Viridiplantae > Streptophyta > Magnoliopsida > Fabales > Fabaceae > Lathyrus > Lathyrus aphaca. The sequence goes on along the minus strand of OZ014523.1, from coordinate 225,499,870 downwards.
GAGATACTGCTCCCCGGGATCTTTGGACGAATCCAATTCTCCAGATTGCGCTCCTCTTCCAGCTCGTCTTCCAAATTGTTGATAACATCAGGGGTGAGCATCCCCCCACTGACAAATCCATGCTTCTCAGCAGCCTTTGCTTGATGTTGTTGAGTTGGTCTGTAACCCAACCCAAATTTGTCCTTCTTCTCCTCCACAGCTAAAACCTTGCCCCAGCCTTGGGCGGTTCCTTCCTCAACAACCTTCCGGGCTTGTTGATAAGATGACATGGAGATCCCAGATACAGCAGATGCTTCATTAACATTCAAGGCCTCAAATCCTTGGCTCATTGTTTCATGGATCTCCCCGTCCATCTCAATGTACTTATAAGTAGCCAGATGGCTAACAAATATATCCTCCTCCCCACAGATTGTAACAACTTGGCCTTCCCACTCAAATTTTAACTTCTGGTGAAGGGTAGACGTTACTGCGCCAGCGGCGTGAATCCAAGGTCTACCCAACAAACAGCTGTAGGCAGGCTGAATGTCCATCACATAGAAGATAGTTTTAAAGGTCTGTGGGCCAATTGTCACAGGTAGCTCAATTTCTCCCAGCACCGATCTCTTAGAACCATCAAAGGCTCTTACTACCAGGTTACTGGGTCGCAATGCTAATCCTTCATACTCTAGCTTCACCAGAGCCTTCTTTGGTAAGACATTAAGGGACGACCCCGTGTCTACCAGCACATGAGAGAGGACTGCACCTTTGCATTCCATGGTGATGTGCAAGGCCTTGTTGTGGTTGCGGCCATCCGTTGTCAAGTCAGTATTGGTGAACCCTAGCCCATTGCTAGCAGTAACATTTCCAACCACGGTTTCCAATTGATTGACGGTGATCTCTTCAGGCACGTAAGCTGCGTGCAAGACTTTAAGTAGTGCATTCCGATGGGCTTCGGAGCACATAAGCAGTGAGAGGATAGAGATCTTGGATGGCGTCTGGTGAAGCTGATCCACTATTTTATAATCACTCTTTTTGATGATTCTCATAAACTCATCAACTTCTTGATCGAATGGTGTTTTCAAGGCTTCCTTAACTGTTTGATCTTCCTGCACCGGACTCTTTCCTTTCGCCTTGGCAGCAGCTTCTGCTTCGGCAGTGGGTCTCTGAATCTGTGGAGCGAAGAGACGTCCGCTTCGGGTGAAGCCTCCGCCCCCTCCCACATTATCTATTTGTGGTGCAGGTGTTGATGTATCAAGAGTGATTCTTTGTCCCTCGCAGTACACGTCAGAGCCATAGTGCCAAGGGATGGCCCTATTGCTTTCATATGGTACTGGTCCAGGCACCGTGACAGTGACTGGACTGATTGCTGCTGCTGAAGGGACTGTGATAGTTTGCGGATCGTAATAAATTGTGACTGGTGCTCTGATGGGAGCAGCACCTTCTGAATTGTAGGCAGAGTTGTTTTCAGGATCATAAAATATTGTGACAGTAGAGACATCTTCATGATTTGTTGCTGGAGTTGTAGGAGACATTGTCGGAAGGATGGATGTTGTTGTTGTAGGAGGTTCAAAATGGAGTGAAGCTGAAGTTGTAGCAGGAAAATTTGTTGAAAACTGATCAGTTGAAAAGACAGATGAAGTACTTGTTGATGAAACCGAAGAATTGTCAGGAACAATGGTTGCTGCAGTTGTAGGAGGTTCTGAAACCGCTGCTGATGAGATTGCTGGATTTGTTGGAAATGATGTGGTGATCTGAAGTTGGCCACTCCGAATAAGACCATCTATGCCATTCCTCAGATTATCGCACCCGTTTACTGAAATATTGCAGTAAGCACACCCTAACTCGCATCCTGGGAACATCTGACATTCCAAGAGCTGAGCCTTGATTTCTACCAACGGTGTCTTGATCTGACCCACACTGGTTATTAAATAAGACGGCTTGTCTTCTTCAATAGCGTTAATTCGGGGACCACCATGGTTTGGCATAGGATTTTTGTTGACATTGGGTGGTGGTGCAAAATTCAGAGCTTTTGAGTCTACCAGGTCTTGTACCTTCATGTGCAAGGCTCTGCACTTTTCCGTACTATGGCCAGGTGCGTTTGAATGAAAGGCACACCTAGCATTAGAGTCGTAGTTCCTGGGTAGACTGTTGGGATCCGGAGGCGCCAACGTCCTTAGCTCAACCAGGTTGAGTTTCAGGAGTTGTGGCAGCAATGTAGCATATGGCATGGGGATCGGATCGATCACCCTGTTAGCTTGAGATGGCCTCTGTTGGAATGGCCTTTGCTGGTTATTGTTTTTGGTGTTGCTGTTGTTGTAATTTCTTGGAGGATACTGATTTTGCTGATGGTACTGAGGTTGCTGCTGATAGTTTTGTTGCGGAGGCTGATAGACTGGTTGTGGATGAGCTGGAGCAGGGATGGTGACTGCTGCTACTGATCTATGCACATATTGGGGCCTGCCCCTGTTGGTGTGGATGGCATTAGTCTCACCAGTCCTTCTTGGGCCTGTAAAAGGCTTTCTTGCATTACTGGATGAGCTTGCACCATTGTCTGAGATCTTACCCATCTTCAATAGGCTTTCAATTCTCTCCCCGGCTATGACTACATTTGCAAAGCTGGAAGATGAGAAGGCAGCTAGCCTATCAATGTAAGTTCCCTGAAGGGTGTTCATGAACATATCAGCCATTTCCCTTTCAGACATAGGTGGCTGGACAGCAGCAGCAAGCTGTCTCCATCTTTGAGCATATTCTCTGAAGCTCTCTCTAGATGACTGTGACATTCCCATTAGGAGGGTCCTGTTGGGTGCCATATCCAGATTATACTGATACTGTCTGATGAAGGCCTCTGCCAGGTCCTTCCAGCATCTAATTGTTGCTCTTGTCAGATGGGAATACCACTCCCTCGAAGCTCCAGTCAAGCTATCTTCGAAATAGAACATCCACAACTTCTCGTCCATGGTATAAGCTTTTAATCTCCCGAGAAAAGATTGTAGATGGGTTCGGGGACAGGAAGTCCCGTTATACTTTTCGAAACATGGTGGCTTGAACTTGTGGGGAATCCTGACCCCGTCTACCAAGCCCATATCCATAACGTCAAAACCCAAAGAGTTTTGAGACTCTAAGGATCTTAACTTCTCAGCTATCTCATCCAACCTTCTATCGTAAGCTTCTTCTCCAGCCCCCATTACTGTGAACTGGTCTTCTTGTGGGTCCTCTTGCAGTACCCTCCCTGCTGTGGCAGGCCCTTGTATGTTGACAGGAATATTGGCTTCTGGATGGAGGTGGGGCCCAAAGACTGGGGGATTGACATGTGGTTGGACTCTTTCATTGTTGCTAGTCCCCGCAGTCCCCGGTTGATGATCCTCCTGGTTTCTCCCTTCTACCAGTGCTCTGAGCCTCTCCTGGCTTTGAGCCATGTTGTTCATTACTTCCATAAACTGCGTTATCTGCGTTCTCATTTCCAATCTTTCGTTTGCCATCTGATTTCTGACCTCTGCAAGGTCCTGCTGTACCTGATCCATCTGAATCCCCAGAAGGTTGTTTCGGGTTGGATATCGGTGCGGACGATTGAGGGGAAACACCCGGCGACGAGCAATAGTTCCTGAACATCACAACAGAGTTAGCAACAACAAAACAAAAAACCTACAAAACAAACAAAGGGTTAGCATGCAATGCAGTATGCTTATTTGTGTTCAAGGTATCCGGCTTGGCATTCGGTTTTGACCCTTCCCGACCCTTGAAGATGATGCTGTTGAAGTTGCTTGAAGAAAACTCAGATGAAGCAAACCAAACACAAATATATATTACAAAAAGCAAAATAATACAACTTGTTCTTTTACAACACCAGCCCTCTAAGGGGTCAAAATACACTACAAGAAAAGAAAATAAAAGTACATGGAATGAAAGCAACAACAAACAAATGGTCAAACACCAAGACCAAACTCATCCTCACGAACTTCCTTGAGAAGTGCTTCGGTCACAGGATCAGCTGGACGCTCCGTAAGATTCCTGATAAGGAGGTTCCGGGTAGCAACAGCTGTAGCCAACTTCTTGTGCTGACTTTGGTCCTTTGACCTCTTCACCCCAGCTTTGATCTTTAGCTCTGATATCTCCCTCTGGGCTGCTGCCAGGGCTTCTTGCTGCTCTTTTGCACTTGCTTCCATCTGTTCCATCTTGTCTTGGACCTTCTTGTCCTCCAGAGTACGAGCCTCGGTGATCCTGACCCACCTAGCCTGACTCTCCTTTAGATACAAGTCTGTCCTAGCTTTCTGGAATTGGGCTTCCTTGCAAGCATTCTTCAGGATTTGTTCTCCAGCCCTAGACTTCTTAATGTAATCTTCAGACTTTTCAATTCTAGCCAGATGCTCTTTCTTCAACTTCTCCAGCCTTTCAATATCCAATCTTCCATCCTTCCTCTCACAGAGGGTCTTCTGCAAAGCTTGAGTCAACTTCTCATTTCTTTCTTTCAAGCTCTCAAACTCTTCTAAGCTGGCAGTTGCTGGAGGTGGTGTCGTGGAAGGCCCAGGCATATCTTCAATAGTAAAGGGCATCCCAGAGAATTGAGCCCTAGCATAGGACCAATCATAGTATTGTGCTGATGCCACATTGTTGCACTTCCCCAAAATGGTTACCCCCTTAGTCTGTACATTGTCCCAGGCCCAGGCTGCCTGCCTAACAATTGCCAGATTAATCTTGTTCTCACAATAGAGGGTCTCAACCAAGTCCTGTGCCTTAGGAGTGTGGACCAGTGCATAGCCCAGTTGTCTTTTGAACAGCAGAGGGTTGTAATTAATACTACCCTTAACTCCTATTAGGGGCACATTGGGAAAATGCCCACAGCTGGTGATGATATCCCTGCCTTTGGTGCTTTGGGTACACCACCTGATATCAGCTGAAGTGAGAGTGGTAAGTCTTCCAGCCCAGTTTTTCTGCTGATGAGGATTCAAAAATGCATCTGTCCTGGGTAGATGCCTGAGAAGCCAAGTATGGAACAATGGAGCACAACACCTCACTAATCTTCCCCTCTGCTTTTCATTTCTCTAATGCACTGAATAGTAGAGATCCCCCAATAATGTTGGCACTGGGTTCTTCAGAATGAACAGATGGATTGCATTCTTACTAATGAATCGAGGCTCATCTGCAAACAATACAATCCCATATATGCTCAAGGCCAACAAAGCACAGACAGCTTTCCATTCTCCTAGAGAAGCTTTCAGGGTAGCTTGAGAGATCAGGAAATCCAGATGTAGGCCTGGGATTCCAGCCTTAGAAGTCATATGTTGCCCAATCAGGACTGGTTCTAGATGCAATGCCTTAGCTACCTCTTCATTACTAGGAAAGACCATCTCAGGATTGAAAGGGATTTCTCTCCTGATAGGTATGCCAACTAATGATGAGTATTCTTCCAATAAAGGGCCCAGCTGAATGTCCTGAAAAGTGAAACATCTCAGTGGGGGATCATAAAACTAGAGGCAAGTGTGGATCAGGCTTCTCTGTGAAGGGTCCAGATCCATGACCATATCAAGTATATCCCCATGGTGTTCCCTGAACAATGGTATGTGATCTGGAGTGATCAGGGTTTGGATCCTCCTGATGTCAGATAAGTCTGGTTGGAAGAAGTGGTAAGTGATGTTGCTCTTTTTAGGTGCCATGATGTTGAGACTGAGTAGAGACAAGTGCTGATGAGGATGCTGAAGAGTGGGCCACTGATTGGCTGGTGCAGATAGCTGATAGCTGAAGCAAGTGCTGATGAAAACAGGTCAATACTGAAGATGGGGTCAAAACCAAAACCAAATGAAGATGGATACCCTGAAACACAAATAAGCAAATGTCAATATGATGCAATGATTATGTATGCAAATGATATGCAAGGGTTTGTGACTGAGCTGGATCTGATCAAATGCTCTGATATAAGTCCATGTGTGTAAGAAGTCCAGATGGAGGTCTATAGGTCCAGTAACCAAGGTGGGGGGACTCAAATAAAGAGCCACATGTCCAGGGTTTTAGAATCACAAGAACTGTTCCAACATGGAGTATTCTTAATCAAGTCAAAGTAACAGGGTATTCTGAGGTCAAGGTACCTGCAAACCTGTAAACAGCCCAACCCCCTCACTGGTGGTGTTCTAAAACAAGGATCCTCAGACTTGGATCAGTTATGAGAAGTGTAAACACTTCTAACCCGGAGGTACAGTGTTTACAATAACCATAACAATTCCTCCTCTAATTCACCTCAGTTTCTGAAGGTCAGTACTAAAAGGTCATCCAGACTTAGCAGGCTTCCCAGATAGCCCTAGCATTGCAGGAAATCTGCAACACAGAGTTCTCAAGAAGAAACCCATATCTGAACCGTGTTTCATATTCCCGCACCAGACCGAAATGGAATGGGAAAGAATATGATTCACTCTAGCCTAGGTGTCACTCAGGTCCCAGGTATAGGACCTTAACTCTCAATGAAACACCCACCCACCAAAGCAAACAACCAGATCCAGCCAGCAGCATGACAGTATGATATATACAAAAGCAATAAAGAAAGCAGTAAAGCAACTGTACATAAAGCAAAATAAATACAAATATACAAACACAAATAAGCACATAACACCCCAGTAAACACAAATCAATCAAGCGCTAGGAGGAACCCACAAAAAGAACCAGAAGCCCTGGTTGCAGTATAAGGTTCCCCAGCAGAGTCGCCAAGCTGTCGCTCCCACTAAATGAAGCCGGGTCAGATAGGGTACAGACGCGAACGGTCGGCGAAAGAAATGAGAACACACAGGAGTGAACTCAAAAAGACAAGAGTCGCCAGCTAGGCATTTTTATCCCGGAGGAAAGGCAATGCTGCATAGGCCTAGAAAAAGATGGATAAGACGGTTGCGAACCAGAGAGACTGAGAAAGGGGGTTGGTTACAACCTGGGAAGGTATTAGCACCCAGATTGTCCGTCGTACTCGACGGGATCCACGCTGAAAAGATTTGTGTTTTAAAGGGGTAGTGTCAGTGCAATCTGTGTATAAATGAGCTGGAAAAGGATGTACAGGTGTCTGTGTAAAAGAAAAGTGAAGTGTATAAATGATGTGTCAGTGTAAGAATGAGAATGAATTGCTCAAGATTATGAGGCTTAAAGAAATGAGCTAGAAAGAGGGGGGAATATACAGAGACTTTTGTTCGATAACTGTTAAGTTATGCCTACGTATCCTCTCGTGCAATGAGGAAGTCAGAACACCGTAGTTCGACCCAAAGAGACTGAAAGATGAATTGACTTATGAACTGCTTACTTGTCTATGCTCAAGTGTATGACCTGTCTGGCTCAGGTGCTAACTGTCTTGCATTAGACGGAAGAAGCAAGTTCTCGTTTGTGAGTGAGGATGATGAGAAAAGAATCCCGAAGGAGACGATTATTGTTTGTTTTTGAGTTTTCAGTCTTTTATTGCTTTTGAGAGTTTGTCATAAGTTAATGAGCTTAAGCCTAAACCAATGGATTTAGTAAACTCATCACATCTTCCCTCTGTTTAGGGGTAATGAGAGTACCTTAAGTGTGAAGTCAGATTCTCACACTTAATCACCTTTGGTGTAGGATTAAGATCATTAACCTACTTGTGATTATTTAGATGTTTTTGCTGTTTTTGTTTAGTGTTAAGTAATGAGGTTAAGCCATAATCAAGGATTAAACAGACCCATCACACCATCCTAATAGAAGGATAACAGATGAGAATGTTTAAGCTGAGGAAAGCTCCTCAACTTAATCCATGATTAGGGATTAAACTCATGACAAAACAAGCCTTTGATTAAGTGGATTTTAAGATTAATGATATGATGAAGAAGTGATTTTTAGGGTTTATAAGACAACTTGATGGGGACTTGTCTATTAATACTAGGGTTAGTCCTTCTTAACCAATTAAGGAAGAATTAGAACCCTAATGCAAGGCCCAAGTTACAAGTGTAAAGTCTTGATGGCTATTAAGTGAATTGATCAAGAGATGTAAACACATTAAGGGTTTAACACTTAGGATTAAAGTTATACACTCCATCCTAATAGAAGGATGCAGGCATAAGCTTAATCACAAAGCCTTAAAGCCCTTAGGGTTTAGTCCCTGATTATGAGATGAGAAGAGAAGACTCAAGAGAGACACAAAGGTAAAACTAAAAGGGGAGACTAATCAAAACCCTAATCATTGTCATGCTTGGTTGTTCCTAAGGTTTGTGAGGTTTGCAAGAACAATCTTCAATGGAACCACCAGGAAGCAGATGAAAGGATCAGGAGAAGCAAAGTGACTTGCTTCATTCAAGAAGCCAAGTCACTTGAAGAAAGAAAGTAAGGAGAAGAAGAATGAGCAAGCTCAATCTCAAACACAAACATAAATGCAGCAAGGATGCATAAAAAGAGATGAAGAGAAGTTATGAGAAGTGAAGGCAAATTCACTTCTCAAGATAACTTACCACCTGAAAAGTTAGAAAAGAAATGCAATGCAATGCAAAATGGGATGAGATGACATGATGAGACACAAAACCAGAAGCATGTTTATGATTATAATGATGCTATGAGATGCTACAAACATGAGGCAGCACATGGAAATGATCATACAAGTTTATGAATGTATATGAAGCAAGTTAAGGAGCATGGACATACATGAAAAGTTATGAAGTGCACATGGCATACAACATGGCAAATACATGATGCAATGATCAAACATGTTTTCAATATGTCTTATGATGTCAAATTTCACATGGATGCTTGAAATGTCATGGCAAGTCATGTTATGCAAGAGAATGCAAGGGGGATGCAAATGAAAGCCCAAATTAGGGTTTATGAACCAAACATCAAACAAAAACCAAAAACAGAAACAAACCCTAAGATAAAAAATGGAAAATGCCACTCAAAGGATCCCTAATCCTATACTAAAACAAAGCCCAAAGGAGAAGTCTCAACTCCTAACCTAACTCAAGATATGAATTTTACAAGTTATTAGGGTTTTTAGGGTTCCTAATCAAGAAAATTATCAAACAAATTGAAAATGAGGAATCAAATCATGGCCATTTAACCTCAAAAACTACATGCTAAACACAATGCAATGCAAGAAGAATCAATGTCCAACTCTTCATGAATAGGCAGAAATGATTTTTTGAACTATGGATCAAATTAATGCACAAAAATGATTTTAATTCAAAGAAAAATTCTCAAAATGCATCAAGATCAAAAAAGAAATTTGGTTTGAAGGTTGGACAATGTTTCTAAATGTATTAGAACATTTCATGAATTTTTTGGTGATTTTTAAATACTTAAAAGTATTTTTAATAAATTAATTTCCATTAATCAATTAAAAATAATCCTTTAAATATTTTAAAATACTTTTTAAATGCTAAAAATAAAATTAAAAATATTTTTGTGTCATAAAAATTAATAAAACTCTTGAGAAAAAGTTTCATAATTTTTAGACAATTTTTACTATTTTAAATTAATTATGCAAATAAAATGAAAAGAAATGAAATTAAATCAAAATAAATGGAAAGTCAAACAAATGGAAGGCAGGGATTGAATCTGGATTTGAAAACATTGACCAGCGCGCATCTGGATGGCTGTGGTTCATTCTGAGTTAATCTCAATTAATTAAATAAATAATGAAGATTAGGGTTTAATGATTGCATCTCAGCCGTTTACACGCGCGCGAAGTCAACCTTTTCAACGCATCCAACGTCCCAGATTCAAATGCACTTAATGACTGGGATTATGCCCTAATCATTTTCAGGTGGCCGGAGAAGACCTCCGGTCGTCTTCTCCGGTGGGAAGCCCACCTGAAAATCTCCAAACTCTCTCAAAACCTAACTAAAACGAAATCTAAAAACATGGAAGTGATTCCCACTCACTCACGAATCAGAACCCTCAGCCAAAACCTATTTATTCTTCCCCAAATTCATGAATCGAGCAAAACAAATTTTTAGGTCACAGAGTTTCAGAGATCAATTAAATTCTCATTTCATCACCATTTTCAAAACTAAAAGCATCAGGATACTCAGTGAGGCATGGAGAACAAGTTTAGAACATAAAAAATGATTTCTGGAAAAATATTTCTTGAGCTACCTGAGATTCGAAGCTTTCACTCCAGCAACTTTCTGACCTCCCCTCCTTGTGAAATCCACTCCTTATGCCCTCTTGATGATGCTTGAATGCTTTGGAGAAGTTTATGCTGGCTAGATGAAGAGTTTGAACAGCTTCTGCTCAAGCTCAGTTGGAAATGGCAATGGTGATGCAAGCAGTTTCAGGCCAATGTGAGTGGTTCTTTGTGGTCCAGATGATGAGTGGAGAAGGTTTGTGGAGTTTGTTTGGATGTTTGTGAGCTGTGGAAGGTGTTTCGAAGGAAACTGCAGTTTGGGGTGAAAATGGTGAAGTGATGTTATAGCTTGTTTCAGGCCTGGTTCTTTGTTGGTTTCTACTCAATGGGGCAAGGTGAGATGATATGTGGAATTGGTTTTAGTGTTTTAGGTTTGTGGAGACAGATTCGAAGAGTTTTGCAAAGTGGGGTGTTTTTGTGTATGGTGTGTTGTGGTCTGTTTCAGCCTTGCTTCTTGATATGTTTGGCTTGCCAAAGGATAGTATAAAATAATCCTATAGGTCAGATGATTTGACATGGCCTTTATTGATTGGTAAGTTCACTTTTGCCAAAAGTCCACTCTTTGTGTAAGAGAGGTATGGCTTGGTTCTAGGCTAGTACAAGCATGGGGCTGGCGCAGCAAGGGTGAGGGGAAGGGCTAGCAAGGCTCAGCATCCAATGTAGCAAGTGGTAGGGAGTGTGATCATGAGTTTTGCAAGTTGGCTCATCTTTGAAACTTCATGAAAAAGTCTTGTTACACAAACCATGGACATGAGAAATTTTGGTCCAATTCTGACTTTTAGGGCCTATGTGATGTTGGTACATTGGTTTGAAGTGAATTAGAAGTTACAAATGGCATTGGTTCATGATTTTGCAAACTTCTCATTTGGTGCACATCTTGAAAATTTGTGATTTTTGGCAACTTTGTCACACCATAACTTTTGATCCAAGAAGAATTTGATCATGTTCTTGTACTTTTTGAAAAGGGAAAAATGTATTCTACAACTTTCATGACCAAAGTTTTTCCATTTGAAGCTTTTTGGATCAAGAATCAAGGCTTGAAAAATGACCTAAAATGACATATCCTTGAAAAGTCAACTATGCCCAAAAAGTCAACATTTGCAAAAACTTGTGATTCTTGATTTTTGTGAACTTCAACCCTCTTCCATGATCAAATAAAGATCATATACACTCAAAATGATGAAGATCACCCATTGGTTGGGTCATTGGGTGCCTCAGATGCCCTGATTTTGCACTGACTTGTCCAGAAAGTCAACCTTTGATCAGATGACTTCCCCATGGAATTTCTTCATGAAAATTGATATGCATACTCCCTATACCATATAGAGACCAATGGAAACAAGAGTGACCAAAAAATTTGGGGTTATGGCCTCTGAAACCAAAACCCTAATTTTAGGTCAACTGTGCAGTCTAGCCTAGCTCTGCTTCCATGCAAACCTCAGTTCTTGTGATTATTTGGAATTTTTGACTTTGAGAGGATATAATATGATGCTTGAACACACATGGACCCCTTTGAAGTGATTGGTGGCTTTTGGAGTGGCTCAAGAGGCTCTTGGATTGCTCAGATCACAAACCCTAGGTGCAGATGACTTAGAAACTATGCAGTGAATCAAAAAATGAGATGTAAGATGATATGATTGAGTTTATGCATATGAAATGATCAAAAGCCATGGTGTGAATGGGTGAGGGCAAATTTGGGGTGTTTACACCTAGCAATCTGGTGGTCAGAGCTTTTGATGGTTCCAAGAGGTCTGTTCTTGGAGAGGTGGAGCTTCCTGTGATAATTGGCCTGCAGATCTTTCAAACTACTTTCTACGTGATGGACATTTAGCCAGCCTACAGCTGTTTGTCGGGATGACCATGGATTCGCGCCGCTGGCGCAGTTACGTCGACCTTCCACCAAAAATTGAAATATGAGTGGGAAGGGCAGATTATCACAATCTGTGGTGAAGAGGATATTTTTGTTAGCCATCTGGCCACCTACAAATACATTGAGATGGATGGTGAAATCCATGAAACCATGTGCCAAGGTTTCGAAGCACTGGACGTCAATAAGGCGACAACTGAAGTATTTGCTGCATCCCAGGAAGATAGGATGGGTACTTCAATTGTCTCCTATCAACAAGCTCGGAAGGTTGTTGAAGATGGAAATGCCCAAGGCTGGGGAAAGCTGCTACCGGTGGAGAAGAAGGAAGACAAATTCGGTTTGGGTTACAAACCATTCCGACAAGATCAAGCAGAGGCTACTAAGGAGCCCAAGTTCATAAGTGGGGGGATGCTAATCCCAGATGCTGTCAATAAGGTGGAAGACGAGGTATAAAGCAACCTCAACCTAGAGAGCTGGATTCGTCCAAGGATCCTGGGTCAAAAAGTCCTTAGCTGGTCTTCCCAGGAAATTATAAGGGTTACTCCTGCAGAGTAATTATTATTTCCTGCTTTTTTTCAGCATGCATCAAGTCCTGCATCTTGCCCAAGGTGTCAGGACTCATTTTGTAATAGGGCCATATTTTTATTTTTTCGCAAATGGAATATCAATGAATATCGGACACCTTTTGCAAACAATTTTTCTCTTTCACTCACTGTCTTTTCATTTTTGTTATTTTTCGCACAAAACAATAAAATGGCAATGTTTTCCAAATAAATAACTTCATTTTATGAACAAGATTAAAATTGATCACTAAAAAAGAACAAATCTCAACCCTTGCAGAGATTATCCTCCAGATTGCACCGACAACCGCACTGCTATGACCTTGTATGACTTCGACAATCCAATCAATCAAGCAGATGAAGGGGTTGATGAAGACTATGAGTTGCCTGAAGAGTTAGCCAGGTTGTTGAGGCAAGAAGAGAAAGTGATTACTCCTCATTAGTAGGAGGTTGAGACTGTTAATCTTGGTACCGAGAAGGATTTGAAAGAAGTGAAAATTTGGGTCAGTCTGCAAGCTTCAGTAAAAGAATAGCTTATCAGCATGCTTCGAGAATATGTCGACGTTTTTGCTTGGTCCTATCAAGACATGCCAAGTCTAGATACGGATATTGTCATGCACAAGCTACCATTGAAAGAAGATTTCCCTCCAGTGAAGCAAAAGTTACGCCGTACTCTCCCAAATATGGCCATGAAGATTAAAGAAGAGGTACAAAAACAGTGGGATGTCGATTTCCTTGCTGTAACTAGTTACCCGCCGTGGGTTGCTAATATTATACCCATGCCAAAGAAGGATGGCAAGGTGCGTATGTGTGTGGATTACCAGGACCTGAACAGAGCTAGCCCGAAGGATGATTTCCCATTACCTCACATTGATGTATTGGTCGACAACACAGCTCAGTTCTCGGTATTTTCTTTCATGGATGGGTTTTCTGGGTACAATCAGATCAAGATGTCACCCGAAGACATGGAGAAAACAACCTTCATCACACCTTGGGGCACATTTTGTTACAAGGTAATGCCTTTTGGACTGAAGAATGTCGGTGCCACTTATTAACGGGCTATGGTAACGTTATTCCACGATATGATCCACAGAGAAATTGAATGCTACGTGGATGACATGATTGCCAAGTCCCTTACTGAAGAAGACCATCTAGTAAATCTACTGAAATTGTTCAAGCGTCCGAGGAAGTATCAGTTGAAGTTGAACCCCAACAAATGCACATTCGGAGTACGTTCCGGTAAACTGCTGGGATTTATCGTAAGTGAAAAGGGAATTGAAGTTGATCCCGAAAAAGTCAAAGCTATTCAGGAAATGCCTGCACCTAGGACTGGGAAAGAAGTTCGAGGGTTCTTAGGTAGATTGAACTACATATCTAGGTTCATATCTCACCTCACTGCAACCTGTGAACCCTTGTTCAAGCTGTTAAGAAAGGAACAAACAGTCAGGTGGAACGACGATTGTCAGAAAGCTTTTAACAAGATCAAGGAGTACCTGCCAGAACCTCCGATTTTCATGCCTCCAGTTGAAGGAAGACCTCTAATAATGTACCTCACAGTATTAGAAGGATCAATGGGGTATGTGTTGGGCCAGCATGACGAGTCTGGTCGAAAAGAGTATGAAATATACTACCTAAGCAAAAAGTTTACCGACTGTGAACAACGTTATTCACTACTCGAGAAAACTTGTTGTGCTTTAGCGTGGACTGCTCGCCGACTAAGACAGTATATGTTGACTCACACTACCTTGTTGATCTCAAAAATGGACCCCGTCAAGTACATATTTGAGAAGCCAGCACTTACCGGAAGGGTTGCAAGATGGTAAATGATTCTGACAGAGTATGACATTTAGTACACATCCCAAAAAGCCATCAAGGGCAGTGTATTGTCTGACTATCTGGCTGAGCAACCCATTGATGATTACCAGCCCATGAGATTTGACTTCCATGATGAAGACATCATGTACTTAAAATCAAAGGATTGTGAAGAGCCAGTTCACACTAAAGGGCCTGATCCGGAAGAAGAATGGATTATGATGTTTGACGGGGCTATCAATATGAATGGTCGTGGAGTTGGTGCAGTGCTCATTACACCTAAAGGAGTTCATATGCCTTTCTCGACAAAGCTCACCTTTGCCTGCATTAACAATGAAGCAGAATACGAAGCATGTATCATGGGTCTTGAGGAAGCCATTGACCTCAGGATCAAAACATTGAATGTATTTGGAGATTCAGCTCTGGTAATCAATCAGACCAACGACAAACGGTACACTCACCAAGAGCATCTGATTTCGTACTGTGACTATACGAGGAGATTATTGACTTTCTTCACAACAGTCAAACTGGAATACATCCCTCAAGACGAGAATCAGTTTGCAGACGCTTTAGCTACCATTTCCTCCATGATCAAAGTTTAAACTGCTAATTATGTGCCTCGAATTCTGGTATCCCGACTAGACTGACCGACATACATATTCTTTGTGGACACTGCTAAAGATGACAAGCCTTGGTTCCATGACATCAAAAGCTTCTTAGAAGATCAGACATACCCACCTGGGGCATAATCCAATGATAAGAAGACACTAAGAAGGCTAGCTGACAGTTTCTTCCTCAATGCTAATGGTTCATTATACAAGCGAAACTTCGACATGGTCCTGCTCAGATGTGTTGACAAGAAAGAGGCAGACATGCTGATGCACGAGGTGCATGAAGGTTCTTTCGGTACCCATGCCGGAGGATATGCAATGGCTAAGAAATTATTAAGATCAGGTTACTACTGGATCACAATGGATGCAGACTGTTGTGCCTATGCCAGAAAGTGCCATAAATGCTAGATCTATGCAGATAAGGTGCATGTGCCTCCGAATCCTTTGAACGTGATGTCTTCACCTTGGCCCTTTGCCATGTGGGGCATTGACATGATTGGAAAGATTGAACCGACTGCTTCAAATGGCCACAGATTCATCCTGGTATCCATTGATTACTTCACCAAATGGGTTGAAGCAGCTTCGTATGCAAACGTCACCAGACAAGTGGTAGCTAGATTTCTGAAAAGAGACATCATCTGTCGATATGGAGTTCCCGATCGAATCATTATTAATAATGGTTCCAATCTGAACAACAAAATGATGGCAGAATTGTGTCAGGACTTCAAAATCCAACATCACAATTCTTCTCCTTACAGGACAGAGATGAATGGCGCTGTTAAGGTGGCTAACAAAAACATCAAAAAGATTGTGCAGAAGATGGTGGTCACTTACAAAGACTGGCATGAAATGCTACCATTTGCCTTGTGTCGCTCCCAAAAGATGAGACCGGGCTCAAATGAGGTACAGAAGCGAACAGTCGGCGAAAGGAGGGTGTGAGAACACACAGGAGTGAACTCACAGGGAATGAAAAGAGTCGCCATCTAGGCATTTTTATCCCGGAGGAAAGGTAATGCTGCATAAACCTAGAAAGATATGGATAAGACGGTTGCGAACCAGAGAGACTGAGAAAGGGGGTTGGTTACAACCTGGGAAGGTATTAGCACCCAGATTGTCCGCCGTACTCGACGGGATCCACGCTTAGAAGATTTGTGTTTTAAAGGGGTAGTGTCAGTGCAATTAGTGTATAAAAGAGCTGGAAAGAATGCAAGTGTCAGTGTAAAGAAAAATGTGAAGTGTAATATATACAGTGTCAGTGTAGGGACAAGAATGAAATGCTCATGATAATGAGGCTAAAGAATAAGGCTAGAAGGAGGGGGAATATACAGAGACTTTTGTTCGATAACTGTTAAGTTATGCCTACGTATCCTCTCGTGCAATGAGGAAGTCAGAACACCGTAGTTCGACCCAAAGAGACTGAAAGATGAATTGACCTGTGAACTGCTTGCTTGCCTATGCTCAAGTGTATGATCTGTCTGGCACAAATGCAAACTGTCTTGCATTAGACGGAAGAAGCAAGTTCTCGTTTATGAGTGAATGAGGTGAGAAAAGAATCCCGGAGGAGACGATTATTGTTTGTTTTTGTGTTTTCAGTCTTTTATTACCTTTTGTGTTTGTCATAAGATAATGAGCTTAAGCCTAAATCAAGGGTTAGTAAACTCATCACATCCTCCCTCTGATTAGGGGTAATGAGAATACCTTAAGTATGAAGTAAGCACCTCAAACTTAATTACCATGATGTAGGATTAAGATCATTAACCTACTTATATTTATTTAGATGTTTTTGTTGTTTTGTTTAGTGTTAGGTAATGAGGTTAAGCCATAATCAAGGATTAAACAGACTCATTACACCATCCTAATAGAAGGATAATAGATGAGAATGTTTAAGCTGAGGAAAGCTCCTCAACTTAATCCATGATTAGGGATTAAACTCATGACAAAACAAAGCCTTTATTAAGTGGATTTTAGTTAATGATAAGATGATGAAGTGATTTTTAGGGTTTGTAAGACAACTTGAGGAGGACTTGTCCATTAACACTAGGGTTAGTCCTTCTTAACCAATTAAGGAAGAATTAGAACCCTAATGCAAGGCCCGAGTTACAAGTTTGGTGTCTTGATGATTATTAAGTGACTTGATTAAAGGATTTAAACACATTAAGGGTTTAACACTTAGGATTAAAGTTATACACTCCATCCTAATAGAAGGATGCAGGCATAAGCTTAATCACAAAGCCTTAAAGCCTTTAGGGTTTAGTCCCTGATTATGAGGTGAGAAGAGAAGACTCAATGAGACACAAAGGTAAAAGACTAAGTGGGGGACTAATCAAAACCCTAATCATTGTCATGCTTGGTTGTTCCTAAGGTTTGTGAGGTTTAAGAAAGAAATCTTCAATGGAACCACCAGGAAGCAGATGAAAGGAGCAAAGAGAAGCAAAGTAACTTGCTTCATTTAAGAAGACAAGTCACTTGAAGAAAGAAAGTAAGAAGAAAAAGAAAGAGCAAGCTCAATCTCAAACACAAGACAAAATGCAGCAATGATGCATAAAGAGATGAAAAGAAATTGTGAGAAGTGAAGGCAAATTCACTTCTCAAAGTTGCTTACCACCTGAAAAGTTAGTGAGAAAGATGCAATGCAATGCAAAATGAGATGGAATGGCATGATGCAAACCAAAATCAGAAGCATATATGAGATGATAATGATGCTATGAGATGATGCAAACATGAAACAAGGCATGGGGATGATCATACAAACATATGGATGCAAGAGAAACATGCTTAGAACAATGAACATACATGAAAAGTTATGAAATGCAAATGACATACAACATGGCAAATGCAAGAGGCAATGATCAAACATACTTCTAACATGTCTTAAGATGTCTAATGAATCAAATGGATGCACAAAATGCTATGGCAAGACATGGTATGCAAGCAAATGCAAGATGGATGCAAAAGGAAGCTCAAATTAGGGTTTATGATCAATGCATCAAACAAAAACCAAAATCAGAAGCAAACATCAAGATAAAAAATTGAAAATGCATTCAAAGGGACCCTAAACCTATACAAACTCACTGCCCAAAGGAGGGATTCTAACTCTTAACCTAATTAGGGTTATGAATTTCCTAAAATTTCTAGGGTTTTGGGGTACCTTAACAAGAAAAATGTCAAACAAATTGAAAATGAGAGATCAAATCATGCCAATTTAACCTCACAAACTACATGATATGCAAAACACAATGCAAAAAGAATCAAAGTCCAACTCTCAATGTTAGGCAGAAATGATTTTTCAAAGATTGGATCAAAATAATGCTTTAAAATGGAATTAATTCCATGGAAAATTATCAAAATGCATTAAGATCAAAAAAGAAATTTGGTTTGAGGGTTGGACAATGTTTCTAAATGATTTTAAAGGTTCCATGAATTTTTTGGTGATTTTTAAATACCTAAAAGTATTTTTAATTAATTAATTATCATTAATTAATTAAAAATAAACTTTTAAATAATTTAAAAATATATTTTAATGCAAAAAATAAAAATAAAAATGTTTTTGGTTTCTGAAAATTCATAAAAGTTTATATAAAAATTTTCAGAATTTTTAAAATTGTTTTACTATTTTTTATAAAATGTAGAAAACAAATCAATTAAAATGAAAATAAAAACTAATTAAATGGGTGGTAATCAGAATCAATGGCTGGCATTTGAACTGGGAACGCGCGCGTTTGACTTGGCGCCACATCCAAGGGCTGAGATTCAAACTCACGTAATTATGATTAGCCCTAATTAATCAAACCCTAATGACTTTCAGGCGACCGGAACACTATTCCGGTCGTCTTCTCCGGTAAGCTCAAACTCCTAACTCTCTCTACACGCAATGAAAACAAAATCTAACTGCCCAGAACTCATCCCCATTCAAAAACAAATCAAACCCCCCAATCAAACATCATTTTTCATTCATCAATCAGCCAAATCGAATCAAAACATTTTTAGGGCAAAACGTTTCAGAGCATTCATACATCCTGGTTTCTCAACCATTTTCAAAAGTAAACACATATTCATGATCAGGGAAGTGCATAGAAGCTTTTAAGAACTTAAAAACATGTTTCTGGAAAAAAGTTTTGAGATGACTACCTGAACTGAAGCTTTCGATTCAGGAGCTTTCTGGCTGTTTCTTTGGCTTAAATCCACTCCAATGATCCTCCTAAGAAGCTTGCAATGTTTGTTTGAAGTTTGCAATGGCTGGTTTGAGAGATGGAAGGAGTTCTGTTCAATGGCAGGTGGTGATCGTGTTTTTGATTCTTTGAGTTTCAGGATATGGTGAAGGGTGCTTTGTGATCAGGA
This sequence comes from Lathyrus aphaca, assembly GCA_963966055.1. Classification (NCBI taxonomy): domain Eukaryota; kingdom Viridiplantae; phylum Streptophyta; class Magnoliopsida; order Fabales; family Fabaceae; genus Lathyrus; species Lathyrus aphaca. Next base: position 225,480,601 of record OZ014523.1, on the reverse strand, counting down.
AGGTGTGTGGAGTTGATTTGTGAAGTTAGTTTGTATGTTTGTGGCCTGTGTGATGAGTTTCGAATGCTCTTGCCAGATGAGGTGAAAATGAGAATTCTGAGTTATGGTTGGTTTCAGGCTTGTGTTCTTGTTGCTTTGGCTTGCTTTTGGCTTGTATAAACAATTGTGATAGGTCAGATGAAGTGATGTGTGCTTTATTGATTGGTATGGCTCAAGTTGCCAAAATGTCAAAGTTGTGTAAGAGAGGTATGGGCTACTTTCTAGCCAAGGAAAAAAGGTGTGTCCTGCGCAGCATGATGTGGGGAGATGCCTAGGATGGTTCAGCAAGCTAGCAAGCAAGTGGATGATAAACTATGATGAGTTTTGCAAGTTGGTTCATTTTTGCTTCTTATGAAAAATCTTGATCCATAAGCCATAAAAATGAGGGATTTCTTGGCCCATTCTGACTTTTAGGTCTTGTATGATCATTATGTGAAGTTTAGAAGTCCATTTGATAACTTAATTTGCCTTGAGAAGTGAATTTGCAACTTTGCCTCTTTGGTGGAAACTTTGAAATTTTGTGATTTTAGCCAACTTTGACAAGCCATAACTTTTGATCCAAAATGAATTAGGTCATGTTTTTGTACTTTTTGAAAAGGGAATGATCCATTATAAAACTTTCATGACCAAAGTTTTTTCATTTGAAGCATTTTTGAATCAAAAAGCAAGGGTTGAAAAAGTTTCCCAAAATGGCAATTTCATTAAAAGTCAAACTTCCCCAAAAAGTCAACTTTGCAAAAGACTTGAAATTCTTCAATTTTGTGAACTTATAACATCTTCCATGATCAAATAAAGATCATATACAATCAAAATGATGAAGAACACCCCTTGGTTGGGTCATTGAGGGCCTCAGATGCCCTGATTTTGCACTGACTTGCTTGAAAAGTCAACTCTTGATCAGATGACTTCCCCATGGAATTTCTTCATGAAAATTGATATGCATACTCCCTATACCATATAGAGACCAATAGAAACAAGAATGACCAAAAAATTTGGAGTTATGGCCTCTGAAACCAAAACCCTAATTCTAGGTCATCTGTGCAGTCAAACCTGGCTCTGCTTCCATGCCATTTTCAGTTCTTGTGATTCTTTGACATTCTTGACTTTGAGAGGATATAATATGATACTTGAACACACATGGACCGCTTTGAAGTGATTGATGACCTTTGGAGTGGCTCAAGAAGCTCTTGGATTGCTCAGATCACAAACCCTAGATGCAGATGGCTTTGAACCAATGCAGTGAATCAAAAATGTGATATGAGATGCTATGATTGAGTTTATGCATATGAGGAGATCATAAGCTATGGTGTGAATGGGTGAGGGCAAATTTGGGGTGTTTACAGCTGCCCCTATTCAAACATGAGTTAGTTGTGCAGGATGTAAGCGACGGCTTAACAGGCAAATAAGATAACTTGTGGTTGAATACCAAAGACAGTCCAAAATTTGCACTCACAGAATGAAGAAGAAAAGGGATATAGATTGTAAAAGAAAGTAAAGTATATTGTAAAGTGTGGGCGATGGAGGACGACCGTCGAGCAGAGGACGACTGCTGGGTAAAGAGCGATGACGGGGACGGCCGACATGCTGGAAAGGTGCGGGAAATAAAGTGATGACGGGGACGGCCGACATGCTGGGGATAAAAGGGATTATGATGGGGACGGCCATCAAGATAAAGTTGTAAGATTCTCTGGGGATTAATGAAACATGACGGGGACGGCCATCAAGTTCATAAAGTAAAGTAACCAACGATGGGGACGGCCATCGGGCTTAAACTGATGAAGGACGATCATCAGGAAAAGGAAAAGGGACCACGACGGGGACGGCCATCGGGTTAAAGAATAAATGAAATAAACAGATGATGAGGTACGGTCATCAAAGGTGAAGGACGATCACCTAGCAGGGGACGGCTGCTCTGTTGGGGATAAGATGAGGGACGGTCATCTAAGGTGAAGGACGATCACCTGGCAGGGTACGGCTGCCGAAAATATCGCGACATAGGACGAATGCCGGATAAAAGGTCAACGATGGGGACGGCCATCGGACGAGCATGATGAAGGAAGATCATCAAGAGGTGGAGGACGACCACCTAGCAGGGGACGACTGCTCTCAAGGTTTATCATGACATAGGACGAATGTCAGATAACCAAAATCAACAATGGGGACGGCCATTGGATAAAATGACGAAGGACGATCATCAAAAAGGTGAAGGACGATCACCTAGCAGGGGACGGCTGCTAAATATCACGACATAGGATGAATGTCGGATAAATGGTCAACGATGGGAACGGTCATCGGATGAGCATGATGAAGGACGATCATCAAGAGGTGGAGGACGACCACCTAGCAGGGTACGACTGCTCTCAAAGTTTATCATGACATAGGACGAATGTCAGATAAAAAAAAAGAAAATTGCTTTGTTGACGATCTACTGGGGAATAGTAAACACGGATGAGTGTTTACATCCAAGAAACAAAAGGTATAGGTGTTAAGACCTTGTGTATAGATTAAAGATGCGGACGAGCATCCCTAAGATTACGATACGGACGAGTATCGGGTAGAAACAAAAACTAACACGTGTTCAGAAATGATGAAATGGACGAGTATCAACCGGTTAACAAAGAACACGGACGAGTGTTGAATCTGAGGGGACTCTTCTAGGGAATAGTAGATACAGACGAGTGTCTATATTTCAAGAAGACAAAAGTGTTTGACACAGTGTATGGATTAAAGATGCGGACGAGCACCTTTATGGCTATGATACGGACGAGTATCAGGTAGAAACAAACGCTTGACACATGTTCTGAGATGATGGTACGGACGAGTACCAACTGGTTAACAAAGAACAAGGACTAGTGTTGAATCTGCGAGGATATAAAGTATGAGTGGTGTATAGACAGGTATTTAAACTGTTGGGGAGAGTGACACGGACGAGTATCAAAAGGAGAAAAGTATAGTATAAACAAGTATCTGATATACAAAGTGTTTACATTACTGTGCTGGGAAAATGACATGGACGGACGTCAAGGAAATGTATACATATAAGTATATGTGAGTGCAAAGGGGATGTCTTTGGCTTTCTGCTGGGGACATAACACGGACGGGTGCCACAAGGAGTATATACTGGTGTTTGGGAGAATGTGAGGCAACTGCCTTTGCTTCAGCTCTCTGTTGGGGAATCTGGGGAGCTTTCTGTATATTGTTGGATTGTTATTATTCACAAGTGTTTGATTCGGACCATGGCTTATGATTATGCTACATGTTTGACTTTTGCCGTAATGCTCCGTATTAGACGGAATACTACGCTTTATGGGTGAATATGATGCGCATGCCATGATTATGCAAAGATACCAAACCGGGATTTGGATCCCGTTGCTGTGAAGATCTCTGGCCGATCTGCTTGAAATGGACATCCCAGCTGGGGATGAGATCATTGGTAGATCTGATGAGATGTATTTGCTTGGGGAGATAGGTCACTGATAGACCCATCCTTGGTAATGAGGGGACCCAACTGGGGTTTGTAGAAGCTTTCGTCACTCTGTTGTGATTCCTTCATGCGTTGCTCTTCTGAATAGAGGCTGGAACTCTGTGGGGAAGTGGTTCCCTGGATTTTGTACTTGGCTGAGGAAGAATGATTGGCAACTCGGCTGGGAGAAGCAATAAGTGGTAACTCAGCTGGGGAGAAAACACTTTGAGTGCTAAGAATGAGTGTTGATTTGCCAACTTGCTGGGATGAAGCTTACATGCCCCATGTTGCGCTTCGGATACCTGCAATCCTGCAAAGATAGAGAAACGCATAAGTAATCCCGAGGTATCCCTTACCGGATTCCGTCATAGGAGTTAGACACTCCCGGGAATAAGTATATTTCCTGCAAGCACGTGGTTTTTATTTTTGAAGACAAACATCTGTATTCATGCAATCAGTTTTTAAGACATCAGACATTCTTTGCAAATAAAATGTACAAGATGAAACATGACTGAAGATCTGCTTTTATTAATTCATGTGCCCTGAATTGGCAAGATACAGTCAAAGAAACATATCCCCTGAGATGAGGAGATTGTTACAAATTGAGAAACAAAAGATGTTGGCAATGTTGATGACGCTTCAAAGAGCTTCCCCTTTTGCTATGACTCGTATGACATTTGACGTTCTTCTCACCTTGCTTTCTGAAGAAGGCTGATTCTGAAAGAAGCTTGATCCTTCTGAAGCTTACCAGGTTGTAAGTGATACAGACGAATTCAGAATACAGTTGTTCGCTTATTCCCTTATTTTGCATGGGTCGCCCTTTCGGGTTTTCAATCCATCGGGATACCCATATTTGCCTGAGTTGTCCAATGCGGCTTTTCAACTCAGCGGGTGCACATTTTTTGTTTATTTTCCCTTATTTTTGCCTGAGTCTTTTATTCTGTTTTTGACTCGCCGGGATGCCCTATTTTTGCCTGGACTCACATTCTGTTTTTATGTCCAACGGGTCATTTTATGCGAAGTATTTTTTAACTGCATCTGAATTCACAGGGGATGGGAAGTCTTCATCATCCATAGTGCTGAGCATCAGTGCTCCACCAGAGAAAACTTTCTTTACTACAAATGGTCCTTCATAATTCGGAGTCCACTTGCCCCTGTGGTCTGTATGCGGAGGGAGGATTCTCTTCAGCACAAGATCTCCTAATTGGTACTCTCGGTGCCTGACTTTCTGATCGAAGGCTCTCTTCATTCTTTTCTGATACAACTGCCCATGACAAATTGCAGCCAATATTTTCTCTTCAATCAAACTCAGTTGTTCATATCGGGACCGGACCCATTCTGCTTCGTTCAGCTTAACATCCATCAGTACCCGTAGGGAGGGTAATTCAACTTCAACAGGTAGGACTGCTTCCATACCATACACAAGCTGATACGGTGCTGCCCCAGTGGATGTCCTGATTGACGTACGGTACCCATGCAAGGCAAATGGTAGCATCTCATGCCAGTCTTTGTATGTGACTACCATCTTCTGCACAATCTTCTTGATATTCTTGTTAGCTTCCTCAACAGCGCCATTCATCTTTGGTCTGTAAGGAGAAGAATTGTGGTGTTGAATCTTGAAGTCCCGGCATAGCTCTGCCATCATTTTATTGTTTAAGTTGGAACCATTGTCAGTAATGATTCGCTCGGGAACTCCGTATCGACAGATGATATCTCTTTTCAGAAATCTGGCTACCACTTGCCTTGTAACATTTGCATAGGAAGCTGCTTCGACCCACTTGGTGAAATAGTCAATGGCAACCAGGATGAATCTATAGCCATTCGAAGCAGTTGGCTCAATCTTGCCAATCATATCAATGCCCCACATAGCAAAGGGCCAAGGTGAAGACATCACATTCAAAGGATTGGGAGGCACATGCACCTTATCCGCATAAATCTGGCATTTATGGCATTTTCTGGCGTAAGCACAACAGTCGGCATCCATTGTGATCCAGTAATAACCTGATCTTAACAATTTCTTAGCCATGGCATGCCCTCCTGCATGGGTACCAAAGGATCCTTCGTGCACTTCATGCATTAACAAGTCTGCTTCTGTCTTGTCAACGCATCTGAGGAGTACCATATCAAAGTTTCTCTTGTACAGGGAACCATCAGCGTTCAGAAAGAAACTACCAGCAAGCCTTCTCAAAGTCTTCTTATCATTGGAAGATGCCCCAGGTGCGTATGCTTGATCCTCCAAGAAGCACTTAATGTCATGGAACCAAGGCTTATCATCTTTGACAACATCTACTGTGAACACATATGCCGGTCTGTCAAGTCTGGACACTGAGATTTGAGGTACAAAGTTGGCAGTTTGCACTTTGATCATGGATGAAATGGTAGCCAGAGCATCTGCGAACTGATTTTCGTCCCGAGGAATATACTCAAGCTTGACTGTTGTAAAGAAAGTTAGTAACCTCCTTGTATAATCCCTATAAGGTATCAGATGATCTTGGTGCGTGTACCATTTGCCGTTGGTTTGATTAACTACTAGAGCTGAATCTCCGAATACAGTTAAAGTCTTGATCCTGAGGTCAATGGCTTCCTCAAGACCCATAATGCAAGCTTCGTATTCAGCTTCGTTGTTAGTGCAGTTGAAAGTGAGTTTTGCCGAGAAAGGCATGTGAACTCCTTTAGGTGTGATGAGTACTGCACCAACACCACGACCATTCATGTTAACAGCCCCATCAAACATCATAGTCCATTCTTCATCAGGGAAGTCTAATCTCATAGGCTGGTAATCATCAATAGGTTGCTCAGCAAGATAATCAGACAATACACTACCCTTGATGGCTTTCTGAGATGTGTATTGGATGTCATATTCTGTGAGGATCATTTGCCATCTTGCAACCCGTCCGGTGAGTGATGGCTTCTCAAAAATATACTTGACTGGGTCCATCTTTGAGATCAATAAGGTAGTGTGGGTCAACATATACTGTCTCAGTCGGCGAGCAGCCCACGCTAAAGCACAGCAAGTTTTCTCGAGCAGTGAATAACGTTGTTCACAGTCGGTAAACTTTTTGCTTAGGTAGTATATTGCATACTCTTTTCGACCAGACTCGTCATGCTGGCCCAGCACACACCCCATTGACTCTTCTAATACTGTTAAGTACATTATCAGAGGTCTTCCTTCAACTGGAGGCATAAGGATTGGAGGCTCTTGTAAGTATTCCTTGATCTTGTCAAAAGCCTTCTGGCAGTCTTCGTTCCACCTGACCGTCTGTTCTTTTCTTAGCAGTTTGAATAAGGGTTCACAGGTTGCTGTAAGGTGAGATATGAACCGTGAAATGTAGTTCAATCGTCCTAAGAACCCTCGAACTTCTTTTTCTGTCTTCGGTGCAGGCATTTCTTGAATGGCTTTGACTTTATCAGGGTCAACTTCAATCCCTTTCTCACTCACAATAAATCCCAGCAGCTTACCGGATCGCACCCCGAATGTGCACTTGTTGGGGTTCAACTTCAGTTGGTACTTAGACGTTTGAATAGCTTCAGCAGATTCACCAAGTGGTCTTCTTCAGTGAGGGACTTGGCAATCATGTCATCCACATAACATTCGATTTCTTTATGGATCATATCGTGGAATAATGTCACCATAGCCCGTTGATATGTTGCACCGGCGTTCTTCAATCCGAATGGCATCACCTTGTAACAGAACGTGCCCCAGGGTGTGATGAAGGTTGTCTTCTCCATGTCTTCAGGTGACATCTTGATCTTATTGTATCCTGAAAACCCGTCCATGAAGGAGAATACCGAGAACTGAGCCGTGTTATCCACCAATACATCGATGTGAGGTAATGGGAAGTCATCTTTCGGGCTTGCTCTGTTTAGATCTCGGTAGTCAACACACATTCTTACTTTGTCGTCCTTCTTAGGCACAGGTACTATATTAGCAACCCACGGCGGATAGCTAGTTACAGCAAGGAACCCGGCGTCCCACTGCTTTTGTACCTCTTCTTTAATCTTCATTGCCATGTCTGGGCGAGTACGGCGCAGTTTCTGTTTAACCGGTGGGCATTCTTCTCTTAAAGGCAGCTTGTGCATAACAATGTCGGTGTCCAACCCTGGCATATCTTGATAAGACCAAGCAAACACGTCCACATACTCTTGAAGCAGGTCAATCAGTTGTCTCTTTACTGAGTCTTGTAAGCAGGCCCCGATTTTAACTTCTTTCATGTCTTCATCTGTACCAAGATTAATCGTTTCGACCTCCTCCTGATGAGGAGTGATAACCTTTTCCTCTTGTCTCAACAACCTGGCTAGCTCTTCAGGAAGCTCATATTCTTCTTCCACCCCTTCATCAGCTTGATTGATCGGATTGTCAAAGTCATACGAAGTCATAGCCGTGCTGTTGTCGGTGCGGTCTGGAAGGCACTCTCTGCAAGGGTTCAGGTTGTTCATTTTAGTGATTGATTTTAATCTTGTTTAAAAAGTGAAATGAAGTTTCCATTTTGAAAACATTGCCATTTATTTTTGTACAAAAAGAAAAATGGAAAAACAGTGAGCGGAAAAGAAAAAGACTCATTTGCAAAAGATGTCTGATATTTCATTGATTAATCTTGTTGCACAAAATTACAGATGGCCCGATTACAAAATGAGTCTTGTCATCTTGGGCAAGATGCAAGACTTGATGCATGCTTAAAATACAGGAAATAATAATTACTCTGCAGGAGTAACTCTTATAATTTCCTGGGAAGACCAGTTTGAGATACTGCTCCCCGGGATCCTTGGACGTATCCAACTCTCCAGGTTGTGGTCGCTTTCATCCTCGTCTTCCAAGTAGTTCACGGCATCTGGGGTGAGCATCCCCCCACTGACAAAATTGGGCTTCTTAGCAGCCTCTGCTTGATCTTGTTGAGTTGGTTTGTAACCCAACCCAAATCTATCCTCCTTCTTCTCTACAGGCAACAACTTGCCCCAGCCTTGGGCAGTCCCTTCTTCAACAACCTTCCGGGCTTGTTGATAAGATGTCATTGAGGTTCCAGGTACAGTAGATGTTTCATTTATGTTCAAGGCCTCAAACCCTTGACTCATAGTTTCGTGGATCTCCCCATCCATCTCAATGTATTTGTATGTAGCCAGGTGGCTAACGAAAATATCTTCCTCTCCACAAATAGTAACGACTTGGCCCTCCCACTCGAATTTTAACTTCTGGTGAAGGGTAGACATAACTGCGCCAGTGGCATGAATCCATGGTCTACCCAACAAACAGCTGTAGGCAGGCTGAATGTCCATCACGTAGAAGGTCGTTTTGAAAGTTTGTGGGCCAATAGTTATAGGCAACTCAATTTCTCCCAGAACTGATCTCTTAGAACCGTCAAAGGCTCTTACTACCAAGTTACTGGGGCGTAATGCCAATCCTTCATACTCCAACTTCACAAGGGCTTTTTTAGGTAAGACATTGAGGGATGACCCTGTGTCTACCAGTACATGGGAAAGAACTGCACCCTTACACTCCATGGTAATGTGCAAAGCCTTGTTATGATTGCGACCTTCCGTAGTTAAATCAGTGTTGGTAAATCCTAGTCCATTACTAGCATTAACATTTCCAACCACAGCTTCCAACTGATTGACGGTAATCTCCTCTGGCACATAAGCTGCGTGCAAGACTTTTAGTAGTGCGTTCCGATGAGCCTCGGAGTACATTAACAATGATAGAATGGAGATTTTGGAAGGTGTCTGATGAAGCTGGTCCACTATCTTGTAATCACTTTTCTTGATGATTCTCATGAATTCATCAACCTCTTGATCAAAAGGGGTTTTCAAAGCTTCTTTAACAACTTGATCTTCTTGCATCATGCTCTTTCCTTTTGCCTTGGCAGCAGCCTCTGCTTCGGCACTGGGTCTTGGAATTTGCGGGGCAAAGAGACGTCCGCTTCGAGTGAAGCCTCCGCCTCCTCCCACATTGTCTATTTGTGGTGAAGAAATTGATGATTCCAAAGTGATCTTCTGTCCTTCGCAGTATAGATCAGAGCCGTAATGCCAAGGGATGGCATTACTGCTTTCATAAGGTACTGGCCCAGGCACTGTGATAGTGACTGGACTGATAGCAGCTGTAGAAGGGACCATGATAGTTTGTGGATCATAGTATATTGTGACTGGTGCTCTGATAGGAGTGGAATTTTGTGAGTTGTAGGCAGAATCATTTGCAGGATCATAATAAATTGTAACTGTTGAGACGCTTTCATTGTTTGTTGTTGATGTTGTAGGAGACACTGTTGAATGGATGGGTGTTGTTGTTGTAGGAGATTCTGAATGAAGGGGTGCTGAAGTTGTAGAAGGGATGTTTCTTGATATTTGGTCCGTTGAAGTAACAGATGAAGCATTTGTTGATGAAACTGAAGAGTTGTTTGGAACAATGGTTGTTGTAGTTGTAGAAGACTCGAGAACTGTTGTTAAGGAGATTGCTGGATTGGTAGGTATTGATGCTGTGATTCGAAGGAGGCCACTCTAGATGAGACCATCTATGCCATCTCTCAAGTTATCACACCCATTCACCGAAATGTTTTAATAAGCACATCCTAGCTCACATCCAGGGAACATTTGACATTCAAGGAGTTGAGCTTTGATCTCCACCAAGGGTGTCCGAATCTGACCCACACTGGTTATCAAGTAAGACGGCTTATCTTCCTCAATAGCATTGATTCTGGGTCCTCCGTGGTTTGGCATAGGGTTCTTGTTAACATTTGGTGGTGGTGCAAAGTTTAGAGCTTTAGAATCCACCAAGTCCTGCACTTTCATGTGCAAAGCTCTACACTTCTTTGTACTGTGGCCAGGTGCATTTGAGTGAAAAGCACATCTGGCGCTAGCGTCATAATTTCTGGGTAGACTGGCAGGATCTGGAGGTGCCAATGTCCTTAGCTCAACCAGGTTGAGTTTCAGGAGTTGTGGCAATAATGTGGCATAAGGCATAGGGATCAGATCGATCACCCTATTGGCCTGAGATGGTCTCTGTTGAAATGGTCTTTGCTGATTGTTGTTGCTGGTGTTGTTGTAGTTTCTCTGAGGAGGATACTGAGTTTGTTGCTGATAATTTTGTTGCTGTGGTTGATAAGCTGGTTGTGGATGAACTGGAGCGGGAATGGTGACTGCTGCCACAGACCTATGAACATATTGGGGTCTGCCCCTACTGGTATGGATAGCATTAGTCTCACCAGTTCTTCTTGGGCCCACAAAAGGCTTTCTTGGGTTGCTGGATGAGCTGGCACCGTTGTCAGAAATTTTGCCCATCTTTAACAGGCTCTCAATTCTTTCTCCAGCTATGACTACATCTGCAAAGTTGGTAGAAGAAAAGGCAGCTAGCCTATCAATGTATGTCCCTTGGAGGGTGTTCATAAACATGTCAGCCATCTCCCTCTCTGACATGGGCGGCTGGACAGCAGCAGCAAGCTGTCTCCACCTCTGGGCGTACTCCCGGAAGCTTTCCCTGGATGACTGTGACATTCCCATCAGGAGGGTCCTATTGGGTGCCATATCCAAATTATACTGGTATTGTCTAATGAAGGCCTCAGCCAGGTCCTTCCAGCATCTGATGGTCGCTCTAGTCAAATGAGAGTACCATTCCCTTGAAGCTCCCGTCAAGCTATCCTCAAAATAAAACATCCATAGCTTTTCATCCATGGTATATGCCTTCAGCCTCCCCAGAAAGGATTGTAAGTGGGTCCGTGGACAGGAAGTCCCGTTGTACTTCTCAAAGCACGGTGGTTTAAATTTGTGGGGAATCCTGACCCCGTCCACTAAGCCCATGTCCATAACATCAAAACCCAAAGAGTTTTGAGACTCCAAGGACCTTAATTTTTCAGCAATTTCATCTAGCCTTCTGTCATAGGCTTCATCCCCAGCACCCATTACTGTGAACTGATCTTCCTGGGGGTCTTCTTGAAGCACTCTGCCTGTAGTAGCATTCCCTTGTACATTAGCTGGGATGTTGATCTCTGGATGAAGGTGGGGTCCAAATACAGGTGGGTTGATATGAGGCTGAACCCTCTCATTGTTGCTTGTCCCACCAGTCCCTAGATGGGGATCTTCCTGAGTCTGCCTCTCTACCAAGGCTCTTAATCTCTCTTGGCTCTGTGCTAAACCATTCATCACCTCCATAAATTGTGTCATCTGATTCCTCATTTCCAATCTCTCATTGACCATTTGGTTCCTGACCTCTGTAAGGTCCTGTTGTACCTGGTCCATCTGTATACCCGGAAGGTTGCTGCGGGTGGGATATCTGTGTGGACGGTTGAGTGGGAACACCCGTCGTCGAGCAATAGTTCCTGAAGTCACAACAGAGTTAGTAACAAAAACAAAACAAACCTACAAAACAAACAAAGGTTAGTATGCAATGCAGTATGCTTATTTGTCTCCAAGGTATCCGGCTTGGCACTTGGTTTTGACCTTTCCAGACCCCTGAGGAAGATGCTTGTGATGTTGCTTGAAAGAAACTCAGATCGAATAAACTGATACATATATTACAAAAAGTAAATGATACATAGTTTATTTCTTACAAATCACGCCCTCTGAGGGGTCAAAATACAACATAAGAAAGTAAAAGCACATGAAATGAAAGCAACAACAAGCAAAAGTCAGACACCAAGACCAAACTCATCCTCCTGAACTTCCTTTAGAAGTGCTTCAGTCACAGGATCAGCTGGACGCTCTGTGAGATTCCTGATAAGGAGATTCTTGGTAGTAACAGCTGCAGTTAGCTTCTTGTGTTGACTCTGGTCCTTTGACCTCTTCACACCAGCTCTAATCTTCAACTCTGAGATCTCTCTCTGGGCTGCTAGCAGGGCTTCCTGTTTCTCCTTTGCACTAGCCTCCAACTGCTCAATCTTGTCCTGAGTCCTCTTATCTTCCTGAGTACGAGCTTCGGTGATCCTGACCCACCTAGCTTGACTCTCCTTCAAATACAAATCAGTCCTGGCCTTCTGGAACTGAGCCTCCTTGCAGGCATTCTTCAAGATCTGCTCTCCAGCCCTTGACTTCTTAATATAGTCCTCTGACTTCTCAATCCTAGCTAGATGCTCCACCTTTAGCTTTTCCAACCTTTCAATGTCCAACCGACCATCACTCCTCTCCCAGAGGGTCTTCTGTAGGGCCTGAGTCAGATTCTCATTCCTCTCTTTCAATTTCTCAAACTCCTCTAAGCTGACAGTGGCAGGAGGTGGTGTTGTGGATGGCCCAGAGGTGTCCTCAATGGTGAAGGGCATCCCAGAAATTTGAGCCCTGGCATGAGACCACTCATAGTACTGAGCTGAGGCCACATTGTTGCATCTTCCCAGAATGGCCATTCCCTTGGTCTGGACATTGTCCCAAGCCCAGGATACTTGCCTGACAATAGCTAGATTAGGCTTACTCTCACAATAAAGGGTCTCAGCCAAATCTTGTGCTCTAGGAGTGTGGACCAATGCATAGCCCAGTTGTCTTTTGAATAGCAGAGGGTTGTAGTTGATGCAACCCTTTACTCCTATCAGGGGTACATTGGGGAACTGCCCACAACTAGTAATGATGTCCCTGCCCTTAGTGCTCTGAGTGCACCACCTGATGTCAGCTGAGGTCAAAGCAGTGAGTCTTCTAGCCCAATTCTTTTGCTGATGGGGATTCAAGAATGCATCAGTCTTGGGCAAGTGTCTGAGCAGCCAGGTATGGAACAGGGGAGCACAGCACCTCACCAACCTTCCTCTCTGCTTTTCATTCCTTTGATGAATAGAGTAGTAGAGATCTCCCAGTAAAGTGGGCACTGGGTTCCTCAGAATGAAAATATGGATTGCATTCTTGCTTATAAACCTAGGCTCATCTGCAAATAATATGACCCCATATATGCTAAGGGCCAATAAAGCACAGACTGCCTTCCACTCTCCCAAGGAGGCCTTCAGGATGGCCTGAGAAGTCAAGAAATCCAAGTGTAGACCAGAGACTCCAGCCTTGGTAGTCATGTTCTGCCCAATCAGAACCGGTTCCAGATACAAGGCCTTTGCCACCTCTTCATTACTAGGAAAAGCCATCTCAGGGTTGAAGGGGACTCCACCTCTGACAGGTACACCAACCAATGATGAATACTCCTCTAATAAAGGCCCCAACTGAAAATCCTGGAAGGTGAAGCACCTTAGAGGGGGATCATAGAACTGCAGGCAAGTATGAATCAAGCTCCTCTGAGAAGGGTCCAAATCCATAACCATATCAAGTATGCCTCCATAATGTTCTCTGAATAGTGGTATATGGTCTGGAGTAATCAAGGCCTGGATCTTCCTGATATTAGCTAACTCAGGTTCAAAGAAATGGTAGGAGATGTTGCTCTTTTTAGGTGCCATGTTGCTGAAGAAGAGCTGAGACAGATGCTGAGAATAACACTGAAGATGGGCCACTGGAAGGCTGAGACTGGTGGTGTAGGTGACTGAAGCAGGTAGCTGATAGCTGAAGTAGATACTGATGAAGATAGGTCTATGCTGATGAAGGGGTCAAAACCAAGCCAAAATATATGATGGATACCCTGAAAAACAAATGAGCAAATGTTAAAATGATGCAATGATGATGTATGCAAATGATATGTAAGGGTTTGTGATCAAGCTGGATCTGGTCAAGTGCTCTGATATAAGTCCAGGTATGTTCAAGAAATCCAGATGGAGGTTCATGAGTCCAGTAACCAAGGTGGGGGACTCAAATAAAGAGTCACATGTCCAGGGTTTAAAATCACAAGAACTGTCCCAAAATGGAGTACTCTTAATCAAAACAAAGTAACAGGGTATGCTGAGGTCAAGGGTACCTGCAAACCTGTAAACAGCCTAACCCCCTCACAGGTGATGTTCTAAAACAAGGATCCTCAGACTTGGATCAGTTATGAGAAGTGTAAACACTTCTAACCCGGAGGTACAGTGTTTACAATAACCATAAAAGATCCTCCTCTAATTCTCCTCAGTTTCTGAAGGTCAATACTAAAGTTCATCCAGACTTAGCAGGCTTCCCAGATAGCCCTAGCACTACAGGAAATCTGTAGCACAGAGTTCTCAAGAAGAAACCCATATCTGAACCGTGTTTCATATTCCCGCACCAGACCGAAATGGAATGGGAAAGAACATGAACCACTCTAGCCTAGGTGTCACTCAGGTCCCAGGTATAGGACCTCAACTCTCAATAGAACACCCACCCACCAAAGCAACAAAACAGATCCAGCCAGCACAGTATGACAGTATGATATATATAAAGCTATAAAGAAAGCAATAAAACAACTGTACATAAAGAAAAAATAAATACAAATACAAGCACAAATAACACATAACACCCCAGTAAACACAAATCAATCAAGCGCTAGGAGGAACCCACAAAAAGAACCAGAAGCCCTGGTTACAGTATAAGGTTCCCCAGCAGAGTCGCCAAGCTGTCGCTCCCAAAAGATGAGACCGGGCTCAAATGAGGTACAGACGCGAACGGTCAGCGAAAGGAGGGTGTGAGAACACACAGGAGTGAACTCACAGGGAATGAAAAGAGTCGCCAGCTAGGCATTTTTATCCCGGAGGAAAGGTAATGCTGCATAAACCTAGAAAGATATGGATAAGACGGTTGCGAACTAGAGAGACTGAGAAAGGGGGTTGGTTATAACCTGGGAAGGTATTAGCACCCAGATTGTCCGCCGTACTCGACGGGATCCACGCTTAGAAGATTTGTGTTTTAAAGGGGTAGTGTCAGTGCAATTAGTGTATAAAAGAGCTGGAAAGAATGCAAGTGTCAGTGTAAAGAAAAATGTGAAGTGTAATATATACAGTGTCAGTGTAGGGACAAGAATGAAATGCTCATGATAATGAGGCTAAAGAATAAGGCTAGAAGGAGGGGGAATATACAGAGACTTTTGTTCGATAACTGTTAAGTTATGCCTACGTATCCTCTCGTGCAATGAGGAAGTCAGAACACCGTAGTTCGACCCAAAGAGACTGAAAGATGAATTGACCTGTGAACTGCTTGCTTGCCTATGCTCAAGTGTATGATCTGTCTGGCACAGATGCAAACTGTCTTGCATTAGACGGAAGAAGCAAGTTCTCGTTTATGAGTGAATGAGGTGAGAAAAGAATCCCGGAGGAGACGATTATTGTTTGTTTTTGTGTTTTCAGTCTTTTATTACCTTTTGTGTTTGTCATAAGATAATGAGCTTAAGCCTAAACCAAGGGTTAGTAAACTCATCACATCCTCCCTCTGATTAGGGGTAATGAGAATACCTTAAGTATGAAGTAAGCACCTCAAACTTAATTACCATGATGTAGGATTAAGATCATTAACCTACTTATATTTATTTAGATGTTTTTGTTGTTTTGTTTAGTGTTAGGTAATGAGGTTAAGCCATAATCAAGGATTAAACAGACTCATTACACCATCCTAATAGAAGGATAATAAATGAGAATGTTTAAGCTGAGGAAAGCTCCTCAACTTAATCCATGATTAGGGATTAAACTCATGACAAAACAAAGCCTTTATTAAGTGGATTTTAGTTAATGATAAGATGATGAAGTGATTTTTAGGGTTTGTAAGACAACTTGAGGAGGACTTGTCCATTAACACTAGGGTTAGTCCTTCTTAACCAATTAAGGAAGAATTAGAACCCTAATGCAAGGACCAAGTTACAAGTTTGGTGTCTTGATGATTATTAAGTGACTTGATTAAAGGATTTAAACACATTAAGGGTTTAACACTTAGGATTAAAGTTATACACTCCATCCTAATAGAAGGATGCAGGCATAAGCTTAATCACAAAGCCTTAAAGCCTTTAGGGTTTAGTCCCTGATTATGAGGTGAGAAGAGAAGACTCAATGAGACACAAAGGTAAAAGACTAAGTGGGGGACTAATCAAAAACCTAATCATTGTCATGCTTGGTTGTTCCTAAGGTTTGTGAGGTTTAAGAAAGAAATCTTCAATGGAACCACCAGGAAGCAGATGAAAGGAGCAAAGAGAAGCAAAGTAACTTGCTTCATTTAAGAAGACAAGTCACTTGAAGAAAGAAAGTAAGAAGAAAAAGAAAGAGCAAGCTCAATCTCAAACACAAGACAAAATGCAGCAATGATGCATAAAGAGATGAAAAGAAATTGTGAGAAGTGAAGGCAAATTCACTTCTCAAAGTTGCTTACCACCTGAAAAGTTAGTGAGAAAGATGCAATGCAATGCAAAATGAGATGGAATGGCATGATGCAAACCAAAATCAGAAGCATATATGAGATGATAATGATGCTATGAGATGACTCAAACATGAAACAAGGCATGGGGATGATCATACAAACATATGGATGCAAGAGAAACATGCTTAGAACAATGAACATACATGAAAAGTTATGAAATGCAAATGACATACAACATGGCAAATGCAAGAGGCAATGATCAAACATACTTCTAACATGTCTTAAGATGTCTAATGAATCAAATGGATGCACAAAATGCTATGGCAAGACATGGTATGCAAGCAAATGCAAGATGGATGCAAAAGGAAGCTCAAATTAGGGTTTATGATCAATGCATCAAACAAAAACCAAAATCAGAAGCAAACATCAAGATAAAAAATTGAAAATGCATTCAAAGGGACCCTAAACCTATACAAACTCACTGCCCAAAGGAGGGATTCTAACTCTTAACCTAATTAGGGTTATGAATTTCCTAAAATTTCTAGGGTTTTGGGGTACCTTAACAAGAAAAATGTCAAACAAATTGAAAATGAGAGATCAAATCATTCCAATTTAACCTCACAAACTACATGATATGCAAAACACAATGCAAAAAGAATCAAAGTCCAACTCTCAATGGTTAGGCAGAAATGATTTTTCAAAGATTGGATCAAAATAATGCTTTAAAATGGAATTAATTCCATGGAAAATTATCAAAATGCTTTAAGATCAAAAAAGAAATTTGGTTTGAGGGTTGGACAATGTTTCTAAATGATTTTAAAGGTTCCATGAATTTTTTGGTGATTTTTAAATACCTAAAAGTATTTTTAATTAATTAATTCTCATTAATTAATTAAAAATAAACTTTTAAATAATTTAAAAATATTTTTTAATGCAAAAAATAAAAATAAAAATGTTTTTGGTTTCTGAAAATTCATAAAAGTTTATATAAAAATTTTCAGAATTTTTAAAATTGTTTTACTATTTTTTATAAAATGTAGAAAACAAATCAATTAAAATGAAAATAAAAACTAATTAAATGGGTGGTAATCAGAATCAATGACTGGCATTTGAACTGGGAACGCGCGCGTTTGACTTGGCGCCACATCCAAGGGCTGAGATTCAAACTCACGTAATTATGATTAGCCCTAATTAATCAAACCCTAATGACTTTCAGGCGACCGGAACACTGTTCCGGTCGTCTTCTCCGGTAAGCTCAAACTCCTAACTCTCTCTACACGCAATGAAAACAAAATCTAACTGCCCAGAACTCATCCCCATTCAAAAACGAATCAAACCCCCCAATCAAACATCATTTTTCATTCATCAATCAGCCAAATCGAATCAAAACATTTTTAGGGCAAAAAGTTTCAGAGCATTCATACATCCTGGTTTCTCAACCATTTTCAAAAGTAAACACATATTCATGATCAGGGAAGTGCATAGAAGCTTTTAAGAACTTAAAAACATGTTTCTGGAAAAAAGTTTTGAGATGACTACCTGAACTAAAGCTTTCGATTCAGGAGCTTTCTGGCTGTTTCTTTGGCTTAAATCCACTCCAATGATCCTCCTAAGAAGCTTGCAATGTTTGTTTGAAGTTTGCAATGGCTGGTTTGAGAGATGGCAGGAGTTCTGTTCAATGGCAGGTGGTGATCGTGTTTTTGATTCTTTGAGTTTCAGGCTATGGTGAAGGGTGCTTTGTGATCAGGAAGGTGTGTGGAGTTGATTTGTGAAGTTAGTTTGTATGTTTGTGGCCTGTGTGATGAGTTTCGAATGCTCTTGCCAGATGAGGTGAAAATGAGAATGCTGAGTTATGGTTGGTTTCAGGCTTGTGTTCTTGTTGCTTTGGCTTGCTTTTGGCTTGTATAAACAATTGTGATATGTCAGATGAAGTGATGTGTGCTTTATTGATTGGTATGGCTCAAGTTGCCAAAATGTCAAAGTTGTGTAAGAGAGGTATGGGCTACTTTCTAGCCAAGGACAAAAGGTGTGTCCTGCGCAGCATGATGTGGGGAGATGCCTAGGATGGTTCAGCAAGCTAGCAAGCAAGTGGATGATAAACTATGATGAGTTTTGCAAGTTGGTTCATTTTTGCTTCTTATGAAAAATCTTGATCCATAAGCCATAAAAATGAGGGATTTCTTGGCCCATTCTAACTTTTAGGTCTTGTATGATCATGTTGTGAAGTTTAGAAGTCCATTTGATAACTTAATTTGCCTTGAGAAGTGAATTTGCAACTTTGCCTCTTTGGTGGAAACTTTGAAATTTTGTGATTTTAGCCAACTTTGACAAGCCATAACTTTTGATCCAAAATGAATTAGGTCATGTTTTTGTACTTTTTGAAAAGGGAATGATCCATTCTACAACTTTCATGACCAAAGTTTTTTCATTTGAAGCATTTTTGAATCAAAAAGCAAGGGTTGAAAAAGTTTCCCAAAATGGCAATTTCATTAAAAGTCAAACTTCCCCAAAAAGTCAACTTTGCAAAAGACTTGAAATTCTTCAATTTTGTGAACTTCTAACATCTTCCATGATCAAATAAAGATCATATACAATCAAAATGATGAAGAACACCCCTTGGTTGGGTCATTGAGGGCCTCAGATGCCCTGATTTTGCACTGACTTGCTTGAAAAGTCAACTCTTGATCAGATGACTTCCCCATGGAATTTCTTTATGAAAATTGATATGCATACTCCCTATACCATATAGAGACCAATAGAAACAAGAATGACCAAAAAAATTGGAGTTATGGCCTCTGAAACCAAAACCCTAATTCTAGGTCATCTGTGCAGTCAAACCTGGCTCTGCTTCCATGCCATTTTCAGTTCTTGTGATTCTTTGACATTCTTGACTTTGAGAGGATATAATATGATACTTGAACACACATGGACCCCTTTGAAGTGATTGATGACCTTTGGAGTGGCTCAAGAAGCTCTTGGATTGCTCAGATCACAAACCCTAGATGCAGATGGCTTTGAACCAATGCAGTGAATCAAAAATGTGATATGAGATGCTATGATTGAGTTTATGCATATGAGGAGATCACAAGCTATGGTGTGAATGGGTGAGGGAAAATTTGGGGTGTTTACACCTTGCATGGGTATCGAACCTCAATCAGAACGTCCACTGGGGCAACACCTTATCAGCTTGTGTATGGTATGGAGGCAGTCCTACCTGTTGAAGTTGAGCTACCCTCCTTACGGGTAATGATGGATGTGAAGCTGGATGAAGCAGAATGGGTCCGGTCTCGGTAAAATCAACTGAATTTGATCAAAGAGAAGAGGCTAGCTGCCATCTGTCATGGGCAGTTATATCAAAAGCGGATGAAGAAAGCCTTCGATCAGAAAGTCAGACTCCGGGAATACCAAGTGGGAGAGCTTGTGCTGAAAAGACTCATTCTTCCTCATACAGACCACAGGGGCAAGTGGACGCCAAACTACGATGGCCCCCATTCATAGTAAAGAAAGTTTTCTCTGGCAGAGCACTGATGCTCACTACTATGGATGGAGAGGATTTCTTATCCCTTGTGAATTCAGATGTAGTTAAAAAATACTTCGCATAAAATGACCCGTTGGACATAAAAACAGAATGTACGTCCAAGAAAAAATAGGGCATCCCGGCGAGTCAAAAACAGAATAAAAAGACTCAGGCAAAAATAAGGGAAAATAGAAAGAAAAAAAAATGTACACTCACTGAGTTGAAAAGCCGCATTGGACAGCTCAGGCAAAAATGGGTATCCCGGTGGATTGAAAACATGAAAGGGCAATCCACACAAAAACAGGGAATAAGCGAACAACTGCATTCTGAATTCGTCTGTATCACTTACAACATGGAAAGCTTCGAAAGGACAAAGCATCGGTCAGAATCAGCCTTCTTCAGAAAGCAAGATAAGAAAAACATCAAGGTTATACAGGTCATAGCAAAGGAAGTTCACTGGAATGTCGTCGTCAACATTGCCAACACCTTTATTTTCTCAATTTACAGCAATCTCCTCATTTCAGGGGATTTGTTTCTTTGACTGTATTTGCCAATTCAGGGCACCCAAATTAATAAAATCAGAGTTTTCAATCACACCTCGTTTTGTATATTTTTGTTTCGTTTGCAAAATGTCCAATATTCATAATACAACACCTGCATAAAACAAATGAGCCATTTTTAATAAATGCTTGCAGGAAATGTATTACTTTCGGGAAAGTCTAACTCCTATGACGGAATCCGGTTAGGGATACCTCGGAATATTTGTGTGTTTTCCTTTGTCTTAACAGGTTGCAGGCTATCAAAACATACAATCTTTCACAGCATGGGGCTTATCAAGCATTAAATCCCCAGCATGCTACTTCCCAGTGGTTATCTCCTCCCTGAGCAGTGCCTGACGACTATTTCACAGCAAGATGGGCAAAGAATTTCCTATTCCCCACCAGAGTGTCAGATCTCTCATCCTCAGCAAAGTTAATGGAACTGCCTCCCCATAGAGTTTCCATTCTTTCCCCAGAAGAGCAATGCCTGAAACCCATCCCCAACAAAGTGGCTGAAGCTTCCTTATCCCCAGCTGAGTTCTCCTTACGGATAGATCTACTAATGATCTATTCCCCCAAGCAGAGTTCTCCCTCCTGACAGATCTACCAATGATCTATTCCCCCAAGCAGAGTTCTCCCTCCTGATAGATCTACCAATGATCTCTCCCCCAGTCGGGTTGTTCCTCCAAGCATATCAGCCAGAGATCTTCATCCCAGCAGGATCCGGGTCCCGGGTCAGTTTCTCCCCTTTGCATAATCACAACATTTGCATCATATTCACCAAATAAGCATAGCATTCCGTCTAATACGGAGCATTACGGAAAAAATCAAACATTTGCATGATCACAAGTTGGGTTCGTATGTGTCACCCTATCCCCATAGGTCGCCCGAACACCTTCTGCAAGCAGATACTTGTCCATAACATGTTCTTCTCGACACTCGTCCGTGTCATCTTAATCTCCCCACAGAAAGCTAAAGCATCTCCTTTGCACTCTCAAAATAGATACTTGTTTATATTTATACATGTTTGACACTCATCCGTGTCATTCCTTCCCCAGCAAGTCGAACACTCGTTCATGTCTTGCAGATACCTCACTAGCAGATCATACTTGTACATACTTATACAGAAGTCTTTGATACTCGCCCATATCTTGTTTATATCACTCCTCAACAGATTCGACACTCGTCTGTGTTCCTTGTTAACTAGTTGATACTCGTCTGTATCATCATCTTTGAACACGCGCCAGCATTTGTTTCTACTGATACTCGTCTGTATCATGGTCCTAAGGATGCTCATCAGCATCTTTAATCTATACATAGTGTCAAATACTTATATCTTTTATCCTTGGAAGCGTAAGCACCCGTCTGTGTTTACCGTTCCCCAGTAAGTCACCAACAAAACAACTTTCTCCTATCCGACATTCGTCATATGTCGTGATACTTTCGGCAGTCGTCCCCTGCCAGGTGATCATCCTTAACCTTTGGATGACTATCCCTCATCCTTTTCCGAGCGGAATCTCCATTATTGGAACCTTCTATCCGACATTCGTCCTATGTCGTGATATTTTTAGCAGCCGTCCCCTGCTAGGTGATCGTCCTTCACCTATTGATGATCTTCCCTCGTCATTTATCTTATGGACGTCCCCATCATTGATCTTGTTATCCGACATTTGTCCTATGTCGTGATAAACCCCGAGAGCGGCCGTACCCTGCTAGGTGATCGTCCTTCACCTCTTGATGATCGTCCTTCATCATGCTTATCTGATGGCCGTCCCCATCATCGACCTTTTCTATCCGACATTCGTCCTATGTCGTGATAAAGAGAAGTCTTCCCCTGCTAGGTGATCGTCCTTCACCTCTCAATGACCGTCCCTCGTCATTATTTCATTCATTCTTTAACCCGATGGTCGTCCCCATCGTTGTTTACTATACTTTCCGAAGCCTGGTGGTCGTCCCCATCATTTCTATTCTCATTACTTTAACCCCCATAGAATCTTATTTCTTTATCCGATGGCCGTCCCCATCATGATCTCTTTATTTACCTAGCTTGTCGGTCGTCCCCGTCATTGCTTTACTTACCACTTTATCCCCAGCAGTCGTCATCTGCTCGATGGTTGTCCTCCATCATTTTTATTTGATAATCATACTATACTATCTTTTACAATTTATATCTCTTTTCTTCCTCTCCCCAGCGAGTGCAAATTTCAGACTGTCTTTGGTATTCAACCACAAGTTATCTTGTTTGTCTGATAAGCCGAGCGCTTACATCCTGCACAGCTAACTCATGCTTGAATAGGGGCAGCTGTAACACCCCAAATTTGCCCTCACTCTTTTTTCACACCATTTCTTGTGATATTTCATTCTTTTTTTTACATTAGCATAAGCATACTACCTCATATTGCATATTTTCTTCACTGCATAGTTTAAGTTCATCTGCATCTAGGGTTTGTGATTTGAGCAATCCAAGAATCCATCTGAGCCATCCCAAAGGTCTTAAAAGCTTTCCAAGAGGGTCCATATGTGTTCTATCATCATATTATGCTCCTCAAAGTCCATGAAAGTCAAGAGATCACAAGATTGGCCAAGGCATGGAAGCAGAGCTAGGGTTTTCACTACATAGATGACCAAAATTAGGGTTTTGGTTTCAAAGGCCTTAACTCCAAATTTTTTGGTCATTCTTGTTTCTAATGTCCTCAATATTTTATAAGGATCATGTGTACCAAGTTTGATGAAGAAACTCATTGTGGAAGTCATCTGATCACTGGGTAACTTCCTGAGCAAGTTAAGTCAAAATCAGGGCATCTGAGGCCCCCAACAATGGAACCAAAGGGGCATTTTCATCAAATTGAAGTTCAACGATCTTTATTTAATCTTAGGAGTGGTTGGAAGTTCACAATATTGAAGATTTTTTAGCCAATTGCAAACTTGCCATTTTTGGAAATGACTTGAAATGCAAACTTTCCATTTTGGGAAAGTTTTTCAACCTCCTCTTTTATGACCAAAAATGCTTCAAATGAAAAATTATTGGGCATTAAAGTTGTAGATTAGGTCTTTCCCTTTTCAAAAAGTACAAGAACATGTCTTGATTCATCCTATAACTCAAGATATGGCCTTTCAAAGATGGCAAAAATCACATAATTTCAAGTTTCATGTCAAAGAGGGATTTTGCATTTTGGAATGTTCAAGCTTCTAAATGACTTCTAATGTGCACAAATATGTTACAACATGTCAAGACAACTTCAAAGGATCAAAATTGGCCCAAGAATTGAAGCATTTGATGGCTTTAATCACAAGAAACATCAAAGAGGGAAATTTGCATAAACCATGAGAACTCTCCATCCAAGCCTTCCAGCTGCATAACTTTGATCCAAAGGCCATTCTTGATGCATGATAAGGCCAGACACCCCATGAAAACACCTCTGACCTATGCCATTCTTCAAGTACACATAACCTTGAATTTTTGCATTTTGGCCCATACCAATCAAACTATGCCACACCAACTCTCTGAACCAATCAGCATGACTTATGTGAACCTCATGGACCTCAAACAACACAACACACAAGCCTGAAACCTCTCACAATTTCAGATTGCATAAAATCACTTCACACTTTCCTCTCTTCGATTTTCATAACACAACCAGCAAAAACCACAAACTCTTCCACCAATCAACTCAAAAACACCCAAGGATCATTTCCCACCCCTCACCATAGCCTGAAACACCCCACAACACAAACATGATTTCTCACTCCTAAGAACTGAAACTCACAAAGGAGCCCATTTAAACTCCATTCAAGCCTTTCAGAAGCATTAGAGGGATCATTGGAGGCATTTTGCACAAAGGAAGAGGTCAGAAAGCTCCAGTTTGCAAAGCTTCAACTCAGGTAGCCGTGATGAACATTTTTTCCAGAACTCTTGTTTTAAGTTTCTAAATGTTTCTACATGTTTAGCTGATCATTGTGATATGTTTATTTTTGAAAATGGTTGAGAAATGAGCATTTATTGTTCTTCTGAAACTTTGCCCGTGAAATTGTTTTTTCTTTGATTCATCATGTATGCATGAAATAAATTGATTTTGTTGATTGATTCTTGTTTATTGATGCTTGGGGAGTAATTTTGGAGAGTTGGGGAGGTTTTCATGGCCTGGGGAAGAAGTTAGCATGAGTGACTCGCCGGAGAAGATGACCGGAGTTTGCTCCGGTCACCTGAAAATGTTTAGGGTTGTAATTAGGGTTAATCCAGCCAGTTTGAATGTCAGCCGTAGGATCTTGTTTAGCGCGTGTTTGTAGGGTCCAGATTAATCCACTTAAGCCCTAATTCAGTTTAATTAAAATAATTAGGTTTAATTAATTAATTAACTCAGTTTATATGCTGGCCATCAGATTGCGCGTGCAGTCAACCAAGTCATCCCCAGTTTGAATCCTAGCCAGCAGATTGACATACTTCTCATTTTTGTTTTTATTTTTATTTCATTTATTTTCATTTCTTTTGCTCAATTTATTTAAAATAGCTAAAAAACTTCAAAAATATTTCCTTTTTCATTATGACTTTAAATATTTTCCTCAATCCAAAAATAATTTTTATTTTATTTTTTGCATTAAAAAAGTATTTTTAAAATATTTAAATGTTATTTTTAATTAATTAAAGTATTTTAATTAATTAAAAATGCATTTAGGTTTCTAAAAATCACCAAAACAATCATGAACCATTCCAATACATTTAGAAACATTTTAAAACTCTTCACACAAATTTATTTTTAGGTTTGATCATAGTTTGCCAATTTTCTTTGAATTAAGGGTCTTTAAAATCACATTTTTAAACCCTAACTTTGAAAAATCATTTATGCCTAACCAAGAAGAGTTTGAACTTGATTCTTTTTGCATTATGTTACATATTGCATGTAGTTTATAGGTCATTTTTCTCATGAATTTATCTTGTATTTTCAAATTTATTTGCATTTTTCCTTTTGAATCACCCAAAAACCCTAGAAAACTTAGGAAAATCATAACTTTTGATAGGTTAGGCTTCTGACCTTCTCCTTTGGGGTGTGACCTAGTAAGGGATTAGGGTTTGTTTGAACTTAATTTCAAATTTTTATCTTGTTGTATGCTTCTTGTTTTGTCCATTTGCATCTCATATGTCCATAAAACCCTACTTTCTCATGTTCATTTGCATTCACTTTGCATTTTCATCATCACATGAACTTGCCATGACATTTCAAGCATTCACATGTCATCCTAGACATCTTAAGACATGCTTAAACATTGCTTGATCATTTCTTCATTCATTTTCTATGCTTTGCATTCATCACATTTCATAAACATCCATGGGTTTTCAAGCTTCCAAGCATACTTTCATGGCATCCCATCTTTGTATGATCATTCATATGCACATTGTATGACATTGCATCATCTCATATGCCATTTGCATTGAATTAACACTGCTGACTTTGGTATTTGCATCTCATCTCATTTCATCTCATCTCAATTCATTTCTTCATGCTTTATGTCTTATGCATCCATACTAACTTTTCAGGAACTTTTGGTAAGTTGTTTTGGGAGGTGGATTTGCCTTCACCTCTCACTTCTTCTTATCTCATTCATATGAATCTTGCTTGTCTTTGAAGTTAATTTGATTCACTTATGGTCCATATCTCTCACTTTCTCCCTTTAAGTTACTTATCTTCTTAGGCAGTAAGTAACTTATTCTTCTGCTTCCTCATCCTTTCATCTGCTTCTTCCATTGGTGGCTTCCTTGAAGATATTTTCTCAAAGCCTCACAAGCCATAGGATATCCAAGCATGATAATGATTAGGGTTGTGATTAGTCCCCATTAGCTTTTTACCTTTGAGTCTCCTTGAGTCTCTCTTCTCACCTCAATAATCAGAGACTAAACTCTTAAAGTTTTAGGACTTTGGAATTAGGGTTATGCCTGCATCCTTCTCTTAGGATGGAGTGTATAACTTTAATCCTAAGTGTTAAACCTTTAATTTTTTTAAACCTCTTAATCAAATCACATTAATAATCATCAAGACTTTATCTTGTAACTTGGGCCTTACATTAGGGTTCTAACTCTTCCTTATGGTTAAGAGGGACTAACCCTAGTGTTTAATGGACAAGTCCTCCTCAAGTTGTCTTACAAACCATAAAATCCACTTCTTAATCTCATCCTTTAATTAAAATTCATTTAATAAAGGCTTGTTATATAATGAATTTAACCTCTAACCATGTATTAAGTTGAGGTATCTTCCTCAACTTAAGTGTTCTCATCTATTATCCTTCTATTAGGATGGTGTAATGAGTTCACTAATCTGTGATTAGAGATTAAACTCATTACTTAACACTAAACAAAAATCCAAAAACATCTAATTAATCACAAGTAGGTTAATGATCTTAATCCTACATCATTAAGGTAATAAAGTTGAGATGTTTATCTCATACTTAAGTAGGCTCATTATCCCTAATCAGGGAGGATATAATGAGTTTACAAGCCCTTGATTTAGGCTTAAGCTCATTAACTTATGCAAAACACCAAAATCAATAACAAAACTAAAAATACCAAAACAAATAATAATCGTTTCCTTCGGGATTCTTCTCACATCACACTCATTCTATAAACGAGAACTTGTTTCTTCCGTCTAATGCAAGACAGTTAGCACTCGAGCCAGACGAGTCACACACTTGAGCATAGACAAGTAAGCAGTTCACAACAAATCATTTTACAGTCTCTTTGAGTCGAACTACGGTGTTCTGACTTCCTCATTGCACGAGAGGATACATAGGCATAACTTAACTGTTATCGAACAAAAGTCTCTTTGTCTTCCCCCTCCTTAAGCATTCTTTTCTAAGCCTCAATTCCTGAGCATTTCAATCCCTTTTGCACTGACACCTGTATATTCTTTTCTTAGATTTTGCACACAGATAGTACATACACTTACCCCTTTAAACACAATCTTGTAAGCGTGGATCTCGTCGAGTACGACGGACAATCTGGGTGTTAATACCTTCCCAGGTTGTAACCAACCCCCTTTCTCAGTTTCTCTGGTTCGCAACCATCTTATCCATCCCTTTCTAGGTTTACGCAGCATTGCCTTACCTTCGGGATAAAAATGCCTAGCTGGCGACTCTATTCACTTCATTTCACCTTGTCTCTTTTCACCGACCGTTCACGTCTGTACCTTGGGGACCTAATGTCTTTTCAGGGGAGCGACAATAAGATATGAACCATTGGTCAGTTTTAGTATCGTTAAATTCTCGTGAGTTCTTGGCATCAGTTATGGACTCTATGTGAGTAACATAAGATGTGTGCAGTGATGTCGTACTCAGAGATAGGAATTTAGAAGTTATCCTTCCAAAATAAGAATGAGGATTGGATGTTCTTAAGTTAATCATGTAACTTGGATCATTAAGGGACGAGACATTTAAGAGAAGTAAATTCAAATGAGAAGTATTTTTCTGATCTTCAAATATGCGTGTGTATTGTATGGAAACTCACCAGTGTGTTAAGAACGATTTAAGTTTTAGTAGTGGCGACCACGAATGTTTGAAGCTTCGTAATGGTACTATGTTGTCATTAATTATGGTTTTGCGATGACACAAATGTTGAGTGGATCGGATCCCGTAAAGATAATTGATATGGAATATAGTAACCATGATCAAGGTTGTTAAGCTGAATTAGATAAAGTGTCAGATGTAAAGGGTTACAACGTACAACATCAGACTAAGTGTGATTGGTAAAGAAGTCATTTAATGAATTATGAGGTAGTTTTGAATGATGGAATGATTTATGGAAACGATAGTCGTCGACAATTTTTATGAAGATAAGAAAATCGCTAAACTACCACGAGAATATTTGATGAATATTTGTTACCCCAAATCAAGATGAAGTATTATTGGTTGTTTTATGACTTAATAGAAGGATTTAGAATAGTATATATTTTCAAAGGTAAGTTAGAAGTTAACCCAATATTGGAACAAGTGTATAAGTAAGGACGTGAAGTTTGATAATTGGGAAACAAGGATTTTGATCTGTAAAGTTAAGAGGGATTTTAGCACGTCAGAGATCGTAACAAAATTAATGGTACATTTGGAACCTAAGTCGAAGTTGTGAGTTGTGGTTATTGTTGATTAAAGGAAATTCAATGGACGGATTTTAATTTAAGGAGGGGAGGATGTAATACCCCATATTTAATTAAGTGTTCTGGATAACATTAAGTGAACTCAATTTGGTTCTGGTGTGCTCTGAGAGTTATTTGTTTTGATAGCTAGAGCAACTGTTGAGCTCAGATCAAATTGATTAATATTATTTGACCCTGAGGTTTTACTATTTAGTTCTATAGAGGATATTTTTAGTAAATCTAATAATTGATGATAAAATTTAAATGGAGATATTTTATATCATTGTCTTATATAATAATAAGTATTATATTTATAGTTAAGGAGAAAAGAAAAGAAGTTAGTAAGAATGAGAAGAAGAGAAATAGAAGAGAAGAGAAAAGGAAGGAAGAAGAAGAAGAAACCTAGAAAAAGAGAAAGCTTGTATCATCAATATTCATCAAACTCCTCTTAATTTGTAAGGTGGGTTCTAGTTAGACACTTTAAGTTCTATAATATTATGTTTAGATTTTAGGGTTGGATTTGAGAGAAAATGATTAATCTTGATAATCCTTGAATCTAACGGTTAAAACATGAAATTAATCGGTTAGAACAATCGGGTAACACGTGTATCAAACCTATATAACTTGTTTTGACGTTTGGAAATAATCTGGTGTGGAAAGAGTGGATTTTGGAGCTCATGGAACACTAAAAATGCAGAGTCAACATTCTGGTTCTGGTGCGAACCGTCGGACGGCGCTTTGAGCGTCAGGCGATGAAGTCATGATCGTTGGGCGGAAGTAAGAGGCGTCGTGGGAAACGCTGCTAAATTTTGTCTGGATTTTGGGACTGAGCGCCGTCGGGCGACGCCTTGACCGCTGGGCGCTCCTGGCAGTTTTTCAATTTTATTCTTTTCTTTAAAAATCTATAACTTTTGATCCGTATATCTGATTTAGGCAAATCTTATACCAATGGAAAGCTAAGGAGATAACATATCCAATGGAAAGTTAAAATATTGGGTTGGATGTGAAATTAATTAATTTGTGAGGTTAATTAATTTATGAGATTTAATTGAATTACGGTGTTGATTAAATGTGTGGTTTGATTAATTGTGTTATTAATCGATTTGTGAATTATATTTTATCATGAAGATTAAATGAAAATAGAGATGATGTTCATATTGTGATATTAATTTAATTGTTATAATTAAATGGAAATTTTAGATTATATGATTAAGAATTATATAATTAAAAGCTTCAAGTTGTGAGAAAGAGTGAGGAAACCTTACCATAAACCAATAATATGGCTTATTAATGTAACTAGGAATTGTTAGATGGTAATTCTTGTACAATTGATTTCTAAGTATGTTTTCTTAGCATGTAATTATATTGTACTATTTTTGATAAGTGCTTGAGATGGGTATTACACTGAGTCCCACGGGAAGCAAATGATATGTCTTTAGGTGGGTATTACACTGAGTCCCACAGGATGAAAATGATAAGTCTTGAGGTGGGTATTACATTGATTCCCACGGGAAGCAACTAATAAGTTCTTGAGGTGGGTATTACATTGAGTCCCACCTGAAGCGATCAGAACGTTGAATGAATAGTACATCCAATTCCATAGGAAGTAATGACCTTAGACTTGAGATGGGTGTTACATAGAGTCCCATGGGAAGTAAAAAGGTAATATCCTAACTAGTGATAGTAGGATTTTTAGAACTCATGGACGTGGTCCCATATTAGTGTGAGGATTGTGAGTTGTTGAACTCGTGAGAACGATCTTAGTGTCAGATGTGTGAACTCAAGGTCGTATCCCTTTTCCCCCCAGACTTTAGTTAGTTTTGATAGAACCTTGTAGAGTCGAGAGAACCCATAAGATAGAGAACTCACTGAGATGTTGACATCTCACCCCACTATTGTTGTTGCTTTTCAGGTTTCGTTTGAAGGTTTAATTTACAAGTGGAGTTATGCTTTGATATTTCAAGAGAAGCTTAGTAGTAGTTTTTTTGCTGTGTATTTTCTTTTGTACAATGAGGATTATTGTACTTGATCTTAGTATTTTAATTATTTTAGTATGATATCCATATCTTGTTCCATTCGTTGTTTTATGTTTTAGTTTGGACAAGAATGTGAATTATGCTATTAGGCACTTATAATGGTGACAGTACAAATTAAACACATGTATGATGTTATTCTAGACAAAAATTATATAGGGTGTTACAGTACTCAATCAGGCCAGATGATTGGTACTGGAACCAACTCGATTTATGCCCAGTCTTGGCCAACTATACAGCCCGACTAGAAATATTTTTGGGTATGAACATAAGCCCCACCCCCACCCCCCAATTCTCTTTTCTGCAATAAGAAATGAGTGTTTGGTCTCTATAAGTCCCGAATATATTTTATGTCGTCCATGCTATAACCCATATTTTTAATACCATGTTTGACGTGGCACACAAATCTTGAACAATCACATTTTTCTAGCCTTTTTCTTATTTATAAGTGCCTGAATATTTATGACGTGATCCATTCCCAAGTTGGGTCTCTTGGGTACAAAAACCACAAGAATAAGTATCGAGATATAAGATATCTAATTTTACGTCACCTTTGTTTGATTTATGGAACCAGTAATGATGATTCTTTTAGGTGCTCCAAGCCTGTCTAAGGTTGGGTGATCATCTATTTGTTCATATTTTCGAGCTAATGAGCCCCAAATAAATTTTGTTAAGTCTAGAGGCTACCATAATAGGCTTGATCCATTTGGTTTATGCGCCCCAAAGGTTTATTATCTTAGCCGGGTCCAACACATACCATATAGTTGAGGATCCGGGGTGTTTAACCATTTGTAGAACTCGACTCTTATATGAAGAATGTTGATTCTTAGTATTTTTCCTTTAAATGGGAAATGTCATTAGTGGCGCATAGAGACCCTGAGGTGTTTTACTTTGCAAACTATGAGACTACCTATAATTTGGTAAGCCCCTAGTCATTGCGTGTGTATAGATTTGAAAAAACTCTAAGCTTTTGCAGTCATGTTAGGCTGAGAGCCAAGTATTATTTAACTCTTGTAACCTCGATGTTTCAAGAACCCCAACAGTAGGATTTTATTATATATAATCCCTTACTCTCGTGCTAAGAGTATATAATTCGTTTGTAGGCGATGTCTTTCAATCTTTATACCCAGAGTATATCATCGCGTTTATAGTTAGCCATCCTTCCTGTGTACGCGGAGTGTTTTGTTATAAGGAGTGGTTAATCTCTTTTTTTATTACAATCATGACTTCTTCCTCCGGGCTTTTGTAATGAACAAATTTCAGTCCATCTGAGATTTTTATGTCATTTTCTTATATTGTTTAAATTCTTTCACTTTCGCAAAATAATATTGTATGTATATGCTAGCCCCTCAGGTACTTAAGTGGCCGAACATGAAGTACCAGGCATTATTTTCGCCCTTTTAAGGCTTTGCTTAGTCTAATTTCTAAGACTTTGTATTAGCTCAGTACTCGGTCATGCATAAGAAGTCCCATGCGTGAGGCTCTGTGGCATACTTGAATGTTTTGAGTCTTTATGGCCAAGATTGTCGGGTATGTATCTGGACATGTTAGAGACTTGATGCTCGCTTTTCATGAACGTTTTATTGGTAATGCTTAGAAGTCCCAGTCTTCTCAGCATCTAAGCAAACAATTTTTTTGATAAAGCTTGTTTAAGCTTGACATTTTTAGAAGTGACTACCTGTCTGTTAGTGGGTGGTTTAACGTTTGGCGATCAAAGGCCCTGGGCCCTAACCGGTTGTGTGGTTCCGAACCTTTACTACCCGCAGGCGAGGTTGAACGAGTTGCCATATGCATCAAATGCTCGGATCTTAGTTTTAATTGTCTGGGTGCGCGGAGCAAGTCAACACGCTTAGGGAAGTTTTTTCTACCCTACGCGGAGCGAATCAACACATTTGTGGGGGACCTATGTACACAGATGTAATTTACGTATAATATGAGTTTTTCCTACCCTACCCGGAGTCAGTCGACACGCTTGTGGGCAACCTATGTACACATATGCAATCAACGTGTTTATAAGAGTTTTTCCTACCCTACGCAGAACGAATCATGACGTCTTACGGGCGACCTATGTATGCAAAGCAAGTCGACACATTTATAAGGGTTTAATACGACCAAGGTGCGCGGACCAAGTCGACGCATTTAGGGGCTATCTATTTATGCAGAGAAAATCAACACATTTATAGGTTTTAATATGCCCGGGTACGCGGAGCAAGTCGACATGTTTATGGGTGTTCTCTCTTTATCTAGACTTTGCACCTGAAAGACAAATTGAGAGTTTTTCGGTTAGTGATAATTTTGAAACTTTTTCTATCTGTGTTACATTCTTAGTCCGAGTTGTGGTTAAGAGCCCTTTCACCCGAAGGCGAGGTTGACCAAGTTGTTAGGCTGAGTGTTTATACTTGCACCATCCGGCCACAACCGATTATAAATTTTTTACATTTTGTTCGAATTCCTCCTAATTTTGAGATCAACAAGAGTATGGTGCCTCCCACCCACGCAGGGGAAAGGACGACACTGATTGCTTAAAATAAATTCTAACAAGTTCCATAAATAATTATATAATTATAAATCGGTAGAGACCGTATCGCGAAATTATAGACAATTGGGTTTGTTCTCAGCCTTGGTTTTGTTGTCTTCTGACTTTGAGATCATCTTGAGTTCTTTTTAAATCAAGCGAAAATATGATTTTATTTGGCGGTTAACACTAACATAATCTTGAGACCTGTTTTAGACATTGAAGCTCTTTTGGATTCATTATACGTAAATCTTGTTCGTTGCATATGAAATAGACTTCAATGCAAGTTTCTTGAACTTATTCATTGCCCTGAATTGTTTCATTCTAGATAGAACAACATTATCAATCGGTTTACCAGATGCTTCTATCCATTCTCTCATGAAAGGACGTTCTAGGACTTGTGTAGAAGTAATTCTCTTCTTTGGGATCCGGATCCGACATTAAAAATTCCCTTTTCAGTTTCAGCCAAAAAAAGTGGTACACCACTAAGGAGAATATACAATATAATACCTGCACTCCAATTGTCTATTTCCTTCCCGTAACTACGACACAGTACCTCAGGAGCAACCTAGTAACTGCCTACCATATCACGGTAAACCTTACCTTCTTCAATGAAAACAGAAAGTCCAAAATCAGTAGCCTTGAGCGCGAAACCTTCATCCTTACTGGACAGCAAGAAATTCCTGGGTTTCAAATCACAATGCAAAACACCCACAAAATGACAAATGTGCACAACATTAACAATAGACCTACAAAGAGACGCAGTAGCTCACAAATGCAAAACCCTGTCAGTTGGTTTTCCAACTCCTTTCTTTGACCATAAGTACCGTGCTCACAAATTGCAATATTTAAACATGAAACTCTGTCACCCAAGCAGCTTCCATCATCAATTGTTACATACCAAAAATATGTTTTAAACATCCAGGCTCAAACATGTCAACAGATTTAAAAACAAATCTAATGTCATATTTCCTTCAGTGTATGTTCATAGCAGCGATTACATATCATCTTGATCACGTTCCGGTATTTACACGGTTCTTTTAAAATCGAACCGTAATGGCCGACATCAGTTCAGCCCCTGCATTATTTGTTATTGCTGTAGCAATTACGCGACATGTTTTTGCACCTGCATCATTATCATATGGCGTGATTATATAGAACACGCAATACAAACGGTAGTGTAACACATAACAACCTTTTAGTAACAACAATTATGTCCCATATATGAGGAAAATTGAACTGTTCGCAAATAATGTATGTTACTACATTAAGTGACATGTGAAACTTAGAATCAATTAGCATGAATGAATGTGAAACTTATCTGAACATAAGTTGTCCCGTAACCAATCTGGCAAGAAAGGCTGTAAAGATTCATAATGTCCCTTAGATCGAATTCGGCGAATATGTAGAGGCATAACAAGCCTCTTTGACAGCAGTATTAACCATGATGGATTTAACAATATTCTCAATCAATCTTGGTAACTAATGGAGCCTTTTCTTGTCGTCGGCGGTACTGCTCCAAGTTGTACAAAAACTATCATCTTCGCATTGTCGTCTAACATTCGGATATGGCTATCGACCGGGTACATAACCGGTGCTCCTTCAATCTTACTCTGCAGAACATGAACATGATTCGGATATAGCATCTCATCACAATGAATCAAAACATGATTCGTATCAACAGTTGCCCGGCTTGTGTCTTTTAATCATACAAGAAGCTGGCATATTATTTGATTTGGCATTCAAATATGTCATGAAAGTTCCTTTAAACGGTAACACAATTCAGCTTTACTTGAGCCACCGATTTGCAATCGTAGCCGTTATTGTTGGTGTCGTCATTGTGATTGTACCTTCAGAAAGTGTTTTGCGAACCATGGTTTTAAGGAGATTTCAAGCTGTTGAAACTGTCCTATTTCCGGCTTTGTCCGATTCAGTACAACCCCATATCACTCTTCGAATGGATTCCATTCCGCGGTGGTTTTCTGATCAGTCCACCCTCAATGGATCAATTCTTTGACTCGTGTTTGACAGAGAGGTTGGTGGCTTTGATGATAACGTTTCTGCTTTCACAGGATTGTAAGGCCTTTTACATGTCCTTGTCACGACTTCTATTGTGACAGTAGAAGCGTTAGCACCAAGCATAATAGTTCCATTTTCAAACATAATATACGTGACAGTAATATAACCGATAAAGGGTTCCTGTTCGATGATTACAGTAACATCAAGAGAATCATTTTTTAGCTACTGGGCAACCATCTCATTATCCTCGAAAAACTGTCTTAGTATCATGAACACTCTTGCTTGATGTTTCATATAACCAAACCAACATAAATGAGCCTCCTGACTTTGAACTCAACAGTTATTTTGTTCATAATCGTTGAACAAGGCAATTCTGATTATTAACTCTGAATATATGACGTCGCAACTAGTTCCAAACCGGCCAATGCCGCGAACCAAGTATGACGAAATCAGATACTCCATTGTCACGTTCTGATTTGTCAAGATCTGCATTTGGTGGTTTGAGTTTCGTCCCGGCTTCCTGAATTTCAAGCATCATGTGATATCGCCTGACTCGGCTCCACCCGAGCTTGTTCATCATGTATGTTTTACTGAACATAACCATTCAAGCTATCAGAGAGGTTCATAAATTATGACGGAAACGTATTATGAAAAACAATACGACAGGCCTTAACTAATCATAATGAGATATCACAACAGAAATTATGAAGAACAACTTATCTTTCCGACTTATCGGCTTTTCGAATTTGTTGCAACTACAGATCTGGAAACTCAGTAACCATCATTTTATCGTTGATCTCAATCATCAAGCTGGGGTGATGACTTTGGGTCATGGTGATGACCTTCACAGAGTCGTCCTCTTTATTCCGTCACGCCGACGATGATGAAGACGACAAATCCGAGGAGTTATGCCATCAACGAGAGCAGATGTGATGGCTTTGATTCCTAAACAATTGATTCCATCCCGGAATCGATTTCAAGATTGGAAACGAGCGTAGCTTTTCGTCAAAACTCTTGGCCGGAAACATCCTCCGATGCCCTTGTGAGCAGTGATTGGTGTTTGGCCGGAAACATTCTGCCGAGTTTGGTAGGATATTTGCACTAGTTTTTTTGAAATTAGGTGGCATTACATTCATTCAACCAAGGGTTGAAGCTTGTATTGAAGGGTAAGTTTTGATGTGTTATTCATTTGCAAGTTCATTTCTTATTTTAGTTCAATCCATGTGGCTCTTAGGAGCATGTTTTGCATAGTTTGTAAGTACCATTTGTTTGGATGTTTTTGTTAACTAGTTTTGTTTTGTTTGCATTTGTTTGAGTTTCTAATATGTATACAACATAACATAGTCATAGATATTGACTTTTAGGTGGTCCTTACCCTCTTATTACCTTTCTCATGTTGCATGTTTGTCTGGTGTGATATTTAGGACCAAACTAGGTCATATGCACTAGTTTTTAGGAACCAGGTAGTATAACATTTAACTATTAGATGGTTGAAGCTTGTGTTGCATCTTCATTCAACCATATGTTGGTTGAAGCTTGTATTGAAGGGTAAGTTTTGTTGTGCTATTCATTTACAAGTGCATCTCTGTTTTGGCCAAATTTGGTAAGATACACCGAAGGTGCTAGCCCTCCCTTCGCTGAGCAAGGAGAGCTACGTTGTAACGCCGCATTTAATTAATTTATTTAATTAAATATCGTCGCGCAATTTCTCGATTGTTTGTTGTTGTGCGTCGTTTAGTCGTTTGTATTGTTAAGTTGTTTGAGTTGGTATTCGAGTCATTTATGTTGATAAGTTGGTAGAAGGTGTTTAAGTTGATTTTATGTTGCGGGTTAAGTTGTGTTTGGGTCGCTTAAGTTGATTAAGTCGGATTTAATTAATTAAGTCGAATAATAATAATAAATATAGAGATAATATTAAGTTGGACTTGGTTTTGTTGTATGAGAATAGTAATGTTGGGGGTGCTAATTAGGCCC
Source organism: Lathyrus aphaca (assembly GCA_963966055.1). Classification (NCBI taxonomy): domain Eukaryota; kingdom Viridiplantae; phylum Streptophyta; class Magnoliopsida; order Fabales; family Fabaceae; genus Lathyrus; species Lathyrus aphaca. Next base: position 225,443,263 of record OZ014523.1, on the reverse strand, counting down.
ATAGTAATTAAGTGGATTAGTGAGAGTTTAGTAAAAACAAGCTGAAAACCTAATTAGACTAATAAAATTTTTTGTAAGAAGAACAATCTTAGAGAGAGATCAAGGAGAGGCTAGGTCAAAGATTTTTGCGGGAATTTTTGCGGTGAATTCGAACTTCCTTCAATCCAAGGTAAGGGTGGGGTTCGAATTCCATAACTGAGACTAGATGATCGTATGTAGGTTGGGATTTTCGTGTAAATTCATTTTTGTATTTGGTATGATTTGTTGTTGTTGATTTCATGTTGATATCTGATGAAAGACATGTTGTTCTTGTTGTATTGCTGATATATTCGTTGTTGCATCAGTTGTATGTGTTGTTATTGGACTGTTGTTGCAAAATTCATGTAGGAGTTAGGTTTCGTAAAATTAACCATAAGAATTGATAGATGAATAGTTGTAGAAGTTTTTTAGAGTAAAATCGATGTAGAAACCCAATTAAGATTGAACAGAATGGTGAAAATATGAGAAATCACAGAAAAGTTGAAATTGTAGGTTTTATGTCCATTTGCGTAACAGATCTGGTGTTACGCGTATCAAGATGGGCAATACGCGTAACAATACCCTCACGCAGGCCTTACACGTATCGGTAAAGGCCATGCGTGTATGAAGGAGGCCATACACGTATGAACAGGGCAGGTGCGAAAAAATGTAGTTTTTGGCGATTCGACCTGTTTTCGCACCCGTTTCAAGTTGGATTGATCTTAGACTTAAAGTAAAGATAAAATAAGTTGTTTAGAATAGATTTGAGAGTTTAAAATAATTAATTTAGTAATTTATTCGATTAAGTCGTAAATTGTCGTTTTCATGTCGAAGTGGTGTTAAAGTTGTTATAAGTTGTATTGTCCCAATTTTTGGGAAGATTAATATGATGTAGGTCCTATGACCAATGTTGATTCATGTTGCTGAGTTGTTCAAGTCATTATGTTGATAAGTTGATGATTATATTGTTGTTGTATGCCATTCATAGTTGCATACATGTGCATATTTCAAGTTGGAGCGTATGCTCGATTCAAGTTAGCCTGGATTGGCAAATAAGTTGATAATGCCTCGATAACCTGACAATGTTTCAAGTTGGGAGTTTACTCCAAATGGTACCACATGCATATTTAAGTCGAGTTGAATTCACGTTGTTAACCATTGTTGGTTGCACGATTGTGTGTTGATTGTAGGAAGTGGTGTGATTATATGACTATCTCATTTACATATTGATTATCGTATCCTATTTATGTTATTCGATATCTCACCCCTTTTGTTTGAATGTTGCCCTCTGTTGGTAACGTGCAGGTAACAAAGAGTCCAATACTTAGTAGCATTGAGTTGGTGGTTGTCGCTCTGATACGTAGCACTCTGGGGGGATAGACGCTTGTTTTGCCTTTATGATTTTGTCTAAGTTTATGAACTAGTTCTAAGTTGTTTTATGTTGAAGAACCAAGTTGAGATTATTTTGATGATTGATTTATTTGAAGTTGTTTAAGAGTTGAAACATGTTGATCCACTGCTTTGTTTTTTTAAGGTTATATTATTAATGAAGTTGTTATTTGGTTTTAAAAGTTGGAAAATGTGATATCCCATGTTTGTTGATGAAACTGTATAACTCTGATTTAATTTATAAAGTCGGGTATAAATGGGGTGTTTGTTCGCTGGTGTTTTTGGCGAACAATCTCTGATTTACCAATTCCTTGAAAAAGGGTCACTTGCAGGACCAACCACACAAGTCCTAGGACACATGTGCTAAATACTAAAGGATGGATTCTAATATGAGTTTTATTGATTCTTATATGTTATGTCGAACAATTACTCAACAAGATTGTTCTTATTGATATTACAATAGGGTGATGTTTGTATAATGAAACTACCAAAGAAACTTAAAGTTTGCATTAAAGGTTTGTTGAAATGTAAGTTGATTTAGGAAGTAAATGACTAGAAACTAGATTGCTTTAAAAGTAAATGAAAACATAAACCTGAACAAGATATGAATGATAAATTTAATTTTATAACTGAAAATGAGATGGTGGTTACATGTACATTTTTCCAGATAATTCTCCTTTCTCTTTACACACGAGTATTAGAGTAATCACAGAAATGTTGTACATAAATTTACACACACTTTTCACAAAGCAAAATATCTTATTTATATACAAATAACATGATTGTCGAACAACGATCAAATCCTAAGACTTTGCCACTTGACATCTTGCATGTTACTAATCCCTAATAATCTTCCACGTACTATTATCTGGCGAATAACCGTTATTCATAGAACTACTCTTTAAACTGATGAAACGACGCATCTCTTTGCCCTGTCGAAGCCATTTGAAATTCAAATAGTCCCTACGTCCTCTTCGTCGAATCCTCGTATTTATATCTTGTAAAAAAAAAGGATTTTCCAGTAGTGATGTGAAGAACTTCCTAAAGGGCAACTCATCTCCTTTTGACAGACGTTCGTTCGCCATAACAAGAGACCAAATCATCACAAACCTTCTCGAGATTCTGGACATGTTTGGAAGAAAGAGTGATCTAAACTGGTCTAAAAAACCTTCGAAGCCACGTACATCACCTATTTAAAATATAAGAGAAGCTGAGAAACTGCCATGTTAGATAATGATGACGTGTAAGGAACAAAGCTTAACAAATCCATCAACTGCTGGGACTCTTTCATGGTGTCGAAATTATATGTATACAAATTACCCCCCAGCAAAGGTATTTCGACTGTTATTTGGAGAAAGCATCTGTTGTCGAAACCTTCATTTCGACTCCATGTCTTGCATTAAATGCACTGATCTTTGAGATCTTGCTTTTATCCTGCATTAAATGCGTTGATTCCCAAAAATCTCACTTTTTGTCAAATCATAAAAAGCAATCATCAGATTCTTCAACCCTTCACTTCCAACCCACGTTCTAGGACATGATCCCCATAACTCTATAAACCTTGGTCTGCTACATTTCTCCAACTTCCACTATCTCTCCCAGGGCCAATAACACATCGACACGTGCCATAACCGTTTGAAAAACTCAAACGTTTTCTTCCCACCTTCTAATATAAATACCCCTTTTATCTTTTCTGGAAAACTTTCGTTTCCATAACATCTCTCACTCTCTCATTTCTTACAAACCCATAAACTTCTTCTAGCTCAAACTTCTTCCATCATCAATAATGGCAGCCTCAAGCAAGCAACAAGACCAGAACACATCAACTCTTCCCTGCGCACACAAGATCCTTGGGCCAAAGATCGTGGGGAACCAACAATACGTCCCAGAACCACCAAATGAGAGAGAAAAGGCCAACATTTACTATTCTCAAGTACTCATCCCTATTTCCATATCTGGTAAATGTCATGCCATGATAGGCCCCCTCCCTAACCCTAACAATGACCAAACTCGTCTTAAAGAGTTTTTTCCAACATATTATCGTACACAACCCATAGGTGCAGGCAAAATACCCAAACCCATTGATAAATCAATAGAAATTGCTGAACAAACCCCTGAAAAGGCTGCCATAAACTTATCCTATATGAATCAGCCTAGGATTTTTAGAAGTTGCCCCTGGTCGAAAGACCCTTCTGAATATGTGAACTGGGTAGATAGGGTCGAAAAGGCTAAGGGTAAAATTTGGAAGAAAATTGGTATCTATGATTTGATCCAATTGTCGAGAGAAGGCCCTAACTATTGCACCACCATGATACTTGCCTCCCTCTATTTTTGAGATAGTACCTATAATACCTTTCATCTCCCTTGTGGGATGATAACCCCTACCCTCTTTGACCTGGCTGATATAGTTGGGCTTAGTCCAACCAGAGCAGTTTTCGATCCAACTGTATTGGATGCCAATACTATAGGTTTTGAGACTAGCTTCGCCTCATACTCCCACTTCATCTCTCGCTACCACATTAAAGACTCTACTGAGGTATCGGATGTAGAGCACATAACTTTCTTCACCCTCTGGCTGTCGAAATTTGTGTTTTGCACAAGGTCCCTTCAAGTGGTGAAGAAGTATATCCCCCTAGCAAACCAACTTCATGCTGGCAAGAATCTGTGTCTGAGTGAATTAATTTTGGCTAACCTTTATGAGTCCCTAAGTGAGAGTGTCGAATCTCTCAATCAAATTAAAGACAAAGGCAACCTGAGCTTGGCAGGTCCTTTCTAGCTTCTTCAGCTATGGCTCAATGCCACTTTCGAATCTAGACTTCCTGACAAAGGCTTAGTGGGCGAAGAATATGTCAAAGATAGGCATGTCGAATGGGTAAGACTGGTGAATATGTTCACCAAAATCTATGACTTCAAGGAAAGCATGGCACTTTTCGCCAACAGGGATGTTGGACCCAAGTGGTTTACAAGACAACTCCCTGTCGAACACCAAGAAGACGAGGACAATTTTTTAACCATCTAGAAATTGTTCCTTACACCCAGGTTCTTACCTTTTTATCACACCATGTCCAACTCAAAGGTGGCCCTGATAATTTATCAACCAAATCTAGTGGCTCGACAGTTTGGACTGATACAACTGAAGTCAAGGTCCCTCTATCCCAAAAAAGGATCCATCATCTTCTACAACTCAACCTCTACTAAGTCGAAAAGTCTGGAGCTTTCAGAAAAGCTACAATACGCTGCTTTGGAAATCCGGCCAGTGGTCTTTCGACCAGTCTTCCTCTTCACTCAGGAGTTCGACATTTGGTGGAAAGAATATTATCTCGTCAAGTTTTATAACACATCTGACTTCCAAACCCTTCTGACCAATGTCTTTGCTTTTGTGCAGGATCGAACCAAGAAAGGTACTCAACAGCATATTAAAGAAGTTCATAAATTCCAAAAATATTTTGAAACAATCTACAGGCCAGATGATCTTAGGCGAACCATAGGTGAAACGGCTGTGACTCTTAAGTATAAATTTACAGAAAAATTGGAGAAGTTGGTAATACCCTCATATATTCCCAAAGAGGCGCGGTATAACTTTGCGTATACTAGTTATCCACCAAAGTTTCCGCCTCTACCAACTGCTATTTTTGGTGTGGCTCTGAGCCCACCTTTTCCAGATTGGTTTGTATGTGGCTTCGACTTAAAATTGTTTCAAGAGTCACGAAAAAAGCTTGTTGAGCGTGTGGTTGCAACCAAATATCATCTGGATGATTACCCAGGGCACCTTCATATTGGAATAGAACACGTTCGTGTGGAATCTACCATTCTTGAAGGTGCAACCAAGCTTTCGACTTCCCCTTATATTCAATATCTATTATTTTACTCTCTTCTTTTCTAACTTCTCTCTTTTTACAGTTACTAAGATTACAGGTAAGAAGAGTGTTGTCGAAGATAAGCCCACCAAGACTACTAAAAAATCCGCTTCCACCAAAAAGGTTCTTTTATATCCTTTTTCCAATAGAATATCTCAGTCATACAATTATTTCGCTTACTGAACTTTCTTTGATTTTTTAAATGAGTCGAAAGCCCCCTACTCCTCAAAAGAGAAAAATAGAGGAAGTGAAGGTGCCTTCTGAGGATTCAGGTGACGAATCTCCAGACATACAACCCTTGAAGAGGAAGAAGTCTACAAAAATAAAGACGACTGCCTCCCAAAGGTCGTTGGTGACGTCGAGGAAGACTCCCCCTGCAAACCCAGTAAAAAAGCTTGCTCAAGATGCAGAGAGTGGAAATTCTAGTTTCCACACTATAATCCCTCAGGTAATTTACCTTCGACAAATTTTCACTTTGAAATTTGCATACTCTTGGTCTCTTATTTAAACGTTTTTTGTTTCAGGTCCAAATTCCTACTGAGAAACATCCCATCACTCTACTAGATTCTCCTCTTGGTGGGATCGAAAAAGTCCAGGAAGAAAGTACACCCAAGAGTGGTAGGGTGGAACCCCAAACTGAGGTTAAGTTCGACATCAGCCCGGAGGAAGGTTCTGCCGACAGTTCTCCTGACCAACCAAAGTCTAATGCCAACCAAGAAAGTTCTCCTAAAGATGACAAAGGCAAAAAGGCTGATGTTGATCCCAACATCGAAGAAAGGGAAGTGCAACTAAATCCCCAAGATGCTGGTGAAGAGAACCCTAAATCCAAGAGTAACGAAGGTAAAGGTCAGTCGAAAGGGGAGGCTGGGCCCTGTCGCTCCCACCAAATGACACCAGGGCCAGAAGGGGTACAGACGCGAACGGTCGGTGAAAGGAAGAGAACACACAAGGGTGAACTCAGAAAGAAAAGAGTCGCCAGCTAGGCATTTTTATCCTGAAGGAAAGGTAATGCTGCATAGACCTAAGAAAAGATATGGATAAGACGGTCATGAACCAGAGAAACTGAGAAAGGGGGTTGGTTACAACCTGGGAAGGTATTAGCACCCAAATTGTCCGCCGTACTCGACGAGATCCACGCTTAAAAGATTTGTGTTTTAAAGGGGTAGTGTCAGTGCAATTTGTGTATCAAAGCTGGAAAGAATGCAAGTGTCAGTGTAAAAAGAATGTGAAATGTATGAGAGAAGTGTCAGTGTAAGAACAAGAATGAAATGCCCAAGATAATGAGGCTAAAAGAATAATACTGGAGGAGGGGGGAATATACAGAGACTTTTGTTCGATAACTGTTAAGTTATGCCTACGTATCCTCTCGTGCAATGAGGAAGTCAGAACACCGTAGTTCGACTCAAAGAGACTGAAAGATAAATTGACTTGTGAACTGCTTACTTGTCTATGCTCAAGTGTATGACCTATCTGGCTCAGGTGCAAACTGTCTTGCATTAGACGGAAGGAGCAAGTTCTCGTTTGTGAATGAGTATGATGAGAAAAGAATCCCGAAGGAGACGATTATTGTTTGTTTTCTTGGGTTTTCAATCTTTTACTGCTTTTGGATTTGTCATAAGTTAATGAGCTTAAGCCTAAACCAAGGGTTAGTAAACTCATCACATCCTCCCTCTGATTAGGGGTAATGAGAATACCTTAAGTGTGAAGTAAACACCTCACACTTAATCACCATGATGTAGGATTAAGATCATTAACCCACTTGTGATTATGTAAATGTTTTTTGGAGTTTTTGTTTAGTGTTAGGTAATGAGTTTAAGCCATAATCAAAGATTTAATGGACTCATTACACCATCCTAATAGAAGGATAATAGATGAGAACATTTAAACTGAGGAAGGCTCCTCAACTTAATCCATGATAGGGATTAACCTCATGACAAAACAAAGCCTTTATTAAATGGATTTTAGTTAAAGATAAGATTAAGAAATGATTTTATGGTTTGTAAGGCAACTTGAGGGGGACTTGTCCATTAACACTAGGGTTAGTCCTTCTTAACCAATTAAGGAAGAATTAGAACCCTAATGCAAGGCCCAAGTTACAAGCTTAATGTTTGATGATTATTAAGTGAATTGATTAGAGGATTTAAACACATTAATGGTTTAACACTTAGGATCAAAGTTATACACTCCATCCTAATAGAAGGATGCAGGCATAAGCTTAATTACAAAGCCTTAAAACCTTTAGGGTTTAGTCCTTGATTATGAGATGAGGAGAGAAGACTCAAAGATGACACAAAGGTAAAAGCTAAATGGGGGACTAAACAATCCTAAAATGTTATCATGCTTTGAAGTCCTAGGGTTTGTGAGGCTTAAGAGGAGAAATCTTCAAGGAAGCCACCAAGGAGAAGCAAGATAGAAAAGAGATGAGATGAGAAGAGAAAAGAGGGAAGAGAGGCACAAGTGAGCAATCTCACTCAAAGACAAGTAAAAATGCAGCAAGGATGTAAAATGATGAGGTGAGAAGAGGTAGGAGGTGAAGGCAAATCCACCTCCCAAACAAACTTACCATTATCCTGAAAAGTTAGTACAAGATGCATAAGGGAAGGAATGAGATGAAACAATGCATATGGATGGGCAAAGGCCAAAGTCAGAAACATACACATGATGCAAATGATGTCAAAAGATGGTGCAAAGTCATACAAGATGCATACATGTGAACATACAAGAGAATGGATGCATATGGAGCATGCCTTGAACCATGGAAGTTCATGAAAGCTTATGAAATGCAATGAAAGTATGACATGTCAAATGAATGATGCAATGATCAAACATGATTCTAATATGTCCTAAGATGTCTTATGAATCATGTGGATGCACAAAATGTCATGGCAAGTTCTTAAATGCAAGCAAATGAGAGATGAATGCAAAGGAAGGCAAGAATTAGGGTTTACATACAATATGCAATGCAAAATTCAAAATCAGAAGCAAATGACATGATAAAAAATTAAAAATGGGATAAAAGGAACCCTAACCCTACACAAGTTCACTCCCCAAAGGAGGAGACATAAATCTAAACCTAATGGAAGTTGTGATTTTTCAAAGTCAACTAGGGTTTCAAGGCACCTCAAAAGGAAAAATGCTCATTAAATTGAAAATGAAAGATAAATTCCAACCAATTTTACCCTAAAAACTACATGTTATGAAGGATGCAATGCAAGAAGAACCATTATCAAACTCTTCATGGTTAGGCAGGATGAATTTTTCTAAGTTTGAACAAAAATATTGCCTTTAAATGAATTTAATTCCAATGAAAAAGGTCAAAATAGTTCAATAACCAAAAAGAAATTTGTTTTGAGAGTTTGATAATGTTTCTAAATGTTTTGAAATGCAATGTGAATTTTTTTGGTGATTTTTAAATACCTAAATGCATTTTTAATCAATTAATTTTCATTAGCTAATTAAAAATAAACATTTAAATGATTTAAAAATAATTTTTAATGCAAAACATTAAAAATAAAAATATTTTTGGGTTCTGAAAATTAATGAAATGTTTGACAAAAAAAATCAGAATTTTTCAATGTATTTTCCTATTTTTAAAAATTCGTGAAAGTTAAATGAAAAAGAAATGAAATAAAATTAAAATAAAAGAAAGTATGCCAAAGGAGAGGTCCAGATTGAATCTGGGCTTGGGGTTGTTGACTTGGCGCGCAATCCTACAGCCCAAGTTCAAACCTGGCTAAACTTATTTAATATTTAATTAATCCTGGATTTAATTAATTAATGACTGATTAATGGCTAATGGGATGATCTGGTCCACACAAACACGCGCGGGAAGGCAAATCCAAGGGTCTCAATTTAAAACTGGCCTAAACCCTAATTAGGGTTAATGACTTTCAGATGACCGGAATAGTGGTTCCGGTCATCTTCTCCGGCAAGCACAAACCCTAGTTTCCTCTACAGGTTACCAAACTTCAAATTCCTTCCACCAAAATGATCCTCTCATCAATCTAAACCTAAACCCTCATCTCAAACTCATTTATTTCACCTCACAAGCATGAATCGAAGCAAAATATAAAACACGGGAAAATGTTCAGAGTCATCATACATGCTGGTTTCTTCACCATTTTCAAAAGTAAATACATATTCATGATCAGGGGAACATGCAAAACCATAAAAGAACTTAAAACTTAGCTTCTGGGAAAAATGTTCTTCATGTTACCTGAGATGAATACTCCCTGTTTTTGAGCTTTCTGGACTCAAACTTGGTGCAATCCTTCTCCTTTGAACACCCTGATGATGAAATGAAGCTTGGAGAGCTTTGAGAATGGTTGGTTATGGCTGTTTTGTTCTGGTATAGCAGAAATGGAGGTCTTTGTGTGTGATGTTTTAAGCTGTTTCAGGGGGTGATTCTTGTTCTATGGATGATTTGTGGTTTGTTGGTGAAGAAATTTTTGATGTTTGAAGGCTGTGTGAAGAAATTCGAAGAGAAGAAGTTTGGGACAGATTTTGTGCAAGTTGGATTGTGGGAGCTTTCTGGCTTGTGAGTGGCTTGCTTTAGGATGCTTGAGGTCCACATATTAGACTCTGATTGGTCAAAGAGTTGTTGGTGGCACAGTGTGATTGGCATGGGCAAAAATGCAAAAGTCAAAAGTTTGTGTACTACAAGCATGGGCTGGAACAGAAGTGGTTCAATGGGGTGTCTTGCCTCAGTATAGTTTGTGGTGAGCCCTAGGATCAAAAAGATGCAGCTGGATGGCTTGGATAGCAAGATGGCATGAGTTTTGCATTTTGCCCTCTTTGAAGTTTCTTGTGAACCAAGGCATGGAATCTCATGATTTCTTGGGCAATTTGTGACAAAATGAGTTATGAGATGTTGTTATGGTGTTTTGATACCAATTAGAAGTCAAACCAATCCTTGGACATCACTCTTGCAAAAGTTCCTTTTTGGAGAATTTCATGGAAAATGGCTTATGAAAGTTTGTGATTTAAGGCATGAACCTTGAAAACTCTTGGGCAATTCTGACTTTTCTAAGTTGCAATATGTTATAATGATGCAAAGAAGTCATTTAGAGGTCTTGAAAGTGCTTGGAATTTGAATTTGCAAAAAATCCCTCTTTAGTGCCAAAAGTGGAAATTTAGTGATTTTGTTCAACTTTGACAAGCCATAACTTTTGATCCAAAATGAATTAGAATGAGTTCTTGTACTTTATGAAAAGGGAATGATCCAATCTACAACTTTCATGACCAGATTTTTCTCATTTGAAGCATTTTTGAATCAATAAGAGGAGGTTGAAAAACTTTCCCAAAATAGCAAGTTTACATTATAAGTCACTTTCCCAAAAAGGCAACTTTGCAAATGGCTTGAAATTATTCAATTTGGTGAACTTTTAACACCTTTTATGATCAAATAAAGGTCATACACACCCAAAATGATGGAGAACACCCTTTGGTTGGGTCATTGGGGGCCTCAGATGCCCTGATTTTGCACTGACTTGCTCAAGAAGTCATCTTGTGATCAGATGCCTTCCTCATTGAATTTCTTCATGAATATTGATATGCATGATCCTTATAACATATAGAGACCAATAGAAACAAGAATGACCAAAAAATTTGGAGTTATGGCCTCTGAAACCAAAACCCTAATTCTAGGTCATCTGTGCAGTTAAACCTGGCTCTACTTCCATGCCTTTCTCAGTTCTTGTGATTCTTTGACTTTCTTGGCCTTGTGAGGATATAATATGATGCTTGAACACACATGGACCCCTTTGAGATGATTGATGACCTTTGGAGTGGCTCAAATGGCTCAGGGATGGCTCAGATCACAAACCCTAGATGCAGATGGCTTTGAAACAATGCAGTGAAGCAAAAATGCAATATGGGATGCTATGATTAAACTTATGCAAATGAAAAGACCACAAACCATGGTGAAAATGAGTGAGGGCAAATTTGGGGTGTTTACAGCTGCCCCTATTCAAACATGAGTTAGTTGTGCAGGATGTAAGCAACGACTTAACAGGCAAACAAGATAACTTGTGGTTGAATACCAAAGGCAGTCCGAAATTTGGACTCACTGAATGAAGAAGAAAAGGGATATAGATTGTGAAAGAAAATAAAGTATGATTATAAAGTGCGGGCGACGGAGGACGACCGTCGAGCAGAAGACGACTGCTGGGGATAAAGCAAGGACGTGGACGACCGACATGCTGGCGAAATAAAGAGATTATGACGGGGACGGTCATCAGGTAAAGTAATAAGACTCTCTGGGGATTAAAGGTAAAGTGAATGATGGGGACGACCATAAAGCTCAAGGTATGAATGAAATAAATGATGAGGTACGGTCATCAGAGGTGAAGGACGATCACCTAGCAGGGGACGGCTGCTCTGTTGGGGATAAGGATGAGGGACGGTCATCCAAGGTGAAGGACGATCACCTGGCAAGGTACGGTTGCCAAAAGTATCATGACATAGGACGAATGTCGGATGAAAAGGTCGACGATGAGGACGACCATCGGATAAGCATGATGAAGAACGATCATCAAGAGGTGAAGGACGATCACCTAGCAGGGTACGACTGCTCTCAGGATTTATCATGACATAGGACGAATGTCAGATAACCGAATCAACGATGGGGACGGCCATCAGATAAAATGATGAAGGACGATCATCAAGAGGTGAAGGACGATCACCTAGCAGGGGACGGCTGCTAAAAATATCACGACATAGGACGAATGTCGGATAGAAAGGGGTTCTAATGAATTGAGACTCCGCTGGGGATGATGAAGGACGATCATAAAAAAGGTGAAGGACGATCACCTGGCAGGGTACGGCTGCCGAAAAGGTATCATGACATAGGACGAATGTCAGATAGAAAGAAAATAGTTTAACAAGTTTTGTTGGGGACTCTTCTGGGGAAGGGTAGACACAGACGAATGTCTAAATTCAAGAGATGAAGGTATAAGTGTTTGACACTGTGTATAGATTAAAGATGCGGACGAGCATCCTTAAGACTATGATACGGACGAGTATCAGTAGAAACAAACGCTTGACGCATGTTCAGAGATGATGATACGGACGAGTACTAACTGGTTAAAAAAGAACACGGACGAGTGTCAAATCTAAGGGGATATAAATGGTATATACAAGACACGAACGAGTATCTGTATGAGGGACGGGTGAGACACAAGCGAGCGTTCAACTTGCTAGGGAGAGCATGACACGGATGAGTGTCGGAAAAAGTGTATTATAAACAATGTATTTGATTTACCAAGTGTTTAGGTAACTATGCTGGGGAGGGTGACACAGACGGGTGTCAAGGAATTGTATAAATATGTATCTGTGAGTGCAAAGGGGACGCTTTGGCTTTCCGCTGGGGATATGACACAAACGAGTGTCAAGAAGCATCTGTAATATAAGTGTTTGTTTGCTCGGGCAATTTTACTGGGGAAAGATGGCACGGACGAGTGCCCAAAGGAGTGTGTATCTGTATTTGTAAGGGAAATGCTTTGGCTCTCTGGTGGGGAATTGGGAAATATTTTGTGTATTTTTGATGGATTGTCAGTATTTACAAGTGTTCAGTTCAACACATGGCTTATGACTATGCAATATGTTTGATTTTTGCCGTAATGCTCCGCATTAGACGGAATGCTACGCTCTGTGGGGAAATATGATGTGAATGCTATGATTATGCAGAGATACCGATCCGGGATTCGGATCCTGTTGCTGAGGAGATCTCTGGCCGATCTGCTTGAAGTGGATATCCCAGCTGGGGATGAGATCACTGGTAAACCTATCTCGGTAATGAGGGACCCATCTGGGGTTCATGTGAGCTTTCGTCACTCTGTTGTGAGATCTTCAGGCGTTGCTCTTCTGGATAGAGGCCGAAACTCTGTGGGGAGATGGTTCCCTGCCTAGCACTTGGCTGGGGAATAAGAAAGATCACTGAAAGATCTTCCTAAAGATTTCTGTGGGGATCCTGCTGAGGATGATACTTGACAACTCAGCTGAGGATATGAGCACCTTCTGGTACTGCTCTGAAAGAAATGTTGGAGAAGTGATGCCTGGCAATGTTGATGGGGAGAAAGCATCTCTGGTGCTGTTTGGAAGGTGTGCTGAGGAAATAATGATTTGGCAGCATACTGGGGAGAAGCTATCATGCCCCATGTTGCGCTTTGGATATCTGCAATCCTGTAAAGACAAAGAAACACACAAGCACCCCAAGGTATCCCTTACTGGACTCCATCATAGGAGTTTAGACACTCCCGGGAGTAAGTATATTTCCTGTAAGCACGTATTTTTAGAAGGGAAGCATCTGTATTTATGCAGTCAATATCTTAAAGACATCGGACATTTTTTTTGCAAACGAAAATAAAATGTACGAGACGAAACATGACTAAAAATCTGATTTTATTAATTCGTGTGCCCCGAATTGGCAAGATACAGTCAAAGAAACGGATCCCCTGAAATGAGGAAATCGTTACAAATTAAGAAACAAAAAGATGCTGGCAACGCTGATGACGCTTCAAGGAGCTTCCCTTTTGCTATGACTCGTATAACTTTTGACGTTCTTCTCATCCTGCTTTCTGAAGAAGGCTGATTCTGAACGAAGCTTGACCCTTTCGGAGCTTACCATGTTGCAAGTGATACGGATGAATTCAGAATGCAGTTGTTCGCTCATTCCCTTATTTTGCGTGGATCGCCCTTTCGGGTTTTCAATCCACCGGGATACCCATTTTTACCTGAGTTGTCCAATACGGCTTTTCAACTCAGCGGGTGTACACACTTTTTTTTTATTTTCCCTTATTTTTGCCCGAGTCTTTTATTCAGTTTTTGACTCGCCGGGATGCCCTGTTTTTGCCTGGACTTACATTCTGTTTTTATGTCCAGCGGGTCATTTTATGCGAAGTATTTTTTAACTGCATCTGAATTCACAGGGGACAGGAAGTCTTCACCATCCATAGTACTGAGCATCAGTGCTCCACCAGAGAAAACTTTCTTTACTATAAACGGACCATCATAATTTGGAGTCCACTTGCCCCTGTGGTCTGTATGAGGAGGGAGGAGTCTTTTCAGCACAAGATCTCCTACTTGGTACTCTCGGAGCCTGACTTTCTGATCGAAGGTTTTCTTCATTCTTTTCTGATACAGCTGCCCATGACAGATTGCAGCTAATCTCATTTCTTCAATCAGATTCAGTTGTTCGTATCGGGATCGGACCCACTCTGCTTCTTTCAACTTAACATCCATCAGTACCCGCAGGGAGGGTAATTCAACTTCAACAGGTAGGACTGCCTCCATACCGTACACAAGCTGATATGGTGTTGCCCCAGTGGATGTTCTGATTGACGTACGGTACCCATGCAAGGCAAACGGTAGCATTTCATGCCAGTCTTTGTAGGTAACCACCATCTTCTGCACAATCTTCTTGATATTCTTGTTAGCTGCCTCTACAGCGCCATTCATCTTTGGCCTGTAAGGAGAAGAATTGTGGTGTTGGATCTTGAAGTCCCGACATAGTTCTGCCATCATTTTATTGTTCAAGTTGGAACCATTATCAGTAATGATTCGCTCGGGCACTCCATACCGATAAATGATGTGTCTTTTCAGAAATCGGGCTACCACTTGCCTGGTGACATTTGCATAGGAAGCTGCTTCAAACCACTTGGTAAAATAGTCGATGACTACCAGGATGAATCTGTGGCCATTTGAAGCAGTCGGTTATATCTTGCCAATCATGCCCCACATGGCAAAGGGCCAGGGTGAAGACATCATGTTCAAAGGATTGGGAGGCACATGCACTTTATCCGCGTAGATCTGGCATTTATGGCATTTTCTGGCATAGGCACAACAGTCTGCATCCATTGTGATCCAGTAATAGCCTGATCTTAGCAACTTTTTAGCCATTGCATGCCCTCCTGCATGGGTACCAAAGGATCCTTCATGCACCTCGTGCATCAATAAGTCTTCCTCTGCCTTATCAACACATCTGAGAAGTACCATATCAAAGTTTCTCTTGTACAAGGAACCATCAGTATTTAGGAAGAAACTACCAGCTAGCCTCCTTAATGTCTTCTTGTCATTGGATGATGCCTCAGGTGGGTATGTCTGATCCTCCAAGAAGCACTCAATGTCATGGAACCAAGGCTTATCATCTTCAACAACATCTGCTGAGAACACGTATGCTGGTCTGTCAAGTCTGGACACTGAAATCCGAGGTACAAAGTTGGCAGCTTGAACTTTGATCATGGAGGAAATGGTAGCCAGAGCATCTGCAAACTGATTTTCATCTCGAGGGATATACTCAAGTTTGACTGTTGTGAAGAAAGTCAATAACCTCCTTGTATAATCCCGATAAGGTATCAGATGATCCTGGTGGATGTACCATTTGCCGTTAGTTTGATTAATTACCAGAGCTGAATCTCCGAATACAGTCAAAGTCTTGATCCTGAGGTCAATGGCTTCCTCAAGACCCATAATACAAGCTTCATATTCAACTTCGTTGTTAGTGCAGTTAAAGGTGAGTTTTGCCGAGAAAGGCATGTGAACTCCCTTAGGTGTAATGAGTACTGCACCAACACCACGACCATTCATATTAACAGCCCCATCGAACATCATTGTCCATTCTTTTTCCGGGTTAGGCCCTTCAGTGTGAACAGGCTCTTCATGATCTTTTGCTTTTATGAACATGATATCTTCATCAGGGAAGTCAAATCTCATAGGCTGGTAATCATCAATGGGTTGCTCAGCAAGATAATCAGACAATACACTGCCCTTGATGGCTTTCTGGGATGTATACTGAATGTCATACTCTGTGAGGATCATTTGCCATCTTGCAACCCGTCCGGTAAGTGCCGGCTTCTCAAAAATGTATTTGACTGGGTCCATCTTCGAGATCAATAAAGTAGTGTGGGTCAACATATACTGCCTTAGTCGGCGAGTAGCCCACGCTAAAGCACAGCAAGTTTTCTCGAGCAGTGAATAACGTTGTTCACAGTCGGTAAACTTTTTGCTTAGGTAGTATATTGCATACTCTTTTCGACCAGACTCGTCATGCTGGCCCAGCACACACCCCATTGACTCTTCTAAAACTGTCAAGTACATGATTAGAGGTCTTCCTTCAACTAGAGGCATAAGGATTGGAGGCTCTTGCAAGTACTCCTTGATTATGTCAAAAGCCCTCTGGCAATCTTCATTCCACCTGACCGTTTGTTCTTTTCTTAACAGCTTGAACAAAGGTTCACAGGTTGCTGTAAGATGAGATATGAACCTTGAGATGTAGTTCAATCTACCCAAGAACCCCCGAACTTCTTTTTCAGACTTTGGTGCAGGCATTTCTTGAATGGCTTTGACTTTATCAGGGTCAACCTCAATCCCTTTCTCACTTACAATAAATCCCAGCAGCTTACCAGATCGTACCCCGAATGTGCACTTGTTGGGGTTTAACTTCAGTTGGTACTTCCTCAGACGCTTGAATAGCTTCAACAGGTTTACCAGGTGGTCTTCTTCTGTGAGGGACTTGGCAATCATGTCATCCACATAACATTCAATTTCTTTGTGGATCATGTCATGGAATAATGTTACCATAGCCCGTTGATAAGTAGCACCAGCATTCTTCAGTCCGAATGGCATCACCTTATAACAGAACGTGCCCCAGAGTGTGATGAAAGTTGTCTTCTCCATGTCTTCAGGTGACATCTTGATCTGATTGTATCCTGAAAACCCATCCATGAAGGAGAACACCGAGAATTGAGCCGTATTATCAACCAATACATCAATGTGAGGTAAAGGGAAGTCATCTTTCGGGCTGGCTCTGTTCAGATCCCGGTAGTCCACACACATCCTCACCTTTCCGTCTTTCTTAGGCACTGGTACAATATTAGCAACCCACGGCGGATAACTAGTCACGGCAAGGAACCCGGCGTCCCATTGTTTTTGTACCTCTTCTTTGATCTTCATTGCCATATCTGGGCGAGTACGGCGCAACTTCTATTTTACTGGTGGGCAATCTTCTTTCAGAGGCAGCTTGTGCATGACAATATCGGTGTCCAACCCTGGCATATCTTGGTAGGACCAAGCAAAGACATCAACGTACTCTCGAAGCATATCAATCAGTTGCTCTTTTACTGCATCTTGTAGGCAGGCCCCGATCTTAACTTCTTTCACGTCTTCTTCCGTACCAAGATTAACTGTTTCAATCTCCTCCTGATGAGGAGTGATAACCTTCTCCTCTTGTCTTAACAACTTGGCTAGCTCTTCAGGTAGCTCATAATCTTCTTCAACCCCTTCATCGGCTTAATTGATTGGATTGTCAAAGTCATACGAAGTCATAGCAGTGTTGTTGTCGGTGCAGTCTGAAAGGCACTTTCTGCAAGGGTTTAGATTGGTTTATTTTAGTGATCAATTTTATCTAATTTAGAAAAAAGTGAAAATGAAGTTATTTATTTTAAAAAAAACATTGCCATTTTATTTTTTTTTTTGTACAAAAAGAAAAATGAAAAGACAGTGAGCGAAAAAAAGAGACTCGTTTGCAAAAGATGTCCGATATTTATTGATTGATCCATTTGCACAAAATTACAAGATGGCCCGATTACAAAATGAGTCTTGACATCTTGGGCAAGATGCAAGACTTGATGCATGCTTAAAAATACAGGAAATAATAATTACTCTGCAGGAGTAACCCTTATAATTTCCTGGGAAGACCAGTTAAGGACTTGGTTCCCCGGGATCCTTGGACGTATCCAACTCTCCAGGTTGCAGTCGCTTTCCTCCTCGTCTTCCAAGTTGTTCACAGCATCCGGGGTGAGCATTCCCCCTCTGACAAAATTGGGCTCTTTGGCAGCCTCTGATTGATCTTGTTGAGTTGGTCTGTAACCCAACCCAAATTTGTCTTCTTTCTTTTCCACGGGCAGCAGCTTGCCCCAGCCTTGGGCAGTTCCCTCTTCAACAACCTTCCGGGCTTGCTGATAAGACGTCATGGAAGTTCCTAGTACAACAAATGCTTCATTAATTTTCAGGGCCTCAAACCCTTGGCTCATGGTTTCATGGATCTCCCCATCCATTTCTATGTACTTATACGTAGCCAGATGGCTAACAAAGATGTCTTCCTCCCCACAGATGGTGATGATCTGGCCTTCCCACTCGAATTTCAGCTTCTGGTGAAGGGTAGACGTAACAGCGCCAGCGACATGGATCCAGGGTCTACCCAACAAATAGCTGTAGGCCGGCTGAATGTCCATCACATAGAAGGTAGTTTTAAAAGTCTGCGGGCCAATCATCACAGGCAGATCAATCTCTCCAAGCACTGATCTTTTAGAGCCATCAAATGCTCTCACCACCAAATTACTCGGACGCAATGCCAAGCCATCATACTCCAGCTTCACCAAGGCTTTCTTTGGTAGAACATTGAGCGATGACCCAGTGTCCACCAATACATGAGATAGAACAACACCCTTACATTCCAAGGTGATATGTAAAGCCTTGTTGTGGTTACGTCCCTCCGTTGTTAAGTCAGCATTGGTAAAGCCCAGTCCATGACTAGTGTTGACATTTGCCACCACAGTTTCCAGCTGATTAACGGTAATCTCCTCTGGCACGTATGCTGCGTGTAGGACTTTCAATAATGCGTTCCTGTGAGCTTCAGAACACATCAACAATGATAATATGGAGATTTTTGAGGGAGTTTGGTGAAGCTGATCCACCACCTTGTAATCACTCCTCTTTATGATTCTCATGAACTCATCTACATCTTGTTCAAAAGATGTCTTCTGAGTTTCCTTGGCAATTGGCTCTTTAGGTACCACACTCTTTCCCTTTGCTTTGGCAGCAGCTTCTGCTTCAACATTAGGTCTTTGCACTTGTGAGGCAAAAAGGCGTCCGCTTCTGGTGAAGCCTCCGCCTCCCCCAACATTATCAATTTGTGGAGAAGAGATTGATGAATCCAGAGTGATTTTCTCCCCGTTGCAGTAGAGATCAGAGCCATAATGCCAAGGTATGGCATTATTGCTTGCATAAGGAACGGGTCCAGGCACCGTGATAGTAACTGGACTGACTGCCGCAGAGGAGGGTACTGTGACGGTGTGCGGATCATAGTAAATTGTGACTGGTGATCTGGTAGGAGGTGCCACTATTTGTTGTTGGAAATTGTTGCTAGGAGGAACCTCTGATGGGTCATAGTAGATTGTAACTGCTGAGACATCTTCGTTAATTTTTGCTGGCGTTGTAGAAGATTCTGCTAATAAAGTGGATGTTGATGTTGTAGAAGAAATGGTTGTTGAAATCTTACTTGTTGAAGTGATAGACGGAGTGATTGCTGATGATATTGATGAATCGGTAGGAATGATTGTTGCTGCTGTTGTAGAAGAATCGGGAATTGTTGTTAAAGGAATTGCTGGATTTGTAGGCGCCGTTGTTGAGATTTGAAGGATTCCATCCTTGATAAGACCATCTATGCCGCTTCTCAAATTTTCACACCCGTTGACTGCAATGTTGCAATACTCACAACCGTGCTCATACCCGGGGAACACTTGGCACTCTAGAAGCCGAGCTTTAATTTCGACCAAAGGTGTTCGAATTTGTGCAACACTGGTGATCAAAGTAGATGGTTTGTCTTCCTCAATGGCATTAATCCTCGGCCCTCCATGATTAGGCATAGGATTTTTGTTGACATTCGGAGGAGGTGCAAAGTTGAGGGCTTTAGAATCCACCAGATCTTGGACTTTCATTTGTAAGGCCCTGCATTTTTCAGTATTGTGGCCAGGTGCATTGGAATGGAAAGCACACCTGGCGTTGACATCATAATTCCTTGGGAGAATGGAAGGATCTGGTGGTGCCAACATTCTTAACTCAACCAAGTTAAGCTTCAGGAGTTGTGGCAATAAGGCAGCATAAGGCATAGGGATAGGGTCAATCACCCTGTTTTCATATGATGGTCTTTGTTGGAAGGGTCGTTGTTGTTGATTTCTATTGCTGTTGTTGTAGGCTCTCTGTTACGGGTACTGAACTTGCTGTTGATAATGGGGTTGTTGTTATTGTTGATATGCTGATTGTTGAGGAATCGGAGCTGGAATTGTGACAGCCGCTACTGATCTGTAAACATACTGAGGTCTGCCCCTGCTGGCATGAATGGCATTTGTCTCACCGGTTCTCCGAGGTCCCACAAAAGGCTTCCTGGAATTACTGGATGAACTTGCACCATTATCAGAAATTTTGCCCATTTTTAACAGACTTTCAATCCTTTCTCCAGCTATAACTACGTCAGCAAAACTGGTGGAAGAAAAGGCAGCCAATCTGTCAATATATGTGCCTTGCAAAGTATTCATGAACATGTCGGCCATCTCTCTTTCCGACATGGGTGGTTGGACAGCAGCAGCAAGCTGTCTCCACCTTTGGGCATATTCTCTGAAGCTTTCTCTGGAAGATTGAGACATTCCCATCAGAAGGGTCCTGTTAGGAGCCATGTCCAGATTGTATTGATATTGTCTGATGAAGGCCTCATCTAAGTCCTTCCAGCATCTGATGGTAGCTCTGGTCAGGTGTGAATACCACTCTCTTGAAGCCCCCAGTCAAACTGTCTTCAAAGTAGAACATCCACAGCTTTTCATCCATGGTATATGCTTTAAGTCTCCCCAGGAAAGACTGCAGGTGAGTTCGTGGACAAGAGGTTCCATTGTATTTCTCAAAGCATGGGGGTTTGAATTTGTGGGGGAATTCTCACCCCATCCACCAGTCCCATATCCATTACATCGAAGTCCAAGGAATTCTGGGACTCCAGAGATCTTAATTTCTCAGCAATTTCATCTAACCTCCGGTCATAAACTTCATCTCCTGCTCCCATTACAGTAAACTGCTCCTCTTGGGGATCTTCTTGCAAGATTCTCCCCCCAGCAGTGTTTCCTTGCACATTTCCCGGGATGTTGACTTCCGGATCCAGATGAGGTCCAAATACTGGTGGATTAACATGAGGCTGACCCCTTTCATTATTACTTGTTCCTCCAGTTCCAGGATGAGGTTCCTCGGGAGTTTGTCTTTCTACCAATGCCCTTAACCTTTCTTGGCTCTGGGCCAAGCCAGTCATCACAGTCATGAATTGAGCCATTTAGTTCCTCATCTCCACTCTTTCATTAGCCATCTGAGTTCTGACCTCAGTCAGGTCCTGCTGTACTTGATCCATTTGGATACCAGGAAGGTTGTTGCGAGTAGGATACCGGTGCGTACGGTTGACAGGGAACAACCGACGGCGAGCAATATTTCCTGAGATCACAACAGAGTTAGAAACAAATAAATACAAAACCTACAAAACAAAACAAGGTTAGTATGCAATGTAGTATGCTTATTTGTTTTCCGAGGTATCCGGCTTGGTTCTTGGTTTTGACCTTTCCAGACCTCGAGGAAGATGCTTGATGTTGCTTGAGAAAAGAAACCCAATGAAAGCAAACTAATATATTACAAATGATGAACAAATACATAGTTTGTTTTACAACATATGCCCCTGGAGGGTCAAAATACAACAAAAAGAAAAGTACATAAAATGGAAATGAACAACAAGCAAAGAGGTCAAACATCCAATCCAAACTCATCCTCCTTAACCTCCTTCAGAAGTGCCTCAGTCACTGGACCAGCTGGATGCTCTGTAATGGTCCTAATGAGGAGGTTCCTGGTGGCAATGGTAGTGGTCAGCTTCTTGTGCCTGTCCTGATCCTTTGATCTCTTCAATCCAGCCCTAAGCTTCAACTCTGAAATTTCCTTCTGGGCTGCCAGCAAAGCTTCCTGTTGCTTCTTTTCATTGGCCTCTAACTGTTCAATCTTGGCCTGAGTCTTCTGATCTTCTTGTGTCCGGGCTTCAGTGATCCTGACCCACCTAGCCTGACTCTTTTGTAGATAAAGCTCAGTCCTGGCCTTCTGAAGCTTGGCTTCTTTACAGGCATTCTTCAATATTTGTTCCCCAGCCCTTGCTTTCCTGATATAATCCTCTGTTTTCTCAATCTTGGCCAGATGCTCCACCCTAAGCTTCTCCAACCTTTCAATGTCCAGACGACCATCACTCCTTTCCCAAAGGGTCTTCTTCAGAGCTTGAGACAGATTCTCATTCCTTTCCTTCAGCTTCTCAAATTCTTCCAAACTGACAGTTGCTGCAGGTTGCACTGTTGAGGGTCCAGGTATATCCTCAATGGTGAAAGGCATTCCAGTAATCTGAGCTCTAATACGAGACCAATCATAGTACTGAGCTGAAGCAACATTATTACACCTTCCAAGAATAGCCACCCCTTTTGTCTGAATGTTGTCCCAAGCCCAAGATGCTTGTCTGACAACAACTATATTAGGTTTTATTTCACAATACAGGGTCTCAGCTAAATCTTGCACTCTGGGAGGGTGAACCAAAGCATAGCCTAGTTGTCTTTAAACAACAAAGGATTGTAGTTGATGCAACCCTTTACTCCTATTAGAGGTACATTTGGGTATTGCCTGCAGCTGGTGATAATGTCTTTGCCTTTGGTGCTCTGGGTGCACCACCTAATGTCATCTGAAGTCAAGGCAATGAGCCTCTTGGCCCAATTCTTCTGTTGGTGAGGGTTCAGGAAGGTATCTGACTTAGGTAGATGTCTGAGTAGCCAGGTGTGAAACAGAGGAGCACAACATCTCACCAACTTCCCTATTTGTTTCTCATTCCTCTGATGAATGGAGTAATAGAAATCTCCCAGCAATGTGGGTACTGGGTTCCTCAGAAGGAAAAGATGAATGGAATTCTTGCTGATAAATTTGGGCTCATCTGCAAAAAATATAACCCCATATATGCTGAGGGCTAACAGTGCACAGACTGCCCTCCATTCTCCCAAGGAGGCCTTCAGGATGGCCTGAGAAATCAAGAAGTCTAAGTGCAAACCAGGGATTCCAGCTTTTGTTGTCATGCTTTGCTCAATCAAGGCAGGCTCCAGGTACAGTGCTTTTGCTACTTCTCCATTGCTGGGTGTCGCTCCCGATAAATGGGACAGGCCCAGATAAAGGTACAGACGCGAACGGTCGGCGAGAGGAACAATGAGAACACACAGCCGTGAACTCACTGGAGATGAAAAGAGTCGCCAGCTAGGCATTTTTATCCCGGAGGAAAGGCAATGCTGCATAGACCTAGAAAGAGATGGATAAGACGGTTGCGAACCAGAGAGACTGAGAAAGGGGGTTGGTTACAACCTGGGAAGGTATTAGCACCCAGATTGTCCGCCGTACTCGACGGGATCCACGCTTAAAAGATTTGTGTTTTAAAGGGGTAGTGTCAGTGCAATCTGTGTGTAAAATAGCTGGAAAAGAATGTACGAGTGTCAGTGTAAAAGAAGTGTGAAGTGTAATATATACAGTGTCAGTGTAAGAGAATGAATAAGATGCTCAAGATCATGAGGCTATAAAAATGATGCTGGAAAGAGGGGGGATATACAGAGACTTTTGTTCGATAACTGTTAAGTTATGCCTACGTATCCTCTCGTGCAATGAGGAAGTCAGAACACCGTAGTTCGACCCAAAGAGACTGAAAGATGAATTGACTGATGAACTGCTTGCTTGTCTATGCTCAAGTGTAGGACCTGTCTGGCTCGGGTGCAAACTGTCTTGCATTAGACGGAAGAAGCAAGTTCTCGTTTGTGAGTGAATATGATGAGAAAAGAATCCCGGAGGAGACGATTATTGTTTGTTTTTGAGTTTTCAGTCTTTTATTGCTTTTGAAAGTTTGTCATAAGTTAATGAGCTTAAGCCTAAACCAATGGATTTAGTAAACTCATCACATCTTCCCTCTGATTAGGGGTAATGAGAATACCTTAAGTGTGAAGTCAGCTTCTCACACTTAATCACCTTTTCTATAGGATTAAGATCATTAACCTATTTGTGATTATTTAGATGTTTTTGTTGTTTTTGTTTAGTGTTAAGTAATGAGATTAAGCCATAATCAAGGATTGAACAGACTCATTACACCATCCTAATAGAAGGATAATAGATGAGAATGTTTAATCTGAGGAAGACTCCTCAACTTAATCCATGATTAGGGATTAAACTCATGACAAAACAAGCCTTTGATTAAGTGGATTTTATTTAGTGGTATGATGATGAAGTGAATTTTATGATTTGTAAGACAACTTGAGGGGGACTTGTCCATTAACACTAGGGTTAGTCCTTCTTAACCAGTTAAGGAAGAATTAGAACCCTAATGCAAGGCCCAAGTTACAAGTGTGATGTCTTGATGATTTATTAAGTGGATTGACTAAAGGATTTAAACACATTAAGGGTTTAACACTTAGGATTAAAGTTATACACTCCATCCTAAGAGAAGGATGCATGCATAAGCTTAATCACAAAGCCTTAAAGCCTTTAGGGTTTAGTCCCTGCTTATGAGGTGAGAGGAGAGGACTCAAAGAGATGACACAAAGGTAAAATCTAAGAGGGAGACTAATCAAAACCCTAATCATTGTCATGCTTGGTTATTCCTAAAGTTTGTGAGGTTTAACAAGAAGAAGCCTTCAATGGAACCACCAGGAAGCAGATGAAAGGATCAAGAGAAGCAAAGCAACTTGCTTCATTCAAGAAGTCAAGTCACTTGAAGAAAGAAAGTGGGAGGAAGAAGAATGAGCAAGCTCAATCTCAAACACAAACAAAAATGCAGCAATGGATGCAAGAGAGATGAAAAGAAAAGTTATGAGAAGTGAAGGCAAATTCACCTCTCAACATTACTTACCACCTGAAATGTTAGAAAAGAAATGCAATGCAAAGCCAAATGAGATAAGATGACATGATGAGAACAAAACCAGAAGCATGTTGATGATGATAATGATGCTATGAAGTGATACAAACATGAGGCAGCACATGGAAATGTTCATACAAGATCATGGATGCAAATGATGCAAGTTAAGGAGCATGAACTTACATGAAAAGTTATGAAGCATACATGGCATACAACATGGCAAACACATGATGCAATGATCAAACATGCTTTCTATATGTCTTAAGATGTCAAATGAACCAAATGAATGCTTGAAATGTCATGGCAAGTCATGTTATGCAAGAGAATGCAAGAAGGATGCAAATGAAAGCCCAAATTAGGGTTTATGAACCAAACATCAAACAAAAACCAAAAACAGAAGCAAACCCTAAGATAAAAAAATGGAAGATGCCACTCAAAGAAACCCTAACCCTATACTAAACCAAGGTCCAAAGGGGAGGTCCCAACTCTCAACCAATCTCAAGTTATGATTTTTACAAGTTATTAGGGTTTTTAGGGTTCCTAAACAAAAGAAATGTCAAACAATTTGAAAATGCAAGATCAAATCATGGCCATTTAATCCTAGAAACTACATGCTAAACACAATGCAATGCAAGAAGAACCAATGTCCAACTCTTCATGAATAGGCAGAAATGAATTTTTGAACTTTGGATCAAATTAATGCATAAAAATGATTTTTATTCAATGAAAAATTCTCAAAATGCATCAAGATCAAAAAAGAAATTTGGTTTGAAGGTTGGACAATGTTTCTAAATGTCTTAGAACATTTCATGAATTTTTTGGTGATTTTTAGATACTTAAAAGTATTTTTAATAAATTAATTCTCATTAATCAATTAAAAATAATCTCTTAAATATTTAAAAATACTTTTTAAATGCTAAAAATAAAATATAAATATTTTTTGTGTCATAAAAATTATTAAAACTCATGAGAAAAAGTTTCATAATTTTTAAGACATTTTTGCTATTTTAAATTAATTATGCAAAACAAATGAAAAGAAAATGAATTAAATGAAAATAAAAAGAAAGTCAAATGAGTGGAGGGCCAGGATTGAGTCTGAGTTTGAATTGGTTGACCACGCGCGCTATCCAAGGGTCCAGGTTGTTTCTGAGTTAATTAATTTAATTACTAATTAATTAAACTAATAAAATGAATTAGGGCTAATTGAATGCATCTGGGCCTTCCATTCGCGCGGGGAGTCAACCAGTCAAAGGCAATCCACGGTCCAAATTCAAACTAGAGTTAATGACAGGATTAGGGCACAAATCACTTTCAGGTGGCCGGAGAAGACCTCCGGTCATCTTCTCCGGCCAGCATCTCCCCTGAGAATCCCCAAAACTCTAAAAACCTAACTAAAACGAAATCTAAAAACTGGGAAATGATCCCCACTCACTCACGAACCAAAACCCCTAATCAAAGCAAATTTATATTTCCTAACAAGGCTGAATCGAAGCAAGAAAGAGTTAGGGCACGCAAGTTTTAGAGAGCAATTAAACTCTCATTTCGTCACCATTTGCAAAACCAAAGGCATATTCATGATCAGGAAGACACAAAGGACAAGTTTAGAACAAAAGAAATGATTTCTGGAAAAATATTTCTTGAGCTACCTGAGATTCGAAGCTTTCACTCTGATGACTTTCTGGCCACTTCCTTCAGTGCAATCCACTCTACTTGGTCCCCAGATGATGTTTGAATGCTTTGGAGAAGTTTATGTTGGCTGTGTGAAGAGTTTGAGCAGCTTCTGCTCAAGCTCAGTTGGAAATGGCAATGGTGATGCAAGCAGCTTCAGGCCAATGTGAGTGGTTCTGTGTGGTCCTGATGATGAGTGGAGAAGGTTTGTGGGGTTAGTTTTGATGTTTGTGGGCTGTGGTGAGAGTTTCGAAAGAAACTGCAAGTTGGAGTGAAAATGGTAAAATGGAGTTATGGCTTGTTTCAGGCCTGGTTCTTGGTTGCTTTGAGCTCAATGAAGCATGGTGAGTTGAGGTGTGAAAATAGTTTGGATGTTTGATGGCTGGGCAGAGAGATTCGAAGCAATTTGCAAAATGGTGTGTTTTTGTGTATGTGTTGGTTGAGAGAGTTTCAGCCTTGCTTGATGTATGAAAATGGCTTGCAAATGAAAAGTATAAACTAATCCAATTGGCTGGATGATGTGACATGGCCTGCTGTGATAGGTAAGTTTGCTTTTGCTCAAAGTCCACCTTTTGTGTAAGAGAAGTATGGTGAGGTGCTAGCTTGGTACAAGGGCTAGGGGCTGCGCAGCATGGTGTGGTGAGAGAGCTAGCAAGGTCAGCATCCAAGGTTGCAAGTTGTAGGAAGTGTGATGAGTGCTTTTGCAAGTTGTCACCTTTTGAAATTTCATGAAAAATGCCTTGTTACATGAACTAAACACATGTGATCTTTGGTCCAATTCTGACTTTTTAGGACATGTAGAATGTTTATGTCATGGTTTGAAATGAATTAGAGGTTACAAAAGGCATTGGTTCATGGTTTTGCAAAATTCACATTTGAAGCATGCCTTGAAAATCAATGATTTTAGCCAACTTTGTCACACCATAACTTTTGATCCATGAAGAGTTTGATCATGTTCTTGTACTTTTTGAAAAGGGAAAGATGTAATCTACAACTTTCATGACCAAAGTTTTTCCATTTGAAGCATTTTTGGATCAAGAATCAAGGCTTGAAAAATGACCTAAAATGAAGCATTCTTGAAAAGTCAACTATGCCCAAAAAGTCAACATTTGCAAAAACTCCAAATTCTTGATTTTTGTGAACTTCAACCTTCTTCCATGATCAAATAAAGATCATATACACTCAAAATGATGAAGAATGCCCATTGGTTGGGTCATTGGGGGCCTCAGATGCCCTGATTTTACACTGACTTGTCCAGAAAGTCAACCCTTGATCAGATGACTTCCCCATGGAATTTCTTCATGAAAATTGATATGAATACTCCCTATACCATATAGAGACCAATGGAAACAAGAATGACCAAAAAAATTTGGGGTTATGGCCTCTGAAACCAAAACCCTAATTTTAGGTCAACTGTGCAGTCAAACCTGGCTCTGCATCCATTCAAACCCTAGTTCTTGTGATTCTTTTGAAATTTTGACCTTGAGAGGATGGAATATGCTACTTGAACACTTATGGATCCCTTTGAAGTGATTGGTGGCTTTTGGAATGGCTCAAGAAGCTCCTGGATTGCTCAGGTCACAAACCCTAGATGCAGATGACTTAGAAACTATGCAGTGAACCAAAAATGAGATGTGAGGTGATATGATTGTGTTTATGCATATGAAATGATCACAAGCCATGGTGTGAATGGGTGAGGGCAAATTTGGGGTGTTTACAGCTGCCCCTATTCAAGCATGAGTTAGCTGTGCAGGTTGTAAGCAGCGGCTTGACAGGCAAACAAGATAACTTGTGGTTGAATACCAAAGACAGTCCAAAATTTGCGCTCACAGAATGAAGAAGAAAGGGATATAGATTGCAAAAGAAAATAAAGTATGTTGTAAAATGGGTGATAGAGCAATGACGGGGACGGCCGACATGCTGGGAAAAGTGTAGGAAATAAAACAATGACGGGGACGGCCGACATGCTGGGGATAAAAGGTAAAGCTAAGACGGGGACGACCGACTAGCTGGGGAAAATGAAATTATGATGGGGACGGCCATCAGGATAAAGCTGTAAAATTCTCTGGGGATTAATGAAACATGACGGGGACGGCCGTCAAGTTCACAAAGGTAAAGTAACCAACGATGGGGACGGCCATCGGGCTAAAAAGGAAAAGGGACCACGACGGGGACGACCATCGGGTTAAAGAATAAATGAAATAAACAGATGATGGGGTACGACCATCAAAGGTGAAGGACGATCACCTAGCAGGGGACGGCTGCTCTGTTGGGGCATAAAGGAAATACGATGGGGACGGCCATCAAAGGTGGAGGACGACCACCTGGCAGGGTACGACTGCCGAAAATATCAACGATGGGGACGACCATCGGATAAAAGGTCAATGATGGGGACGGCCATCGGACGAGCATGATGGAGGACGACCATCACGAAGTGGAGGACGACCACTCAGCAGGGTACGGCTGCTCTCGAGGTTTATCATGACATAGGACGAATGCCAGATAACCAAAATCAACAATGGGGACGGCCATTGGATAAAATTGATGAAGGGCGATCATCAACAGGTGGAGGAAGACCACCTAGCAGGGGACGGCTGCTAAATATCGACGATGGGGACGGCCATCGGATGAGCATGATGGAGGACGACCATCAAGAAGTGGAGGACGACCACTCAGCAGGGTACGGCTGCTCTCAGGGTTTATCATGGCACAGGACGGGTGTCAGATAAAAAGAGAAATGCTTACTTGGCGATCTACTGGGGATACAGTAAACACAGACGAGTGTTTACAACCAAGGAAAGAATGTATAAGTGTTTAGATGTTAGTGTATAGATTAAAGATGCGGACGAGCATCCTTAAGACTATGATACGGACGAGTATCAGGTAGAAACAAACTGACACGTGTTCAGAGATGATGATACGGACGAGTATCAACGGGTTAACAAAGAACACAGACGAGCGTTGAATCTGAAGGTTCTTCTGAGGAATAGTAGACACGGACGAGCATCTATATTCAAGAAGATACAAGTGTTTGACACGGTGTATGGATTAAAGATGCGGACGAGCATCCTTAAGGTTATGATACGGACGAGCATCATGTAGAAACAAACGCTTGACGCATGTTCTGAGATGATGGTACGGACGAGTACCAACGGGTTAACAAAGAACAAGGACTAATGTCGAATCTGAGGGGATATAAAAGGTATATACAAGATACGGACGAGTATCTGAGCAGTATGAGTAGTTAACTGCTGGGGAGAGCGACACGGACGAGTGTCAAAAGGAGAAGAGTATAGTATGAACTGAGTATCTGATGTACGAAGTGTTTAGGTTACTGTGCTGGGAAAATGACATGGACAGATATCAAGGAAATGTATATATATATATATAGGTATATGTGAGTACAAAGAGGATGTCTTTGGCTTTCTGCTGGGATATAACACGGACGAGTGTCAAAAGGAGTATATACTGGTGTTCGTGATTTGTGAGGCAACTGCTTTTGCTGGGAACTCTGGTGGGGATTTTTCTTCTGTATGTTGATGAACTGTAATCATTCACAGGTGTTGATTCATAACATGGCTCATGATTATGCTATGCATTTGATTTTTTGCCGTAATGCTCTGTGTTAAAACGGAATGCTACGCTTTGTGGGTGAATATGATGCAAATGCTATGATTGTGCAAAGATACCAAAACCGGGATTCGGATCCCGTTGCCGCAGAGATCCCTGGTTGATCTGTTTAAAAGTGGACATCCCAACTGGGGGTGTGATCGTTGGTAGATCTGATAATATGATATTTGACCGCTTGGGGGATATAGGCCACTGATTGACATATCCTCGCAATATGGGACCCAGCTGGGGTTTGTAGAAGCCTTCCGTACTCTGTTGTGACTCCTTCATGTGTTGCTCTTCTGAATAGAGGCTGAGGATTCTGTGGGGAGATGATTCCCTGACTTTGCATTCTGCCGAGGAAGAACGATTGGTAATACCGCTGGGGAATGTTGTTGGTAACTCAGCTGGGGGGAGTAATGAGAGGCAAACTCAGCTGGGGAGAAAGCACCTTGAGTGCTGAGACTGTTTGTTGATTTGCCAACTTGCTGGAATGTAACTTGCATGCCCCAGGTTGCGTTCTGGATACCTGCAATCCTGCAAAGATAAGGAAACGCACAAAAGGTCCCGAGGTATCCTTTACTGGATTCCGTCATAGGAGTTAAGCATTCTCAAGAGTAAGTATATTCCCTGCAAGCATGTGCTTCTATTTTTAGTGAAAAACATCTGTACTTATGCAATTAGTTTTAGAGACATCAGACATTCTTTGCAAATGAAATACGTACGAGACGAAACATGCCTGAAAAATCTGATTTTATTAATTCTTGTGCCCTGAATTGGCAAGATACAGTCAAGGAAACAAATCTCCTAAAATAAGGAGATTGTTACAAATTGAGAAACAAAGTGCTGGCGATGTTGACGACGCTTCCAAAGGAGCTTCCTCTTCTGCTATGACTCGTATGACAATGACGTTCTTCTCGCCTTGCTTTCTGAAGAAGGCTGATTGAAGCTTGATCTTTTTGAAGCTTTCCAAGTTGCAAGCGATACAGACGAATTCAGAATGCAGTTGTTCGCTTATTCCCTTATTTTGCATGGATCGCCCTTTCGGGTTTTCAATCCATCGGGATACCCATTTTTGCCTGAGCTGTCCAATGCGGCTTTTCAACTCAGCGGGTGTACGTTTTTTCATTTATTTTCCCTTATTTTGCCCGAGTCTTTTATTCTGTTTTTGACTCGCCGGGATGCCCTATTTTTGCCTGGACTTACATTCTGTTTTTATGTCCAGCGGGTCATTTTTATGCGAAGTATTTTTTAACTGCATCTGAATTCACAGGGGACGGGAAATCTTCACCATCCATGGTGCTGAGCATCAGTGCTCCGCCAGAGAAAACTTTCTTTACCGCGAATGGTCCTTCATAATTTGGAGTCCATTTGCCCCTGTGGTCTGTATGGGGAGGGAGGATTCTCTTCAGCACAAGATCTCCTACTTGGTACTCCCGGTGCCTGACTTTCTGATCGAAGGCTTTCTTCATTCTCTTCTGATACAACTGCCCATGACAGATTGCAGCCAATCTCTTCTCTTCGATCAGACTCAGTTGTTCGTATCGGGACCTAACCCACTCTGCTTCGTTCAGTTTAACATCCATCAGTACCCGTAGGGAGGGTAATTCAACTTCGACTGGTAGGACTGCTTCCATACCATATACGAGTTGATACGGGGTTGCTCCGGTGGACGTTCTGATTGATGTGCGGTACCCATGCAAGGCAAACGGTAGCATTTCATGCCAGTCTTTGTAAGTGATTACCATCTTCTGCACAATATTCTTGATATTCTTATTTGCTGCCTCAACAGCGCCATTCATCTTCGGCCTGTAAGGAGAAGAATTGTGATGTTGGATCTTGAAGTCCCGGCATAATTCAGCCATCATTTTGTTGTTTAAGTTGGAACCATTATCAGTAATGATTCGCTCGGGAACTCCGTATCGACAGATGATATCTCTCTTTAGAAATCTGGCTACCACTTGTCTTGTAACATTTGCGTATGAGGCGGCTTCGACCCACTTAGTGAAATAATCAATGGCGACCAGGATGAATCTGTGGCCATTTGAAGCGGTTGGCTCAATCTTGCCAATCATATCAATGCCCCACATGGCAAAGGGCCATGGTGAAGACATGATGTTCAGAGGATTGGGAGGCACATGCACCTTATCTGCATAGATCTGACATTTATGGCATTTTCTGGCATGAGCACAACAGTCTGCATCCATTGTGATCCAGTAATAACCTGATCTTAACAACTTTTTAGCCATGGCATGCCCTCCGGCATGGGTACCAAACGATCCTTCGTGCACTTCATGCATCAACAAACCTGCTTCCGTCTTGTCAACACATCTGAGGAGTACCATATCAAAGTTCCTCTTGTATAAAGACCCATCAGCATTCAGGAAGAAACTACCAGCTAGCCTTCTCAATGTCTTCTTATCATTGGAAGTTGCCCCAGGTGGGTATGTTTGATCCTCTAAGAAGTACTTAATATCATGGAACCAAGGCTTATCATCTTTAACAACATCTGCTGCAAATACATATGCTGGTCTATCAAGTCTGGACACTGAAATCTGGGGTACAAAGTTAGCAGTTTGAACTTTGATCATGGATGAAATGGTAGCAAGAGCATCTGCAAACTGATTCTCGTCCCGAGGGATATACTCAAGCTTGACTGTTGTGAAGAACGTCAATAACCTTCTTGTATAATCCCTGTAAGGTATCAGATTATCCTGGTGGGTGTACCATTTTTCGTTGGTTTGATTGACTACCAAAGCTGAATCTCCGAATACGGTCAATGTCTTGATCCTGAGGTCAATGGCTTCCTCAAGACCCATAATGCAAGCTTCGTATTCAGCTTCGTTGTTAGTGCAGTTGAAAGTGAGTTTTGCCGAGAAAGGCATGTGAACTCCCTTAGGTGTAATGAGTACTGCACCAACACCACGACCATTCATGTTAACAGCCCCATCAAACATCATTGTCCATTCTTCTTCCGGATCAGGCCCTTCAGTGTGAATAGGCTCTTCATGATCTTTTGCTTTAATGAACATGATGTCTTCATCAGGGAAGTCAAATCTCATAGGCTGGTAATCATCAATGGGTTGCTCAGCAAGATATTCAGATAGTACACTGCCCTTGATGGCTTTCTGAGATGTGTACTGTATGTCATACTCTGTAAGGATCATCTGCCATCTTGCAACCCGTCCGGTAAGCGCTGGCTTCTCAAATATGTACTTGACTGGGTCCATTTTTGATATCAACAAAGTAGTGTGGGTCAACATATACTGTCTCAGTCGGCGAGCAGCCCACGCTAAAGCACAGCAAGTTTTCTCGAGCAGTGAATAACGTTGTTCACAGTCGGTAAACTTTTTGCTTAGGTAGTATATTGCATACTCTTTTCGACCAGACTCGTCATGCTGGCCCAGCACACACCCCATCGACTCTTCTAATACTGTCAAGTACATTATCAGAGGTCTTCCTTCAACTGGTGGCATAAGGATTGGAGGCTCTTGCAGATATTCCTTGATCTTGTTAAAAGCCTTCTGGCAGTCTTCGTTCCACCTGACCGTCTGTTCTTTTCTTAACAGCTTGAACAAGGGTTCACAGGTTGCTGTCAGGTGAGATATGAACCTTGAAATGTAGTTCAATCGACCTAAGAACCCTCGAACTTCTTTCTCTGTTTTCGGTGCAGGCATCTCTCGGATGGCTTTGACTTTATCAGGGTCAACTTCAATCCCTTTCTCGCTTACAATAAAACCCAGCAGCTTACCAGATCGCACCCCGAATGTGCATTTGTTGGGGTTCAGCTTCAGTTGATACTTCCTCAGACGCTTGAATAATTTGAGCAGATTTACCAGATGTTCTTCCTCTGTAAGGGACTTAGCGATCATATCATCCACGTAACATTCTATTTCTTTATGGATCATATCGTGGAATAGTGTCACCATAGCCCGTTGATATGTTGCACCAGCATTCTTCAGTCCGAATGGCATCACTTTGTAACAGAACGTGCCCCAAGGTGTGATGAATGTTGTCTTCTCCATGTCTTCGGGTGACATCTTAATCTGATTGTATCCTGAAAATCCGTCCATGAAGGAGAATACCGAGAACTGAGCCGTATTATCCACCAATACATCAATGTGAGGTAATGGGAAGTCATCTTTCGGGCTGGCTCTGTTCAGATCCCGGTAGTCAACACACATCCTTACTTTGCCGTCTTTCTTAGGCACAGGTACTATATTAGCAACCCACGGTGGATAGCTAGTCACAGCAAGGAACCCGGCGTCCCATTGCTTCTGTACCTCTTCCTTGATTTTCATAGCCATGTCTGGGCGAGTGCGGCGCAGTTTCTGCTTAACTGGCGGGCATTCTTCTCTCAAAGGCAGCTTGTGCACGACAATATCGGTATCCAACCCCGACATATCTTGGTAAGACCAAGCAAACACATCTACATACTCTTGAAGCAGATCAATCAGTTGTCTCTTCACTGAGTCTTGCAGGCAGGCCCCGATTTTAACTTCTTTCACGTCTTCATCTGTACCAAGATTGATCACTTCAACCTCCTCCTGGTGAGGAGTAATAACCTTTTCCTCTTGTCTTAACAACCTGGCTAGCTCTTCAGGAAGCTCATATTCTTCATCAACCCCTTCATCAGCTTGATTGATTGGATTGTCAAAGTCATACGAAGTCATAGCCGTGCTGTTGTCGGTGCTGTCTGGAAGGCACTCTCTGCAAGGGTTAAGTTTGTTCATTTTAGTGACTTGATTTTAATCTTTATTTAGAAAAGTGAAATGAAGTTGTCATTTTGAAAACACCGCCATTTATTTTTTGTACAAAAAGAAAAATGGAAAAACAGTGAACGAAAAGGAAAAGACTCGTTTGCAAAAAGATGTCCGATATTTCATTAATTGATCTTGTTTGCACAAAAAGTACAGATGGCCCGATTACAAAATGAGTCTTGTCATCTTGGGCAAGACGCAAGACTTTGATGCATGCTTATAAAATACAGGAAATAATAATTACTCTGCATGAGTAACTCTTATAATTTCCTGGGAAGACCAGTTCGAGATACTGCTCCCCGGGATCTTTGGACGAATCCAGCTTTCCAGGTTGCGTTCCTCTTCCAGCTCGTCTTCCAGACAGTTGATAGCATCAGGGGTAAGCATCCCCCCACTCACAAAATTGGGCTCTTTCGCAGCCGCTGCTTGATCTTGTTGAGTTGGTCTGTAACCCAACCCAAATCTGTCTTCTTTCTTCTCTACCGATAGCAATTTGCCCCAGCCTTGGGCGGTTCCTTCCTCAACAACCTTCCGGGCTTGTTGGTATGATGACATTGGAGTACCAGATACAGCAGATGTCTCATTCACATTCAAGGCTTCAAACCCCTGGCTCATTGTTTCATGGATCTCCCCATCCATCTCAATGTACTTATAGGTTGCCAGGTGGCTGACAAAAATGTCCTCTTCTCCGCAGATTGTAACGATTTGACCCTCCCACTCATATTTTAACTTCTGGTGAAGGGTAGAGGTCACGGCGCCAGCGGCGTGGATCCATGGCCTACCCAATAAACAGCTGTAGGCGGGCTGTATATCCATCACGTAGAAGATAGTTGTGAAAGTCTGCGGGCCAATCGTTACGGGCAACTCGATTTCTCCCAGAACCGATCTCTTTGAACCATCAAAGGCTCTTACCACCAGGTTGCTGGGTCTCAACGCCAATCCGTCATATTCTAGCTTCACCAGGGCCTTCTTAGGTAAGACATTGAGGGATGACCCCGTGTCTACCAGCACATGGGAAAGGACAACACCTTTGCATTCCATGGTTATGTGCAAGGCTTTGTTGTGGTTGCGGCCTTCCGTTGTCAAATCAGTATTGGTGAACCCTAGTCCGTGACTAGCATTAACATTCCCCACCACAGCTTCCAGCTGATTGACAGTGATCTCTTCAGGCACGTAAGCTGCGTGCAAGACTTTGAGTAGTGCATTCCGATGGGCTTCGGAGCACATAAGCAATGATAGGATTGAGATCTTGGAAGGCGTCTGATGAAGCTGATCCACTATTTTATAATCACTCTTTTTGATGATTCGCATGAACTCATCAACCTCTTGATCGAATGGTGTTTTCAAAGCTTCCTTAACAGTTTGATCTTCCTGCACAGGGCCCTTCCCTTTTGCCTTGGCAGCAGCTTCTGCTTCGGCTGTGGGTCTCTGAATTTGTGGAGCGAAAAGACGTCCGCTTCGAGTGAAGCCTCCGCCTCCGCCCACATTATCAATTTGTAGTGTAGGGGTTGATGATTCAAAAGTGATTCTTTGTCCTTCACAGTACAGGTCAGAGCCGTAATGCCAGGGGATGGCATTGCTGCTTTCATAAGGTATTGGTCCAGGCACCGTAACAGTGACTGGACTGATTGCTGCTGCTGAAGGGACTGTGATTGTTTGTGGATCATAATAGATTGTAACTGGTGCTCTGGTGGGAACAGCACCTTCTGAGTTGTAGGCGGAGTTGTTTTCAGGATCGTAGAATATGGTGACAGTTGAGACATCTTCATGATTTGTTGCTGGTGTTGTAGGAGACAATAGGGGAAGAACGGATGTTGTTGTTGTAGGAGGTTCAAAATGGAGTGATGCTGAAGTTGTAGCAGGAAAATTTG
The DNA here is from genome assembly GCA_963966055.1 of Lathyrus aphaca. NCBI lineage: Eukaryota > Viridiplantae > Streptophyta > Magnoliopsida > Fabales > Fabaceae > Lathyrus > Lathyrus aphaca. The sequence continues at coordinate 225,406,380 of OZ014523.1, read as the reverse complement.
TTGAAAACTGATCAGTCGAGATAATAGATGAAGTACTTGTTGATGAAAGTGAAGAACTGTCAGGAACAATGGTTGCTGCAGTTGTAGGAGGTTCTGAAATCGTTGCTGATGAGATTGCTGGATTTGTTGGAAATGATGTGGTGATCTGAAGCTGGCCACTCTGAATAAGGCCATCTATGCCATTCCTCAAATTATCGCACCCATTTACAGAGATATTGCAGTAAGCACAACCCAACTCACACCCCGGGAACATTTGACATTCCAGGAGTTGAGCCTTGATTTCTACCAATGGTGTCCTGATCTGTCCCACACTGGTTATTAAATAAGACGGTTTGTCTTCTTCAATAGCGTTAATCCTGGGACCACCATGGTTTGGCATCAGATTCTTATTGACATTGGGTGGTGGTGCGAAATTCAGAGCTTTCGAGTCTACCAGGTCTTGTACCTTCATATGCAGAGCTCTGCACTTTTCTGTACTGTGGCCAGGTGCGTTTGAATGAAAAGCACACCTAGCGTTGGAGTCATAGTTCCTGGGTAGACTGTTGGGATCTGGAGGTGCCAGCGTCCTTAGCTCAACTAAGTTGAGTTTCAGGAGTTGTGGCAGTAGGGTAGCATATGGCATGGGGATCGGGTCGATCACTTTGTTAGCCTGAGATGGCCTCTGCTGAAATGGCCTTTGTTGACTGTTGTTGTTGGTGTTGCTGTTGTTGTAATTCCTTGGAGGATACTGAGATTGCTGGTGGTACTGAGGTTGTTGCTGGTAGTTTTGCTGCGGAGGTTGATAAACCGGCTGAGGATGTGCTGGAGCAGGAATGGTGACTGCTGCTATTGACCTGTGAACATATTGGGGCCTGCCCCTGTTGGTGTGGATGGCATTGGTCTCGCCAGTTCTCCTTGGGCCTGCAAAAGGCTTTCTTGCACTACTGGACGAGCTGGCACCATTGTCGGAAATCTTACCCATTTTTAACAGGCTTTCAATTCTCTCCCCAGCTATGACAACATCGGCAAAGCTAGTGGAAGAGAAAGCAGCCAACCTGTCAATATATGTTCCCTGAAGGGTGTTCATGAACATATCTGCCATTTCCCGTTCAGACATAGGTGGTTGAACAGCAGCAGCCAGTTGCCTCCATCTCTGTGCATATTCTCGGAAACGTTCCCTTGACGACTGTGACATTCCCATTAGGAGAGTCCTGTTGGGTGCCATATCTAAGTTATACTGATACTGTCTGATGAAGGCCTCTGCCAGGTCCTTCCAGCATCTAATAGTTGCCCTTGTCAAGTGAGAGTACCATTCTCTTGACGCTCCAGTTAAGCTGTCTTCGAAATAGAACATCCAGAGCTTCTCATCCATAGTATAGGCCTTCAGCCTTCCCAGAAACGATTGTAAATGAGTCCGAGGACATGAAGTCCCGTTGTATTTTTCAAAGCAAGGAGGCTTGAACTTATGGGGGATCCTGACCCCGTCTACCAAGCCCATGTCCATGACGTCGAAGCCCAAAGAGTTTTGAGATTCTAAGGACCTCAACTTCTCAGCTATCTCATCCAATCTCCTATCATAAGCTTCCTCCCCAGCACCCATTACTGTAAACTGATCCTCTTGGGGGTCTTCTTGAAGTACCCTAGCTGCGGTGGCAGTCCCTTGAACATTTGCAGGAATATTGACCTCAGGATGGAGGTGTGGTCCAAATACCGGAGGGTTGACATGAGGTTGTACCCTTTCATTGTTACTGGTACCGGCAGTCCCTATATGTGGATCCTCTTGATTTTGCCTTTCTACCATGGCTCTCAATCTTTCCTGGCTCTGAGCCATGTTGTTCATAACTTCCATAAACTGAGTCATTTGATTCCTCATTTCTAGCCTTTCATTTGCCATTTGATTTCTGACCTTAGTAAGGTCCTGCTGTATCTGATCCATTTGAATGCCCGAAAGGTTGTTTCGGGTTGGATAACGGTGCGGACGGTTGAGGGGAAATACCCGGCGCCTAGCAATAGTTCCTGAGGCACCACAACAGAGGTTAGCAACAATAAAACAAAACCTACAAAACAAACAAAGGGTTAGCATGCAATGCAGTTATGCTTATTTGCTCTCAAGGTATCCGGTTTGGCATTCAGTTTTGACCCTTCCAGACCCGTGAAGATATTGTTGCTGTTGCTTGAAGAAAACTCAGATGAAGCAAACTAACACAAATATATTACAGAAGGTGAAATAATACAACTTGTTCATTTTACAACACAAGCCCTCTAAGGTGTCAAAATACAGTACAAGAAAATAAAAGTACATGGAAAGAAATCAAACAAATGGTCAAACACCAAGACCAAACTCATCCTCACGAACTTCCTTGAGAAGTGCTTCGGTCACAGGATCAGCCGGACGCTCCGTGAGATTCCTGATGAGGAGATTCCGGGTCGTAACAGCTGCTGTTAGCTTCTTGTGCTGAGTTTGGTCCTTTGACCTCTTCACCCCTGCTTTGATCTTCAGCTCTGATATCTCCCTCTGGGCTGCTGCCAGGGCTTCTTGCTGTTTTTTTGCGCTAGCTTCCAGTTGCTCCATCTTGTCTTGAACTCTCTTGTCTTCCAGGGTACGAGCCTCGGTGATCCTGACCCACCGGGCTTGACTCTCCTTCAAATACAAGTCTGTTCTTGCTCTCTGGAACTGGGCTTCCTTGCAAGCATTCTTCAGAATTTGTTCTCCAGCCTTTGACTTTTTAATGTAATCCCCAGACTTCTCAATCTTAATCAAATGCTCTACTCTTAACTTCTCCAACCTCTCAATCTCCCTCATACCTTCACTCCTCTCCCGGAGGGTCTTCTGCAAGGCCTGGGTTAGCTTCTCATTTCTTTCCTTCAAGCTCTCAAACTCTTCCAAACTGATAGTGGCAGGGGGTGGTGCTGAAGATGACTCAGGCATGTCTTCTATGGTAAAGGGCATCCCAGAGAATTGGGCCCTGGCACGGGACCACTCATAATATTGTGCTGATGCCACATTATTGCACTTCCCCAGAATAGTTATTCCCTTGGTTTGAACATTATCCCAGGCCCAGGCTGCCTGCCTAACAATAGCCAGACTAATCTTGTTTTCACAATACAAAGTCTCAACCAAATCCTGTGCCCTAGGAGTATGGACCAGTGCATAGCCCAGTTGCCTTCTGAACAGCAGAGGATTGTAATTGATACTACCCTTAACTCCTATTAAAGGCACATTGGGAAAATGCCCACAGCTGGTGATGATATCCCTGCCCTTGGCGCTCTGAGTGCACCATCTGATATCTGCTGAAGTTAGAGCAGTGAGTCTCTTAGCCCAGTTGCTCTGCTGATGAGGGTTCAGAAATGCATCTGTCCTGGGTAGATGCCTGAGAAGCCAAGTGTGGAACAATGGAGCACAACACCTCACTAATCTCCCCCTCTGCTTTTCATTTCTCTGATGCACTGAGTAATAGAGATCCCCTAATAAAGTTGGCACTGGGTTCTTCAAGATGAATAGATGGATTGCATTCTTACTGATGAATCGAGGCTCATCTGCAAACAATACAATTCCATATATGCTCAAGGCCAGTAAAGCACAAACAGCTTTCCACTCTCCTAGAGAAGCTTTCAGGGTAGCTTGAGAGATTAAGAAATCCAGATGAAAGCCAGGGATCCCAGCTTTAGAAGTCATATGCTGCTCAATCAGGACAGGCTCCAGATGCAGAGCCTTTGCTACTTCTCCATTGCTAGGAAAGACCATCTCTGAGTTGAAAGGGATTCCACCCTTGATAGGCAAACCAACCAATGATGAGTATTCTTCTAATAGAGGGCCCAGCTGAAAGTCTTGGAAAGTGAAACATCTCAGTGGGGGATCATAGAACTGAATGCAGGTGTGGATCAGGCTTCTCTGTGATGGGTCCAGATCCATAACCATATCAAGTATATCTCCATAACTTTCCCTGAACAAAGGTATGTGATCTGGAGTGATCAAGGTCTGAATCCTCCTGATATCTGATAGCTCTGGCTGGAAGAAGTGATAGGTGATGTTGCTCTTTTTAGGAGCCATGATGCTGAGACTGAGTAGAGACAGGTGCTGATGATAATACTGAAGAAGTGGGCCACTGACTGGCTGGTGCAGGTGATAACTGAAGCAGATAGCTGATGAAGACAAGTCAATACTGAAGATGGGGTCAAAACCAAAACCAGATGAAAATGGATACCCTGAAACACAAATAAGCAAATGTCAATATGATGCAATGATTATGTATGCAAATGATATGCAAGGGTCTGTGACTGAGCTGGATCTGATCAAAATGCCCTGATATAGGTCCAAGTATGTTCAAGAATTCCAGATGAGGTCTATAAATCCAGTAACCAAGGTGGGGGACTCAAATAAAGAGCCACATGTCCAGGGTTTTAGAATCACAAGAACTGTCCCAAATTGGAGTATTCTTAAACAATCAAAGTAACAGGGTATTCTGAGGCCAAGGTACCTGCAAACCTGTAAACAGCCCAACCCCCTCACAGGTGGTGTTCTAAAACAAGGATCCTCAGACTTGGATCAGTTATGAGAAGTGTAAACACTTCTAACCCGGAGGTACAGTGTTTACAATAACCATAAAAGTTCCTCCTCTAATTCACCTCAGTTTCTGAAGGTCAATACTAAAAGGTCATCCAGACTTAGCAGGCTTCCCAGATAGCCCTAGCATTGCAGGAAATCTGCAACACAGAGTTCTCAAGAAGAAACCCATATCTGAACCGTGTTTCATATTCCCGCACCAGACCGAAATGGAATGGGAAAGAATATGATTCACTCTAGCCTAGGTGTCACTCAGGTCCCAGGTATAGGACCTTAACTCTCAATGAATCACCCACCCAAAAAACCAGATCCAGCCAGCAGTACAGTATGACAATATGATATAATGCAAAAGCAATAAAGAAAGCAGTAAAGCAAACTGTACATAAATAAATACAAATATACAAACACAAATAAACACATAACACCCCAGTAAACACAAATCAATCAAGCGCTAGGAGGAACCCTCAAAAAGAACCAGAAGCCCTGGTTACAGTATAAGGGTCCCCAGCAGAGTCGCCAAGCTGTCGCTCCCGATAAATGGGACAGGCCCAGATAAAGGTACAGACGCGAACGGTCGGCGAGAGGAACAATGAGAACACACAGTCGTGAACTCACTGGAGATGAAAAGAGTCGCCAGCTAGGCATTTTTATCCCGGAGGAAAGGCAATGCTGCATAGACCTAGAAAGAGATGGATAAGACGGTTGCGAACCAGAGAGACTGAGAAAGGGGGTTGGTTACAACCTGGGAAGGTATTAGCACCCAGATTGTCCGCCGTACTCGACGGGATCCACGCTTAAAAGATTTGTGTTTTAAAGGGGTAGTGTCAGTGCAATCTGTGTGTAAAATAGCTGGAAAAGAATGTACGGGTGTCAGTGTAAAAGAAGTGTGAAGTGTAATATATACAGTGTCAGTGTAAGAGAATGAATAAGATGCTCAAGATCATGAGGCTATAAAAATGATGCTGGAAAGAGGGGGGATATACAGAGACTTTTGTTCGATAACTGTTAAGTTATGCCTACGTATCCTCTCGTGCAATGAGGAAGTCAGAACACCGTAGTTCGACCCAAAGAGACTGAAAGATGAATTGACTGATGAACTGCTTGCTTGTCTATGCTCAAGTGTAGGACCTGTCTGGCTCGGGTGCAAACTGTCTTGCATTAGACGGAAGAAGCAAGTTCTCGTTTGTGAGTGAATATGATGAGAAAAGAATCCCGGAGGAGACGATTATTGTTTGTTTTTGAGTTTTCAGTCTTTTATTGCTTTTGAAAGTTTGTCATAAGTTAATGAGCTTAAGCCTAAACCAATGGATTTAGTAAACTCATCACATCTTCCCTCTGATTAGGGGTAATGAGAATACCTTAAGAGTGAAGTCAGCTTCTCACACTTAATCACCTTTGCTATAGGATTAAGATCATTAACCTATTTGTGATTATTTAGATGTTTTTGTTGTTTTTGTTTAGTGTTAAGTAATGAGATTAAGCCATAATCAAGGATTGAACAGACTCATTACACCATCCTAATAGAAGGATAATAGATGAGAATGTTTAAGCTGAGGAAGACTCCTCAACTTAATCCATGATTAGGGATTAAACTCATGACAAAACAAGCCTTTGATTAAGTGGATTTTATTTAGTGGTATGATGATGAAGTGAATTTTATGATTTGTAAGACAACTTGAGGGGGACTTGTCCATTAACACTAGGGTTAGTCCTTCTTAACCAGTTAAGGAAGAATTAGAACCCTAATGCAAGGCCCAAGTTACAAGTGTGATGTCTTGATGATTTATTAAGTGGATTGACTAAAGGATTTAAACACATTAAGGGTTTAACACTTAGGATTAAAGTTATACACTCCATCCTAAGAGAAGGATGCAGGCATAAGCTTAATCACAAAGCCTTAAAGCCTTTAGGGTTTAGTCCCTGCTTATGAGGTGAGAGGAGAGGACTCAAAGAGATGACACAAAGGTAAAATCTAAGAGGGAGACTAATCAAAACCCTAATCATTGTCATGCTTGGTTATTCCTAAAGTTTGTGAGGTTTAACAAGATGAAGCCTTCAATGGAACCACCAGGAAGCAGATGAAAGGATCAAGAGAAGCAAAGCAACTTGCTTCATTCAAGAAGTCAAGTCACTTGAAGAAAGAAAGTGGGAGGAAGAAGAATGAGCAAGCTCAATCTCAAACACAAACAAAAATGCAGCAATGGATGCAAGAGAGATGAAAAGAAAAGTTATGAGAAGTGAAGGCAAATTCACCTCTCAACATTACTTACCACCTGAAATGTTAGAAAAGAAATGCAATGCAAAGCCAAATGAGATAAGATGACATGATGAGAACAAAACCAGAAGCATGTTGATGATGATAATGATGCTATGAAGTGATACAAACATGAGGCAGCTGTCGCTCCCAAAGATTTGCATCCCGGTACAAGCGCGAACGGTCGGCGAGAGGGACAATGAGAACACACGGTCGTGAACTCACTGGAGATGAATAGAGTCGCCAGCTAGGCATTTTTATCCCGGAGGAAAGGTAATGCTGCATAGACCTGGAAAGACACGGATAAGACGGTTTGCGAACCAGAGAGACTGAGAAAGGGGGTTGGTTACAACCTGGGAAGGTATTAGCACCCAGATTGTCCGCCGTACTCGACGGGATCCACGCTTGAAAGATTTGTGTTTTAAAGGGGTAGTGTCAGTGCAATCTGTGTATAAAATAGCTGGAAAAGAATATGTACAGGTGTCAGTGTAAAGTGTATAGGTGATATGAAGTATGAAAGTGTCAGTGTAAGAACAAGAATAAGATGCTCATGATAATGAGGCTCAAAGAATAATGCTGGAAAGAGGGGGAATGTACAAAGACTTTTGTTCGATAACTGTTAAGTTATGCCTACGTATCCTCTCGTGCAATGAGGAAGTCAGAACACCGTAGTTCGACCCAAAGAGACTGAAAGGTGAATTGACTTGTGAACTGCTTACTTGTCTATGCTCAAGTGTATGACCTGTCTGGCTCAGGTGCAAACTGTCTTGCATTAGACGGAAGAAGCAAGTTCTCGGTTGTGAGTGAAGGTGACGAGAAAAGAATCCCGGAGGAGACGATTGTTGTTTGCTTTTGAGTTTTCAGTCTTTTATTGCTTTTGAAAGTTTGTCATAAGTTAATGAGCTTAAGTCTAAACCAATGGATTTAGTAAACTCATCACATCCTCCCTCTGATTAGGGGTAATGAGAATACCTTAAGTGTGAAGTCAGATTCTCACACTTAATTACCTTTGATGTAGGATTAAGATCATTAACCTACTTGTGATTATTTAGATGTTTTTGGTGCTTTTGTTTAGTGTTAAGTAATGAGGTTAAGCCATAATCAAGGATTAAACAGACTCATTACACCATCCTAATAGAAGGATAATAGATGAGAATGTTTAAGCTGAGGAAGACTCCTCAACTTAATCCATGATTAGGGATTAAACCCATGACAAAACAAGCCTTTGATTAAGTGGATTTTATTTAGATTAATGGTATGATGATGAAGTGTTTTTTATGATTTGTAAGACAACTTGAGGGGGACTTGTCCATTAACACTAGGGTTAGTCCTTCTTAACCACTTAAGGAAGAATTAGAACCCTAATGCAAGGCCCAAGTTACAAGTGATGTCTTGATGATTATTAGATGGATTGATTAAGAGATCTAAACACATAAAGGGTTCAAGACTTGGGATTAAAGTTATACACTCCATCCCAAGAGAAGGATGCAGGCATAAGCTTAATCACAAAGTCTTAAAGCCTTTAGGGTTTAGTCCCTGATTATGAGATGAGAAGAGAAGACTCAAAGAGAGACACAAAGGTAAAAACTATGAGGGGAGACTAATCAAAACCCTAATTCATTGTCATACTTGGTTGGTCCTGAGGTTTGTGAGGTTTGCAAGAACAATCTTCAGAGGAGCCACCAGGAAGCAGATAAACAGGATCAAGAGAAGCAAAGTGACTTGCTTCATTCAAGAAGTCAAGTTACTTGAAGAAAGAAAGTGGGAGGGAGAAGAATGAGCAAGCTCAAACTCAAACACATGTAAGAATGCAGCAATGAATGCAAGAGAGATGAAAAGAAAAGTTATGAGAAGTGAAGGCAAATCCACTTCTCAAGTTTACTTACCACCTGCAAGGTTAGAAAGAAAATGCAATGCAATGCAAGATGAGATGAAATGATATGATGCTAAGCAAAACCAGAAGCATGTTGATGATGATTATGATGTTATGAGATGCTGCAAACATGAGGCAAGGCAAAGGGGATGTTCATACAAGGTTATGAATGCAAATGATGCAAGTTAAGGAGCATGAACAAGCATGAAATGTTATGAAGCATACAAGGCAAATGGCATAGCTAAGATATAATGCAATGATCAATGATGCTTCATACATGTCTTAAGATGTCAAATGAATCATAAGAATGCACAAAGTGCAATGGCAAGCCAACTTATGCAAAAGAATGCAAGAAGGATGCAAGAGAAAGCCCAAATTAGGGTTTATGGATCAAACATCAAGCACAAACCAAAAACAGAAGCAAACCCTAAGATAAAAAAATGGAAAATGGCACTCAAAGAAACCCTAGACCTATAACAAACCACTGCCCAAAGGGGAGCTCCCAACTCTTTACCAATCTCAAGATATGATTTTTGCAAGTTATTAGGGTTTTTTAGGGTTCTTATCAAAACAAATGCCCATCAATTAGAAAATGCAAGATCAAATCATGGCCTTTTTATCCTTGAAAATACATGTCAAATGGGAAACAATACAAGAAGAATCAATGTCTCAACCTTCACCAATAGGCAGAAATGAATTTTCAAACATATGATCAAAATAATGCATAAAAAATGATTTAATTCAATGAAAAATTCTTAAAATGCATCAAGATCAAAAAGAAATTTGGTTTGAAGGTTGGACAATGTTTCTAAATGTCTTAGAACATTTCATGAATTTTTTTGTAATTTTTAAATACCTAAAAGTATTTTTAATTAATTAATTCTCATTAATCAATTAAAAATGATCTTTTAAATATTTAAAAATACTTTTTTTAATGATAAAAAATAAAATAAAAATATTTTTGTGTCATAAAAATTAATAAAACCTTAAAGAAAAAGTTTCATAATTTTTATGATTTTTTAACTATTTTAAATAAATTATGCAAGTTATTTAAAAAGAAAATGAATTAAAATTGAATAAATGAAGAAGTCAACAGAATGGAAGGCTGAGATTGAAGCTGGGGAAGGGACCATTGACCGCGCGCCAAATCCAGTGGTCATAATTCAAACCTGACTAATTGAATTAATTAACCTAATTAATTAAGATTAGGGTTTAATGGTGAATCTGGGCCATCCACACGCGCGCGTAGTCAACAGAGTCAAAGGATCCTACGCTCCAGATTCAAACTGCACTAATTACAGGGATTATGCCCTAAACATTTTCAGGCGGCCGGAGAAGACCTCCGGTCGTCTTCTCCGGTGGGTTGTCCACCTGAAAATCTTCAAACCTCCTCAAAACGCATCAAAAATGAAAACCAAACACACCAAGATGAACCCCATGATCCCCTGAATCAAAACCCCATCATAAACAACATTTATTTTTCCCCAGAAGCATGAATCGAAGCAAACAAATTTTAGGGCACGCAAGTTTCAGAGATCAATTACATGTTCAAATCACAACCATTTCCAAAACCAATGGTACCAGAATGATCAGTGCATCATGAGGAACAAGTTTGTAACATAAAAAACCATTTCTGGAAAAATTAATTTCGAGCTACCTGAGATTTGGAGCTTTCAGTTTAGGAACTTTCTGGCCACTTCCTTTGATGCAAGCTGCTCTACTTGATCCCCCAAATATGTTTGAATGCTCAAAAACAATTTATGCTGGCTGGATAGGGAGATTCGACAGCTTCTGCTCAAGCTTGCTCAACAATGGCAATGGAGTTTCAGGCACTCTCAGGTCATGGTGATGGGTTGTTTGAGGCCTATGCAGTGTGTAGAGAAGATTTGTGGTATTGGTTTGTGTGTTTGTGAGCTAGGATGGAAGATTCGAAAGTTTTTGCAAACTGAAGTAAGAAATGGCAGTGGGATTTCTTGGCTGTTTTTGGCTTGTGCTTTGGGTGCTGGGTGGCCTATAGGGTGTGGTGGGATGATTGATGAAGGTTGCTTGGGTGTTTGATGGTTGTCTAAGCAGATTCGAAGAAAGTTGCAATGTGGAAGGTTTTTGTGAAAGTGATGAATGTGTGTGTTTCAGCCTTGGCTTGTGTTATGTTCAACTTGCAAATTGAAATCATAAACAATTCTGATTGGCTGGCTGATGTGACTTGTGCTTTATGGATTGGTAGATTACTTTTTGCTCAAAAACCACTTTTGTGTAAGATAGGGCATGGCTCCAAATCTAGGCAAGGACAAAGCATGGCTGGCGCAGCAAAAGGTGAGGGAGAGGCTAGCCAAAGTCAGCTTCCAATGTCATAAGTTGTAGGAAGTGAAATGAGTAGTTTTGCAAGTTGGTTGGCTTATGTTTCACATGTGATCCTTTGCATAACCAAACATGAAACCAAGGGCAAACTTAGTTCAAATCTGATTTTTGTAACTTAGAGAATGTTCACATGCTGATTTGAGATGAAATAGAGGCTGCATTTGGCCTTGGTTCAAGACTTTGCAAGATTTTCATTTGGTGCATGTCTTGAAATTTAGTGATTTTTGCCAACTTTGATGCACCATAACTTTTGATCCAAAATGAATTAGGTCATGTTCTTGTACTTTTTGAAAAGGGAAAGATGAGATCTACAACTTTCATGATCAAAGTTTTTCCATTTGAAGCATTTTTGGATCCAAAATCATGGCTTGAAAAATGACATAAAATGATGCATTCTTGAAAAGTCAACTATGCCCAAAAAGTCAACATTTGCAAAAACCCTAAATTCTTGATTTCTATGAACTTCAATCTCCTTCCATGATCGAATAAAGATCATATACACTCAAAATGATGAAGATCACCCATTGGTTGGGTCATTGGGGGCCTCAGATGCCCTGATTTTGCACTGACTTGTCTGAAAAGTCAACTCTTGATCAGATGACTTCCCCATGGAATTTCTTCATGAAAATTGATATGCATACTCCCTATACCATATAGAGATCAATGGAAACAAGAATGACCAAAAAAATTTGGAGTTATGGCCTCTGAAACCAAAACCCTAATTTTCAGTCAACTGTGCAGTTCAACCTGGCTCTGCATCCACTCAAACCCTAATTCTTGTGATTCCTCTGCAATTTGGACTTTGTGAGGATGTAACATGATACAAGAACACACATGGACCTCTTTGAGTTGATTGGTGGCCTTTGGAATGGCTCAAGAAGCATTGGGATTGCTCAGATCACAAACCCTAGGTGCAGATGCCTTAGAGACTATCCAGTGAATCAAAAATGAAATGTGAGATGATATGATTGTATTTATGCATATGAGGATGATCACAAGCCATGGTGTGAATGGGTGAGGGCAAATTTGGGGTGTTTACAGCTGCCCCTATTCAAACATGAGTTAGCTGTGCAGGATGTAAGCGACGGCTTAACAGACAAACAAGATAACTTGTGGTTGAATACCAAAGACAGTCCAAAATTTGCACTCACAGAATTAAGAAGAAAAGGGATATAGATTGTAAAGGCAAAATAAAGTATATTGTAAAGTACAGGCGACGGAGGACGACCGTCGAGCAGAGGACGACTGCTGGGTAAAGAGCAATGACGGGGACGGCCGACATGCTGGGGATAAAAGGTAAAGCTAAGACGGGGACGGCCGACTAGCTGGGGAAAATAAAATATCATGATGGGGACGGCCATCAAGATAAAGCTGCAAAATTCTGAGGATTAATGAAACATGACGGGGACGGCCGTCAAGTTCATAAAGGTAAAGTAACCAACGATGGGGACGGCCATCGGGCTAAAAAGGAAAAGGGACCACGACGGGGACGGCCATCGGGTTAAAGAATGAATGAAATGAACAGATGATGGGGTACGGCCATCAAAGGTGAAGGACGATCACCTAGCAGGGGACGGCTGCTCTGTTGGGTATAAAAATGATGGGGACGGCCATCAAAGGTGGAGGACGACCACCTGGCAGGGTACGGCTGCCGAAAATATCAACGATGGGGACGGCCATCGGATAGAAAAGGTCAACGATGGGGACGGCCATCGGACGAGCAAGATGGAGGACGACCATCAAGAAGTGGAGGACGACCACTCAGCAGGGGACGGCTGCTCTCGAGGTTTGTCGTAACACAGGACGAGTGTCAGATAACCAAAATCAACAACGGGGACGGCCATTGGATAAAATGATGAAGGACGATCATCAAAAGGTGGAGGACGACCACCTAGCAGGGGACGGCTGCTAAAATCAACGATGGGGACGGCCATCGGACGAGCATGATGGAGGACGACCATCAAGAAGTGGAGGACGACCACTCAGCAGGGTACGGCTGCTCTCAAAGGCATCATAACACAGGACGAGTGTTAGATAAAAAGAAAATTTGTTGGTGATCTACTAGGGATAACGTAAACACGGACGAGCGTTTACACCCAAGAAACAAAAGGTATAAGTGTTTGGTATTGTGTATAGATTAAAGATGCGGACGAGCATCCTTAAGACTATGATACGGACGAGTATCATGCAGAAACAAACTGACACATGTACAAAAATGATGATACGGACGGGTATCAACTGGTTAACAAGGAACACGGACGAGTGTTGATTCTGAAAGGATTCTTCTGGGGAACAATAGACACGGACGAGTATCTATATTCAAGAAGACATAGGTGTTTGACACGGTGTATGGATTAAAGATGCGGGCGAGCATCCTTATGACTATGATACGGACGAGTATCATGTGGAAACAAACACTAGACGCAATGTTCTGAGATGATGGTACGGACGAGTACCAACTGGGTAACAAAGAACAAGGACTACTGTCGAATCCGTGGGGTTATGAGTGATGATGTATACAAAATACGGACGAGTATCTGTATAAGTGTACCATGAGTAGTGAGTATTGTATTGTATTGATGAGTGTTTTAACTGCTGGGGAGAGTGACACGGACGAGTGTCAAGAGAGAAGAGTATAATATGAACAAGTATATGAGTGGTGAAAGGTGTAAGCGACTGTGCTGGGGATATGACACGGACGGGTGTCAAGAAAATGTATATATGTATATGTGAGTGCAAAGAGGGTGTCTTTGGCTTTCTGCTGGGAGTTATGACACGGACGGGTGCCAGAATGTATCTGTAATGAGGGTGATTTGTTTGTACAGGGTGTTCAGGCGACCTGTGGGGAAAGATGACACGGACGGGTGCCAAAAGGTGAATATGGCGGTGTTTGTGAATATGAGGCAACTGCTTTTGCTGGGGCTCTGGTGGGGACCCTTGGGGAAAGTAACCTGTATTCTGATAAATGGTTACTAATCACAAGCGTTCAATTCACAACATGACTTATGATTATGCTATGTATTTGATTTTTGCCGTAATGCTCCGTATTAGACGGAATGCTACGCTCTGGGGGGTGAATATGATGCGAATGCTATGATTATGCAAAGAGGCACAGATCCGGGATTCGGATCCCGTTGCTGTGAAAATCCCTGGTCGATCTGCTTGAAATGGACATCCCAGCTGGGTATGAAATCACTGGTAGATCCAATGATGTATCTGCTCGGGGATATATGTCACTGGTTGACATAATCTTATAAATGAGAAAACCAGCTGGGGTTTGCAGAAGCTTTCCTCGCTCCGTCGTGATCTTCTCCGTGCGTTGCTCTTCTGAACAAAGGCTTGAAGCTCTGTGGGGAGACGATTCCTTGATTTCTGCATCCTGTTGAGGAAGAAAGGCAACTCGGCCGGGGAATGGTGAGAGTCAACTCAGCTGGGGAGAGCAACAAGAGGCAACTCAGCTGGGGAGGAAACACCCTGAGCGTTAAACCTGTTAGTTGACTTGGCAACCTTGCTGAGGGAAGCAATGGGGAGCAACTCAGCTGGGGATAGAGCATCTTGGATGCTGATATCTTTTGTTGATTAGCCAGCTTGCTGAGACGTAACCTGCATGCCTCAGGTTGCGTTCTGGATACCTGCAATCCTGCAAAGATAATGGAACGTACAAAAGGTCCCGAGGTATCCCTTACTGGATTTCGTCATAAAAGATAAGTACTTTCGAGAGTAAGTATATTCCCTGTAAACATGTGTTTTTATTTTTAGAGAAAGGCATCTGTACTTATGCAATTGTATTTTTAGAGATATCAGGCAACTCTTTGCAAAACGTAAATGTAAAAACGAAACATGACCGAAAATCTGATTTTATTAATTCATGTGCCCTGAATTGGCAAGATACAGTCAGGAAAACAAATCTCCTGAAATGAGGAAATTGTTACAAATTGAGAAATAAAGTGCTGGCGGTGTTGACGCTGCTTTCAAAGAGCTTCCTCTTATGCTATGACTCGTATGACAATGACGTTCTTTTCGTCTTGCTTTCTGGAGAGAGTTGATTCTGATTGAAGCTTGATCCTTTGGAAGCTTACCAAGTTGTAGGTGATACAGACGAATTCAGAATGCAGTTGTTCGCTTATTCCCTTATTTTGCATGGATCGCCCTTTCGGGTTTCCAATCCATCGGGATACCCATTTTTGCCTGAGCTGTCCAATGCGGCTTTTCAACTCAGCGGGTGTACATCTTTTATTTATTTCCCTTACTTTTGCCCGAGTCTTTTATTCTGTTTTTGACTCGCCGGGATGCCCTATTTTTGCCTGGACTTACATTCTGTTTTTATGTCCAGCGGGTCATTTTATGCGAAGTATTTTTTAACTGCATCTGAATTCACAGGGGATGGGAAATCTTCACCATCCATGGTGCTGAGCATCAGTGCTCCACCAGAGAAAACTTTCTTTACTACAAATGGTCCTTCGTAATTTGGAGTCCATTTGCCCCTGTGGTCTGTATGAGGAGGGAGGATTCTTTTCAACACAAGATCCCCTACTTGGTACTCTCGGTGCCTGACTTTCTGATAGAAGGCTCTCTTCATTCTCTTCTGATATAACTGCCCATGACAGATTGCAGCCAATCTTTTCTCTTCGATCAGACTCAGTTGTTCGTATCGGGACCGAACCCATTCTGCTTCACTCAGTTTAACATCCATCAAAACTCGTAGAGAGGGTAATTCAACTTCAACAGGTAGGACTGCTTCCATACCATATACAAGTTGATACGGTGTTGCCCCAGTGGACGTCCTGATTGACGTGCGGTACCCATGCAAGGCAAATGGTAGCATTTCGTGCCAGTCTTTGTATGTGATTACCATCTTCTGCACAATCTTCTTGATATTCTTATTCGCTGCCTCAACAGCGCCATTCATCTTTGGCCTGTAAGGAGAAGAATTGTGGTGTTGGATCTTGAAGTCCCGGCACAGCTCTGCCATCATTTTGTTGTTCAAGTTGGAACCATTATCGGTAATGATTCGCTCGGGCACTCCATACCGACAGATGATATCTCTCTTCAGAAATCTGGCTACCACTTGTCTTGTAACATTTGCATATGAGGCTGCTTCAACCCACTTGGTGAAATAGTCAATGGCGACCAAGATGAATCTGTGGCCATTTGAAGCAGTTGGCTCAATCTTGCCAATCATATCAATGCCCCACATGGCAAAGGGCCATGGTGAAGACATGATGTTCAAAGGATTGGGAGGCACATGCACCTTGTCTGCGTAGATCTGGCATTTATGGCATTTCCTGGCGTAGGCACAACAGTCTGCATCCATTGTGATCCAATAATAGCCTGATCTTAGCAATTTCTTAGCCATGGCATGCCCTCCAGCATGGGTACCAAAAGATCCTTCGTGCGCTTCATGCATCAACAAATCTGCTTCCGTCTTGTCAACACATCTGAGGAGTACCATATCAAAGTTCCTTTTGTATAAAGACCCATCAGTGTTCAGGAAGAAACTGCCAGCAAGCCTTCTCAAAGTCTTTTTATCATTGGAAGATGCCCCAGGTGGGTATGTCTGATCCTCCAAGAAGCACTTAATGTCGTGGAACCAAGGCTTATCATCTTTTACAACATCTGCTGCAAATACATACGCTGGTCTATCAAGTCTAGACACTGAAATCTGAGGTACAAAGTTGGCCGTTTGAACTTTGATCATGGATGAAATGGTAGCAAGAGCATCTGCAAACTGATTCTCGTCGCGAGGGATATACTCAAGCTTGACTGTTGTAAAGAAAGTTAGTAACCTTCTCGTATAATCCCTGTAAGGTATCAGATGATCTTGGTGGGTGTACCATTTCCCGTTGGTTTGATTGACTACCAAAGCTGAATCTCCAAATACGGTCAATGTCTTAATCCTGAGGTCAATGGCTTCCTCAAGACCCATAATACAAGCTTCGTATTCAGCTTCGTTGTTGGTGCAGTTAAAGGTGAGTTTTGTTGAGAAAGGCATGTGAACTCCTTTAGGTGTAATGAGCACTGCACCAACACCACGACCATTCATATTAACAGCCCCATCGAACATCATAGTCCATTCTTCTTCCGGGTCGGGCCCTTTAGTGTGAACAGGCTCTTCGTGATCTTTTGCTTTAATGAACATGATGTCTTCATCAGGGAAGTCAAATCTCATAGGCTGGTAGTCATCAATGGGTTGCTCAGCCAGATATTCAGATAGTACACTGCCTTTGATGGCCTTCTGGGATGTGTACTGGATGTCGTATTCTGTGAGAATCATCTGCCATCTTGCAACCCGTCCGGTAAGAGCTGGCTTCTCGAAAATGTACTTAACTGGATCCATTTTTGAGATTAATAAGGTAGTGTGGGTCAACATATACTGTCTCAGTCGGCGAGCAGCCCACGCTAAAGCACAGCAAGTTTTCTCGAGCAGTGAATAACGCTGTTCACAGTCGGTAAACTTTTTGCTTAGGTAGTATATTGCATACTCTTTTCGACCAGACTCGTCATGCTGGCCCAGCACACACCCCATCGACTCTTCTAATACTGTTAAGTACATAATCAGAGGTCTTCCTTCAACTGGAGGCATAAGGATTGGAGGTTCTTGCAGATATTCCTTGATCTTGTCAAAAGCCTTCTGGCAATCTTCGTTCCACCTGACCGTCTGTTCCTTTCTTAATAGCTTGAACAAGGGTTCACAGGTTGCCGTGAGGTGAGATATGAACCGTGAGATGTAGTTCAATCGACCTAAGAACCCTCGAACTTCTTTCTCAGTTTTAGGTGCAGGCATTTCTTGTATAGCTTTGACTTTATCTGGGTCAACCTCAATCCCCTTCTCGCTTACAATAAAGCCCAGCAGCTTACCGGATCGCACCCCGAATGTGCATTTGTTGGGGTTCAGCTTCAATTGGTATTTCCTCAGACGCTTGAATAATTTGAGCAGATTCACCAGGTGATCTTCCTCTGTAAGGGACTTGGCGATCATATCATCCACATAGCATTCTATTTCCTTGTGGATCATATCGTGGAATAATGTCACCATAGCCCGTTGATATGTGGCACCAGCATTCTTCAGTCCGAATGGCATCACTTTGTAACAGAACGTGCCCCAAGGTGTGATGAATGTTGTCTTCTCCATGTCTTCAGGTGACATCTTGATCTGATTATATCCTGAAAATCCATCCATGAAGGAGAAAACCGAGAACTGAGCCGTGTTATCCACCAATACATCAATGTGAGGTAATGGGAAGTCATCTTTCGGGCTGGCTCTGTTCAGATCCCGGTAGTCAACACACATTCTTACTTTACCGTCCTTCTTTGGCACAGGTACTATGTTAGCAACCCACGGCGGGTAACTTGTCACAGCAAGGAATCCGGCATCCCATTGCTTTTGTACCTCCTCTTTGATCTTCATAGCCATGTCTGGACGAGTACGGCGCAGCTTTTGTTTGACTGGAGGGCACTCTTCTCTCAAAGGCAACTTGTGCACAACAATATCGGTATCCAACCCTGGCATGTCTTGATACGACCAAGCAAACACATCCACATACTCTTGAAGTAGATCTATCAGTTGCTTCTTCACTGAGTCTTGCAGGCAGGCCCCGATCTTGACTTCTTTCACATTTTCCTCTGTACCAAGATTGATCACTTCAACCTCCTCCTGGTGAGGGGTAATGACCCTTTCCTCTTGTCTTAACAACCTGGCTAGTTCTTCAGGAAGCTCGTATTCTTCTTCAACCCCTTCTTCAGCTTGATTGATCGGATTGTCAAAGTCATACGATGTCATAGCCGTGCTGTTGTTGGTGCTGTCAGGAAGGCACTCTCTGCAAGGGTTTAATTGGTTCATTTTAGTGATCTGATTTTAGTCTTATTTAGAAAAGTGAAATGAAGTTGTCATTTTGAAAAACACTGCCATTTATTTTTTGTACAAAAAGAAAAATGGAAAAACAGTGAACATAAAAGAAAAAGACTTGTTTGCAAAAAGATCGTCTGATATTTCATTACTTTAATCTCGTTTGCACAAAAGTACAGATGGCCCTGATTACAAAATGAGTCTTGTCATCTTGGGCAAGATGCAAGACTTTGAATGCATGCTATAAAAAAATACAGGAAATAATAATTACTCTGCTCGAGTAACACTTATAATTCCCTGGGAAGACCAGTTCGAGACACTGCTCCCCGGGATCTTCGGACGAATCCAATTCTCCAGGTTGCGCTCCTCTTCCAGCTCGTCTTCCAGACAGTTGATAGCATCGGGGATAAGCATTCCCCCACTGACAAAACCAGGCTCTCCAGCAGCCTTCACTTGATGTTGAGTTGGTCTGTAACCCAACCCAAATTTGTCCTTCTTCTCCTCCACAGCTAAGACCTTGCCCCAGCCTTGGGCAGTTCCTTCTTCAACAACCTTCCGGGCTTGTTGATAAGATGACATGGAGATCCCCGAAACAGCAGATGCTTCATTTACATTCAAGGCTTCAAAACCTTGGCTCATGGTTTCAACGATTTCTCCATCCATTTCAATATACTTGTAAGTAGCCAGATGGCTAACAAATATATCCTCCTCCCCGCAGATTGTGACAACTTGGCCTTCCCACTCATATTTTAACTTTTGGTGAAGGGTAGACGTTATTGCGCCGGCGGCGTGAATCCAGGGTCTACCCAACAAACAGCTGTAGGCGGGCTGAATGTCCATCACATAAAAGATAGTTTTAAAAGTCTGTGGGCCAATTGTCACAGGCAGCTCAATCTCTCCCAGAACCGATCTCTTAGAACCATCAAAGGCTCTTACTACCAGGTTGCTGGGTCTCAATGCCAATCCATCATATTCAAGCTTCACCAGAGCCTTCTTTGGTAAGACATTCAGGGAAGAACCTGTGTCCACCAGCACATGAGAAAGGACAGCTCCTTTGCATTCCATGGTTATGTGCAAGGCTTTGTTGTGATTGCGGCCATCCACTATCAGGTCAGAATTGGTAAACCCTAGCCCATTGCTAGCAGTAACATTTCCAACAACGGTTTCCAATTGGTTGACAGTAATCTCCTCGGGCACGTAAGCTGCGTGCAGTACTTTCAGTAGTGCATTCCGATGGGCTTCGGAGCACATAAGCAGTGACAGGATGGAGATTTTGGATGGCGTTTGGTGAAGTTGATCCACAATTTTGTAATCACTCTTTTTGATGATCCTCATAAACTCATCAACTTCCTGATCGAATGGAGTCTTCAGGGCTTCTTGGGCAGCTGGATCTTCCTGCACCGGGCCTTTTCCTTTCGCCTTGGCAGCAGCTTCTGCTTCGGCGGTAGGTTTTTGAACTTGTGAGGCGAAGAGGCGTCCGCTTCGAGTGAAGCCTCCGCCTCCCCCCACATTATCTACTTGTGGTGCAGGTGTTGTTGTTTCCAGAGTGATTCTTTTCCCTTCACAGTACACGTCAGAGCCGTAGTGCCAAGGGATGGCCCTATTGCTTTTGTATGGTATCGGTCCAGGCACCGTGACAGTGACTGGACTGATTGCTGCTGCTGAAGGGACTGTTATTGTCTGTGGATCATAAAAGATTGTAACTGGTGCTCTGGTGGGAGCAGCACCTTCTGAATGGTAGGCGGAGTTATTTTCAGGATCGTAGAATATGGTAACAGTGGAGACATCTTCATGATTGATTGCTGGTGTTGTAGGTGGTTCTGTTGGAAGGACTGTTGTTGTCGCTGATGGAGAGTCGAAATGGACTGAAGCTGAAGTTGTAGCAGGAGAAACTGTTGTAAACTGATCATTCGGAAGAACTGATGAAGTACTTGTTGATGCTGCTGATGAATTATCGGGAACAATTGTTGCTGCAGTTGTAGGGGGGTCTGAAACCGTTGTTGATGAAGTTGTAGGATTTACCGGAAATGATGTAGTGATTTGCAGTAGGCCATTCTGAATAAGGCTGTCAATGCCGTTCCTCAGGTCCTCACACCCATTCCACGAAATATTGCAGTAGGGGCACCCTAGTTCACACCCTGGAAATATGTTGTTTTCACGGAGTTGAGCTTTGATTTTCACCAATGGTGTCCTGATTTGATCCACACTGGTTATGAAATAAGACGGTGTGTCTTCTTCAATTGCGTTAATTCGGGGACCACCATGGTTTGGCATAGGGTTTTTATTGACATTGGGAGGAGGTGCAAAATTCAGAGCCTTGGAGTCTACCAAGTCTTGTACCTTCATATGCAGAGCCCTGCATTTTTCTGTACTGTGACCAGGTGCGTTTGAATGAAAAGCACACCTAGCGTTGGAGTCATAGTTTCTTGGTAGGCTGTTGGGGTCCGGAGGTGCCAACGTTCTTAGCTCAACTAGGTTGAGTTTCAGAAGCTGTGGCAGCAAAGCAGCGTACGGCATTGGGATCGGGTCGATCACTCGGTTAGCTTGGGAGGGCCTCTGTTGAAATGGCCTCTGTTGATTGTTGTTGCTATTGTTGTTGCTGTAGTTGTTTCTTGGAGGATATTGATTCTGATGATACTGAGGTTGTTGTTGGAAGTTTTGTTGCGGCGGTTGATAGACCGGCTGAGGATGTGCTGGAGCAGGGATAGTGACTGCTGCTATTGACCTGTGAACATATTGGGGCCTGCCCCTGTTGGTGTGGATGGCATTGGTCTCGCCAGATCTTCTCGGGCCTGCAAAAGGCTTTCTTGTACCACTGGACGAGCTTGCACCGTTGTCTGAGATCTTTCCCATTTTTAACAGGCTTTCAATTCTCTCCCCAGCTATGACAACATCTGCGAAGCTGGTGGAAGAGAAAGCAGCCAACCTGTCAATATACGTTCCCTGGAGAGTGTTCATAAACATGTCTGCCATTTCTCTCTCAGACATTGGTGGTTGAACAGCAGCAGCCAGTTGCCTCCACCTTTGGGCATACTCTCGGAAACTCTCCCTCGAAGACTGTGACATTCCCATTAGGAGGGTCCTGTTGGGTGCCATATCTAGATTATACTGATACTGTCTGATGAAGGCTTCTGCCAGGTCCTTCCAGCATCTTATAGTTGCTCTTGTCAGATGGGAATACCATTCCCTAGAAGCTCCAGTCAAGCTATCTTCAAAATAGAACATCCACAATTTCTCATCCATTGTATAGGCCTTCAGCCTTCCCAGAAATGACTGTAGATGAGTCCGGGGGCATGAAGTCCCATTATACTTTTCGAAACATGGAGGCTTGAACTTGTGGGGGATCCTGACCCCTTCTACCAAACCCATGTCCATGACGTCGAAGCCCAAAGAATTTTGAGATTCTAAGGACCTCAACTTCTCAGCTATTTCTTCCAATCGTCTATCATAAGTTTCCTCTCCGGCACCCATTACTGTATACTGGTCCTCCTGAGGATCTTCTTGAAGTACTCTGGCTGCTGTGGCTGTCCCTTGAATGTTGACTGGGATGTTGGCCTCTGGATGGAGATGGGGTCCAAAAACTGGGGGATTGACATGAGGTTGGACCCTCTCGTTGTTACTTGTGCCAGCAGTTCCCACATGGGGCTCCTCTTGATTCCTTCCTTCTACCAAAACTCTGAGCCTCTCCTGGCTTTGAGCTAAATTGTTCATCACTTCCATGAATTGTGTTATCTGAGTTCTCATCTCCAACCTTTCGTTGGCCATCTGGTTTCTGACCTCCGTAAGGTCTTGCTGCATCTGATCCATCTGGATTCCCGGAAGGTTGTTTCTAGTTGGGTACCTGTGAGGCCTGTTGAGAGGAAATACCCGGCGGCGAGCAATAATTCCTGAGTATCACAACAGAGGTTAGCAACAACAAAACAAAAACCTACAAAACAAACAAAAGGGGTTAGCATGCAATGCAGTTATGCTTATTTGCTCTCAAGGTATCCGGTTTGGCATTCAGTTTTGACCCTTCCAGACCCTTGAAGATGATGCTGTTGAAGGTGCTTTTGAAGTGAACTTGGATGGAAACCAACACAAATATATTACAAAGGTGAAATAATACGACTTGTTCATTTTACAACACAGACCCTCAAAGGGGCCAAAATACATCACAAAAAGCAAAAGTACATGGAAAAGGAACAACAACAAGCAAATGATCAAACTCCAAGGCCAAACTCATCCTCACGAACTTCCTTGAGAAGTGCTTCGGTCACAGGATCAGCCGGATACTCCGTGAGATTTCTGATGAGAAGGTTTCTTGTTGCAACTGCTGCAGTCAACTTCCTGTTCTGACTTCGGTCCTTAGACCTCTTCACTCCAGCTCTGATTTTCAGCTCTGATATTTCCTCCTGGGCTGCTGCCAGGGCTTTTTCCATCTGCTCCATCTTGTCCTGAACTCTCTTGTCTTCTAGAGTACGGGCCTCAGTGATCCGGACCCACCTGGCCTGACTCTCCTTCAGGTACAAGTCTGTTCTTGCTCTCTGGAACTGGGCTTCTTTACAAGCATTCTTCAGAATCTGTTCACCAGCTTTGGATTTGTTGATATAATCTCCAGAATTCTCAATCTTGGTCAAGTGTTCCACCCTCAACTTCTCCAATCTCTCAATCTCCCTCACACCTTCACTCCTCTCCCGGAGGGTCTTCTGCAAGGCTTGAGTTAACTTCTCATTTCTTTCCTTCAAGCCCTCAAACTCTTCCAAACTGATAGTGGCAGGGGGTGATGCTGAAGATGACTCAGGCATGTCTTCTATGGTAAAGGGCATTCCAGAGAATTGGGCCCTAGCATGGGACCACTCATAATATTGGACTGATGCCACATTATTGCACTTCCCCAGAATGGTGATTCCCTTGGTTTGAACATGATCCCAGGCCCAAGCAGCCTGCCTAACAGTTGCCAGACTAACCTTGTTCTCACAGTAGAGGGTCTCAACCAAATCCTGTACCCTAGGAGTGTGGACCAGTGCATAGCCCAATTGTCTCCTGAACAGCAGAGGGTTGTAGTTGATACTTCCCTTAACTCCTATCAAAGGCACATTGGGAAAGTGCCCACAGCTTGTGATTATATCTCTGCCCTTGGTGCTTTGAGTACACCATCTGATGTCTGCTGAAGTTAGGACAGTGAGTCTCTTAGCCCAGTTGCTTTGCTGATGAGGATTTAGAAATGCATCTGTCCTGGGTAGATGCCTGAGAAGCCAAGCATGGAATAATGGAGCACAAATCCTCACTAATCTCCCCCTCTGCTTCTCATTTCTCTGATGTACTGAGTAATAGAGATCACCCAGTAAAGTTGGCACTGGGTTCTTCAGGATGAACAAATGGATTGCATTATTGCTAATGAATCGAGGCTCATCTGCAAACAACACAATTCCGTATACACTTAAGGCCAACAGAGCACAAACAGCTTTCCACTCCCCCAAGGAGGCCTTCAAACTAGCTTGAGAAATCAGGAAGTCCAGATGAAATCCAGGGATTCCAGCTTTAGAGGTCATATGCTGTTCAATCAAAACAGGCTCCAGATACAAAGCTTTTGCTATCTCTCCATTGCTGGGAAAGACCATTTCAGGGTTGAAAGGGATTTCCCTCTTGACAGGCAAACCAACCAAAGATGAGTATTCTTCTAATAGGGGCCCCAACTGAAAGTCTTGAAAGGTGAAACATCTCAATGGGGGGTCATAGAACTGAATGCAGGTGTGGATGAGGCTCCTCTGTGAAGGGTCCAGATCCATAACCATGTCCAGTATATCTCCATAACTCTCCCTGAACAAGGGTATGTGATCTGGAGTGATCAGGGTTTGGATCCTCCTGATGTCTGACAAGTCTGGTTGGAAGAAATGATAAGTGATGTTGCTTTTCTTTGGAGCCATGATGCTGAGGACTGAGTAGGATAAGTGCTGATGAAGATGCTGAGGAGTGGGCCACTGGCTGGCTAGTGCAAGTAACTGAAGTATGGCTGACAAACTGAAGCAAGTGCTGGTGGAGATAGGTCAAAACTGCAGATGGGGTCAAAACCAAAACCAGATGAAGGTGGATACCCTGAAACACAAATAAGCAAATGTTAATCTGATGCGATGAGTATGTATGCAAATGAAATGCAAGGGTTTGTGACTGAGCTGGATCTGATCAACTGCCTTGGTATAGATCCATGTGTGTTCAAGAATTCCAGATGGAGGTCTATAAATCCAGTAACCAGGGTAGGGGACTCAAATAAAGAGCCACATGTCCAGGGTCTAGAATCACAAGAACTATCCAACATGGAGCATTCTTAACAAAGTCAAAGTAACAGGGTATTCTGAGGTCAAGGTACCTGCAAACCTGTAAACAGCCCAACCCCTTCACAGGTGGTGTTCTAGAACAAGGATCCTCAGACTTGGATCAGTTATGAGAAGTGTAAACACTTCTAACCCGGAGGTACAGTGTTTACAATAACCATAAAAGTTCCTCCTCTAATTCACCTCAGTTTCTGAAGGTCAATACTAAAAGGTCATCCAGACTTAGCAGGCTTCCCAGATAGCCCTAGCATTGCAGGAAATCTGCAACACAGAGTTCTCAAGAAGAAACCCATATCTGAACCGTGTTTCATATTCCCGCACCAGACCGAAATGGAATGGGAAAGAATATGATTCACTCTAGCCTAGGTGTCACTCAGGTCCCAGGTATAGGACCTTAACTCTCAATGAATCACCCACCCACCAAAGAAAAACCAGATCCAGCCAGCACAGTATGACAGTATGAAAAATATAAAGCTATAAAGAAAGCAATAAATCAACTGTACATAAAGCAATAAACAAAAATAAATACAAGCACAAACAAGCACATAACACCCCAGTAAACACAAATCAATCAAGCGCTAGGAGGAACCCACAAAAGGAACCAGAAGCCCTGGTTGCAATCTAAGCATCCCCAGCAGAGTCGCCAAGCTGTCGCTCCCAAAGATTTGCATCCCGGTACAAGCGCGAACGGTCGGCGAGAGGGACAATGAGAACACACGGTCGTGAACTCACTGGAGATGAATAGAGTCGCCAGCTAGGCATTTTTATCCCGGAGGAAAGGTAATGCTGCATAGACCTGGAAAGACACGGATAAGACGGTTTGCGAACCAGAGAGACTGAGAAAGGGGGTTGGTTACAACCTGGGAAGGTATTAGCACCCAGATTGTCCGCCGTACTCGACGGGATCCACGCTTGAAAGATTTGTGTTTTAAAGGGGTAGTGTCAGTGCAATCTGTGTATAAAATAGCTGGAAAAGAATATGTACAGGTGTCAGTGTAAAGTGTATAGGTGATATGAAGTATTAAAGTGTCAGTGTAAGAACAAGAATAAGATGCTCATGATAATGAGGCTCAAAGAATAATGCTGGAAAGAGGGGGAATGTACAGAGACTTTTGTTCGATAACTGTTAAGTTATGCCTACGTATCCTCTCGTGCAATGAGGAAGTCAGAACACCGTAGTTCGACCCAAAGAGACTGAAAGGTGAATTGACTTGTGAACTGCTTACTTGTCTATGCTCAAGTGTATGACCTGTCTGGCTCAGGTGCAAACTGTCTTGCATTAGACGGAAGAAGCAAGTTCTCGGTTGTGAGTGAAGGTGACGAGAAAAGAATCCCGGAGGAGACGATTGTTGTTTGCTTTTGAGTTTTCAGTCTTTTATTGCTTTTGAAAGTTTGTCATAAGTTAATGAGCTTAAGTCTAAACCAATGGATTTAGTAAACTCATCACATCCTCCCTCTGATTAGGGGTAATGAGAATACCTTAAGTGTGAAGTCAGATTCTCACACTTAATTACCTTTGATGTAGGATTAAGATCATTAACCTACTTGTGATTATTTAGATGTTTTTGGTGCTTTTGTTTAGTGTTAAGTAATGAGGTTAAGCCATAATCAAGGATTAAACAGACTCATTACACCATCCTAATAGAAGGATAATAGATGAGAATGTTTAAGCTGAGGAAGACTCCTCAACTTAATCCATGATTAGGGATTAAACCCATGACAAAACAAGCCTTTGATTAAGTGGATTTTATTTAGATTAATGGTATGATGATGAAGTGTTTTTTATGATTTGTAAGACAACTTGAGGGGGACTTGTCCATTAACACTAGGGTTAGTCCTTCTTAACCACTTAAGGAAGAATTAGAACCCTAATGCAAGGCCCAAGTTACAAGTGATGTCTTGATGATTATTAGATGGATTGATTAAGATATCTAAACACATAAAGGGTTCAAGACTTGGGATTAAAGTTATACACTCCATCCCAAGAGAAGGATGCAGGCATAAGCTTAATCACAAAGTCTTAAAGCCTTTAGGGTTTAGTCCCTGATTATGAGATGAGAAGAGAAGACTCAAAGAGAGACACAAAGGTAAAAACTATGAGGGGAGACTAATCAAAACCCTAATTCATTGTCATACTTGGTTGGTCCTGAGGTTTGTGAGGTTTGCAAGAACAATCTTCAGAGGAGCCACCAGGAAGCAGATAAACAGGATCAAGAGAAGCAAAGTGACTTGCTTCATTCAAGAAGTCAAGTTACTTGAAGAAAGAAAGTGGGAGGGAGAAGAATGAGCAAGCTCAAACTCAAACACATGTAAGAATGCAGCAATGAATGCAAGAGAGATGAAAAGAAAAGTTATGAGAAGTGAAGGCAAATCCACTTCTCAAGTTTACTTACCACCTGCAAGGTTAGAAAGAAAATGCAATGCAATGCAAGATGAGATGAAATGATATGATGCTAAGCAAAACCAGAAGCATGTTGATGATGATTATGATGTTATGAGATGCTGCAAACATGAGGCAAGGCAAAGGGGATGTTCATACAAGGTTATGAATGCAAATGATGCAAGTTAAGGAGCATGAACAAGCATGAAATGTTATGAAGCATACAAGGCAAATGGCATAGCTAAGATGTAATGCAATGATCAATGATGCTTCATACATGTCTTAAGATGTCAAATGAATCATAAGAATGCACAAAGTGCAATGGCAAGCCAACTTATGCAAAAGAATGCAAGAAGGATGCAAGAGAAAGCCCAAATTAGGGTTTATGGATCAAACATCAAGCACAAACCAAAAACAGAAGCAAACCCTAAGATAAAAAAATGGAAAATGGCACTCAAAGAAACCCTAGACCTATAACAAACCACTGCCCAAAGGGGAGCTCCCAACTCTTTACCAATCTCAAGATATGATTTTTGCAAGTTATTAGGGTTTTTTAGGGTTCTTATCAAAACAAATGCCCATCAATTAGAAAATGCAAGATCAAATCATGGCCTTTTTATCCTTGAAAATACATGTCAAATGGGAAACAATACAAGAAGAATCAATGTCTCAACCTTCACCAATAGGCAGAAATGAATTTTCAAACATATGATCAAAATAATGCATAAAAAATGATTTAATTCAATGAAAAATTCTTAAAATGCATCAAGATCAAAAAGAAATTTGGTTTGAAGGTTGGACAATGTTTCTAAATGTCTTAGAACATTTCATGAATTTTTTTGTAATTTTTAAATACCTAAAAGTATTTTTAATTAATTAATTCTCATTAATCAATTAAAAATGATCTTTTAAATATTTAAAAATACTTTTTTTAATGATAAAAAATAAAATAAAAATATTTTTGTGTCATAAAAATTAATAAAACCTTAAAGAAAAAGTTTCATAATTTTTATGATTTTTTAACTATTTTAAATAAATTATGCAAGTTATTTAAAAAGAAAATGAATTAAAATTGAATAAATGAAGAAGTCAACAGAATGGAAGGCTGAGATTGAAGCTGGGGAAGGGACCATTGACCGCGCGCCAAATCCAGTGGTCATAATTCAAACCTGACTAATTGAATTAATTAACCTAATTAATTAAGATTAGGGTTTAATGGTGAATCTGGGCCATCCACACGCGCGCGTAGTCAACAGAGTCAAAGGATCCTACGCTCCAGATTCAAACTGCACTAATTACAGGGATTATGCCCTAAACATTTTCAGGCGGCCGGAGAAGACCTCCGGTCGTCTTCTCCGGTGGGTTGTCCACCTGAAAATCTTCAAACCTCCTCAAAACGCATCAAAAATGAAAACCAAACACACCAAGATGAACCCCATGATCCCCTGAATCAAAACCCCATCATAAACAACATTTATTTTTCCCCAGAAGCATGAATCGAAGCAAACAAATTTTAGGGCACGCAAGTTTCAGAGATCAATTACATGTTCAAATCACAACCATTTCCAAAACCAATGGTACCAGAATGATCAGTGCATCATGAGGAACAAGTTTGTAACATAAAAAACCATTTCTGGAAAAATTAATTTCGAGCTACCTGAGATTTGGAGCTTTCAGTTTAGGAACTTTCTGGCCACTTCCTTTGATGCAAGCTGCTCTACTTGATCCCCCAAATATGTTTGAATGCTCAAAAACAATTTATGCTGGCTGGATAGGGAGATTCGACAGCTTCTGCTCAAGCTTGCTCAACAATGGCAATGGAGTTTCAGGCACTCTCAGGTCATGGTGATGGGTTGTTTGAGGCCTATGCAGTGTGTAGAGAAGATTTGTGGTATTGGTTTGTGTGTTTGTGAGCTAGGATGGAAGATTCGAAAGTTTTTGCAAACTGAAGTAAGAAATGGCAGTGGGATTTCTTGGCTGTTTTTGGCTTGTGCTTTGGGTGCTGGGTGGCCTATAGGGTGTGGTGGGATGATTGATGAAGGTTGCTTGGGTGTTTGATGGCTGTCTAAGCAGATTCGAAGCAAGTTGCAATGTGGAAGGTTTTTGTGAAAGTGATGAATGTGTGTGTTTCAGCCTTGGCTTGTGTTATGTTCAACTTGCAAATTGAAATCATAAACAATTCTGATTGGCTGGCTGATGTGACTTGTGCTTTATGGATTGGTAGATTACTTTTTGCTCAAAAAACCACTTTTGTGTAAGATAGGGCATGGCTCCAAATCTAGGCAAGGACAAAGCATGGCTGGCGCAGCAAAAGGTGAGGGAGAGGCTAGCCAAAGTCAGCTTCCAATGTCATAAGTTGTAGGAAGTGAAATGAGTAGTTTTGCAAGTTGGTTGGCTTATGTTTCACATGTGATCCTTTGCATAACCAAACATGAAACCAAGGGCAAACTTAGTTCAAATCTGATTTTTGTAACTTAGAGAATGTTCACATGCTGATTTGAGATGAAATAGAGGCTGCATTTGGCCTTGGTTCAAGACTTTGCAAGATTTTCATTTGGTGCATGTCTTGAAATTTAGTGATTTTTGCCAACTTTGATGCACCATAACTTTTGATCCAAAATGAATTAGGTCATGTTCTTGTAATTTTTGAAAAGGGAAAGATGAGATCTACAACTTTCATGATCAAAGTTTTTCCATTTGAAGCATTTTTGGATCCAAAATCATGGCTTGAAAAATGACATAAAATGATGCATTCTTGAAAAGTCAACTATGCCCAAAAAGTCAACATTTGCAAAAACCCTAAATTCTTGATTTCTATGAACTTCAATCTCCTTCCATGATCGAATAAAGATCATATACACTCAAAATGATGAAGATCACCCATTGGTTGGGTCATTGGGGGCCTCAGATGCCCTGATTTTGCACTGACTTGTCTGAAAAGTCAACTCTTGATCAGATGACTTCCCCATGGAATTTCTTCATGAAAATTGATATGCATACTCCCTATACCATATAGAGATCAATGGAAACAAGAATGACCAAAAAAATTTGGAGTTATGGCCTCTGAAACCAAAACCCTAATTTTCAGTCAACTGTGCAGTTCAACCTGGCTCTGCATCCACTCAAACCCTAATTCTTGTGATTCCTCTGCAATTTGGACTTTGTGAGGATGTAACATGATACAAGAACACACATGGACCTCTTTGAGTTGATTGGTGGCCTTTGGAATGGCTCAAGAAGCATTGGGATTGCTCAGATCACAAACCCTAGGTGCAGATGCCTTAGAGACTATCCAGTGAATCAAAAATGAAATGTGAGATGATATGATTGTATTTATGCATATGAGGATGATCACAAGCCATGGTGTGAATGGGTGAGGGCAAATTTGGGGTGTTTACAGCAGCACATGGAAATGTTCATACAAGATCATGGATGCAAATGATGCAAGTTAAGGAGCATGAACTTACATGAAAAGTTATGAAGCATACATGGCATACAACATGGCAAACACATGATGCAATGATCAAACATGCTTTCTATATGTCTTAAGATGTCAAATGAACCAAATGAATGCTTGAAATGTCATGGCAAGTCATGTTATGCAAGAGAATGCAAGAAGGATGCAAATGAAAGCCCAAATTAGGGTTTATGAACCAAACATCAAACAAAAACCAAAAACAGAAGCAAACCCTAAGATAAAAAAATGGAAGATGCCACTCAAAGAAACCCTAACCCTATACTAAACCAAGGTCCAAAGGGGAGGTCCCAACTCTCAACCAATCTCAAGTTATGATTTTTACAAGTTATTAGGGTTTTTAGGGTTCCTAAACAAAAGAAATGTCAAACAATTTGAAAATGCAAGATCAAATCATGGCCATTTAATCCTAGAAACTAAATGCTAAACACAATGCAATTCAAGAAGAACCAATGTCCAACTCTTCATGAATAGGCAGAAATGAATTTTTGAACTTTGGATCAAATTAATGCATAAAAATGATTTTTATTCAATGAAAAATTCTCAAAATGCATCAAGATCAAAAAAGAAATTTGGTTTGAAGGTTGGACAATGTTTCTAAATGTCTTAGAACATTTCATGAATTTTTTGGTGATTTTTAGATACTTAAAAGTATTTTTAATAAATTAATTCTCATTAATCAATTAAAAATAATCTCTTAAATATTTAAAAATACTTTTTAAATGCTAAAAATAAAATATAAATATTTTTTGTGTCATAAAAATTATTAAATCTCATGAGAAAAAGTTTCATAATTTTTAAGACATTTTTGCTATTTTAAATTAATTATGCAAAACAAATGAAAAGAAAATGAATTAAATGAAAATAAAAAGAAAGTCAAATGAGTGGAGGGCCAGGATTGAGTCTGAGTTTGAATTGGTTGACCACGCGCGCTATCCAAGGGTCCAGGTTGTTTCTGAGTTAATTAATTTAATTACTAATTAATTAAACTAATAAAATGAATTAGGGCTAATTGAATGCATCTGGGCCTTCCATTCGCGCGGGGAGTCAACCAGTCAAAGGCAATCCACGGTC
Organism: Lathyrus aphaca; assembly: GCA_963966055.1. Taxonomy (NCBI): domain Eukaryota; kingdom Viridiplantae; phylum Streptophyta; class Magnoliopsida; order Fabales; family Fabaceae; genus Lathyrus; species Lathyrus aphaca. The sequence continues at coordinate 225,374,263 of OZ014523.1, read as the reverse complement.
CAAATTCAAACTAGAGTTAATGACAGGATTAGGGCACAAATCACTTTCAGGTGGCCGGAGAAGACCTCCGGTCATCTTCTCCGGCCAGCATCTCCCCTGAGAATCCCCAAAACTCTAAAAACCTAACTAAAACGAAATCTAAAAACTGGGAAATGATCCCCACTCACTCACGAACCAAAACCCCTAATCAAAGCAAATTTATATTTCCTAACAAGGCTGAATCTAAGCAAGAAAGAGTTAGGGCACGCAAGTTTCAGAGAGCAATTAAACTCTCATTTCGTCACCATTTGCAAAACCAAAGGCATATTCATGATCAGGAAGACACAAAGGACAAGTTTAGAACAAAAGAAATGATTTCTGGAAAAATATTTCTTGAGCTACCTGAGATTCGAAGCTTTCACTCTGATGACTTTCTGGCCACTTCCTTCAGTGCAATCCACTCTACTTGGTCCCCAGATGATGTTTGAATGCTTTGGAGAAGTTTATGTTGGCTGTGTGAAGAGTTTGAGCAGCTTCTGCTCAAGCTCAGTTGGAAATGGCAATGGTGATGCAAGCAGCTTCAGGCCAATGTGAGTGGTTCTGTGTGGTCCTGATGATGAGTGGAGAAGGTTTGTGGGGTTAGTTTTGATGTTTGTGGGCTGTGGTGAGAGTTTCGAAAGAAACTGCAAGTTGGAGTGAAAATGGTAAAATGGAGTTATGGCTTGTTTCAGGCCTGGTTCTTGGTTGCTTTGAGCTCAATGAAGCATGGTGAGTTGAGGTGTGAAAATAGTTTGGATGTTTGATGGCTGGGCAGAGAGATTCGAAGCAATTTGCAAAATGGTGTGTTTTTGTGTATGTGTTGGTTGAGAGAGTTTCAGCCTTGCTTGATGTATGAAAATGGCTTGCAAATGAAAAGTATAAACTAATCCAATTGGCTGGATGATGTGACATGGCCTGCTGTGATAGGTAAGTTTGCTTTTGCTCAAAGTCCACCTTTTGTGTAAGAGAAGTATGGTGAGGTGCTAGCTTGGTACAAGGGCTAGGGGCTGCGCAGCATGGTGTGGTGAGAGAGCTAGCAAGGTCAGCACCCAAGGTTGCAAGTTGTAGGAAGTGTGATGAGTGCTTTTGCAAGTTGTCACCTTTTGAAATTTCATGAAAAATGCCTTGTTACATGAACTAAACACATGTGATGTTTGGTCCAATTCTGACTTTTTAGGACATGTAGAATGTTTATGTCATGGTTTGAAATGAATTAGAGGTTACAAAAGGCATTGGTTCATGGTTTTGCAAAATTCACATTTGAAGCATGCCTTGAAAATCAATGATTTTAGCCAACTTTGTCACACCATAACTTTTGATCCATGAAGAGTTTGATCATGTTATTGTACTTTTTGAAAAGGGAAAGATGTAATCTACAACTTTCATGACCAAAGTTTTTCCATTTGAAGCATTTTTGGATCAAGAATCAAGGCTTGAAAAATGACCTAAAATGAAGCATTCTTGAAAAGTCAACTATGCCCAAAAAGTCAACATTTGCAAAAACTCCAAATTCTTGATTTTTGTGAACTTAAACCTTCTTCCATGATCAAATAAAGATCATATACACTCAAAATGATGAAGAATGCCCATTGGTTGGGTCATTGGGGGCCTCAGATGCCCTGATTTTACACTGACTTGTCCAGAAAGTCAACCCTTGATCAGATGACTTCCCCATGGAATTTCTTCATGAAAATTGATATGCATACTCCCTATACCATATAGAGACCAATGGAAACAAGAATGACCAAAAAAATTTGGGGTTATGGCCTCTGAAACCAAAACCCTAATTTTAGGTCAACTGTGCAGTCAAACCTGGCTCTGCATCCATTCAAACCCTAGTTCTTGTGATTCTTTTGAAATTTTGACCTTGAGAGGATGGAATATGCTACTTGAACACTTATGGATCCCTTTGAAGTGATTGGTGGCTTTTGGAATGGCTCAAGAAGCTCCTGGATTGCTCAGGTCACAAACCCTAGATGCAGATGACTTAGAAACTATGCAGTGAACCAAAAATGAGATGTGAGGTGATATGATTGTGTTTATGCATATGAAATGATCACAAGCCATGGTGTGAATGGGTGAGGGAAAATTTGGGGTGTTTACACTGGGAAAAGTCATTTCTGGGTTGAAAGGGAGTCCACCCCTGATAGGTACTCCAATCAATGAGGAAAACTCTTCCAGTAAAGGCCCTAACTGAAAGTCTGGGAAAGTGAAACATCTCAAAGGAGGGTCATAAAACTGCAAGCAGGTGTGGATCATGCTCCTTTGAGAAGGGTCCAGGTCCATAACCATATCCAGGATACCTCCATAGTGATCTCTAAACAAAGGGATATGGTCAGGGGTGATAAGTGACTGGACCTGCATGATACCAGTCAATACAGGCTCAAAGAAATGGTAGGATATGTTGCTCTTCCTGGGAGTAGCCATGAATGCTGATGAAGAGCTGAAGATAAGTGCTGATGAAGATCAAGACTGAGGCTGACAGGCTGATGCTGGTGATGATGAAGATGACTGAAGCAGACAACTGATGAAGATAGCTGAAGCAGATAACTGATGAAACAGAGGTCTATGCAGATGAAGGGGTCAAAACCAAGCCAGATATAATGTGGATACCCTGAAAAACAAATAAACAAATGTTAAATGATGCAAATGATGAGTATGCAGATGATATGCAAGGGTTTGTGATCAAGCTGGATCTGATTATCTGTCTTGATATAAGTCCATGTATGTTTTAAGAAATCCGGATGGAGGTTCAGAAATCCAGTAACCAGGGTGGGGGACTCAAATAAAGAGTCACATGTCCAGGGTTAATCACAAGAACTGTCCAAAGTGGAGTGCTCTTAAACAAAACAAAAACAGGGTATGATGTGGCCAAGGGTACCTTCAAACCTATAGACAGCCCAACCCCCTCACAGGTAGTGTTCTAAAACAAGGATCCTCAGACTTGGATCAGTTATGAGAAGTGTAAACACTTCTAACCCGGAGGTACAATGTTTACAATAACCATAAAAGATCCTCCTCTAATTCACCTCAGTTTCTGAAGGTCATAATAAAGGTCATCCAGACTTAGCAGGCTTCCCAGATAGCCCTAGCACTACAGGAAATCTGTAGCACATAGTTCTCGAGAAGAAACCCACATCTGAACCGTGTTTCATATTCCCGGACCAGACCGAAATGGAATGGGAAAGAACATGAACCACTCTAGCCTAGGTGTCACTCAGGTCCCAGGTATAGGACCTTAAACTCTCAATGAAACCCCACCCATCAAAACAACAAACCAGATCCAGCAAAATGATAGTATGATAGTATGATGTATAAAACTGTAAGGAAAGCAGTAAACAAGATTGTACATAAAGCAATAAAATAAATACATAAACACATATAACACATAACACCCCAGCAAACACCAATCAAACAAGCGCTAGGAGGAACCCACAAAAAGAACAAGAAGTCCTGGTTACAGTATAAGGGTCCCCAACAGAGTCTCCAAGCTGTCGCTCCCACCAAATGACACCAGGGCCAGAAGGGGTATAGACGCGAACGGTCGGCGAAAGGAAGAGAACACACAAGGGTGAACTCAGAAAGAAAAGAGTCGCCAGCTAGGCATTTTTATCCCGAAGGAAAGGTAATGCTGCATAGACCTAAGAAAAGATATGGATAAGACGGTCACGAACCAGAGAAACTGAGAAAGGGGGTTGGTTACAACCTGGGAAGGTATTAGCACCCAGATTGTCCGCCGTACTTGACGGGATCCACGCTTAAAAGATTTGTGTTTTAAAGGGGTAGTGTCAGTGCAATTTGTGTATCAAAGCTGGAAAGAATGCAAGTGTCAGTGTAAAAAGAATGTGAAGTGTATGAGAGAAGTGTCAGTGTAAGAACAAGAATGAAATGCCCAAGATAATGAGGCTAAAAGAATAATACTGGAGGAGGGGGGAATATATAGAGACTTTTGTTCGATAACTGTTAAGTTATGCCTATGTATCCTCTCGTGCAATGAGGAAGTCAGAACACCGTAGTTCGACTCAAAGAGACTGAAAGATAAATTGACTTGTGAACTGCTTACTTGTCTATGCTCAAGTGTATGACCTGTCTGGCTCAGGTGCAAACTGTCTTGCATTAGACGGAAGGAGCAAGTTCTCGTTTGTGAATGAGTATGATGAGAAAAGAATCCCGAAGGAGACGATTATTGTTTGTTTTTTTGGGTTTTCAATCTTTTACTGCTTTTGGATTTGTCATAAGTTAATGAGCTTAAGCCTAAACCAAGGGTTAGTAAACTCATCACATCCTCCCTCTGATTAGGGGTAATGAGAATACCTTAAGTATGAAGTAAACACCTCACACTTAATCACCATGATGTAGGATTAAGATCATTAACCCACTTGTGATTATGTAAATGTTTTTTGGAGTTTTTGTTTAGTGTTAGGTAATGAGTTTAAGCCATAATCAAAGATTTAATGGACTCATTACACCATCCTAATAGAAGGATAATAAATGAGAACATTTAAGCTGAGGAAGGCTCCTCAACTTAATCCATGATTAGGGATTAACCTCATGACAAAACAAAGCCTTTATTAAATGGATTTTAGTTAAAGATAAGATTAAGAAATGATTTTTATAGTTTGTAAGGTAACTTGAGGGGGACTTGTCCATTAACACTAGGGTTAGTCCTTCTTAACCAATTAAGGAAGAATTAGAACCCTAATGCAAGGCCCAAGTTACAAGCTTAATGTCTTGATGATTATTAATTGAATTGATTAGAGGATTTAAACACATTAAGGGTTTAACACTTAGGATCAAAGTTATACACTCCATCCTAATAGAAGGATGCAGGCATAAGCTTAATTACAAAGCCTTAAAACCTTTAGGGTTTAGTCCTTGATTATGAGATGAGGAGAGAAGACTAAAAGATGACACAAAGGTAAAAGCTAAATGGGGGACTAAACAATCCTAAAATTGTATCATGCTTTAAAGTCCTAGGGTTTGTGAGGCTTAAGAGGAGAAATCTTCAAGGAAGCCACCAAGGAGAAGCAAGATAGAAAAGAGATGAGATGAGAAGAGAAAAGAGGGAAGAGAGGCACAAGTGAGCAAGCTCACTCAAAGACAAGTAAAAATGCAGCAAGGATGTAAAATGATGAGGTGAGAAGAGGTAGGAGGTGAATGCAAATCCACCTCCCAAACAAACTTACCATTATCCTGAAAAGTTAGTACAAGATGCATAAGGGAAGGAATGAGATGAAACAATGCATATGGATGGGCAAAGGCCAAAGTCAGAAACATACACATGATGCAAATGATGTCAAAAGATGGTGCAAAGTCATACAAGATGCATACATGTGAACATACAAGAGAATGGATGCATATGGAGCATGCCTTGAACCATGGAAGTTCATGAAAGCTTATGAAATGCAATGAAAGTATGACATGTCAAATGAATGATGCAATGATCAAACATGATTCTAATATGTCCTAAGATGTCTTATGAATCATGTGGATGCACAAAATGTCATGGCAAGTTCTTAAATGCAAGCAAATGAGAGATGAATGCAAAGGAAGGCAAGAATTAGGGTTTACATACAATATGCAATGCAAAATTCAAAATCAGAAGCAAATGACATGATAAAAAATTGAAAATGGGATAAAAGGAACCCTAACCCTACACAAGTTCACTCCCCAAAGGAGGAGACATAAATCTAAACCTAATGGAAGTTGTGATTTTTCAAAGTCAACTAGGGTTTCAAGGCACCTCAAAAGGAAAAATGCTCATTAAATTGAAAATGAAAGATAAATTCCAACCAATTTTACCCTAAAAACTAAATGTTATGAAGGATGCAATGCAAGAAGAACCATTATCAAACTCTTCATGGTTAGGCAGGATGAATTTTTCTAAGTTTGAACAAAAATATTGCCTTTAAATGAATTTAATTCCAATGAAAAAGGTCAAAATAGTTCAAGAACCAAAAAGAAATTTGTTTTGAGAGTTTGATAATGTTTCTAAATGTTTTGAAATGCAATGTGAATTTTTTGGTGATTTTTAAATACCTAAATGCATTTTTAATCAATTATTAGCTAATTAAAAATAAACATTTAAATGATTTAAAAATAATTTTTAATTCAAAAAATAAAAATAAAAATATTTTTGGGTTCTGAAAATTAATGAAATATTTGACAAAAAAAATCAGAATTTTTCAATGTATTTTCCTATTTTTAAAAATTCGTGAAAGTTAAATGAAAAAGAAATGAAATAAAATTAAAATAAAGGAAAGTATGCCAAAGGAGAGGTCCAGATTGAATCTGGGCTTGTGGTTGTTGACTTGGCGCGCAATCCTACGGTCCAAGTTCAAACCTGGCTAAACTTATTTAATATTTAATTAATCCTGGATTTAATTAATTAATGACTGATTAGTGGCTAATGGGATGATCTGGTCCACACAAACACGCGCGGGAAGGCAGATCCAAGGGTCTCAATTTAAAACTGGCCTAAACCCTAATTAGGGTTAATGACTTTCAGATGACCGGAACAGTGGTTCCGGTCATCTTCTCCGGCAAGCACAAACCCTAGTTTCCTCTACAGGTTACCAAACTTCAAATTCCTTCCACCAAAATGATCCTCTCATCAATCTAAACCTAAACCCTCATCTCAAACTCATTTATTTCACCTCACAAGCAGGAATCGAAGCAAAATATAAAACACGGGAAAATGTTCAGAGTCATCATACATGCTGGTTTCTTCACCATTTTCAAAAGTAAATACATATTCATGATCAGGGGAACATGCAAAACCATAAAAGAACTTAAAACTTAGCTTCTGGGAAAAATGTTCTTCATGTTACCTGAGATGAAGACTCCCTGTTTCTGAGCTTTCTGGACTCAAACTTGGTGCAATCCTTCTCCTTTGAACACCCTGATGATGAAATGAAGCTTGGAGAGCTTTGAGAATGGCTGGTTATGGCTGTTTTGTTCTGGTATAGCAGAAATGAAGGTCTTTGTGTGTGATGTTTCAAGCTGTTTCAGGGGGTGATTCTTGTTTTATGGATGATTTGTGGTTTGTTGGTGAAGAAATTTTTGATGTTTGAAGGCTGTGTGAAGAAATTCGAAGAGAAGAAGTTTGGGACAGATTTTGTGCAAGCTGGATTGTGGGAGCTTTCTGGCTTGTGTGTGGCTTGCTTTAGGATGCTTGAGGTCCACATATTAGACTCTGATTGGTCAGAGAGTTGTTGGTGGCACAGTGTGATTGGCATGGGCAAAAATGCAAAAGTCAAAAGTTTGTATACTACAAGCATGGGCTGGAACAAAAGTGGTTCAATGGGGTGTCTTGCCTCAGCATAGTTTGTGGTGAGCCCTAGGATCAAAAAGATGCAGCTGGATGGCTTGGATAGCAAGATGGCATGAGTTTTGCATTTTGCCCTCTTTGAAGTTTCTTGTGAACCAAGGCATGGAATCTCATGATTTCTTGGGCAATTTGTGACAAAATGAGTTATGTGATGTTTTTATGGTGTTTTGATACCAATTAGAAGTCAAACCAATCCTTGGACATCACTCTTGCAAAAGTTCCTTTTTGGAGAATTTCATGGAAAATGGCTTATGAAAGTTTGTGATTTAAGGCATGAACCTTGAAAAATCTTGGGAAATTCTGACTTTTCTAAGTTGCAATATGTTATAATGATGCAAAGAAGTCATTTAGAGGTCTTGAAAGTGCTTGGAATTTGAATTTGCAAAAAATCCCTCTTTGGTGCCAAAAGTGGAAATTTAGTGATTTTGTTCAACTTTTACAAGCCATAACTTTTGATCCAAAATGAATTAGAATGGGTTCTTGTACTTTTTGAAAAGGGAATGATCCAATCTACAACTTTCATGACCAGAGTTTTCTCATTTGAAGCATTTTTGAATCAATAAGAGGAGGTTGAAAAACTTTCCCAAAATAGCAAGTTTACATTTTAAGTCACTTTCCCAAAAAGGCAACTTTGTAAATGGCTTGAAATTCTTCAATTTGGTGAACTTTTAACACCTTTTATGATCAAATAAAGGTCATACACACCCAAAATGATGGAGAACACCCTTTGGTTGGGTCATTGGGGGCCTCAGATGCCCTGATTTTGCACTGACTTGCTCAAGAAGTCATCTTGTGATCAGATGCCTTCCTCATTGAATTTCTTAATGAAAATTGATATGCATGATCCTTATAACATATAGAGACCAATAGAAACAAGAATGACCAAAAAATTTGGAGTTATGGCCTCTGAAACCAAAACCCTAATTCTAGGTCATCTGTGCAGTTAAACCTGGCTCTGCTTCCATGCCTTTCTCAGTTCTTGTGATTCTTTGACTTTCTTGGCCTTGTGAGGATATAATATGATGCTTGAACACACATGGACCCATTTGAGATGATTTATGACCTTTGGAGTGGCTCAAATGGCTCAGGGATGGCTCAGATCACAAACCCTAGATGCAGATGGCTTTGAAATAATGCAGTGAAGCAAAAATGCAATATGGGATGCTATGATAAAACTTATGCAAATGAAAAGACCACAAGCCATGGTGAAAATGAGTGAGGGCAAATTTGGGGTGTTTACAGGCCCAACGCTCACATCTCTCTTGACCCAACACCAAGCAATCCTCCATCTTCTAGTTCGACTGTCTTCTCACGCGAGGAGCTTGAAAACCTGAAGATATGGAAACCCTTGGAATACTTGAGGGCCATGCTCAGCAATCGCTATAACTTTCAAGATTCTTCTGGCAGTTCGACTAATTTTGGGGCCACTTCTGAGGTCAAGACTCTCAGTTCCGTTATGGCTGAGGTTAAAACCAAAATTATTGGTGTCGATCTATTCCGAATCTTGGAGGAAGATCCCAGCCAACAATCTGAATTGAAAGCGCTTCTCAAACAAGTCAATGTTTTGGAAGCCAGTGCTGGTGAGACTCGTCTGGTCATGGATCTTTCACAAATAATTGATGTGGTAGCTGGAGATCTTGGCCGTCGAAAGGAGTTCATGCAGATGATTTCCAACAAGAGAGAGACCCAAGCTTCTGAATGGGATGTCGTGGCAGCATCGACTGAGAAGGTTTCAGAATTTTCGAAACTTTCTGATACTTATTCACAAGAAGTAGCTGAATGTGATAGAAATATCCACAACTTCAAGGAACAAATAGCCCAGCTTAAAGCCAAGATTGCCCAAGAGCAGAAGCGCATGGCTGACCTTCAACAACCTAAAAAGGATGAAGTCGAAGAGGAGATCAAAGTAGGGCTTCATCACGCTGACAGAGCTCAACAATTGGGCAAAGAGATCGACGATATGTCTTATAACAAAAGTCTATGTGACTGTTGAATCTCCGTTCAGAAAAGGAAATTCATGGAGCTCAAAGAGTCTTTCCTTTAATACGTTTGTAATAGAGAGCTAGGTTTATGTATTTTCTCTTCATTTCGCAGCCTTAGAAGGCCTCTTTTGTAATGACTTGCTTTTTGGCAGCATAATTAATACAATTATTCTACTTTTATCTTTACTTCTTGCAGAATTGGTTTGTATATTTTCAAGTATTTGCCATTTATTTTAAATATTCTTTCGTCTTTGCCTATTTCTTCGATTTCATAAGCACCGTTCAAAAAAACACTTAAATTTTTAAAAGGCCCTTCCCACTTGGGGGACCATTTGCCCATTAATATATCTTTTTGATCCATTGGAAGTATTACCTTCCAAAATAAATCGCCCACACGAGGACCTTAAATTTTACTTTTTTATTGTAAGACTTTTCGACTCTCTCCTTTTGTCTCCTTATTAAGTCTAACACACATAGTCTTTCTTCATCTAAGTCCACCAACTCATCCATCATCATGCTCCAATATATTTCTGAAGGGATCTCATGATGTCTTTGGACATGTATGGACTGCAAATAGATTTCAACTAGAAGTATTGCATCATGTTCATATGTCAGTTTAAATGGAGTAGAGTTTGTGGCCTCTTTGGGTGACGTTCGACAAGCCCATAAAATTTGATCCAAGGTTTTATGCCAATTTTTAGGCTTTTTACCTACATGCTTTTTGATCAAATTTATTATCACTTTGTTTGCTGCATCGACTTGTCCATTCGCCTGGGCATAATAGGGTGTAGATGTTAATAACTTAAATCTTATTCCCTTTGCAAAAGCTTGCATAATTCTACCAGTAAACACAGACCCTTGATCAGTGGTTATTGTTTTTGGTATTCCAAATCTATAAATTATATATTTTTGGATAAATTCTATGACTGCTTTCTGATCCACATTCACCAATGGTATGGATTCAATCCATTTAGTAAAGTAGTCAACTCCTACTAAAATGTATTTTTGTCCTTTCGACGAAGCTAGTCGAATTTATCCAATTAAGTCCAAGGCCCAACCTCTGAATGGCCATGGTTTTATGATTTAATGCAATTCGCTCGCAGGGACATGTGGTATGTGTAATACCTCAAAATTTGCCCTCATTCTTTATTACCTTAACAGGCTTACGTTTCATATTCATCTGCATTTCTCCATTAGGTCGTAACATCATAATCATGCGTTTCATTGCTTCTTAAGGCAAGTGATCAAGGCCATACAGGATTAAGGTTTTATACCTTATCATATCTATCAGGGTTTGAAATGGTGGAGAATCCACCATTGAGGTGTTCAAACAGATTTGCTTTTGAATAAGAATATCGACTCTTCTTAACATCTCAAGTCGTATTTCTTTTCATGGAACATCTCAAGGAGAATTTGGTATTCTTGTTCATGATTTGGTTTGAGGATACTTCACCAATTAAGATTCAGTATATCATAGATTGGTTTGGATCCATTTGACTATGGAATAATAATTCGATATTGTGTGGAGTTCATCATGACATCGTAGTTCTGAAAAGTGGTTTGTTCAAAGGCTCGGTTTGAGCTAATGAGAAAGCGCGTGATATTGACTTATTTGGAAAGGAACAACTCAAGTTTATTCATAATAAACAAGTCCGAATATTTTATCTGTTTTTACACTCGATTCTTGAGCCCATTTGTTTTTCTATGCTATAAACCTTGCTCATCATTTAACCATTTCTTTCATGATCCATTTCATGTTAACCCTAGCCAATCCAATCCAAATACCATAGTCATATCCAATTCTCTATTATTTCAAACCATATATATTCTTTCCTAAAATAATTAATTCCAAGTAAGTTCACATTTTTACTAATCACATATTAAGTATCTCTTCTCCCAAATGCAATTACATAAGCCAAAACCATATTTTAGGCCCAAGTTTAATTTTTAATCCAATTACCATAACCACCTTTTTATCAAATTTCTATCCTTTCTTAACCATTTGCAAATTCTTTCTTTTCTAATCCATTGACAACCATCCATTCACAAAGGGAAAATTCTTGAACCCAAAGCCCATTACACATTTTATGTTCATTGAAACCACAAACCATTTCTTTGTTGTACCAAAAGCCCATCATCCTTTCAAACAATAATTTTAAGTCCACAGTTAATTTTTGACTCCACTTCTATTTACCATTCCATTTTTTATCATTTTAATCTAGATTGATTTCATTGTTAATTTTTACCATAAAAAGTATCATTAAGAGAATGTGAGGCCTAAACTGCCTACACAATAAACGAAGGAGAAAAAGAACATGTGCGTGGAGAAGAACATAGGAAAAATGACATAGCAACATGAAGAAAATACAGCTCACATGAGGTCTTAAGTCCTGACCAAACTGATACAAAAATGAGTTATATTTTATTAGTCCATAATCAAAAGTGCAGAAAATTGAATATCAGTGGGATATTCAGTTACAAGCAGAGATGGACATAAGTGATAAACTCTAAAAGATCAGATATACAATTTTTTCAGAAAATTAATAACTCAGTGAATCAGTTACAAAAAAACAACTGATAACAAAATTTACAAAAAAGGAGATAACAGAAAGATATGGGGATTGATCACAAGTTCATATCAGAAGAAAACAGTTACAGAAGAAACGAAACAGAACTGAGAAAAAAAAGCTTTTGCATCACTCTTCAATCTCACCATCATCTTCTTCGTCATTTTTGCGGAAACCCATCCTAATCAATACCTCCGAACGAATCATCAACTTGAATCATCATCTTCAACAACCTTCTGCTTCTCAACTTCACACCTTCATCAATCCCATCAGAATTTCAACAAACTTCAATCAACTTCATTACCATCGTATAGCTCCAACAAGTTCAAGACTTGCAGACCTGCACAACCACAACCAAGAGTCAATAACAACAATTCGCATCACAAATTTGCAATTCGACTCAACATCGGAGAACAAGAAGAAACCGCAATAATTTCTCTTCAACCATCTCCTTCAATCGCTCTTGTCTAATCTGCCAATCAACCTCACTGCATAACTTTCCTCGAGCTTAAATCATCACCTTGAATCTCTGCCCTACATTGGCATCCCACAACAACAAAACAAAATGAAAATTAGTAAATATTCAAGAGAAGGAAAAAGCATAGAATCATAACTAACCAACAGAAATCAAAATCAATAACTAACTTTCAACACATCCTAACTGATTGCATAACTGAAAGTTAACCGAATTTTACCTGGAAGTTTCCAGAACCATTCTCCAGCTATGGCTATAAATCTGAACCACATAACTACTTCAATTTTCTTCACATTTCTTCTCAACCAATCTTCATCCTTCTTCATTACATTCCTTCTCAATCAATCTTCAACTTCCTCTTCTCAACTTCATCTCACTCAATCTTCTTAACCTCCTCCTTCCATAACCTTCTTCAATCCACATGCTTCTTCATCTCTCACCATTCTCCTTCTTCAAACCCTAACAATGGTGAATCCTTAATCCCGCATCGAAATTCAAATTAGTTCATCCAGAAACGTTCCTTGTATCATAACAAACACAAAACATCAGTCAAATATGATTTATCATGAGTGAATATGTAAAAACGAAAAAATTATAAGATGAGCATGAACGTGGATTCAGTTTTCATGATTTAGTGCAGGGATGGATGGTTTTATGATCCAGAAACACTCAGTGACCTTCAAGGAACAATTTGCAACCTTTATTTTGTCTTGAGAGTGGCTGGAAGTGTCAAACCGAATTTGAGTTTTCTTTCAAAATTTTGAAGTTTGTTCTTATGCTAGGAGGCTGTGAGTTCGTGACCAATGCTTGTCTTTGTGTTGTTTATATATGGTACAAAGAATTAGGTCAGAAACTTTAACAATTTGATGGATATTTGAATAGTTTGAGATTGAAAAAGATTAGCTTTTAAATTTTGAATATTCTTGATATAAGCTTGCTATTTTAGGATGATCTTCATAACTCTTGTATCAATCCAATCCAAATATACTTTATGACATTCTAGAAGACAAATCAATTTAAATCTTCAATATTTTATATTTTATTTGAATTTAAAATGACTTTTTATATAAAAATCATAATAAATAAAAATAAAATGAATAAAATTATGAAAATATTAATTTAATTTCGTGCATGATGTCATGGAACCAATTGGATCACAAAAAAGTCAGCCCATTTGATGAATTATGGTTTTAAGACCCCATTTACTTCATAAACCTCTTAAAAATTTCCCAACTTTGCAAGGGCACAAATCCTTCAATTTTAATGCTATGAAGGTGTTATTGGACATTTTAGAAAGCTTAAAGAGTCCTCTAACCAACCTCTTTGGTCTCATGTCCATATCTTTTACCATTCTCAAGTTATGCTCTTTTGAAGTTGTTGACTTTTTGTTGACTTTTAAAAGGACCTATAATGTCTTAGCTCATACCTTCCAAATGAAGCATTTTTGGGCTTAGCTTGTGAGACACAAAGTTGTAGATAATTCAATTTCCTTAAAAATGAGCTTTTGATGGAAATTTTTTGATGAAGCATGTGAAAGTTATGGCTGGTCAAAGTTCAGTTGACTTTTCCTATGAAAACCCTAATTTAGAAACTCCTGATTCTTGATGATCTGAAACTTCCTTGATGAATCATGATCAACCCTTAATCAAATGATGAATTTTACTTCATATACTTGATGTTGGAAAAAAAATCATGAAGTTTGACTTTGGTTTGACCACAGTTGACCTCAGTTAGACTTTTTAACTGCTTTGACTGATTTTAACCTATCTGATCATCTGACTGAGCAAATCTTTTGGGAAAGTCTTGAAACTTGACATGGGGATTCTTGAACACATATAGGATTCTATGAAGCTCACTTGAAGTCTTGGAAGTCCACTTAGCCTGATGAAAGTCAAAACCCTAGTTTAAGATGCATTGCTTAGGAGAATGCATTGTCTGAGGGAATTGTCAAACTTTCTGACTAATTGTGAACTTTGTGAACCTTGTGAATCTCATGAGATGTCTTGTGAACCTCATGAGCCTTATGAACCTCTTAGTACACAATGTCTTGTCTTGGGGAGGGCAAATTTTGGGGTGCAACACTAGTTTATCAACCTCATTTGATTCCTTACAAAGATTATGTTAGGAGGCTGTTAACTTTCTTCACCAAAGTCAAGTTGAATTATATTCCTCGAGATGAAAACCAATTCGCCGATGCTCTAGAAAATTTGTCATTTATGATTAAAGTTTTTCAAGAGAATTTCGTGCCTCGAATTATGGTCTCCCATCTTGAAAGGCCTGCTTATGTCTTTGCAGTTGACAGTGGTGAAGATAACAAGCCTTGGTATCATGATATCAAGCAATTCCTGAAGGCTCAAGAATACTTGGCTGGGGCATCTAGTAAGGACAAAAAGATCCTTAGAAGATTGGAAGGAGGTTTCTTCTTGAATAAAGATGGTGTGATGTACAAGCGAAGCTTTGACATGGTTCTGCTCAGATGCGTGGATAGACACGAAGCAGACCTGTTTATGCAGGAGGTCCATGAAGGCTCCTTCGGTACCCATGCTGGAGGACATGCTATGGCCAAGAATTTGTTGAGATCGGGACATTATTGGATTAACATGGAATACGATTGCTGGAAATACTCCCGTAAATGTCACAAGTGTCAGATTTATGCTGATAAGGTCCATGTGCCTCCGAATCCGTTGAGGGTCATGTCTTCGCCATGGCCGTTCGCTATGTGGGGCATTTATATGATTGGCAAGATCGAGCCGACAGCTTCTAATGGTCATCGCTTCATCCTGGTTGCTATAGATTATTTTACGAAGTGGGTCGAAGCGGCATCTTACACAAATGTCACTAAACAAGTGGTAGCCCAGTTTATTAAAAGAGACATCATTTGCCGGTACGGAATTCCTGAAAGGATCATTACTGATAATGGTTCTAATCTCAACAACAAGATGATGGCTGACTTGTGTCAAGATTTCAAAATATAACATCACAACTCGTCTCCATATCGCCCGAAGATGAATGACGCCGTCGAGGCGGCCAACAAGAACATCAAGAAGATCGTGCAGAAGATGGTTGTGACATACAAAGACTGGCATAAGATGTTACCATTCGCTTTACATGGGTACAGAATGTCAGTGCGTACTTCAACAGGGGCAACTCCGTTCTCACTGGTGTATGGTATGGAGGCAGTCCTACCAATCAAAGTGGAAATCCCCTCGTTGAGGTTGATGATGGACATTAAGCTGGATGAAGCTGAGTGGCTCCGATCCAGATATAATTAATTAAGCCTCATTGAAGAAAAACATCTAGCAGCTGTATGCCATGTACAGTTGTACCAACGGCGGATGAAGTAGGCTTTTGACAAGAAGGTGTGACCACAGAGGTACATGCCAGGTGACTTGGTGCTGAAAAGGATTCTTCCTCCTCTTAACGATCACAGGGGAAAGTGGACGCCTATATATGAAGGATCGTTCGTGGTTAAAAAGGTTTTCTCAGGTGGAGCCTTGATGCTGACAACCATGGACGGAGAAGACTTCCAATCCCCTGTTAACACAGACGCAGTAAGAAAATACTTCGTGTGAAAAAGGACCCATTGGATAAAAACAGAATAAAGATCCAGGAAAAAATGGGCATCCCGGCGAGCCAAAAATAGAATAAAAGGCTCGGGCAAAAGTTAGAGAAATCTTGAAAAAAATGTACACCCGCTGAGTTGAAAAGCCACATCGGACAACTCAGGCAAAAAAGGGTACCTCAGTGGATTGAAAACCTGAAAGGGCGATCCACGCAAAAGAGGGATTAACACGAATGACTACGATCTGCGAGATCCGTAACCTATTTACAGTTGAGGCTATCCTAAGGGTTGAAGATCAGTTCAATTACTTTTCTCAAGGGGCAGAGCGAGCGGAGCGTCTTGAAGATATACGAGTCATAACCGGGTTGAAACTTGATGAGATCCATTCATCATATTGCCAATAGGATAATTTGTTTTCCTTTTTGGCCGTTTCCTCTTTCCAGGGAACTGCTTACTTTGTATTTCCTAATTCATGGTCATTTTTCCGAATCAATAAAAATTCAACTTCAGTCAATTTGTGACTATTGCTTCTTGTTTTTGTTTTTTCATCTAGCATTGATTGATTGCGAAAACGTCCAGCAAATCGTGATCTATATTGTGTTGTGAATATTTGAATGCTTTCTAACTAATGCAGGAGGACAGAAACATTTAATACAACTCTGAAAGGGTGTCGAGATACCCAGATAATGATTCATACTACGAGCCTGGAGCAGGCAGGGCCCAAACTAACTCTCCATGTTGCAGGTACTATCGATTGTGTTTACGCAGGCACAGGTATAGGTGTTGCTAACAAAGCTAAAAGCAAATTCCCAGGAGGAGCATTTCTTTGTGCTTGAACAAGAGCAGGTGTCTCCCAGGGTGTCTCCAGTCACCCCCAGTAAAGTGGAAGTGGAAATCTTTCCCAGCAAGGTAGCAGAATGTGGGTGTCATCCCAAAGCAGAAGTTTCCCTTCAGACAGGGGCAATTCCCAGTAGTATAAGGAGTGTCTTTCTTCCCCAGAAGTTGCTTCCTCAGCAGTGTCATGCCTTTGGTTCCCAGCCAAGTCAGGAGGTCCTCACTTCCCCATCATAGTTCAAGAAGGGTCCATCTGCAGCAGGGTCTTGGCGCTCCAATTTTAAAGTTCAATTTATTTTTGGCAATGGCGGCTGTTCAGAGCCGGTGTATCGTTGACAACGTTCCTTGCAGAGTTGTCTTCTCCTCATCAGGATGGATCAGATCAGTGCAGTGATCATCATTTCCCCCCAGTCAAGCCATCTGGGATACTTGCAGTCTCCTTATCAAGAGATCTCTTCGCATTTGCAAACGCATAATCATCATTACATTTGCATCCTCTAAAGCGTAACATTTACATCCTCATAGAGCATTACGCCATAAATCCAAACATGTGCATGCCAACATGGGCTAGTTTTGAGGTATTACATACAACCTATAACATCTTTTCAAAATGAAGTATTCCCTGTAGAAGATACTTATACCATTTGCCAGATATCTTGGTATTTCCAAGTCAATGTTGTTTTTCTTTATGGATTGGTGTAAGCACCCCAAATTTGCCCTCACCCATTCACCATGGCTTGTGATCATTCTCATATGCATAAACACAATCATATCATTTCATATCTCATTTTTATTCACTGCATAGTTTCTAAGTCATCTGCACCTAGGGTTTGTGATCTGAGCAATCCCAAAGCATCTTGAGCCATTCCAAAGGCCACCAATCAACTCAAAGGGGTCCATATGTGTTCTTATATCATATTCCATCTCCTCAAAGTCAAAAATGCAAAGGAATCACAAGAATTAGGGTTTGAGTGGATGCAGAGCCAGGCTAGACTGCACAGTTGACTGAAAATTAGGGTTTTGGTTTCAGAGGCCATAACTCCAATTTTTTTGGTCATTCTTGTTTCCATTGGTCTCTATATGGCATAGGGAGTATGCATATCAATTTTCATGAAGAAATTCCATGGGGAAGTCATCTGATCAAGGGTTGACTTTCTGGATAAGTCAGTGTAAAATCAGGGCATCTGAGGCCCCCAATGACCCAACCAATGGGTGATCTTCATCATTTTGAGTGTATTTGATCTTTATTTGATCATGGAAGAAGGTTGAAGTTCACAAAAATCAAGAATTTAGGGTTTTTGCAAATGTTGACTTTTTGGGCATAGTTGACTTTTCAAGAATGCTTCATTTTAGGTCATTTTTCAAGCCTTGATTATTGATCCAAAAATGCTCTAAATGGAAAAACTTTGGTCATGAAAGTTGTAGATCTCATCTTTCCCTTTTCAAAAAGTACTAGAACATGATCAAACTCTTCTTGGATCAAAAGTTATGGTGTGACAAAGTTGGCTAAAATCATTGATTTTCAAGGCATGCTTCAAATGGAAATTTTGCAAGATCATGAACCAAAGCCCAATGTGACTTCTAATTCACTCCAAACCAGTATGCAAACATTCTCTAAGTCATAAAATTCAGAATGAACCAAGAATGCCCATGGTTTTATGGTGGGTTGGACAAAGGAATCACATGTGAACCAAAAAGTCACAACTTGCAAAATCTTCATGATCACTTCCTACAACTTGCTGCATTGGTTGCTACACTAAGCTAGCCTCTCACCACACCATGCTGCACCAGAACCAGCCTTGTACTAGCCTAGAAGCTGCCCATACTTTCTCTTACAAAGAAGTTGACATTTTGCAAAAGGTGACTTACCTATCATAGCAGGCCATGTCACATCATCCAGCCAATCAGATTTGTTTATACTTTCCATTTGCAAGCTAGACATAACACTAAGCAAGGCTGAAACCATTCACACACACACATTCACAAAATCACCTCATCTTGCATAAGCTTTCGAATCTGCCTACACAGCTTGAAAACACCAAAACCATTTTCACCATTCAACTCACCATGCATCAATAAGTAGAAACCAGCAAGAGCACAAGCCTGAATCAACCAGAACACCCCATAGCCATTTCTCACCCCAAGTTGCAGTTCCATTCGAATCTCCCTCCCTAGCTCTCAAACAGCCAAACAAACCTTGCAAAGCTTCTCCATACATCATCTGGACCAAAAACCACCATTCATAATGACCTGAAAGTGCCAGAATCACCATTGCCATTTCTGACTGAGCTGAAGCAGGAGCTTTCGAAAGTCACTATCCAGCCAACATAAACTCTTCTTGAGCATTCAAACATCATCTGGGGATCAAGTGGAGTGGATTGCACAAGGAGAAGTGGCCAGAAAGTCATCAGAGTGAAAGCTTCGAATCTCAGGTAGCTTGAAATTTATTTTTCCAGAAATCATTTTTCATGTTATAAAATTGTTCTATGTGCCTCACTGATCATCCTGATGTCTTTGGTTTCGAAAATGGCTTTGAAATGAGTATTTAATTTGCTTCTGAAGCTTGCGTGCCCTAGTTCTTATCCTCTTCGATTCAGCTTATTTAGGAAATATAAATTTGTTTTGAGAGAGGGGTTTGATTCGTGAGTGTGTAAGGAGCATTTCCCAGTTCTTAGTTTTCATTTTTGATGCGATTTGAGTGAGTTGGGAAGTTTTCAGGGGAGTTGCTCGCCGGAGAAGACGACCGGAGGTCTTCTCCGGCAGCCTGAAAGTGATTAGGGCTAATTGTCATTAATTAGTGAACTTTAAACTTGGACCCTTGGATGCTGTTTCCCGCGCGCTAGTGAATGGTCCAGATCATGTCATTTTGCCCTAATCCACTTAATTAGTTTTAATTAATTCGTAATTAAATTAATTTGGCCAGATTGAATCCAGACCCTCCATTCACGCGCCAGTCAACCAATTTGAATCCAGAGCCCATCCTGGCCCTCCATCCTGATTAATTTTCATTTTTTTTTCTTATTTTAATTTCATTTTATTTCAATTAACTTGCATAATTTATTAAAAATAGTTAAAAATTCCTAAAAATTATGAAACTTTTTCCTAAAAGTTTTATTAATTTTTAAGACCCAAAAATATTTTTATTTTATTTTTTATCATTAAAAAAGTATTTTTAAATATTTAAAAGATTATTTTTAATGGATTAATGGGAATTAATTAATTAAAAATACTTTTAGGTATTTAAAAATTACAAAACAATTCATGAAATGTTCTAAGACATTTAGAAACATTGTCCAATCTTCAAACCAAATTTCTCTTTTGATCTTGATGCATTTTAAGAATTTTTCATTGAATTAAATCATATTTTGTGCATTGTTTTGATCATAAGTTCAAAAATTCATTTCTGCTTATCTAAGAAGGTTTGGACATTGATTCTTTTTGCTTTGTTTTGTGTTTAGCATGTAGTTTCTAGGATAAAATGGTCTTGATTTGATCCTTCAATTTCAAATTGTTTGGCATTTCTTTTGTTAAGAACCCTAAAAAACCCTAATAACTTAGAAAAATCATATCTTGAGATTGGTTAGGAGTTGAGACTTCCCCTTTGGACCTTGGTTTAGTATAGGATTAGGGCTTCTTTGGGTGGAATTTTCCATTTTTTATCTTAGGGTTTGCTACTGTTTTTGGTTTTTTGTTTGATGTTTGATCCATGAACCCTAATTTGGGCTTTCATTTGCATCCTTCTTGCATTCTCTTGCATAACATGACTTGTCTTTGCATTTTATGCTTGCTTGTGTTTCATTTGACATCATAAGACATGTAGGAAGCATGTTTGATCATTGCATCACATATTTGCCATGTCATTTACCTTGTATGCTTCATAACTTTTCATGTTCATTCATGCTCCTTAGCTTGCATCATTTGCATCCATGATCTTGTATGAACATCTCCATGTCATGCCTCATGTTTTCAGCTCCTCATAACATCATAATCATCATCAACATGCTTCTGGTTTTGCTTAGCATCATACCATTTCATCTCATCTTGCATTGCATTGCATTTCTTTCTAACATTTCAGGTGGTAAGTAAACTTGAGAAGTGAATTTGCCTTCACTTCTCATACCTTTTCTTTTCATCTCTCTTGCATCCATTGCTGCATTTTTCTTTGTGTTTGAGATTGAGCTTGCTCATTCTTCTTCTTCCCACTTTCTTTCTTCAAGTGACTTGACTTCTTGGATGAAGCAAGTTGCTTTGCTTCTCCTGACCCTTTCATCTGCTTCCTGGTGGTTCTCTTTGAAGATTGTTCTTGTAAACCTCACAAACCTTAGGAACAACCAAGCATGACAATGAATTAGGTTTTTGATTAGTCTCCCCTCATAGTTTTCACCTTTGTGTCTCTCTTTGAGTCCTCTCTTCTCACCTCATAATCAGGGACTAAACCTTAAAGGCTGTAAGGCTTTGTGATTAAGGTTATGCCTGCATCCTTCTCTTAGGATGGAGTGTATAACTTTAATCCTAAGTGTTAAACCCTTAATGTGTTTAAATATCTTAATCAATTCACTTAATAATCATCAAGACATCATGCTTGTAACTTGGGCCTTGCATTAGGGTTCTAATTCTTCCTTAATTGGTTAAGAAGGACTAACCCTAATGTTAATGGACAAGTCCCCCTCAAGTTGTCTTACAAATCATAAAAATCACTTCATCATCATATCATAAATAAAATCCACTTAATCAAAGGCTTGTTTTGTCATGAGTTTAATCCCTAATCATGGATTAAGTTGAGGAGCTTTCCTCAGCTTAAACATTCTCATCTATTATCCTTCTATTAGGATGGTGTAATGAGTCTGTTTAATCCCTGATTATGGCTTAACCTCATTACTCAACACTAAACAAAAACACCAAAAACATCTAAATAATCACAAGTAGGTTAATGATCTTAATCCTACACCATGGTAATTAAGTGTGAGAATCTGACTTCACACTTAAGGTAATTCTCATTACCCCTAATCAGAGGGAAGATGTGATGAGTTTACTAAATCCATTGGGTTAGGCTTAAGCTCATTAACTTATGACAAACTTTCAGAAGCAATAAAAGACTGAAAACTCAAAAACAAACAATAATCGTCTCCTTCGGGATTCTTTTCTCATCATCTTCACTCACAAACGAGAACTTGCTTCTTCCGTCTAATGCAAGACAGTTTGCACCTGAGCCAGACAGGTCATACACTTGAGCATAGGCAAGCAAGCAGTTCACAAGTCAACTCATCTTTCAGTCTCTTTGGGTCGAACTACGGTGTTCTGACTTCCTCATTGCACGAGAGGATACGTAGGCATAACTTAACAGTTATCGAACAAAAGTCTCTGTATATTCCCCCTCCTTCTAGCCTCATTCTTTTAGCCTCATGATCTTGAGCATTTCACTCTTATCCTTGCACTGACACTTTCATACTTCATATCACTTATACACTTTACACTGACACCTGTACATCCCTTTCCGGCCATTTTACACACAAATTGCACTGACACTACCCCTTTAAAACACAAATCTTTTAAGCGTGGATCCCGTCGAGTACGACGGACAATCTGGGTGCTAATACCTTCCCAGGTTGTAACCAACCCCCTTTCTCAGTCTCTCTGGTTCGCAAACCGTCTTATCCATCTCTTTCTAGGTTTATGCAGCATTACCTTTCCTCCGGGATAAAAAATGCCTAGCTGGCGACTCTATCCATCTCCAGTGAATTCACGGCTGTGTGTTCTCATTGTACCTCTCGCCGACCGTTCGCGTCTGTACCTTCATCTGATCCGTTTCATTTGTCGGGAGCGACAGCTTGGCGACTCTGCTGGGGACCCTTATATTGCAACCAGGGCTTCTGGTTCTTTTTGTGGGTTCCTCCTAGCGCTTGATTGATTTGTGTTTATTGGGGTGTTATGTGCTATTTGTGTTTGTATATTCGCTTTATTGCTTTCTGTACAGCTTTATTTATTGCTTTCTTTACAGTTTTTCATATATCATACTGTCTTGCTGCTGGCTGGATCTGTTGTTTGCTTTGGTGGGTGGGTGTTCCATTGAGAGTTAAGGTCCTATACCTGGGACCTGAGTGACACCTAGGCTAGAGTGAATCATATTCTTTCCCATTCCATTTCGGTCTGGTGCGGGAATATGAAACACGGTTCAGATATGGGTTTCTTCTTGAGAACTCTGTGTTGCAGATTTCCTGCAATGCTAGGGCTATCTGGGAAGCCTGCTAAGTCTGGATGACCTTTAGTATTGACCTTCAGAAACTGAGGTGAATTAGAGGAGGAATTGTTATGGTTATTGTAAACACTGTACCTCCGGGTTAGAAGTGTTTACACTTCTCATAACTGATCCAAGTCTGAGGACCCTTGTTTTAGAACACCACCTGTGAGGGGGTTGGGCTGTTTACAGGTTTGCAGGTACCTTGACCTCAGAATACCCTGTTACTTTGATTTTGTTAAGAATGCTCCATGTTGGACAATTCTTGTGATTCTAAAACCCTGGACATGTGGCTCTTTATTTGAGTCCCCCACCTTGGTTACTGGATTTATAGACCTCCATTTGGAATTCTTGAACACACATGGACTTATCTCAGGGCATTTTGATCAGATCCAGCTCAGTCACAAACCCTTGCATATCATTTGCATACATAATCATTGCATCATATTGACATTTGCTTATTTGTATTTCAGGGTATCCATCTTTATTTTTGGCCAGTTTTGACCCCATCTTCAGTATTGGCCCATATTCACCAGCACCTACTTCAGTTATCAGCTGTCTGCTTCAGTTATCACCAGTATCAGCCAGTCAGTGGCCCTCTCTTCAGTATCAGTATCAGCACCTGTCTCTACTCAGTCTCAGCATCATGGCTCCTAAAAAGAGCAACATCACCTATCACTTCTTCCAGCCAGAGTTATCAGACATCAGGAGGATTCAGACCCTGATCACTCCAGATCACATATCCTTGTTCAGAGAGAACTATGGAGATATACTTGATTTGGTTATGGATCTGGACCCATCACAAAGGAGCCTCATCCACACTTGCATTCAGTTCTATGATCCCCCACTAAGATGTTTCACCTTTCAAGACTTTCAGTTGGGCCCTCTGTTAGAAGAATACTCATCATTGGTTGGTTTGCCTATCAGGGGTGGAATCCCTTTCAACCCTGAAATGGTCTTTCCTAGCAATGGAGAGGTAGCAAGAGCTTTACATCTGGAGCCTGTCCTGATTGAGCAGCATATGACTTCTAAAGCTGGGATCCCTGGTTTTCATCTGGACTTCTTAATTTCTCAAGCAAGTCTGAAGGCTTCCCTGGGGGAATGGAAAGCTGTTTGTGCTCTGCTGGCCTTGTGCATATATGGGATTGTGTTGTTTGCAGATGAGCCTCGATTCATTAGCAAGAATGCAATCCACCTGGTTCATCCTAAAGAACCCAGTGCCAACTTTATTGGGGGACCTCTACTATTCAGTGCATCAGAGGAATGAGAAGCAGAGGGGGAGGTTAGTGAGGTTTTGTGCTCCATTGTTACACACTTGGCTTCTCAGGCATCTACCCAGGACAGATGCATTTTTAAACCCTCATCAGCAGAGTAACTGGGCTAAGAGACTCACTACTCTAACTTCAGCAGATATCAGATGGTGCACTCAGAGCACCAAGGGCAGGGATATCATCACCAGCTGTGGGCATTTTCCCAATGTGCCTTTAATAGGAGTTAAGGGAAGTATCAATTACAATCCTCTGCTGTTCAGAAGACAACTGGGCTATGCACTGGTCCACACTCCTAGGGCACAGGACTTGGTGGAGACCCTTTATTGTGAGAACAAGATTAGTTTGGCTGTTGTTAGGCAGGCTGCCTGGGCCTGGGATAATGTTCAAACCAAGGGAGTCACCATTCTGGGGAAGTGTAATAATGTGGCATCAGCACAATATTATGAGTGGTCCCGTGCCAGGGCCCAATTCTCTGGAATGCCCTTTACCATAGAAGACATGCCTGAGTCATCTTCAGTACCACCCCCTGCCACTATCAGTTTGGAAGAGTTTGAGAGCTTGAAGGAAAGGAATGAGAAGTTAACTCAAGCTTTGCAGAAGACCCTCCGGGAGAGGAGTGAAGGTATGAGGGAAATTGAGAGATTGGAGAAGTTGAGAGTAGAGCATCTGACTAAGATTGAGAAGTCTGGGGATTATATCAACAAGTCTAAGGCTGGAGAGCAAATTCTGAAGAATGCTTGCAAAGAAGCCCATTTCCAGAGAGCAAGGACAGACTTGTACTTGAAGGAGAGTCAAGCCCGGTGGGTCAGGATCACCGAGGCCCGTACCCTGGAAGACAAGAGAGTTCAAGACAAGATGGGGCAACTAGAAGCTAGTGCAAAAGAACAACAAGAAACCCTGGCAGCAGCCCAGAGGGAGATATCAGAGCTGAAGATCAAAGCAGGGGTGAAGAGGTCCAAGGACCAAACTCAGCACAAGAAGCTAGCAGCAGCTGTTGCAACCCGGAACCTCCTTATCCGGAATCTCACGGAGCGTCCGGCTGATCCTGTGACCGAAGCACTTCTCAAGGAAGTTCGTGAGGATGAGTTTGGCCTTGGTGTTTGATCATTTGTTTGTTGTTGTTTCCTTTCCATGTACTTTTATTTTCTTGTAATGTATTTTGACCCCTTAGGGGGCTCGTGTTGTAAAATGAACAAGTTGTATTATTTCACTTTCTGTAATATACTTATCTGAGTTTCCTTCAAGCAACATTCAACAACATCATCAAGGGTCTGGAAGGGTCAAAACTGAAGGCCAAACCGGATACCTTGAGAGCAAATAAGCATAACTGCATTGCATGCTAACCCTTTGTTTGTTTTGTAGGTTTTGTTTTATTGTTGCTAACCTCTGTTGTGATGTTCAGGAACTATTGCTAGGCGCCGAGTATTTCCCCTCAACCGTCCGCACCGTTATCCAACCCGAAACAACCTTCCGGGAATTCAGATGGATCAGATGCAGCAGGACCTCACTGAGGTCAGAAATCAAATGGCAAATGAAAGGCTAGAAATGAGGAACCAAATGACTCAGTTTATGGAAGTTATGAACAACATGGCTCAGAGCCAGGAAAGATTGAGAGCCATGGTGGAAAGGCAGAATCAAGAAGAGCCCCATGTGGGAACTGCTGGCACAAGTAACAACGAGAGGGTCCAACCTCATGTCAATCCCCCAGTTTTTGGACCCCATCTCCATCCAGAGGCCAACATCCCTGTCAATATACAAGGGACTGCCACAGCAGGGAGGGTACTACAGGAAGACCCTCAAGAAGACCAGTTCACAGTAATGGGTGCTGGGGAAGAAGCATATGATAGGAGATTGGATGAAATAGCTGAGAAGTTGAGGTCCTTAGAATCTCAAAACTCTTTGGGCTTCGACGTTATGGACATGGGTTTGGTAGACGGGGTCAGGATCCCCCATAAGTTCAAGCCTCCTTGTTTCGAAAAGTATAATGGGACTTCATGCCCCCGGACTCACTTGCAGTCGTTTCTGGGAAGGCTGAAGGCCTATACAATGGATGAGAAGTTGTGGATGTTCTATTTTGAAGATAGCTTGACCGGAGCATCAAGAGAATGGTACTCTCACTTGACAAGAGCAACTATTAGATGCTGGAAGGACCTGGCAGAGGCCTTCATCAGACAGTATCAGTATAATCTAGACATGGCACCCAACAGGACCCTCCTAATGGGAATGTCACAGTCTTCAAGGGAAAGTTTCCGAGAATATGCCCAGAGATGGAGGCAACTGGCTGCTGCTGTTCAACCACCTATGTCTGAACGGGAAATGGCAGATATGTTCATGAACACCCTTCAGGGAACCTATATTGACAGGTTGGCTGCTTTCTCTTCCACTAGCTTCGCGGATGTTGTCATAGCTGGGGAGAGGATTGAAAGCCTGTTGAAAATGGGAAAGATCTCAGACAACGGTGCAAGCTCGTCCAGTAGTACAAGAAAGCCTTTTGCAGGCCCAAGAAGAACTGGCGAGACCAATGTCATCCATTCAAACAGGGGCAGACCCCAATATGCTCAAAGGTCAATAGCAGCAGTCACCATTCCTGCTCTAGCTCATCCTCAGCCAGTCTATCAACCTCCTCAGCAAAACTATCAGCCACAACCTCAGTACCATCAGCAAAATCAGTATCCTCCAAGGAATTACAACAATAGAAACACCAACAACAACAGTCAACAGAGGCCATTTCAGCAGAGGCCTTCTCAAGCTAACAGAGGGATCGATCCAATCCCAATGCCATATGCTACGTTGCTGCCACAACTTCTGAAACTCAACCTGGTTGAGCTAAGAACGTTGGCACCTCCGGATCCCAACAGTCTACCAAGGAACTATGACTCCAATGCTAGGTGTGCTTTTCATTCAAACGCACCTGGCCACAGCACAGAAAAATGCAGGGCTCTGCATATGAAAGTACAAGACCTGGTGGACTCAAAGGCTCTGAATTTCGCACCACCACCCAATGTCAATAAAAACCCGATGCCAAACCATGGTGGTCCCCGGATTAACGCTATTGAAGAAGACAAGCCGTCTTATTTAATAACCAGTGTGGGACAGATCAGGACACCATTGGTAGAAATCAAAGCTCAGCTCTTGGAATGTCAAATGTTCCCGGGGTGTGAGTTAGGCTGTGCTTACTGCAATGTCTCGGTAAATGGGTGCGATAATTTGAGGAATGGCATAGATGGCCTTATTCAGAGTGGCCAACTTCAGATCACCACATCATTTCCAGCAAATCCAGCAATATCGTCAGCAACGGTTTCAGAACCTCCTACAACTGCAGCAACTATTGTTCCTGACAATTCTTCGGTTTCATCAACAAGTACTTCATCAATCATCTCAACTGATCAGTTTTCAACAAATCTTCCTGCTACAACTTCAGCTTCACTCCACTTCGAGACTCCTACAACGACAACATCCACTCTTCCGCCGATATCTCCTACAACACCAGCAACAACTCATGAAGATGTCTCTACTGTCACGATATTCTATGATCCGGAAAATAACTCTGCCTACCATTCAGAAGATGCTGCTCCCACCAGAGCACCAGTTACAATCTTTTATGATCCGCAAACAATTGCAGTCCCTTCAGCAGCGGCAATCAGTCCAGTCACTGTCACGGTGCCTGGACCGGTACCATATGAAAGCAGCAGGGCCATCCCTTGGCACTATGGCTCTGACGTATACCGCGAAGGAAAAAGAATCACTCTTGAAACATCAACACCTGCACCACAAGTAGATAATGTGGGGGGAGGCGGAGGCTTCACTCGAAGCGGACGCCTCTTTGCTCCATCAATGCAAAGACCTACTGCCGAAGCAGAAGCTGCTGCCAAGGCAAAAGGAAAGAGCCCGGTGCAGGAAGACCAAACTGTTAAAGAAACCTTGAAGACACCGTTCGATCAAGAAGTTGATGAGTTTATGAGAATCATCAAAAAGAGTGATTACAAAATTGTGGATCAACTTCACCAGACGCCATCCAAAATCTCTATCCTCTCACTGCTTATGTGCTCCGAAGCCCATCGGAATGCACTACTCAAAGTCTTGCACGCAGCTTACGTGCCTGAAGAGATTACTGTCAACCAGTTGGAGACCGTGGTTGGAAATGTTACTGCTAGCAATGGGCTAGGGTTCACCAATACTGACTTGACAGCGGATGGCCGCAACCACAACAAAGCCTTGCACATAACCATGGAATGCAAAGGAGCTGTCCTTTCTCATGTACTGGTAGACACAGGTTCATCCCTGAATGTCTTACCAAAGAAGGCTCTGGTGAAGTTAGAATATGATGGACTGGAATTGAGACCCAGCAACCTGGTGGTAAGAGCCTTTGATGGTTCTAAGAGATCGGTTCTGGGAGAGATTGAACTACCTGTGACAATTGGCCCACAGACCTTTAAAACTATCTTTTATGTGATGGACATTCAGCCCGCCTACAGCTGTTTGTTGGGTAGACCCTGGATTCACGCCGCCGGCGCAATAACGTCTACCCTTCACCAAAAGTTAAAATATGAGTGGGAAGGCCAAGTTGTCACAATCTGTGGAGAGGAGGACATTTTTGTCAGCCACCTGGCAACCTATAAGTACATTGAAATGGATGGGGAGATCCACGAAACAATGAGCCAGGGGTTTGAAGCTTTGAATGTGAATGAAGCATCTGCTGTATCTGGCACTCCAATGTCATCTTACCAACAAGCCCGGAAGTTTGTTGAGGAAGGAACTGCCCTAGGCTGGGGCAAAGTTTTAGCTGTGGAGGAGAAGAAAGACAAATTTGGGTTGGGTTACAGACCAACTCAACATCAAGCAAAGGCTGCTGGAGAGCCTGGTTTTGTCAGTGGGGGGATGCTTACCCCCGATGCTATTAACTGTCTGGAAGACGAGCTGGAAGAGGAGCGCAATCTGGAGAATTGGATTCGTCCGAAGATCCCGGGGAGCAGTGTCTCAAACTGGTCTTCCCAGGAAATTATAAGAGTTACTCGATCAGAGTAATTATTATTTCCTGTATTTTTATAAGCATGCATCAAAGTCTTGCATCTTGCCCAAGATGACAAGACTCATTTTGTAATCGGGCCATCTGTACTTTTTTGTGCAAACAAGATCAATTAATGAAATATCAGACATCTTTTTGCAAACGCGTCTTTTTCTTTTTCGTTCG
The DNA here is from genome assembly GCA_963966055.1 of Lathyrus aphaca. NCBI lineage: Eukaryota > Viridiplantae > Streptophyta > Magnoliopsida > Fabales > Fabaceae > Lathyrus > Lathyrus aphaca. The sequence goes on along the minus strand of OZ014523.1, from coordinate 225,344,798 downwards.
CTGTTTTTTCCATTTTTCTTTTTTGTACAAAAAATAAATGGCGGTATTTTCAAAATGACAACTTCATTTCACTTTTCTAAATAGGACTAAAATCAGATCACTAAAATGAACAACTTAACCCTTGCAGAGAGTGCCTTCCTGACAGCACCGACAACAGCACGGCTATGACATCGTATGACTTTGACAATCCGATCAATCAAACTGATGAAGGGGTTGAAGAAGAATATGAGTTTCCTGAAGAGCTAGCCAGGTTGTTGAGACAAGAGGAAAAGGTTATTACCCCTCACCAGGAGGAGGTTGAAGTGATTAATCTTGGTACAGAGGAAGACGTGAAAGAGGTTAAAATCGGGGCCTGCCTGCAAGACTCAGTGAAGAAGCAGCTGGTTGATCTACTTCAAGAGTATGTGGATGTGTTTGCTTGGTCGTATCAAGACATGCCAGGGTTGGATACCGATATTGTTGTGCACAAGCTGCCTTTGAGAGAAGAATGCCCTCCGGTCAAACAGAAGCTACGCCGAACTCGTCCAGACATGGCTATGAAAATCAAGGAAGAGGTACAAAAGCAATGGGACGCCGGGTTCCTTGCTGTAACTAGCTACCCGCCGTGGGTTTCTAATATAGTACCTGTGCCTAAGAAGGACGGTAAAGTAAGGATGTGTGTTGACTACCGGGATCTGAACAGAGCCAGCCCGAAAGATGATTTCCCATTACCTCACATTGATGTATTGGTGGATAATACGGCTCAGTTCTCGGTATTCTCCTTCATGGATGGATTTTCAGGATACAACCAGATTAAGATGTCACCTGAAGACATGGAGAAGACAACATTCATCACACCCTGGGGCACGTTCTGCTACAAGGTAATGCCATTTGGGCTCAAGAATGCCGGTGCAACGTATCAACGGGCTATGGTAACATTATTCCACGATATGATCCACAAAGAAATAGAATGTTATGTGGATGATATGATTGCCAAGTCCCTTACTGAAGAAGATCATCTGGTGAATCTGCTCAAGTTATTCAAGCGTCTGAGGAAGTACCAACTGAAGTTGAACCCCAACAAATGCACATTCGGGGTAAGGTCCGGTAAGCTGCTGGGATTTATTGTAAGCGAGAAAGGGATTGAAGTTGACCCTGATAAAGTCAAAGCCATCCAAGAGATGCCTGCACCAAAAACAGAGAAAGAAGTTCGAGGGTTCTTGGGTCGATTGAACTACATCTCAAGGTTCATATCTCACCTCACAGCAACCTGTGAACCCTTGTTCAAGCTATTAAGAAAAGAACAGACGGTCAGGTGGAACGAAGACTGCCAGAAGGCTTTTGACAAGATCAAGGAATATCTGCAAGGACCTCCAATCCTTATGCCGCCAGTCGAAGGAAGACCTCTGATCATGTACTTGACAGTATTGGAAGAATCTATGGGGTGTGTGCTGGGCCAACATGACGAGTCTGGTCGAAAAGAGTATGCAATATACTACCTAAGCAAAAAGTTTACCGACTGTGAACAGCGTTATTCACTGCTCGAGAAAACTTGCTGTGCTTTAGCGTGGGCTGCTCGCCGACTGAGACAGTATATGTTGACCCACACTACTCTATTAATCTCGAAGATGGACCCAGTCAAGTACATATTTGAGAAGCCAGCGCTTACCGGACGGGTTGCAAGATGGCAAATGATCCTTACAGAGTATGACATCCAATACACATCTCAGAAAGCCATCAAAGGCAGTGTATTGTCTGAATATCTTGCTGAGCAACCCATCGATGATTACCAGCCTATGAGGTTTGACTTCCCTGATGAAGACATCATGTTCATTAAATCAAAAGATCATGAAGAGCCTATTCACACTGAAGGGCCTGACCCGGAGGAAGAATGGATTATGATGTTCGATGGGGCTGTTAACATGAATGGCCGTGGTGTTGGTGCAGTCCTTATTACACCCAAAGGAGTTCACATGCCTTTCTCGGCAAAACTCACTTTCAACTGCACTAACAACGAAGCTGAGTACGAAGCTTGCATTATGGGTCTTGAGGAAGCCATTGACCTCCGGATCAAGACATTGACCGTATTCGGAGATTCAGCTTTGGTAATCAATCAGACCAACGGAAAATGGTACACACACCAGGATCATCTGATACCTTACAGGGATTATACAAGAAGGTTATTGACTTTCTTCACAACAGTCAAACTTGAGTATATCCCTCGGGACGAGAATCAGTTTGCAGATGCCTTGGCTACCATTTCGTCCATGATCAAAGTTCAAGCTGCTAACTTTGTACCTCAGATTTCAGTATCGAGACTTGACAGACCAGCACATGTATTCGCAGCAGATGTTGTCAAAGATGATAAGCCTTGGTTCCATGATATTAAGTGCTTCTTGGAGGATCAAACATACCCACCTGGGGCATCTTCCAATGATAAGAAGACCTTGAGAAGGCTTGCTGGAAGTTTCTTTCTGAACACTGATGGGTCTTTATACAAGAGGAACTTTGATATGGTACTCCTCAGATGTATTGACAAGACGGAAGCAGATTTGTTGATGCATGAAGTGCACGAAGGCTCTTTTGGTACCCATGCCGGAGGGCATGCGATGGCTAAGAAGTTGTTAAGATCAGGCTATTATTGGATCACAATGGATGCCGACTGTTGTGCCTATGCCAGAAAATGCCACAAATGCCAGATCTACGCAGATAAAGTGCATGTACCTCCGAATCCTTTGAACATTATGTCTTCACCATGGCCCTTCGCCATGTGGGGCATCGACATGATTGGCAAGATTGAGCCAACTGCTTCAAACGGCCACAGATTCATCCTGGTCGCCATCGACTATTTTACCAAGTGGGTTGAAGCAGCCTCATATGCAAATGTCACAAGGCAAGTGGTAGCCAGATTTCTGAAGAGAGATATCATCTGTCGATATGGAGTGCCCGAGCGAATCATTACTGATAATGGTTCCAACTTGAACAACAAAATGATGGCAGAGCTGTGCAGGGACTTCAAGATCCAACACCACAATTCTTCTCCTTACAGGCCAAAGATGAATGGCGCTGTTGAGGCGGCAAACAAGAACATCAAGAAGATTGTGCAAAAGATGGTAGTCACCTACAAAGACTGGCATGAAATGCTACCATTTGCCTTGCATGGGTACCGCACGTCAATCAGAACATCCACTGGGGCAACACCGTATCAGCTTTTATATGGTATGGAGGCAGTCCTACCTGTTGAAGTTGAATTACCCTCCTTGCGAGTCTTGATGGATGTCAAACTGAGTGAAGCAGAATGGGTCAGGTCCCGATACGAGCAACTGAGTCTGATCAAAGAGAAGAGATTGGCTGTAATCTGTCATGGGCAGTTGTATCAGAAAAGAATGAAGAAAGCCTTCGATCAGAAAGTCAGGCATCGAGAGTACCAAGTAGGAGATCTTGTGTTGAAGAGAATCCTCCCTCCTCATACAGACCACAGGGGCAAATGGACTCCAAATTACGAAGGGCCATTCGTGGTAAAGAAAGTTTTCTCTGGTGGAGCACTGATGCTCAGCACCATGGATGGTGAAGATTTTCCATCCCCTGTGAATTCAGATGCAGTTAAAAAATACTTCGCATAAAATGACCCGCTGGACATAAAAACAGAATGTAAGTCCGGGCAAAAATAAGGCATCCCGGCGAGTCAAAAACATAATAAAAGACTCGGGCAAAAATAAGGGAAATAAATAAAAAATGTACACCCGCTGAGTTGAAAAGCCGCATTGGACAACTCAGGCAAAAATGGGTATCCCGATGGATTGAAAACCCGAAAGGGCGATCCATGCAAAATAAGGGAATAAGCGAACAACTGCACTCTGGATTCGTCTGTATCACTGACAACTTGGAAAGCTTTGATAGAATCAAGCTTCAATCAGAATCAACTTTCTTCAGGAAGCAAGACGAGAAGAACGTCATTGTCATACGAGTCATAGCAGAAGAGGAAGCTCCTTAAAGCGTCGTCAACACTGCCAGCATTTTGTTTCTCAATTTGTAACAATCTCCTCATTTCAGGGGATATGTTCCTTTGACTGTACCTCGCCAATTCAGGGCATATGAATTAATAAAATCAGATTTCTCAGTCATGTTTCGTTTTGTACATTTTCATTTTTTGCAAAGAATGTCTGATATCTTAAAAGAAAAAAACTGATTGCATAAGAGTACAGATGATTGTCACTAAAAAATAGAAACACATGCTTGCAGGGAATATACTTACTCTTGAGAATGCTTGACTCCTATGACGGAATCCAGTAAAGGATACCTCGGGACCTTTTGTGCGTCTCCTTATCTTTGCAGGATTGCAGGTATCTAGAACGCAACCTGGGGCATGCAAGTTACGTCTTAGCAAGCAGGCGAATCATTATCAACTCGGTCTATCTTCCACGTGGCACTGGAAGGTGCCCACTTCCCCAGCTGAGTTGCCTCTTGTTGCTATCCCCAGCTGAGTTGCCTCTCACAATTCCCCAGCCGAGTTGCCATTTCATCCTCAGCTGAGTACAGGAGTCAGGGAATCATCTCCCCACAGAATCCTCAGCCTCTATCCAGAAGAGCAGTGCATAGAAGATCACAACAGAGTGAAGAAGGCCTCTACAAACCCCAGCTGGGTCCCGTATTATAAGGATATGTCAACCAGTGACCTATATCCCCAAGCAAATATCATCTTATTGGATCTACCAATGATCTCATCCCCAGCTGGGAAGTCCATTTCCAACAGATCGACCAGAGATCTTCGCAGTGACGGGATCCGAATCCCAGTTCGATATCTTTGCATAATCATGGCATTTGCATCATATTATCCCCTCAGAGCGTAGCATTCCGTCTAATACGGGGCATTACGGCAAAAATCAAATGCATAGCATAATCATAAGCCATGTTCTGAATTAACACTTGTAAATAATAACCGTTCATCATCATTGTACAAAAATCCTCACCAGAGTCCCAGCAAAAGCAGTTGCCTCATATTCACTAATACCAGCATATTTCCTTTTGATACCCGTCCGTATCATCACTCCCCAGTAAAGTCGTCTGAACACTCTTTACGAACAAAATCACCCGTATTACAGATACTTCATGACACCCGTCCGTGTCACATCACCAGCAAAAAGCCAAGGACATCCTCTTTGCACTCACATACACTTACATATGACAATCCTTTGACACCCGTCCGTGTCATATCCCCAGCGCAGTCGCCTACGCTTTGTATATCAGATACTTGTTTATATTACACTCTTCTCCTTTTGACACTCGTCCGTGTCATTCTCCCCAGCAGATAACCATTCATCTATATACCGTTCTCACTACTCACGATACACTTATACAGATACTCGTCCGTATCTTGTATACACCATCACTTATCTCCCCACAGATTCAACAGTAGTCCTTGTTCTTTGTTAACCAGTTGGTACTCGTTCGTATCATCATCTCAGAACATCGCGTCTAATGTTTGTTTCTACATGATACTCGTCCGTATCATAGTCTTAAGGATGCTCGTCCGCATCTCTAATCCATACACTGCGTAAAACACTTATATCTTTTTGGATATAGACACTCGTCCGTGTCTACTAATCCCCAGAAGAGTCCCTTCAGATGCAACACTCGTCCGTGTTCTTTGTTAACCAGATGGTACTCGTCCGTATAATCATCTCTGAACACGTGTCGGTATTTGTTTCTACATGATACTCGTCCGTATCATAGTCTAAGGATGCTCGTCCGCATCTTTAATCTATACACATTACCAAACACTTATACTTTCCTTTCTTGGTTGTAAACGCTCGTCCGTGTTTACTATCCCCAGCGGATCACCAATACAAATTTTCCTTTTTATCTGGCACTCGTCCTGTGTCATGATAAACCTCGAGAGCAGCCGTACCCTGCTGAGTGGTCGTCCTCCACTTCTTGATGGTCGTCCTCCATCATGCTCATCCGATGGCCGTCCCCATCGTTGATTTCAGCAGCCGTCCCCTGCTAGGTGGTCGTCCTCCACCTTTTGATGATCGTCCTTCATCATTTTATCCAATGGTCGTCCCCATTGTTGATTTTGGTTATCTGGCATTCGTCCTATGTCATGAGAAACCTCGAGAGCAGCCGTACCCTGCTGAGTGGTCGTCCTCCACTTCTTGATGGTCGTCCTCCATCATGCTCGTCCGATGGCCGTCCCCATCGTTGACCTTTTCTATCCGATGGTCGTCCCCATCGTTGATATTTTCGGCAGCCGTACCCTGCCAGGTGGTCGTCCTCCACCTTTGATGGCCGTCCCCATCATAATTTCTTATTTTGCCCAGCTAGTCGGCCGTCCCCGTCTTGGCTTTACCTTTTATCCCCAGCATGTCGGCCGTCCCCGTCATTGCTTTACTTCACACACTTTTCCCAGCATGTCGGCCGTCCCCGTCATTGCCCTTTACCCGGCAGTCGTCCTCTGCTCGACGGTCGTCCTCCGTCGCCCGCACTTTACAATATACTTTGTTTTCCTTTTACAATCTATATCCCTTTTCTTCTTCATTCTGTGAGTGCAAATTTTGGACTGTCTTTGGTATTCAACCACAAGTTATCTTGTTTGCCTGTTAAGCCGTTGCTTACACCCTGCACAACTAACTCATGTTTGAATAGGGGCAGCTGTAAGCACCCCAAATTTGCCCTCACCCATTCACCATGGCTTGTGATCATTCTCATATGCATAAACACAATCATATCATTTCATATCTCATTTTTATTCACTGCATAGTTTCTAAGTCATCTGCACCTAGGGTTTGTGATCTGAGCAATCCCAAAGCATCTTGAGCCATTCCAAAGGCCACCAATCAACTCAAAGGGGTCCATATGTGTTCTTATATCATATTCCATCTCCTCAAAGTCAAAAATGCAAAGGAATCACAAGAATTAGGGTTTGAGTGGATGCAGAGCCAGGCTAGACTGCACAGTTGACTGAAAATTAGGGTTTTGGTTTCAGAGGCCATAACTCCAATTTTTTTGGTCATTCTTGTTTCCATTGGTCTCTATATGGCATAGGGAGTATGCATATCAATTTTCATGAATAAATTCCATGGGGAAGTCATCTGATCAAGGGTTGACTTTCTGGATAAGTCAGTGTAAAATCAGGGCATCTGAGGCCCCCAATGACCCAACCAATGGGTGATCTTCATCATTTTGAGTGTATTTGATCTTTATTTGATCATGGAAGAAGGTTGAAGTTCACAAAAATCAAGAATTTAGGGTTTTTGCAAATGTTGACTTTTTGGGCATAGTTGACTTTTCAAGAATGCTTCATTTTAGGTCATTTTTCAAGCCTTGATTATTGATCCAAAAATGCTCCAAATGGAAAAACTTTGGTCATGAAAGTTGTAGATCTCATCTTTCCCTTTTCAAAAAGTACTAGAACATGATCAAACTCTTCTTGGATCAAAAGTTATGGTGTGACAAAGTTGGCTAAAATCATTGATTTTCAAGGCATGCTTCAAATGGAAATTTTGCAAGATCATGAACCAAAGCCCAATGTGACTTCTAATTCACTCCAAACCAGTATGCAAACATTCTCTAAGTCATAAAATTCAGAATGAACCAAGAATGCCCATGGTTTTATGGTGGGTTGAACAAAGGAATCACATGTGAACCAAAAAGTCACAACTTGCAAAATCTTCATGATCACTTCCTACAACTTGTTGCATTGGTTGCTACACTAAGCTAGCCTCTCACCACACCATGCTGCACCAGAACCAGCCTTGTACTAGCCTAGAAGCTGCCCATACTTTCTCTTACAAAGAAGTTGACATTTTGCAAAAGGTGACTTACCTATCATAGCAGGCCATGTCACATCATCCAGCCAATCAGATTTGTTTATACTTTCCATTTGCAAGCTAGACATAACACTAAGCAAGGCTGAAACCATTCACACACACACATTCACAAAATCACCTCATCTTGCATAAGCTTTCGAATCTGCCTACACAGCTTGAAAACACCAAAACCATTTTCACCATTCAACTCACCATGCATCATTAAGTAGAAACCAGCAAGAGCACAAGCCTGAATCAACCAGAACACCCCATAGCCATTTCTCACCCCAAGTTGCAGTTCCATTCGAATCTCCCTCCCTAGCTCTCAAACATCCAAACAAACCTTGCAAAGCTTCTCCATACATCATCTGGACCAAAAACCACCATTCATAATGACCTGAAAGTGCCAGAATCACCATTGCCATTTCTGACTGAGCTGAAGCAGGAGCTTTCGAAACTCACTATCCAGCCAACATAAACTCTTCTTGAGCATTCAAACATCATCTGGGGATCAAGTGGAGTGGATTGCACAAGGAGAAGTGGCCAGAAAGTCATCAGAGTGAAAGCTTCGAATCTCAGGTAGCTTGAAATTTATTTTTCCAGAAATCATTTTTCATGTTATAAAATTGTTCTATGTGCCTCACTGATCATCCTGATGTCTTTGGTTTCGAAAATGGCTTTGAAATGAGTATTTAATTTGCTTCTGAAGCTTGCGTGCCCTAGTTCTTATCCTCTTCGATTCAGCTTATTTAGGAAATATAAATTTGTTTTGAGAGAGGGGTTTGATTCGTGAGTGTGTAAGGAGCATTTCCCAGTTCTTAGTTTTCATTTTTGATGCGATTTGAGTGAGTTGGGAAGTTTTCAGGGGAGTTGCTCGCCGGAGAAGACGACCGGAGGTCTTCTCCGGCAGCCTGAAAGTGATTAGGGCTAATTGTCATTAATTAGTGAACTTTAAACTTGGACCCTTGGATGCTGTTTCCCGCGCGCTAGTGAATGGTCCAGATCATGTCATTTTGCCCTAATCCACTTAATTAGTTTTAATTAATTCGTAATTAAATTAATTTGGCCAGATTGAATCCAGACCCTCCATTCACGCGCCAGTCAACCAATTTGAATCCAGAGCCCATCCTGGCCCTCCATCCTGATTACTTTTCATTTTTTTTCTTATTTTAATTTCATTTTATTTCAATTAACTTGCATAATTTATTAAAAATAGTTAAAAATTCCTAAAAATTATGAAACTTTTTCCTAAAAGTTTTATTAATTTTTAAGACCCAAAAATATTTTTATTTTATTTTTTATCATTAAAAAAGTATTTTTAAATATTTAAAAGATTATTTTTAATGGATTAATGGGAATTAATTAATTAAAAATACTTTTAGGTATTTAAAAATTACAAAAAAATTCATGAAATGTTCTAAGACATTTAGAAACATTGTCCAATCTTCAAACCAAATTTCTCTTTTGATCTTGATGCATTTTAAGAATTTTTCATTGAATTAAATCATATTTTGTGCATTGTTTTGATCATAAGTTCAAAAATTCATTTCTGCTTATCTAAGAAGGTTTGGACATTGATTCTTTTTGCTTTGTTTTGTGTTTAGCATGTAGTTTCTAGGATAAAATGGTCTTGATTTGATCCTTCAATTTCAAATTGTTTGGCATTTCTTTTGTTAAGAACCCTAAAAAACCCTAATAACTTAGAAAAATCATATCTTGAGATTGGTTAGGAGTTGAGACTTCCCCTTTGGACCTTGGTTTAGTATAGGATTAGGGCTTCTTTGGGTGGCATTTTCCATTTTTTATCTTAGGGTTTGCTACTGTTTTTGGTTTTTTGTTTGATGTTTGATCCATGAACCCTAATTTGGGCTTTCATTTGCATCCTTCTTGCATTCTCTTGCATAACATGACTTGTCTTTGCATTTTATGCTTGCTTGTGTTTCATTTGACATCATAAGACATGTAGGAAGCATGTTTGATCATTGCATCACATATTTGCCATGTCATTTACCTTGTATGCTTCATAACTTTTCATGTTCATTCATGCTCCTTAGCTTGCATCATTTGCATCCATGATCTTGTATGAACATCTCCATGTCATGCCTCATGTTTGCAGCTCCTCATAACATCATAATCATCATCAACATGCTTCTGGTTTTGCTTAGCATCATACCATTTCATCTCATCTTGCATTGCATTGCATTTCTTTCTAACATTTCAGGTGGTAAGTAAACTTGAGAAGTGAATTTGCCTTCACTTCTCATACCTTTTCTTTTCATATCTCTTGCATCCATTGCTGCATTTTTCTTTGTGTTTGAGATTGAGCTTGCTCATTCTTCTTCTTCCCACTTTCTTTCTTCAAGTGACTTGACTTCTTGGATGAAGCAAGTTGCTTTGCTTCTCCTGACCCTTTCATCTGCTTCCTGGTGGTTCTCTTTGAAGATTGTTCTTGTAAACCTCACAAACCTTAGGAACAACCAAGCATGACAATGAATTAGGTTTTTGATTAGTCTCCCCTCATAGTTTTCACCTTTGTGTCTCTCTTTGAGTCCTCTCTTCTCACCTCATAATCAGGGACTAAACCTTAAAGGCTGTAAGGCTTTGTGATTAAGGTTATGCCTGCATCCTTCTCTTAGGATGGAGTGTATAACTTTAATCCTAAGTGTTAAACCCTTAATGTGTTTAAATCTCTTAATCAATTCACTTAATAATCATCAAGACATCATGCTTGTAACTTGGGCCTTGCATTAGGGTTCTAATTCTTCCTTAATTGGTTAAGAAGGACTAACCCTAATGTTAATGGACAAGTCCCCCTCAAGTTGTCTTACAAATCATAAAAATCACTTCATCATCATATCATAAATAAAATCCACTTAATCAAAGGCTTGTTTTGTCATGAGTTTAATCCCTAATCATGGATTAAGTTGAGGAGCTTTCCTCAGCTTAAACATTCTCATCTATTATCCTTCTATTAGGATGGTGTAATGAGTCTGTTTAATCCCTGATTATGGCTTAACCTCATTACTCAACACTAAACAAAAACACCAAAAACATCTAAATAATCACAAGTAGGTTAATGATCTTAATCCTACACCATGGTAATTAAGTGTGAGAATCTGACTTCACACTTAAGGTAATTCTCATTACCCCTAATCAGAGGGAAGATGTGATGAGTTTACTAAATCCATTGGGTTAGGCTTAAGCTCATTAACTTATGACAAACTTTCAGAAGCAATAAAAGACTGAAAACTCAAAAACAAACAATAATCGTCTCCTTCGGGATTCTTTTCTCATCATCTTCACTCACAAACGAGAACTTGCTTCTTCCGTCTAATGCAAGACAGTTTGCACCTGAGCCAGACAGGTCATACACTTGAGCATAGGCAAGCAAGCAGTTCACAAGTCAATTCATCTTTCAGTCTCTTTGGGTCGAACTACGGTGTTCTGACTTCCTCATTGCACGAGAGGATACGTAGGCATAACTTAACAGTTATCGAACAAAAGTCTCTGTATATTCCCCCTCCTTCTGGCCTCATTCTTTTAGCCTCATGATCTTGAGCATTTCACTCTTATCCTTGCACTGACACTTTCATACTTCATATCACTTATACACTTTACACTGACACCTGTACATCCCTTTCCGGCCATTTTACACACAAATTGCACTGACACTACCCCTTTAAAACACAAATCTTTTAAGCGTGGATCCCGTCGAGTACGACGGACAATCTGGGTGCTAATACCTTCCCAGGTTGTAACCAACCCCCTTTCTCAGTCTCTCTGGTTCGCAAACCGTCTTATCCATCTCTTTCTAGGTTTATGCAGCATTACCTTTCCTCCGGGATAAAAAATGCCTAGCTGGCGACTCTATCCATCTCCAGTGAATTCACGGCTGTGTGTTCTCATTGTACCTCTCGCCGACCGTTCGCGTCTGTACCTTCATCTGATCCGTTTCATTTGTCGGGAGCGACACTTGGTCCTGCCTAGAAGTCATATTATTGACTTCCATTCCGCTAATGGTCTTGTTAAGCCATGTTTCGCCAACAGGAACCTTCCGTGGCTTGATCCTGCCCAGCAGTCGCGTAGTTTTCTTTATGGCTTGGTCCTGCCCAACAGTCATATTGTTGAGTTCCATTCCGCTAATGGTCTCGTTAAGCCCTGTTTCGCCAACAAGCACCTTTCGTGGCTTGGTCCTGCCCAGCAGTCGCGTATTTTTCTTTATGGCTTGGTCCTGCCCAGCAGTCATATTGTTGAGTTCCATTCCGCTAATGGTCTCGTTGAGCCCTGTTTCGCCAACAGGCACCTTCCGTGGCATGGTCCTGCCTAGCAGTCGCATGTTTTCTTTATGGCTTTGTCCTGCCCAGCAGTCATATTGTTGAGTTCCATTCCGCTAATGGTCTCGTTAAGCCCTGTTTTTCCAACAGGCATCTTCCGTGGCTTGGTCTTGCCCAGCAGTCGCATGTTTTCTTTATGGCTTGGTCCTGCCCAGCAGTCATATTGTTGAGTTCCATTCCGCCAATGGTCTCGTTAAGCCCTGTTTCACCGACAGGCACCTTCCGTGGCTTGGTCCTGCCCAACAGTCGCGTATTTTTCTTTGTGACTTGGTCCTGCCCAGCAGTCAGATTGATGAGTTTCTGTTTTGCTAATGGTCTCGTTAAGCCCTGTTTCGCCAACAGGCATCTTCCGTGGCTTGGTCCTGCCCAGCAATCACGTATTTTTCTTTATGGCTTGGTCCTGCCCAGTAGTCATATTGTTGAGTTCCATTCCGCTAATGGTCTCGTTAAGCCCTGTTTCGCCAACAAGCACCTTCCGTGGCTTGGTCCTGCCCAGCAGTCGTGTATTTTTCTTTGTAACTTGGTCCTGCCCAGCAGTCACATTGATGAGTTTCTGTTTCGCTAATGGTCTCGTTAAGCCCTGTTTCGCCAACAGGCGCCTTCGTTGTGGCTTGATTCGTTCAACAGTCATAGTGCAGGTTATCACAGCGAATCAATTCCACCTTGTTCTTTCCCCGCTACCTGTTCAGAGGTCAAAACAAAAAAATATAAATAAATATATGGGCAGATGGCATTTCTATTATCCTCTGTGTGCAAATTTTTAGGTTTTTATTCGAGTATTCAATCACTCCATACCTTGAACGTCTAAAAGTTGTTGCAATTATTCGTTCAGGCTTGCAGATGATTGAATAGGGGCAGCTGTAATACCTCAAAATTTCCCCTCATTCTTTATTACCTTAACGGGCTTACGTTTCATATTCATCTGCATTTCTCCATTAGGTCGTAACATCATAATCATGCGTTTCATTGCTTCCTAAGGAAAGTGATCAAGGCCATACAAGATTAGGGTTTCATACCTTATCTGTATTTATCAGGGTTTGAAATGATGGAGAGTCTGCCATTGAGGTGTTCAAACAGATTTGCTTTTGAATAAGAATATCGGCTCTTCTTAACATCTCAAGTCGTATTTCTTTTCATGGTACATCTCAAGGAGAATTTGGTATTCGTGTTCATGATTTGGTTTGAGGACACTTCACCAATTAAGATTCAGTATATCATAGATTGGTTTGGATCCATTTGACTATGGAATAATAATTCGAGACTGTGCGGAGTTCATCATGACATCGTAGTTCTGAAAAGTGGTTTGTTCAAAGGCTCGGTTTGAGCTAAGGAGAAAGCGCGTGATATTGACTTATTTGGAAAGGAACAACTCAAGTTTATTCATAATAAACAATTTCGAATATTTTATCCATTTTTACACTCGATTCTTGAGCCCATTTGTTTTTCTATGCTATAAACCTTGCTCATCATTTAACCATTTCTTTCATGATCCATTTCATGTTAACCCTAGCCAATCCAATCCAAATACCATAGTCATATCCAATTCTCTATTATTTCAAACCATGTATATTCTTTCCTAAAATAATTAATTCCAATTAAGTTCACATTTTTACTAATCACATATTAAGTATCTCTTCTCCCAAATGCAAATACATAAGCCAATACCATATTTTAGGCCCAAGTTTAATTTTTAATCCAATTACCATAACCACCTTTTAATCAAATTTCTATCCTTTCTTAACCATTTGCAAATTCTTTCTTTTCTAATCCATTGACAACCATTCATTCACAAAGGGAAAATTCTTGAACCCAAAGCCCATTACACATTTTGTGTTCATTGAAACCACAAACCATTTCTTTGTTGTACCAAAAGCCCATCATCCTTTCTAACAATAATTTTAAGTCCATTGTTAATTTTTGACTCCACTTCTATTTACCATTCCATTTTTTATCATTTTAATCTAGATTGATTTCATTGTTAATTTTTATCATAAAAAGTATCATTAAGAGAATGTGAGGCCTAAACTACCTACACAATAAACGAAGGAGAAAAAGAACATGTGCATGGAGAAGAACATAAGAAAAATGACATAGCAACATGAAGAAAATACAGCTCACATGAGGTCTTAAGTCCTGACCAAACTGATACAAAAATGAGTTATCTTTTATTATTCCATAATCAAAAGTGCAGAAAATTGAATATCAGTGGGATATTTAGTTACAAGCAGAGATGGACATAACTGATAAACTCTAAAAGATCAGATATATAATTTTTTCAGAAAAGTAATAACTCAGTTACAAAAAAACAACTGATAACAGAATTTACAAAAAAGGAGATAACAGAAAGATATGGGGATTGATCACAAGTTCATATCAGAAGAAAACAGTTACAGAAGAAACGAAACAGAACTGAGAAAAAAAAGCTTTTGCATCACTCTTCAATCTCACCATCATCTTCTTCGTCATTTTTGCGGAAACTCATCCTCATCAATACCTCCGAACGAATCATCAGCTAGAATCATCATCTTCAACAACCTTCTGCTTCTCAACTTCACACATTCATCAATCCCATCAAAATTTCAACAAACTTCAATCAACTTCATTACCATCATATAGTTCCAACAAGTTCAAGACTTGCAAACCTGCACAACCACAACCAAGAGTCAATAACAACAATTCGCATCACAGATTTGCAATTCGACTCAACATCGGAGAATAAGAAGAAACCGCAATAATTTCTCTTCAACCATCTCCTTCAATCGCTCTTGTCCAATCCGCCAATCAACCTCACTGCATAACTTTCCTCGAGCTTAAATCATCCCCTTGAATCTCCGCCCTGCATTAGCACCCGACAACAACAAAACAAAATGAAAATTAGTAAATATTCAAGAGAAGGAAAAAGCATAAAATCATAACTAACCAACAAAAATCAAAATCAATAACTAACTTTCAACACATCCTAACTGATTGCATAATTGAAAGTTAACCGAATTTTACCTGGAAGTTTCCAGAACCATTCTCCAACTATGGCTATAAATCTGAACCACATAACTGCTTCAATTTTCTTCACATTTCTTCTGAACCAATCTTCATCCTTTTTCTTTACATTCCTTCTCAATCAATCTTTACCTTCCTCTTCTCAACTTCATCTCACTTAATCTTCTTAACCTCCTCCTTCCATAACCTTCTTCAATCCACAAGCTTCTTCATCTCTCACCATTCTCCATCTTCGCTCCTTTTCAACCTTCCAATATCTTTAATCTTCTTCTTCACCTTCTTCTCCAATTATTCACTACTCCATCCTTCTTCTACACAACTGTAATCCATGTTCTTCATTTTCAGATTCCACTTATTCAACCTCCTCCCTCTTCTTCAATCCCTCATCCTTCATCCATTTCATCCTCCTCCTTCAACATTAACCTGCAAATCACAAACAAATCCAATTCAAAAGGACCTCTTCAATCATCTGGTCTTAACGTCATCAACATTCCTCATCATCTCTAATTCATCAACACTTGACCTGCAAGATCAAGAAGGCTTTCCGCATCATGATACCTTCACCAATACTCTACAACAGATGTTGCTAATCTATACACAACTCCGTCTTTGGTTTCATCCTCATCATCGAAAATTCACCTGCAAATAAAAACTGTATCAACAAAAGTTGCAGAACCGAATTAGCGAAGAATCAACGAAGCCGAGTCATACCGTGAACCAAAAGAAGGTCATCTGAATCAATCGCGTGCGTCTTCTTTAAAAGTCTCATTCGTCGCTATCGTGAAATGTGGAAAGGCATTGTTATCTGCGTCACCATAAGCAAGCCGCTTCAAGAGCTCCCGCATTTCAATTGAAGGTACGTTCGTTGATTCCTCTTCCATTTTGGTTTCTGAAGTGGTTCGGTTTAGGTATTTTTTAGGTTAGATTGTTCTTGGTTTTGAAAGGAGGAATGAAAAAGAGTTAGGAGTTGTACGGAGTTTTGTAGCATTGAAAGGAGAGTGAAGCAAAGCTAACGTCGGCCATAGATGGTCATTCTCTGGTAGCGTTGGTACCACCGGTGACGGTTTTGTGTATACGGCGGCTATGGCTTTGTGTTGAAGGTGAAGTAGGTCTGAGAGAGAAAGAAACGTGTGGAGAGAGAATGGGGGTGAAGGAGCGAAAGAGGATGAAGGAATGTGAGAGGAGGACGAAGAAGAAGAAGGTGGTGGTGAATTCGGAGAAGAGGATGATTCGGTGAAGGAAAATGTGAGGAAGAAAGAGGGACGATGGCGGAAGGAGAAGGGGATTAGGGTTTCGTAGGATTGGGTGTGGCTTTGTGACTTCTGCTTTCTCATTTTTTTATGTATAAGAGCATTGTATGATAATTAATAATAATTAAGATAATTTAATAGGATAATTAAGAGTATCATGGGAGGATTAAGTGTTTAATAGGTATTAAGAGCTATGTTAATTCGCATAATCCCCATTAAATGTGTTTATTCTAAATTCCAAAGGGAGAGATAAGGTTTTGTGATTCCCAGCCACACCGGCGGTGACACTTGTCACCGTCCGGTTGGCTTTTAGTGTGGTCACTTGTATGCGTGACGTCCACTATAATCTCTGCGCATCTTCGTTTAAGGTCCGTCAGATTAGATAATACTATGGGAAGACCTTTAGATCAAAGGCCCATGTTGAAATAAAGGTTGTTGACTAAGCTTCACAATATGCACCCTAAGCTTTCTGCGCATGGACCCAAAGCATATTGCTATTCGCACTCCCCTTTCTAAGACCAAATAGGAAAAGAACTATAAAAAATTACTAAATGAACCCCCCCTCCCTATTTTCTTATAGATTTAATTTTTGTTTTAGTTTAGATTAGGAATAATTCCACAAAAAATAGTAAAATTCAACATAAATTTCACAAAAAATTGAGTGGGTTAATAATTCAATTTAGAAATTTGTGACACTTTTATTTTCTGAATTTTGGTTATTTTCGATTTAATCTTGATTTTTCTCTTAATTAGTTTTTATTGAATTTCTTTTAACTATACATGATTTTGTTCATTTTATTTTGTCCCCTTCCTGTAGGATTTTTAGCCCATTCTTTTTGCTATGTTTAGAGGACTAATAATAGGACCTAGAATAATTTTGGTAGAATTTTTAGGCTATTTTATCCCCTGTTTTGATAGCTTAATCCATAGAAAATAATAGTTAATCCTTAAGTAGATTTAAGTGATTTTTAGACATAGTTAACTTCTGATTTTTTAGGATATTTTTTAGCACAATGCAATAATCAATTTTAGGACCCTATAGAATTAATTCCATATTTTTTTCAGGACTTTTAATATTTTTAGTGTATTAATCTTTAGGCTAGTTATACATGTAAAATTCAATTAGTTTCGGTTAGAATATTAAGATCCATTAAGAACTAGTTTAATTAGGTTTAATCTTAGGATTTTAAAATGACTTAGCATAGTTTAGGTACTCATTTTTAGAATGATAATATTAGATAGTTCCCTTAGTTTTTGGACTTAGGCTTAGAATTTCTAATAAATAGATTTAAGTGAAGTTTAGGCTTGTTAATACCTTAATATGTTTTGTTGTTGAATTTTATTCTTTATTCAATTTTAATGCTTTGCCTTGTTGTTTGAAGTTTTTCACTTGTATAGGCTTCCCCATTGTTTTAGAATCAACTTAACTTCCTTAGGAAGTAAGTTGAATTCTAGTAGTTTCTAGTTCCTTTCTTCATTAGGTTTAGAAAACCACACAAACCATTAGGACCACTTGTGAATAAACCAACAAAATTAGGATTGAGTCTTAGTCCCTTAGTTTTTGTCTTTTGCAACTTGAGTCCTTCTTTCTCATCTCATAAAGAAAAGCAATAAAATACTTAATAAAAATCGAACGTTCTTGTACGACACGAGACTTTGTTGCGGAGTGCTTATACGCGTCCTGTTTCGGGGCGAGGTGTAAGTACTTACCGCGATGGATAGGTCTTAGTATGAGAATGTTCACAAACAAATTCAAAACACTTCTCTTAAGAGACAAAAACACACAATAAGCGACTTTCCTGCGGGAACTTCTCCTCTCACCTCACTCACTCACAACGCGAACTCGCGACGACTTGTCTCGCATGCAAGACGGTAAATGCACTCGTACCAGACGAGCCTGCAGCACCTGAGCATAGACATACACAGTTCCAACATAAAAATACACAAACAATTAGTTCCCACCTTAGTTAGGAGAACTACGTCGACTCTGATCCTCATTTTCCCGATGAGGTACGTAGGCAGTGGGGTAGGGCCCATTCGAGCACATTCTTTATTTTCCCTACATTTTCCCCATTCTTTCTTTTTGTTCTCTTTTCCAATCCTCTTCTCATTTTAGTACAAGTTCCAGTTAGCATTCTTTTCATTCAACAACATCGTATTTCTCACCCTTTGAAACAAACAAGCAAGCGTGGATCCCGTCGGGTACGGCGGACGGTCTAGGGTGCTAATACCTTCCCAGGTCGTAACCGACTCCCAAACCCAGATCTTTGGTTCGCAAGGCCTTGTCCTTTCCTTCTTCCTCAGGTTTGTGCAACATTACCTTTACCGTTACTTCGGGATAAAAATGCCTGGCTGGCGACTCTACCTTTTCCGCGCCACTTTCGCGTTTGTACTAGGATGAAAATCCCAGGAGCGACAGTATGCATGCATGGAGCTGACACTCTTGGCAACCTTTTGCGAAATCGACACAATCTTTTAGCATGGTTGGCCAATACAAACCTTGTCTAAATAACAACCATTTCATCTTGTGCCCTGCCTGGTGTGCACCGCATGTACCACTATGTACATTCGACAAAGCTATGTAGGCTTCTTCTTCGCCTAAACATCTTAGCAAGACTCCCTCTGCAGTCTTTTTGAATAGTTCGTTTCCATAAAGTACATAGCTTAAAGCTCTGTATCTTACTTTTCTCTCTACCATTTGGTTTGGGTCTTGGAGATACTCTTTGATGGGTTTTCTCCAATCTTCTCTCTCTGAATTATCTATGTTAAAGATTTCAAAGTTTTCATCATCCCCATAACCAAGTTTCATTATTTCAAAATCTGATGGGAATAATTTGGTCGACACAACTCTTCCCCTTACTTCAATAGTAGTCTCTAGTTTTTCTTTCGACACTCTATAACCTGATGCAATTTGAGCCAGGTCGTTGGCTTCTTGATTTTTTCTTATAGGGATATGTTTGAAAATCACCGTGTCGAATTGTTTGAGGAGTCTGTTGGCTATAACGAAGTACATAATCAGATTTTCTTTAACACATCTGTATTCTTTGGTTAATTGCTTTATTACTAGTTCTGAGTCGCCCATTATTTCGACTCTTAATGCCCCCAATTCCAACAATAATTCAAGTCCAGCAATTAAAGCTTCATATTTGGCTTCATTGTTTGAACAAGGGTTTTCGACCCTATACTTGAGTTTTGTTGGAATTTTTTCAGGAGAAATAATCAATACCCTAATACCTACACCATTTTTGTTGCTGGAACCGTCAGAATATAACATCCATGGGTGTAATTCGACGTATTTTATTTCTTTTTCATCTATGGAGTGGTCTGCTATGAAGTCAGCCACCACTTATCCTTTTACAGCTTTCAAAGGCAGGTATTTCAAGGAATATTCAGTTAATGCTAGGGCCCATTTCCCAATTCGACTATGTAAAATAGGTTTAGACAACATATATTTTATTATGTCGAAATGAGATGATACAAAGACATTAACTGGTCTTATATAATGCTTCAACTTAGTACAAGAAAAATATACACACAAGCATAATTTTTTTCTATTACACTATATCTAGTTTCAGCGTCGTTTAAGACTCTGCTGAGATAGTAAATGGCTCTTTCGACGCCATTTTCATCCTCTTGACACAACATACTTCCTAAGGTCTTGTCGGATGCTGATATGTACAATCTCATGCTTCTTTTCCCACTGGGAGGCATTAAGACTGGAGGACTGGCTAGGTATCCTTTTATTCTGTCGAAAGCATCTTGTTGTTCTTACCCCCAAGTGAAGTCTTTTTTCTTGAGTCGAAGCAGAGGAGAGAAAGCTTGCGTCTTCCCGCTGAGGTTTGAAATGAATCTTCTTAGAAAATTGATTTTCCCAGCAATGATTGCAATCCTTTCTTTGTAAATGGCGCTTTTGCCTCCATTATTGCTTTAGCTTTGTTGGCATTTATTTCGATTCCCTTTTTGTGGACCACAAAACCTAGGAAATCTCCAGCCTGCACGCCAAATGCACATTTTAGGGTATTCATCTTTAAACCAGATTTTCTCATCCTTTCAAAGGATTGTCGAAGATGGTCCAAATGATGTTTTCCTGAAACAGACTTTATCATAATATCATTAATATACACTTGCATAAATGTTTCAATGAAATCATGAAAAATAGAATTCATGGCCCTTTGGTACGTAGCCCCAACATTTTTTAAACCAAAGGGCATAACTACCCATTTGTAGGTCCCTATTGCTCCAGGACAACGAAAGGCTGTTTTGGCAACACCCTCTTCTGCAATGAAGATTTGGTTGTAGCCAGAGTATCCATCTAGCATGCTTAGGTACTCATGACCTGCTGCAGAGTCTACTAACATTTCTGCCACTAGCATAGGATATTCATCTTTAGGTGTGGCTGAATTTAGGTCTCTAAAATCAATACACACCCTCAAAGTGCCATTTTTCTTTATGATAAGTACAATATTTGCAATCCATTCGACATACCTGGTTGGGCGAATGAACTTGCATCTGAGAAGTCTTTCGACCTCCTCTTTTATTTTCGACAGGACTTCTGGTGCGAATCTCCTTGGAGTCTGTTTTACATGCTTTTTCCCTTCCATGATAAGGAGTTTTAATTCGACTAAACTTCTATCAAGGCCAGGCATTTCGTCATAGTCCCATGCGAAGCAGTCTTTAAACTCTTCCAGCAGTTGAACTAATTCGACTCTGAACTGGGGGTCCATATTAGCACTTATATAGGTTGGTATTCTTTGTGCTCCCAGTCCTAGATTGATTTCCTCCAACGGATCCTACGCCACCATCTTCAAGCTAGTTGATATTGGATATTTTTCGAACCCCAAAGGTTCGTCATCATAAATGGCATCAAGCTTTTGATCTTGCCATCTGTTCATCATGTCGTCTTTATCTTCTCCATCAATGCCCTAGGGAGGTCATGGTGAGCCTAAATCTTCTTTATTGGCTTTGACAACCATGTATTTTATTTCGGCCTCTAGAGCCGCTTTTAGTTTATTTTCGGCCATATAGGCCGTCAGTTTATTTAATGCTGATGTTTGACTCATCATCATCGTCGAACTCGCTACCTCATCCAGCTGGCTCTATGTTAGAAGTTCCCCATGTCTGGCTTGGTTCACCAATCACTTCTTTGTCCCATTGAAACCGATGTGTTGGGTGAAGGTACATGGAGCAATATGCATTGTCTGATGCCTTTAGATCAAACTCAGCTGGATTTCAAGGAGCTATGTGAGCCAAGTTTCTGTCGAAGCTTCGAATGTTCACGTTGTTTACTTCAGTCATGAAGTAGCTTTGGTCTGCTTCAATGTTTTCGACGATGCCAACAGGACGCCAGATGACTATACGCTGATGCATGGACGAAGGTACAACTCCCACTCCATGGATCCACTCTCTACCCAACAATAAGTTTTAGTTGGCCCTGGAAGCTATGACTATAAACATTGTTGGTCTGGTGATAGTGCCAACTGTCAAGTCCACCTGAATGACGCCCATAGTTGAGCCCACTTTCCCTTCATAGTTCGACAAAACCATGTTGTATGGTTTCGCGTCAGAGTCATCTTTCCCAATCTTTTTTAGCATGAAATGGGGCATTAGGTTCACTGCAGCTCCCCCATCCACTAGTATTTTGTTAACATCTGTATTTTCGACCTTTCCTTTTATGAACAAAGGCTTCAAATGCCCTCTCATTGATTCGTCTGGCTTCTCAAAGAAAGCATTATGTTCTTAGACACAGCCATTGTTCATGATGTAATAACACACAGGTGTCGCTCCCGGGATTTTCATCCTAGTACAAACACGAAAGTGGCGCGAAAAAGGTAGAGTCGCCAGCCATGCATTTTTATCCCGAAGGAACGGGAAAGGTAATGCTGCATAAACCTGAGGAAGAAGGAAAGGACAAGGTCTTGCGAACCAAAGATCTAGGTTCGGGAGTCGGTTACATCCTGGGAAGGTATTAGCACCCCAGATCGTCCGTCGTACCCGACGGGATCCATGCTTGCTTGTTTTGTTTCAAAGGGTGAGAAATAACACGAATGGTGCTGAATAAAACTGCTGACCGGAATGAGAATGGAAATGAGAAAGGGAACTGGAAAATAAAATGGAAAGAAAGAGGGAAATGTAGGGAAAATAAAGAATGTGCTCGAACGGGCCCTACCCCGCTGCCTACGTACCTCATCGGGATAATGAGGATCAGAGTCGACGTAGTTCGCCTCAATAAGGCGGGAACTATTTGTTTATGTTTTTTAGGATGACGTTGCCATAGCTCTAGCTCAGGTGTTACCGGCTTTGACTCGAGGGTGTTTACCGTACCGCTGTTTGAACTGTCGAGGCAAGTCATGTTCATCCGTAAAGAGTATGAGATGAGAAGAGAAGACGCGAAGTCTTTGTTGATTGTCTTTTATGAGAAGTGTTTTGGAGTTTATTGTTTGTGATCATTCTCATACTAAGACCTATCCATCGTAGTAAATACTTACACCTCGCCCCGAAACAGGATGTGTATAAGTACTCCGCAACAATGTCTTATGGTGTACAAGAACGTTCGGTTTTTATTAAGTGTCTTTTAGATTTTGTTTGAAGATGAGAGAAAAAGACTTAAATCGGTAAAAGTACAAAAACTAAGGGGGACTAAGACCAATCCTAAGTTATTTATTACGCACAAAAGGGAGATCCTAATGGTTAGTGAGGTTTTCTAATCCTAAAGGGAAAAGAAATAGAATGCAACTTACTTCCTAGAGAAGTTAAGTTGATTCTACAAAAGAAGGGGGAAATCCTACCAAACACAAGTATGAAAAGAAGGAAATGAATTAAATGCATAAAGAAAATGCATAAAAATAAAATAAAGGATAAGGTAAGGAAACTTACCTCAATCTTCCCCTCTACAAAACAAAGGTTAATGTGCATTTTATTAAAAATGAATGAGGTAAACACATACCAAACAAATCCTAAGGCAACTTGGACCTAAACTAGACTGAATCTTAAGTTCAAAGGTGCCTACACTAAGCTAAAATAAAATTCAGCAACTATTTACAGCACTCAAACACACAATCAACTATGAAAACAATGCATAACATAAATCAGCTTTTTACAGCCATCATGCAGCATGAAAAGGTAGGTGTAAAAGGTCAAATACAACATGCAAACAAACAAACAACATACATTTTACAGCACCTATATGCAAAAACAACTATGAAATGCAAAATCCAAATTTGATTATTTTCATATTTTAATGCACAACTCAATGAAAAATGCACCAAAATCACCATGAACATGCATTTGAACCTAAATCAACATATATAAATGAAAGATCAATGAACATTTTTTGGGAGATTATGCAAGAATGCATCACATGGTTGATTATGCAACAAGTAATGCAAAATGTGGCACATGAACATGCATATGAACATAATGAGCATTGATCATGAACAAGCAATATGATGGATCAACAAGAATGCCAAACTCAATGCAAAATTCAGAATTGAATTAATATAGATGATATGATCAAGCATGCAACCAAATGCACATACATACATGATTATGCCACATACATTGATACAATGGAAATGCAAAATGATTAAATGCAATGTGAAACATGTAAAAACAGAATGCGACATGATTATTACATGCCAAATGATGCCTAAACATGGCAACAAAATACAAGAAACCAAGCTATACACAAAAGAACACAAAAACGCATAATACGCAACATGAACGAAATCGTGTCGAAA
Organism: Lathyrus aphaca; assembly: GCA_963966055.1. Lineage (NCBI taxonomy): Eukaryota > Viridiplantae > Streptophyta > Magnoliopsida > Fabales > Fabaceae > Lathyrus > Lathyrus aphaca. The sequence goes on along the minus strand of OZ014523.1, from coordinate 225,320,694 downwards.
CGACTCGAAATGGGGGAATGAGCTACTGGAAATGGACCCAAAAATTCCCTAAAATCAATACCTAAACATGCATGAACCATAGAAGCACTAGGAAGCAAGATTGAGCAAGAAAATAAGCTAAAAATCCAAAAATGAACAGCGTTAACTGGTTAACCAAATCGGTTAACCCGTTAACGGACCCTGGACAACACTAAAAATGGCCAAAAATGCATGCGTTAATCGGTTAACCAAATGCGTTAACCGGTTAACGCTGAACAGAAAGTGAAAAATGCTTTTGAAATAAGTGCTTTTGGCCACAATCTTCCTTCTAAACAACCCTAACCCCCACCTAATCATGCTAACACGAATTTCTACTCAATTAGGGCTTATTAACACATGCTAGAATCTATAACAAGCTACAATCCTAACTTCTAACCCATCAAAAACCACAAATTGCAAGCAAAACTTAACGAACACGTAATCAAACATAAGCAATATGAAAAGCACTTAAAGAATGCTGAAATGGCGAGATGAAGAGAATAACTTAAAGGAAAAGTGATTTAGATCACCAACCTACGAAGCGGAGAAGTGCTTCGGTGAATGTTGCAAGAATACAGATCTTGATCAAAGAGAAAACCAAGAAAATCGCGAATCCGCAAAATAAATGCGTTCTTGATGCTTGAACCTTCGTGTGCTTCCGATAAGCCGAAATCCTCACAAAAATCACTAGCTTCTTCTTCTACAATCCACAATCAATGGAGGTTGGGGCTTAAGCTTCAAGATCTTCAATTTTCAATGTGAAACTTGAAGAGCTTATTCAAAAAGCTTTGGTGAAAAGGGAAATGGAGGAAATGTGAGAGAGAAAAAGTGATTGTGAAAAAGTGAAAAGTTGGAAAATTGTGGGAACCCTTTGCATTGAAGTGATTAATGAATATATAGAGGCTAGGCTTGGAGCTAGGTTTGGGAATGGAATGAGGTTTGGGGCCCAAAAATTAGGCTTGGGATCCAAAATTATGGTTTGGTAGTTAGTTAGGGTTAGGGTTGGAGAGGGAATATTCCTTGGAATATTCCATGGAATACTCTAGAATGTTGTAGAACATGGTAGAAGCATCCAAGGGAAATGAAGTGGAATTGAAGTGTAAAAATGAGAGGGAAAGAATGAAAGGAAATGTGGAAGGAAAGTGGAAGGAAAAGTGGAAAGAAAAGGTAGGGAAAGGTGAAATCTTCCTTTTTGGTTGGTTAGCTTGGAAGTGGTTTGGATTATTTTTGGTATATTATTTTTCTCTTGAACTCCAATGTTTGGAAAGCCTCGATCGACCCCACATCTCATGCGAAGGATGATGAATGATTTATTTATTTTTCAAATCCGATGCAATGATGTGCAGAATGATGCAAGAATGAAGCGTGAACCGCTCGAGGTTGATAATAAATAAGAGGGGAAATTTTGGGGTGTTACAACTGTCCCTATTCAAACACTGTAGACTTGAATGGATGATAGCAGTCGCTTTCATACGTTTGAAGTATGCATGGATTGAATACTAAAAACAACCAGAAAATTTGCACTCGGTGGATGAGAAAAGGGAAATAAACCCAACCATCTGAACTCTGCTTGTGGAGAACTCGGATGTGAAAAGTAGTGAGTTGGTGAATGCTTTGGAACAATGCTGGGAGATTGCTGATTTTCCACGCTACGGGTGGAATTTTGCTGGGATATTAATGACGTGCCGCACAACGGGTGGTCTTCTGAATGCTTTGCCATACTGCGGGGGATTTCAATACTTTGCCACTCTATGGGGATACGTTGCTCAGCTACGGGAGACTTTGAAAATTCGCCACACTACGGGGCTACATTGCTCAGCTACGAGAGACTTTTATTTCGGCCACACTACGGGGCGCTCTTCTCACTACGGGGGACTTTCGATACCTTGCCGCCCTGAGAATGGACTTTTGCTCACTCTGCGGGGATACTCTGGAAATCTTGCCACTCCACGGGGACACATTGCTCAGCTACGGGAGAATTTTGTAAAATTTGCCACACTACGGGGGCACACTGCTCAGCTACGGGAGACTTTTGCTCATTACAGGAGACTTCCATGCTTTGCCACACTACGGGGGCTGCTGCTCGCTATGGGAGACCTTGGAAATTCGCCACACTACGAGGGTTGTTGCTCACTACGGGAGACTTTTTCTCACTACAAGAGACTTTGGCCCACTACGGGGGACTTTGGCCCACTACGGGGGACTTTGGCCCACTACGGGGGACTTTTGAAATTCTTGCCACACTACGGGGGGCACATTGCTCAGCTACGGGAGAAATTTATGAATTCACCACACTACGGGGGCACGTTACTCAGCTACGGGAGACTTTCGAAAACTTTGCCACACTACAGGGGCTGCTGCTCGCTACGGGAGACTTTGGCTTACTACGGGAGACTTCTGCTCACTACGGGAGACTTCAATGTTTTGCCACACTACAGGGGTTGCTGCTCGCTACGGGAAACTTTGGGAATTTGCCACCCGGAGGATGGACTTTGGTCAATCTGCGGCTGGACTTTGAGAATTTGCCACCCAGAGGATGGACTTTGGCCAATCTACGGTTAGACTTTGAATAATTGCCACGCTGCGGGTGGACTTTGAGAATTTGCCACCCAGAGGATGGACTTTGGATATAAACCTTGGATCGAGCATGCATACGTTGAACTGTATGACATGATGTCCCATGACACTGGGGGATAAGTAACAAATCTTTGCTGACTCTGTGGGGAATACATATGATTGTTGATATCTCTGTTGGAGAATAGTGTGACTAGTCTGCCTCGACTTATCACCTTTGCCAAAAATAAATTGGACTTTAGATTCGAAGACCCTGCTAGGGGATTCCTCAACTGCTGGGGATTGAATCTCACCTTACAGATTTCGCTGGGGAATCGACAACTTTTCGACCTAGCTGGGGGAAGACCTGTCAAGGCTCTGCTAAGGAGAAGTCTCTTGTCTACTTGAATTTTCCAAACCTCTGTGGGGAAGGGAACCGTTCAGCTAACTGCAGGGAATTTATGGATTCTTGTAAGAAATGCTTCACTACAGGAAGACGAATCTTGCTAGGGATGATCCTTATTGCTTTGCTAGGGGAAAGAAGGATTTGGTTTGAGATCCGCTGGGAAATAAGATCAAGGAAACCTGCTGAAGAAAAGTTTGACGACTTTACTGGGAATATCTTCGATGCATCTATTGGGGATAACGAAACTGAACCGCGTCCTACTGAGGAGGAAAGATTTCAAGTAGTCTCGTGCTAGGGATCATTTGCTTTGATTCGGGCTTTACCTTAAGAGGATTTTACAAAAGACTTGGTGTCTTTAAACTCTTCAGGAGTATAATTGCCCCGGTATTCTGAACTTCCGATTATTTGTCTTCGGGAAAGAATGAATCCTCATGTGATTGGGGTGGCTTGCCCCAGTATGAGTCTTTGACTAATTGCTCTGGGAGAGATCTGAATCTCAAGGTAATTTCCCCAGTTTGGCTGACTCTTGAGGATATTTCTTGACATAACTGCCCCCGATTCGTTGGCTCTCACCATGACTGGTTGGGAAAGTCCTTACTCAATGGAGCTTTCTCGGAAAAGTGCACATCGACGTGACTGTCTTTCAGAAGCTTTAAACTTCTCAACTTGGCAAGCTTAAGCTTCTGGACTGAATTTCCACATGTGTGCTCTTATGATGCCAAACAAATGTATGCAAGCAAAAAAATGTTTATTTTGAGAATGGAAATTCTAACGCAACACACATGTTAATCTTGAAGTTTTAAAAAGGTGTCGCAAACCTTTGTGAACAAATCACTGGTTGAGATACGACATTATTTTTGATTGAGAGAACGCATGCACATGCAATACCAACAAGGACTTTTAGCACAACTCATAGGAGCCAGGAACTCCATCTCGTGGTAGTACACTCTCAAATTAACCCTGTTTCAGTTAGGACTTTTGAGGGTTGTATCGTGGCCTGGTTCACGGTTTATAGAAACAAAGGATATAAGCTCGAAGTTTATTTGTGCCCGCCCCTCTTCATGATGTTCTCCATTCCAATGTTCAGCCAATTTTCGCAAGCGTTCACCTTTAATAAGGGTTTTGTGTTGATTGAGGAACCATTGATGTTATGAGTTCAATCACTAATCAAGTTATTGTTTGGAGTCAGTCACCCCTTTGTCTTTCGCGTCCGTGCCACACAACTTTGTTCTTGTTTGAGGATATTTCTTGTGTAATCCTTTTCGTCTTTCGCTTTTGCGTTATTTTACTTATCCATAACTTTTGCCTGGACTAATTCTTGTGAATCTTTGATTGCGAAGTCCAGCGGGATGCCCTAATTTTTGCCTAAGTCGCTTATTTTCAAGTTTTGACTTAGCGGGCTTTTCATTTCTTTCTTTTTTGAACAAATCATGTGACATTGTTTGTCTTGATTGCTTTGCGAGGGTTATGACTGCCTCATTCTTTGGTCTACGAAGGATAACCATTGTGGTTTTCAATCTTTGGACCTATTGATTTGGATAACCATTGTGGTTTCTGGGTCTTTGGACCACTGGATTAGCATAGTAGAATGCAATGGATCCTCAAATACACTCCTTTATGAAAGCCTGAATGCTTGGTCCGACTAGCTGACATCTACCCTTCCCCTGGGTTACATGTAAGGGTTTTTTCATGCGAAAAGAAACTCCTACTTCAAGGCTCAAGGGGGTTAGCGAGGGTTTATCTCCCTTATATCTTTTATGTTTAGGGATTCGAAACAAAGCTTGTACATCGTCAATAGGGTTTTATTCGAGAGCACACAATTAGAGATTCTTGCGTTTTTGTTTCATCATTCTCCTTCATAGAATTTAAGCATGAGAATTGGTATTGTGGTGTACACATGCAAAATTGCAAATGAATTACTTCAAGAAAAACATGTGAGTTTTATTATTGCTAACATTCAAAAGCAAACAAATTTCATACATGTAGACAAATGTTTTAGCATATAAAAGAAACTACAAATGGAAGTGTAGTAAAGAAACTGAATATTGCCGTTGTTGAGGAGGCTTGACTCCGTCTGGACCTATCAGTCTTGGATACTTTCAGTGATCAATAGCTCTTTCACTGACTTGTAATCTTCAATTTGCAGCCGTATACTCAACCATGGAAATCATACCTCTTCTTCTAGTTATTCTGACTCTGACACGAGACATCTGAAGGAAAAAGTGAAGTTGGGGAGTAAAGTTTCCCCATAAGGTTGCTCGGAAAGACCTGATGATCTTCTGCCTACGTATCTCCATTGACCTAAGACTAATGAAGAATCAGAGCGACGTAGTTCCCCTCAATAAGGATGAAAAAAAAATTAAAGAAAAACAAACAAACAGTTGACATTGCTGAGAGTATCTGAATACTGATGGCTTTATTTGCTTCCTGAAGATTCCAGCTTAACGTGGACCATCTGGTAAAACAACCGTGACACCAGCTCCGTTGTGATTAGGCATTGGATTCTGGAGTACATTCGGGCGAGATGCAAAATTGATCGCCTTGGAGTCAATTAGGTCTTGTACCTTGTTCTGAAAAGCCCAACATTTCTCAATACTGTGCCCCTGGGCACTCGAATGGAATTCGCATCTTGCATTGGCATCAAAGTTTGGAGGTAGATTATCAGGAGAAGGAGCTCTCATGGTACGAAGCTCGAACATGTTCAACTTTAGCAGCTCTAGAAGCAATACAACATATGGGCATGGGATGGGATCAAGTCTGTGATTTCTCGCTCTTGTTCTTTCCTGATTTGGTCTCTGCGCCTGATATTGCTGACCTTGAGGTTGTGGTTGATCCTGAGGAGTAATAGTCACATCAGCTGTTTGGTAGTAACCTTGAGAACGACCACTGTCTTGGCCCCTATACACAGCATTGGTCTCGCCTTCTCTTCGTCTTTGGCCATTGCCACAAGGTTTCTTCACACCAGAAGAACTAGCACTGCTTGCATCCTGGATCTTTCCTAATTTCAAGAAATTTTCTATCCTTTCTCCAGCGATGACAATATCAGAAAAACCAATGGACGGGCAGGCGGCCAGACGATCCAAGTAAACACCTTGCAAGGTTCCCATAAACATATCGGCCATTTCCCGATCGAGCAATGGAGGTTGAACTTGTGCGGCCAGCTCACGCCACCTCTGAGCATACTGCTTAAAACTTTCCTTAGGTCCTTGAGACAAGTTCTGTAACTGAGTGCGGTTTGGAGCCATATCAATATTGTATTGATACTACTTGAGAAAAGCTTCAGCTAAATCTTTCCAGCATCGGATAGAGACCCTGCTTAGCTTCATGTACCAGCTCAATGAAGCTCCAGATAGACTATCTTGGAAGAAATGCATCCAAATTTTCTCATCATCAGTGTGAGCCGAGATTCTACCAAAGTATGCATGAATGTGAGTTCTAGGGCATGTGTTGCCGTTGTACTTGTCAAATGATGGCACCTTGAACTTAGGAGGGATTCTGACTCCTGGCACTAACCCAAGATTGGTTACATCGATGCCCAGGGAATTCTGACATTCCATGGCCTTAATCTTCTCCGCCAGATCTTCATACCTTCGATTGTTGACCTCATTCATATTACCCATATCAGCATCCAGTAGAGTGAACTGGTCTTCCTGAGTGTCTTCATTACGGGCCACAGTCTCATTTAGATTTGGCCCTCCGTTACGGGCAGCATTAGGATCCACATTCTCAGTTGGTGTTCCAGCATTAGCATTCCCACAGGGTTGCTCAACCATCAACCTGAGACACTCTTGATTCTGAGCAATGCCGGTCATCATGTCCATGAACTGATCCATCCTCTGTCGGAGCTCATTGAGATCAGTCTGCATTCATTCAGCCATTCTCAACCGGTTTCTTTTTGTTGGATACCGATGAACGCGTTGACCAGCTATATTGCCTGAAGTTGAATAAGTTAGGAAGTCCGAAAAACCTGTAAAATGAAAAATATGCAAATCATGCAGTAAATGCGTATGATATGTTCATGAGGATGCGACATGCGATCCTGCAAATGAGTAAGCATGTGTTAGTAATGCAAGCATGCAGAGGATGTTATGCAATGCACTGGCGTAGGTCAAAGGTCTGGCGATCACTGGTCTAACATTGGTGTTGAGAAGACAGTCATGTTCTATTAAAGAATCGTGATAACTGTACCACCAAAATCCCGGATTTCAACACCAAAGGACCATGTAGAACCTGATCATAATACTGAATAATGTTGGCAAAGTGGGTATGTTGGAAGTTTCAGGGTTCCTGCAAAGTTGTAAACCCCTCCCATCTAACGGGTATGCTACACCGAGTCAACATCACAAACTCTCAAAGTCGGATAGCAATAATACGTTCACCATTTCTGAGAAATGGCTCATGACCAAATCAGGGAATCGGTTTGGCATTATGTACTAACCAGGGAGGTCTCAGCTGAGTACGGGGAAAACAAGCATCCCTTATAAATCCTCAGCTTCAAGCACTTAATCGAGAAACAATAGTACATTCATCCTGAAGGGTACAATACTATCGTCATACGAACAATTTTCCTTGACTGGGTTCCTATGAGAGAACCAGGCCATCCTATGCGAGTTCCCAGTGGGCCCTCAGATGCGAGTGGGTTTGCCAACATATGTGGTCTGCCACTGTCATCACTGGAGAGGGATGTTTCCACAAAGGCTCTCAATGATCGGTCCCCAGCTGTAGATAACCATCAAGGTTGTATCCCGAAGTGAGGAAGAACCCCCACACAAGATAGTTCCAAGACAGTCGCAACCTGGGTGTGGAACACATCGCGACTCATCATGTAACCATGCGAGTACAACATGTCCACGCTAATCCTATAGTGCATTCAAGTCGGGTAGTTGGCTTATCTCACAATAACTCCCATCCCGCAGAAAAAAAGAAACCAGCACAGCTAGACAGTGATAATGATGCATGATAAATACTGAAAGCAGTAAATAAATGCCGTAAAGTAAAGCTGTAAAGTAAAACTGTAAATGAAAACAGTAAAGCTAAACTAAAGCACACATCAACAAACAGATGAACACCGAAAGAAACAAAAACAAACAAGCGCTAGGATTGACTCTACAAGGGAAACCAGAGATTCTAGGCTCGTCCCCAGCAGAGACGCCAGCTGTCGCTCCCGGGATTTTCATCCTAGTACAAACGCGAAAGTGGCGTGGAAAAGGTAGAGTCGCCAGCCATGCATTTTTATCCTGAAGGAACAGGAAAGGTAATGCTGCACAAACCTGAGGAAGAAGGAAAGGACAAGGTCCTGTGAACCAAAGATCTGGGTTTGGGAGTCGGTTATGATCTGGGAAGGTATTAGCACCCCAGATCGTCCGTCGTACCCGACGGTATCCACACTTGCTTGTTTTGTTTCAAAGGGTGAGAAATAACACAAATGCTGCTGAATAAAACTACTGACTGGAATGAGAATGGAAATGAGAAAGGGAACTGGAAAATAAAATGGAAAGAAAGAGGGAAATGTAGGGAAAATAAAGAATGTGCTCGAACGGGCCCTACCCCGCTGCCTACGTACCTTATCGGGATAATGAGGATCAGAGTCAACGTAGTTCGCCTCAATAAGGCGGGAACTATTTGTTTGTGTTTTTTAGGATGACGTTTCCATAGCTCTAGCTCAGGCGTTACCGGCTCTGACTCGAGGGTGTTTACCGTATCGCTGTTTGAACTGTCGAGGCAAGTCATGTTCGTCCGCAAAGAGTATGAGATGAGAAGAGAAGATGCGAAGTCTTTGTTGATTGTCATTTATGAGAAGTGTTTTGGAGTTTATTGTTTGTGATCATTCTCATACTAAGACCTATCCCTCGTGGTAAATACTTACACCTCGCCCCGAAACAGGACGTGTATAAGTACTCCGCAACAAAGTCTCATGGTGTACAAGAACGTTCGGTTTTTATTAAGTGTCTTTTAGATTTTGTTTGAAGATGAGAGAAGAAGACTTAAATCGGAAAAAGGACAAAAACTAAGGGGGACTAAGACTAACCCTAAGTTATTTATTACGCACAAGAGGGAGATCCTAATGGTTAGTGAGGTTTTCTAATTCTAAAGGGAAAAGAAATAGAATGCAACTTACTTCCTAGAGAAGTTAAGTTGATTCTAAAAAAGAGGGGCGAAATCCTACCAAACACAAGTATGAAAAGAAGGAAATGAATTAAATGCATAAAGAAAATGCATAAAAATAAAATAAAGGATAAGGTAAGGAAACTTACCTCAATCTTCCCCTATACAAAACAAAGGTTAATGTGCATTTTATTAAAAAGGAATGAGGTAAACACATACCAAACAAATCCTAAGGAAACTTGGACCTAAACTAGACTCAATCTTAAGTTCAAAGGTGCCTACACTATGCTAAACTAAAATTCAGCAACTATTTACAGCACTCAAACACACAATCAGCTATGAAAACAATGCATAACACAAATCAGCTTTTTACAGCCATCATGCAACATGAAAAGGTAGGTGTAAAAGGTTAAATACAGCATGCAAACAAACAAACAACATACATTTTACAGCACCTATATGCAAAAACAACTATGAAATGCAAAATCCAGATATGATTATTTTCATATTTTAATGCACAACTCAATGAAAAATGCACCAACTTCACCATGAACATGCATTTGAACCTAAATACACATATATAAATGAAATATTAATGAACATTTTTTGGGATATTATGCAAGAATGCATCACATGGTTGATTATGCAACAAGTAATGCAAAATGTGGCACATGAACATGCATATGAACATAATGAGCATTGATCAAGAACATGCAATATGATGGATCAACAAGAATGTCAAACACAATGCAAAATTCAGAATTGAATTGATATAGATGATATGATCAAGCATGCAACCAAATGCATATACATACATGATTATGCCACATACATTGATACAATGGAAATGCAAAATGATTAAATGCAATGTGAAACATGTAAAAACAGAATGCGACATGATTATTACATGCCAAATGATGCCTAAACATGGCAACAAAATACAAGAAACTAAGCTATACACAAAAGAACACAAAAATGCATAATACGCAACATGAACGGAATCGTGTCGAAACGACTCGAAATGGGGGAATGAGCTACTGGAAATGGACCCAAAAATTCCCTAAAATCAATACCTAAACATGCATGAACCATAGAAGCACTAGGAAGCAAGATTGAGCAAGAAAATAAGCTAAAAATCCAAAACTGAACAGCGTTAACTAGTTAACCAAATTGGTTAACCCGTTAACGGACCCTGGACAACACTAAAAATGGCCAAAAATGCATGCGTTAATCGGTTAACCAAAAGCGTTAACCGGTTAACGCTGAATAGAAAGTGAAAAATGCTTTTGAAATAAGTGCTTTTGGCCACAATCTTCCTTCTAAACAACCCTAACCCCCACCTAATCATGCTAACACGAATTTCTACTCAATTAGGGCTTATTAACACATGCTAGAATCTATAACAAGCTACAATCCTAACTTCTAACCCATCAAAAACCACAAATCGCAAGCAAAACTTAACGGACACGTAATCAAACATAAGCAATATGAAAATCACTTAAAGAATGCTGAAATGGCGAGATGAAGAGAATAACTTAAAGGAAAAGTGATTTAGATCACCAACCTATGAAGCGGAGAAGTGCTTCAGTGAATGTTGCAAGGATACGGAGCTTGATCGAAGAGAAAACCAAGAAAACCGCGAATCCGCAAAATAAAGGCGTTCTTGATGCTTGAACCTTCGTGTGCTTCTGATAAGCCGAAATCCTCACAAAAATCACTAGCTTCTTCTTCTACAATCCACAATCAATGGAGGTTGGGGCTTAAGCTTCAAGATCTTCAAGTTTCAATGTGAAACTTGAAGAGCTTATTCAAAAAGCTTTGGTGAAAAGGGAAATGGAGGAAAAATGAGAGAGAAAAAGTGATTGTGAAAGAGTGAAAAGTTGGAAAATTGTGGGAACCCTTTGCATTGAAGTGATTAATGAATATATAGAGGCTAGGCTTGGAGCTAGGTTTGGGAATGGAATGAGGTTTGGGGCCCAAAAATTAGGCTTGTGATCCAAAATTATGGTTTGGTAGTTAGTTAGTGTTAGGGTTGGAGAGGGAATATTCCTTGGAATATTCCATGGAATACTCTAGAATGTTGTATAACATGGAAGAAGCATCCAAGGGAAATGGAGTGGAATTGAAGTGGAAAAATGAGAGGGAAAGAATGAAAGGAAATGTGTAAGGAAAGTGGAAGGAAAAGTGGAAAGAAAAGGGAGGGAAAGGTGAAATCTTCCCTTTTGGTTGGTTAGCTTGGAAGTGGTTTGGATTATTTTTGGTATATTATTTTTCTCTTGAACTCCAATGTTTGGCAAGCCTCGATCGACCCCACACCTCATGCGAAGGATGATGAATGATTTATTTATTTTTCAAATGCGATGCAATGATGTGCGGAATGATGCAAGAATGAAGCTTGAATCGCTCGAGGTTGATAATAAATAAGAGGGAAAATTTTGGGGTGTTACAATAGGCCTTGGTCCCACAGTACTATCTATCATATTTTCTTCTTCATCTTCGAGTTCCATTATTCTGTCATAGTCCCTAGGAAGGACTGAAACCAGATTGCATATTACGTCGAATGACCCTTCTTTGTCAGACTCAAAATTGTCAGTTGCCTCGTCACTTTCTGATATTATGTTGGTGGGCTTTGACAACTGCAACATGCTGCTGGTGTTGTCTCTTTTGTGAGCTTTGTATTTCTCTGCCTGAGTGTTTCTGCTAGACTCTGCCTTATTTTCGCCAGTATTTTTCTTCTTGACATTGAGTCCTTCTGCCGCATCTTTCTCAGCCCTTTTCTGCCTCTGGAACCTCCTCCATTGAGATTTCTACATGGGACTTTTTCCTTTGTAGTTCTCTGAGGGGTAAGGTCTTGGCTTTTGTTTCCCAGTTTCTTTCTTCACTTCGACTGAAGATCCTCTCTGGACTTCGAAATTCTTCCATCTTCTTGGTCCTTGGGCATCTCTAATGGGTAGCACCCATCTATCATCAGGTACCTTGCCAGATGGTTTGTAAGTGTTGTGGTATCTTCCCCCAACACTCTGAAAGTAGTACTGTCTCTTTATTGGATCACACCTACATGTTTCGACTGCTGGTCTTGGTCCCTAGTTTCCCCTTACTTTAGTCTTCTCCACAGTTTCCGAATTTGCTGCTGCTTTTCTGTCGAATACGGCATTGCATCTTGGGCATAACATCACTTCAGTCTTCTTCCTTTGACATCTTTGGATAAATTCCTCCAAGTTCTCTTCTTCTTTTGGGTAGACTGTTCTTTGGTATTCCTCTTTACGACATTCCTCTTTTTCTTTATTCTTTCTAGAGGCTTCCACCATATTGATGTCTATTTTCTTTCTCCCAATAATGCTCAGTTTGTCCATCTTTTTAATGAGGATTGCTTCGACAATTTTCGCCTTGGCTTGCACGGTGCCCTCGTTTGCAGTCTTGATAACACTGGTGAGGTCCTTGACCTCTTCTTCTTCTATTTGGTTAGGGGCAACAACTTCAGCAATTTTATCTTTGTTGTCGAGGCCTTCAGGAGCCTCCTTCTCAATGCTGAGGGGAACATCTGATTCTCTCTCATTGTTCTAATAAATGTCTCCCCAACCTGTTGGGTGGATTTTTTTGATGTCAACCTGGGCACTGGCAGGAGCGGTGTATTTCACCAAATAGTCAAACTTTCCACTAGGCTCTCCCAAAGTTCCCCATATTATTCTTTTGTCGAAACCTTCAGTAGCTTCTTTCCTCATGCTCTCAAAGTTTTCAGTAACCCTAGTTTTGTCTTGATGGTCGAAACCCTCAATGGCCTCAACTTTGTTCTGGTCATTGAAAGCTTTAATAATTTCCACATTGGTGGCCTTGTTGAGACCCTCAGTAGTCTCAGCCTGTTTTGGAACATCGAAACCTTCAGTGGTCTTGATGTCCCTCTTTGCCTCAGGGTCTTCAGTAACCTTGATCAGTATAGGCATGGTTAATTCATCTTCAGATGCTTCTTCTACGTTGGGCTGGACTGGGAGATCTTCATTCACCCCACCATATTGACGTAGGTGTCGAAACCTTCAGTGGCTTCGATCATCTCGAAGTTATCATCAGACATTTTCTCTATTTTGACCAAGTTCATGTCAAATGGTTCAACATAGTTGTCCTCCAGGATCTGCATAGGATTGGTGTCAATCCTCATTTGTTTTTTTGGTTTGTCTCCAAACCCCAGCCTTCCATCCTGGATTGCATTTTGCACTAGATCCCTGAAAAGAAAACATTGAGAGGTTTTATGGCCCAAGAAATTATGGTACTTACAAAAACCTCTCTTTTTCTGTTGGTCAATAGGGGGTTCTTTAACACCTGGAGGTTTTATTAATTGACCATCCTTTACCAACAAATCAAAGATCTCGTCACATTTGGTGACGTCGAACGTATATGTTCTTTTAGGGAATTTATTGTTCTTCTCTGGTTCGACAGGATTCTTTCCATTCGACGGAGTTAACATTTTGCAAGAATATGGTGGACCTTGCTTTCATTCTGCCAGGTCAATTTCTTGCTCGTCAAAAACGACTGTTTCGTCCTCGTCACAGTCATCTTCTTGGAACATTCCTACAAAGGCTACCCTTTATTTTTTTTACCTTTGTTGGCTCTAAACTTCTCAGCTTTTAGCCTTTCGATCTGCCTTACCCTATCCGCTAATTATGCAATATATTTTAAGTATTGAGTATCTAGTTTCTTCCTTATGGAATAGTCTAGACCTCTTGCAGCCATTTCGACCAATTCTTGTTCTGGCACTTGCGTGAAACATCTTGCCTATAGCAATCTGAATCTATTAAGGTATTCTTCTATATGTTCTGAGAACTTTCTTTTAATGCTTGCCAATTCTTTTAGGCTTATCTTAGTTTGTCCCATGTAGAATTGTTCATGGAACAATCTTTCCAACTGAGTCCATGTATGTATGGAACCTACTGGTAGGGATGTAAACCAGGTGAATGCGTTCCTTGTCAAATAACTTGGGAAGTATTTCATCTTTAAATTTTCATTACGTGCTATTTCGCCTGCTTCGATCAAGTAACGCGTTATATGTTCTATGGTGGATTCACTAGTATCCCCTGAAAACATTGTGAATTTTGGGATTTTCCACCTTGGGGTAGTTCTTGTTGTTGAACATATTCAGAGAGTGGGGAGGTGTAACTGTGCCTGTGAAATCCCACATTTTCTCCATTTTGCGCCATTATTCTTTCGACCATAACTGCTAAATTGTTTTTGACAGGTGGGTTATTATACTGCATTCTTTGTTGTAAAATATCATCAACGTCTTTACCTCTCTGTACTAACAACCTTCTAGGCTCCTGTTGGATAGGGACTTCGACGCGAGGGTGTTCGACTATCTCTTCTTAGATCCTTAGATTTTCCTGAGGGTTGTTTAAAGGTCTCTGATTTATTGTTGATTCTTCTTCGACATTGATTACTGGATTATGGACCACCGGCTCTCTCTGTCGAATTTGGGGCACTCCAAAGTATTCAGCAATACACACCATTTGTGTTGCCAATATTTGGTTTGTTTGAGTGGTGCTTTGTATTAAAGGGTTAAACACTTCCCCCATTTGTTGAGTCAACCTATGGACCATTTCATGGTTACTTTCGTCCATTTGTTGACGGATTGCCTGCGCAGAGTTAGTTGTAATTGCTGACATGTGGAATCCTGTTGGGGGTTGGTTTGGTTTACTAACGTTCCCACCATAACCTGAACCTTGTAGTGGCGAAGACATGTGGGCCAGAATATCAGAATATAATGGTGTTGCGTTATGCAAACTAGCCATCATTAAAGTTGGCATTCTATAAGGTTGTTCCCTTCCAAACATAGGTGTGGAAAAATTCGTTTGATAGGGCCTAAAGTTATTTCCCCCCAGGGGGAGGAGTACTTATAGGTATCGAATGCCCTATGTTGGAGGAGCTGGGTCCGCTTTGAGACAATGACATCCCTGGTATCGATCCATACATTGAGGGATTTCCTCCTTCTGAAACGTGGAGTGTTTCCACATTCCCTCCCGTTGAAGGAATGGCACTGGAAACTGGAATTTCATCATTATTTACTGGTGGTGGGATAGCCATTTTCCTTACTCTAGTTCGCCTAGGTCTTTCTACGTCAGTCACGGCTAATTTACCACTTCGTAAAATCATACAACGTAATAAACTCTTTTTGGATTGAGAATCCTTGTTATTACTTTAGCACTGTGCCCCACCAGGTGTGACGATTTGTTCGCTGGTGTATTTGGCGAACAACCTCTGGTTTACCAATTCCTTGGAAAAGGGTCACTTGCAGGACCAACCACACAAGTCTTAGGACACATGTGCTAAGTATTAAAGGATGGATTCTAAATATGAGTTTTATTGATTCTTATATGCTCTATCGAACAATTACTTAACAAGATTGTTCTTATTGATATTACAATAGGGTGATGTTTGTCTAATGAAACTACCAAAGAAACTTAAAGTTTGCATTAAAGGTTTGTTGAAATGTAAGTTAATTTAGGAAGTAAATGACTGGAAACTAGATTGCTTTAAAAGTAAATGAAAACATAAACTTGAACAAGATATGAATGAAAAATTTAATTTTATAACTAAAAATGAGATGGTGTTTACACGTACATTTTTCCAGATAATTCTCCTTTCTCTTTACACACGAGTATTAGAGTAATCACAGAAATGTTGTATAGAAATTTACACATACTTTTCACAAAGCAAACTATCCTATTTATATACAAATAACATAACCGTCGAACAACGGTCAAATCCTAAGACTTTTCCACTTGGCATCTTGCATGTTACTAATCCCTAATAATCTTCCACGTACTATTATCTAGCGAATAACCGTTATTCATAGAACTGCTCTTTAAACTGATGAAACGACACATCTCTTTGCCCTGTCGAACCCATTTGAAATTCAAATAGTCCCCATGTCCTCTTCGTCAAATCCTCGTACTTATATCTTGTCAAAAATAAAAAGGATTTTCCAGTAGTGATGTGAAGAACTTCCTAAAGGGCAACTCATCTCCTTTCAACAGACGTTCGTTTACCATAACAAGAGACCAAATCATCACAAACCTTCTCGAGATTCTGGACATGTTTGGAAGAAAGAGTGATCTAAACTGGTCGAAAAAACCTTCAAAGCCACGTACATCACCTATTTAAAATATAAGAGAAGCTGAGAAACTGCCATGTTAGATAATGATGACGTGTAAGGAACAAAGCTTAACAAATCCACCAACTGCTGGGACTCTTTCATGGTGTCGAAATTATATGTATACAGTGTTACATACGTCATATATTGAGTTTGGTAAGTTTAGGGATTTGAGAGTAATGTTATCGAAGCAAGTCTCAAGAGAAAATGTCTTGCTTATCCCTTAGTCGGGAGCCCCTTTTATAGTTATGCTCCTTGAAATAAGCCATCAATGGCTGTCCTTCCCCCTTCCATCGTTACCCCTCATTTACTTTATAACCATCTTCTCTTTATTACCACTTTGAAGGTTTAGTAACTGATGGGCATTGATGCGTCAGAACCGTTAGATTTCTTCAGTTGACCATTGCCCAAATACCCGGATTATGCCTTAAGCGTGGAGTAGTGTTTGGAGTAGTGTTCGACTTTATGAAAGGTGAGTTGGGTGTAAGGAATGATCCAGGAATATCCGTGCTATGAAATAATCTAAGCTATAATGATACCTCCTTTAGGCTATATAGCCCACCTCGTAAAATATTCAGGCATGAACATAAGCCCCTGAGTTATATTCCTATTTATGTAAGCATAATGCTCGGTCAAGTATGAGCTTGGGCATATATTAAGGATAATCAGGCTATATACTCGATCTTCGCATATACTATTACATGGCACAAGGTAACCTATGAAGGGTCACGTCTTTTAGACTTCCTAGTGTTATGATTACTTCAAAGCTTCATGAATAGCTAGCCTCTAGCTATTCTCGAATGTTGAATTTTTCATATTTAAAAGACACTTCTTCCATTTTCTTACGCTCGCTTCCAGCTCTTTGGTTCTTCGCCCATTCAGGAATTTGACTCTTACCATTTACTTTTCTTCCTTTAATTTTTATAGCTATGGTAATCATTATGGATTTTGATGACGAGGGCATGACCATTCATAGAAGCGATGAAGAAAAGAGAAAAATTTGGGAAGAGTATACTTGTTTGCTAGACGCTCCTCTAGGCATAGAAGAACATAGGAAAATTATGAAAAAATTATGCGATGAGGTTCTTTCTTCTGAAAGTGATTTTGACTATGATTCTTCAGGTTCAGTAGAACTTCTAATGGAAACTATTGCACCATTCGACTCTGAATTCAAGATCCATAAGAATAGTATTGCAAACGACTTGGACATTGCTACAGTTCGATCCTTACGAAAAATATCCTCCATTGGCTTCAAAGACAACGTCATCTTGGAAGCATGCATCCCCCAATAACGAGTATGCATTCTCCGCCCAAAGGGTGTTACTGAGGATTTCTTCTATTTCTACCCAAGTATCCTTGAAGACTTTGACATCCGGGTTCCCTTTACTGACTTTGAGATTGATGTGTTAAAAAATGTTAACGTTGCTCCTTCTCAACTGTGTCCCACTAGCCGAGGTTTTATAAAAGCCTTCGAGAGAGTGTGTGAGGTTTTGTTTATTACCCCGACCATAGGTTTCTTCTTTTCATACTTTGAGGTGAAAGGCATTGACAACCGAAGTTGGATTCATTTTAGTGGGATTTCTCGGAGAAGCTTTTTCCAAGCCTATGTGTCAAATTATAAGAACTACGAAGACCACTTTGTCAAAATTCATGGTAGGCCGAGATGCCTCCAGGTTTTGTATGCCTCAGATGGACATCCTTGTTTTCTCCACTACTGGACCAAGAACCCATTATCTATCACTGGGTTTGATTATGATAAATTATCTGAGACTGAGCTTGAATCCTTAGTTATTTTGGATTCTTTCCGCATGATGAAAATTAAGGAACTACTTCCCTTATCTAACGACCAACTTCTTCTTTTTCTGTGTACTCCATTATTTTTATCTATTTTTCATGTTGCCTTTTATTTTTACACTAAACTCTTTCTTTTTCACATATAGGATGACTGACTTGTTTGTCCCTGAGAAAAGAAAATTGATGAAGAGTGCCTTAGAGGCTCGTAAAGGCACCAGAGGTCTGTCTGAATCCAAATCGGGTTTGAGTGGGAAGGAGACCCGGGCTCCTAAGTGTTCCAGAGGAGTAGGTATTAAATCCCTCCCAGATAAATATAAATCTCAGGCCCCAGTGACTTCTGTAACACCCCGATTTTATAATATATTTTATTAAATAATTATTGAGAGTATGGTGGTGTATTTGGAAGATTAATTAGAGAATTATTTTATTTAAATAATAACATGATAATGAGGTGGTTTTATTATTATAATATTATTATTAAATAAAATAAAATAGTAAGTTGGAGGATTGAGGGGCAAGGTTGTAATTTGGTTATGTTATGAAAAGAAAGAACACAATACATTTTCTCATTATTGTGCTTTTTGACGAAGAATAGAGGGCTCTGAAGAAAAGGGAAAAGAGAAGGGAGATCAAGGATCGTAGAGTTCCAAGGTCAAGGGTTTGTGAAGAATTACTCAATTTCAAGGTAAGGGGGAAGAAAGGGTTTATATTGGTGATCTAGCATAGGAGGGTAATTGGGAGTTCCTTACTCTCTTAGGGATTGTATGTTATTATTGATTGTGATGAAATTGTGATATGAGTATGGATAATATGATGATTGATTGTATGTGTTTGGAATTTTAATGTTGAATTGCATAAATATATGCGTGTTATGAAAATTGAGTTATGAAGGTTATTGAGAATGGAGTAATTAGAGAAGATGAAGAAAACCTAGAATTTTACCAATTTGATTTTAAAATGTTAGACTAGGTGATTGATTAATCTTAGAGGCATAAAATAATATTAAGCACAAAAATTGACCTGTTTAGGGTGCTAAGAGTGAAATAAAATTAACTGAATTCAGACTGGTGTGATAATCCATAGCAGGTTGGAGTTTTAGCGCAGAGAGCGATTGAAAAAATCGCAGTGCTAGCTCAGCGAGCCAAGTAAAGTGGGAATCCCGAGAGCTGTTTGCTCAGCGAGCAGAGAGCTCGCTCAGCGAGACCGGGAGCGTGAGAAATTATATTTTTATTAATTTATTCTGAAAATTACTGAATACTTATTTAATTCTTTAATAGTGTTTAGGACTGAATATGGTGTAGCTGGGACAATGTTCGTTCCTTTAGTTTGAAGATAGTACTTATGAATAATTTGGTTTAAAAAAATCTAATGAGATTGTGTTAATTATGTGTAATGACTTCTGTTTGGAAGATATTCATTATATTGACGGTATGTTGGTGAATGTGAAGAACAGGAGGATCGTGTCATGAATGGTTTTGTTCATGTTTATATATGTTGATGTATGTGTAACCGAGTCTTGCATACGCATACATGTTGGTGGAATAATCATGTCTCGGATGGAGCGTAAGTGGTTATTCGGATTCATTGTGAATCAATGGGTGGGGGATGATCGTGTCTCAGTAGGAGCGTAAGCGATGCATCCGGGTTCGAATCGATGAACTATTGTTGAAGTCGGTACCACATTTGCATTGGGTTGTGGAGTCACATTGCATTTATTTGAATGAATGATTTGTATTGCATGTTACGACTTGTGTGTGATTACTCCTTCAAATTGCTATTTGCACCGTTATAATATAGAATTGTTTCTCACCCCTTTGTTTTTGTTGTTGTGTATGTGCTTCTTTGGAAGTACAGATAACCCAGGTACATGAGAGTGCTCTGGTGTTGCTTGTTCGAGTCATAGGGCACTCTGTTACATAACACGGGAATGGGGATTTTTGTTAGTTTGTTTTTATTTTATTTTCCGACTTTGTTAGTTACGTATCTGTTTGATAATTAAAGGAATTGTTTTATATTTTTGAGATGGTTATACTGTTGAGCAAGAACACAAATGAATTATTTTAATTCCGCTGTTTAATGAAAACTATATTGAATTTGTTTTCTTTTGAAGTGTAACATCTCACTTTTGTATGAAAACTCTGATTTTTTTTATGAATTATGTTATTTTTTAAAATGGGAAAAATGGGTGTTACAATTGGTATCAGAGCAGGTCAGTCCAACCTGCCAGATGTAGAGTCGAGTCAGTCCTTAGAATAGGAGTTGTTGTGTGTCCTAACCTGAGATGTTTGTGGTATCAGAATGGTAGGAAGGAATGATGTTGCTCTTGCTGCGGCTATGTAAGCCATGACGCAGACGATCGAGAATGTTGTTCAGGTGGTTCAGGTTTGAGGTGAGGTTTAGTCTCGAGAATTGAATCAATTCCGGAGTAACAAGCCGCCTAAGTATGAGGGTGGAATCCTGGATCCAGAGGCTGCGCAGAAGTGGTTGAAAGCTGTTGAGAAGATCTTCTGGACTATGGGGTGCACTGATGATGTAATACCCCGTATTTTAATAAAATGCTCTAGATAATATTAATTAAATTTAATAGGGTTCCAGTGTGCTCAGAGAGTTTTCATTTAAAATAATTAGAGCAATTGACGAACTTAAATTAATTGATTAAGTATTATCTGACTTAGAGGTTTTACTAAAATATTTGACTCAGAGACATTTTCGGATGCACTCATTTTGGACCCATCAGGCTACTAACTTTGGTATATCGGTATTATATTGTGTTGTTATAAAAGAAAGAAAAAGAAGAATTTGTGAAAGAGTTAGAAAGAGAAAGGAAAAAAAAGAAAGAAGAGAAAGAAAGGGAAGAAAAAGGAAGAGAAGAGGAAAATGGAAAAGAGGAAACTCATGGAAGCTCAAGAGCTAGAATCATCATTTTTCTTCATCATCTTCATCAAACTCCTCGTCGTTGTAGAGGTGGGGTCATAGTTAGAAACTTTTGCTTTTAGTTTGGATTGAATTTTAGAGTTTGAGTTTTTGGGTTTTGATGGAAAAATCATAAAATCAAGATTTTGAATGGTTAAAGTGTCGATTAAATGCTTGTGAATGGTCATATTATGTGTGAGGATGATCGGTAGTGAGTATTATGAAGTTACTTTGTGAAATGGGTGAGAAAAATGGAGTTTAGAAGTGATTTTTCAGGTTCATAGCAGGTACAATCGATTGCAGCAGAGTGCAAATCGATTGCACCATAGTCCATAAGCGTTTTCTGAAAATCTGGGACTGTGCAATCGATTGCAACAAAGTGCAAATCGATTGCACTTTGTAGCTTTTAAAAAATGAAATTGAAACTGGCGTATCTTTTGAACCGTAACTCTGTTTTGACCCCCGTTCGAAGTGTTGGAAAGATATTTCAATGCTCTATTTGATGAAAGGAAGAAATATTATTTTATATGTGAAATTAATTAATTTGTGGTATTAATCTAGTTGTGGATTATGTGTTAACCATGAAAATTGGATGGGATTAGAGACAATGAGATTATGGTGATAATTGAACTAAAACGTTAGAATTATATGATTAAGAACTATATACTTTAAAGGTATCAAGAATAGTGAAAGAAAGAGGAAACCTTATCTTAAACCAATTGAATGGTCTAGTATTGTGACTAGGAATTGGGAGATGGTATAACTTGTGAGGTATGTAGAATTTACCCTAGGTTGATACAATTTGTTTTAGAGACATGACAATGCTTAGGCGTCGATAATCGAATAGTTTCTTCGGGCTAGGTAGTTGTGATAAGTTGGAAGTTTGCTTCCCTCACGTTTTAATCCTAATTTAATTATATCTGGCTCGTGTCAAGGTTCCACAAGGTGGTACGGCCAGGGAGGTATAATTAATTCGTGGATTCGAATCCCTTAATGGATGACCGTGACCCGTGCTCGTCCTTATGTGGATGGGCAGGGAAAGTATCCATTAGGATAAGTAACGAGTGACCCGTGCTCGTCCTTGTGTGGCTGGGCGGGGAAAGTTACTTTGTGGCGAGGTATCGTGACTCGTTCTCGTCCTTGTGTGGCTGGGCGGGGAAAGTACCTTAGATAGATAATGAGTGACCCGTGCTCGTCCTTGTGTGGCTGTGCGGCGAAAGTTATCTATAGGTAGATAATGAGTGACTCATGCTCGTCCTTGTATGGCTAGGTGGGGAAAGTTATCTACGCGTTGAGGATTGAGTGACCCTTGCTCATCTGCTACAAATATGGTTGGGTGGGGAAAGATGCCTCTAAGTATCTTGTGTGTGCTCCGTTTTGTTACTTTGATGTCTCTAGTTTCATGTGAACTTGAAGTCTAGGTTTTCTCCGACATGGGTATTGTTTAGAATTAAACCCTTAGAGTCGAGAGAACTCTAAGATAGGGAACCCACTGAGATGTTTTTATCTCACCCCATTATTGTTGTTGCTTTTCAGGTTTCTTTTGCAGGTTTGATTTACAAGTGGAGCTATGCTCGGGATGTTTCAAGTGAAGCATAGTTTTAGTCTTCCGCTGTGTATTTCTGTATCTTTGTACAATAATGGATATTGTATTGATCTTAGTATTTTTGTTTTAGTATAATTTCCATGTCTTGTTCCATTTTAGTATTGTTTTAGAATTGGTCAAGAATGTGAATTGTGTTATTAGGCGTCTTATGATGGTGTCAGTACCAAAAATTAACACTTGTATGATATTATTCTAGATATATATCTTATGGGCGTTATAGATGATCAGAAAGTGAGGTTTGGCACTCACATGCTGGAAGGTGAAGCTGAAGTCTATTAGGACAACAGTCTCCAAAGGTTGGAAGCCGCGAGTACTGCAATCACTTGGGTTGTGTTTCGCAAAGAATTCTTAGGGAAGTACTTTTCGAAAGACGTCTGTAATGCTAGAGAGGTAGAGTTCCTGGAACTCAAGTAGGGTAACATGACGGTAGCTGAGTATGCTGCCAAGTTTGAAGAGTTAGTGCAGTATTGTGCGCACTATAACACTGAGGAAGCTATGACCTCGAAGTGTCTGAAGTATGAGAATGGATTGCATCCTGAAATCAAACAGGGCAATATTTGACAGAAGATCAGGAATTATCCAGAGTTGGTGAGTAGAAGCGGGATTTATGATAATGATAATAGAGCTTGGATTGTGCACTACAAGGCTGTGAATGACAAAAGAGGAAAGCAGAGATTCAGTGGTACTCCTTACAGTGCTCCAGCTGATAAAGGGAAGCAGAAAGCTAGTAATGAGAAAAAGCCAAGTGGGGGAGGAGGTACTCCCAGAACACTCAAATGCTATAGATGCCATGGTACGGGCCATTGTGCCAATGATTGTCCTAATGAGGTGAAGAAGTGCTTCAGGTGTGGGAAGCCAGGTCACATGATGGCGGATTGCAGGGCGAATGTGCCTACTTGTTATAATTATGGAGAGCAGGGTCATATCGGTACCCATTGTCAGAAACCGAAGAAACAACAGTCGAGTGGAAAAGTGTTTGGGTTAGTGGGAGCTCAACCTACTAGTGAGGACCGGTTGGTCAAAGGTACTTGCTTTATCAATAATGTTCCTTTATTTGTGATTATTGATACGGGTTCAACACACTCGTTTATTTCTTTTGAATGTGTGAAGAAGCTAGGATTGGAACCTTCTTAGTTGAATCGAGGAATGGTTATTGATACTCCATCCATAGGTTCTGTGACTACCACCTTGGTGTCGTAACTGCCCTCTAACTATTTTGGGTAGAGAGTTCGGAGTGGATCTTATATGTCTGCCACTCAGTAATCTTGATGTGATTTTGGGAATGAACTGGTTAGAATTCAACCGAGTTTATATTGATTTTTTTAGGAAGAGATTATTGTTCCTGACTCTGAAGGAGGAGGCTTTGGTCAATTCAATTTCTACTAAGGAATTAAGGACCTTATTAGAGAATGAAGCAGAGATGTTTGCGGTGTTCGCTTCCTTATCTGTGGAGGAAATGTTTACTATTGAAGAGTTACCTGTAGTGAATGAATTTCTGGAAGTGTTTCCTAGTGATATTTCAGAGTTGCCTCCAACGCGTGAATTGGAGTTCACTATTGACTTGATTCCTGGTACTAGGCCTATTTATATGGCACCATACAGGATGTCTGTGACCGAGTTAGCTGAGTTGAAATCTCAGATTGGTGATTTGCTTGATAAGAAATTTATTAGACCCAGTGTATCGCCGTGGGGGCGCCAATGTTGTTAGTTAAGAAGAAGGATGGTAGTATGCGTCTATGCATTGATTACCGACAGCTGAATAAGGTGACCATTAAAAATAAATATCCACTTCCGAGGAATGACGATTTAATGGATCAACTTGTTTGAGTCTGTGTTTTTAGCAAAATTGATTTGAGGTCAGGATATCACCAAATCAGAATGAAGGAAGAAGATATTCAGAAGACGGCGTTTAGAACTCGATATGGTCATTATGAATATGCAGTGATGACTTTCAGAGTGTCTAATGCGCCAGGCGTATTTATGGAGTATATGAACTGTATATTTCACTCTTACTTGGATCAGTTTATTGTAGTGTTCATTAATGATATATTGATATATTCGAAGTCTCAAAAAGATCATGAGAGGCATTTGAGAATCGCATTGCAGGTGTTGAAAGACAACAAATTGTTCGCCAAGTTCTCCAAATGTGAATTCTGGCTGAAGACAGTGAGCTTTTTGGGACATGTGATATCTGGTGAAGGTATAGCAGTAGATCCTTCAAAGGTCAGTGATGTGCTTGAGTGGGACCCTCCGAAGACGGTAACGGAGATTAGAAGTTTTCTTGGTCTAGCTGGTTATTACCAAAGATTTATCGAAGGAGTTTCTAATTTGGCGTTGCCATTGACTCAATTAACCCGGAAGAGTCAAGCCTTTATTTGGGATGCAGCTTGTGAGAAACGTTTTGAGGAGTTGAAGAAGAAATTAACTTCGGCACCGGTATTAATTTTACCAAATATGAGTAAAGCTTTTGTGGTTTACTGTGATGCATCTAAAATGTGTTTAGGTGGTGTGTTAATACAAGTTGGTAAAGTAGTGGCGTATGCTTCACGAAAATTGAGGGTACACGAGAGGAATTATCCTACCCATGATCTAGAGTTAGCTGTAGTGGTGTTTGTATTGAAAATTTGGAGGCATTACCTTTACGGTTCGCGATTTGAGGTCTTTAGTGACCATAAAAGCCTGAAGTACTTGTTTGATCAGAAGGAACTTAATATGAGGAAGAAGAGGTGGTTAGAATTTCTAAAAGATTATGAATTTAATTTAAGTTACCACACAGGAAAAGAAAATGTAGTAGTGGATGCATTGAGCAGGAAAACAATTCACATGTCAACGATGATGTTGAAAGAGATGGAATTGATTGAGCAATTTAGAGATTTGAGTATGGTTTGTGAAATGACACCTGTAAGCGTCAAGATGGATATGTTGCGAGTAAATAATGAATTTCTTGATGTGATTAAGGAAAGCCAAAGGCAAGATGTGAAATTGGTGGACTTAATTCCTACTAAAGGAAATGATCAAGGTAGTGATTTTAGTTTGGATAATAATGGTATTTTGAAATTCCGAGGAAGAATTTGTGTCCCTGACAGTGTTGAGGTAAAGAAAGCGATTTTGGAAGAAAGTCATCGAAGTAGCTTGAGTATTCACCTAGGGGCTACGAAGATGTACCATGATTTAACAAAGCTATTTTGGTGGCACGGTATGAAGAGAGACATTGCATAGTTTGTTTATGCTTGTTTGGTATGTCAGAAATCTAAAGTGGAACATCAGAAGCCTACGGGGATAATGCAACCGTTAGAAATTCCGGAGTAGAAATGGGATAGTATTGCTATGGATTTCGTGACGGGTTTACCAAATACGGCAAGAGGTTTTGATGCCATTTGGGTAGTTGTAGACCGGTTGACTAAGTCTGCACATTTTATTCCGATCAACATCAGTTTTCCTTTAACTAAGTTGGCTGAGATTGATATTCGGGTTATTGTAAAATTGCATGGTATACCATCTAGTATAGTATCAGATAAAGATCTGCGGTTCACCTCTGAGTTTTGGAAGAGTCTGTAAGAAGCGTTGGGTTCTAAGTTAAAGTTGAGTTCGACTTATCACCCACAGACGGATGGACAATCCGAGAGGACCATTCAGTCATTGGAAGACTTGTTGAGGACTTATGTGTTAGAAAAAGGTGGTGCATGGGATACAGATTTGCCACTAATTGAGTTCACTTATAATAGCAGCTACCATTCGAGTATTGGAATGGAACCTTTCGAGGCTTTATATGGCAGGAGGTGTAGGAACCCTTTGTGTTGGTATGAGACGGGTGAGAATGTTATGCTTGGACCTGAAATTATTCAACAAACTACCGAGACCATTCAGATGATCAAAGAGAGAATGAAGGCGTCTTAGAGTCGACAGAAAAGTTACCATGACAATAGAAGGAAGGATTTAAAGTTCAGTGAGGGTGAGTATGTATTCTTGAGGGTCAATCCGATGACCGGTGTTGGACGTGCTTTAAAATATAAGAAGTTGGATCCTAAGTTTATTGGACAGTATCAAATTATGTAGAGAGTAGGTAAAGTTGCTTACAGGGTGGTGTTACCGCCGGAACTCTTGAATTTACACGAAGTGTTTCATGTGTCGCAGCTCAGGAAGTATGTATCTGATCCGTCACATGTTATCCAGAGGGATGAAGTGCAAATTCGTGACAACCTTACAGTGGAAACCTTACCTTTGAGGATTAAAGATCGTAAAATGAAGCAACTACGAGGCAAGGAGACACCTCTTGTGAGAGTAGCTTGGGGAGGAGCTGCTAGTGGAAGCGTTACTTGGGAACTGGAAAGCAAGATGCGGGAATCATATCCAGAGTTATTTCCTTCAGTTACATTTTCGAGGACGAAAATAAAATAAGTGGGGGAGAGTTGTAACGCCCCGATTTTATAAATTATTTTATTAAATAATTATTGAGAGTATGGTGGTGTATTTGGAATAATAATTAGAGAATTATTTTATTTAAATAATAATATGATAATGAGGTGGTTTTATTATTATAATATTGTTATTAAATAAAATAAAATAGTAAGTTGGAGGATTGAGGGGCAAGGTTGTAATTTGGTTATGTTATGAAAAGAGAGAACACGATACATTTTCTCATTATCGTGCTTTTTGACGAAGAACATAGGACTCTGAAGAAAAGGGAAAAGAGAAGGGAGTTCAAAGATCGTAGAGCTCCAAGGTCAAAGGTTTGTGAAGAATTTCTCAATTTAGAGGTAAGGGGGGAGAAAGGGTTTTATATTGGTGATCTAGCATAGGAGGGTAATTGGGAGTTCCTTACTCTCTTGGGGATTGTATGTTATTATTGATTGTGATGAAATTGTGATATGAGTATGGATAATATGATGATTGATTGTATGTGTTTGGAATTTTGATGTTGAATTGCATAAATATATGTGTGTTATGAAAATTGAGTTATGAAGGTTATTAAGAATGGAGTAATTGGAGAAGATGAAGATAACCTAGAATTTTACCTATTTGATTTGTAAATGTTAGACTAGGTAAGATTAATGTTAGAGGCATAAAATAGTATTAAGCACAACAATTGGAATATTTTGGGTGCTAAGAGTGAAATAAAATGAACTGAATTCGGACTGGTGTGAGAATCCATAGCAGGTTGGAGTTTTAATGCAAAAAACGATTGGACAAATTGTAGTGCTTGCTCAGCGAGCTGGAGCTCACTCAACGAGCGAGGGAAAGTGGGAATCCCGAGAGCTGTTCGCTCAGCGAGCAGAGAGCTCGCTCAGGGAGACCTGGAGCGTGAGAAATTATATTTTTATTATTTTATTCTGAAAATTATTGAATACTTATTTAATTCTTTAATAGTGTTTAGGAATGAATATGGTGTAGCTTGGACAATGTTTGTTCCTTTAGTTTGAAGATAATACTTATGAATAATTTGGTTAAAAAGAATCTAATGAGATTGTGTTAATTATGTGTAATGACTTATGTTTGGATGATATGAATTATATTGACGGTATGCTGGTGAATATGAAGATCAGGAGGATCGTGTCATGAATGGTTTTGTTCATGTTTATATATGTTGATGTATGCGTAATCGAGTCTTACATACGCATACATGTTAGTG
Organism: Lathyrus aphaca; assembly: GCA_963966055.1. NCBI lineage: Eukaryota > Viridiplantae > Streptophyta > Magnoliopsida > Fabales > Fabaceae > Lathyrus > Lathyrus aphaca. Next base: position 225,292,532 of record OZ014523.1, on the reverse strand, counting down.
GAATAATCATGTCTCGGATGGAGAGTAAGTGGTTATTCGGATTCATTATGAATCAATGGGTGTGAGATGATCGTGTCTCAGTAGGAGCGTAAGCGATGCATCCGGGTTTGAATCGATGAACCATTGTTGAAGTCGGTACCACATTTGCATTGTGTTGTGGAGTCACATTGCATATATTTGAATAAATGGTTTGTGTTGCATGTTATGACTTGTGTGTGATTACTCCTTCAAATTACTATTTGCACCGTTATGATATAGAATTGTTTCTCACCCCTTTGTTTTTGTTGTTGTGTCTGTGCTTCTTTGGAAGTACAAATAACCCAGGTACATGAGAGTGCTCTGGTGTTGATTGTTCGAGTAATAGGGTGCTCTGATACGTAACACGGGAATGGGGATTTTTGTTACTTTGTTTTTATTTTATTTTCCGACTTTGTTAGTTACATATTCGTTTGATAATTAAAGGAATTATTTTATATTTTTGAGATTGTTATACTGTTGAGAAAGAACAAAAATGAACTATTTTAATTCCGTTGTTTAATGAAAACTATATTGAATTTGTTTTATTTTGAAGTGTAGCATCTCACTTTTGTATGAAATATCTGATTTTTATTATGAATTATGTTATTTTTGAAAATGGGAAAAGTGGGTGTTACAACTTCCACAACCCGGACGAAGCTTCTCAGACCGATCCTAAAAAACTGAAGATCCTCTCAAATGAATAGATTCATCAAGCTAGCCTGGAGATTCATTCCTTAATGCAAGACCCCGAAGAAAATACTATTTTAGGAGTACTTAAGTTCTGGTTAAATGATTTTGACAGCTTCAGATTCCTCAGTGACCAGCTCAATGCCTCTGAGGATGTCGCCAAGGTGAAATCTATTGGGAAGCAGAAAATTACTTAAAACATTAGTTCCTATTTGATGAGGTGCGCGGTCTTAGCATGATGATTGTTTGAACTCATTGACAGCTCTGAAGAGGTTGAACTCAAGCTTAAAGATGAAATCTCCCATCTGAAGGGAATTCACAAAGCTCAGACTGAGAAACTTATTAATTTGGAAAACTCTTTAGCTGAAGAAAGGAAGGAAAAAGATGTCTTGAGGTTAGAGCACAAGTCGGCTATGTCTCAATTTTATGAGAATCTGAAGCAAGTCGAGGATTTAAACGCCCAACTTCTGGCCACTAACTCCATACTTTTGGCCTCTAACACCGACCTCAAGGAATCTCTTAAAAGGGCCCATTGACATTCTCTCTACAGGAGATGAGGCCTTTGATAGGGCTAAAGAAAAAGTCGTTTTCCTCCATCCAGATTTAGATTTGACAGAAGTAGATTACTTCAAGACGGTGAAGGAAAACCATCTTGTAGAGAGGAAGGACCCGACAGAGGATAACCCGAGAGAAGCCCCAGTCAATGACCTTGAAAAAGTAGACGCTCTTAAATTAAATCTCTTTTTACTTTTCTGTATTTTGTCATTGGAATGCAATGGCTCCCTTTTTTTTGTAATGCCACGATTTTCCGGCTTTTTGAATTTATAATAGTATCCGTATATCCAGCCTTGTTAAGACCTTTAATTTGTGCTTTGCTTTATATTTTGTACAAAGATTCTCCTCATGTATAATAATATTTTGCATATGTATATAATATCCCCTCGGGCTCTTTGAATCAAAACTGATTTAAACTGGTCGATCATGGTGACTCTGGTCCCCAAACAATTACTAGATAGTCGGTCTGTCTGTAATCCTTTATCATCCCATGGTGCAGTACCCGGAGTCCGGGCTTTGGCATAAATCTCATCACCCTCATAGGACCAAGTTTCGATGACATAGAAATGCCATAGGGTTTTCAGTGGCATTTTTCCAAGGATAATTTCACACCTTCCCACCTTCTACTTCTAGACCAAGCGATACAGTCCAGGGACTTGTTCCCTATAAAACCACGATCAACCTGCTTCTTATTTATATCCACATAGTACTTTATCATGAGTACCTCTTCAAAAAAAATTGCGGTCAAGAAATTGACTGAGAAGGCGAAGAAGGATGATCCAAATGTTGGAACTTCTGTTGAATCATCAATTGGGACAATCTTGACTGGCAAAAAATTTGTGACAAAGATGAAATCCCTCATCAAAGGTCATGCTCATAAACATGACTTTGATGCAGATGTTGATGAAGACTGGGTTAACTTTCTTAATTCAGGAGGCTAGAGAGATTAGCCAGCTCAAAAGAGAAAAATTTATGTTTTGTTGCCATTTTGATTGCCCCTTTGTACGGATGTTTGATAATTTGTTGGCCTTCAGGCCCTTTTGATTATAACACACAATGTTTTGGCCCTTCTGAGGCATTTTATATTATATGTTATTTTTTTGCAAAAGAATATTTGTATGTATATGCTAACCCTTATGTGACTTAGGTCGAGGTGTCTTGAGTGGTCAATTATGGGGTACCAATCATCAGTTTTCTTAGCTTGATTCTTGAGACTTGTATTCTCTTGGTATCCGGCTCTTCATTAACGGCCCGAGCCTAAAGTTCTTGAATACCTTTGAGTTTCATGGCCAAAATTACCGGGTATGTACTCGGGTGTGTTAGAGACTCTTAATGCTCATTTAGCCCCAAGCATGTATGTTTTAGATATTGTCATTGAGGAATTTGCAGGTACCATCACACCAGTACGGCGTGGAATGCTCTATATATACGAGACATGGTCTCTCTTTTATAGGATTTCTCCCACAATCCTCTGAAGTATTTGTATGAGGCCTTTCTTAACAAGCCCCAAGCGTAAAGATTTTCCAAGCCTTCATGAAATCTGTAATCAAGGTGAACGACTATGTACTCGGTCGTGCTTGTGTGAGAAACTTGGTTTTGGCTCTTGCGAGTATTTTGGAAGCTCTTTTTCAAGCCCCGAGTCTCTTGTATAGGAACAAAAAGGTTTGAGAGAGACTTTTATGCACACAGATGTAATCAGCATGCATATATAAATTTTTCAACCCTTTCCGGAGCTAGTTTACAGGCAATTGACATGTTATAAGAAATTTCCTACCCTACGCGGATTCAGTCAACACGTTTGTAGGGCGTCCTATGTATGCAGAGCTAGTCAACATATTTATAGGGTTTATCAACCCTTCCCGGAGCTAGTCAACAGGCTTGTGGCTAACCTATGATCACGTATGGAATTTAGGTGTTATAGGAGTTTACTAACCCTACACATATTTAATCAACGCGTTTGAGGGCGACCTGTGTATGTAGAACTAGTCAACACATTTATAGGGGTTTATCGACCTTGCCTTGAGCTAGTCAACAGGCTTATGGGCGACCTATGAACACAGATGCAATCGACGTGTTATAGGAGTTTACCAACCCTATGCAAATTTAATCAATGCGTTTGAGGGTGACCTATGTATGCGGAGCTAGTCAACACATTTATAGGGGTTTATCAACCTTGCCCGAAGCTAGTCAATAGGCTTGTGGGTGACCTATGAACACAAATGTAATCGACGTGTTATAAGAGTTTACCAACCCTACAAGAATTTATCAATGCGTTTGAGGTAGACCTATGTATACGGAGCTAGTCATCACATTTATAGGGGTTTATCAACCCTTGATCATAATCTCTTACTCTATGTACTTGAAAAGTGCACATTTATTAAGCTCGTGTGCCTCATTAAAATCTCTTATAAATTAAGGGAAAAAAGTGCGACCCGATTTCTCTTATTTTTTTGTTGATACATTTACATAAGTTGGCTGACATCCTGTCTAAGTCTAGTTAGATTTCATAACTTAGACACTTTAAACTCCTTCCAATCGAGCCTAGAGATTCAAAGGAGATATTCTCTTATTCTTTATCCCGAAGAGTCTTCCCAACCTCGATTTTGATGTGTGAGCTTTCTATAGTGGTATACTTTACAAGAAAATCAAACTTGCCACTAGGTTGCCCTAGGGTGTCATATATTTTTGATGGATGGTCTTTCTTTATACCCTTCTCTTTCCCATTTGTATGTCGTGCTTTTAACTCTTCACATATCTCCCTGAACCCTGTCTTGTTTTCCTTTGTACCTTTGTCAGCTAGTCAATTTATATGATTGACTGTAGGATTATCCTAACAGGATGCATACTCTATGTTGAGCCCAATATTCACCGAATATTTTGAAGGCCTTCTTTCAAGATATCCCCATAAATTAAGATATTTCTTTCTGAACATGTGCCACATCAGCCTGACTACCAGTTGAGAGTCTACCTTGATCATGCAGCGGGTGGTTTCAACCTCCTTTGCAGATAGTATTATGGTCATCAAGTCATTACACCTAACCTGACGGCCTTGAACCTGCAAATTTTCACAGAGGAAATTATAATGTTAATTTTTCCATGTCAGACATTGCGCCCAGAGCATTATCCTTTGGAACCGCTTTTATCTTCTTCCCCTTCCTTTCAGCTGTTATCTCTAATAATAGAACCTACCCCGAACCTTCGTCAGCTCCTAGGTCTTCGAGTACATAAATATTTACCATGTGAACCTTGAGTTCTGCCTTGATGTCTACCTCATTTTGAGGCTCCTTTTTCTTTAACCTCAGACTATCCTTATAACACTTTCTTGCAAGCCTCTGATCACCTCTAATTATTCCAACCCGACCTTTGCCAATTGGAAACTTCATAGTAGATATAGGGTTGAGAGCGAAGCTTCCAAAGCATTGAACGATGGTCTTCCTATGATAATATTATAAGGAGAAGTAGCATTGCCAGTGAGATACCTGACCCGAACAATTTTTTCTTTGACCGAGTTACCAAAGGTAATGGGTATCGCTAAATGTCCCAGTACCTGTACCTATTCTCCTGAGAATCCTACCAGACTTCCCTTAAATGGTAAGAGCTCAGTGGTATCAAGTTCCATCCCACGAAAAGCGTCCCAATACAACACATTTGTTGAACTGCTGGGTCTATTAATACTCTTTTCATGCTCCAATATTGTATGGATACTTTTATGACCATTGGATCATTTTCATGAGCCATGATCCCTACAACATCTTGCTTAGAGAATGTGACGGCTATGGGGTCTTCATCCAATTTTCTTGACATAGGTTGTTCAATGTGCATGACCGTTCTGGCATATCTCCTTACGGATGAGCTAGTTTCACCTCCTCTTGTAAATCCCCTAGCTATTGTATTTAGCGTGTGACATGCAACATTTATTTCATGACCCACGCCAGTGTCCGAGCTCTTCGTTCGTGAGCTTTTTTTAAAACCCGGGTCTTCACGCTGATGACTCCTTTTATCATTTTATAGGCGTGAATCCTTCATGTATGATAAAATATGTCCTCTCTAGATTAAAGCTTATATTTCCTTCTTTTGTTGTTGACAATCCTTTGTATGGTGGCCCTTGATTCTATGACAACTGCACTACGCTTCAAGATATCTTCCCATGATAGCATTTTCCCTTCTTGGCCGCATAGGTGTAACACCCCAAAATGTTCCCTCTTATTCATTACCCATATCCAATAACTAGTGCTTCAGTGTTTTCATTTAGGCCATACAAAAGAATCAAACATACATCATTGGTTGTGCATAAGGCATATGATCAGTTGATTTTAAAGCATTGGTTATCTAGAGCAAGGGAATGAGAGCCAATTATCTTCAAATAAGGCTCAAGGGTCTATTATATCTCATATCATCTCATTTAATCCCTAAAGGAATATGAGAATGAGGATTCATCAAGAAGTTGGGACAAATCATCACCTCCTAACAAAACAGTCCCAAATTAAGATTTTGGTTTAAAGCAATGCTCTTGCAACTTTTTGGTCCAAACTTGATCTCAAAGGTTTCCATATGTTCTCGAGTATCTAAGGATGAAATATTGTCCATTGGTTCATTTCAGAAGGTTCTCAATTGATCAGTTGTTTGAGAATCAATCAGATTGGGAAAAAGTCAATTGTGCAAAGGAAAAGTCAACTCCTGACTTTTTAAGGTCAAATTCATGTCCCTCAAGTAAAATATGTTCAATGGTAAAGATTTGATCAAGAAATGTCAAAATATTCATCAAAAATCAAGAAATGTACAAAGTTTCCAAATTTAGAAATTTAGGGTTTCCAAAAATGGAAATTTTTGTCAAGTTTGGCACCCTTCTTTGAGGCTCTCTTTCTTCAGGTACAAGCTTCAACTGGAAATTCCCCAAGGCACAAAAGAAAGCTCACATCATGAGTTTCAAATCCATAGCAAGAACACCTCCATTGGATTAAAATTGAGAGAGTTATGATCAATAAAAGTTGAGGATTTCCAAGGCAACTTGGCCTGGCAAGATAAGTCATGGGCGAGCCAGCAGGCCTACAAATGATCAAACACCTTGTGTGCATGTTTTTTCCAACTTCCAAGACAATTATCTCAATGATTCAAGCTTTAAATGAAATAATGTTAAACATCAAACTTGTTCCTCTTGATCTCCTCTACAACTTTCATGTTTGATAATTTTTCATATGATCAACCTATGAAGATTTATGAAGGCTTAAATTGAGGTTCTCAAACTGAATCTTCCATAGGCCCATGGTGCCATGCGTATGCGCTTTGTCTTGCCCAAGAAACCAATTTTGATCAAGTGATTTCCATCTCACTTTTGAGTGTGTTAAAGGTTCCCATTCCATTTGATATAAACATCAATGTTGTTCTATCGTGAGAGATCTTTCCATTGACTTCAAAACCACATCATTTCATTCATTATACATGAAGCATTCTTCCAACAAAGATCATCATTTCCATTATGTATTGACTGAACGAGCTTAGAGGCATTGCATTTTTTGAATCATATTTACACACATACACTCCACATACACATCACATACATTACCTCTTAGGGACACACCAAATTCTTACATTCATGCATACATGCGTGACCATGCAGGGAAGAGGTAAGCATTCAAAAGTAAAACTTAGAAAGCAAGTTATGTTGCAACAACCTCATACACATCAATATCCTGATCACCATTAATCGTTAAACCTCACTATAACTACCATGAGCCTCCCCATACATATGATCACAAGCACACAAATTCTTTCCCTCTTATTTTTCAAATTTGCTCACCTCACCCTTGCATAGTTCAACTCACCACATTTGAACTTGGTTCTAACTATTAACCAAGGTGGTTAACAGTTAACCATGGGTATAAAGCCATTATCCAACTGATTTTGAAACTAACGTCATCATTTCACATTTTTTACACTTTTCACTTTCAAATGTTTTCTCTGAGCTCTCTCATTATCAAAGCATCCACATCATAACCTCCCTGCATCTTCTTCATCCTTCATCAATAAGCAATAATGGAACTTTGAAGAGGATCTAGACTCAAGCTTCATCAACATGTTCAACTTCTACATTTGGATTTATCATCAACATCAAGCACTGCAATAACCTTTATTTAGCCAGTTCTAAGCTCAAGAATCAAGAGGAAGCATCTCTGGTTTTCTGGTGATTCAAGTAGCTTCATATTCAATTTTTTCTCCAAACTTGTTCTTGATTTTTCCTCCTTCAATTTGTACTTAATTTTCTTTTTATGAAGCTTATTAGAAGCATTGATGGATCTGGCTAGTTGATAGGCTATCTAAGAGCATAGTTCAGTTTTTAGGGCAAACTTCTTGGCTTCGATTCTCACTGTGTGCATACTATGTGATTTTTTTACTTTGGATCCATGACTTACGTAGTTTAAGCTTTCAAATGGTATAATTTTTGTTGATTTTGAGAACTTTTAGAACTTACAGTCATCGGAGAGTGGCACGAGGAGATGATTGGAGTTTTCTCTGACCGGCGACCTTCATGCATGTCCATAAACCCTAATTTTCTTAGTTTATATCATAGTCGTCTGATCCTTTTGCATCAACTCTTCTAACGATGCCAACACATTAATAAGGCATGTGCCTCACGCGTGCTCTGATTTCATATTTTGTTGACCTTTGACTGATCATATACATGCTCAATCATCATAGCTACTATGTGCATCATATATGATCTGTTTGATTTGTCTACCTTCCATGTTTGTTAGCAGTGACTGCATCCTAGGGCCATGGATGTGTCAACATGGTTGACTAACATCCATGATAAGATTCATAGGCTTCAACGCATTTTGGACTGGGCTCTTAGTTGTTTTTCACACACCCCACTTCAAGCCCAATGTATTTTTGAACTGAGAATTTACTGTCGTGGCACCCCATTTCTTATTTCTTTTAGTTTTTTAATTTCTTTTTGTACTCTTTCCACTTTCAATTTTTAAAAATACATTTAATCATGAGAAAATTATAAATAAATTCATGGAGCATGTTTACGCATTTAAATAATTTATGTTGATTTTTAATTCTGATTTTGACACTTTTTGGTATTATTTTCATAATTTCCTTTTATTTTCTTTTTAAGGATCATTCTTCATAATGTTTGCATCTTTTCCAATTTAATTGACATAGTTAGAATCTGATTTTTGGTATGTGATTATAGGACATCTTGATGCATTTAGTTCACATTTTTGTTGATTTTTAAAAGCATCTTAGCTTAGGATTTTAGGGCTATCTTTGTGCATCTTTGTGTATGGACTTGTGTGAGATTGTGAACCCTAATTGAACATGTTCCTTAATAATTCTTGACCTATAATTTTGTGACATATTAGCTCACCGATTTCACTTCAAATGATTTGCAACCATTTATTTTTCTCATAGTGTTAATGTGGTTCTTGAGTCATTCTAATTGCATTCATGTATATATGTTCATTAGGTAACTTGAGCTAGGGTTTACCTCCATTTGAATTTGTTAATTTGTGTTACTTGTTGATATGTGTTGAAACCATTTATTAGACACATTATAGGTCATTTATCAAAAATTATAGGTCATTTGCTTTCATGTTTAGGTTCATAAATGTTTGAAACTTGTGTGAATGTGTTTTGACCTAATTTTGTTCATCCTTCTAAGTATGCTTCAACATGATTTGTGTGCATATTTGCATGATCATTATTGCATCTTAACATCATCATTTATGTCATATGAGTTCTGAATTCATTCATTCTTATTCATGTTCATCCCTTATTCTTCATTTGTAACTTGCATTAGAAGTATGCTTCTTTGTTTAAACTTGAACAATGTTTGTTCACTTCTTCTTACTTCATAGTCTTGAACACTTACATCCATGACATGTATGATCATTCAATATCATCCATATGCATTCTTAAATGACATTCACTTCTAACTTTGATGATTGTCCATGCATTTATCCATTTTTGTACTTCATAAGTATTCATCTTGCATAGTTGTTACATAACTTACATTTCTGTGAACTTTTGGTGCATAGTTAAACCTAGCTTGATCTTGTATGATACCTCAGCTCTAATAGGGACCTTGACCCTTAGCTACTGAATTTTTAGAGTTCTTAAGTCTTTGGAACCTTTCATTTCAGTTTCAATTTTGTGTTTTGCTTAGAATCTTTTCTTAAGGTGTTTACTACTTGTTTGTCTACTTTCTTTTAATTGTACTTTAATATTAAATTGTTTTGGTACTAACCTTGTATGCAGGGGCTGTGGTAAGTCTTGAGTATGTGGATGCTTATCCATACTCATACCTTTTCTCTATTCTCTTTTAAGCTTTCTCTTTTGTGTTTGTGACAAGCATTGAGAATGCTTCTTTGACATTAACTTTATATCCTCCCTTTAGGTTCGTAACTCAATTTCTATCTTAGAAGTGAGTAATGCTACCTCTTTAGTTCCTTTTTTTAGGCTTAGGTTTTCTTATACCTCACTTAACCATCAGAACAACCATCCATGCTAACACTTAGGATTGCTAGTCTCCCCTCTTAGGTTTTTACCTTTCTCTCCTTTGGGTCTTCTCTTTTCTCATCTCAAAACAAAACAAAAACATCTAATAAATGGCATATGCTTTCATGTGTCATGAGCCTTAAGGCATGGGGTACTTACATACATCCTATCTTGGGGTGAGTTTTAAGTTGCCCATCATGTAACAAGTCTTTATCATGGAAGTGTATCACAAAGAAAATTCAAGACACTTCTTCATTTAAAATAACCAAAAATTATTAATAAAGGAAGTAAGTCAAGTGTTCTACAAGCCTTGAGTACAATGGAAATAAGTGAGCTTAAGGGTCTTCCTCAGCTTACTTAGTGTGCTTCATTATCATCCCGTCTTGGGGTGACGTGTGAAGTACATGCTCCTTTGTCATAGACTCTAGTACACTTGCTTACGCAAACACTTAAACTTCAAAACTCTTAAAAAAAATCAAAACAGACAAACACATCTTTCCTTTGGGAATTCTTTTCTTATCTCACTCATTCTCATCGAAAGAATGTGCTTCTTCATGTTCTATTGCAAGACAGTAAATGTACTCGATCAAGCAAGCTTGCAAGACCTGAGCTAGAGCATTGATAGTTCCTTTAAAAAAACATAAACAAACAAATTGTCTCATTAGGTTAGGGGAAATACGTTGCTCTGATTCTCATTCCTGGTGAGATACATAAGCAGTTGAGTAGGTCCCATTCGAGCACAACTCTTTCTTTTCCTTACATTGTTCCTCATCTCTTCTCTCCCATTCTAGTGCGTAGATCAGGATACCCTTTGAGCAGTACAAGCAAGCGTGGATCCCATCAAGTACGACAGGCGTGAAAGAGTGTTAATACATTCCCTTCACGTAACCGACTCTCTTACCCGTTCTTTCAGGTTCGTAAGACCTTGTTATTTCCCTTCCCACAAGTTTGTGCATTACCTTTCCCTTTCCTTGGGATAAAAATGCATGGCTGGTGACTCTTCTTCTTTTTCTGCGCCACTTTCGCATTTGTACTTGGATTAATATCCCGGGAGCGACAGCTGGAGACTCTACTGGGAACTCGGGTTCCCCATGCGAGTCTCTCCTAGTGCTTGTGTGTTTATGTTTTTTGGGTGTTTCGGTGTGCGTTTGTGTGCTTTAGTATAAATTTATTGCTTTAATTTACAACTTTATCGCTTTACTTTACTGCTTCTATCGCATTTCCTTTACTTTATATCATGCATCATATATATTATAATGTGGCTTTATTTAGTGGGATAGGATGATACTGAGAGATTAGCCCACTACCCAGGCTCGAGTGCACCTTTTAGACTTTATAGTAGACAGTCGTTTTGCTTTCATGGTATTTTTCCACGGGAGTAGTTGCGAGTTCCACACCCAGATTGCGACTTTCTTGGAAATATCTTGTTGTGAGGATCTTCCTCATTCAGGATAGGACCTTGAGAGTTATGTGCATCTGGTGACCGATCATTGAGGACCTTAGTGGAAACACCCCTCTCCAATGCTGACAGTTGCATACCATATTTAATGGCAAACTCACTCGCACCCGAGGGCCTACTAGGAACTTGCATATGATGACCTTGTTAAGAAGGAATCGACGAATACCTCCTTGATTATTACATAATGCCAAACCAGAAATAATGACCGTATTATTGCTTCTCAAACTGAGAGTCAAAGAAGCTGACCCTTAGCACCATACATGAGATTGGGGGTTTGTTTACAGGTTTTCAAGTAACTTTGACCTTCCACATACTCGTTTTTCTAATTGTCCAATGAACAATGATATGGTTCTATACAAATCTGGTGTTCTTGGTTTGGTTCTATACAGAGATATTTTTATTGATGTGGTTCTACACAGACACTTTGCTCACACACCTACACCGACACAACATACTTTGGCTCTAATCACATGCCTAACTACATTACATCGGTCATCATTAACATTTATGTTTTTTATTTCCAGGGTTCTTTGTATTGCCTTTGATTCCGGTCTTTATTATGATTTAAGATGGAAGATCCGTGCAAAAAGAATGTAACATATTGGTTCCTGAGCCTAACGTAAACCCGATTAAGGAGTTGGTTGAGTTGATGGATAATGATGTGACTAATAAGTTCTGAAAGAGGTTTTGGTTGATTTTGAGCTTCATGGAGAACATCAACACAGATCAGCATGATGCTTTGCACACTGTCCTCCATTTCTATGATTTTCTGCTTTGATGTTTCACCTTCAATGATTACATTTTGGTTCCCGCCTTGGAGGAATTCTCGAACCTCCTGAGAGTTCCTATCAAGGATACACCCCCTTTTATAGCACTAAGCGGACTCCACAGAACGATGTTATTGCCATAACAATACATCTGGACAAGTTAGTGATCGAAGCTCATGTTGATGAGAAGGGAGGTTGTAAGGGGTTTCATCTGGTTTCCTTGTAGAAGAGGCAATGAAATGTGCTGCTAAGAAAGAGTGAACTATTTTCAGTGTCATCCCGGCTTTATGTGTATATGGGATTTGTCTATTCCCTAACGTAGTAGATTTCGTTGATACGAATGTTGTAGGTATTTTTATCAAGAGGAATCTGGTTCCAACTCTGCTAGGTGACATGTTCCATTTAGCTCACTACAAAAATGAGAAGAAGAGAGGAAGACTAGTGGTCTATTGTGCACCCTTTTTCCATGCTTGGTTTTCTCGCCATCTTCTGAAATCCAGAGCTTTTTGTGGATCTGAAGGGGACTCTCAAGTGGTCCAAAAGGTTGATGGGTTTGACTTCAAAAGACATCTCTTAGTGGTATAGTCGGGACATGGTTGGAATGCCTATTCTCAGTAGCTGCAGAACATTCCTGAATGTGCCATTGTTGGGAAGAATAGGAGGTATAAACTATAACCCTACTCTCGCAATCAAGCAGTTCAGCTATCCATTGAAAGATTCTCTTGTGGAGAGCGACTTGGTAAAGTCTTTGTATTTCAGTGCCAAGGATGATGAAGAATTTTCCTTAATCATTTCTAAAGCTTGGAATGTGCGAGTCAAGAAAGGAATGATAGAATTTGGGAAGCCAGATCCCAAGACCTATCCTCCTTATACTGGATGGTTGAAGTGCAGGGTAGTCGTTACCAAATTGTCGTTCTCAGTAGAGCCTCCTTTGTATCCAAAGGTGGTGGAACCCAGGACCATTGTGCCAATTTAAGATTATCACAAGCTCGAGGCCTTGGTTCATAAGCTCAAGATAGAGAACTCAGATGTTAGTAGCCTTTACCAGAAATCGGTGCACGCCAATAAATAGTTAGAAGGAAGAGTCTGATTTGCTGAAAAACTTGTAGAAGATAAGCAGGAAGAATTTAAAGACAGATCAATTACTTCTACAAGCGGGGGTTGACTGAAAAGAATGCTGCCAAAGAGCGTCGTAACCTTAAAAAGTCTCTATCTGAGGCTAATCAAGCTATCACTTTGTGGCAACAGAAATGGGATGACAACTTGGAGTGCCAAACAGAGGCTGAAGAAGGGTTCAAAGTAGAAATTGAAGACTTGAAAACAAAATTGAAGACTCTGGATGAAGAACTCCAAGCAGCGCATTCTAGACACTGAGAGTACCGTGGCAACATGGACCAAAGTCAGAAACTGCTAGAGGAAGCTCAAAAAGAGATAGTTGAACTTAAATTCCTTGCTAAATTGAAGAAGGCTAGACCATAATTTGCCCATGGTAACATGGATGAAGATGTTTTATTTCAGCATGTCAACACACTGCATCAGGCTTTTGATTCGCGAGACTGCTTAATCCAAGGTTTGATTTAGATGCCTGAGCATCAAGATGTTGTTGCCTTGTTTGAGGAAGTAAGAAGACGCAATCCCAAATTGATGGACACGATGTTTCGTAGGGCGTATATTTGGTTGTACTTTGTACCTTTGTTGTAATTGGTTACCCTCAGGATTATTGTGGGAACCATTATTGATGTTATTTTTGGATTATGTTTGTTAACATTCAGTTTCTCTGTATAACTTTGTTCCTTCGGGACTCTTTTGTTATGATATGTCTGAATTCTGCTTTGATATCTCTCACATCTGTGAGCAACCCTTTAGTTTTGTATGATAATAAATTTTAGGTGTTTGTGCTTTTATCATATGCTTTATATTAATACACTTTGTATGCATTGCTAGCCTCTTTACACATGTCTTACTTTAAACAAATAATGTTCTTGAATTTCTGAAAAATTCGCAAAATAAATCGATTCATTCCATCATGCATCGATTCATGCTGTAAAAATAATTCTGGAAATTCGCAAAATGAATCGATTCATTCCATCATGCATCGATTCATGCTATAAGAATGATTCTGGAATTTCTTCTATGAATCGATACATACAAACACGCATCGATTCATTATATGTTCATTTCTCTGCTTTTCTTCATCTGTTCAGTATGTATCGATTCATGATATTATGCATTGATACATAACAGTTTAAATATCATTATGTATCGATTCATTCGAATCTTGAATCGATTCATTTTTCTGTTTCACTTCTAACAGAATCTGCATAGTATATGTTTGGTTTTTCTGTTAGTGCAGGTTCACAGGGAATTGCTTACGAAATTCATAGTCAAGGATCATTGAAGAACACATCAAGAAAAGGAATTTTAGTGTGTACAATTCAATGTTGAGCAGGATTGAAACCTAGAATCAAATTCATCTTCATCATCTTCTCAAATACCTCGATTCAAGAACATTAACAAGGAATTAATGTTGTTCTATGAATGAAAGGTTTATGAGATAACATTCAGTGGTACGATCGGAGATCTAGCTGAGTTGAATAGTGAAAGAAGGTTTCAAGGAAAAACCAGTTGGGTTTTCCTTCAAGAATGGGCGTGTTCTTGAGGGTTTGTTAATCATGTTTACGAAACAGATTCAGCCGCAGCGTAAGGTTTGGAAATTGGGAGATTTCGCAAATAGATTGTGGAACCAGTGAATTGTTTGTATTACTTGCAGGGAATCTTGATTTGGCTCAGATAAGGTGAAGGTTGATACAATAGGAAGATCTAGGTGTATAGATTTCTGGTGTTTGTATAGCAACCTTGTAAACAACGATTTCAGCAATATTGATATAAAAGTTCTCAATTTCGGTTTGAAATTGAGAGGGAGACGTACCCATACGCGAGGACGAACATGGGGAACTTCCTTACCAAATCTCTGCGTATTGTATTCCTTCTCCATCTCTATTTACGTTTTTAATCGTTTTTGATTCATTAGAAATAACTTTTGTGATAGGTGCATTCAACACTTTTACAGCTTGTGTGTTTAAACCTTTATCATCTCAATTGTAAATCCAACACGTTATCACATGTCCGGTCTTCTAGTGGCTGGTCCAGAATAGACGCAAGTATATTTGGGACCGTGATTTCCGTTAATCTTTGAAAACTCTGAAAAATCTTTTAAATCCTTATAAACAAGGAGGTGATCCATTCACCCCCCCTCTAGATCACTAGCCACAACGTCTAACAAGTGGTATCAGAGCACCGGTTCGCTGGTGCTTTGTGGCTGCCTGTAACGTTATGGATTATGAACCAAAGGGGGCGTATAATAGAGCTCATGTTTTCAATGGTGAAAATTATGGCTACTGGAAAGACTGCATGTGAGTTCACATAAATTCTATGGATAGGCGCGTATGGACTGCCATTCAAAATGGTCATTTTCAAATTACCATGATGAATGAGGCAGGTGCCATAGTACCTAAACCAGAAGATGATTGGGATGAGAAAGATGAGAAAAAGTGGTCAAGTGATTGGAGAGCTCGAAATATGCTAATTTCAGCACTTAGTGCAGATGAGTATTATCGAGTATCCCATTGCTCGACAGCTAAAGAAATGTGGGACGCTTTAGAAATTGCTCATGAAGGTACAACTGAAGTAAAACAGTCCCGCATTAACACACTTAATCAAGAGTTCGAACTCTTTCGCATGAAACAAGGAGAATCTATTCCCGACATGCAAAAGAGATTTGTTCATCTCATTAATCGTTTGAATGCACTTGGAAAACCTGTTTCCAATGAAATTGCTACTAATAAAATTCTGAGATGTCTTAGCCAGGAATGACAACCTAAAGTAACAGCTATCAAGGAAGCCAACGATCTAACGGCACTCTCAATGACTACTTTGTTTGGAAAGCTGGAGGAACATCAGCAAGAACTAGAAAGTCTAGAAAAGTTTGAGAACAAAAGTAAAAAGGGAAAGGAGAAGAATAAAGACAAAGAGGGTGAGAAGATGCCTATAGCTCTTGTGGCTTCTAACTCAAAGTCCTCACAAACAGAGCTAAGCAACAATGAGTCAAGTAGTGACGAAGACTCCGGTGACGAAGAAATGGGACTTTTTGTTAGGAGATATAATAGATTCATCCGAAAGAATGGAATCAAGCATTCCGACAAAAATCTCATAAAGTTTAGAAGACAATCTATAGATTCAAAACAGGAAGAGATTAAGAAGAATAGAGAAAGAGGGTCTTGCTTTAATTGTGGCAAGTCCGGACATTATAAGACGGATTGTCCTTTAAAGAAAAAGGATAAAGGAAAAGTTCCACCAAGAAGGTATAATAAGCAAAGAAGAGCTTACATTGCTTGGGAAAGTGGTAGTGATTCATCAAGTACACAATGCTCAAGTGATAGCGATGAAACCGCAAATTTGTGTCTTATGGCTCACACCAAAAATCAGTCCCACCACAAGAAGAAAAGTAATGATAAAAAGGTAAAACAAGCTTACTATAACAATTTCTCTTCTATGTCCTTTTCTGAATTGAAAATAGCTTTTGAAAAACTGCATAATGAAGCTATAGAAGCATTTAAAAGATTATCTTCCGATAAACAAATTTTTTCATACTTGGAAGGTAAAGTACAACATGCTGAAAAAGATTTAGAGTACTTGAAAGCTAGTATTGCAGAAAATTCAAAATCTATTGATATTGATGGTTGTAGTAAAATAAGGCATTGTGAAGCTTGTCACATTTGGCAACAAGAGGTTATTTCTCTTAAAGTCAAATTGGAAAAAGCTTTGCAACCTAAGATTACTTATGCCATTGATACTAGGTTGTTCAAAAAGTCATTAAATCCTCCATATGCAAAATATTCTTTTGTTCCAAAGGATTTAAGGACTAATCATAAACAACATCATTATCGTAGTGTATATCATTATTGTTGTCATGCTGGTCATACCATTGAAAAATGCAAATTTAGAAGATTTCTAGTGCCTAAAGGTATTTATCAATGGAAGCCTAAAGACAACCATGTTACCACTTACCCACTTGGACCCAATGAAAATTGGATACCTACCTCTCTCTTTTGATATTGTAGGATGAGTGTCTTGCATCCGTGGAAAGAAGATGGTTTCTGGACAGCGGGTGTTCAAGGCACATGACGGGTGACATATCACTTTTTATTGACTTCAAAGCAAAGAAGAGGGGGTATGTTACTTACGGAGACAATAACAAAGGAGCTATACTTGGTAAAGGTAGTGTAGGTAATCCCTCTACCACTACTATTTCTGATGTCTATCTTGTAGAGGGACTTAAACACAATTTGTTGAGTATAAGTCAATTATGCGACAAAGGTTATAAAGTTTCTTTCACAAAAACTTGTTGCAAAATTGAACATACCGAACATAATGTTGTGTTTAAGGGTGTAAGAGTAAACAACATATATATGCTTGATCTTTTGAGTGTATCTCTAACAAGCACTAAATGTCTAGTAGCCCTAAATGATGATTCATGGCTATGGCATAGACGCTTAGCGCATGTTAATTTCGATTTGCTTAATAAGGTTGTATCTAAGGATCTAGTAGTAGGTCTTCCAAAAATAAAATTTTCAAAAGACCACCTATGTGATGCTTGCCAAATGGGGAAACAAACAAGGGTCTCCTTTAAATCTAAAAACATAATTTCAACTTCAAGACCCCTTGAGCTTCTCCATATGGACCTCTTTGGACCATCTAGGACAAAGAGCTTAGGTGGAAACTATTATGGTTTCGTAATAGTAGATGACTACTCTAGATTCACTTGGACTATATTCCTTCATAGCAAAGATGAAACCTTTTCTGCTTTTAAAAGTTTTGCAAAGCTGTCCCAAAACAAAATGAATTCTAAAATAGTTACAATCCGAAGCGATCATGGAGGTGAATTTCAAAACCATCTCTTTGATAAGTATTGTGACAAGTATGGCATTGAGCACAACTTTTCAGCTCCTCGAACTCCACAACAAAATGGTGTTGTGGAGCGCAAAAATCGAGTTTTAGAGGAATTGGCAAGAACAATGCTCAATGAGGGTGGATTACCAAAATATTTTTGGGCTGATGCAATTAGCACAGCTTGTTATGTTCTGAACATGATTTTAATTCGTCCTATTTTGAATAAAACCCCTTATGAAATTTTAAAAGGTAGAAAGCCAAACTTGTCTCATCTTCATGTGTTCGGTTGTAAATGTTTTGTTTTAAATAACGGTAAGGAAAATCTTGGGAAGTTTGATGCCAAAGCTGATGAAGGTATTTTTCTTGGATACTCTCAATCAAGCAAAGCATATAGAGTGTATAATAGGCGTTTACTTTCTGTTGAAGAATCTGTCCATGTTTCTTTTGATGAGTCTTACCCAAAAATTGTCGGAAAAGGTATCTCTATAGATGATGCAGGTGTATCTACAGAAGACATACTCAAAGAAGCTGTTTCAGAAATTGATCAATCTGAAACAGCTGAAAATGAGAAGGAGGAAGATACTAGTCATGAAAAAGATAAAGAGGAAGGAACATCTGAAGTGAAGGAACTTCCACTAGCTTGGAAATCCTCTAAAGACCATCCTATAGACAATATATTGGGAGATATTTCAAAGGGAGTGACTCGTTCTAAGATAAGTAACTTTTGTTCTCACTTCGCTTTTGTATCACAAGTGGAACCTAAAAATGCTAAAGAAGCCTTGATTGATGAATTTTGGCTAATGGCCATGCAAGAAGAGCTTAATCAATTTAAAAGAAATGACGTTTGGGAACTTGTCCCTCGTCCGCGAGATCATCATATCATAGGTACTAAATGGGTGTTTAGGAATAAACTTGATGAAAGCGGAGTGATAACTAGGAACAAGGCACGCTTGGTAGCACAAGGGTATAACCAAGAGGAGGGCATAGATTATGAGGAGACTTATGCTCCAGTGGCTCGCCTTGAAGCTATACGTCTCTTTCTTGCTTATGCGTGTTCTATGAATTTCAAGCTTTACCAAATGGACGTAAAGAGTGCGTTTTTAAATGGTGTCATAAATGAAGAAGTATATGTTTCACAACCTCCCGGTTTTGAAAATTCTGAATATCTAGATCATGTTTACAAATTAAAGCGTGCTTTATATGGTCTTAAGCAAGCACCTCGTGTGTGGTACGAAAGACTTAGTAAATTTTTAATTGATCATGGATATTCTAGAGGTAAAGTGGATAATACACTCTTCATTAGACATAAAGGAAAGCACATTCTTTTAGTTCAAGTTTATGTAGACAATATAATTTTTGGTTCAACTAACATACACTTGGTCGAAGAATTTTCTAATGTTATGCAGGGTGAGTTTGAGATGAGTCTCATGGGGGAGTTGAACTACTTCTTAGGCCTCCAAATAAAGCAACTCGATGAAGGTACAACAGTATGTCAAACACAATACTGCAGAGAGCTGCTCAAGCGCTTTGGAATGAATAATTCAAAACTAATTGACACTCCCATGCCTACCAACGGAAACTTGGACAAAGATGAACATGGTAAGTGTGTTGATGTCAAAAGGTATAGAGGTATGATTGGGTCTCTCTTGTATCTTACTGCTTCTAGACCGAACATCATGTTTAGTGTGTGTATGTGTGCACGATATCAATCAAATCCTAAGGAATCTCACTTAAAATCAGTCAAGCGTATATTTAGGTATCTTAATGGAACACCTAAATATGGGCTTTGGTATTCCAAAGGGAGCGATTGCAGCTTAGTATGTTACTCTGATTCTGATTTTGCGGGCTGCAAATCAGATAGGAAAAGCACTAGTGGTACATGTCATCTGTTTTCAAATTCTTTAATAAGTTGGCATAGTAAAAAGCAAGTATCCGTAGCCTTATCTACTGCAGAGGCTGAGTATGTTGCAGCCGGTAGCTGTTGCGCTCAAATTTTGTGGCTAAGACAACAACTACAAGATTTTGACATTGAACTTAAACGCATTCCAATTAAGTGTGACAACACTAGTGCCATTAATCTCACTAAGAATCCTGTTTTACACTCATGCACCAAACATATAGAGATTAGACATCACTTCCTTCGCGATCATGTTGAAAAAGGAGATGTTGTTTTTGAGCATGTTGATACTAAAAATCAACTTGCTAACATTTTCACCAAACCTTTGGCAACTGAACCATTCTTCAACATTCGTCGTGAATTAGGGATTCTTGATATCTCCGCATTGGTGTCTTAAGTTTGTTTGATTTAGTTAGTTTATATTTATCTCATCGTGTTTACTAAGTTCTGGATGTAGACTTCACTCGTACCTCATGAGATTACTACGACGGAGGTAATATTGTTCCTCTCTTCACTTTGTTGATATTGTGTGATCAATGTATGTTTGAGCAATTATTTCTCGCTTACATGTACTTCTTTACATATGAATGTTTGAGCGTTGATATTTTGTTTGTAAAGTATTCTTAAGCATCCGTACAATGTTATGATTCATTCTGCATTCTGCATAATGTTTGTTTTGCATATTCATTTTTGTGTCAACTCATGCTAAATTTCTTTTATCACTGTAAAATTTATTACAGTATGTATCGATCCCAACCATCTTGTATCGATTCAAGTTCACTTTCTTTTATTTTTGTCAAAATTGTTACAGTATGTATCGATACATTTGTGGCTTGTATCGATACATAGCCACTTGAATTTCAAAAATTTCGCATTATGTATCGGTCACATCCATATTGAATCGATTCATGTTCATTTTCTTTTAAATCTGTCAAAATAATTACAGTATGTATCGATACATTCGTGGTTTGTATCGATACA
Source organism: Lathyrus aphaca (assembly GCA_963966055.1). Taxonomy (NCBI): domain Eukaryota; kingdom Viridiplantae; phylum Streptophyta; class Magnoliopsida; order Fabales; family Fabaceae; genus Lathyrus; species Lathyrus aphaca. The sequence goes on along the minus strand of OZ014523.1, from coordinate 225,271,717 downwards.
TAGCAACCTGATTTTCAAAAAATTTCGTCAAATGAATCGATTCATAAGGTCATGAATCGACGCATACTGTTTTAAATTCAGATTCTTTCTTATGAATCGACACATCAGCAACTGCTATGACATGTCCATCAGTTATAAAACTCTATTCTATCTCTTTCTTCATTCCATTTGCATCATTTACAGTTTCCTAACCCTAACACCACAAAACCCCTCTTGTCTCAAAACCCTAATCTCATCATTATGCCTCCAAGAGTCATGCTTCCTAGAGCAAAAGGAAAAGGTAAAGGCAAAGAACCTGTTGAGGCTTCCCATCAAGCTCCTTCTGTTCCAGAAATTCCTCCCTCTGGGGCTTCCATTCTCCATCCTGCCATTGTTGAAGAGTTTGAGGTTTCTTTTAAGACGAGGTTAGTCATGAAACCACATGTTTTCAATACTAGTGATGTACGTACTCTTTGTTTAGAAGAAGTTGCTGACTTAATCGACGCACAAAATCTTGGGTCCTTTTTAACTGCTAATGATGATTATCATGAGGACTTTATTCGTGCTTTTTATGCTGGTGTGAAAACTGGTAAAGGTTACATGTTCAAGTGTTCTATTGGAACCAGAACTTACCGTTTTGAGGCTGATGATTGGCCCAAAGTGTTCAAACTGCCATCCCTGTTGACTGAGTTGCAGATGTGGCATGATCAGAACTTTGAAACACAGTTTAATCTGAAGGCATATTGTGCATCCATTTCAAAATTAGAAAGACCTCTTGGTGATGATGAGCATCTGACTTCTGGTATGATTAAGAGCGTTCCCAGAATTCTGCATTGGATTCTTTCACATATCTTGCGTCCAAGGTCCGGTGGGCACTCTCGATTGAATAAGCCGGACATCCATCTATTGTATATTCTGCAGAAGAAGATCCCATTGAACTGGCCCAATTACTTTGTAAAGCGTATCTTTCTTACGCGGAATAGTTCAAAGAACATCACTCTGGCATATGCCGCACAGATTATGCGGATCCTTAAGTTTTGGAAAGTGGTTTTCCCCCTTGTGCCTCTCTTATCTTCTTTTAGTGTTCAAGAATTCAACAATGCTAATCTCTCTCATAGGGGATATAGGTGGGATATCGAGTGTCGCTGCTATTACTTCTTTGAACGTAGCACTAGAACTAGAATCTACAACTTTGATATTCCTCCTGAACAGATTTTTCTTGAAGAACAAAGAGATGAAGATATGGAGGATGCAGAAAATCCTCCTGACGCAAATGCCAACACTGCTTGGGGTGAGTGGGTGCCACAAAGGTGGTCTCCTACTAACTATGAACCGGCTCCGTCATCGGTTCCACCGACTTCATCTACTACTGCTCCGGCATATCTTACTCAAATGTTTGAGCAAATGGAAATTGCAAACAATGCCCGACATGAAGAAGCACGTGCGTGGCATGTACAACAAACGGAGTGGCATAAAGAACACCGAGAATGGAATGATGAACATACTCGGATGTATCATAACCAACACTCATGGCATACAGACTTGGTCAAATGGCATCAAGTTTTCTATAATGAGATGTCCGGTTTCATGGATGATTGTCGTGCGCATCTGGGGATTATGGAAAGATTTCAAAGCACAGAGGTTCAGAAACGGTTCAGGCGTTACACCTTCATGGGGCAGAATCCTGATGAAATGCCTCCTCCACCTCCTCCTCCAAGTTTCCGAGATCCCGATAGAGATGATGCGGAGTCTTGTGGTGGCTACTTTCCTCACTGAGGCTGCATTTCATTTTGCATAACATCATTGTTTTTGCTTAAGTTTCTTTGCATTTTATGTTTAAACATTGTTTGCGTTTTGGTTTGCTTCTGTAATTCTCAACTCTAATAGACAATTTCAATGCCTATGCTTATTTGCTGCTTCTGCCTAATTTGATTGCCCTTTATATTTCATTCTTTGTGAGTGAATTTTGCTTATATATCTTGGTATTGATGTAATTTTGCTTCACCTATACATTCTTTCTTGATGTTGACAAAGGGGGAGAAAGGCTTAAGTGTGAAAAATGACAGGCATGCACAAACTCAGGGGGAGTGGTTCTCACACTTCTTGCAAACATTTGTCATCATCAAAAAGGGGGAGTTTGTGAGCAACCCTTTAGTTTTGTATGATAATAAATTTTAGGTGTTTGTGCTTTTATCATATGCTTTATATTAATACACTTTTTATGCATTGCTAGCCTCTATACACATGTCTTACTTTAAACAAATAATGTTCTTGAATTTCTGAAAAATTCGCAAAATGAATCGATTCATTCCATCATGCATCGATTCATGATGTAAAAATAATTCTGGAAATTCGCAAAATGAATCGATTCATTCCATCATGCATCGATTCATGCTGTAAGAATGATTCTGGAATTTCTTCTATGAATCGATACATACAAACATGCATCGATTCATTGTATGTTCATTTCTCTGCTTTTCTTCATCTGTTCAGTATGTATCGATTCATGATATTATGCATTGATACATAACAGTTTAAATATCATTATGTATCGATTCATTCGAATCTTGAATCGATTCATTTTCCTGTTTCACTTCTAACATAATCTGCATAGTATATGTTTGGTTTTTCTGTTAGTGCAGGTTCACAAGGAATTGTTTACGAAATTCATAGTCAAGGATCATTGAAGAACACATCAAGAAAAGGAATTTTAGTGTGTACAATTCAATGTTGAGCAGGATTGAAACCTAGAATCAAATTCATCTTCATCATCTTCTCAAATACCTCGATTCAAGAACATTAACAAGGAATTAGTGTTGTTCTATGAATGAAAGGTTTATGAGATAACGTTCAGTGGTACGATCGGAGATCTAGCTGAGTTGAAGAGTGAAAGAAGGTTTCAAGGAAAAACAAGTTGGGTTTTCCTTCAAGAACGGGCGTGTTCTTGAGGGTTTGTTAGTCACGTTTACGAAACAGATTCAGCCGCAGCGTAAGGTTTGAAAATTGGGAGATTTCGCAAATAGATCGTGGAACCGGTGAATTGTTTGTATTACTTGTAGGGAATCTTGATTTGGCTCAGATCAAGTGAAGGTTGATACAATAGGAAGATCTAGGTGTATAGATTTCTGGTGTTTGTATAGCAACCTTGTAAACAACGATTTCAGCAATATTGATATAAAAGCTCTCAATTTCGATTTGATATTGAGAGGGAGACGTACCCACACGCGAGGACGAACGTGGGGAACTTCCTTACCAAATCTCTGCGTATTGTATTCCTTCTCCATCTCTATTTACGTTTTTAATCGTTTTTGATTCATTGGAAATAGCTTTTGTGATAGGTGCATTCAACACTTTTACAGCTTGTGTGTTTAAACCTTTATCATCTCAATTGTAAATCCAGCACGTTATCACATGTCCGGTCTTCTAGTGGCTGGTCCAGAATAGACGCAAATATATTTGGGACCGTGATTTCCGTTAATCTTTGAAAACTCTGAAAAATCTTTTAAATCCTTGTAAACAAGGAGGTGATCCATTCACCCCCCCTCTAGATCACTAGCCACAGCGTCTAACAACATCATTGTCCATTCACTGACACATGATTTGCACTTACTGGAATCAATATGTGATTTTTATTTCTCAATTGCTTTATCCCAAAAGATGTATGGACTTCTATGTCCCTCGAAAGACCCGAATCAGGACATTAAAAGGCCTTGAGAATGAAAAATATAGCATTTGTATAACATGCATATCATTTTCGCATTTTACAGGTTATCCTGGTTTCTTAACTTATCTGATTATGACAAATTCAGGATTGTAGACCATCACACTCACATGTACGCCACCCGTCGAAATCAATAATATGTCATGGACATTTTGCAAAATGAGCTAGCTGAACTTTTCATGCGCGTGAATGAGTTTATGAACATCATGCAAGGGGTTTCCCTGGGGTAACAAGAGCTAAGGGTCATCATTTAGAGGCTTGATGTACCACTGATGGAGGTTCCGGACGTAGGAACTAATCTTGATGCACAAGGGAATCCCATTAATGCTCCTGGTTGACCTACTGAAGCCGAGAGACCCCCTACTCCTATTATTATTCCCATTCCCAACTTACAAGACAACTAGGATGAACAATTTTTACTATTGAATGAAGATATGGGTTTTTGGTGCTGGCGGTGGCAACCACAAATTTCAAATGCTGGCCGACAACGTTCGTGCTTTAGAATGCAAAGATACTCTAGGGATTGATGTCTCTGATATGGGTTTTGTCCAAGGGCTGGTGATCCTTCCCAAATTCAAAGCTCCCGGGTTTGACAAGTATAACGGGAATTCTTGCCTAAAGACACATCTCCAGGCCTATTTCCGTAAGATCTATGCAAATACTAAATATGAGAAGCTATAGATGTACTTTTTTCAAGACAATATATCTGGTAGATCACTAGAATGGTACATGAAACTAGAGAGGGATGATGTCTATAGTTGGAAAGAGTTAGGGGAGGCTTTTCTAAAGAAGTATTAGTATAACCTAGACATGGCGCCTAACCGCACACAACTATAAAGCATGAAGCAGAAAAACTTTGAAAGTTTTAAGGAGTATGCACAAAGATGGAGAGAACTAGCTGTAGGGTCCACCCTCCTTTACTTGAGCGAGAAATGGCTGACATGTTCATGGGAACGCTCCCAGCACATTTTATGGAGCGTTTCACAAGGTTCCCATGAACTGGTTTTTGAGACATTGTGGTAGCAGGAGAGAGAATTTAAAACTGGATGAAGCTGGGGAAAATCCATAACACCGGTGCCTCTAAGTCCGGAGTTAAAAACTGTTTTCAAATTGCCAAAAGATACATGACGGAGAGGCAGGGGCGGTATATTCTTATAGGAAAATAGGGAATCAGGGTTCGTATTACTAGACTACAGTTGTGTAAACACCCCAAATTTTCCCTCACCCATTTCACTATGGCTTGTGATCTTTTCATGTGCATAAGTTCAATCATAGCATCTCATACCACATTTTTGATTCACTGCATTGATTCAAAGCCATCTGCATCTAGGGTTTGTGATCTGAGCCATCCCTGAGCCATTTGAGCCACTCCAAAGGTCTTCAATCATCTCAAGAGGGCCCATGTGTGTTCAAGCATCATATTATATCCTCAAAAGATCAAGGAGGTCAAGAAATCACAAGAACTGAGAAAGACATGGAAGCAGAGCTAGGCTTAACTGCACATATGACCTAAAATTAGGGTTTGGTTTCAAAGGCCATAACTCCAAATTTTTTGGTCATTCTTGTTTCTATTGGTCTCTATATGTTATGAAGATCATGCATATCAATTTTCATGAAGTAGTTCAATGGGGAAGGCATCTGATCACAAGATGACTTCTTGAGCAAATCAGTGTAAAATCAGGGCATCTGAGGCCTCCAATGACCCAACCAAAGGGTGTTCTCCATCATTTTGAATGTGTATGATCTTTATTTGATCATAGAAGATGTTAGAAGTTCAAAAAATTGAAGAATTTCAAGCCATTTGCAAAGTTGCCTTTTTGGGAAAGTGACTTATAATGTAAACTTGCCATTTTGGGAAAGTTTTTCAACCTCCTCTTTTTGATTCAAAAATGCTTCAAATGAGAAAACTTTGGTCATGAAAGTTGTAGAATGGATCCTCCCATTTTCAAAAAGTACAAGAACTCATTCTAATTCATTTTGGGTCAAAAGTTATGGCTTGTCAAAGTTGGCAAAAATCACATAATTTCATGTTTTACACCAAAGAGGCATTTTGCAAAATGGTATGATAAGGCATTCTAAAGGCTTCAAATGTGCACAAACACTTCACAACATGCTCATGTGACCTCTAAAGATCAGAATTGGCCCAAGAATTATGCATTTTGGTGCCTTGAACTTAAAGAATTTCCAAAAGGGCCAAAGTTGGACAAATTTGCAAAACCACCCATGAGCTTCAATCCACTTGCTGCATTGCCTCAATCTTACTTCCATGGTTCTCCTTGATCACAGCTGCACAAGACATGCCCTTGTCCTTGGCCTGCCATGACCCATACCTCAAAGGACACCTAACATTGACTTTTGGCAAAATCGACCATACCAATCAGCATAGGCCACACCAACTCCACAGACCTATCACAGTTTGATAAGTGGGCCAAATGGAACTCAAAACACACAAGAAGCAAGCTTGAATACACAGCATCATCAACATTCACAAAAATCCCTCTTTATTCACTTTCATTCGAATCTCATCACAAAAACATCAAACCTCAAAACCAACTTCACCATTCATTCAGAAAAGCTTCATAGAGATAAACCACCCTTCATCTTGCCTTGAAAGTCCTTGAAACAGAAATACGATTTTCCACTCCCTTTGGACAGAACATCATCAATCTCACAAACCAGCCACAATACACTCCAACTAAGCCTCAAAGCTTTCTCAGGAGGATCATTGGAGCCATCTTGAAGCAAGGAAGCAGTCAGAAAGCTCCTGGATTGAAAGCTCCAGTTCAGGTGAGCTCAAGAACTTTTTTTCCAGAACTCCCATTTTTAGTTTCTAAATGATTCCTTATGTTTCACTGATCACCATGATATGATTTATTTTGAAAATGAGTGAAAAATGACCATGTATGCTTGTTCTGAAATTTTGCCCATGAAACTTGATTGCTTCGATTCTTGTTGTTGATGTAATATAAATGGTTTTTGTGCCTGGAATCTTGTTTATTGTTGTTCATTAATCATTTCTGGAGAGTTTGATGAAGTTTTGATGCGTATTGAGTGAGATTGGAGAAATGGCTTGCCGGAGAAGATGACCGGAACACTGTTCCGGTCATCTGAAAGTCATTAGGGCTCAGGATTAGGGCTAATGACATAATTAAGTGAGTTTGAATTCCAGCCGTTCGTTTGCGCGCTAAGTCAATTCCCGCCCCCTTGAGTTTGAATCTGGGCCTTCAGATCATTTGACTTTCTCATTTTCCTTTTAAATTCATTTTTATTTTATTTATTTTGTATTTTATTTCTGCGAATTTTTAAAAATAGCAAAACATATTAAAAAATTCTGAAATTTTTTGTCAAACCTTTTATTAATTTTCAGAACCCAAAAATATTTTTATTTTTATTTTTTGCATTTAAAATTATTTTTAAATCATTTAAATGTTTATTTTTAATTAGTTAATAGAAATTAATTAATTAAAAATGCATTTAGGTATTTAAAAATCACAAAAAAAATCACATTGCATTTTAAAACATTTAGAAACATTATCAAACCCTCAAAACAAATTTCTTTTTGGTCCTTGATGTATTTTGACAATTTTCATTGGAATAAAAGTTATTTAAAGGCAATATTTTGGTCTTAACTTGAAAAAATTCATTCTGCATAACCATGAAGAGTTTGATGATGGTTCTTCTTGCATTGCATCCTTCATATCATGTAGTTTTTAGGGTAAAATTGGTTTGAATTTATCTTTCATTTTCAATTTAATGAGCATTTTTTCTTTTGAGGTGCCTTGAAACCCTAGTTGACTTGAGAAAATCATAACTTCCATTAGGTTAAGAGTTAGCCCCCCCCCCCTTTTGGGAAGTGAACTTGTGTAGGGTTAGGGTTCCTTTGATCCCATTTTCAATTTTTTATCATGTCATTTGCTTCTGATTTTGATTTTTGTATTGCATGTTATGGATAAACCCTAATTCTTGCCTTCCTTTGCATCCATTCCTCATTTGCTTGCATTCAAGAACTTGACATGACATTTTTTGCCTCCATATGACATATAAGACATCTTAGGATATCTTAGAATCATGTTTGATCATTTCATCATCCATTTGCCATGTTTTGTATCCTTTGCATTACATAAACTTTCATGAACTTTTATGGTTCAAAGCATGCCTCATTTGCATCCTCATCCTTGTATGATCATCCACAATTCTTGACATGTGTTTGCATCATCTCTTAGCATCATTGAAATCATGTTTATGCTTCTTACTTTGTCTTGCATCATGGCATTTCATCTCATTTTCATGACATTTCATTTCTTTTGCTAACTTTTCAGGTGGTAAGTTGTTTTGAGAAGTGAATTTGCCTTCACTTCTCACAATCCCTTCTCATCTCTCTTGCATCATTTCTGCATTTTGTATTTGCCTTAGAGTGAGCTTGCTCATTCATGCTCTCTCCCACTTTCTTCCTTCAAGCAACTTGTCTTCTTAAGTGAAGCAAGTTGTCTTGCTTCTCTCTGTTTATTTCTCCTTTCATCTGCTTCTCTCCTTGGTGGCTCTTTGAAGATTCTTTCTCTCTTAAGCCTCATTAACCCTAGGATTTCCAAGTATGATAACAATTAGGGTTTGATTAGTCCCCCATTTAGCTTTTACCTTTGTGTCATCTTTGTGTCTTCTCTTCTCATCCCTTAATCAAGAACTACACCTTCAAGGTTTTAAGGCTTTGTGATTAAGCTTATGCCTGCATCCTTCTATTAGGACAGAGTGTATAAATTTAATCCTAAGTGTTAAACCCCTTAAAGTGTTTAAATTCTTTAATCAAATCATCTAATAATCACTAAGACATCAAGCTTGTAACTTGGTCCTTGCATTAGGGTTCTAATTCTTCCTTAATTGGTTAAGAAGGACTAACCCTAGTGTTAATGGACAAGTCCCCCTCAAGTTGTCTTACAAACCCTAAAATCCATTTCTTAACCATATCATTAACTAAAACCCACATTAATAAAGGCTTTGTTTTGTCATGAGGTTAATCCCTAATCATGGATTAAGCTGAGGAGCCTTTCTCAGCTTAAATGTTCTCATCTATTATCCTTCTATTAGGATGGTGTAATGAGTCCATTAAATCTTTGATTATGGCTTAAACTCATTACTTAACACTAAACAAAAACAACAAAAACATCTAAATAAATACAAGTAGGTTAATCATCTTAATCCTACATAATGGTGATTAAGTGTGAGGTGCTTACTTCACACTTAAGGTATTCTCATTACCCCTAATCAGAGGGAGGATGTGATGAGTTTACTAACCCTTGGTTTAGGCTTAAGCTCATTTTCTTATGACAAAATCCAAAATCAATAAAAGATTGAAAACACAAAAACAAATAATAATCGTCTCCTCCGGGATTCTTTTCTCATCTCATTCACTCATAAACGAGAACTTGCTTCTTCCGTCTAATGCAAGACAGTTTGCACCTGAGCCAGACAGGTCATACACTTGAGCATAGACAAGCAAGCAGTTCATCAGTCAATTTATCTTCCAGTCACTTTGAGTCGAACTACGGTGTTCTGACTTCCTCATTGCACGAGAGGATACGTAGGCATAACTTAACCGTTATCGAACAAAAGTCTCTGTATATTCCCTTCCCTTCCAGCATTATTCTTTGAGCCTCTTTATCTTGGGCATTTCACTTTTTTCCCTACACTAACACTTCTCTTATACACTTCACATTTCTTTTACACTGACACTTGCATTCTTTCCAGCTTTGATACACATGTTGCACTGACACTACCCCTTTAAAGCACAAATCTTTCAAGTGTGGATCCCGTCGAGTACGACGGACAATCTGGGTGCTAATACCTTCCCAGGTTGTAACCAACCCCCTTTCTCAGTCCTTCTGGTTCGCAACCGTCTTATCCATATCTTTTCTTAGGTCTATGCAGCATTACCTTTCCTCCGGGATAAAAATGCCTAGCTGGCGACTCTTGTCTTTTGAGTTCACCCTGTGTGTTCTCTCTCCTTTCGCCGACCGTTCGCGTCTGTACCCCTTCTGACCTAGCCTCATTTGGTGGGAGCGACAAGTTGTTACCATTCCAGTCGCAAACAATCAACTTGCGTCGAAGCAGCAACAAAGAGTCACTCGGGAGGGTTACCAGCCGAGACCTAGGATGTCTGAACGATATTTCGAGACTCTGCCTATGCCATATTCTCAGCTTTTGCAAAATATTCTATAGCTTCAAATGATACAGCTCCGAACTCTAGTGCCACTAAGGCATGGACAAATCCCAAAGGGTTATGATGCTAACTCTCATTGTGAGTTTCACTCTGGTGCACCTGGTCATTCGACTGAGAATTTCAAGGCTCTGAAACATAAGGTACACAACTTGGTAGACTCAAAAGCTATCAACTTTGCACATGCTCCCAATGTTATCCAGAATCATATGCCTTAGCATGGGAAGTCAATAGTAGGGGCTGTTGAAGATGGGGAGAGGTTGAATGTGGTATATGATGTTAACTTCTTGAAGACTCCTTTGTTGTCTGTCAAAGACTGTCTGTTGAAAAAAAGGGTGTTCCCGAGTTGCGAGGAATCCTGTCAAACTTGTGTAGATTCGATAATTGGTTTGCCAATATTTGAAGTTGGGAATTCAAAGTTTGATTGATAGTGGTGATATTCAATTTGATATACTTTTAAAAGTTTAAGATGAGGTATCTATGGTGACCATCTATTTCACTCCAATCGAGATTCTTGTGCCGCCCAGACCAACACCTGTCACCATCACTGTTCTTGGTCCCATACCATACCAAAGAGAAAACGTTGTTCCCTGGAATTACGATGTTGAGGTATATTGAAATGGTCAGAGGCAGGAGGTCGCCACGCCAAGTGTAGTAGAACCTCGGGTCAAAAATGTAGGTTTAGGAGGTTTCACCAAGAGTGGAAGATTGTTCGTGCTGCAAACTCTGAGAAACAATGGAAGATCGTCGAGTGATAGTGCAGAGGCCCTGGTGTTGCACCCCAAAATTTGCCCTCACCTACACCAGACATTATGTATTAAAGTGTCCCAAGAGGTTCACAAGGTTCACAATTTTCACAAGGTATCTCAAGAGGTTCACAAGATTCACAAGGTTCACATTTAGTCAGAAAGTTTGGCAATCCCCTCAGACAAAGCACCCTCCTAAGCAATGCATCCTAAACTAGGGTTTTGAGTTTCATCAGGATAAATGGACTTCCAAGGCTTCAAGTGAATTTCATAACATCCCACATGTCTTCAAGAATCCCTATGTCAAGTTTCAAGGCTTTCCCAAAAGGTTTGCTCAGTCAGATGATCAGATAGGCTAAAATTAGTCAAAGTAGTCAAAAATTCAAACCGAGGTCAACTGTGGTCAAACCAAAGTCAAACTTCATGATTTTTTTCCCAAAATCAATTTTATGAAGTAAAATTCATCATTTGATCAAGGGTTGATCATGATTCATCAAGGAAGTTTCAGATCATTAAGAATCAATAATTTCTAAATTAGGGTTTTCACAGGAAAGGTCAACTGAACTTTGACCAGCCATAACTTTCACATGCTTCATTAAATTTTTTCCATCCTAAGCTCATTTTGAAGGAAATTGAATTCTCTACAACTTTGTGTCTCACAAGCCAAGCCCAAAAATGCTTTATTTGGAAGGTATGAGCTAAAACATTATAGGTCATTTTAAAAGTCAACAAAAAGTCAACATCTTCCAAAGGGCATAATTTGAAAATGGTAAAATATATGGACATGAGACCAAGGAGGTTGGTTAGAGGACTCTATAAGCTTTCTAAAATGTCCAAGAACACCTTCATAGCCTTAAAATTGAGGGATTTGTGCCTTTGAAAAGTTGGGAAATTTTTGTGAGGTTTATTGAGCAAATGGGGTCTTAAAACTAATTCTTTCCACATGAGCTTGCATTTTTATGACCCAATCTCTACCATGACATCATGCACGAATCAAATATTATTTATTCAGATTTTTATAGTTTATTTTTTATTTATTTTGATTTTATTCATTAAAAATCAATTTAAATTAAAATAAAATATGAAAACTCAATATTTAAAATTGATTCTTGTTCTAGAAGGTCATAAACTTTGTTTAGAGATGATTGATATGATCCAAATTCGTGCTAGACTAGATTGGCATACAAAGATTTGATTTTTCACATATTTTCATCAAGATATTTCTTCACACTCAAGTTATGATCAAAAGCCCACAAATCAACAAGTTTTTGACCTAATTATGTTCACTATATATCCATAAGCATAAAGCATAGCAAGGGGACGATTTTCAGAGCCTCCAAGAACACCATTGAACTTCAAATTTTCACACAAAAAGTCACATTCGATTTTTGACCTAGAGGTCATATCAAGAGGTTTTGAAGGTTGCAATACACTCCTTGATGTTCATTGAAGCTATTTGCATCATTATCATCATCTAAAACATCACCATATGCCCTAACCGAATCGTTTTTATTCAAGAATAATGTCTTTTTCGATTTCATATTTTGATGCATTATAAATTGATTCTAATTATTGGTTTGTGTTTGTAGTGACCTTAGGATACTTTCTGGATAATTAGATTGAAGATTCATGACCTGAATCGAAAATTTCCATGGCTAGGGTTTATGCTTCTCATTTGGGGTTTTACGAAATACCTAATATAAATGAATTCTAAAAACATGGTTATGATGTATGAACACTGGGTAATTGATCTGGGTTATGAATTTTCATTATTATTATGGTTTGAATGATGTTTCAAAAACATAGGTTCTCCTGGTTTTGTTTGCCCGTAGGAAATTTCGCAGGAAATATTGTATGAATTTTCGCAGGTAATTCAAATGAAGAAGATGAAGTTTGGCGCGAATATCTGTTGCACCCCAAAATTTGCCCTCCACAAGACAAGACATTGTGTACTAAGAGGTTCACAAGGTTCACAAAGTTCACAAGACATATCATGAGATTCACAAGGTTCACAAAGTTCACAATTAGTCAGAAAATTTGACAATTCCCTCAGACAATGCATCCTTCTAAGCAATGCATCTTAAACTAGGGTTTTGACTTTCATCAGACTAAATGGACTTCCAAGACTTCAAGTTAGCTTCATAGCATGCTATATGTGTTCAATAATCCCCATGTCATGTTTCAAGACTTTCCCAAAAAGTTTGCTCAGTCAGATGATCAGATAGGTTAAAATCAGTCAAGGCAGCAAAAAAGTCAAACTGAGGTCAACTGTGGTCAAACCAAAGTCAAACTTCATGATTTTTTGCCAACATCAATTATATGAAGTAAAATTCATCATTTGATCAAGGGTTTATCATGATTCATCAAGGCGATTTCAGATCATCAAGAATCAGGAGTTTCTAAATTAGGGTTTTCATAGGAAAAATCAACTGAACTTTGACCAGCCATAACTTTCACATGCTTCATCAAGAATTTTCCATTCAAAGCTCATTCTGAAGGAAATTGAATTCTCTACAACTTTGTGTCTCACAAGCCAAGCCCAAAAATTCTTCATTTGGAAGGTATGAGCTAAGACATTATAGGTCCTTTTAAAAGTCAACAAAAAGTCAACAACTTCCAAAGAGTATAACTTGAGAATGGTAAAAGATATGGACATGAGACCAAAGAGGTTGGTTAGAGTACTCTTTAATCTTTCCAAAATGTCCAAGAACACCTTCATAGCATTAAAATTTAAGGATTTGTGCCCTTGCAAAGTTGGGAAAATTTTGGGAAGTTTATGAAGCAAATAAGGTCTTAAAACCAATTTTTGCTAAATGAGCCCACCAAATTGCCATCCAAACTTTACAAAATCATCAAGCACGACCCAACCCACATATTTTCTGATTTTTTATATTTTATTTGATATTTATTTAAATTTTATTCATTAAAATACAAATTAAATTGAAATAAAATATAAAAATCATATATTTGAAAAGGATTTGGTTTCTAGAAGGTCTTAAAACTTATTTAAACTTGATTGATACAAATATAATGGAGATCATACCAAAATAGCAAGGCTAGATCAAGGAAAATCAACTTTTAATATCACATCTTTTTCAATCTTAAAAAGTCCAAAAATCCACAAGTTTGTTTAAGTTTTTAACCTAAATTCATTAAGTGATATATATACAATATGAAACTCAACCCTAGTCACGAATTCAGAGCCTCCCATCGCACATTCAAACTTTGAAATTTCATTCAAAAAATCCAAATCCGGATTCATCTCTAGAGAGTTTTTAAAGGTATTTTAAAGACATAGGAAGGATCCTTGGACACCACTGAATCGATCCCAACTCTCAAAAACACCTAGAACAGGCTCATATGCATAAACCGATCCATTACATTCATGATTTTGTTTATTTTCGATTACGAATATTTGTTGGTTTTCAATGAGTTTTGACTTGAATTTATTGTTTGTGATGAGTTATAGACTGATTCTGGACAGGTTTCTTGAAGTTTCATGGACTAAACTGAATTTTACCATTGTTAGGGTTTTCGGCCTTATTTAGGGTTTCACTATTGAGCCAAAATAAATGAATTATAAGGACATGGAATGATTGTAAATGTCATTAGGAACTCAATGGTATAATTAATTTTGTGAAATTTTACTGTTTGTATGAAGTTTGAGAATCGCAGGTTTACATACGAACACAAAAACGCAGGAAAACTCGCAGGAAATTTCGTAAGAAATTTCGCAGGTCATGAGGTAGAAGATGAAGTGATCTGGCGCGAAAATATAATTTGAAAATTGGACTTATTTTATTATGAATTCTTTTTCGTTATATTTCAAAAACGTTGCAGTGGCTCAGTTGGTAAATGCGTGCGCGTATGAAGACCAGGGCAGGGGTTCGAATCCCAGCTCCACCATTTTTTTGCTTTATTTCATTTTTATTTCCAGGTTTAATATATGAGGGTTTGTGCTCCTCTATTGTTCACAACGCGCGCGTGGCCTGGTGGTAGCCTTGTGCGTCTAAGGGTAGCAAAGCCTAGGGCGTGGGTTCAATCCCTGCCCCAGGTAAGTTTTGGTTCTTTGTTTTTTCTAATTATTTTGATTAGTTATTTTAATTTCTAATTAATTATAATCATTATATATTTAAATAATAATAGGTAAATATATGTATTAATTTCATATTTTCTAAAAACCCTCTAATTTATTTTCTAAAATTTTAATCCTAGTTTTATTTATTTAAATTAAAATATGTATATATTATCATTTATTTATTTTTGTAAATAGTCAAATTAATAATGTAAATTAAATTATAAATCCTAATTCTATTTTCTAAAATTTCTAAAACCCTAATGTTATTTTTCTAACCCTAGTTCTTATTTAATTTAAATATTAAAATTAATTAAATTTTTCTAATATCTAATTAAAATAATTAATAATATCTTCTTTATAAATATTTATTCCATAGTTTATTACTATTATTCATATTATTTTATTTTCATCTCAAAAATTCTTCAAAAAAATTATTTATTTAACAAAAAAATATTTAATTATATTATATTTCTTGTATATATATTTTTGTGCTAACCTCTTTTTCTTATAATTTGTTTTATTACTAACCCTTTTTGTTATTTATTTATATACTTATTATTTAAATTGTTTCTATATTTATGTAACTGCAAAAGCCTTGTAATAGTTGTAGGTTTTATTTCTTGTCCTTATTTTATTATTTATAAATATTTATATTGCCCTGGTTAGTAAAATAGGGAGTGATAACATGTTTGTATTTTAAAATTAATTTAGAATCACTAATTTAATAAGATAAATATATGAACCTATACACGCACACACGTAAGTCGATCTTTGATCGCCATCTCACTTCCTAAGGTTATCCCTCATGTTGCCTAAATAAAAAGGTCAGGTAAGGTGTCTAAAAGCAAAGTCCCTTCTCATAAACAAATCATCTAGTCCCTTTCAATATTATAAGATCAAGTCCCTTCGATGTTGCCTTCGTAAATGATCTTGTCCCTTTCGAATAAAAGATGATAAGTCCATTCATATTGCTAAGACACCTTACAGTTGCCTAAACACAGATGACCCTTCACATGTCCCTTATAACATCCAAGGTAATGACTACCTATTCCTTAATAATAGGGATAGTCTTACCATTGAAATAACATTTAAGAACAATAAAGATTCAAATTAGGGTTGGTTCCTCTTAAGTACTTGCTCACTTTTCATCAAAATACTTCATTACACTTCACATTTCAAACAATTTTCAAAACAAAGTCTTTATATATATCCATACAAGGAGCATTATAAAGTACTTAAGAAATTTTTTAATCATACACTATACTTCTCAAAACAGTTTAAAGTGAGCTAAGTAACTAAGAGCCCATGGATAACCATGGATGTAAAGGGTGCTAACACCTTCCCTTTACATAACCTACCCCCCGAACTCAAAATCTTTTTTAAGGTCTTTCCTGTTATTTTATGCCCTTTCCTTTTGGATAAAATAAAAGTCGGTGGCGACTCTTGCTATCCGAAACATTTAACTAAAGTCAGTTCTCCCACTGTGTTACAGAACTGGCAACTCTGCTGGGGAATTAATAAAAGAGGGGTACCCTTAGGAATTAGATCACTTTAAACTTGTTTTCTTTGTTTGCTTTATACTTATCTTGTTGGGTGCTCTTATGTGTGAAAGATCCAAACCCGGATCTAGTGTACCTTAGGTAAATGGCAATAGACCAAGGAAACTGTACGACGTATACCGATATGGTTGATCTGGTGGCCATAGTTAGTGTGACTTCTTGGTTGGTGCTTATGTTCCTTAAGTCAAGTTGAGGATAATGTGAGGCTGCCATATGTTGTCAATACACTAACTAACTTTTAGAACCCTAGTTATCCCATCTTGGCCTTTAGAAAAGTAGTGAGATAACCGTCTTTGGTAAAGACTGAAGTTGGTTGATACTCGATGCTACACTCATTGAGATTCTAAACTTGGAGGGTTTTGGCTGGCAAGTAAGTTGCCTACTGAACAACCACCCTTGTGAAGGATCAATGATATTGAGATCCCTTAGAACCTGGTTACTTTATAGGACAGGATGAACCAACCAAACTTCAGGGGAGGGTACTTACCTTTAAACCTCATGCAAGCCTCTAAACCTAGGGCTATTGTGTGACTTGTTTGTGTGTGCCACATGTTTGTGATTGAGCATAACATCATAGCATCATCATGCATCATAAGCATAGCCATTTCACTAACCATTTCAAGGACCAAAGGATTTATCTTTGTTCTTTGTTGCAGGTCATGGCTTCTGCTCGTAGGAATACTATCCGGATCAACTTTGTAGGAATACCTCCTAAGCTTAAGGAGTTGGTCTCTCAAGTTTCTGAAAACTCCCAATTCATCAAGAGACATGGTCACCTACTGGATCTAGTCACTTCAGGGTTCAATGAAGACATGATGAGTGCCCTGTTTCAGTTCTTTGATCCTAAACATCATTGCTTCACATTCCCCGACTATCAGCTGGTTCCTACAATGGAAGAGTTCTCCAAGCTTCTGGGAATACCTATCCTTGATCAGAAACCCTTCACAGGCTTGGAAAAAGAGCCTAAACCTGAAGTTATTGCTACAGTATTACATTTGAAGAAATCAAACATTGTCCTAGAAACAAGGAGTGGAGTTAAGGGTATTCTTGCTAAGGTATTGATGGAGAAAGCTCAAGTGTTCCTGAAGGCTATGAGCTATGATGCTTTTGAGGAGATCTTAGCCTTGTTGATTTATGGCTTAGTGTTGTTCCCCAATCCAGATCAGTTCATAGACGTTCACGCCATCAACATATTTCTGACTCATAATCCAGTACCTACATTACTTGGAGATATCTTACATTCTCTTCATACCCGTACTACAAAGGCACGAGGAACTCTGATGTGCTGCATACCTTTTCTATCTAGGTGGTTTATTTCTCACCTTCCTCGATCAGTGATGAAGAATGAACAAGGGTTCAGGTGGTCCAAGAGAATTATGTCACTCTCTCATTCAGATATTCATTGGTGCTCTCGATCTATGGAGAATGTTACTATCATTGACCGTTGTGGGGAGTTTCCTAATGTGCCACTCCTTGGCATAAGAGGGGGCATTACCTACAACCCTTCTTTAGCTCTACGTCAGTTTGGTTACGCTCGGAGTGATGGTCCTCATGACATGTTGATTCAGGGTATTGTGTTTGACTACGACAACGATCTGCAAGGTTACCGTCAAAGGTTCATATGAGCATGGGGTAAAATGAACAAGGTTGACAGCAAGACTCTTGAACCAAAGTACACTATTCCTATGGAAGCTTATCTCAGATGGGTGCGATCTCGTGCTCAGACTCTTATGATGCCATATCCTGCCATCCTGCCAGTTACTATGGAGCCTGTTGCTGAAGGAGATACTTCTTATACCATTCTTCATCCAGACATGCCCACTGACATGGAAGATTTACAAAGGTCCTGGATCCAGTTGAAGGAGCAAAGGGATACTTTTGAGACCCATTACAAAGCAAGTCAAGAAAGAATCCTGGAGCTAACAAAACAACTTCACGAGGAGCGGAATCTCAACACAAAGAGGAAATGTCCATGGGAGACTTAAAACCCCCATTTTTTGTATTTATTTCATTTTATTGTACGCCCAAGGGGCAAACAAATTTATTACTAATAAAAGTTTACCTTTTTGGTTGTTTAAACAAATTTAAATCCTGCGGTCCTTGAAAACATTTTATATGCATTTATACACCATATCATTGCATCACAGGTTTCTTATGTACATGTATCTTATCTTCTCGCTGTTTATTTCAGCAGAAATGGATCTTGAACAAATTGTCAAAGATCTCCAGGCTCAGAATGCACAATTCCAAGAGTTGATCCTGAACTTGTCCAAGGGACAGGATGAATTGAAGACACTGCTGGCTAAGAAGACTAAGAAGGCTAGAAGATCAGGAGGCCTTATTAATCTGGGAAGAAGGTTCAGAGGTCCTGTCAAGACAAAGGAACAGGTTGAAGATTATGAGTCTGAGGAGTTTGAGAAAGAGGGAGGCAGTCTCCATAATACTATGGGGGATTCTGATTCTGAAGCCAACTATTATCATGATCCTAATGAAGATAAGTTCAAGATGTTGGTGGATAGAATGAATGCTATGGAGTTACAAAAGTCTTCTGGGTTGGATTTTGAAGATTTGAGTTTGATATCTGGAGTGGTTATACCCATTGGTTTCAAGGTTCCTGCTTTTGTGGTGTATGATGGTGTCTCATGTCCCAAGCTGCATCTAAGGTCCTATGTCCGGAGAATTCAACCACATACTGCTGATAAGAAGTTATGGATTCATTTCTTCCAAGAGAGCTTGTCTGGAGCTCAATTGGAATGGTACTATCAATTGGAGAGTGCCAATATTCGTGATTGGATCGATCTTTCTGAGGCCTTCTATAGGCAATACCAATACAATGCTGATTTAGCACCTACTCGCATGCAACTCCAAAGCATGTCAATGGGTGCTAAGGAGAATTTCAAGGAGTATGCCCAGAAATGGAGAGACCTGGCTGGCAGAGTTCAACCTCCTGTGACTGACAGGGAACTGGTGGATATGTTTATGAGTACGCTGAATGGTCCTTTCTATAGTCACCTCATTGGAAGCTCATCATCTGGTTTCACTGAGCTGATAATGACTAGAGAACGTGTAGAGAGTGGTATAAGAAGTGGTAAAATACAGGGGGGTGCCTCTTCATCAAGCACTGCCAAGAAGCCCCCTAGTGGGAAGAAGGAGTCAAATGCTGTTTATGGTCAACCTAGTCGTAACAAGAGTCACCAATCTGTGGGAGCAGTTCACATTTCTAATCCTACTCCTGCAACACTAGAGCCACCACAGAGCAATCAGCAGAAGCCTAGAAGACAGTTCACCAAGATCAACATGTCACTGGCCCAAGCCTTGCAACGCTTGTTGAAAGGGGAACTCATTACTTTGAAGGACCCTCCTCAGAATCCTAATATTACCTCTCCTCGGTACAATCCTAATGCACGATGTGCCTATCATTCTAATTGTCCGGGACATGACACCAATAACTGCTGGATATTGAAAAACAAAATTCAAGATATGATTGATGCTGGAGAGATTGAATTTGACCCTCCTGGGACTCCAAATGTGATTACTGCTCCTATGCCCAATCATGAGAAGACTGTTAATGCCATTAATGAAGTTTCATATATTTCCTCAGTTGCAGATGTGACTACTCCATTATCCGTTATCAAGAAGAAGTTGGTACAGGCTGGATTCTTTCCAAGTTGTAATGAAGATTGTTTCTATTGTGCTTACAAACCTGATAGCTGCTGGAAGTTGAAGGATGGTATTCAACGCCTCATGGACAATTACACCATATTGTTTGAGAGGACACCTTCTGTGGAAAGTATGGTTGAACATCTAACTCAAGGTGCGAAGGTTGAAGATGTGGATATGGTTGATAAAGTGCCAGTGAGGATTACCTCCAAAGGCCCTATCAAGATCACTCATAAGGGTCATATCAAGATTACTGCTGAAGGCCCTGTGAAGACTGTTGCTGAAGCTAGAGTGGCTCCCATGATTATTACCACTCCTGGCCCTATTCCGTACACTTCGGATAAAGCTATACCCTGGAATTACAGTTCCGATATTTATATCCATGGTGTTAAACAAGAACCTTTGATTGATACACCTGTTGCTAATGATAACCTTGATGTTGATAATATTGCTGGATCTAGTAAGATCACCAGAAGTGGAAGAATTTTCTCTCCTCCGGCTACCTCAAAAAGTGAAGTTACTCCAAATACTACTTCCACTTCTAAACCAAGTACTGATACTCGGGGCAAAGGTCCTGTAATTGAACCTGTGCAAGCTGAGGCACCGACTGCTGAGAATCTTTCTAAACAGATGGAAGAGGTGTTGAAGATCATTCGCAAGAGTGATTATGAAATTGTTGACCAATTGGGGCATACTCCCTCCAAAATTTCCATGTTATCATTGTTGTTGTGTTCTGAGGCTCATGCAAAAGCCTTAATCAAGTTCTTGAAGACTGCTCATGTGCCAAATGAGATTTCTGTAGATCAATTCGAGAATTGTGTGGCACATTTGACTTATGATAATGGGTTAGGTTTTTCTGATGCTGATCTGACTCCTGCCAAGAGAAACCATAACAGAGCTTTGCATATCTCCATTGAATGTAGGGGCACTACCTTGTCTCATGTGTTGATAGACAATGGTTCTTCACTGAATGTATTTCCCAAAGAGGTTCTAAACAAGCTCAGTCCTGAAGATGTTGTGTTAAGACCAAGTAATATAGTGGTGAGAGCCTTTGGTTCAAGAAGAGTGGTGCATGGAGAAATCGATCTCCCGATCAAAGTAGGCTCTCAAATCTTCAATTCTACCTTCTATGTAATGGATATTCGTCCTGTGTACTCCTGTTTGCTTGGGCGCCCCTGGATCCATGGGGCAGGTGCTGTGACCTCCACTTTACATCAGAAGTTGAGATATCCAGTGAAGGGAAAGGTTGTCATTGTTTACGGAGAGGAAGAATATATGATCAGTCATGTGAATACGTTTAAGTATGTTGAAGTAGAAGGTGAATATGTTGAGACTCCTTGCCAGACGTTTGAAGTAGTTCCTTGGGTTGTTCCTGCTGCTGAAGTTCCTCTTGTGGTTAAAAGAGTTCATGTGGTTACCAGAGTACCTCCTACAATGGCTTCCCTTAAAGATGCTAGAGCTGTGGTTGAAGAAGGTGGTTGTACTATTTGGGGTCAGCTTCCTGACATTCCTTACAAGTCTGACAAGTTTGGTTTGGGTTTCACTGCAGAGTCCCAGAAGGCTGTTCGTCGTGCTCGTGCTGTTCGTATCACCAATCAAGGGATCGTGAAAGATCAAATTAATGTTGTGGGTGACTATAATGAAGACTACAACCTGGATGACTGGATCTTTCCTATTGTGGGTGATGGGCTCAACAATTGGAAGGCTGAAGATGTTATTCCTATCTCCTTTAGTCAGGAGTAAATACTATTACTGTGTTGTTATTTTTAAGTTTGTAATTTTTGAACAATTAGACTTTTAAGCCTTGTGCCTTACCCAGGGCACATTGGTATGCTTGTTACGGGATGTCATTTCATTTGCATACTTCATTCAATAAAAATAAATGGACGTTTCGTTTTCGTAAATATTGTGTTCCTTGTCTTTCTTTTCTTTTATTTTTGTTTTATCAGCTATGTTTTCTCACACACACCCACATCACTAAAATGCAGATCCTCATCCACTCTGGATCATGTTGATAACAGTTCTACTATTGCCAATTATAATTTCGAGAATCCGATCTATCAAGCTGAAGATGGAAAGGAGGAAGATTGTGAAGTACCTGTAGAGCTTGCTAGGCTGTTACAACTAGAAGAGAAAGCTATACAGCCACATGAAGAGCCAATCGAAGTTGTGAATCTGGGAACTGAAGAAAACAAGAAAGAGGTCAAGATAGGGGCTGAACTAGAGGATGGTGTTAAGAGCAGATTAATTTAGATGTTACATGATTATGTGGAGATCTTTGCTTGGTCCTATGAAGATATGCCAGGGTTGGATACAGACATTGTGGTTCACCGTTTACCGGTAAAAGAAGATTGTCGTCCAAAAAAGCAGAAGGTTCGTCGCATGCGTCCTGAAATGTCAGAAAAGATTAAAGCAGAGGTGATGAAATAGTTTGATGCAGGGTTCTTAGTTGTGACTTCTTATCCTCAATGGGTTGAAAATGTGGTACCAGTACCTAAGAAAGATGGTAAGGTACGCATGTGTGTGGATTACAGAGATTTGAACAAGGCCAGCCCCAAAGATGACTTTCCACTTCCTCATATTGATGTTCTGGTAGACAACACTGCTCAGCATAAGGTATTCTCTTTTATGGATGGTTTCTCTGGTTACAATCAAATCAAGATGGCACCTGAAGATATGGAGAAGACTACATTTGTTACACAGTGGGGCACTTTTTGTTATAAAGTGATGCCATTTGGTTTGAAGAATGTCGGGGCAACATATCAGCGTGCTATGGTGGCTTTGTTTCACGATATGATTCATCATGAGATAGAGGTATATGTGGATGATATGATAGCCAGGTCCCAGAATGAAGAGCAACACCTTGATCATCTGCATAAGTTGTTTGAGAGGTTGAAGAAATACAAGTTGAGATTGAACCCAAACAAGTGTACTTTTGGAGTTAGATCTGGTAAACTCCTGGGTTTCATTGTCAGTGGAAAAGGTATTGAAGTGGATCCTGCGAAAGTAAAAGTTATACAAGAGATGCCAGCTCCCCGTACTGAGAAGGAATTTAGAGGTTTCTTGGGACGATTAAATTACATTACAAGATTTATTTCCCAATTAACTGCTACCTGTGAGCCAATCTTCAAGCTGTTGAAGAAAGATCAGGTAATGGAGTGGAATGATGAGTGCCAGACAGCCTTTGATGAAATCAAGAGATATCTTCTAGAACCTCCAATTTTGATGCCACCAGTTGATGGAAGACCCTTGATTATGTACTTAACAGTATTAGACAACTCAATGGGGTGTGTGTTGGGGCAACATGACGAGTCTGGTCGAAAAGAGCAGGCAATATACTACCTTAGCAAAACGTTTACCGACTGTGAAACAAGATACTCACTGCTCGAGAAAACTTGTTGCGCTTTGGCATGGGCTGCTCGCTGACTAAGACAGTATATGTTGACTCATACTACCTTATTGATTTCAAAGATGGATCCAATCAAGTACATATTCGAGAAACCTGCTCTCTCCGGACGAATAGCAAGATGGCAAATGATCTTAACAGAATATGTTATACAATACACTACTCAGAAGGCCATTAAAGGAAGCGTTGTAGCTGACCACTTAGCTCATCAAGCAGTGGATGATTATCAGTCAATGAGTTTTGAATTCCCTGATGAAGATATTATGATTATTACCAAAGAACCTGGACAGTATGACGGACCTGAACAAGGATCCCGATGGACTATGGTTTTTGATAGAGCTTCTAATTCACTTGGTAATGGTGTTGGTGTTGTGATCATTTCCCCTGAAGGTTGTCATACCCCGATTACTGCAAGACTTTGTTTCTATTGTACCAATAACATGGCTGAGTATGAGGCATGTATCCTGGGTATCAAAGCTGCCATTGAGATGAAGATTCAGTTCCTGGACGTATATGGAGATTCAGCCCTGGTAGTAAGTCAGATTAAAGGAGATTGGGATACCAAGCATGATAATCTCATTCCTTACAGAGAGCATGTGTTGTCTTTGATCCCATATTTTGAAGAGATTACCTTTGGACATATTCCACGAAGAGAGAATCAGTTGGCAAATGCATTAGCCAGCATGGCATCTATGTTTGAGATTAGCTGGGATGATGAAGCTCCCAAGATTACTATTGATAGATTTGAGAAGCCTGCATACTGCAATGAGATTGACATTGAAGAAGCAGAGGGGAAGCCTTGATTCTATGAAGTGAAAAGATATCTTGAAGCTCAGGAGTTCCCTGAAGGGGCATCTGTCAAAGATAAGAAGTTTCTAAGGAGGTTTTCTGCTAAGTTCTTCTTGAGTAATGGAATTTTGTACAAGCACAATCATGATTCAACTTTGCTTCGTTGTATGGATAAGAAGGAAGCAATAGAGATTATGGAAGACGTGCATGATGGGATCTTTGGCACTCATTCTAGTGGTCACACTATGGTAAAGAAGATATTGAGAGAAGGGTACTATTGGTCTACCATGGAAGCTGACTGCTATCAATATTCCAGAACATGTCACAAGTGTCAAATCTATGATGATAAAGTACATATACCTCCATCACCATTGAATGTGTTGACTGCTCCTTGGCCGTTTGCAATGTGGGGCATAGATATGATTGGTGAGATCAAGCATACTGCTTCTAATGGGCATCGTTTCATTTTGGTTGCTATTGATTACTTTACAAAGTGGGTGGAGGCAGCTTCATTTGCATCTGTTACTAAGAATGTGGTGGCCCGATTCATTAAGAATAATCTCATATGTAGGTATGGCATCCTTGAAAGGATTATCACGAACAATGGCTCTAATCTGAACAACACTATGATTACTGATCTCTGCACATAGTTCAAGATTAAGCATCACAAGTCTTCTCCGTATCGTCCGAAGATGAATGGGGCAGTAGAAGCTGCTAATAAGAACATTAAGAAGATTCTACAGAAGATGACTGTTACATATAAGGATTGGCACGAGATGTTACCATTTTCTCTTCATGGCTATCGTACTACAATACGCACTTCAACAGGGGCAACCCTATTCTCCTTAGTCTATGGTATGGAAGCAGTTCTGCCCATTGAAGTTCAGATACCCTCCTTAAGAATCATGAAGGATGCAGGCTTGGATGAAGATGAGTGGATTCAGACTCGACTTGACCAGATAAATTTGATTGATGAGAAAAGGTTAGCAGCTTTGTGTCATGGTCAGATGTACCAGAAACGGATGATCAAGGCTTTCAATAAGAAGGTTAAGCCAAAGATATATCAGGTTGGTGACTTGGTAATCAAGCGTATCATACTACCACAGGGTGATCCTAGGGGCAAGTGGACTCCTACATATGAAGGACCGTTTGTAGTCAAAACAGTATTCTCAGGAGGTGCCATGATGCTTACTACTATGGATGGTGAAGACTTCCCACAGCCTGTAAACGCAGACATAGTTAAAAAATACTACGCATGAAAAGAGACCCGCTAAGTTGACTGGCCTAGGCAAAAATAAGGGCATACCGGCGAACCAAAAGGGTTCGGGCAAAAATTAGGGATATATATAAAAAAATGTACACCCGGCAAGTCGAAAACCTGAAAAGGCGGCTTGGACAAAAAAGGGTATCCCGGTGGATTGAAAACCTGAAAGGGCAATCCAGGCAAAAGTTAGGGATTAAAGCGTATGACTATGTCTCGTTTGGATCACCCATGTAACTCCAACCAGTTGTGTTACTTAATTCAAGCTCGAACAGATAAAGATCAATCCAATTGTTTCCGTCTCAACAGCAGAAGATGAGATACTTGAAGATAATGGCAATAGTAGAATTGAAACTCAATAGGATTACTTCTCACATAGCTGATTTTCTTTGTTTTGTAAAACTTTTACAACGAATTCCTCTTACTAGGATTTTTGTCTCCTTGTTGTAAACACCCCAAATTTTCCCTCACTAATTCACACCATGGCTTGTGATCTTTTCATTTGCATAAGTTCAACAATACCATTCTCATATTGCATTTTTGCTTCACTGCATTGCTCCTAAGTCATCTGCATCTAGGGTTTGTGATCTGAGCCATCCAAGATCTATTTGAGCCACTCCAAAGGTCATCAATCACTTAAAAGGGGTCCATGTATGTTCAAGCATCATATTATATCCTCACAAGGTCAAGGAAGTCAAAAAATCACAAGAACTGAGAAAGGCATGGAAGTAGAGCCAGGTTTAACTGCACAGATGACCTAGAATTAGGGTTTTGGTTTCAAAGGCCATAACTCCAATTTTTTTGGTCATTCTTGTTTCTATTGGTCTCTATATGTCATAAGGATAATGCATATCAATTTTCATGAAGAAATTCCATAGGGAAGGCATCTGATCAAGATTTGACTTCTTGAGCAAGTCAGTGTAAAATTAGGGCATCTGAGGCCCCCAATGACCCAACCAAAGGGTGTTCTTCATCATTTTGAATGTGTATGATCTTTATTTGATCAGAGAAGATGTTAGATGTTCACAAGATTGAAAATTTTCAAGCCATTTGCAAAATTGCCTTTTTGGGAAAGTGACTTGTAATGTAAACTTGCCATTTTGGGAAAGTTTTTCAACCTCCTCAAATTGATTCAAAAATGCTTCAAATGAGAAAACTTTGGTCATGAAAGTTGTAGAATGGATCATTCCATTTTCAAAAAGTACAAGAACTCATTCTAATTCATTTTTGATCAAAAGTTATGGTTTGTCAAAATTGAGGAAAATCACATAATTTCAAGTCTTGCACCAAAGAGGCAAAGTTGCAAAACCCCTTGCCAAGGCAAAATGTGACTTCAAATGGACTTCTAACCTTTGCACAAACATAAACCAATGCCTAAAAATCAGAATGCATCAAAGATTTGTCCATTTTCATGACTTATGCTTCAAGTAATCACAAAAGGGCCAAAAGATCACAAAGTTGCAAAACCTCTCACAAACCCTAATCCACTTGCTAATTGTCCTCAAGACTGATTCTATGGCTCTCCTCAATCCTTGCTGCGCAGGACACCCCTTTTTCCTTGGCCTGCCATTGACCCATACCTCTCTTACACAAAACATTGACTTTATGCAAAATGGCTCATACCAATCAAGCTAGGCCACACCAACTCCTCTGACCTATCCAAGTGTGATACATGTACCAAATGAGACTCAACACATAGCACAACTAAGCCTGAAACATCTCATAAGCCAGCATTCTCCAAACTCACCTCTTGTGCACTTTCCTTCGAATCTCAGCACACAAGCATCAAACATCAAAACAAACTTCATAGAATCACTCAACATGTTCCCCTGATCATTTCCCTACCCTCATTTGTCCCTGAAACCACCTCAATCAGAAACACGATTCTCACCCCTCACTGAACAGAACTTCATCAAACTCACAAACTAGCCACTTTAAACTCCAACCAAGCTTCAAAGCTTCATCAAGGGGATCATTGAAGCCATTTTGAAGCAAAGAAGCAGGCAGAAAGCTCCTGGATTGAACGCTCAACCTCAGGTAACATGATGAACAAATTTTCCAGAACCCTGATTTCCTGTTAGAATATTGTTCTATGTGTTGCCCTGATCATGGGGATCTATTTATTTTTGAAAATGAGCCAGAAATGAGCATTTTGTGTTGCTCTGAAACTTTTGCCCTAGAATTTGTTTTCTTCGATTCTCACTGTGTGGTTAATATAAATTGTTTTTGGCCCTGGATTCTTGTTACCCATTGTTGGGGGATTGATTCTGGAGATTTGGAGGTCTTGGGGATGCGTTTTGGGTGATTCAGGTGAGAGAGATGGTCGGAGAAGAAGACCGGAGCTTATCTCCGGTCGCCTGAGGTTAATTAGGGCTAAGTGTGATTAATTAGGAACTTTAAATTTAGGCCCTTGGATCTGCCTTCCCGCGCGTGAATGAATGGGCTGGATCTTGTCATTTAGCCCTAATCAGTGTTTAATTAAATTAACCTAGGATTAATTAATTATAAAATGAAATTAGCCAGGTTTGAACTTGGGCCATTGGATGTGGCGCCAAGTCAACCTTTCCCAGCCCAGACTCAATCTGATCCCTTCATTGTGCATACTTTCATTTATTTTAATTTTTTATTTCATTTAATTTGATTTATCTTTTACGAATTATTTAAAATAGCAAAATACCTTGAAAAATTCTGAAAATTTTTGTCAAACATTTTATTAATTTTTCAGAACCCAAAAATATTTTTATCTTTATTTTTTGCATTAAAAATCATTTTTAAATTATTTAAATGTTTATTTTTAATTAGTTAATGAAAATTAATTAATTAAAAATGCATTTAGGTATTTAAAAATCACAAAAAAATTCTCATTGCATTTAAAAACATTTATAAACATTATCAAACCCTCAAACCAAATTTCTTTTTTGATCTTGATGCCTTTTGATCATTTCCATTGGAATTAAATTCATTTTAAGGCAATATTTTTGTGCAAACTTTGAAAAATCCATTCTGCCTAACCATTGAGAGTTTGATGTTGATTCTTCTTGCATTGCATCCTTCATAACATGTAGTTTATAGGATAAATTTGGTTTGATTTGATCTTGAATTTTCAATTTGTTTTGCATTTTTCATGATGAGGTACCTTAAAACCCTAATTGACTTGAGAAATTCATAACTTGCACTAGGTTAAGAGTTGAGTCCCCTCCTTTGGGCAGTGAACTTGTATAGGTTTAGGGTATCTTTGATTTCATTTTCAATTTTTTTTCATGTCATATGCTTCTGATTTTGAATTTTGCTTTGTGTGTTGATCATAAACCCTAATTTGTGCTTTCCTTTGCATCCATCTTTCATTTGCTTGCATCCAATGACTTGCCATGACATTTTGTGCATCCACATGATTCATAATACATCTTAGGACATATTAGAATCATGTTTGATCATTGCATCTTTCATTTGCCATGTTGTATGTCCATTGCATTTCATAAACTTTTCTTGAACTTTCATGGTTCAAAGCATACCTCATTTGCATCCTTATGCTTGTTTGATCATTCTCATCTCTTGTCATGTGTTTGCATCATCTCTTAGAATCATTAACATCATGTTTATGCTTCTGACTTTGGTTTGCATCATGACATTTCATCTCATTTGCATTGCATTTCATTTCTCTTGGCTAACTTTTCAGGTGGTAAGTCATTGAGAAGTGAATTTGCCTTCACTTCTCATAATCTTTCCTCATCTCTCTTATGCATTCATTGCTGCATTTCATCTTGTGTATTTGAGTGAGCTTGCTCATTCATGTTCATCTTACTTTCTTTCTTCAAGCAACCTGTCTTCTTAAGTGAAGCAAGTTGTTTTGCTTCTCTTTGCTTCTTGCTCCTTTCATCTGCTTCCTTCCTGGTGGTTTCTCTGAAGATCTTTCTTTCTTAAGCCTCATAAACCCTAGGAACAACCAAGCATGATAATAATTAGGGTTTGATTAGTCCCCCATTTAGTTTTTCCTTTGTGTCATCTTTGAGTCTTCTCCTCTCATCTCATAATCAAGGACTAAACCTTAAAAGTTTTAAGGCTTTGTGATTAAGCTTATGCCTGCATCCTTCTATTAGGATGGAGTGTATAACTTTAATCCTAAGTGTTAAACCCTTAATGTGTTTAAATCCTTTAATCAATCCACCTAATAATCACTAAGACATCAAGCTTGTAACTTGGGCCTTGCATTAGGGTTCTAATTTTTCCACAACTGGTTAAGAAGGACTAACCCTAGTGTTAATGGACAAGTCCCCCTCAAGTTGTCTTACAAACCATAAAAATCACTTCTTCATCTTATCATTAACTAAAATCCATTTAATAAAGGCTTTGTTTTGTCATGAGGTTAATCCCTAATCATGGATTAAGTTGAGGAGTCTTTCTCAGCTTAAATGTTCTCATCTAGTATCCCTCTATTAGGATAGTGTAATGAGTCCATTAAATCCTTAATTATGGCTTAAACTCATTACTTAACACTAAAAAAAAAACATCTAAATAATCACAAGTAGGTTAATGATCTTAATCCTACATCATGGTAATTAAGTTTGAGGTGCTTACTTCATACTTAAGGTATTCTCATTACCCCTAATCAGAGGGAGGATGTGATGAGTTTACTAACCCATTGGTTTAGGCTTAAGCTCATTAACTTATGACAAATTCCAAAAGCAATAAAAGATTGAAAACACCAAAAACAAACAATAATCATCTCCTTCGGGATTCTTTTCTCATCTCATTCATTCACAAACGAGAACTTGCATCTTCCGTCTAATGCAAGACAGTTTGCACCTGAGCCAGACAGGTCATACACTTGAGCATAGACAAGCAAGCAGTTCACAAGTCAATTTACCTTTCAGTCTCTTTGAGTCGAACTACGGTGTTCTGACTTCCTCATTGCACGAGAGGATACGTAGGCATAACTTAACAGTTATCGAACAAAAGTCTCTGTATATTCCCCCTCTTTCAGCATTGTTCTTTAAGCCTCATATTCTTGAGCATTTCACTCTTGTTCTTACACTGACACTTCTCTTATACACTTCACATTTCTTTTACACTGACACTTGCATTCTTTCCAGCTTTGATACACAAATTGCACTGACGCTACCCCTTTAAACACAAATCTTTTAAGCATGGATCCCGTCGAGTACGGCGGACAATCTGGGTGCTAATACCTTCCCAGGTTGTAACCAACCCCCTTTCTCAGTCTCTCTGGTTCGCGACCGTCTTATCCATATCTTTCTAGGTCTATGCAGCATTACCTTTCCTCCGGGATAAAGATGCCTAGCTGGCGACTCTTGTCTTCTGATTTCACCCTTGTGTGTTCTCTCTTTTTCGCCGACCGTTCGCGTCTGTACCCCTTCTGACCTGGGTGTCATTTGGTGGGAGCGACAGCTTGGCGACTCTGCTGGGGAACCTTATACTGTAACCAGGGCTTCTGGTTCTTTTGTGGGTTCCTCCTAGCGTTTGTTTGATTCGTGTTTACTGGGGTGTTATGTGCTAATTGTGTTTATATAGTTGCTTTATTTACTGCTTTATGTACAGTTATTTATTGCTTTCTTTACATTTTTATACATCATACTGTCATACTGTCATCTTGCTGGATCTGGTTTGTTGGGTGGGGTTCTATTGAGAGTTTGAGGTCCTATACCTGGGACCTGAGTGACACCTAGGCTAGAGTGGTTCATGTTCTTTCCCATTCCATTTCGGTCTGGTGCGGGAATATGAAACACGGTTCAGATGTGGGTTTCTTCTTGAGAACTTTGTGCTACAGATTTCCTATAGTGCTAGGGCTATCTGGCAAGCCTGCTAAGTCTGGATGACCTTTATTATGACCTTCAGAAACTGAGGTGAATTAGAAGAGGATCTTTTATGGTTATTGTAAACACTGTACCTCCGGGTTAGAAGTGTTTACACTTCTCATAACTGATCCAAGTCTGAGGATCTTTGTTCTAGAACACCACCTGTGAGGGGGGGTTGGGCTGTTTACAGGTTTGCAGGAACCCTTGGCCACATCATACCCTGTTACTTGTTTGATTAAGAGTACCTCATTTTGGGCAGTTCTTGTGATTTAACCCTGGACATGTGACTCTTTATTTGAGTCCCCCACCCTGATTACTGGATTTCTGAAACTCCATCTGGACTTCTTAAACATACATGGGCCTATATCAAGACAGACAATCAGATCCAGCTTGATCACAAACCCTTGCATATCATTTGCATACTCATCATTTGCATCATTTAACATTTGTTTATTTGTTTTTTCAGGGTATCCACATTACATCTGGCTTGGTTTTGACCCCTTCATCTGCATAGACCTCTGTTCATCAGTTATCTGCTTCAGCTATCTTCATCAGCTGCCTGCTTCAGTTGCCTTCATCACCAGCATCAGCCTACCAGTGACTCATCTCCAGTACCAGTCTTGACCTTCATCAGCACTTGTCTTCAGCAGTCATGGCTCCTCCCAGGAAAAGCAACATTTCATACCATTTTTTTGAGCCTGTGTTGACTGGTATCAGGCAGGTCCAGGAACTTATCACTCCAGACCACATTCCATTATTCAGAGAGCATTATGGAGGCATCCTTGATATGGTTATGGACCTGGACCCTTCTCAGAGGAGTATGATCCACACCTGCCTACAGTTTTATGACCCTCCTTTGAGATGCTTCACTTTCCAGAACTTTCAGTTAGGACCTCTGCTGGAGGAGTTCTCATCATTGATTGGAGTACCTGTCAGGGGTGGTGTCCCCTTCAACCCAGAGATGACTTCTCCCAGCAATGGAGAAGTGGCAAAGGCACTGTACCTAGAGCCTATATTGATTGAGCAGAACATGACAACAAATGCTGGGATCCCTGGTTTGCACTTAGACTTTCTGACTTCTCAGGCCATCCTGAAGGCCTCCTTGGGAGAATGGAGGGCAGTTTGTGCATTGTTCGCCCTCAGTATATATGGGGTTATACTATTTGCAGATGAGCCCAAGTTTATCAGCAAGAATGCCATTCATCTTTTCCTTCTGAGGAACCCA
This sequence comes from Lathyrus aphaca, assembly GCA_963966055.1. Taxonomy (NCBI): domain Eukaryota; kingdom Viridiplantae; phylum Streptophyta; class Magnoliopsida; order Fabales; family Fabaceae; genus Lathyrus; species Lathyrus aphaca. The sequence goes on along the minus strand of OZ014523.1, from coordinate 225,239,269 downwards.
GTACCCACCTTGCTGGGAGATTTCTATTATTCCATTCATCAGAGGAATGAGAAGCAAAGAGGAAAGTTGGTGAGATGATGTGCTCCTCTATTTCACACCTGGCTACTCAAACACTTACCTAGGACTGATGCCTTCCTAAATCCTCACCAACAGAAGAATTGGGCTAAGAGACTTATTGATTTGACTTCAAATGACATCAGATGGTGCACCCAGAGCACCAAAGGCAAGAACATCATCACTAGCTGTGGGCAATACCCAAATGTATCTCTGGTAGGAGTGAAGGGTTGCATCAATTACAATCCTTTGCTGTTTAACAGACAACTGGGCTATGCTTTGGTCCACCCTCCTAGGGTGCAAGATTTAGCTGAGACCCTGTATTGTGAGATAAAGCCTAATCTAGCTGTTGTCAGGCAAGCATCCTGGGCTTGGGACAACATCCAGACAAAGGGGGTGGCTATTCTTGGAAAGTGTAATAATGTTGCTTCAGCCCAGTACTATGATTGGTCCCATGCCAGAGCTCAGATTACTGTAATGCCCTTCACCATCGAGGACATGCTTGGACCATCCACAGCACAGCCAGCAGCCACTGTCAGCCTAGAGGAGTTTGAGAAGCTGAAGGAAAGGAATGAGAATCTGTCTCAGGCTCTGAAGAAGACCCTTTGGGAAAGGAGTGATGGTCGTCTGGATATGAGGTTGGAGAAGCTTAAGGTGGAGCATCAGGCCAAGATTGAGAAAGCAGAAGACTACATCAAGAAAGCAAGGGCTGGGGAGCAAATATTGAAGAATGCCTGCAAAGAGGCCAAGTTTCAGAAGGCCATGACTGATCTCTATCTGCAAGAAAGTCAGGCTAGGTGGGTCAGGATCACTGAAACCTGGACACAAGAAGATCATAAAACTTAAGCCAGGATTGAATAGTTAGAGGCCAATGGAAAGAAGCAACATGAAGCTTTGCTGGCAGCCCGGAAAGAGATTTCAAAGTTGAAGCTCAGGGCTGGTTTGAAGAGGTCAAAAGACCAGGACAGGCACAAGAAGCTGACCACTGCCATTGCCACCAGAAACCTCCTCATCAGAAACATTACAGAGCATCCAGCTGGCCCAGTGACTGAGGCACTTCTGAAGGAGGTTAAGGAGGATGAGTTTGGACTAGATGTCTGACCTTTTGATTGCTGTTGTTTTCATTTGATGTACTTTTCTTTTGTTGTATTTTGACCCTTCAGGGGCATGTGTTGTAAAAAACAAACTATGTATTGTTCAGTATTTGTAATATATTTTAGTTTGTTTCCATTGCGGGTTTTTCTTTTCTCAACAACACCAAAGCATCTTCCTCGAGGTCTGGAAAGGTCAAAACCAAGAACCAAGCCGGATACCTTGGAAAACAAATAAGCATACTGCATTACATACTAACTTTTGTTTTGTTTTGTAGGTTTTGTAATTATTTTGTTTGTTTCTAACTCTGTTGTGGTTCAGGAATTATTGCTCGCCGTCGGGTGTTCCCTCTCAACCGTCCGCACCGGTATCCTACTCGCAACAACCTTCCTGGTATCCAAATGGACCAAGTACAGCAGGACCTGACAGAGGTCAGAACTCAAATGGCTAACGAAAGAGTGGAGATGAGAAACCAAATGGCTCAATTCATGACTGTAATGACTGGCTTGGCCCAGAGTCAGGAAAGGCTGAGGGCATTGGTAGAAAGACAAAACCCCGAGGAACCTCATCCTAGGACTGGAGGGACTAGTAATAATGAGGGAGGTCAGCCTCATGTTAACCCACCAGTATTTGGACCTCATCTAGATCCGGAAGTCAATATCCCAAGAAATGTACAGGGCAACACTGCTGCAGGCAGGATCTTGCAAGAAGATCTTCAAGAGGAGCAGTTTACTGTAATGGGAGCTGGAGATGAAGTTTATGATAGGAGGTTTGATGAAATTGCTGAGAAGTTGAGATCTCTGGAGTCTCAAAATTCCTTAGGCTTCGATGTAATGGATATGGGGTTAGTAGATGGGGTAAAGATTCCCCACAAGTTTAAACCCCCGTGCTTCGAGAAATACAATGGAACGTCCTGTCCACGAACTCACCTACAATCTTTTCTGGGGAGACTTAAAGCATACACCATGGATGAAAAACTGTGGATGTTCTATTTTGAAGATAGCTTGACTGGAGCTTCAAGAGAGTGGTATTCACACTTGACCAGGGCCACTATCAGATGCTGGAAGGACCTAGCTGAAGCTTTCATCAGGCAGTACCAATACAATCTAGACATGGCTCCTAACAGAACCTTTCTGATGGGAATGTCTCAGTCCTCCAGAGAAAGCTTCAGGGAATATGCCCAAAGGTGGAGACAGCTTGCTGCTGCTGTCCAACCACCCATGTCGGAAAGAGAAATGGTCGACATGTTCATGAATACTCTGCAAGGAACATATATTGATAGGCTAGCTGCCTTTTCTTCCACCAGTTTTGCTGACGTAGTTATAGCTGGGGAAAGAATTGAAAGCCTTTTGAAAATGGGTAAGATTTCTGATAATGGTGCAAGTTCATCCAGTAATCCCAGGAAGCCTTTTGTGGGACCTCGAAGAACCGGTGAGACAAATGCCATTCATGCCAATAGGGGCAGACCTCAGTATGTCCACAGATCAATAGTAGCTGTCACTATTCCAGCTCCGATCCCTCAGCAACCAGCATATCAACAACCACAACAACCACATTATCAACAGCAAGTTCAGTACCCGCCACAAAGACCCTACAACAACAACAACAATAGACAACAAAGACCTTTTCAGCAAAGACTGTCACAGGCAAACAGGTGTCGCTCCCAAAAGATGAGACTGGCTCAAATATGGTGCAGACGCGAACGGTCGGTGAAAAGAACAGTGAGAACACACAGCAGTGAACTCACTGGAAAAGAAAAGAGTCGCCAGCTAGGCATTTTTATCCCTGAGGAAAGGCAATGTTGCATAGACCTAGAAAGATATGGATAAGACGGTTGCGAACCAGAGAGACTGAGAAAGGGGGTTGGTTACAACCTGGGAAGGTATTAGCACCCAGATTGTCCGCCGTACTCGACAGGATCCACGCTTAAAAGATTTGTGTTTTAAAGGGGTAGTGTCAGTGCAATTTGTGTATCAAAACTGGAAAGAATGCAAGTGTCAGTGTAAAAGAAGTGTGAAGTGTATAAGTGAAGTGTCAGTGTAAGAACAAGAATGAAATGCTCAAGATCATGAGGCTTAAAGGATAAGGCTGGAAAGAGGGGGAATATACAGAGACTTTTGTTCGATAACTGTTAAGTTATGCCTACGTATCCTCTCGTGCAATGAGGAAGTCAGAACACCGTAGTTCGACCCAAGGAGACTGAAAGATGAATTGACTTATGAACTGCTTACTTGCCTATGCTCAAGTGTATGATCTGTCTGGCACAGATGCAAACTGTCTTGCATTAGACGGAAGAAGCAAGTTCTCGTTTGTGAGTGAATGAGATGAGAAAAGAATCCCGGAGGAGACGATTATTGCTTGTTTTTTTGTGTTTTCAGTCTTTTATTGCTTTCGAAAGTTTGTCATAAGTTAAGGAGCTTAAGCCTAAACCAATGGGTTAGTAAACTCATCACATCTTCCCTCCGATTAGGGGTAATGAGAGTACCTTAAGTGTGAAGTCAGCTTCTCACACTTAAACACCTTTGATGTAGGATTAAGATCATTAACCTACTTGTGATTATTTAGATGTTTTTGTTGTTTTTGTTTAGTGTTAAGTAATGAGATTAAGCCATAATCAGGGATTAAACAGACTCATTACACCATCCTAATAGAAGGATAATAGATGAGAATGTTTAAGCTGAGGAAAGCTCCTCAACTTAATCCATGATTAGGGATTAAACTCATGACAAAACAAAGCCTTTGATTAAGTGGATTTTATTCAATGATATGATGATGAAGTGATTTTTAGGGTTTGTAAGACAACTTGAGGGGGACTTGTCCATTAACACTAGGGTTAGTCTTTCTTGACCAATTAAGGAAGAATTGGAACCCTAATGCAAGGCCCAAGTTACAAGCTTGATGTCTTGATGATTATTAAGTGAATTGATTAAAGGAGTTAAACACATTAAGGGTTTAACACTTAGGATTAAAGTTATACACTCCATCCTGATAGAAGGATGCAGGCATAAGCTTAATCACAAAGCCTTAAAGCCTTTAGGGTTTAGTCCCTGATTATGAGGTGAGAAGAGAAGACTCAATGAGACACAAAGGTAAAACTAAGTGGGGGACTAATCAAAAACCCTAATCATTGTCATGCTTGGTTGTTCCTAAGGTTTGTGAGGTTTACAAGAGACATCTTCAGAGGAACCACCAGGGAGCAGATGAAAGGATCAGGAGAAGCAAGGTAACTTGCTTCATTTAAGAAGACAAGTCACTTGAAGAAAGAAGGTAAGAAGAGCAAGAATGAGCAAGCTCAAACTCAAGCACATACAAAAATGCAGCAAGGATGCATAAAAGAGATGAAGAGAAGATGTGAGAAGTGAAGGCAAATCCACTTCTCAAAATTACTTACCACCTGAAAAGTTAGTGAAAGAAATGCAATGCAATGCAAAATGAAATGAAATGGCATGATGTAAATCAAAACCAGAGGAACATACATGATGATAATGATGCTATGAGATGATGCAAACATGAATCAAGACATGAGAATGATCACATGAACAAATGAATGCAAATGGAGCAAGTTTAGAACCATGATCATACATGAAAGGTTATGAAATGCATATGGCATACAACATGGAAAATGCAAGATGTAATGATCAAACATGCTTTCAATATGTCTTAATTTGTCACATGAATCAAATGGATGCACAAAATGCTATGGCAAGTCAAGGTATGAATGTAAATGCAAGATGAATGCAAAAGAGAAACCAAATTAGGGTTTATGATCAATGCATCAAACAAAAACCAAAATCAGAAGCAAACATCAAGATAAAAAAATTGAAAATGCACTCAAAGGACCCCTAAACCTATACTAACTCACTGCCCAAAGGAGAGGTTCCAACTCTTAACCTAATTCAAGATATGAATTTCCTAAGTTTCCTAAGGTTTTAGGGTTCCTTAACAAGAAAAATGCCAAACAAAATGAAAATGAAAGATCAAATCATGTCATTTTAATCTCACAAACTACATACTAAACACAATGCAATGCAAAAAGAATCAAGGTCCAACTCTCAATGGTTAGGCAGAAATGATTTTTGGAAGTTTGGATCAAAATAATGCCTTAAAATGATTTTAATTCCATGAAAAATTCTCAAAATACATCAAGATCAAAAAAGAAATTTGGTTTGAGGGTTGGACAATGTCTCTAAATGGTTTTAAATGTTTCATGAATTTTTTGGTGATTTTTAAATACTTAAAAGTATTTTTAATTAATTAATTCTCATTAATTAATTAAGAATAAACTTTTAAATGATTTAAAAATATTTTTTAATGCAAAAAATAAAAATAAAAATATTTTTGGTTTCTGAAATTAAATAGAAGTTTATACAAAAAATTCCAGAATTTTTAAGATGATTTTGCTATTTTTAATAAAATGTACAAATTAAATGAAATAATATGAAAAATAAAATGAAATAAAGCTGAAAAATGGAAAGTCAACACATCTAATGGTCCAGATTCAAACTCACACGCGCGGGAGTGGACCTGGCGCGCATCTGGACGGCCCAAATTCAAATTCCACTAATTAATGATTAAGCCCTAATCCAGCCCTAATGACTTTCAGATGACCGGAACAGTGGTTCCGGTCATCTTCTCCGGCGAATCCAAAATGCTAAATCACTCTACACGCAATGAAAATGAAAACTAACTGCCCAGAACTCTTCCCCATTCCAAAACGAATCAAACCCCTCAATCAAACATCATTTTTCATTCATAAACAGAGAGAATCGAATCAAACATTTTCTAGGGCAAAAATTTCAGACAACGCATACATCCTGGTTTCTCAACCATTTTCAAAAGTAAACACATATTTATGACCAGGGGAATGTATAGAAGCTATTTAGAACTTAAAATCATGTTTCTGGAAAAAAAGTTCATGAAGCTACCTGAGTTTGAAGCTTTTCAGTTTGCAACTTTCTGACCTCTTCTCTTTGTGCAATCCACTCCTTTTAGGCCCCTGATGAAGTCTGGATGCTTGGAAAGAGTTTGTGATGGCTGGTTTGAGAGTTTGCAGCAGTTCTGTTCAAGGTCAGGTGAGGATCGTGTTTGTGATTCTATGGCTTTCAGGCTGTTTTGAAGGGTGCTTTGTGTTTAGTGAAGCATGGTGAGAAGGTTTGTGAAGTTTGTTTATGAGTTTATGGCCTGTATGATGAGTTTCGAATGCTTTTGCTTTTGAGGGTGAAGATGAGAATGTTGTGCTATGGCTGGTTTCAGGCTTGCCTCTTGTTATGTTTAGCTTGCATTTGATTTGTATAAAGAATTGGGATTGGTCAGATGACATGATGTGTGCTTTATTGATTGGTATGGGTACTTTTGCAAAATGTCAACTTTTGTGTAAGAGAAGCATGGGCAACTTGCTAGCCTAGTACAAGGAGGGTGTGCTGCGCAGCATGATGAGGAAAAAGGGCTAGGGTGGTTCAGCAAACTAGCCAGCAAGTGGATGAGAAGCTATGATGACTTTTGCAACTTGGTTTACTTTGGTTCTTATGAAAGAAACTTGATCCATGGGCCATGAAACATGTGATTCCTTGGGTGCATTCTGAACTTTAGATGTTGTGTGATCATGTTGTGTGGATTAGAAGCCCATTTGATGACTTAATTGGCCTTGAGAAGTGAATTTGCAACTATGCCTCTTTGGTGCATGACTTGAAATTTAGTGATTTTTGCCAACTTTGACAAACCATAACTTTTGATCCAAAATGAATTAGGTCATGTTCTTGTACTTTTTGGAAAGGGAATGATCTATTCTACAACTTTCATGACCAAAGTTTTCCCATTTGAAGCTTTTTTGAATCAAAAAGTAAGGGTTGAAAAGGTTGCCCAAAATGACATTTTCATTAAAAGTCAAACTTGCCCAAAAAGTCAACTTTGCAAAAGACTTAAAATTCTTCAATTTTGAGAACTTCCAATGTCTTCCATGATCAAATAAAGATAATATACAATCAAAATGATGAAGAACACCCCTTGGTTGGGTCATTGGGGGCCTCAGATGCCCTGATTTTGCACTGACTTGCTTGAGAAGTCAACTCTTGATCAGATGACTTCCCCATGGAATTTCTTCATGAAAATTGATATGCATACTCCCTATACCATATAGAGACCAATAGAAACAAGAATGACCAAAAATTTTGGAGTTATGGCCTCTGAAACCAAAACCCTAATTTTAGGTCATCTGTGCAGTCAATCCTGGCTCTGCTTCCATACCAATCCCAATTCTTGTGATTCTTTGATATTCTTGACTTTGAGAGGATATAACATGATACTTGAACACACATGGACCCATTTGAAGTGATTGATGACCTTTGGAATGGCTCAAGTGGCCCTTGGATTGCTCAGATCACAAACCCTAGATGCAGATGACTTTGAATCTATGCAGTGAATCAAAATTGTGGTATGAGATGTTATGATTGAGTTTATGCATATGAAATGATCACAAGCCATAGGGTGAATGGGTGAGGGAAAATTTGGGGTGTTTACAGCTGCCCCTATTCAAACATGAGTTAGCTCTGCAGGATGTAAGCTACGGCTTAACAGGCAAACAAGATAACTTGTGGTTGAATACCAAAGACAGTCCGAAATTTGCACTCACAGAATGAAGAAGAAAAGGGATATAGATTGTAAAAGAAAATAAAGTATATGGTAAAGTGTGGGCGACGGAGGACGACCGTCGAGCAGAGGACGACTGCTGGGTAAAGAGCAGTGACGGGGACGGCCGACATGCTGGAAAGGTGCGGGAAATAAAGCGATGACGGGGACGGACGACATGCTGGGGATAAAAGGTATTATGATGGGGACGGCCATCAAGTAAAGCTGTACGATTTTCTGGGGATTAATGAAAAATGATGGGGACGGCCATCAGGTTCATAAAGTAATGTAAACAACGATGGGGACGGCCATCGGGCTAAATTGATGAAGGACGATCATCAGGAAAAGGAAAAGGGACCACAACGGGGACGGCCATCGGGTTAAAGAATAAATGAAATAATGATGAGGGACGGTCATCAAAGGTGAAGGACGATCACCTAGCAGGGGACGGCTACTCTGAAAGGGGTAAGATGAGGGACGGTCATCTAAGGTGAAGGACGATCACCTGGCAGGGTACGGCTGCCGAAAGTATCGCGACATAGGACGAATGCCGGATAAAAGGTCAACGATGGGGACGGCCATCGGATGAGCATGATGAAGGACGGTCATCAAGAGGTGAAGGACGATCACCTAGCAGGGGACGGCTGCTCTCAAGGTTTATCATGACATAGGATGAATGTCAGATAACAAGATCAACGATGGGGACGGCCATCGGATAAAATGATGAAGGACGATCATCAAAAACGTGAAGGACGATCACCTAGCAGGGGACGACTGCTAAAAATATCACGACATAGGACGAATGTCGTATAGAAAAGATCAACGATGGGGACGGCCATCGGATGAGCATGATGAAGGACGATCATCAAGAGGTGAAGGACGATCACCTAGCAGGGTACGGCTGCTCTCAAGGTTTATCATGACATAGGACGAATGTCAGATAGAAAAGAAATTTTGCTTTGCTGGCGATCTACTGGGGAATAGTAAACACGGACGAGTGTTTATATCCAAGAAATAAAGGTATAAGTGTTTAGATGTTGTGTATAGACTAAAGATGCGGACGAGCATCCATAGGACTACGATACGGACGAGTATCGGGTAGAAACAAAAACCGACATGTGTTCAAAGATGATGATACGGACGAGTATCAACTGGTTAACAAGGAACACGGACGAGTGCTGAATCTGAGGGGACTCCTCTGGGGAATAGTAGACACAGACGAGTGTCTATATTCAAGAAGACAAGAGTTTGAAACAGTGTATGGATTAAAGATGCGGACGAGCATCCTTAAGACCATGATACGGACGAGTATCAAGTAGAAACAAACGTTTGACGCATGTTCTGAGATGATGGTACGGACGAGTACCAACTGGTTAACAAAGAACAAGGATTCGTGTTGAATCTGCGGGGATAGTGTATACAGGATACGGACGAGTATCTGTATAAGTAAGTATGAGTGATGTATAGATGAGTGTTTATCTGCTGGGGAGAGTGACACGGACGAGTGTCGAAAGGAGAAAAGTGTAGTATAAACAAGTATCTGGTATACAAAGTGTTTATGTTGTTGTGCTGGGAAAATGACATGGACGGATGTCAAGGAAATTATATATATATGTTCATGTGAGTGCAAAGAGGATGTCTTTGGCTTTCTACTGGGGATATGACATGGACGGGTGCCATAAGGAGTGTATACTGGTGTTTGGGAATGGTAGGCAATTGTGTTTGCTGGGGACTCTGGGGGGAAGTTTTCTGTATACTGATGGATTTTTATTATTCACAAGTGTTTGCTTCGAACCATGGCTTATGATTATGCAATATGTTTGATTTCTGCCGTAATGCTCCGTATTAAACGGAATGTTACGCTTTGTGGGTGAATATGATGTGAATGCCATGATTATGCAAAGATACAAAACCGGGATTTGGATCCCGTTGCTGTAAAGATCTCCGGCCGATCTGCTCGAAATGGACATCCCAGCTGGGGATGAGATCATTGGTAGATCTGATGAGGTGTATTTGCTTGGGGAGATAAGTCATTGATAGACCCATCTTTGGTAATGAGGGGACCCAGCTGGGGTTTGTAGAAGCTTTCTTCACTCTGTTGTGATTCCTTCATGCGTTGCTCTTCTGGATAGAGGCTGAAACTCTGTGGGGAAGTGGTTCCCTGGCTTTTGTATTTGGCTGAGGAAGAATGATTGGCACCTCGGCTGGGAGGAGTGATAAGTGGCAACTTAGCTGGGGGAAGTGATCGGTGGCAACTCAGCTGGGGAGAAAGCACTTCGGGTGCTAAGAATGAATGTTGATTTGCCAGCCTGCTGGGATGAAGCTTTCATGCCCCGAGTTGCGTTTTGGATACCTGCAATCCTGCAAAGATAGAGAAACGCACAAGTAATCCTGAGGTATCCTTTACTGGATTCCGTCATAGGAGTTTAGACACTTCTGAGAGTAAGTATATTTCCTGCAAGCACGTAACTTTTATTTTTGAAGATAAACATTTGTATTCATGCAATCAGTTTTTCTTAAGACATCAGACATTTTTTCTGCAAATGAAAATGTACAAGACGAAACATGACTGAAAATCTGATTTTATTAATTCATGTGCCCTGAATTGGCGAGATACAGTCAAAGAAACAAATCCTCTGAAATGGGGAGATTGTTATAAATTGAGGAACAAAATGCTGGCAATGTTGACGACGCTTCGAGGAGCTTCCCTCCTGCTATGAATCGTATGACATTTGACGTTCTTCTCGTCTTGCTTTTTGAAGAAGGCTGATTCTGATAAAAGCTTGATCCTTTCGAAGCTTACCAAGTGGTAGGTGATACAGACGAATTCAGAATGTAGTTGTTCGCTTATTCCCTTATTTTGCATGGATCGCCCTTTCGGGTTTTCAATCCATCGGGATACCCATTTTTGCCTGAGTTGTCCAATGCGGCTTTTCAACTCAGCGGGTGTACATTTTTTTTTATTTTCCCTTATTTTTGCCCGAGTCTTTTATTCTGTTTTTGACTCGTCGGGATGCCCTATTTTTGCCTGGACTTACATTCTGTTTTTATGTCCAGCGGGTCCTTTTTACGCGAAGTATTTTTTAACTGCATCTGAATTCGCAGGGGACGGGAAGTCTTCACCATCCATGGTGCTGAGCATCAGTGCTCCACCCGAGAAAACTTTCTTTACTACAAATGGCCCTTCGTAATTTGGAGTCCATTTGCCCCTGTGGTCTGTATGAGGAGGGAGGATTCTTTTCAGCACAAGATCTCCTACTTGGTACTCTCGATGCCTGACTTTCTGATCGAAGGCTCTCTTCATTCTTTTCTGATATAACTGCCCATGACAGATTGCAGCCAATCTCTTGTCTTCAATCAGACTCAGTTGCTCGTATCGGGACCGGACCCATTCTGCTTCGTTCAGCTTAACATCCATTAGTACCCGTAGAGAGGGTAATTCAACTTCAACTGGTAGGACTGCCTCCATACCATACACAAGCTGATACGGTGTTGCCCCAGTGGATGTTCTGATTGACGTGCGGTACCCATGCAAGGCAAACGGTAGCATCTCATGCCAGTCTTTATAAGTGACTACCATCTTCTGCACAATCTTCTTGATATTCTTATTAGCTGCCTCAACAGCGCCGTTCATCTTTGGCCTGTAAGGAGAAGAATTGTGGTGTTGGATCTTGAAGTCCCGGCATAGCTCTGCCATCATTTTGTTATTCAAGTTGGAACCATTGTCAGTAATGATTCGCTCGGGAACTCCGTACCGACAGATGATATCTCTCTTCAGAAATCTGGCTACCACTTGTCTGGTGACGTTTGCATATGAAGCTGCTTCGACCCACTTGGTGAAATAGTCAATGGCAACCAGGATGAATCTGTGGCCATTTGAAGCAGTCGGTTCAATCTTACCAATCATGTCAATGCCCCACATGGCAAAGGGCCAGGGTGAAGACATTATATTCAAAGGATTGGGAGGCACATGTACTTTATCTGCATAAATCTGGCATTTATGGCATTTTCTGGCGTAAGCACAACAGTCAGCATCCATTGTGATCCAGTAATAGCCTGATCTTAACAACTTCTTGGACATGGCATGCCCTCCTGCATGGGTACCAAAGGATCCTTCGTGCACTTCGTGCATTAACAAGTCTGCTTCTGTTCTATCAACGCATCTGAGGAGTACCATATCAAAGTTTCTCTTGTACAGGGAACCATCAGTGTTCAGAAAGAAACTACCAGCAAGCCTTCTTAATGTCTTCTTATCATTGGAAGATGCCCCAAGTGGGTATGTTTGATCCTCCAAGAAGCACTTAATGTCATGGAACCAGGGCTTATCATCCTTGACAACATCTGCTGCAAATACATATGCTGGTCTGTCAAGTCTGGACACTGAAATTTGAGGTACAAAGTTGGCAGCTTGAACTTTGATCATGGACGAAATGGTGGCCAGAGCATCTGCAAACTGATTCTCGTCCCGAGGGATATACTCAAGCTTGACCGTTGTGAAGAAAGTCAATAACCTCCTTGTATAATCCCTGTAAGGTATCAGATGATCCTGGTGTGTGTACCATTTGCCGTTGGTTTGATTAACTACCAGAGCTGAATCCCCGAATACAGTCAATGTCTTGATCCTGAGGTCAATGGCTTCCTCAAGACCCATAATGCAAGCTTCGTATTCAGCTTCGTTGTTAGTGCAGTTGAAAGTGAGCTTTGCCGAGAAAGGTATGTGAACTCCCTTAGGTGTAATGAGCACTGCACCAACACCACGACCGTTCATATTAACAGCCCCATCAAACATCATAGTCCATTCCTCTTCAGGGTCAGGCCCTTCAGTGTGAACAGGCTCTTCATGATCTTTTGCTTTAATGAACATGATGTCCTCATCGGGGAAGTCAAATATCATAGGCTGGTAATCATCAATAGGTTGCTCAGCAAGATATTCAGACAATACACTGCCCTTGATGGCTTTCTGAGAAGTGTACTGGATGTCATACTCGGTGAGGATCATTTGCCATCTTGCAACCCGTCCGATAAGCGCTGGCTTCTCGAATATGTACTTAATTGGGTCCATTTTCGAGATCAATAAGGTAGTGTGGGTCAACATATACTGCCTCAGTCGGCGAGCAGCCCACGCTAAAGCACAACAAGTTTTCTCGAGCAATGAATAACGTTGTTCACAGTCGGTAAACTTTTTGCTCAGGTAGTATATTGCATACTCTTTTCGACCAGACTCGTCATGCTGGCCTAGCACACACCCCATTGACTCTTCTAATACTGTCAAGTACATTATCAGAGGTCTTCCTTCCACTGGAGGCATAAGGATTGGAGGCTCTTGTAAGTATTCCTTGATCTTGTCAAAAGCCTTCTGGCAGTCTTCGTTCCAACTGACAGTCTGTTCCTTTCTTAGCAGTTTGAACAAGGGTTCACAGGTTGCTGTAAGGTGAGATATGAACCGTGAAATGTAGTTCAATCGACCTAAGAACCCTCGAACTTCTTTTTCAGACTTTGGTGCAGGCATTTCTTGAATGGCTTTGACTTTATCAGGGTCAACTTCAATCCCTTTCTCACTCACAATAAATCCCAGCAGCTTACCGGATCGCACCCCGAATGTGCATTTGTTGAGGTTCAGCTTCAGTTGGTACTTCCTCAGATGCTTGAATAGCTTCATCAGATTTACCAGGTGGTCTTCTTCAGTGAGGGACTTGGCAATCATATCATCCACATAACATTCGATTTCTTTATGTATCATATCGTGGAATAATGTCACCATAGCCCGTTGATATGTTGCACCGGCATTCTTCAGTCCGAATGGCATCACCTTGTAACAGAACGTGCCCCATGGTGTGATGAAAGTTGTCTTCTCCATGTCTTCAGGTGACATTTTAATCTGATTGTATCCTGAAAATCCGTCCATGAAGGAGAATACCGAGAACTGAGCCGTGTTATCCACCAATACGTCAATGTGAGGTAATGGGAAATCATCTTTCGGGCTAGCTCTGTTCAGATCCCGGTAGTCAACACACATTCTTACTTTGCCGTCTTTCTTAGGCACAGGCACAATATTAGCAACCCACGGCGAATAACTAGTTACAGCAAGGAACCCGGCGTCCCATTGCTTTTGTACCTCTTCTTTGATTTTCATTGCCATGTCTGGGCGAGTATGGCGTAGTTTCTGTTTAACCGGCGGGCATTCTTCCCTTAAAGGCAGCTTGTGCATAACAATATCGGTGTCCAACCCTGGCATATCCTGATAAGACCAAGCAAACACATCCACATATTCCCGAAGCAGGTCAATCAGTTGTCTCTTCACTGAGTCTTGTAAGCAGGCCCCGATTTTAACTTCTTTCACGTCTTCATCTGTACCAAGATTAATCGTTTCAACCTCCTCCTGATGAGGGGTGATAACCTTTTCCTCCTGTCTCAACAACCTGGCTAGCTCTTCAGGAAGCTCATATTCTTCTTCAACCCCTTCATCAGCTTGATTGATTGGATTGTCAAAGTCATACGAAGTCATAGCCGTGTTGTTGTCGGTGCTGTCTGGAAGGCACTCTCTGCAAGGGTTCAGTTTGTTCATTTTAGTGATTTGATTTTAATCTTGTTTAGAAAAGTGAAATAAAGTTGTCATTTTGAAAACATTGCCATTTATTTTTTTGTACAAAAAGAAAAATGGAAAAACAGTGAGCGGAAAAGAAAGAGACTCATTTGCAAAAGATGTCTGATATTTCATTGATTAATCTTGTTGCACAAAAATTACAGATGGCCCGATTACAAAATGAGTCTTGTCATCTTGGGCAAGATGCAAGACTTGATGCATGCTATAAAAATACAGGAAATAATAATTACTCTGCAGGAGTAACTCTTATAATTTCCTGGGAAGACCAGTTTGAGATACTGCTCCCCGGGATCTTTGGACGGATCCAACTCTCCAGGTTGCGGTCGCTTTCATCCTCGTCTTCCAAATTGTTGACAGCATCAGGGGTGAGCATCCCCCCACTAACAAAGTTGGGCTCTTTGGCAGCCTCTGCTTGATCTTGTTGAGTTGGTTTGTAACCCAACCCAAATCTATCCTCTTTCTTCTCCACAGGTAGCAATTTGCCCCAGCCTTGGGCAGTTCCTTCTTCAACAACCTTCCGGGCTTGTTGATAAGATGTCATTGAGGTTCCAGGTACAGCAGATGTTTCATTTATGTTCAAGGCCTCAAACCCTTGACTCATTGTTTCATGGATCTCCCCGTCCATCTCAATATATTTGTAGGTAGCCAGATGGCTGACAAAAATATCCTCCTCCCCACAGATAGTAACGACTTGGCCCTCCCACTCGAATTTTAACTTCTGGTGAAGGGTAGACGTAACTGCGCCAGCGGCATGAATCCATGGTCTACCCAACAAACAGCTGTAGGCAGGCTGAATGTCCATCACGTAGAAGGTCGTTTTGAAAGTTTGTGGGCCAATCGTTACAGGCAACTCAATTTCCCCCAGAACTGATCTCTTAGAGCCGTCAAAAGCTCTCACTACCAAGTTACTGGGGCGTAATGCCAATCCTTCATATTCCAGCTTCACAAGGGCCTTTTTAGGTAAGACATTGAGGGATGATCCTGTGTCTACCAGCACATGGGAAAGAACTGCACCTTTACATTCCATGGTGATGTGCAAAGCCTTGTTATGATTGCGGCCTTCCGTAGTCAAATCAGTGTTGGTGAACCCTAGTCCATTACTAGCATTAACATTTCCAACCACAACTTCCAACTGATTGACGGTGATCTCTTCTGGCACATAAGCTGCGTGCAAGACTTTTAGCAGTGCATTCCGATGAGCCTCGGAGCACATAAGCAATGATTGAATGGAGATCTTGGAAGGCGTCTGGTGAAGCTGGTCCACTATCTTGTAATCACTTTTCTTGATGATTCTCATGAACTCATCAACTTCTTGATCAAAAGGTGTTCTCGAAGTTTCTTTAACAATTTGCTCTTCTTGCACCATGCTCTTCCCTTTTGCCTTGGCAGCAGCTTCTGCTTCGGCAGTGGGTCTTTGAATTTGTGGAGCAAAGAGACGTCCGCTTCGAGTGAAGCCTCCGCCTCCTCCCACATTGTCTATTTGTGGTGCAGGGGTTGATGATTCAAGAGTGATTTTCTGTCCTTCGCAGTATAGATCAGAGCCGTAATGCCAAGGGATGGCATTACTGCTTTCATAAGGTACTGGCCCAGGCACCGTGATAGTGACTGGACTGATGGCAGCTGCAGAAGGGACCATGATAGTATGTGGATCGTAGTATATTGTGACTGGTGCTCTGATAGGAGTGGCATTTTGTGAGTTGTAGGCAGAATCATTTTCGGGATCATAATAAATTGTAATCGTTGAGACATTTGCTGTTGAAGTTGTAGGAGACATTGTTGGATGGATGGGTGTTGTTGTTGTAGGAGACTCTGAATGAAGGGGTGCTGAAGTTGTAGAAGGGATGTTTGCTGATATTTGGTCTGCTGAAGTAACAGATGAAGCATTTGTTGATGAGATTGAAGAGTTGTTTGGAACAATGGTTGTTGCAGTTGTAGGAGACTCTGGAACCGTTGTTAAGGAGATTGCTGGGTTGGTAGGTATTGACGTTGTGATTTGAAGCAGGCCACTCTGGATGAGACCATCTATGCCATCTCTCAAGTTATCACAACCATTTACTGAAATGTTGCAATAAGCACACCCTAACTCACATCCCGGGAATATTTGACATTCAAGGAGTTGAGCTTTAATCTCCACCAAGGGTGTCCGAATCTGACCCACACTGGTTATCAAATAAGACGGCTTGTCTTCTTCAATAGCATTGATTCTGGGACCTCCGTGGTGTGGCATAGGGTTTTTGTTAACATTTGGTGGTGGTGCGAAGTTTAGAGCTTTAGAGTCCACCAGGTCTTGTACCTTCATGTGCAAAGCTCTGCACTTCTCTGTACTATGGCCAGGTGCATTTGAATGGAAAGCACATCTGGCGTTGGAGTCGTAATTTCTGGGTAGACTGGAAGGATCTGGAGGTGCCAATGTCCTTAGCTCAACCAGGTTGTGTTTCAGGAGTTGTGGCAGTAATGTGGCATAGGGCATAGGGATCGGATCGATCACCCTATTGGCCTGAGATGGCCTCTGTTGGAATGGTCTTTGCTGATTGTTGTTGTTGGTGTTGTTGTAGTTTCTCTGAGGAGGATACTGAGTTTGTTGCTGATAATTTTGCTGCGGTGGTTGATAAGCTGGTTGGGGATGAACTGGAGCGGGAATGGTGACTGCTGCCACAGACCTATGAACATATTGGGGTCTGCCCCTGCTGGCATGGATAGCATTGGTTTCACCAGTCCTTCTTGGGCCTACAAAAGGCTTTCTTGTGTTACTGGATGAGCTAGCACCGTTGTCAGAAATTTTGCCCATCTTTAACAGGCTCTCAATTCTTTCTCTAGCTATGACGACATCTGCAAAGCTGGTAGAAGAAAAGGCAGCCAGCCTATCAATGTATGTCCCTTGGAGGGTGTTCATAAACATATCTGACATCTCCCTCTCTGACATAGGTGGCTGGACAACAGCAGCAAGCTGTCTCCACCTCTGGGCATACTCCCGGAAGCTTTCCCTAGATGACTGGGACATTCCCATCAGGAGGGTCCTGTTGGGTGCCATATCCAAATTATACTGGTATTGTCTAATGAAGGCCTCTGCCAAGTCCTTCCAACATCTGATGGTTGCTCTGGTCAGATGAGAGTACCATTCCCTTGAAGCTCCTGTTAAGCTATCCTCAAAATAAAACATCCATAGCTTTTCGTCCATGGTATATGCCTTCAGCCTCCCTAGAAAGGATTGTAAGTGGGTCCGCGGGCAGGAAGTCCCGTTGTACTTCTCAAAGCACGGTGGTTTAAATTTGTGGGGAATCCTGACCCCGTCCACTAAGCCCATGTCCATAACATCAAATCCCAAAGAGTTCTGGGACTCCAGGGATCTTAATTTCTCAGCAATCTCATCTAGCCTTCTGTCATAGGCCTCATCCCCAGCTCCCATCACTGTGAACTGATCTTCCTAGGGGTCTTCTTGCAGCACCCTGCCTGCAGTGGCAGTCCCTTGAACATTAGCAGGGATATTGATCTCTGGATGAAGGTGGGGTCCATAGACTGGAGGATTAACATGAGGTTGAACTCTCTCATTATTGCTTGTCCCAGCAGTCCCTAGATGGGGATCTTCCTGATTCTGCCTCTCTACCATTGCTCTTAATCTCTCTTGGCTTTATGCCATATTGTTCATCACCTCCATAAATTGTGTCATCTGAGCCCTCATTTCCAACCTCTCGTTGGCCATTTGGTTCCTGACCTCTGTAAGGTCCTGTTGTACCTGGTCCATCTGTATGCCCGGAAGATTGTTGCGGGTGGGATATCTGTGTGGACGGTTGAGTGGGAACACCCGACGTCGAGAAATAGTTCCTGAAATCACAACAGAGTTAGCAACAAACAAAACAAACCTACAAAACAGACAAAGGTTAGTATGCAATGCAGTTATGCTCATTTGTTTCCAAGGTATCTGGCTTGGCACTTGGTTTTGACCTTTCCAGACCCTTGAAGATGCTGTTGATGTTGCTTGGAAGAAACTCAGATAAAAACAAACCAACACACATATATTACAAAAAGTAAATGATACATAGTTTGTTTTTTTACAATACATGCCCTCTGAGGGGTCAAAAATACAACATAAAGAAAATTACATGAAATGAAAGCAACAACAAGCAAAAGTCAAACGCCAAGACCAAACTCATCCTCCTGAACTTCCTTGAGAAGTGCTTCAGTCACAGGATCAGCTGGACGTTCTGTTAGATTCCTGATAAGGAGATTCCTGGTAGTAACAGCTGCAGTTAGCTTCTTGTGTTGACTCTGGTCCTTTGACCTCTTCACACCAGCCCTAATCTTCAACTCTGAGATCTGTCTCTGGGCTGCTGCCAGGGCTTCCTGTTGCTCTTTTGCACTAGCCTCCAACTACTCGATCTTGTCCTGAGTCCTCTTATCTTCCAGAGTACGAGCTTCGGTGATCCTGACCCACCTAGCTTGACTCTCCTTCAGATACAAATCAGTCCTGGCCTTCTGGAACTGGGCTTCCTTGCAGGCATTCTTCAAGATCTGTTCTCCAGCCCTAGACTTCTTGATATAATCCTCTGACTTCACAATTCTGGCTAGATGCTCCACTTTTAGCTTTTCTAACCTTTCGATGTCCAACCTACCATCACTCCTCTCCCAGAGGGTCTTCTGTAGAGCCTGAGTCAGCTTCTCATTTCTCTCTTTCAAATTCTCAAACTCCTCTAAGCTGACAGTGACAGGAGGTGGTGCTGAGGATGGTCCAGGTATATCTTCCATGGTGAAGGGCATCCCAGAAAATTGAGCCCTGGCATGGGACCACTCATAGTACCGTGCTGATGCCACATTGTTGCACTTCCCCAGAATGGTTACTCCTTTAGTCTGAACATTGTCCCAAGCCCAGGATGCTTGCCTGACAATAGCCAGATTAGGCTTAATCTCACAGTAAAGAGTCTCAGCCAAATCTTGTGCCTTAGGAGTGTGGACCAATGCATAGCCCAGTTGTCTTTTGAATAGAAGAGGGTTGTAGTTGATGCAACCCTTAACTCCTATCAGGGGTACATTGGGAAACTGCCCACAACTTGTAATGATATCCCTGCCCTTGGTGCTTTGAGTGCACCACCTGATATCAGCTGAGGTCAAAGCAGTGAGTCTCCTAGCCCAGTTCCTTTGCTGGTGAGGGTTCAAGAATGCATCAGTCTTTGGCAAATGTTTGAGCAGCCAAGTATGGAACAAAGGAGCACAGCACCTCACCAATCTTCCTCTCTGCTTTTCATTCCTCTGGTGGACAGAGTAGTAGAAATCTCCCAGTAAGGTGGGTACCGGGTTCCTCAGGATGAAAAGGTGAATTGCACTCTTGCTAACAAACTTAGGCTCATCTGCAAATAAAATGACCCCATATATGCTAAGAGCCAACAAAGCACAGACTGCTTTCCACTCTCCCAAAGAAGCCTTCATGGTAGCCTGAGAGATCAAGAAATCCAGATGTAAACCAGAGACTCCAGCCTTGGTAGTCATATTCTGCCCAATCAAGACTGGTTCCAAATATAGTGCCTTTGCCACTTCTTCATTACCTGGAAAAGCCATCTCAGGGTTGAAGGGGACTCCACCCCTGATAGGTACACCAACCAATGATGAATATTCCTCTAATAAAGGCCCCAACTGAAAATCCTGAAAGGTAAAGCACCTTAGAGGGGGGTCATAGAACTGCAGGCAAGTATGAATCAGGCTCCTCTGTGAAGGGTCCAAATCCATAACCACATCAAGTATGCCTCCATAGTGTTCTCTGAACAGTGGTATATGGTCTGGAGTAATCAGGGTCTGAATCTTCCTGATGTCAGCTAGCTCAGGCTGAAAGAAATGATAGGAGATGTTACTCTTCTTAGGTGCCATGTTGTTGAAGAGGAGTTGAGACAGGTGCTGATGATGGAGAAAAATACTGATGATGGGCCACTGACAGGCTGAGACTGATGATGCAGGTAGCTGATAACTGGAGTAGATACTGATGAGGATAGGTCTATGCTGATAAGGGGTCAAAACCAAGCCAAAATGAAGTATGGATACCCTGAAAAACAAATAAGCAAATGTTAAAATGATGCAATGATGATGTATGAAAATGATATGCAAGGGTTTGTGACTGAGCTGGATCTGATCAAGTGCTCTGATATAAGTCCATGTATGTTCAAGAAATCCAGATGGAGGTTCATAAGTCCAGTAACCAAGGTGGGGGACTCAAATAAAGAGTCACATGTCCTTGGTTTAGAATCACAAGAACTGTTCCAAGATGGAGTACTCTTAATCAAAACAAAGTAACAGGGTATGCTGAGGTCAAGGGTACCTGCAAACCTGTAAACAGCCCAACCCCCTCACAGGTGGTGTTCTAAAACAAGGATCCTCAGACTTGGATCAGTTATGAGAAGTGTAAACACTTCTAACCCGGAGGTACAGTGTTTACAATAACCATACAAGTTCCTCCTCTAATTCACCTCAGTTTCTGAAGGTCAATACTAAAGGTCATCCAGACTTAGCAGGCTTCCCAGATGGCCCTAGCACTGCAGGAAATCTGCAATACAGAGTTCTCAAGAAGAAACCCATATCTGAACCGTGTTTCATATTCCCGCACCAGACCGAAATGGAATGGGAAAGAACATGAACCACTCTAGCCTGGGTGTCACTCAGGTCCCAGGTATAGGACCTCAACTCTCAATAGAACCCCACCCACCAAAGCAACAAAACAGATCCAGCCAGCACAGTATGACAATATGATATATATGCACAAAGCTATAAAGAAAGCAATAAACAAAACTGTACATAAAGCAGTAAATAAAACAAACATACAAACACAGATAGCACATAACACCCCAGTAAACACAAATCAATCAAGCGCTAGGAGGAACCCACAAAAAGAACCAGAAGCCCTGGTTACAATATAAGGGTCCCCAGCAGAGTAGCCAAGCTGTCGCTCCCAAAAGATGAGACTGGATCAAATATGGTGCAGACGCAAACGGTCGGCGAAAAGAACAATGAGAACACACAGCAGTGAACTCACTGGAAAAGAAAAGAGTCGCCAGCTAGGCATTTTTATCCCTGAGGAAAGGCAATGCTGCATAGACCTAGAAAGATATGGATAAGACGGTTGCGAACCAGAGAGACTGAGAAAGGGGGTTGGTTACAACCTGGGAAGGTATTAGCACCCAGATTGTCCGCCGTACTCGACAGGATCCACGCTTAAAAGATTTGTGTTTTAAAGGGGTAGTGTCAGTGCAATTTGTGTATCAAAACTGGAAAGAATGCAAGTGTCAGTGTAAAAGAAGTGTGAAGTGTATAAGTGAAGTGTCAGTGTAAGAACAAGAATGAAATGCTCAAGATCATGAGGCTTAAAGGATAAGGCTGGAAAGAGGGGGAATATACAGAGACTTTTGTTCGATAACTGTTAAGTTATGCCTACGTATCCTCTCGTGCAATGAGGAAGTCAGAACACCGTAGTTCGACCCAAGGAGACTGAAAGATGAATTGACTTATGAACTGCTTACTTGCCTATGCTCAAGTGTATGATCTGTCTGGCACAGATGCAAACTGTCTTGCATTAGACGGAAGAAGCAAGTTCTCGTTTGTGAGTGAATGAGATGAGAAAAGAATCCCGGAGGAGACGATTATTGCTTGTTTTTTTGTGTTTTCAGTCTTTTATTGCTTTCGAAAGTTTGTCATAAGTTAAGGAGCTTAAGCCTAAACCAATGGGTTAGTAAACTCATCACATCTTCCCTCCGATTAGGGGTAATGAGAGTACCTTAAGTGTGAAGTCAGCTTCTCACACTTAAACACCTTTGATGTAGGATTAAGATCATTAACCTACTTGTGATTATTTAGATGTTTTTGTTGTTTTTGTTTAGTGTTAAGTAATGAGATTAAGCCATAATCAGGGATTAAACAGACTCATTACACCATCCTAATAGAAGGATAATAGATGAGAATGTTTAAGCTGAGGAAAGCTCCTCAACTTAATCCATGATTAGGGATTAAACTCATGACAAAACAAAGCCTTTGATTAAGTGGATTTTATTCAATGATATGATGATGAAGTGATTTTTAGGGTTTGTAAGACAACTTGAGGGGGACTTGTCCATTAACACTAGGGTTAGTCTTTCTTGACCAATTAAGGAAGAATTGGAACCCTAATGCAAGGCCCAAGTTACAAGCTTGATGTCTTGATGATTATTAAGTGAATTGATTAAAGGAGTTAAACACATTAAGGGTTTAACACTTAGGATTAAAGTTATACACTCCATCCTGATAGAAGGATGCAGGCATAAGCTTAATCACAAAGCCTTAAAGCCTTTAGGGTTTAGTCCCTGATTATGAGGTGAGAAGAGAAGACTCAATGAGACACAAAGGTAAAACTAAGTGGGGGACTAATCAAAAACCCTAATCATTGTCATGCTTGGTTGTTCCTAAGGTTTGTGAGGTTTACAAGAGACATCTTCAGAGGAACCACCAGGGAGCAGATGAAAGGATCAGGAGAAGCAAGGTAACTTGCTTCATTTAAGAAGACAAGTCACTTGAAGAAAGAAGGTAAGAAGAGCAAGAATGAGCAAGCTCAAACTCAAGCACATACAAAAATGCAGCAAGGATGCATAAAAGAGATGAAGAGAAGATGTGAGAAGTGAAGGCAAATCCACTTCTCAAAATTACTTACCACCTGAAAAGTTAGTGAAAGAAATGCAATGCAATGCAAAATGAAATGAAATGGCATGATGTAAATCAAAACCAGAGGCACATACATGATGATAATGATGCTATGAGATGATGCAAACATGAATCAAGACATGAGAATGATCACATGAACAAATGAATGCAAATGGAGCAAGTTTAGAACCATGATCATACATGAAAGGTTATGAAATGCATATGGCATACAACATGGCAAATGCAAGATGTAATGATCAAACATGCTTTCAATATGTCTTAATTTGTCACATGAATCAAATGGATGCACAAAATGCTATGGCAAGTCAAGGTATGAATGTAAATGCAAGATGAATGCAAAAGAGAAACCAAATTAGGGTTTATGATCAATGCATCAAACAAAAACCAAAATCAGAAGCAAACATCAAGATAAAAAAATTGAAAATGCACTCAAAGGATCCCTAAACCTATACTAACTCACTGCCCAAAGGAGAGGTTCCAACTCTTAACCTAATTCAAGATATGAATTTCCTAAGTTTCCTAAGGTTTTAGGGTTCCTTAACAAGAAAAATGCCAAACAAAATGAAAATGAAAGATCAAATCATGTCATTTTAATCTCACAAACTACATACTAAACACAATGCAATGCAAAAAGAATCAAGGTCCAACTCTCAATGGTTAGGCAGAAATGATTTTTGGAAGTTTGGATCAAAATAATGCCTTAAAATGATTTTAATTCCATGAAAAATTATCAAAATGCATCAAGATCAAAAAAGAAATTTGGTTTGAGGGTTGGACAATGTCTCTAAATGGTTTTAAATGTTTCATGAATTTTTTGGTGATTTTTAAATACTTATTAGTATTTTTAATTAATTAATTCTCATTAATTAATTAAGAATAAACTTTTAAATGATTTAAAAATATTTTTTAATGCAAAAAATAAAAATAAAAATATTTTTGGTTTCTGAAATTAAATAGAAGTTTATACAAAAAATTCCAGAATTTTTAAGATGATTTTGCTATTTTTAATAAAATGTACAAATTAAATGAAATAATATGAAAAATAAAATGAAATAAAGCTGAAAAATGGAAAGTCAACACATCTAATGGTCCAGATTCAAACTCACACGAGCGGGAGTGGACCTGGCGCGCATCTGGACGGCCCAAATTCAAATTCCACTAATTAATGATTAAGCCCTAATCCAGCCCTAATGACTTTCAGATGACCGGAACAGTGGTTCCGGTCATCTTCTCCGGCGAATCCAAAATGCTAAATCACTCTACACGCAATGAAAATGAAAACTAACTGCCCAGAACTCTTCCCCATTCCAAAACGAATCAAACCCCTCAATCAAACATCATTTTTCATTCATAAACAGAGAGAATCGAATCAAACATTTTCTAGGGCAAAAATTTCAGACAACGCATACATCCTGGTTTCTCAACCATTTTCAAAAGTAAACACATATTTATGACCAGGGGAATGTATAGAAGCTATTTAGAACTTAAAATCATGTTTCTGGAAAAAAAGTTCATGAAGCTACCTGAGTTTGAAGCTTTTCAGTTTGCAACTTTTTGACCTCTTCTCTTTGTGCAATCCACTCCTTTTAGGCCCCTGATGAAGTCTGGATGCTTGGAAAGAGTTTGTGATGGATGGTTTGAGAGTTTGCAGCAGTTCTGTTCAAGGTCAGGTGAGGATCGTGTTTGTGATTCTATGGCTTTCAGGCTGTTTTGAAGGGTGCTTTGTGTTTAGTGAAGAATGGTGAGAAGGTTTGTGAAGTTTGTTTATGAGTTTATGGCCTGTATGATGAGTTTCAAATGATTTTGCTTTTGAGGGTGAAGATGAGAATGTTGTGCTATGGCTGGTTTCAGGCTTGCCTCTTGTTATTTTTAGCTTGCATTTGATTTGTATAAAGAATTGGGATTGGTCAGATGACATGATGTGTGCTTTATTGATTGGTATGGGTACTTTTGCAAAATGTCAACTTTTGTGTAAGAGAAGCATGGGCAACTTGATAGCCTAGTACAAGGAGGGTGTGCTGCGCAACATGATAAGGAAAAAGGGCTAGGGTGGTTCAGCAAACTAGCCAGCAAGTGGATGAGAAGCTATGATGACTTTTGCAACTTGGTTTACTTTGGTTCTTATGAAAGAAACTTGATCCATGGGCCATGAAACATGTGATTCCTTGGGTGCATTCTGAACTTTAGATGTTGTGTGATCATGTTGTGTGGATTAGAAGCCCATTTGATGACTTAATTGGCCTTGAGAAGTGAATTTGCAACTATGCCTCTTTGGTGCATGACTTGAAATTTAGTGATTTTTGCCAACTTTGACAAACCATAACTTTTGATCCAAAATGAATTAGGTCATGTTCTTGTACTTTTTGGAAAGGGAATGATCTATTCTACAACTTTCATGCCCAAAGTTTTCCCATTTGAAGCTTTTTTGAATCAAAAAGTAAGGGTTGAAAAGGTTGCCCAAAATGACATTTTCATTAAAAGTCAAACTTGCCCAAAAAGTCAACTTTGAAAAAGACTTAAAATTCTTCAATTTTGAGAACTTCCAATGTCTTCCATGATCAAATAAAGATCATATACAATCAAAATGATGAAGAACACCCCTTGGTTGGGTCATTGGGGGCCTCAGATGCCCTGATTTTGCACTGACTTGCTTGAGAAGTCAACTCTTGATCAGATGACTTCCCCATGGAATTTCTTCATGAAAATTGATATGCATACTCCCTATACCATATAGAGACCAATAGAAACAAGAATGACCAAAAATTTTGGAGTTATGGCCTCTGAAACCAAAACCCTAATTTTAGGTCATCTGTGCAGTCAATCCTGGCTCTGCTTCCATACCAATCCCAATTCTTGTGATTCTTTGATATTCTTGACTTTGAGAGGATATAACATGATACTTGAACACACATGGACCCCTTTGAAGTGATTGATGACCTTTGGAATGGCTCAAGTGGCCCTTGGATTGCTCAGATCACAAACCCTAGATGCAGATGACTTTGAATCTATGCAGTGAATCAAAATTGTGGTATGAGATGTTATGATTGAGTTTATGCATATGAAATGATCACAAGCCATGGGGTGAATGGGTGAGGGAAAATTTGGGGTGTTTACAACAGGGTGATTGACCCTATCCCTATGCCTTATGCCACCTTATTGCCACAACTCCTGAAACTCAACTTGGTTGAATTAAGGACATTGGCACCACCAGATCCCTCCAATCTTCCAAGGAATTACGATGTCAACGCCAGATGTGCTTTTCACTCCAATGCACCTGGCCACAATACTGAGAAATGCAGGGCTTCACAAATGAAAGTACAAGATCTGGTGGATTCTAAAGCCCTCAACTTCGCACCCCCTCCAAATGTCAACAAGAATCCTATGCCTAACCATGGTGGGCCAAGGATTAATGCCATTGAGGAGGGAAAGCACTCTACTTTGATCACCAGTGTTGCACAAATTCGAACACCTCTGGTTGAAATTAAAGCTCAGCTTCTAGAGTGCCAGATGTTCCCCGGGTGTGAGCTCGGTTGTGGGTATTGCAACATTGCAGTCAACGGGTGTGATAATTTGAGAAGCGGCATAGATGGTCTTATCAAAGATGGTATCCTTCAGATCTCAAAAACAGCGCCTACAAATCCAGCAATTCCTTTGACAACAATTCTTGAGTCTCCTACAACAGCAACAACAATCATTCCTACTGATTCATCAATATCATCAGCTACGGCTCCATCCATCACTTCAACAGATCAAATGTCAACAACCCTTTCTTCTACAACATCAGCATCCATTTATTCAGCCGAATCTTCTACAACATCAGCAGAAATTAATGAAGATATCTCAGCAGTCACCATCTACTATGATCCATCAAATGTTCCTCCAAACAACAACTTTCAACAACAAACAGTGACGCCTCCTGCCAGGTCACCAGTCACCATTTACTACAATCCGCACACCATTTCAATACCCTCCTCTGCTGCAGTCAGTCCAGTTACCATTATGGTGCCTGGACCCGTTCCATATGAAAGCAGTAATGCCATACCTTGGCATTATGGCTCTGATCTTTACTGCAACGGGGAGAAAATCACTTTGGATTCTTCAACCTCTTCTCCACAAATTGATAATGTTGGGGGAGGCGGAGGCTTCACCAGAAGCGGACGCCTTTTTGCCTCACAAACTCAAAGACCTAATGCTGAAGCAGAAGCTGCTGCCAAAGCAAAAGGAAAAAGTGTGGTATCTGAAGAGCTAACTGCCAAAGAAACTCAGAAGACATCTTTTAAGCAAGATGTAGACGAGTTTATGAGAATCATAAAGAGAAGTGATTACAAGGTGGTGGATCAACTTCACCAAACTCCCTCAAAAATCTCCATATTATCCCTGTTAATGTGTTCTGAAGCTCACAGGAATGCATTATTGAAAGTCCTGCACGCAGCATACGTGCCAGAGGAGATTACCGTTAATCAGCTAGAGACTGTGGTAGCAAATGTCAATACCAGTCATGGACTGGGCTTTACCAATGCTGACTTAACAACTGAGGGACGTAACCACAACAAGGCTTTACACATCACTCTAGAATGCAAGGGTGTTGTTCTATCTCATGTGCTGGTGGACACTGGGTCATCACTCAATGTTCTACCAAAGAAAGCCTTAGTTAAGCTGGAATATGATGGCTTGGCATTGCGTCCGAGTAATTTGGTAGTGAGAGCATTCGATGGCTCTAAAAGATCAGTGCTTGGGGAGATTGATCTGCCTGTGATGATTGGCCTGCACACTTTTAAAATTACCTTCTATGTGATGGACATTCAGCCGGCCTACAGCTGTTTGTTGGGTAGACCTTGGATCCATGCCGCTGGTGCTGTTACGTCTACCCTTCACCAGAAGCTGAAATTCGAGTGGGAAGGCCAGATCATCACCATCTGCGGGGAAGAGGACATCTTTGTTAGCCATCTGGCTACATACAAGTACATTGAAATGGATGGAGAAATTCATGAAACCATGAGCCAGGGGTTTGAGGCCCTAAACATTAATGAAGCATCTGCTGTACTGGGAACTTCCATGACGTCCTATCAGCAAGCCAGGAAGGTTGTTGAAGAGGGTACTGCCCAAGGCTGGGGCAAGCTGCTGCCCGTGGAAAAGAAAGAGGATAGATTTGGGTTGGGTTACAAACCAACTCAACAAGATCAATCAGAGGCTGCCAAAGAGCCCAATTTTGTCAGCGGGGGAATGCTCACCCCGGATGCTGTGAACAATGTGGAAGACGAGGAAGAAAGCGACCACAACCTGGAGAGTTGGATACGTCCAAGGATCCCGGGGAGCCAAGTCCTTAACTAGTCTTCCCAGGAAATTATAAGGGTTACTCCTGCAGAGTAATTATTATTTCCTGTATTTTTAAGCATGCATCAAGTCTTGCATCTTGCCCAAGATGACAAGACTCATTTTGTAATCGGGCCATCTTGTAATTTTGTGCAAACAGATCAATCAATGAATATCGGACATCTTTTGCAAATAAGTCTTTTCCTTTTCCGCTCACTGTTTTTCATTTTTCTTTTTGTACAAAAATAAAATGGCAATGTTTTCCAAAATGGTGATTTCATTTCACTTTTTCTAAACAGATTAAAATCGATCACTAAAATAAACAATCTAAACCCTTGTAGAGAATGCCCTCCAGACTGCACCGACAACAACACAGCTATGGCTTCGTATGACTTTGACAATCCAATCAATCAAGCTGATGAAGGGGTTGAGGAAGACTATGAGCTTCCTGAAGAGCTAGCCAGGTTGTTAAGGCAAGAGGAGAAGGTCATCACTCCTCATCAGGAGAAGGTGGAAACTATTAATCTTGGTACAGAAGAAGACGTGAAAGAGGTTAAGATCGGGGCCTGCCTACAAGACTCAGTGAAAGAGCAACTGATTGATATGCTTCGAGAGTATGTGGATGTGTTTGCTTGGTCTTATCAGGATATGCCAGGGTTGGACACCGATATTGTCATGCACAAGCTGCCTTTGAAAGAAGACTGCCCACCGGTAAAACAGAAACTGCGCCGTACTCGCCCAGATATGGCAATGAAGATTAAAGAAGAGGTACAAAAACAGTGGGACGCCGGTTTCCTTGCTGTGACTAGCTATCCGCCGTGGGTCGCTAATATTGTACCTGAGCCTAAGAAAGACGGCAAAGTGAGGATGTGTGTGGATTACCGGGATCTGAACAGAGCCAGTCCAAAGGATGACTTCCCTTTACCTCATATTGATGTATTGGTGGATAATACGGCTCAGTTCTCGGTGTTCTCCTTCATGGACGGATTTTCAGGATACAATCAGATCAAGATGTCACCTGAAGACATGGAGAAGACAACTTTTATCACACCCTGGGGCACATTCTGTTACAAGGTGATGCCATTCGGACTGAAGAATGCTGGTGCAACTTATCAATGGGCTATGGTAACATTATTCCATGACATGATCCATGAGGAAATTGAATGTTATGTGGATGACATGATCGCCAAGTCCCTCACAGAAGAAGACCACCTGGTAAATCTGCTGAAGTTATTCAAGCGTCTGAGGAAATACCAACTGAAGTTAAACCCCAACAAGTGCACATTCGGGGTGAGATCTGGTAAGCTGCTGGGATTTATTGTGAGTGAGAAAGGGATTGAAGTTGACCCTGATAAAGTCAAAGCTATTCAAGAAATTCCTGCACCAAAATCAGAAAAAGAAGTTCGAGGGTTTCTAGGTAGATTGAACTACATTTCACGGTTCATATCTCACCTTACAGCAACCTGTGAACCTTTATTCAAGTTGTTAAGAAAAGAACAAACGGTCAGGTGGAACGAAGACTGTCAGAGGGCTTTTGACAAAATCAAGGAGTACTTGCAAGAGCCTCCAATCCTTATGCCTCCAGTTGAAGGAAGACCTCTAATCATGTACTTGACAGTATTAGAAGAGTCAATGGGGTGTGTGTTGGGCCAGCATGACGAGTCTGGTCGAAAAGAGTATGCAATATACTACCTAAGCAAAAAGTTTACCGACTGTGAACAACGTTATTCACTGCTCGAGAAAACTTGATGTGCTTTAGCGTGGGCTGCTCGCCGACTGAGGCAGTATATGTTGACCCACACTACCTTATTGATCTCAAAGATGGACCCAGTTAAGTACATATTTGAGAAGCCAGCACTTACCGGACGGGTTGCAAGATGGCAAATGATCCTCACAGAATATGACATTCAGTACACATCTCAGAAGGCCATCAAAGGCAGTGTATTGTCTGATTACCTTGCTGAGCAACCCATTGATGATTACCAGCCTATGAGATTTGACTTCCCTGATGAAGACATCATGTTCATAAAAGTAAAAGATCATGAAGAGCCTGTTCACACTGAAGGGGCTGACCCAGAAGAAGAATGGACTATGATGTTTGACGGGGCTATTAATATGAATGGTCGTGGTGTTGGTGCAGTACTCATTACGCCTAAAGGGGTTCACATGCCTTTTTCGGCAAAACTCACCTTTAACTGCACTAATAACGAAGCTGAATACGAAGCTTGTATTATGGGTCTTGAGGAAGAAATTGACCTCAGGATCAAGACTTTGACTGTGTTCGGAGATTCAGCTCTGGTAATTAATCAAACCAATGGCAAATGGTACACCCACCAAGATCATCTGATACCTTATCGGGACTATACAAGGAGGTTACTGACTTTCTTCACAACAGTCAAGCTTGAGTATATCCCTCGAGATGAGAATCAGTTTGCAGATGCTCTGGCTACCATTTCATCAATGATCAAAGTTCAAGATGCCAACTTTGTGCCTCGGATCTCAGTATCCAGACTCGACAGACCAGCGTATGTATTTGCAGCAGATGTTGCCAAAGATGATAAGCCTTGGTTCCATGACATTAAGTGCTTCTTGGAGGATCAAATATACCCACCTGGGGCATCATCCAATGATAAGAAGACTTTAAGAAGGCTAGCTGGTAGTTTCTTCCTAAATACTGATGGTTCCTTGTACAAGAGAAACTTTGATATGGTACTTCTCAGATGCGTTGATAAGACAGAAGCGAACTTGTTAATGCACGAGGTGCACGAAGGATCTTTTGGTACCCATGCGGGAGGGCATGTAATGGCTAAAAAGTTGTTAAGATCAGGCTAATATCGGATCACAATGGATGCAGACTGTTGTGCCTATGCCAGAAAATGCCATAAATGCCAGATTTATGTGGATAAAGTGCATGTGCCTCCCAATCCTTTGAATGTGATGTCTTCACCCTGGCCCTTTGCCATGTGGGGCATTGATATGATTGGCAAGATTGAACCAACTGCCTCAAACGGCCACAGATTCATCCTGGTTGCTATCGACTATTTCACCAAGTGGGTTGAAGCAACTTCATATGCAAATGTCACAAGGCAAGTGGTAGCCCGATTTCTGAAAAGAGACATCATCTGTCGGTATGGAGTGCCCGAGCGAATCATTACTGATAATGGTTCCAACTTGAACAACAAAATGATGGCAGAACTGTGCCGGGACTTCAAGATCCAACACCACAATTCTTCTCCTTACAGGCCAAAGATGAATGGCGCTATCGAGGCAGCTAACAAGAATATCAAGAAGATTGTGCAGAAGATGGTAGTCACCTATAAAGACTGGCATGAGATGCTACCATTTGCCTTGCATGGGTACCGTACGTCAATCAGAACATCCACTGGGGCAACACCGTATCAGCTTGTTTATGGTATGGAGGCAGTCCTACCAGTTGAAGTTGAATTGCCCTCCTTGCGGGTACTAATGGATGTTAAACTGAATGAAGCAGAATGGGTCCGGTCCCGATACGAACAACTGAGTCTGATTGAAGAGAAGAGATTGGTTGCGATCTGTCACGGGCAGTTATATCAGAAAAGAATGAAGAAAGCTTTCGATCAGAAAGTCAGGCTCCGAGAGTACCAAGTAGGAGATCTTGTGCTGAAAAGACTCCTCCCTCCTCATACAGACCACAGGGGCAAGTGGACTCCGAATTATGAAGGACCATTCGTAGTAAAGAAAGTTTTCTCTGGTGGAGCGCTGATGCTCAGCACTATGGATGGTGAAGACTTCCTATCCCCTGTGAATTCATATGCAGTTAAAAAATACTTCGCATAAAATGATCCGCTGGACATAAAAACAGAATGTAAGTCCAGGCAAAAATAGGGCATCCCGGCGAGTCAAAAACAGAATAAAAGACTCGGGCAAAAATAAGGGAAAATAAATAAAAAATGTACACCCATTGAGTTGAAAAGCCGCATTGGACGACTCAGGCAAAAAATGGGTATCCCGGTGGATTGAAAACCCGAAAGGGCGATCCACGCAAAATAAGGGAATAAGAGAACAATTGCATTCTGAATTCATCTGTATCACTTACAACCTGACAAGTTCCGAAAGGTTTGAGCGTCGGTCAGAATCAGCCTTCTTCAGAAAGCAAGATGAGAAGAACGTCATTGTCATACGAGTCATAGCAAAGGGAAAGCTCCTTGAAGCGTCATCAACATTGCTGGCACCTTTTTGCCTTTCAATTTGTAACGATCTCCTCATTTCAGGGGATCTGTTTCTTTGGCTGTATCTTGCCAATTCAGGGCACATGAATTAATAAAATCAGATTTTCAGTCATGTCTCGTACATTTTATTTTCGTTTGCAAAAATGTCTGATGTCATTAAAATATTGATTCGCATAAATACAGATGATTCCTTCCTAAAGACTACATGCTTACAGGAAGTTTATTACTCCCAGGAGTGTCTAAACTCCTATGACGGAATCCAGTAAGGGATACCTCGGGACACTTATGCGTTTCTTTGTCTTTACAGGATTGCAGGTGTTCAGAGCGCAACGTGGGGCATGAAGGCTTCTCCCCAGCAAGCTGTCTAATCATTATCTACTCAGTCTACCTTCCAAGCAGCACCAGAGATGCTTTCTCCCCAGCTGAGTTGCCAGTCATCATTCCTCCTCAGCCAAGTGCAAAGACCGGGAACCATCTCCCCACAGAGTTTCAGCCTCTATCCAGAAGAGCAACGCCTGAAGATCTCACGACAGAGTGACAAAAGCTTCTACAAGCCCCAGCTGGGTCTCCCATTACTGAGATAGG
This sequence comes from Lathyrus aphaca, assembly GCA_963966055.1. Lineage (NCBI taxonomy): Eukaryota > Viridiplantae > Streptophyta > Magnoliopsida > Fabales > Fabaceae > Lathyrus > Lathyrus aphaca. Next base: position 225,206,122 of record OZ014523.1, on the reverse strand, counting down.
TCTATCAGTGATCTATTTCCCCCAAGCAGAGTCATATATGTCAGATCTACCGATGATCTCATCCCCAGCTGGGATATCCACGTCAAGCAGATCGGCCAGAGATCTCCACAGCAACGGGATCCGAATCCCGGATCAGTATCTTTGCATAATCATAGCATTCGCATCATATTTTCCCCACAGAGCGTAGCATTCCGTCTAATACGGAGCATTACGGCAAAAATCAAACATATGGCATAATCATAAGCCATGTTCTGAATCAAACACTTGTAAATACTGACAATCCATCAACAATATACAGAACATTTCCTAAATTCTCCACCAGAGAGCCAAAGTATTTACTTGCACACTCATAAATACAGATACACCCTCCTTTTGGCACTCGTTCGTATCATCATTCCCCAGTAAATTTCCCGAGCAAACAGATGCCTATACAGTACATATACTTCTTGACACCCGTCTGTGTCATATCCCCAGCAGAAAGCCAAAGCGTCCCCTTTGCATTCACTAACACAGATACATATATATACAACTTCCTTGACGCCTGTCCGTGTCACCTTCCCCAAACATAGTTACCTAAACACTTGGTAGACCAGATGCTTGTTTATAATACACTTTTTCCGACGCCCGTCCGTGTCACACTCTCCCCAGCAAGTTAAACACTCGTCTGTGTCTCACTCATACTTGTTACTCATTATTTACTTATACAGATGCTCGTCCGTATCTTGTATAAACCATTTATATCCCCTCAGATTCGACACTTGTCCTTGTTCTTTGTTAACTAGTTGGTACTCGTCCGTATCATCATCTCTGAACAGGCCTCAAGCGTTTGTTTCTACTGATACTCGTCCGTATCATGGTCTTAAGGATGCTCGTCCGCCTCTTTAATCTATACACAGTGTCAAACACTTATACCTTCATCTCTTGAAATTTAGACACTCGTCTGTGTCTACCCTTCCCCAGAAGAGTCCCCAACAAATCTGGATAAACTATTCCTTTTCTATCTGACATTCGTCCTATGTCATGATACCTTTTCGGCAGTCGTACCCTGCCAAGTGATCGTCCTTCACCTTTTTGATGATCGTCCTTCATCATTCCTAGAGGAGTCTCTTTTCATTAGAACCCTTTCCTATCCGACATCCGTCCTATGTCGTGATATTTTCAGCAGCCGTCCCCTGATAGGTGATCGTCCTTCACCTCTTGATGATCATCCTTCATCATTCTATCTGATGGACGTCCCCGTCGTTGATCTTGTTATCTGACATTCGCCCTATGTCATGATAAACCCTGAGAGCAGCCGTACCCTGTTAGGTGATCGTCCTTCACCTCTTGATGATCGTCCTTCATCATGCTTATCTGGTGGCCGTCCCCATCGTCGACCTTTTCATCCGACATTCGTCCTATGTCGCGATACTTTCGGCAGCCGTACCCTGCCAGGTGATCGTCCATCACCTTAGATGACCGCCCCTCATCTTATCCCCAACAGAGCAGCCGTCCCCTGCTAGGTGATCGTCCTTCACCTCTGATGACCGTACCTCATCATTTGTTTCATTTATGCCTTGAGCTCGATGGTTGTCCCCATCATTTACCTATAATCCCTAGAGATTCTTATAGCTTTACCTGATGGCCGTCCCCATCATGATCTCTTATACCCCCAGCTTGTCGGCCGTCCCCGTCATTGCTTTGTTTCCCGCATTTTCCCCAGCATGTCGGCCGTCCCCGTCATTGCTTCATCCCCAACAGTCGTCCTCTGCTCGGCGGTCGTCCTTCGTCGCCCGCACTTTATAAATATACTTTATTTCCCTTTACGATCTATATCCCTTTTCTTCTTCATTCTGTGAGTGCAAATTTTGGACTGTCTTTGGTATTCAACCACAAGTTATCATGTTTGTCTGTTAAGTCGTTGCTTACATCCTGCACAGCTAACTCATGTTTGAATAGGGGCAGCTGTAAACACCCCAAATTTGCCCTCACCCATTCACACCATGGCTTGTGATCTTTTCATTTGCATAAGTTCAACAATACCATTCTCATATTGCATTTTTGCTTCACTACATTGCTCCTAAGTCATCTGCATCTAGGGTTTGTGATCTGAGCCATCCAAGAGCTATTTGAGCCACTCCAAAGGTCATCAATCACTTCAAAGGGGTCCATGTATGTTCAAGCATCATATTATATCCTCACAAGGTCAAGGAAGTCAAAAAATCACAAGAACTGAGAAAGGCATGGAAGTAGAGCCAGGTTTAACTGCACAGATGACCTAGAATTAGGGTTTTGGTTTCAAAGGCCATAACTCCAATTTTTTTGGTCATTCTTGTTTCTATTGGTCTCTATATGTCATAAGGATAATGCATATCAATTTTCATGAAGAAAACGTCCATTGGTTGTGTTTGAATGTATGTATGCTTTTGAATATGATTGATGTTTACCATAAATGCATAAAATGCAGTAATAGTATTTACTAAGGACGAACAAAGGTAGGAATTCAACGAAGCTTCGCCGGTTTATCCCTACAAGACAACTACAAATCCCCAGCAGGGCAAATCTATCTTTATAGATACTTCGAGTTATATCTCCCCTTGAATTTATGTCCATCTCTTTTATCCTCAGTCAGGATACTTAGGAACTTATTCCTTCAATAGAAGTACGACAAACTAAGACGGGAGGTTATAAATACTATACTATCAAACGAAACGGGAACGAGGTCCTCATATTCTTCAGTAACGAATCGGGATTTATTTTCCCCAGCCAACAGTCGTTATACAAAGATATCCAGACGCTTCAGGCTGCATTATACATACATCATTTATATCATACCATAACATATCCATAAATGCATAATACATTTACATAGATGCACCATGCCATACATGCATACATGCACATTGCATAAACTAACATTTTCCTTGCAGGATAGTTATATGCAGGTAAAACAATATCAATAATTCACAACAGGTTAAAAATGATCTATACATTACTCAAGATGTCCTCGGAGAGTAGGCAAACGATCTGTACAAAGATCCATTCCCTAATCCAGGATGCTTAATCTTGACACTCCTTTGTTCTCGGAGAATAGGCAAACGGTCTGTGCAAAGATCCATTCCCTAATCCAGGATATTTTTAGGAGATTTAATCCTGACACTATTTGTCCTCGGAGAGTAGGCAAACGGTCTGTACAAAGATCCATTCCCTAATCCAGGATATTTCCAGAAGATTTCGTCTATCTGGTCTTGAATAATAGACAAACGGTCTATACAAAGATCCATTACCTAGTTCAAGATATTTTTTCAGAAGAATTAATCCTAATATTCTTTTGTCCTTGGAGAGTAGGAAAACGGTCTGTACAAAGATCCATTCCCTAATCCAGGATATTTCCAGAAGATTTCGTCTATCTGGTCTTGAATAGTAGGCAAACGGTCTATACAAAGATCCATTCCCTAGTTCAAGATATTTTCAGAAGATTTAATCTATTGGTCTTGAATAGTAGGCAAACGGTCTATACAAAGATCCATTCCCTAGTTCAAGATATTTTTCAGAAGAATTAATCCTGATATTCTTTTGTCCTTGGAGAGTAGGAAAACGGTCTGTACAAAGATCCATTCCCTAATCCAAGATATTTCCAGAAGAGATAATCGTCACGAAGATTTATTTCTATTGGTCTATTCAACAAATTCAAACCATGTTGCATAAACAATTCAGAGACGGCCTATACGAAGACCTAATACTGATATCCAGTATCAACATCAAGATATTAGTACCTCCTGATATTATGGATGACATCTATAAGCCCATTTCCAGTTCTTCCAAGTGGCATCTCTAAGCCCACTTAAGCATATACAGCTAATCATCAGTGTTACTTTATGCATTGGCGAGTGCAAATTTTTGGGCTTTCGTGTTCAATCCCCTTCAACCTTCCAGGTCACGACTGACACATATACCAATCTAACCCCTCAGGTTTCAGAAAATTGAACAGGGGCAACTGTTACACCCCAAAATTTGCCCTCCACAAGACAAGACATTGTGTACTAAGAGGTTCACAAGGTTCACAAAATTCACAAGACATCTCATGAGATTCACAAGGTTCACAAAGTTCACAATTAGTCAGAAAATTTGACAATTCCCTCAGACAATGCATCCTTCTAAGCAATGCATCTTAAACTAGGGTTTTGACTTTCATCAGGATAAATGGACTTCCAAGACTTCAAGTGAGCTTCATAGCATCCTATATGTGTTCAAGAATACCCATATCAAGTTTCAAGACTTTCCCAAAAAGGTTGCTCAGTCAGATGATCAGATAGGTTAAAATCAGTCAAGGCAGTCAAAAAGTCAAACTGAGGTCAACTGTGGTCAAACCAAAGTCAAACTTCATGATTTTTTGCCAACATCAATTATATGAAGTAAAATTCATCATTTTATCAAGGTTTGATCATGATTCATCAAGGAGATTTCAGATCATCAAGAATCAGGAGTTTCTAAATTAGGGTTTTCACAGGAAAAGTCACCTGAACTTTGACCAGCCATAACTTTCACATGCTTCATCAAAAATTTTCCATCCAAAGCTCATTTTGAAGGAATTTGAATTCTCTACAACTTTGTGTCTCACAAGCCAAGCCCAAAAATGCTACATTTGGAAGGTATGAGCTAAGACATTATAGGTCCTTTTAAAAGTCAACAACTTCCAAAGAGCATAACTTGAGAATGGTAAAAGATATGGACATGAGACCAAAGAGGTTGGTTAGAGGACTCTTTAATATTTCCAAAATGTCCAAGAACACCTTCATAGCATTAAAATTTAAGGATTTGTGCCCTTGCAAAGTTGGGAAATTTTTGGGAAGTTTATGAAGCAAATAAGGTCTTAAAACCAATTTTTGCTAAATGAGCCCACCAAATTGCCATCCAAACTTTACAAACTCATCAAGCACGACCCAACCCACATATTTTCTGATTTTTTATATTTTATTTGATATTTATTTGAATTTTATTCATTAAAATACAAATTAAATTGAAATAAAATATAAAAATCATATATTTGAAAAGGATTTGGTTTCTAGAAGGTCTTAAAACTTATTTAAACTTGATTGATACAAATATAATGGAGATCATACCAAAATAGCAAGGCTAGATCAAGGAAAATCAAGTTTTAATATCACATCTTTTTCAATCTTAAAAAGTCCAAAAATCCACAAGTTTGTTTAAGTTTTTGACCTAAATTCATTAAGTGATATATATACAACATGAAGTTCAACCCTAGTCACGAATTCAGAGCCCCCCATAGCACATTCAAACTTTGAAATTTCATTCAAAAAATACAAATTCGGATTCATCTCTAGAGAGTGTTTAAAGGTATTTTAAATACATAGGAAGGATCCTTGGACACCACTGAATCGATCCCAACTCTCAAAAACACCTGGAACAGGCTCATATGCATAAACCGATCCATTACATTCATGTTTTTGTTTATTTTTGATTACGAATATTTGTTGGTTTTCAATGAGTTTTGACTTGAATTTATTGTTTGTGATGAGTTATAGACTGATTCTGGACAGGTTTCTTGAAGTTTCATGGACTAAACTGAATTTCACCATTGTTAGGGTTTTCGGCCTTATTTAGGGTTTCACTATTGAGCCAAAATAAATGAATTATAAGGAAATGGAATGATTGTAAATGTCATTAGGAACTCAATGGTATAATTAGTTTTGTGAAATTTTACTGTTTGTATGAATTTTGAGAATCGCAGGTTTACATACGAACACAAAAACGCAGGAAAACTCGCAGGAAATTTCGTAAGAAATTTCGCAGGTCATGAGGTAGAAGATGAAGTGATCTGGCGCGAAAATATAATTTGAAAATTGGACTTATTTTATTATGAATTCGTTTTCGTTATATTTCAAAAACGTTGCAGTGGCTCAGCTGGTAAATGCATGCGCGTATGAAGACCAGGGCAGGGGTTCGAATCCCAGCTCCACCATTTTTTTGCTTTGTTTCATTTGTATTTCCAGGTTTAATATATGAGGGTTTGTGCTCCTCTATTGTTCACAATGCGCGCGCGGCCTGGTGGTAGCCTTGTGCGTCTAAGGGTAGCAAAGCCTAGGGCGTGGGTTCAATCCCTGCCCCAAGTAAGTTTTGGTTCTTTGTTTTTCTAATTATTTTGATTACTTATTTTATTTTCTAATTAATTATAATCATTATATATTTAAATAATAATAGGTAAATATATGTATTAATTTCATATTTTCTAAAAACCCTCTAATTTATTTTCTAAAATTTTAATCCTAATTTTATTTATTTAAATTAAAATATGTATATATTATTATCATTTATTTATTTTTGTAAATAGTCAAATTAATAATGTAAATTAAATTATAAATCCTAATTCTATTTTCTAAAATTTCTAAAACCCTAATGTTATTTTTCTAACCCTAGTTCTTATTTAATTTAAATATTAAAATTAATTAAATTTTTCTAATATCTAATTAAAATAATTAATAATATCTTCTTTGTAAATATTTATTCCATAGTTTATTACTATTATTCATATTATTTTATTTTCATCTTAAAAATTCTTCAAAAAAATTATTTATTTAACAAAAAAATATTTAATTAAATTATATTTCTTGTATATATATTTTTGTGCTAACCTCTTTTTCTTATAATTTGTTTTATTACAAACCCTTTTTGTTATTTATTTATATACTTATTATTTAAATCGTTTCTATATTTATGTAACTGTAAAAGCCTTGTAATAGTTGTAGGTTATATTTTCTGTCCTTATTTTATTATTTATAAATATTTATATTGCCTTGGTTAGTAAAATAGGGAGTGATAACATGTTTGTATTTTAAAATTAATTTAGAATCACTAATTTAATAAGATAAATATATGAACCTATACACGCACACACGTAAGTCGATCTTTGATCGCCATCTCACTTCCTAAGGTTATCCCTCATGTTGCCTAAATAAAAAGGTCAAGTAAGGTGTCTAAAAGCAAAGTCCCTTCTCATAAACAAATCATCTAGTCCCTTTCAATATTATAAGATCAAGTCCCTTCGATGTTGCCTTCGTAAATGATCTTGTCCCTTTCGAATAAAAGATGATAAGTCCCTTCGTATTGCTAAGACACCTTACAGTTGCCTAAACACAGATGACCCTTCACATGTCCCTTATAACATCCAAGGTAATGACTAACTATTCCTTAATAATAGGGATAGTCTTACCATTGAAAGAACATTTAAGAACAGTAAAGATTCAAATTATGGTAGGTTACTCTTAAGTACTTGCTCACTTTTCATCAAAATACTTCATTACACTTCACATTTCAAACAATTTTCAAAACAAAATCTTTATATATATCCATACAAGGATCATTATAAAGTACTTAAGAAAATTTTTAATCACACACTACACTTCTCAAAACAGTTTAAAGTGAGCTAAGTAACTAAGAGCCCATGGATAACCATGGATGTAAAGGGTGCTAACACCTTCCCTTTACATAACCTACCCCCCGAACTCAAAATCTTTTTTAAGGTCTTTCATGTTCTTTTATGCCCTTTCCTTTTGGATAAAATAAAAGTCGGTGGCGACTCTTGCTATCCGCAACATTTAACTAAAGTCAGTTCTCCCACCGTGTTACAAAATCCAACTGGGAAATTTGTTTTCTTTTATAATAATTAGTGATGGTTGTTTGATGTACGCGCCCCATGTGGCTCAGTTGGTTGGAGTGTTTGGCTGTTGTTGTGATGGTCCTGGGTACGAATCTGGCCGCAGGCCATTTTGGTTTTGATTTTATTAATTTTTGCAGGTTTAATATATAAGGATCAGTGCTTACCATATGTTCACCAAGCGCAGCTGGCCTAGTGGTGGTGATGCTGGACCAAGGGTGTGAAAGCCTAGGGCGTGGGTTCGAATCCCAGCCCCAGGTATTTTTTTTTTCTTCAATTTTTCTTATTTATTTGATTATTTATATTATTTAATTTATTTGATTTATTTAATTTCTTATAAAAAATAAAACTTTCTTAATAACCAATAATAATTTTCATAAAACTTCATATTTTCCAAAATTCATATTTTATTTTCTTAAATGTAAATTATTTGTATTAATTTTATAATATGTCTATAAATAATTATTATGTATTTTGTAAATAAATTAATAATTTATTTTAATTAAAAAACCCTAATTTTTTTTAATTTAAATATTAACCCTAATTTTTGTCAACCCTAATTTTTATCCTAAACATAAAAATTAACCTAATTTTTTCTAAACCCTAATTGTATTATTAATTTTAATAAATATGTAAATAATTTGTTATTTATTTATTATCATTAAACTTATTTTCTTAATTAATTTTTAAAACTTTTCTAATATTAATTTTTTCTTGCTAAATTCTTATTTCCTCTATTTATTATTCTAACCCTTATTTTTATTTTATTATTACTAATATTTGATTATTGCTTATTTTTTATTATTATTATTATTATATTTATCATTATTATTTTTATTATTATGTAATTGCTAAAGCCATGTAATAGGTTTATATCTCTGCTTTATTTTTGTAATTATTTTTATGGTATGGTTAGTAACTTTAGGGTGTGCATAACCTATGTGTAATTAAATTGAATTTAGAAAATAAACTTAAATAAGATAAATACTTGAATATGAACACTCACACACGTAAGTCGATCTTTGATCGCCATCTTGCACTTCCTAGGTTACCCCTCTCAGTTGCCTTAAATATAGTCAAGTCCCTCGAATATGGGGTGTCTTAAGCAAAGTCCCTTCATAAATATCATCAAGTCCCTACAGTTTTAAAGATCAAGTCCCTTCGAGGTTGCCTACGATAATGATCTTGTCCCTTCGAATAAAAGATGATAAGTCCCTACAAATTGCTAAAGACACCCTTACTTGTTGCTTTCTATGACCATACGATGACCCTACGTTTGTCCCTTAACATCCAAGGTAATGACTACCTATTCCTTAATAATAGGGATAGTCTTACCATTGAAAGAATATATGAGAACATGAAAGACTTAAATCTAGGGTAGGCACCTCATAGTTACTTGCTCACACTTTTCAAACTTACTTTTACACCTCACAATTTCTAAACTAGGCTTTGTATACACCCATACGAGGGTCATTACCAAGTACTTAAAGAATTGTTTTTTAATCACACACTACACTCTTGCAAACAAACAAAGTGAGCTAAGTAACTAAGAGCCCATGTATAACCATGGATATAAAGGGTGCTAACACCTTCCCTTTGTATAACCTACCCCTCGAACTCAAGTCTTTTAAAATAGGTTTTTCCTGTTCTTTTATGTCCTTTCCTGTTGGATAAAATAAAAGTCGGTGGCGACTCTTGCTATCCGCAACATTTATAAAAATGTCAGTTCTCCCACCGTGTTACAGAACTGGCAACTCTGCTGGGGATTTAATAAAAGAGGGATACCCTTAGGAATTAGATCACTTAAATTGTTTGCCTTGTTTACTTTATACTTATCTGTTGGGCTCTTATGTGTGAAAAATCCTAACCCGGATCTAGCGTACCTTAGGTAAATGGCAATAGACCAAGGAAACTATACAGCATATACCGATATGGTTGATCTGGTGGCCATAGTTAGTGTGACTTCTTGGTTGGTGCTTATGTTCCTTAAGTAAGTTGAGGATAATATGAGGTTGCCATATGTTGTCAATACACTAACTGACTTTTAGAACCTTAGTCATCCCATCTTGGCCTTTAGAAAGTAGTGAGATATACGGCTTCGGTGAAGACTGAAGTTGGTTGATACTCGATACTACGCTAATTGAGATCCTAAACTTGGAGGGTTTTGGTTGGCAAGTAAGTTTCCTACTGAACAACCACCCTTGGGAAGGATCAGTGATATTGAGATCCCTTAGAACCTGGTTACTTTTGTAGGACAGGATGAACCAACTAAACTTTAGGGGAGGGTACTTACCTTTAAACTCATGCAAGCCTTCAAACCTAGAGCCATTGTGTGACTTGTTTGTGTGTGCCACATGTTTGTGATTGAACATAACATCATAACATCATCATGCATCATAAGCATAGCATTTTCACTAACCATTTCAAGGACCAAAGGATTTATCTTTGTTCTTTGTTGCAGGTCATGGCTTCTGCTCGTAGGAATACTATCCAGATCAACTTTGTAGGAATACCTCCTAAGCTTAAGGAATTGGTCTCTCAAGTTTCTGAAAACTCCCAATTCATTAAGAGGCATGGTCACCTACTGGATCTAGTCACTTCAGGGTTCAATGAAGACATGATGAGTGTTCTGTTTCAGTTCTTTGATCCTAAACATCATTGCTTCACATTCCCAAACTATCAGCTGGTTCCTACAATGGAAGAGTTCTCCAAACTACTAGGTATACCTATCCTTGATCAGAGACCCTTCATAGGCTTAGAGAAAAAGCCTAAACCTGAAGTCATTGTTGCAGCCTTACATTTGAAGAAATCAGTCATTGTCCTAGAAAAAAAGTAGTGGAGTTAAGGGTATCCTTGCTAAGGTATTGATGGAGAAAGCTCAAGTGTTCCTGAAGGCTATGAGTTATGATGCTTTTGAGGAGATCTTGGCCTTACTAATATATGGCCTAGTATTATTCCCTAATCCAGACCAGTTCATAAACGTACACGCCATCAACATATTTCTGACTCGCAATCTAGTGCCTACATTACTTGGAGACATCTTACACTCTCTTCATACCCATACTATGAAGGCACGAGGAACTCTGATGTGTTGGATACCTCTATTGTCTAGGTCGTTTATTTCTCACCTTCCTCGATCAGTGATGAAGAATGAACAATGGTTCAGGTGGTCCAAGAGGATCATGTCACTTTCCCATTCAGATATTCATTGGTGTTCTCGATCTATGGAGAATGTTACTATCATGGACCGTTGTGGAGAGTTCCCTAATGTGCCACTCCTTGGCATAAGAGGGGGCATTACTTACAACCCTTCCTTAGCTCTACGTCAGTTTGGTTATGCTCGGAGTGATGGTCCTCATGACATGCTTATTCAGGGTATTGTTTTCGACTACGACAACGATCTGCAAGGTAACCGTTAAAGGTTCATACGAGCTTGGGGTAAAGTGAACAAGTTTGACAGCAAGACTATGGAACCAAAGTACTCCATTCCTATGGAACCTTACCTCAGATGGGTGCGATCTCGTGCTCAGACTCTTATGATGCCATATCCTGCTATTCTACCAGTTACTATAGAACCTGTTGTAGAAGGAGATACTCCTTATACCATCCTTCATCCAGACATGCCCACTAACATGGTAGAGTTGCAGAGGTCCTGGATCCAGTTGAAGGAGCAAAGGGATACTTTTGAGACTCATTTCAAAGCTAGTCAAGAAAGAATCCTGGAGCTGACAAGACAACTTCACGAGGAGCGGAATCTCAACTCATACCTCAATACAAAGAGGAAATGTCCATGGGAGACTTAAAACCCCATCTTTATATTTATTTCATTTTGTTGTAAGCCCAAGAGGCAAACAAGTTTATTGATTACTAATAAAAGTTTACTTTCTGGTTGTTTAAACAAATTTAAATCCTGCGGTCCTTGAAAATATTGCATACGCATTTACATACCATATCATTGCATCACAAGTTTCTTATGAACAGGTATCTTATCTTCTCGCTGTTTATTTCACCAGAAATGGCTCTCGAACAAACTGTCAAGGATCTCCAGGCTCAGAATGTACAATTTCAAGAGCTAATCCTGAACTTGTCCAAGGGACAAGATGAGCTGAAGACACTGCTGGCTAAGAAGAAGAAGAAGACTAGAAAATCAGGGAGCCTTATCAGCCTGGGTAGAAGATTCAGAGGTCCTATCAAGACAAAGGAAGAGGTTGAGGATTCTGAGTCTGAGAATTCTGAGAAAGAGGGAGGTAGTCTTTATGATACTGTGTAAGATTCTGATTCTGAGGCAAACTATTATCATGATCCTGCTAGTGAAGAGAAGTACAAGATGTTGGTAGACATAATGAACGCTATGGAACTACAAAAATCTTCTGGGCTTAATTTTGAAGATTTGAGTTTGGTTTCTGGAGTAGTTATACCTATTGGCTTCAAGGTTCCTGTTTTTGTGGTGTATGATGGTGTTTCATGTCCTAAACTGCATTTGAGGTCCTATGTCCGGAGGATTCAACCACATACTGCTGACAAGAAGTTGTGGATTCATTTCTTCCAAGAGAGTTTATCTGGAGCTCAATTGGAATGGTATTATCAACTTGAAAGTGTTAACATTCGTGATTGGAATGATCTTGCTGAGGCCTTCTATAGGCAATACCAATATAATGCTGATTTAGCACCAACTCGCATGCAGCTCCAAAGCATGTCTATGGGTGCTAAGGAGAGTTTCAAAGAGTATGCCCAGAAATGGAGAGACCTGGCTGACAGAGTTTAACCTCCTCTGACTGACAGGGAGCTGGTGGATATGTTTATGAGTACGTTGAATGGTCATTTCTATAGTCACCACATTGGAAGCTCATCATCTGGTTTCACTGAGTTTATAATGACTGTGGAATGTATGGAAAGTGGTATAAGAAGTGGCAAGATATAGGTGGGTGCCTCTTCATCAAGCACTGCTAAGAAGCCCCCTAGTGGAAAGAAGGAGTCTAATGTTGTGTATGGTCAACATAATCGTACCAGGAGTCACCAATCTGTGGGAGCAGTTCACATCTCCAATCCTGCCCCTACAGCACCAGAGCAACAACAAAACAATCAACAGAAGCATATAAGACAGTTCACCAAGATCAACATGTCACTGGCCTAAGCCTTGCAACACATGTTGAAAGGGGAACTAATTACTTTTAGGGATCCTCCTCAGAATCCTAATACATCCTCTCCTCGGTACAATCCTAATGCAAGATGTGCGTATCATTCTAATTGTCCGGGACATGACACCAACAACTGCTGGGTGTTGAAAAACAAGATTCAAGACATGATTGAAGCTGGGGAAATTGAATTTGACCCTCCTGGGACCCCAAATGTTATCACTGCTCCTATGCCCAATCATGAGAAGACTGTTAATGTTGTTGATGAGGTTTCCTATGTTTCCTTAGTAGCAGATGTGACTACTCCTCTATCCATTATCAAGAAGAAGCTGGTGCAGGCTGGGTTCTTTCCAGGCTGCAACGAAGACTGCTTTTACTGTGCCTATAAACCTGATAGTTGTTGGAAGTTGAAGGATGGTATCCAACGCCTCATGGACAATTACACTATATTGTTTGAGAGGACTCATTCTGTTGAAAGTATGTGTGAACATCTGAATCGAGACACAAAGCTTGAAGATGTAGCTATGGTTGATAAAATACCAGTGAAGATTACCTCCAAAGGTCCTGTCAGGATCACCTCTAAAGGTCCTGTCAGGATTACTGCTGAAGGCCCTGTGAAGACTGTTGCTGAAGCTAAAGTGGCTCCCATGATCATTACCACTCCTGGCCCTGTTCCTTATACTTCTGATAAAGCTATACCCTGGAATTTATAGTTCTGATGTTTATATCCATGGTGTCAAACAAGAACCTTTGACTGATGCACCTGTTACTGATGTTAGTCTTGATGTGGACAATATTGCTGGATCTAGCAAGATCACCAGAAGTGGAAGAATCTTCTCCCCTCAAGATACCTCTAAAAATGCAGTTACTTCTGGGCCAAGTACTGATGCCCGGGGCAAAGGTCCTGTGATTGAACCCGTGCAAGCTGAGGCACCAACTGCTGAAAATCTTTCTAAACAGATGGAAGAAGTACTGAAGATCATTCGCAAGAGTGATTATGATATTTTTGATCAGTTGGGGCATACTCCCTCCAAAATCTACATGTTATCTTTGCTGCTGTGTTCTGAGGCTCATGCTAAAGCCTTAATCAAGTTCTTGAAGACTGGTCATGTGCCAAATGAAATTTCTGTGGATCAATTTGAGAATTGTGTTGCACATCTGACTAGTGATAATGGTCTGGATTTTTCTGATGCTGATTTGACTCCTGCCAAGAGAAATCATAACAGAGCTCTGCATATCTCCATTGAATTTAGGGGCACCACTTTGTCTCATGTACTGGTGGACAATGGTTCTTCATTGAATGTGCTCCCTAAAGAGGTTCTGGACAAGCTCAGTCCTGAGGATGTTTTGTTAAGACCAAGTGATGTGGTGGTGAGGGCCTTTGATGGTTCAAGAAGAGTGGTACATGGAGAAGTAGACCTCCCGATCAAAGTAGGCTCTCAAGTCTTCAACTCTACTTTCTATGTGATGGATATTCGTCCTGCGTATTCTTGTTTGCTTGGGCACCCCTGGATCCATGGGGCAGGTGCTGTGACTTCCACCTTACATCAGAAGTTGAAATATCCGGTGAAAAACAAAGTTGTCACTTTCTATGGTGAAGAAGAGTATGTGGTTAGCCATGTGAATACTTTCAAATATGTAGAAATGGAGGGTGAAATGGTTGAAACTCCATGTCAAACATTTGAAGTTGTTCCTTTCCCTGCTCCTGTTCCTCAGTCTGTCCCTGCTTCTGAAAGAGTTCCTGTGATTGTTAGAATACCTCCTGCAATGGCCTCCCTCAAAGATGCAAAGGTTGTGGTTGTGAAAGGTGGTTCTGCTATTTGGGGTCAGCTTCTCAACATCCCTTACAAGTCTGAAAAGTTTGGTTTGAGTTTCACTGCAGAATCTCAGAAGACTGTTCGTCGTGCTCGTGCTGTTCGTATCACTAATCAAGGGGTCGTAAGAGATCAAATCAATTCTGTGGGTGACTGTAATGAAGACTACAACCTGGATGATTGGATCTTTCCTACCATGGGTGATGGGCTCAACAATTGGAAGGCTGAAGACGTTATTCCTATTTCCTTTAGTCAGGAGTAAATACTATTACTATGTTTTGTTTTAAGTTTGTAATTCGAACAATAAAATCTTTTAAAGCCTTGTGTCTTTCCCGGGGCACAATGGTATGCTTGTTTCGGGATGCCATTTCATTTGCATACTTCATTCAATAAAATCAATGGACATTTCGTTTTCGTAAATATTGTGCTCCTTGTCTTTCTATTCTTTTTACTTATGTTTTATCAGCAATGTGTTCTTACACACACCCACATCACTAAAATGCAGATCCTCATCCACTCTGGATCCTGTTGATAACATTTCTACTATTGCCAATTATGACTTTGAGAATCCAATCTATATAGTTGAAGATGGAAAGGAGGAAGACTGTGAAGTACCTGTAGAGCTTGCCAGGTTGTTACAACAAGAAGAGAAAGCTATACAGCCACATGAAGAGCCAATCGAAGTTGTGAATTGAGGAAAACAAGAAAGAGGTCAAGATAGGGGCTGAACTAGAAGATGGTGTTAAGAACAGACTAATTCAGATGTTACGTGACTATGTGGAGATCTTTGCTTGGTCTTATGAAGATATGCCAGGGTTGGATACAGATATTATAGTTCACTGTTTACTGGTAAAAGAAGATTGTCGTCCGAAGAAGCAAAAGGTTCGTCGCATGCGTCCCGAAATGTCAGAAAAAATTAAAGCAGAGGTAATGAAACAGTTTGATGCAGGATTCTTAGCTGTGACTTCTTATCCTCAATGGGTTGCAAACGTGGTACCGGTACCTAAGAAGGATGGTAAGGTACGCATGTGTGTGGATTACAAGGATTTGAATAAGGCTAGTCCTAAAGATGACTTTTCACTTCCACACATTGATGTTTTGGTAGACAACACTGCTCAGCATAAGGTATTCTCTTTCATGGATGGTTTCTCTAGTTACAATCAGATCAAGATGGCACCTGAAGATATGGAGAAGACTACATTTGTTACACAATGGGGCACTTTTTTTTATAAGGTAATGCCATTTGGTTTGAAGAATGTCGGGGCAACATATCAGCATGCCATGGTGGCTTTATTTCATGATATGATTCATCATGAGATAGAGGTATATGTGGATGATATGATAGCCAGGTCTCAGAACGAGGAACAACACCTTGATCACCTGCACAAGTTGTTTGAGAGGTTGAAGAAGTATAAGTTAAGATTGAATCCGAACAAGTGTACTTTTGGAGTTAGGTCTGGTAAACTCCTGGGTTTCATTGTCAGTGGAAAAGGTATTGAAGTGGATCCTGCAAAAGTAAAAGCTATACAAGAGATGTCTATTCCCCGTACTGAAAAGGAAGTTAGAGGTTTCTTGGGACGACTAAATTACATTGCAAGATTTATTTCCCAGTTAACTGCTACCTGTGAGCCAGTCTTCAAGTTGTTGAAGAAAGATCAGGTAATGGAATGGAATGACGAATTCCAGGTAGCCTTTGATGAAATCAAGAGATATCTCTTAGAACCTCCAATTTTGATGCCACCAGTTGATGGAAGACCCTTGGTTATGTACTTAACGGTATTAGACAACTCAATGGGGTGTGTGTTGGGGCAACATGACGAGTTTGGTTGAAAAGAGCAGGCAATATACTACCTTAGCAAAAAGTTTACCGACTGTGAAACCAGATACTCACTGCTCGAGAAAACTTGTTGCGCTTTGGCATGGGCTGCTCGCCGACTAAGGCAGTATATGTTGACTCATACTACCTTGTTGATTTCGAAGATGGATCCAATCAAGTACATATTCGAGAAATCGGCTATCTTCGGACGAATAGCGAGATGGAAAATGATTTTAACAGAATATGATATACAGTACACTACTCAGAAGGCCATTAAGGGTAGTGTGGTAGCTGATCATTTAGCTCATCAGGCAGTGGATGATTATCAGTCTATGAATTTTGAGTTCCCGGATGAAGACATTATGATTGTTACTAAAGAACCTGGACAATATGACGGACCTGAACAAGTATCCCGATGGACTATGGTTTTTGATGGAGCTTCTAATGCGCTTGGTAATGGTGTTGGTGTTGTGATCATTTCCCCTGAAGGTTATCATACCCCAATTACTGCAAGACTTTGTTTCTATTGTACCAATAACATGGCTGAATATGAGGCATGTATCATGGGTATCAAAGCTGCCATTGAAATGAAGATTTAGTTCTTGGACGTATATGGAGATTCAACCCTGGTAGTTAGTCAGATTAAAGGAGATTGGGATACCAAGCATGCAAATCTCATTCCTTACAGAGAGCATATGTTGTCTTTAATTCCATATTTTGAAAAGATTACTTTTGGACATATTCCACGAGGAGAGAATCGGTTAGCAGACGCTTTAGCCACCATGGCATCTATGTTTGAGATTAGTTGGGATGATGAAGTTCCCAAAATCACTATTGATAGATTTGAGAAGCCTGCATATTGTAATGAGATTGACACTGAAGGAGTAGAGGGAAAGCCTTGGTTCTATGAAGTGAAAAGGTATCTTGAAGCTCAGGAGTTCCCTGAAGGGGCATCTGTCAATGATAAGAAGTTTCTGAGGAGGTTTTCTGCTAAGTTCTTCTTGAGTAATGGAATTTTATACAAGTGCAATCATGATTCGACTTTGCTTCGTTGTATGGATAAGAAGGAAGCAACAAAGATTATGGAAGACATGCATGATGGGATCTTTGGAACTCATTCTAGTGGTCATACCACGACAAAGAAGATATTGAGAGCAAGTTACTATTGGTCTACCATGGAAACAGACTGCTATCAACATTCCAAAACATGTCACAAGTGTCAGATTTATGCTGATAAGGTGCATATACCTCCAGTTCCGTTGAATGTGTTGACTGCTCCTTGGCATTTTGCCATGTGCGGCATTGATATGATTGGTGAGATCAAGCCTAATGCTTCCAATGGGCATCGTTTCATCTTGGTTGCCATTGATTACTTTATAAAGTGGGTGGAAGCAACCTTATTTGCATCTGTTACTAAGAATGTTGTGGCTAGATTCATTAAGAATAATCTTATATGTTGGTATGGCATCCCTGAAAGGATTATCACAGACAATGACTCTAATCTGAACAACACCGTGATTACTGATCTCTGCACACAGTTGTAACACGGTGGGAGAACTGGCTTTTAGTTAAATGTTGCGGATAGCAAGAGTCGCCACCGACTTTTATTTTATCCAAAGGAAAGGGCATAAAAGAACAGGAAAGACCTTAAAAGATTTTTGGGTTCGGGGGGTAGGTTATGTAAAGGGAAGGTGTTAGCACCCTTTACATCCATGGTTATCCATGGGCTCTTAGTTACTTAGCTCACTTTAAAATGTTTTGAGAAGTGTAGTGTGTGATTGAAAATTTTCTTAAGTAATTTATAATGATCCTTGTACGGATATATATAAAGACTTTGTTTTGAAAATTGTTTGAAAATATGAAGTGTTATGAAATGTTTTTGAAGGAGTGATCAAGTACTTAAGAGGAACCTACCCTGATTTGAATCTTTTCTGTTCTTAAATGTTCTTTCAATGGTAAGACTATGCCTATTATTAAGGAATAGGTAGTCATTACCTTGGTTGTATTAAGGGACATATGAAGGGTCATCTGTGATTAGGCAACTGTAAGGTGTCTTTAGAAATTCGTAGGGACTTATCATCTTTTATTCGAATGGACAAGATCATTTACCGTAGGCAACATTCGAAGGGACTTGATCTTATAATCATAAAGGGACAAGATGATATTAATGAGAGAAGGGACTTTGCTTTATACACCTTACTTGACCTTTTTATTTAGGCAACATGAGAGGTATCCTTAAGAAGTGATATGGCGATCAAAAGATCGACTTACGTGTGTGCGTGTACAAATTCATGTATTTATCTTAAAATTAGTGATCTAAATTGATTTTTAAACACAAACATGTTTTCACTCCCTAGTTTACTAACCATAGCAATTATATTTATAAATAAATAAACAGTTAAAATACTACAACTATTACATAGCTTGTACAGTTACATTATAATAAGAATAATTTAAATAATAAGCATGTAAATAAATAATAAAAAGATTAGTAATAAAAACAAATATAAGAGAAATGAGGTTAGCACAATAATATACAATATAGAAATCAATTAAATGTTTTTTAAATTTAAATAAACAACAATTTTTTTAAGAATTTTGAGATGAGAAAATAATAATAACAATTATATTTATTTACAAAAATAAACATGATTTAGAAATATTTATTAAATATAATTAAACAAAAATAATTAAAATGAGAAATTTAAGTTTTAAAAGAAAATTAGGGTTTTGAGTAATTAGAAAATAAATTAGGATTTAAAAATAATTAGGGTTTTATATATAAAAATATTATAGTTTATAATTTAATTTTACATTACTAATTTAATTATTAAATAAATATACATATTCAAATACATAAATAAATAAATAGGTTTAGAATTTAGAAAATAATTTTAGAGGTTTTTTATAAAATATAAAGTATTTACATATTAATTTTGAATTATTCACATATATATATATACATGATTATATTTAATTAATAATAAAATAATTAAACAAAACAATTAAATAAAACAAAACAAAAAAGAAAAACTGAAACTTACCTGGGGCAGGGATCAAACCCACGCCCTAGGCCTCATTCTCCTTGGACCAACAAGCCAACCACTGGACCAGCTGCGTGCTGGTGATAACAAAATAGGTAGCATTCCTTTTATTTTTAGCCTGCGAAAATCAAAGAAAATAACAAAAACAAAATGGCCTGGGGAAGGTTTGAACCCAGGACCATTCCTATCTCACACACGCGCGTTAACCAACTGAACCAGCTAGCTTTTCTGAAATAAATATAACAATAATAACATAAAATATAATACTAAAATTTGAAATATGAATTTGGCGCGCAGGACTTCATCTTCTTCCTCTGATCCTTCGAATTTACCTGCGAAAATTGTTACCATATTTCCTGCGAATTTCAAATGGCAGCAAATCCTACGAAACTCAAACATCATCATTCAAGCAAAATTTTGTCAAATTAAGTACACAAACGCAATCCAGAGGTCATTTAAGATTGATCCATGGTCTTAGAATTTATTTATACTCATTATATCATGAAACCCTAAATTGGCCGAAAAACCCCAGCAATGGTGAAATCCATATTAGGGGATGAAGCTTCATGAAACCTGTCCAGAATCAATCTATAACTCATTATAAACAAGAAACTTAAGTCAAAATTCATTGAAAACCAACAAATATTCAGAATCGAAAATAAACAAAATCATGAATGTGATAAATCGGTTTATGCATTTGAGCCTGAATTGAATGTGTTTGAGGGTTGGTTTCGACTCAGTGAAGTCCAAGGATCCTTCTTGTGTCTTTAAAATACCTTAAAACACCTTCTATGGAGAAACCCGAAAATTGAAATTTGATGAATTTTGTGAAGTTTGAAACTGGTCTTGGAGGCTACAAAATCGTCTAGCATTTGTCTTTGTGTTGTATATATATGGTACAATGAATTAGGTCAAAAAAATTGCTCAAGACTTTGGATATTTTGATAATTTGAGATTGAAAAAGATTAGCTTTTAAATTTTGAATATTCTTGATATAAGCTTGCTATTTTAGGATGATCTTCATAACTCTTGTATCAATCAAGTCCAAATAAACTTTATGACATTCTAGAAGACAAATCAATTTAAATCTTCACTATTTTATATTTTATTTGAATTTAAAATGACTTTTAATATAAAAAATCATAATAAATAAAAATAAAATGAATAAAAGTATGAAAATATTAATTTAATTTCGTGCATGATTTCATGGAACCAATTGGATCACAAAAAAGTCAGCCCATTTGAAGAATTATGGTTTTAAGACCCCATTTACTTCATAAACCTCTCAAAAATTTCCCAACTTTGCAAGGGCACAAATCCCTCAATTTTAATGTTATGAAGGTGTTATTGGACATTTTGGAAAGCTTAAAGAGTCCTCTAACCAACCTCTATGGTCTCATGTCCATATATTTTACCATTCTCAAGTTATGCTCTTTGGAAGTTTTTGACTTTTTGTTGACTTTTAAAAGGACCTATAATGTCTTAGCTCATACCTTCTAAATGAAGCATTTTTGGGCTTGGCTTGTGAGACACAAAGTTGTAGAGAATTCAATTTCCTTCAAAATGAGCTTTGGATGGAGAATTTTTTATGAAGCATGTGAAAGTTATGGCTGGTCAAAGTTCAGTTGACTTTTCCTATGAAAACCCTAATTTAGAAACTCCTGATTCTTGATGATCTGAAATCTCCTTGATGAATCATGATAAACCCTTGATCAAATGATGAATTTTACTCCATATACTTGATGTTGGCAAAAAATCATGAAGTTTGACTTTGGTTTGACCACAGTTGACCTCAGTTTGACTTTTTATCTACTTTGACTGATTTTAACCTATCTGATCATCTGACTGAGCAAATCTTTTGGGGAAGTCTTGAAACTTGAAATGGGGGTTCTTGAACACATATAGGATGCTATGAAGCTCACTTGAGGTCTTGGAAGTCCATTTAGCCAGATGAAAGTCAAAAACCTAGTTTAGGATGCATTGCTTAGGAGGATGCATTATCTGAGGGAATTGTCAAACTTGTTAACCAATTGTGAACCTTGTGAACCTCATGAGATGTCTTGTGAACTTTGTGAACCTTGTGAACCTCTTAGTACACAATGTCTTGTCTTGTGGAGGGCAAATTTTGGGGTGCAACAGCTGCCCCTGTTCAATTTTCTGAAACCTGAGGGGTTAGATTGGTATATGTGCCAGTCGTGACCTGGAAGGTTGAAGGGGATTGAACATAAAAGCCCAAAAATTTGCACTCGCCGGTGCGTAAAGTAACACTGATGATTAATTGTATATGTTTTAGTGGGCTTGAAGATGCCACTTGGAAGAACTGGAGATGGGCTTAGAGATGCCATCTAAAATATCAGGATGTGATGATAGCTTTATGTTGATACTGGATATCAGTACTAGGTCTTTGTATAGGCCGTCTCTGAATCGTTTATGCAACATAGTTTGAATTGTTGAATAGACCAGTAGAAATAAATCTTCGTGACGATTATCTCTTCTGGAAGTATCTTCAAGGTCAAAAGAACGTCAGGATTAGTTCTTCTGAAAAATATCTTGAACCAGGGAATGGATCTTTGTACAGACCGTTTGCCTGCTATTCAAGGGCCAAAAGAACGTCAGGATTAGTTCTTCTAAAAAATATCTTGAACCAGGGAATGGATCTTTGTACAGACCGTTTGTATGTTATTCAAGGGCCAAAAGAACGTCAGGATTAGTTCTTCTGAAAAATATCTTGAACCAGGGAATGGATCTTTGTACAGACTGTTTGCCTGCTATTCAAGGGCCAAAAGAACGTCAGGATTAGTTCTTCTGAAAAATATCTTGAACCAAGGAATGGATCTTTGTATAGACCGTTTGCCTGCTACTCAAGGGCCAATAGATTAAATCTTCTGAAAATATCTTGAACTAGGGAATGGATCTTTGTACAGACCGTTTGCCTGCTATTCAAGACCAGATAGATGAAATCTTCTGGAAATATCCTGGATTAGGGAGTGGATCTTTTTACAGACCGTTTGCCTACTCTCCGAGGACAAAAAATTGTCAGGATCAAGTCTCCTGAAAATATCCTGGATTATGGAATGGATCTTTGTACAGACCGTTTGCCTACTCTCCGAGGAAATAGATTAAATCTTCTGAAAAACATCTTAAACCAGGGAATGGATCTTTATACAGACCGTCTGCCTGCTATTCAAGACCAGATAGATGAAATCTTCTGGAAATATCCTGGATTAGGGAATGAATCTTTTTACAGACCGTTTGCCTACTCTCCGAGGACATCTTGAGTAATGTATGGATCATTTCTGACCTGTTGTGAATTGTTGATACTGTTTTATCTGCATATAACTTTCCTGCAAGGAGAATGTTAGTTTATGCAATATGTATGCATGCATAGTATGATGCACTTAAGTAAATGTATTATGTATTCATGGATGTGTTATGGTATGATGTAAATGAAGTATGTATGAATCATGCAGCCTGAAGCGTCTGGATATCTTTGTACAACAACTACTGGCTAGGGAAAATAAATCCTGATTCGTTGCTGAAGAATATGAGGAACTTGTTCCCGTCTTGTTTGATAGTATAGTATTTATAACCTCCCGTCTTTGTTCGTCGTACTTCTATCGAAGGAATAAGTTCCTGAGTATCCGACTGAGGATAAAAGAGATGGACATAAATTCAAGGGGAGATGTAACTCGAAGTATCTATAATGATAGATTTGCCCTGCTGGAGATTTGTAGTTATCTTGTAGGGATGAACCGGCGAAGCTTCGTTGAATTCCTACCTTCGTTCGTCCTTAGTAAATACTATTACTGCATTTTTATGCATTTCTGGTAAACATCAATCATATTCAAGCATACATACATTCAAACACAACCAATGGACGTTCCGCTTATGTAAATAGGGTAAAAGTAAATCTGTATTCAAAAAGCATTTCCTACTTGAATAAAGAGAGAAAAGTAAAGTTGAACTCAAAAACAAAATCGTTTCAACATTGAGAGTGTATAACCAATTGGATTTAGAGCTCCTGAGATTCTTAACTTTCCTGAATACCTTCCCAGAAATCCTCATAGCTGGATCTAAAGACATGATACTGACACCATCTGATACTACTGGCGTAGACAATTAATTTCCACAATGGCTTCTACTGAGAAACCAATATCGAGGTAATACAATGAGAGGAATGTGTCTTCAAATTGTGATGGACCATATACGCTTCGGATACTAGATTTGAAAAGAAAGCATTTCCCCTTGGTTGAGGATGAATTGTCCCATAATGGAAGTATCTGAATGTAGAATGCCCCACAATAATATGCCCCTGACATCATGAACTTTGTAATGTTACCCTTGGTAATTTAGATAGATGAGGAAAGCTGCCCCTGGCTATTAAGCACTGTTGAATCTGGACCTGATTGCCCCGAATGAATTGAACAGTAACTTGGTATGCCCCCTTGATTGGGAAACAGTGACTATTCCCCTGGCATTATGAACTCTGTAATGTTACCCTTGGTAATTTAGATAGATGAGGAGATCTGCCCCTGGCTACTTAAACATAATTGAATCCTGTCCTGATTGCCCCAAATGAGTTAGGAAGTATCATGGCCTGCCCCCTTGATTGGGAGATAATGACTATGCCCCTTTGTATACATGGACTTTGATCCAGGAAGCAACTTTGTTTATCAGAAGGACTTTGGTTTATTGAGCATTCATCCTGTAAGTTTCTCTGTTTATCAAACACTCAGGTATATGCAAACAAATATATTCAAAAATGCAATGCTTATGTTTGTCTTGAAGTTTTGAAAAAAAGTTATTTTAGAAAAAAAAGTTTTATGAAAATTGTGATATTAACTCAAGTTTTATAATAAGCCCTAAAGGAGCCAGGATACCTTTTTGTGGCAATATGCTTTTGAACTAACCATGCTTCAGTTAGGACTTTTAAAGGGTTGTAATGTGGTCTGGTTCATGGTTTAAGAAACAAAGGATCAAGGTTCAAATTTTATTTGTACCCAACCCAATCTCCATGATGTTCTTCAGTCCTATGTTCGGTTAACTTATGCATTGAAGCTCCAAAGAAGTTTGGTATTGTAACACTGGCATTTGTGATGGTTCAGAAACCAAAAATTTATTTGAACATTCAGTCATCTTCTATAGTGACCTCCTTTTTTCTTTTGATTTTGTTATCCCTTCTTTTTGCCTGAACTGTTTATTTCAAGGTTACAGTCAGTAGGATATCTCAATGTTTACTAAGTTTCCTTCATAGGTTTTGACTTTGTGAGCTTTTCTTTTGCTAGATATTGACTTGCAGACTTTAGTGATTATAGAGAACCATCATTAGTTGTGTACAACACAAATAATTGGCATAGTTGAGTTAACCGAGTAACTACCCTGCCCCAGGTTATGAATAAGGGTTTTAATTTGTGTGAGAATAAAAACTCCTACTTCATAGGCTCAAAAGGGTTGACTAGGGATTAACTTCCTTATATCTCCACTGTTTAGGAATTGAAACAATGCTTGTACATCGTCAGCATAGTCTGTTCAAAAGCATACTGCCTAATATTATGGTATTGTTTTCGTCATCCTCCCTCTACAGGCTTATAGCTTTATCAGGAGTTAAATATCACAAAATAGAAATATGAAGCATAGTTCAAAATATAGTGAAACGAATGGATTAGTTCAAGACAAACATATGAAATGCATTAATGAAAACAAAATTTTAACATAACAGTAAGTGTTTAAACAAAACAAAACAAATTACAAATGAAAGTTCAAATGTTGTCCCATCCAGTTGGCTGAATGTCTTCAATTTCGATCTGTGAACTTTCAGGAGCAATATATTTCACCATGAAATCAAATTTGCCATTTGGATGTCCCAAGGTGCCCCATAGCTCAACAGGAATAGGTAGGCTTTCTTTCTTTCTACCTTGGGCAACATGTCTTGCAGCTTCGGTGCTTGATGGACGATAGTAGAACTCAATTTGACCTTCTGGAGTAACCTCTAGGATTCCTTCGTCAATCAGGTCTTGAATCTTTTTCTTCAATGTCCAACAACTATTAGTATCATGTCCAGGACTGTCGGAGTGATACTCGCACCTTGCCTTGGAATTATAGTGAGGAGAGGCAGTATTAGGATTTTAAGGAGGATTTTTCAAAGAAATTAGTTTCATCTCAAACAAGCATTGCAGAACTTGTGACATTGGAGTGCTGAACTTGATAAACTGCCTTCTACACTCCTTGTGTTGAGGTGGATTAACCTTATCAGGTCTTTCTTCTTCAACTGAAGAACAATCAGTGGAAACCTGTCTCTTACCTTCTTTTATCCTCATCTTCCTTTCAACCAAATCAGCTTGTTTTAATGGAGGTTGACTGACAATTAGATTCCTGACTCCATTACTTTGAAGTTTATGGACAAAGGTTCTTAGCTCTTCTTGCCCCTGAGCTAAACTTTGAATAAGAGCCACCTGGTCATTCATCTGGGTCCTCATTTTTGTCATCTCAACTTGCAGTTGTTTCAACTGATTATCCTTGTTATCTTCAGGATTTTCAGAGAGGAGTGCTTTCAACTCTTCTTGCCCCTTGGACAAATTCAGGATCACTTCTTGGGACTGAGCATTCTGAGCCTGGAGATCTTTGACTGTTTGTTCAAGAGCCATTTCTGCTGAAATAAACAGCGAGAATATAAGATACCTATACATAAGAAACCTGTGATGCAATGATATGGTGTATAAATGCATATGCAATGTTTTCAAGGACCGCATGATTTAAATTTGTTTAAACAATCAAAAAGGTAAACTTTTATTAGTAATAAATTTGTTTGCCACTCGGGCTTACAATAAAAAAGACTTGAATACAAAAGATGGGGTTTTAAGTCTCCCATGGACGTTTCCTCTTTGTGTTGAGGTATGAGTTGAGATTCTGCTCCTCGTGAAGTTGTTTTGTTTGCTCCAGGATTCTTTCTTGACTTGCTTTGTAATGAGTCTCAAAAGTATCTCTTTGCTCCTTCAATTGGATCCAGGACCTCTGTAAGTCTTCCATGTCAGTGGGCATGTCTGGATGAAGAATGGTATAAGAAGTATCTCCTTCAGCAACAGGCTCCATAGTAACTGGCAGGATAGCAAGATATGGCATCATAAGAGTCTGAGCACGTGCTCGTACCCATCTGAGATAAGGTTCCATAGGAATAGTGTACTTTGGTTCCAGAGTCTTGCTGTCAAACTTGTTCACTTTACCCCATGCTCGTATAAACCTTTGACGGTAACCTTGCAGATCATTGTCGTAGTCAAACACAATACCCTGAATCAACATGTCATGAGGACCATCACTCTGAGCGTAACCAAACTGACGTAAAGCTAAGGAAGGGTTGTAAGTAATGCCCCCACTTATGCCTAGAAGTGGCACATTAGGGAACCCCCCACAACGGTCAATGATAGTAACATTCTCCATAGATCGAGAGCACCAATGAATATCTGAATGAGAAAGTAACATGATCCTCTTGGACCACCTGAACCCTTGTTCATTCTTCATTACTGATCGAGGAAGGTGAGAAATAAACCACCTAGACAAGAGAGGCATGCAGCACATCAGAGTTCCTCTCGCCTTCGTAGTACGAGTGTGAAGAGAATGTAAGATGTCTCCAAGTAATGTAGGCACTGGATTATGAGTCAGAAATATGTTGATGGCGTGTACGTCTATGAATTGGTATGGATTGGGGAACAACACTAAGCCATAAATCAACAAGGCTAAGATCTCCTCAAAAGCATCATAGGTCATAGCCTTCAAGAACACTTGAGCCTTCTCTATAAATACCTTAGCAAGAATACCCTTAACTCCACTCCTTGTTTCTAGGACAATGTCTGATTTCTTCAGATGTAGGGCTGCAACAATGACTTCAGGTTTAGGCTCTTTCTCTAAGCCTGTGAAGGGTTTCTGATTAAGAATAGGTATACCCAGAAGCTTGGAGAATTCCTCTATTGTAGGAACCAGCTGATAATCGGGGAATGTGAAGCAATGATGCTTAGGATCAAAGAACTGAAACAGAACACTCATCATGTCTTCATTGAACCCTGAAGTGACTAGATCCAGTAGGTGACCATGCCTCTTGATAAACTGGGAGTTTTTAGACACTTGAGAAACCAACTCCTTAAGCTTAAGAGGTATTCCTACAAAGTTGATCCGGATAGTGTTCCTACGAGCAGAAGCCATGACCTGCAACAAAGAACAAAGATAAATCCTTTGGTCCTTGAAATGGTTAGTGAAAACGCTATGCTTATGATGCATGATGATGTTATGATGCTATGCTCAATCACAAACATGTGGCACACACAAACAAGTCACACAATAGCCCTAGGTTTGAAGGCTTGCATGAGGTTTAAAGGTAAGTACCATCCCCTGAAGTTTAGTTGGTTCATCCTGTCCTATAAAGTAACCAGGTTCTAAGGGATCTCAATATCATTGATCCTTCACAAGGGTGGTTGTTCAGTAGGCAACATACTTGCCAACCAAAACCCTCCAAGTTTAGGATCTCAATGAGTGTAGCATCGAGTATCAACCAACTTCAGTCTTCACCAAAGCCGGCTATCTCACTACTTTCTAAAGGCCAATATGGGATAACTAGGGTTCTAAAAGTTAGTTAGTGCATTGACAACATATGGAAGCCTCATATTATCCTCAACTTGACTTAAGGAACATAAGTACCAACCAAGAAGTCACACTAACTATGGCCACCAGATCAACCATATCGGTATACGCCGTACAGTTTCCTTGGTCTATTGCCATTTACCTAAGGTACACTAGATCCGGGTTAGGATCTTTCACACATAAGAGCACCCAACAAGTAAAGTAAAGCAAACAAGGCAAACAATTTTAAAGTGATCTAATTCCTAAGGGTACCCCTCTTTTATTAAGTCCCCAGCAGAGTCGTCAGTTCTGTAACACGGTGGGAGAACTGACTTTTAGTTAAATGTTGCGGATAGTAAGAGTCGCCACCGACTTTTATTTTATCCAAAGGAAAGAGCATAAAAGAACAGGAAAGACCTTAAAAGATTTTTGGGTTCGGGGGGTAGGTTATGTAAAGGGAAGGTGTTAGCACCCTTTACATCCATGGTTATCCATGGGCTCTTAGTTACTTAGCTCACTTTAAAATGTTTTGAGAAGTGTAGTGTGTGATTGAAAATTTTCTTAAGTAATTTATAATGATCCTTGTACGGATATATATATAAAGACTTTGTTTTGAAAATTGTTTGAAAATATGAAGTGTTATGAAATGTTTTTGAAGGAGTGAGCAAGTACTTAAGAGGAACCTACCCTGATTTGAATCTTTTCTGTTCTTAAATGTTCTTTCAATGGTAAGACTATCCCTATTATTAAGGAATAGGTAGTCATTACCTTGGATGTATTAAGGGACATATGAAGGGTCATCTGTGATTAGGCAACTGTAAGGTGTCTTTAGCAATTCGTAGGGACTTATCATCTTTTATTCGAAGGGACAAGATCATTTACCGTAGGCAACATTCAAAGGGACTTGATCTTATAATCATAAAGGGACAAGATGATATTAATGAGAGAAGGGACTTTGCTTTATACACCTTACTTGACCTTTTTATTTAGGCAACATGAGAGGTATCCTTAAGAAGTGATATGACGATCAAAAGATCGACTTACATGTGTGCGTGTACAAATTCATGTATTTATCTTAAAATTAGTGTTCTAAATTGATTTTTAAACACAAACATGTTTTCACTCCCTAGTTTACTAACCATAGCAATTATATTTATAAATAAATAAACAGTTAAAATACTACAACTATTACATAGCTTGTATAGTTACATTATAATAATAATAATTTAAATAATAAGCATGTAAATAAATAATAAAAAGATTAGTAATAAAAACAAATATAAGAGAAAAGAGGTTAGCACAATAATATACAATATAGAAATCAATTAAATGTTTTTTAAATTTAAATAAACAACAATTTTTTTTAAGAATTTTGAGATGAGAAAATAATAATAACAATTATATTTATTTACAAAAATAAACATGATTTAGAAATATTTATTAAATATAATTAAGCAAAAATAATTAAAATGAGAAATTTAAGTTTTAAAAGAAAATTAGGGTTTTGAGTAATTA
This sequence comes from Lathyrus aphaca, assembly GCA_963966055.1. Taxonomy (NCBI): domain Eukaryota; kingdom Viridiplantae; phylum Streptophyta; class Magnoliopsida; order Fabales; family Fabaceae; genus Lathyrus; species Lathyrus aphaca. The sequence goes on along the minus strand of OZ014523.1, from coordinate 225,176,534 downwards.
GAAAATAAATTAGGGTTTAAAAATAATTAGGGTTTTATATATAAAAATATTATAGTTTATAATTTAATTTTACATTACTAATTTAATTATTAAATAAATATACATATTCAAATACATAAATAAATAAATAGGTTTAGAATTTAGAAAATAATTTTAGAGGTTTTTTATAAAATATAAAGTATTTACATATTAATTTAGAATTATTTACATATATATATACATGATTATATTTACTTAATAATAAAATAATTAAACAAAACAATTAAATAAAACAAAACAAAAAAGAAAAACTGAAACTTACCTGGGGCAGGGATCAAACCCACGCCCTAGGCCTCATTCTCCTTGGACCAACAAGCCAACCACTGGACCAGCTGCGTGCTGGTGATAACAAAATAGGTAGCATTCCTTTTATTTTTAGCTTGCAAAAATCAAAGAAAATAACAAAAACAAAATGGCCTGGGGAAGGTTTGAACCCAGGACCATTCCTATCTCACACACGCGCACTAACCAACTGAACCAGCTTGCTTTTCTGAAATAAATATAACAATAATAACATAAAATATAATACTAAAATTTGAAATATGAATTTGGCGCGCAGGACTTCATCATCTTCCTCTGATCCTTCGAATTTACCTGCGAAAATTGTTACCATATTTCCTGCGAATTTCAAATGGCAGCAAATCCTACGAAACTCAAACATCATCATTCAAGCCAAATTTTGTCAAATTAAGTACACAAACACAATCCAGAGGTCATTTAAGATTGATCCATGGTCTTAGAATTTATTTATACTCATTAAATCATGAAACCCTAAATTGGCCGAAAAACCCTAGCAATGGTGAAATCCATATTAGGTGATGTAGCTTCATGAAACCTGTCCAGAATCAATCTATAACTCATTATAAACAAGAAACTTAAGTCAAAATTCATTGAAAACCAACAAATATTCAGAATCGAAAATAAACAAAATCATGAATGTGATGAATCAGTTTATGCATATGAGCCTGAATTGAATGTGTTTGAGGGTTGGTTTCGACTCAGTGAAGTCCAAGGATCCTTCTTGTGTCTTTAAAATACCTTAAAACACCATCTAAGGAGAAACCCGAAAATTGAAATTTGATGAATTTTGTGAAGTTTGAAACTGGTCTTGGAGGCTGCAAAATCCGTCTAGCATTTGTCTTTGTGTTGTATATATATGGTACAATGAATTAGGTCAAAAAAATTGCTCAAGACTTTGGATATTTTGATAATTTGAGATTGAAAAAGATTAGCTTTTAAATTTTGAATATTCTTGATATAAGCTTGCTATTTTAGGATGATCTTCATAACTCTTGTATCAATCAAGTCCAAATAAACTTTATGACATTCTAGAAGACAAATCAATTTAAATCTTCACTATTTTATATTTTATTTGAATTTAAAATGACTTTTAATATAAAAAATAATAAAAAATAAAAATAAAATGAATAAAAATATGAAAATATTAATTTAATTTCGTGCATGATGTCATGGAACCAATTGGATCACAAAAAAGTCAGCCCATTTGAAGAATTATGGTTTTAAGACCCCATTTACTTCATAAACCTCTCAAAAATTTCCCAACTTTGTAAGGGCACAAATCCCTCAATTTTAATGCTATGAAGGTGTTCTTTGACATTTTGGAAAGCTTAAATAGTCCTCTAACCAACCTCTTTGGTCTCATGTCCATATCTTTTACCATTCTCAAGTTATGCTCTTTGGAAGTTTTTGACCTTTTGTTGACTTTTAAAAGGACCTATAATGTCTTAGCTCATACCTTCCAAATGAAGCATTTTTGGGATTGGCTTGTGAGACACAAAGTTGTAGATAATTCAATTTCCTTCAAAATGAGCTTTGGATGGAGAATTTTTGATGAAGCATGTGAAAGTTATGGCTGGTCAAAGTTCAGTTGACTTTTCCTGTGAAAACCCTAATTTAGAAACTCCTGATTCTTGATGATCTGAAATCTCCTTGATGAATCATGATCAAACCTTGATCAAATGATGAATTTTACTTCATATAATTGATGTTGGCAAAAAATCATGAAGTTTGACTTTGGTTTGACCACAGTTGACCTCAGTTTGACTTTTTAACTGCTTTGACTGATTTTAACCTATCTGATCATCTGACTGAGCAAATCTTTTGGGGAAGTCTTGAAACTTGACATGGGGGTTCTTGAACACATATAGGATGCTATGAAGATTAATTAAGGTCTTGGAAGTCCATTTATCCTGATGAAAGTCAAAAACCTAGTTTAGGATGCATTGCTTAGGAGGATGCATTGTCTGAGGGAATTGTCAAACTTGTTAACCAATTATGAACCATGTGAACCTTGTGAACCTCATGAGATGTCTTGTGAACTTTGTGAACCTTGTGAACCTCTTATTATACAATGTCTTGTCTTGTGGAGGGAAAATTTTGGGGTGCAACAACAGTTCAAGAGTAAGCATCATAACTCTTCTCCATATCGTCCAAAGATGAATGGGGCAGTAGAAGCTTCTAATAAAAACATAAAAAAGATTCTATAGAAGATGACTATTACGTATAAGGATTGGCATGAGATGTTACCATTTGCTCTTCATGGTTATCATACTACAATACGTACTTCAACAGGGGCAACCCCATTCTCCTTAGTCTATGGTATGGAAGCAGTTCTACCCATTGAAGTTCAGATTCCTTCTTTGAGAATCATGAAGGATGTAGGCTTGGATGAAGATGAGTGGATTCAAACTCGACTTGACCAGATAAATTTGATTGACGAGAAAAGGTTGGAAGCTGTTTGTCACGGTCAGATGTACCAGAAACAGATGATCAAAGCTTTTAATAAGAAGGTTAAGCAAAAGGTATATCAGACTGGAGATTTGGTAATCAAGCGTATCATATTACCACAGGGTGATCACAAGGGCAAGTGGACTCATACATATGAGGGACCATTTGTAGTCAAGAGGGTATTTTCAGGAGGTTCCATGATGCTTACTACTATGGATGGTGAAGATTTCCCACAACCCGTAAACGCAGACATAGTTAAAAAATACTACGCATAAAAAGAGACCCGCTAGGTTGACTGACCTAGGAAAAAATAAGGGCATTCCAGTGAACCAAAAGGGTTCGGGAAAAAATTAGGGATATATATATATATATATATATATATATATATATATATATAAATGTACACCCGGCAAGTCGAAAACCTGAAAAGGCGGCTTGGGTAAAAAAGGGTATCCCGGTGGATTGAAAACCTGAAAAGGCAATCCAGGCAAAAGTTAGGGATTAAAGCGTATGACTATGTCTCGTTGGATCACCCATGTAACTCCAACTAGTTGTGCTACCTGAATCAAGTTCAAGCAGATAAAGATCAATCCAATCATTTCTATCTCGACAGCAAAGGATGAGATACTTGAAGATAATGACAATAGTAGAATTGGAACTCAATAGGATTATTTTTCACATAGCTGCTTTTCTTTGTTTTTGTAAAACTTTTATGACGAATTCTGCTTGCTAGAATTTCTGTCTCCTTGTACAGACTTGCCTATGTATATGCTACTTTCTAAAATAAATAAAATCTCGTCTTTGACTTCAAATTTACTTTCACCTTGTTTACTTAAACGAAAACGTCCATTGGTTGTGTTTGAATGTATGTATGCTTTTGAATATGATTGATGTTTACCAAAAATGCACAAAATGCAGTAATAGTACTTACTAAGGACGAACGAAGGTAGGAATTCAAAGAAGCTTTGCCGGTTCATCCCCACTAAGTAAATATTTACAGATATCCATACAAGATACTTCAAGTAACATCTCCTCTCGGATTTATGTCCATCTCTTTTATCCTCATTCAGGATATTCAGGAACGTATTCCTTCAATAAAAGCACGACGAACAAAGACGGAAGGTTCTGAATACCATATTCTTAAACAAGACAGGAACGAAGTCCTCATATTTCTCAACAACGAACCTGGATTTATTTTCCCTAGCCAACAGTTGTTATACAAAGATACCCAGACACTTCAGGATACATGGTTCATACATACATCATTTACATCATATCACAACATACACATCCATAATGCATAAGACATTTTTACTTAAGAACATCATGCTATACATGCATACATCAAATAATCTTGTATAAACTAACCTCTCCTTTTCAGGATAGTTGCAGGCATATAAAAACTATCAACTCCTTGAAACAGTTCAGAGACGATCTATACGAAGATCTAATACTTATACTTAATTCAGAGATAATCGCTACGAAGATTTATTTCTGATGATCAACTATCTTTGAGGAAGTGTGTAAATGATATATACGAAGATCTAGCACTTAATCCAAGATATTCTTTCAGAAGAAGTTCAGGGATAATCGCCACGAAGATTTAATCCTGATATTCTTTTTGTCCTTGGGAAGGTATGTAAATGGTCTATGTCACTCCCACCAAATGGTTCCCGGGGCCAAGAGGGGTACATACGCGAACGGTCGGCGAAAAGAGGAATGTGAACACACAGGGGTGAACTCACAAGAAAAGAAAAGAGTCGCCAGCTAGGCATTTTTATCCCGGAGGAAAGGTAATGCTGCATAAACCCAGAAAGGTATGGATAAGACGGTTGCGAACCAGAGAGACTGAGAAAGGGGGTTGGTTACAACCTAGGAAGGTATTAGTACCCAGATTGTCCGCCGTACTCGACGGGATCCACGCTTAAAAGATTTGTGTTTTAAAGGGGTAGTGTCAGTGCTATCTGTGTATAAAAGAGCTGGAAAAGGATGTACAGGTGTCAGTGTAAGAGAAGTGAAGTGTATGAGTGAAGTGTCAGTGTCAGAATAAGAATGGAGTGCTCAAGATCTTGAGGCTTAAAGAATGATGCTGGAAAAGGGGAAATATACAGAGACTTTTGTTCGATAACTGTTAAGTTATGCCTACGTATCCTCTCGTGCAATGAGGAAGTCAGAACACCGTAGTTCGACCCAAAGAGACTGAAAGATAAATTGACTTGTGAACTGCTTACTTACCTATGCTCAAGTGTATGACCTGTCTGGCTCAGGTGCAAACTGTCTTGCATTAGACGGAAGAAGCGAGTCCTCGTTTGAGAGTGAATGAGATGAGAAAAGAATCCCGAAGGAGACGATTATTGTTTGTTTGTTGTATTTTCAGTCTTTTATTGCTTTTGGAGATTTTTCATAAGTTAATGAGCTTATGCCTAAACCGATGGGTTAGTAAACTCATCACATCTTCCCTCTGATTAGGGGTAATGAGAATACCTTAAGTAAGAAGTCAGCATCTCACACTTAATCACCATGGTGTAGGATTAAGATCATTAACCTACTTGTGATTATTTAGATGTTTTTGTTGTTTTTGTTTAGTGTTAAGTAATGAGATTAAGCCATAATCAGGGATTAAACAGACTCATTACACCATCCTAATAGAAGGATAATAGATGAGAATGTTTAAGCTGAGGAAAGCTCCTCATCTTAATCCATGATTAGGGATTAACCTCATGACAAAACAAAGCCTTTATTAGGTGGATTTTAGTTAATGATAAGATGAAGAAGTGAGTTTTAGGGTTTGTAAGACAACTTGAGGGGGACTTGTCCATTAACACTAGGGTTAGTCCTTCTTAACCAATTAAGGAAGAATTAGAACCCTAATGCAAGGCCCAAGTTACAAGCTTGATGTCTTGATGATTATTAAGTGAATTGATTTAAGGATTTAAACACATTAAGGGTTTAACACTTAGGATTAAAGTTATACACTCCATCCTAATAGAAGGATGCATGCATAAGCTTAATCACAAAGCCTTAAAGCCTTTAGGGTTTAGTCCTTGATTATGAGAAGAGAAGAGAAGACTCAAAGAGACACAAAGGTAAAATCTAAGTGGGGGACTAATCAACCCTAATTGTTATCATGCTTGGAAGTCCTAGGGTTTGTGGGGTTTAAGAGAGAAATCTTCAAAGAACCACCAAGGAGGGAAGCAGATGAAAGGAGCAAAGAGAAGCAAAACAACTTGCTTCACTTAAGAAGACAAGTTGCTTGAAGAAAGAAGGTGAGATGAACAAGGATGAGCAAGCTCAATCTAATACACATACACAAATGCAGCAATGATGCATAAGAGAGATGAAATGAGATTATGAGAAGTGAAGGCAAATCCACTTCTCAAAACAACTTACCACCTGAAAAGTTAGTAAAGAAATGAAATGCAATGCAAAAATGAGATGAAGTGTGATGATGCAAACCAAAACCAGAAGCATGAGTATGATGTTAATGATGCTAAGATATGATGCAAACATGAGGCAAGGCATGAGGATGATCATACAAACATATGGATGCAAGAGAAACATGCTTAGAACCATGAATATACATGAAAAGTTATGAAATGCAAATGACATACAACATGGCAAATGAAAGATGCAATGATCAAACATGATTCTAATGTGTCCTAAGATGTGTTATGAATCAAATGAATGCATAAAATGTCATGGCAAGTCATGGTATGCAAGCAAATGGAAGATGAATGCAAAGAAGGGCATGCATTAGGGTTTATGATCAATACACAAGACAAAATTCAAAACCAGAAGCAAACATCATGATAAAAATTTGAAAATGCATTCAAAGGAACCCTAAACCTATACAAACTCACTTCCCAAAGGAGAGGATCCAATTCTTAACCTAGGGTAAGTTATGAATTTCCTAAGTTGGCTAGGGTTTTAAGGTACCTTGTCAAGAAAAATGTCAAACAAATTGAAAATACAAGATCAATTCATGCCAATTTAATCCTATAAACTACATGATATGCAAGATGCAATGCAAAAAGAATCATTGTCCAACTCTCAATGGTTGGGCAGAAATGAATTTTTAAAGTTTGAATCAAAATGATGCCTAAAAATGAAATTAAATCCATTGAAAATTGTCAAAAGGTATCAAGATCAAAAAAGAAATTTGTTTTGAGAGTTGGACAATGTTTCTAAATGATTTTAAATGTTACATGAATTTTTTTGTGATTTTTAAATACCTAAAAGTATTTTTAATTAATTAATTTTCATTAATCAATTAAAAATAAACCTTTAAATGATTTAAAAATATTTTTTTAATGCAAAAATAAAAAATGAAAATATTTTTGGTTTCTGAAAATTAATAAAAGGCTTGATAAAAATTTTCAGAATTTTTCAATGATTTTTACTATTTTTAATTAAATGTACAAATTAAATATGAAACAAATAAAATAAAAATGAATTTAAACTGAAAAATGAGAAAGTCAACAGAATCAAGGGTTGTGGTTCAAACTCAAGGACGCGGGAACTGACCACGCGCGCATCTGGACGACCAGAATTCAAATTTACGTAATTAAGATTAAACCCTAATTAACTAACCCTAATTACTCTCAGGTGACCGGAGCAAGCTCCGGTCATCTTCTCCGGCCAATCCCCTCCCCTGAATCCCTCAAAACGCCATGAAACTTCACCAAAAGCTCCAGAATCAAACCCTAAACAACCCTAAACACGAATCAATCCTCAAAAATCATTTATCACTCAAGAACACCATGAATCGAAGCAAAACAATTTTTAGGTCAGGAAGTTTCAGAGCAACCATACATCCTGGTTTCTCAACCATTTTCAAAAATAATCACATCCCCATGATCAGGGGAGCACATAGAATCGTTTAAGAACTTAAAATGGAGTTTATGGAAAAAAGTTTGAGATGGCTACCTGAGATAGAATCTCCTGGTTCTGGGCTTTCTGGGCTTTCCTTTGCTGCAAGTCCACTCCTTTGAACCTTATGATGATGAAATGAAGCTTAGAAAGCTTTGGGGATGGATGGTTTGGGAGATTGACAGAGTTCTGTTCAAGGGGGGAAGGAAATCGTGTTTTTGTTTTAGTGACTTTCAGGTTGTTTTAATGGTTGGTTTGTGACCAGTGAAGCATGTTGAGATCAATGGTGAAGTTTGTTTGTGTGTTTGAAGCTTGTGGAGTCAGTTTCGAATGGTTTTGCAAATGAAGCATAAACTTGGAACTAGGGCTTGGAGTGTGTTTCAGCATGAATGGTTATGTGCTATGGCTTGCCTTTGGTCCACTTATCACTCAAGGATAGGCCTGTGGAGTTGGTGTGCCCTATTGTGATTGGTATGGGTCTTTGGCCAAAATGTCAAACTTTGTGTAAGAGAGGTATGGGCTCATAGCTAGCCAAGGACAAATGGGGTGTCCTGCGCAGCAAGAAGTGTGGAGAGCCCTAGGATCAATTATGAAGTCAGCAAGCAAGTGGATTAGGGTGTGAATGAGGTTTTGCAACTTGGTTCATCTTTGTCCCTTTTGAAGTTTATTGCCCCACAAGTCACAAAAATGAGTGATTCTTTGATGCAATCTGACTTTTAGGCCTTGGTTCATGTTTGTGTGAAGTTTAGAAGTCCATTTGGAAGTTCAATTTGCCTTGGCAAGTGGTTTTGCAACTTTGCCTCTTTGGTGGAAAACTTGAAATTATGTGATTTTTCCCAACTTTGACAAGCCATAACTTTTGATCCAAAATGAATTAAAACAAGTTCTTGTACTTTTTGAAAAGGGAATGATTCATTCTACAACTTTCATGACCAAAGTTTTTCCATTTGAAGCATTTTTGAATCAAAAAGCAAGGGTTGAAAAAGTTTCCCAAAATGGAAATTTTCCTTATAAGTCAACTTTCCCAAAAAGTCAACTTTGCAAATGGCTTGGATTTATTCAAATTTGTGAACTTCTAACATCTTCTATGATCAAATAAAGATCATACACAATCAAAATGATGATGAACACCCTTTGGTTGGGTCATTGGGGGCCTCAGATGCCCTGATTTTGCACTGACTTGCTCAAAAAGTCAACTCTTGACCAGATGACTTCCCCATTGAATTTCTTCATGAAAATTGATATGCATGATCCCTATACCATATAGAGACCAATAAAAACAATAATGACCAAAAAATTTGGAGTTATGGCCTTTGAAACCAAAACCCTAATTCTAGGTCATCTGTGCAGTTAAACCTGGCTCTGCTTCCATGCCATTCTCAGTTCTTGTGATTTTTTGACATTCTTCACTTTGAGAGGATATAATATGATGCTTGAACATACATGCACCCATTTGGAGTGATTGATGACCTTTGGAGTGGTTCAAGTGGCTCTTGGATTGCTCAGATCACAAACCCTAGATGCAGATGACTTTGAATCTATGCAATGAATCAAAAATGCAATATGAGATGCTATGATTGAACTTATGCATATGAAATGATCACAATCCATGGTGTGAACGAGTGAGAGCAAATTTGGGGTGTTTACAGCTGCCCCTATTCAAGCATGAGTTAGCTGTGTAGGATGTAAGCAACGGCTTATCAGGCAAACAAGATAACTTGTGGTTGAATACCAAAGACAGTCCAAAATTTGCGCTCACAGAATGAAGAAGAAAAGGGATATAGATTGTAAAAGAAAATAAAGTATATTGCAAAGTGCGGGCGACGGAGGACGACCGTCGAGCAGAGGACGACTGCTGGGGAAAGAGCAATGACGGGGACGACCGACACGCTGGGGAAAATGCGGGAAGTAAAGCAATGACGGGGACGGCCGACAAGCTGGGGATAAAAGGGATTATGACGGGGAAGGCCATCAGGTAAAGCTATAAGATTCTCTGGGGATTAGCAAACAATGATGGGGACGGCCATCAAGTTCATAAAGTAATGTAAACAACGATGGGGACGACCATCGGGTTAAACTGGTGAAGGACGATCATCAGGAAAAGGAAAAGGGACCACGACGGGGACGGCCATCGGGTTAAAGAATAAATAAAATAATGATGAGGGATGGTCATCAAAGGTGAAGGACGATCACCTGGAAGGGTACGGCTGCCGAAAGTATCGCGACATAGGACGAATGTCGGATAAAAGGTCGACGATGGGGACGGCCATCGGACGAGCATGATGAAGGACGATCATCAAGAGGTGAAGGACGATCACCTAGAAGGGGACGACTGCTCTCAAGGTTTATCATGACATAGGACAAATGTCAGATAACAAGATCAACGATGGGGACGGCCATCGGATAAAATGATGAAGGACGATCATCAAAAGGTGAAGGACGATCACCTAGCAGGGTACGGCTGCTAAAAATCACGACATAGGACGAATGCCGGATAAAAGGTCGACGATGGGGACGGCCACCGGATAAAATGATGAAGGACGATCATCAAAAGGTGAAGGACGATCACCTGGCAGGGTACGGCTGCCGGAAGTACTATGACATAGGACGAATGTCAGATAGGAAAAGGTTGCTTTGCTGGCGACCTAAATGGGGAATAGTAAACACGGACGAGTGTTCACATCCAAGAAATAAAAGGTATAAGTGTTTTGACGTTGTGTACAGATTAAAGATGCGGGCGAGCATCCTTAAGACTACGATATGGACGAGTATCGGGTGGAAACAAATACTGACACGTGTTCCGAGATGATGATACAGACGAGTATCAACTGGTTAACAAGGAATACGGACGAGTGTCGATTCTGAGGGGACTCTTCTGGGGAATAGTAGACACAGGTGAGCGTCTTAATTCAAGAAGACGTGAGTGTTTGACACGTGTATGGATTAAAGATGCGGACGAGCATCCCTAAGACTATGATATGGACGAGTATCAGGTAGAAACAAACGCTTGACGCATGTTCTGAGATGATGATACGGACGAGTACCAACGGGTTAACAAAGAACACGGACGAGTGTCGGATCTGAGGGGATTTGAGTGGTATATACAAGATACAGACGAGTATCTGTATGAGTGAAATAAGTATAAGTGATATACAGGAGAGTGTTCAACTTGCTGAGGAGGGTGACACGGACGAGTGTCAAAAGGAAGTATAATATAAACAAGTATATGGTTTACAAAATGTTCAGGTAACTCTGTTGGGGAAAGTGACACGGACGGGTGTCAGGGAATCTGTATAAAGATGTATCTGTGAGTGCAGAGAGGACGCCTTGGTTTTCTACTGGGGATATGACACGGGTGGGTGTCAAGAAGTACCTGTGATATATAAGTGTCTGTTTGTAAAGAAGCCCGAGCGACTTTACTGGGGAATGAATGACACGGACGAGTGCCAAAAGGAGTGTATCTTTGTATCTACGAGTGTAAGGCAAATACCTTGGCTCTCTGGTGGGGATTTGGAGAGTTTTCCGTATATCTTGATGGATTGCCGGTATTTACAAGTGTTTGGTTCAGAACATGGCTTATGATTATGCAATATGTTTGATTTTTGCCGTAATGCTCCGTTTTAGACGGAATGCTACGCTTTGTGAAGAGAATATGATGCGAATGCTATGATTATGCAAAGATACCGATCCGGGATCCGGGTCCCGTTGCTGAGGAGATCTCTGACTGATCTGCTTGAAGTGAACATCCCAGCTGGGGATGAGATCATTGGGTATATCTGACATATGGGACTCTGCTTGGTGGTATAGGTCACTGATAGACCTCTCTTTGGTAATGAGGGACCTAGCTGGGGTTTGTAGAAGCTTTCTTCACTCCGTTGTGAGTTCTCCGGGCATTGCTCTTCTGGATGGAGGCCGAAGCTCTGTGGGGAGATGGTTTCCCGACTTTTGTACTCGGCTGAGGAGGAAGTAAATGGCAACTCGGCTGGGGAGAAATAATGAATGGCACTCAGCTGGGGAGAAATAATGAATGGCACTCAGCTGGAGAGAAAGCACCTACGGTGCTAAGATTGAGTGGATAATGATTTTCCAACTGGCTGGGATGAAGCTTTCATGTCCCATGTCGTGTTTTGAATGCTTGCGAATCCTGAAATGACAAAGAAATGCACAAGTACCCCGAGGTATCCCTTACTGGATTCCTCCATAGGAGTTTAGACACTCCCGGGAGTAAGTATATTTCCTGCAAGCACGTATTTTTCAGAAGAGAAGCATTTGCATTTATGCAATCAGTATCTTAAAGACATCGGACATTCCTTGCAAATGAAAATAAAATGTACGAGGCAAAACATGACTGAAAATCTGATTTTATTGATTCATATGCCCTGAATTGGCGAGATACAGTCAAAGAAACAAATCCCCTAAAATGAGGAGATTGTTATAAACTGAGAAACAAAGGGTATTGGCAATGTTGATGACGCTTCAAGGAGCTTCCCTTTCGCTATGACTCGTATGACTTTTGACATTCTTCTCGTCTTGCTTTCTGAAGAAGGCTGATTCTGACCGGCGCTTCAACCTTTCGGGGCTTACCAAGTTGTAAGTGATACAGACGAAATCAGAATGCAGTTGTTCGCTTATTCCCTTGTTTTGCATGGATCGCCCTTTCGGGTTTTCAATCCATCGGGATACCCATTTTTGCCTGAGTCGTCCAATGCAGCTTTTCAACTCAGCGGGTGTACACATTTTTGTTTATTTCCCTTATTTTTCCGAATCTTTTATTCTGTTTTTGACTCGCCGGGATGCCCTATTTTTGCCTGGACTTACATTCTGTTTTTATGTCCAGCGGGTCATTTTCATGCGAAGTATTTTTTTAACTGCATCTGAATTCACAGGGGACGGGAAATCTTCACCATCCATAGTACTGAGCATGAGTGCTCCACCGGAGAAAACTTTCTTTACTACGAATGGTCCTTCATAGTTCGGAGTCCATTTGCCCCTGTGGTCTGTATGAGGAGGGATGAGTCTTTTCAGCACAAGATCTCCTACTTGGTACTCTCGGAGCTTGACTTTCTGATCGAAGGCTTTCTTCATTCTTTTCTGATACAGCTGCCCATGACAGATTGCATCCAATCTCTTCTCTTCAATCAGACTCAGTTGTTCATATCGGGATCGAACCCATTCTGCTTCGTTCAGCTTAACATCCATTAACACCCGTAAAGAGGGTAATTCAACTTCAATAGGTAGGACTGCCTCCATACCATACACAAGCTGATACGGTGTTGCCCCAGTGGATGTTCTGATTGACGTACGGTACCCATGCAAGGCAAACGGTAGCATTTCATGCCAGTATTTGTAGGTGACTACCATCTTTTGCACAATCTTCTTGATATTCTTGTTAGCTGCCTCTACAACGCCGTTCATCTTTGGCCTGTAAGGAGAAGAATTGTGGTGTTGGATCTTGAAGTCCCGGCATAGCTCTGCCATCATTTTGTTGTTTAAGTTAGAACCATTATCAGTAATGATTCGCTCGGGCACTCCATACCGACAAATGATGTCCCTTTTCAGAAATCGGGCTACCACTTGCCTTGTAACATTTGCATAGGAAGCTGCTTCAACCCACTTGGTGAAATAGTCAATAGCAACCAGGATGAATCTGTGGGCGTTTGAAGCAGTCGGTTCGATCTTGCCAATCATATCAATGCCCCACATGGAAAAGGGCCAGGGTGAAGACATCACATTCAAAGGATTGGGAGGCACATGCACCTTATCCGCATAGATCTGGCACTTATGGCATTTCCTGGCATAGGCACAACAGTCGGCGTCCATTGTGATCCAGTAGTATCCTGATCTTAGCAACTTTTTAGTGCCCTCCAGCATGGGTACCAAAGGATCCTTCATGCACCTCGTGCATCAACAAGTCTGCTCCTATTCTATCAACGCATCTGAGGAGTACCATATCAAAGTTTCTCTTGTATAGGGAACCATCAGTGTTCAAGAAGAAACTACCAGCTAGCCTTCTTAATGTCTTCTTGTCATTGGAAGATGCCCCGGGTGGGTATGTTTGATCCTCCAAGAAGCATTTGATGTCATGGAACCAAGGCTTGTCATCTTTAGCAAGGTCTGCTGAGAACACGTATGCTGGTCTGTCAAGTCTGAACACTGAGATCCGAGGCACAAAGTTGGCAGCTTGAACTTTGATCATGGATGAAATGGTGGCAAGAGCATCTGCGAACTGATTCTCGTCTCGAGGGATATACTCAAGCTTGACCGTTGTAAAGAAAGTCAACAACTTGCTTGTATAATCCCTGTAAGGTATCAGATGATCCTGGTGTGTGTACCATTTGCCGTTGGTTTGATTGATTACCAAAGTTGAATCTCCGAACACAGTCAAAGTTTTGATCCTGAGGTCAATGGCTTCCTCAAGACCCATAATGCAAGCTTCGTATTCAGCTTCGTTGTTAGTGCAGTTGAAGGTAAGCTTTTCCGAGAAAGGCATGTGAACTCCCTTAGGTGTAATGAGTACTGCACCAACACCACGACCATTCATATTAATAGCCCCATCGAACATCATAGTCCATTCTTCTTCCGGGTCAGGCCCTTCAGTATGAACAGGCTCTTCATGATCTTTTGTTTTTATGAACATGATGTCTTCATCAGGGAAGTCAAACCTCATAGGCTGGTAATCATCAATGGGTTGCTCAGCAAGGTAATCAGACAATACACTGCCCTTGATGGCCTTTTGAGATGTGTATTGAATATCATACTCTGTGAGGATCATTTGCCATCTTGCAACCCGTCCGGTAAGTGCTGGCTTCTCAAAAATGTACTTAACTGGGTCCATCTTTGATATCAATAAAGTAGTGTGGGTCAACATATATTGTCTCAGTCGGCGAGCAGCCCACGCTAAAGCACAACAAGTTTTCTCGAGCAGTGAATAACGTTGTTCACAGTCGGTAAACTTTTCGCTTAGGTAGTATATTGCATACTCTTTTCGACCAGACTCGTCATGCTGGCCCAGCACACACCCCATTGACTCTTCTAATACTGTCAAGTACATTATCAGAGGTCTTCCTTCAACTGGAGGCATAAGGATGGGAGGCTCTTGTAAGTATTCCTTGATCTTGTCAAAAGCCTTCTGGCAGTCTTCGTTCCACCTGACCGTTTGTTCTTTTCTTAACAGCTTGAACAGAGGTTCACAAGTTGCTGTAAGGTGAGATATGAACCGTGAAATGTAGTTCAATCTTCCTAAGAACCCCCGAAATTCTTTTTCTGTTTTCGGTGCAGGCATTTCTTGAATGGCTCTAACTTTATCAGGGTCAACTTCAATCCCTTTCTCACTCACAATAAAGCCCAGCAGCTTACCAGATCGCACCCCGAATGTGCACTTGTTGGGGTTCAATTTCAGTTGGTATTTCCTCAGACGCTTGAATAACTTCAGCAGATTTACCAGGTGGTCTTCTTCTGTGAGGGACTTGGCAATCATGTCATCCACATAACATTCAATTTCTTTATGGATCATGTCGTGGAATAATGTCACCATAGCCTGTTGATATGTTGCGCCAGCATTCTTCAGTCCGAATGGCATCACCTTGTAAGAGAACGTGCCCCAGGGTGTGATAAAGGTTGTCTTCTCCATGTCTTCAGGTGACATTTTGATCTGATTGTATCCTGAAAATCCGTCCATGAAGGAAAATACCGAGAACTGAGCCGTATTATCCACCAATACATCAATGTGAGGTAAAGGGAAATCATCTTTCGGGCTGGCTCTGTTCAGATCCCGGTAATCTACACACATCCTCACTTTGCCGTCTTTCTTAGGCACAAGTACTATATTAGCAACCCACGGCGGATAGCTAGTCACAGCAAGGAACCCGACGTCCCATTGCTTTTGTAGTTCTTCCTTGATCTTCATTGCCATATCTGGGCGAGTACGGCGCAGTTTCTGTTTAACCGGTGGGCAATCTTCTCTTAAAGGCAGCTTGTGCATAACAATATCGGTGTCCAACCCTGGCATATCCTGATAAGACCAAGCAAACACATCCACATATTCACGAAGCAGGTCAATCAGTTGCTTTTTTACTGAGTCTTGTAGGCAGGCCCCGATCTTAACCTCTTTCACATCTTCATCCGTACCGAGATTAATTGTTTCAACCTCCTCCTGATGAGGAGTGATAATCTTCTCCTCTTGCCTTATCAACCTGGCTAGCTCTTCAGGAAGCTCATAATCTTCTTCAACCCCTTCATCAGCTTGATTGATTGGATTGTCAAAGTCATACGAAGCCATAGCTGTGTTGTTCTCAGTGCAGTCTGAAAGGCACTCTCTGCAATGGTTTAGATTGTTCATTTTAGTGATTGATTTTAATCTTGTTTAGAAAAGTGAAATAAAGTTGTCATTTTGAAAACATTGCCATTTTATTTTTGTACAAAAAGAAAAATGGAAAAACAGTGAGCGGAAAAGAAAAAGACTCATTTGCAAAAGATGTCCGATATTCATTGATTGATCTGTTTGCACAAAATTACAGATGGCCCGATTACAAAATGAGTCTTGTCATCTTGGGCAAGATGCAAGACTTGATGCATGCTTAAAATATACAGGAAATAATAATTACTCTGCAGGAGTAACCCTTATAATTTCCTGGGAAGACCAGTTTGAGATACGGCTCCCTGGGATCCTTGGATGTATCGAGCTCTCCAGGTTGCGTTCATCTTCCGACTCATCTTCCAAGTTGTTCACTGCATCCGGGGTGAGCATCCCCCCGCTGACAAAGTTGGGCTTCTTGGCAGCCTCTGATTGATCTTGTTGAGTTGGTTTGTAACCCAACCCAAATCTGTCCTCCTTCTTCTCCACGGGCAGCAGCTTGCCCCAGCCTTGGGCAGTCCCCTCTTCAACAACCTTCCTGGCTTGCTGATAAGACCTCATGGAGGTTCCCAGTACAACAGATGCTTCATTTATGTTCAGGGCCTTAAACCCCTGGCTCATGGTTTCATGGATTTCTCCATCCATCTCAATGTACTTGTATGTATCCAGATGGCTAACAAAGATGTCCTCTTCCCCACAGATGGTGATGATTTGGCCCTCCCACTCGAATTTCAGCTTCTGGTGAAGGGTAGACGTAACTGCGCCAGCGGCATGGATCCAAGGTCTACCCAACAAACAGCTGTAGGCCGGCTGAATGTCCATCACATAGAAGGTAATTTTGAAGGTTTGCGGGCCAATCATCACAGGCAGATCAATTTCCCCTAGCACTAATCTCTTGGAGCCATCAAATGCTCTCACCACCAAATTACTTGGACGCAGTGCCAAGCCATCATACTCCAGCTTCACTAAGGCTTTCTTTGGTAGAACATTGAGTGAAGACCCAATGTCTACCAGTACATGGGATAGAACAGCACCCTTGCATTCCAGAGTGATGTGTAAAGCCTTGTTGTGGTTACGCCCCTCAGTTGTTAAATCAGCATTGGTAAAGCCCAGTCCATGACTGGTATTGACATTGGCCACCACATTTTCTAGCTGATTAACAGTGATCTCCTCTGGCACATAAGCTGCGTGCAAGACTTTCAATAATGCATTCCTGTGAGCTTCAGAACACATCAGCAGGGATAATATGGAGATCTTTGAGGGGATTTGGTGAAGCTGATCCACCACCTTCTAATCACTTATCTTTATAATCCTCATAAACTCGTCTACATCTTGCTCAAAAGATGTCTTCTGAGTTTCTTTGACAGTTGGCTCTTCAACTACCACACTCTTCCCCTTTGCTTTGGCAGCAGCTTCTGCTTCGGCATTAGGTCTTTGTAATTGTGAGGCAAAAAGGCGTCCGCTTCTGGTGAAGCCTCCGCCTCCCCCAACATTATCAATCTGTGGAGAAGAAGTTGAAGAGTCCAAAGTGATTTTCTCCCCATTGCAGTAGAGGTCAGAGCCATAATGCCAAGGGATGGCATTACTGCTTTCATATGGAACGGGCCCAGGCACCGTAATGGTAACTGGACTGACTGCAGCAGAGGAAGGTACTGAAATGGTGTGCGGATCGTAGTAGATGGTGACTGGTGACCTGGCAGGAGATGCCACTGTCTATTGTTGAAAGTTGTTGTTTGGAGGAACATATGCTGGATCATAATAAATGGTGACTGCTGAGATATCTGTTGGCGTTGTAGAAGATTCTGTTGAATGAAGGGGTGATGATGTTGTAGAAGAGATGGTTGTTGACATCTGATTTGCTGAAGTGATGGATGAAGCCAATGTTGATGATATTGACGAATTGGTTGGAATGATTGTTGTTGTATTTGTAGAAGAGTCAGGAATTGTTGTCAAAGGGATTGCTGGATTTGTAGGAGCTGATGTTGTGATCTGAAGGATACCACTTTTTATAAGACCATCTATGCCGCTTCTCAAGTTATCACACCCGTTGACCGAAATGTTACAATAACCACAACCGAGCTCACACCCGGGGAACATCTGGCATTCTAGGAGCTGAGCTTTAATTTCTACCAGAGGTGTCCGAATCTGCCCAACACTGGTGATTAAGAAAGATGGTTTGTCTTCCTCAATAGCATTAATTCTTGGTCCTCCATGATTGGGCATGGGATTCTTGTTGTCATTTGGCGGGGGTGCAAAGTTGAGAGCTTTGGAATCCACTAGATCCTGTACTTTCATTTGTAAAGCCCTGCATTTCTCAATACTGTGGCCAGGTGCATTAGAATGAAAAGCACACCGGGCGTTGATATCATAATTTCTTGGAAGACTGGCAGGATCTGGAGGTGCCAATGTCCTTAGCTCAACCAGGTTGAGTTTCAGGAGTTGTGGCAATAAAGCGGCATAAGGCATAGGGATAGGGTCAATCACCCTATTTGCCTGTGATGGTCTTTGTTGAAAGGGTCTTTGCTGTTGACTGTTGTTGTTGTTGTTGTTGCTGTTGTAGTTTCTTTGCGGCGGATACTGAATTTGTTGCTGATAATGGGGTGGTTGTTGTGGCTGATATGCTGATTGCTGAGGAATTAGAGCTGGAATTGTGACAACTGCTACTGACCTATGGACATATTGAGGCCTGCCCCTGGTGGCATGAATGGCATTTGCCTCACTGGTTCTTCTTGGTCCCACAAAAGGCTTCCTGGGATTACTCGACGAACTTGCACCATTATCCGAAATTTTACCCATCTTCAGGAGGCTCTCAATTCTCTCTCCAGCTATAACTACGTCAGCGAAGCTGGTGGAAGAAAAGGTAGCTAGCCTATCAATATATGTTCCTTGTAGAGTGTTCATGAACATGTCAGCCATTTCTCTTTCCGACATGGGTGGCTGATTCCCTGAAGCTTTCCCTGGATGACTGAGACATTCCCATCATAAGGGTTCTGTTAGGAGCCATATCCAGATTGTATTGGTACTGCCTGATAAAAGCTTCAGCTAGGTCTTTCCAGCACCTGATAGTAGCTCTGGTCAAGTGAGAGTACCACTCCCTTGAAGCTCCAGTCAAGCTATCTTCAAAGTAAAACATCCACAGTTTCTCATCCATGGTCTATGCCTTAAGTCTTCCCAGAAAAGACTGCAAGTGAGTTCGTGGACAGGAAGTTCCGTTGTACTTTTCGAAGCACGGGGGTTTAAACTTGTGAGGAATCCTTACCCCATCCACTAACCCCATGTCCATGACATCAAAACCCAAGGAGTTTTGAGACTCCAGAGATCTTAATTTCTCAGCAATTTCATCAAGCCTCCTATCATAGGCTTCATCCCCAGCTCCCATTACAGTGAATTGATCCTCTTGGGGGTCTTCCTGTAAGACTCTGCCTGCAGTGGAATTCCCTTGCACATTAGTAGGGATGTTGATCTCTGGATGAAGATGAGGCCCATATACTGGTGGGTTAACATGAGGCTGAACCCTCTCATTGTTACTTGTTCCTCCAGTCCCTAGATGGGGTTCTTCTGGGGTCTGCCTTTCTACCAATGCCCTTAATCTTTCTTGGCTTTGAGCCAAACCATTCATTACTTCCATGAACTGGGTCATTTGGTTTCTCATCTCCAGTCTTTCGTTAACCATCTGGGTTCTGACCTCTGTCAGCTCTTGCTGTACTTGGTCCATCTGGATACCAGGAAGATTGTTGCGAGTAGGATATCTGTGTGGACGGTTGAGAGGGAACACCCGACGGCGAGCAATAATTCCTGAGTCACAACAGAGTTAGTAACAGATAAAACAAAAACCTACAACACAAAACAAAAGTTAGTATGCAATGCAGTATGCTTATTTGTTTCCAAGGTATCCGGCTTGGCACTTGGTTTTGACCTTTCCAGACCCTGAGGAAGATGCTTTGATGTTGCTTGAGATGAGGAAAACTCAATGAAACAAACTAACAAATATATTACAAATGGTGAATCATACATAGTTTGTTTTTACAACATATGTCCCTGAGGGACCAAAATACAACACAAAAAGAAAAAGTACATGAAATGGAAACAACAACAAGCAAATCAGTCAAACATCTAAGCCAAATTCATCCTCCTTAACTTCCTTCAAAAGTGCTTCAGTTACAGGACCAGCCGGATGCTCTGTAATGCTTCTGATGAGAAGGTTCCTGGTGGCAATAGCAGCAGTCAGCTTCTTGTGCTTGTCCTGGTCCTTTGACCTCTTCACACCAGCCCTAAGCTTCAGTTCTGAAATTTCCTTCTGGGCTGCTAGCAGAGCCTCCTGTTGCTTCTTTGCATTGGCCTTCAACTGCTCAATCTTGTCCTGAGTTCTCTTATCTTCCTGAGTACGAGTTTCAGTGATCCTGACCCACCTAGCTTGACTTTCTTTCAGATAAAGACCAGTCCTAGCCTTCTGAAACTGGGCCTCTTTACAGGCATTCTTCAAAATTTGTTCTCCTGCTCTTGATTTCTTGATGTAGTCCTCTGATTTCTCAATCATGGTTAGGTGCTCCACCTTTAGCTTTTCCAACCTCTCAATGTCTAGACGACCATCACTCCTCTCCCAGAGGGTCTTCTGTAGAGCTTGAGTCAGATTCTCATTCCTCTCTTTCAGTTTCTCAAATTCTTCCAGGCTGACAGTAGCTGGAGGTGGTGCTGTGGATGGTCCAGGTGCATCCTCAATGGTGAAAGGCATCCTAGAAATCTGAGCCCTGGCATGAGACCACTCATAATACTGAGCTGAGGCCACATTGTTGCATCTCCCAAGAATGGCCATCCCTTTGGTCTGGATGTTGTCCCAAGCCCAGGATGCTTGTCTGACAACAGTTGGACTAGGCTTTATCTCACAATACAGGGTTTCAGCCAAATCTTGCACTTTAGGAGGGTGAACCAGAGCATAGCCCAACTGTCTTTTGAACAGCAAAAGGTTGTAGTTGATGCAACCCTTCACTCCTATCAGAGGTACATTGGGAAACTGTCCACAACTAGTAATTATGTCTCTGCCCTTGGTGCTCTGGGTACACCACCTGATGTCATCTGAAGTCAAAGCAGTAAGCCTTCTAGCCCAGTTCTTCTGTTGGTGGGGGTTCAAGAAAGCATCAGTCTTGGGTAAATGTTTAAGCAGCCAGGTATGAAATAGAGGAGCACAACATCTCACCAACCTCCCTCTCTGCTTCTCATTCCTTTGGTGGACAGAATAATAGAAATCTCCAAGCAAGGTGGGCACTGGGTTCCTCAAAAGGAAGAGATGAATAGCATTCTGGCTGATGAACTTGGGCTCATCTGCCTAAAGTATAACCCCATATATGCTGAGGGCTAACAATGCACAGACTGCCTTCCATTCCCCCAAGGAGGCCTTTAGGCTGGCCTGAGAAGTGAGAAAATCCAAGTGTAGGCCAGGAATTCCAGCCTTTGTAGTCATGTTCTGCTCAATCAGAATAGGTTCCAAATACAGTGCCTTTGCCACTTCTTCATTGCTAGGGGAAGCCATTTCTGGGTTGAAGGGGATACCACCCCTGATAGGCACTCCAACCAATGATGAAAACTCCTCTAATAAAGGCCCCAACTGAAAATCCTGGAAAGTAAAACATCTCAAAGGAGGATCATAGAACTGTAAGCAAGTGTGAATCAAACTACTCTGAGAAGGGTCCAAGTCCATAACCATATCAAGGATGCTTCCATAATGTTCTCTGAATAATGGGATATGGTCTGGAGTAATGAGTGCCTGGACCTGTCTGATGCCAGTCAGCACAGGCTCAAAGAAATGATATGAAATGTTGCTCTTCTAGGGTGCCATGATTGCTGATGAAGAGCTGAAAACAGATGCTGATGATGAAGACTAATACTGGAGATGGGCCACTGATAGGCTGAGGATGATGATGGAAGTAGTAGAGACAAACCACTGATGAAGATAGTTGAAGCAGATAACTGGTGAAACAAGGGTCTGTGCAGATAAAGGGGTCAAAACCAAGCCAAATATGATGTGGATACCCTGAAAAACAAATAAGCAAATGTTAAATGATGCAATGATGATGTATGCAAATGATATGCAAGGGTTTGTGATCAAGCTGGATCTGATTACTGCCTTGATATAAGTCAATGTATGTTCAAGAAATCCAGATGGAGGTTCAGAAGTCCAGTAACCAAGGTGGGGGACTCAAATAAAGAGTCACATGTCCAGGGTTAAATCACAAGAACTGTCCAAAGTGAAGCATTCTTAAACACAAAAAGTAACAGGGTATGATGTGGCCAAGGGTTCCTGCAAACCTGTAAACAACCCAACCCCCTCACAGGTGATGTTCTAAAACAAGGATCCTCAGACTTGGATCAGTTATGAGAAGTGTAAACACTTCTAACCCGGAGGTACAATGTTTACAATAACCATAAAAGATCCTCCTCTAATTCACCTCAGTTTCTGAAGGTCATAGTAAAGGTCATCCAGACTTAGCAGGCTTCCCAGATAGCCCTAGCACTACAGGAGATCTGTAGCACAGAGTTCTCAAGAAGAAACCCATATCTGAACCGTGTTTCATATTCCCGCACCAGACCGAAATGGAATGGGAAAGAACATGAACCATTCTAGCCTAGGTGTCACTCAGGTCCCAGGTATAGGACCTTAAACTCTCAGTAGAACCCCACCCACCAAGACAGAAAACAGATCCAGCCAGATAACAGTATGACAGTATGATGCATATAAAGCTGTAAAGAAAGCAATAAATAACTGTACATAAAGCAATAAATAAAAGCAACTATATAAACACAATTAGCACATAACACCCCAGTAAACACAAATCAATCAAGCGCTAGGAGGAACCCACAAAAAGAACCAGAAGCCCTGGTTACAGTATAAGGGTCCCCAGCAGAGTCGCCAAGTTGTCGCTCCCACCAAATGGTTCCCGGGGCCAAGAGGGGTACAGACGCGAACGGTCGGCGAAAAGAGGAATGTGAACACACAGGGGTGAACTCACAAGAAAAGAAAAGAGTCCCCAGCTAGGCATTTTTATCCCGGAGGAAAGGTAATGCTGCATAAACCCAGAAAGGTATGGATAAGACGGTTGCGAACCAGAGAGACTGAGAAAGGGGGTTGGTTACAACCTGGGAAGGTATTAGCACCCAGATTGTCCGCCATACTCGACGGGATCCACGATTAAAAGATTTGTGTTTTAAAGGGGTAGTGTCAGTGCTATCTGTGTATAAAAGAGCTGGAAAAGGATGTACAGGTGTCAGTGTAAGAGAAGTGAAGTGTATGAGTGAAGTGTCAGTGTTAGAATAAGAATGGAGTGCTCAAGATCTTGAGGCTTAAAGAATGATGCTGGAAAAGGGGAAATATACAGAGACTTTTGTTCGATAACTGTTAAGTTATGCCTACGTATCCTCTCGTGCAATGAGGAAGTCAGAACACCGTAGTTCGACCCAAAGAGACTGAAAGATAAATTGACTTGTGAACTGCTTACTTGCCTATGCTCAAGTGTATGACCTGTCTGGCTCAGGTGCAAACTGTCTTGCATTAGACGGAAGAAGCGAGTCCTCGTTTGAGAGTGAATGAGATGAGAAAAGAATCCCGAAGGAGACGATTATTGTTTGTTTGTTGTATTTTCAGTCTTTTATTGCTTTTGGAGATTTGTCATAAGTTAATGAGCTTAAGCCTAAACCGATGGGTTAGTAAACTCATCACATCTTCCCTCTGATTAGGGGTAATGAGAATACCTTAAGTGTGAAGTCAGCATCTCACACTTAATCACCATGGTGTAGGATTAAGATCATTAACCTACTTGTGATTATTTAGATGTTTTTTTTGTTTTTGTTTAGTGTTAAGTAATGAGATTAAGCCATAATCAGGGATTAAACAGACTCATTACACCATCCTAATAGAAGGATAATAGATGAGAATGTTTAAGCTGAGGAAAGCTCCTCATCTTAATCCATGATTAGGGATTAACCTCATGACAAAACAAAGCCTTTATTAGGTGGATTTTAGTTAATGATAAGATGAAGAAGTGAGTTTTAGGGTTTGTAAGACAACTTGAGGGGGACTTGTCCATTAACACTAGGGTTAGTCCTTCTTAACCAATTAAGGAAGAATTAGAACCCTAATGCAAGGCCCAAGTTACAAGCTTGATGTCTTGATGATTATTAAGTGAATTGATTAAAGGATTTAAACACATTAAGGGTTTAACACTTAGGATTAAAGTTATACACTCCATCCTAATAGAAGGATGCAGGCATAAGCTTAATCACAAAGCCTTAAAGCCTTTAGGGTTTAGTCCTTGATTATGAGATGAGAAGAGAAGACTCAAAGAGACACAAAGGTAAAATCTAAGTGGGGGACTAATCAACCCTAATTGTTATCATGCTTGGAAGTCCTAGGGTTTGTGGGGTTTAAGAGAGAAATCTTCAAAGAACCACCAAGGAGGGAAGCAGATGAAAGGAGCAAAGAGAAGCAAAACAACTTGCTTCACTTAAGAAGACAAGTTGCTTGAAGAAAGAAGGTGAGATGAACAAGGATGAGCAAGCTCAATCCAATACACATACACAAATGCAGCAATGCTGCATAAGAGAGATGAAAAGAGATTATGAGAAGTGAAGGCAAATCCACTTCTCAAAACAACTTACCACCTGAAAAGTTAGTAAAGAAATGAATTGCAATGCAAAAATGAGATGAAGTGTGATGATGCAAACCAAAACCAGAAGCATGAGTATGATGTTAATGATGCTAAGAGATGATGCAAACATGAGGCAAGGCATGAGGATGATCATACAAACATATGGATGCAAGAGAAACATGCTTAGAACCATGAATATACATGAAAAGTTATGAAATGCAAATGACATACAACATGGCAAATGAAAGATGCAATGATCAAACATGATTCTAATGTGTCCTAAGATATGTTATGAATCAAATGAATGCATAAAATGTCATAAAAATATTTTTTTAATGCAAAAATAAAAAATGAAAATATTTTTGGTTTCCGAAAATTAATAAAAGGCTTGATAAAAATTTTCAGAATTTTTCAATGATTTTTACTATTTTTAATTAAATGTACAAATTAAATATGAAACAAATAAAATAAAAATGAATTTAAACTGAAAAATGAGAAAGTCAACAGAATCAAGGGTTGTGGTTCAAACTCAAGGACGCGGGAACTGACCACGCGCGCATCTGGACGGCCAGAATTCAAATTTACGTAATTAAGATTAAACCCTAATTACTCTCAGGTGACCGGAGCAAGCTCCGGTCATCTTCTCCGGCCAATCCCTCCCCTGAATCCCTCAAAACGCCATGAAACTTCACCAAAAGCTCTAGAATCAAACCCTAAACAACCCTAAACACGAATCAATCCTCAAAAATCATTTATCACTCAAGAACACCATGAATCGAAGCAAACAATTTTTAGGTCAGGAAGTTTCAGAGCAACCATACATCCTGGTTTCTCAACCATTTTCAAAAATAATCACATCCCCATGATCAGGGGAGCACATAGAATCGTTTAAGAACTTAAAATGGAGTTTCTGGAAAAAAGTTTGAGATGGCTACCTGAGATGGAATCTCCTGGTTCTGGGCTTTCTGGCCTTTCCTTTGCTGCAAGTCCACTCCTTTGAACCTTCTGATGATGAAATGAAGCTTAGAAAGCTTTGGGGATGGCTGGTTTGGGAGATTGACAGAGTTCTGTTCAAGGGGGGAAGGAAATCGTGTTTTTGTTGCAGTGACTTTCAGGTTGTTTTAATGGTTGGTTTGTGACCAGTGAAGCATGTTGAGATCAATGGTGAAGTTTGTTTGTGTGTTTGAAGCTTGTGGAGTCAGTTTCGAATGGTTTTGCAAATGAAGCATAAACTTGGAACTAGGGCTTGAAGTGTGTTTCAGCATGAATGGTTATGTGCTATGTCTTGCCTTTGGTCCACTTATCACTCAAGGATAGGCCTGTGGAGTTGGTGTGCCCTATTGTGATTGGTATGGGTCTTTGGCCAAAATGTCAAACTTTGTGTAAGAGAGGTATGGGCTCATAGCTAGCCAAGGACAAATGGGGTTTCCCGCGCAGCAAGAAGTGTGGAGAGCCCTAGGATCAATTATGAAGTCAGCAA
Source organism: Lathyrus aphaca (assembly GCA_963966055.1). Taxonomy (NCBI): domain Eukaryota; kingdom Viridiplantae; phylum Streptophyta; class Magnoliopsida; order Fabales; family Fabaceae; genus Lathyrus; species Lathyrus aphaca. The sequence goes on along the minus strand of OZ014523.1, from coordinate 225,150,406 downwards.
GCAAGTGGATTAGGGTGTGAATGAGGTTTTGCAACTTGGTTCATCTTTGTCCCTTTTGAAGTTTCTTGCCCCACAAGTCACAAAAATGAGTGATTCTTTGATGAAATCTGACTTTTAGGCCTTGGTTCATGTTTGTGTGAAGTTTAGAAGTCCATTTGGAAGTTCAATTTGCCTTGGCAAGTGGTTTTGCAACTTTGCCTCTTTGGTGGAAAACTTGAAATTATGTGATTTTTCCCAACTTTGACAAGCCATAACTTTTGATCCAAAATGAATTAGAACAAGTTCTTGTACTTTTTGAAAAGGGAATGATTCATTCTACAACTTTCATGACCAAAGTTTTTCCATTTGAAGCATTTTTGAATCAAAAAGCAAGGGTTGAAAAAGTTTCCCAAAATGGAAATTTTCCTTATAAGTCAACTTTCCCAAAAAGTCAACTTTGCAAATGGCTTGGATTTATTCAAATTTGTGAACTTCTAACATCTTCTATGATCAAATAAAGATCATACACAATCAAAATGATGATGAACACCCTTTGGTTGGGTCATTGGGGGCCTCAGATGCCCTGATTTTGCACTGACTTGCTCAAAAAGTCAACTCTTGACCAGATGACTTCCCCCATTGAATTTCTTCATGAAAATTGATATGCATGATCCCTATACCATATAGAGACCAATAAAAACAAGAATGACCAAAAAAATTGGAGTTATGGCCTTTGAAACCAAAACCCTAATTCTAGGTCATCTGTGCAGTTAAACCTGGCTCTGCTTCCATGCCATTCTCAGTTCTTGTGATTTTTTGACATTCTTGAATTTGAGAGGATATAATATGATGCTTGAACATACATGGACACCTTTGGAGTGATTGATGACCTTTGGAGTGGTTCAAGTGGCTCTTGGATTGCTCAGATCACAAACGCTAGATGCAGATGACTTTGAATCTATGCAGTGAATCAAAAATGCAATATGAGATGCTATGATTGAACTTATGCATATGAAATGATCACAATCCATGGTGTGAATTAGTGAGAGCAAATTTGGGGTGTTTACAGTCTATACGAAGATCTATTACCTAATCCGGGATATTTCCAAAAGAGATAATCGCTACGAAGATTTATTTCTAATGGTCTATACAACAGTTTATCTGTGGGATGGTACATAAGTGATCAATACGAAGATCTTGTACTTAGCCCATGATATTACCAAAAGCAATTCAGAAAAGATCTCCACGAAGATTTGATTCTGATGCTTAAATTAAAGTATGTTCATAAAGATGGTTCAGATTCGATCTACACGAAGATCTCAGTACTGACACCTAATGAAGGATATTCTTTTCCCCCAGAAGATAATGCAGAGACGATATATATGAAGATCTAGTGCTAACAGTCAACTCAAACCATGTTACAGGAATGATTCAGAGACGGCCTATACGAAGACCTAGTACTGATATCCAGTGACAACATAAAGATACTATCACCTTCTGATATTATGGATGACATCTATAAGCCCATCTCTAGTTCCTCTAAGTGGCATCTTTAAACCCACTCCAGCATATACAACTAATCAACAATGTTACTTTGACCGGCGAGTGCAAATTTTTGGGCTTTTGTGTTTAATCCCCTTCAACCTTCCAAGTCATGAATGGCACACAGGTCAATCTAACTCCTCAGGTTTCAGAAAATTGAACAGGGGCAACTGTTGCACCCCCAAATTTGCCCTCACCTAGACTAGACATTGTGTATTAAAGTGTCCCAAGAGGTTCACAAGGTTCACAAGGTATCTCAATAGGTTCACAAGATTCACAAGGTTCACATTTAGTCAGAAAGTTTGACAATCCCCTCAGACAAAGCACCCTCCTAAGCAATGCATTCTAAACTAGGGTTTTGAGTTTCATCAGGCTAAATGGACTTACAAGGCTTCAAGTGAATTTCATAACATCCCACATGTCTTCAAGAATCCCTATGTCAAGTGTCAAGGCTTTCCCAAAAGGTTTGCTCAGTCAGATGATCAGATAGGCTAAAATTAGTCAAAGTAGTCAAAAAGTCAAACTGAGGTCAACTATGGTCAAACCAAAGTCAAACTTCATGATTTTTTGCCAACATCAAGTTTATGAAGTAAAATTCATCATTTGATCAAGGGTTGATCATGATTCATCAAGGAAGTTTCAGATCATCAAGAATCAAGAATTTCTAAATTAGGGTTTTCATAGGAAAAGTCAACTGAACTTTGACTCGCCATAACTTTCACATGCTTCATCAAAATTTTTCCATCCAAAGCTCATTTTGAAGGAAATTGAATTCTTTACAACTTTTTGTCTCACAATCCAAGCCCAAAACTGCTTCATTTGGAAGGTATGAGCTAAGACATTATAGGTCATTTTAAAAGTCAACAAAAAGTCAACATCTTCCAAAGGGCATAATTTGAAAATGGTAAACGATACGGACATGAGACCAAAGAGGTTGGTTATAGGACTCTCTAATATTTCTAAAATGTCCAAGAACACCTACATAGACTTAAAATTGAGGGATTTGTGCCTTTGCAACCTTGGGAAATTTTTGAGAGGTTTATTGAGCAAATGGGGTCTTAAAACTAATTCTTTCCACATGGGCTTGCATTTTTATGACCCAATCTCTACCATGACATCATGCACGAATCAAATATTATTTATTCAGATTTTTATAGTTTATTTTTTATTTATTTTGATTTTATTCATTAAAAATCAATTTAAATTAAAATAAAATATGAAAACTCAATATTTAAAATTGATTCTTGTTCTAGAAGGTCATAAACTTTGTTTAGAGATGATCTATATGATCCAAATTCGTCCTAGACTAGATTGGCATAAAAAGATTTGATTTTTCACATATTTTGATCAAGATATTTCTTCACACTCAAGTTATGATCAAAAGCCCACAAATCCACAAGTTTTTGACCTAATTTTGTTCACTATATATCCATAAGCATAAAGCATAGCAATGGGGCGATTTTCAGAGCCTCCAAGAACACCATTGAACTTCAAATTTTCACACAAAAAGTCACATTCGATTTTTGACCTAGATGTCATATCAAGAGGTTTTGAAGGTTGCAATACACTCTTGGATGTTCATTGAAGTTATTTGCATCATTATCATCATCTAAAACATCACCATATGCCCTAACCGAATCGTTTTTATTCAAGAATAATGTCTTTTTCGATTTCATATTTTGATGCATTATAAATTGATTCTAATGATTGGTTTGTGTTTGTAGTGACCTTAGGATACTTTCTGGATAATTAGATTGAAGATTCATGACCTGAATCGAAAATTGCCATGGCTAGGGTTTATGCTTCTCATTTGGGGTTTTACGAAATACCTAATATAAATGAATTCTAAAAACATGGTTATGACATATGAACACTGGGTAATTGATCTGGGTTATGAATTTTCATTATTATTATGGTTTGAATGATGTTTCAAAAACATAGGTTCTTCTGGTTTGGTTTGCCCGCAGGAAATTTCGCAGGAAATATTGTATGAATTTTCGCAGGTAATTCAAATGAAGAAGATGAAGTTTGGCGCGGAAATCCAACTGGGAAATTTGTTTTCTTTTATAATAATTAGTGATGGTTGTTTGTTGTACGCGCCCCATGTGGCTTAGTTGATTGGAGTGTTTGGTTGTTGTTGTGATGGTCCTGGGTACGAATCTGGCCGCAGGCCATTTTGGTTTTGATTTTATTTATTTTTGCAGGTTTAATATATAAGGATCAGTGCTTACCATATGTTCACCAAGTGCAGCTGGCCTAGTGGTGGTGATGCTGGACCAAGGGTGTGAAAGCCTAGGGCATGGGTTCGAATCCCAGCCCCAGGTATTTTGTTTTTTTTTCTTCAATTTTTCTTATTTATTTGTTTATTTATATTATTTAATTTATTTAATTTCTTATAAAAAATAAAACTTTCTTAATAACCAATAATAATTTTTATAAAACTTCATATTTTCCAAAATTCATATTTTATTTTCTTAAATGTAAATTATTTGTATTAATTTTATAATATGTCTATAAATAATAATTATGTATTTTGTAAATAAATTAATAATGTATTTTAATTAAAAAACACTAATTTTTTTAATTTAAATATTAACCCTAATTTTAATCCTTACCCTAAAAATTAACCTAATTTTTTCTAAACCCTAATTGTATTATTAATTTTTATTAATATGTAAATAATTTGTTATTTGTTTATTATCATTAAACTTATTTTCTTAATTAATTTTTAAAACTTTTCTAATATTAATTTTTTCTTGTTAAATTCTTATTTCCTCTATTTATTATTCTAACCCTTATTTTTATTTTATTATTACTAATATTTGATTATTTCTTATTTCTTATTATTATATTTATCATTATTATTTTTATTATTGTGTAATTGCTAAAGCCATGTAATAGGTTTATATCTCTGCTTTATTTTTGTAATTATATTTATGGTATGGTTAGTAATTTTAGGGTGTGCATAGCCTATGTGTAATTAAATTGAATTTAGAAAATTAACTTAAATAAGATAAATACTTGAATATGAACACTTACACACGTAAGTCAATCTTTGATCGCCATCTTGCACTTCCTAGGTTACCCCTCTCAGTTGTCTTAAATATGGTCAAGTACCTCGAATATGGGGTGTCTTAAGCAAAGTCCCTTCATAAATATCATCAAGTCCCTACAGTTTTAAAGATCAAGTCCCTTCGAGGTTGCCTACGATAATGATCTTGTCCCTTCGAATAAAAGATGATAAGTCCCTACAAATTGCTAAAGACACCCTTACTTGTTGCTTTCTATGACCATACGATGACCCTACGTTTGTACCTTAACATCCAAGGTAATGACTACCTATTCCTTAATAATAGGGATAGTCTTACCATTGAAAGAATATACGAGAACATGAAAGACTTAAATCTAGGGTAGGCACCTCATAGTTACTTGCTCACACTTTTCAAATTTACTTTTACACCTCACAATTTCTAAACTAGGCTTTGTATACACCCATACGAGGGTCATTACCAAGTACTTAAAGAATTTTTTTTAATCACACACTACACTCTTGCAAATAAACAAAGTGAGCTAAGTAACTAAGAGCCCATGGATAACCATGGATATAAAGGGTGCTAACACCTTCCCTATGTATAACCTACCCCCCGAACTCAAGTCTTTTAAAATAGGTCTTTCCTGTTCTTTTATCTCCTTTCCTGTTGGATAAAATAAAAGTCGGTGGCGACTCTTGCTATCCGCAACATTTATAGAAATGTCAGTTCACCCACCGTGTTACACCTGGCTAAGGCCAAGGGTAAGCAACTTGTGTCCGATGATGTTCCCACTCCTGATCTAGAAATTACCTTTGAGAAGGAGGCAGAAGAATTTCTCCGAATTATTAAAAAGAGCGACTATAAGATAGTCGACCATCTCCACCATACTCCATCCAAAATTTCTATCTTTTCCCTTCTGTTGTGTTCAGAGTCTCACAGGAATGCTTTGCTAAATATTTTGAATAGGGCCTATGTTTCTTTGGAGATCTCCATAAATCAGCTTGAGACAGCTGTTGCAAGTGTAAATGTCAGTCATGGGTTGGGTTTTACGCATTTGGACTTAACCACTGAAGGACAAAATCATAATAGATCTTTACACATCTCTATGGAGTTGAAAGGGGCTATTCTATCACATTTACTTGTTTACACAAGATCCTCATTGAATGTGCTCCTGAAAAAGGCTTTGATCAAGTTGGATTACGACAGTGTGGTGCTCCAATCTAGCAACCTGATGGCCCGTGCATTTGATGGTTCAAAGAGATCTGTATTCGGCGAAGTAGAACTCCCGATCAAAGCGGGTCCACATGTCTTCAATACAACTTTATATGTGATGGATATTCAACCCACTTATAGTTGTCTGTTATGGCGCCCGTGTATTCATGCAACTGGGGAAGTTATCTCCACCTTGCATCAGAAGTTGAAATTCGTCATGGAAGGGTAGATTATCACTGTGTGCGGAGAAGAAGACATTTACATAAGCCACTTGTCATCCTTCAAATATGTGGAGATGGATGGGGAAATACATGAAACTCCTTGCCAAGCTTTTGAGCTAGTCAGGGTTGAAGCAGCTTCAGCATCAACGTCTACGGAGAAGAGAAAAGGGTGTCCATTGTGTCATATAAGCAAGCACTAGAAGTGGTTGAGTTCGGTAATGCTGAAGGTTGGGGCAGAATGATTGAAGTCTCCAAGAAATATGACATGTTTGGAGTTAGGTATCACCCTGCTCAAGCAACAGCAGCATAAAGCGTCAAAGGCCGGAAGGGGCTGATTACTTTCTCCAATGTTTGGCTAGTTGACTATAGCCGTATCTACGCCATTAATTAGGATGTAGCTAATAACAATTGTGAGCTAGACGATTGAATGAAGCCGAGTGTCCCAGGAGTGGAGCTTAATAAATTGTCATCAAAGACTATCATCATTGTCACCTACCAACAAGAGTAATCATCTCGTGTTTTCTTTACTTTTGTATGAAAGCTCTACGCCTTGTCTGGGGCGTAGCAACTCATTGTAAGGGCATTCTTGTTTCATTGCAATCATAAAATAAATGAACAATTGTTTGCATTCATAGCATGGTGTTCCCTGTATTTCATTTTTTATTTTTTTAAATATTAAATGGCAGTGCACATTTTCACTTTTCTCATACCAATTCTAAAACAAAGCATGAATCAACATTCATGCAGAAACACCCCATTGAGTTCCATCGATAACAACTCTGCTATGACTCAATATGACTTCGACAATCCAATTTACCAAGCCGGCGAGGATGGTGAAGAAGATTGTGAATTTCCTAAGGACTTAGCCAGGTCATTAAAATAAGAGGAAAGGATGATTCATCCACACGAGGAGGCTATTGAGATTGTGAATCTGGGTGCTGAAGAGGCCATAAGAGAGGTACAGATCTGGGCTGGTTTAGAAGAGTCTGTGAAGAGCAGGTTGATTTCTATGCTCCGAGAGTATGTTGACATCTTCGACTGGTCTTACCAAGATAAGCCAGGGCTTGGCACCAATATTGTAATGCACAAACTACCGCTCCGAGAGGATTGTCCACCAGTAAAGCTGAAACTGCGCACAATTCAACCTGATATGGATGTAAAAATCAAGGAAGAGGTTCAAAAATAGTTTGATGCTGGGATTTTGGCCGTTACAAGGTATCCTCCCTGGGTTGCTAACATTGTGTCAGTGCTGAAGAAAGATGGTAAAGTTCGAATGTTTGTTGATTACTGAGACTTAAATAGAGCTAGCCCAAAGGATGATTTCTCGCTACCTCACATTGATGTGTTGGTCGACAATACATCTCAGTACTCGATGTTGTCCTTCATAGATGGCTTCTCGGGCTACAATTAGATCAAAATGTTACCAAAAGACATGGAGAAGACAACATTCATCACCCCTTGAGGGACCTTCTATTACAAGGTGATGTCATTTGGTCTTAAGAATGCTGGTTCTACTTACCAAAGGGCTATGGTGACTCTATTTTCTTGATATGATTCATCATGAGATCGAAGTCTATGTTGATGACATGATTGCAAAGTCACAGACAGAAGAAGAACATTTGGTGAACTTGACAAAGTTGTTTGACAGGTTGCAAAAATCTAGACTGAGGCTGAATCAAAACAAGTGCACTTTTGGAGTGTGTTCCAATAAACTGATGGGTTTCATTGTGAGAGAGAAAGGGATTGAGGTTGATCTTGCAAAAGTGAAAGCTATAAAAGATATTCCTGCGCCTAGGACCAAAAACAAGGTGCGTGGGTTTTTAGGTATATTGAATTACATTGCACGGTTCATATCTCACCTAACAGCTACGTGTGAACTAATTTTCAAGCTATTGAGAAAGGACCAGGTTGTCAGGTGGAACGACGACTGCCAAGCGGCTTTCAACAAAATAAAAGAGTATCTACAAGAACCTCCAATCCTCATGCCTCTAGTTCCATGGAGGCCATTGATTATGTATCTTACCGTACTTGAAGGGTCAATGGGTTGTGTCCTCGGTCAACATGACGAGACAGGTAGGAAAGAGCATGCCATCTACTACTTGAGTAAGAAGTTCACAGACTGCGAGTCCAGATAACCGATGCTTGAGAAGATATGTTGTGCACTTGCATGGGTTACCAAGTGATTGAGGTAGTATATGCTTACTCACACGACCTTATTGATTTCTAAGATGGATCATGTCAAGTAAATCTTCGAGAAACCAACATTGATTGGAAGGGTTGCACGATGGCAAATGGTTCTGACCGAGTACGACATTCAATATACTTCCCAGAAAGCCATCAAGGGAAGCGTATTGTCAGATTATCTCGCACAACAACCAATTGATGACTATCAGCCAATGAAGTTTGAATTCCCTGATGAAGACATCATGTTCCTCAAAATAAAAGATTGCGAAGAACCACTCCTGGAGGAGGGGCCATACCCTGAATCCAAATGGAGCCTGATGTTTGATGGGGCCATTAACATGAATGGCAGCAGAGTTGCTGCAGTCATTATCACACTACAAGGAGTTCATATGCCTTTCACTTCTCGTTTGACTTTTGAGTGCACCAACAATGAGGCATAATACGAAGAAGCTTGCATAATGGGAATTGAAGAGGAGATTAATTTGAGGATTAAGACCCTCGACATTTTTGGAGATTCAGCTTTGGTCATTAATCAAGTTAATGGAAAGTGGCATGTTCATCAACCACATTTGATTCCATACAAAGATTATACGAGGATACTGGTGACGTTCTTCACGAGAGTAAAGCTTTGTTACGTACCTAAGGATGAAAATCAGTTGGCTAATGCCTTTGTGACCTTGTATTCCATGATCAAAGTGCAACAATGGAACTATGTGCCCAGGATTGTGGTAACCCGACTCGAGAGACCTGCCTTCGTGTTCGTAGTTGATGTAGTGGGTGATGACAAGCTGCAGTGTTACGATATCAAACATTTCCTAAAGTTCTAAGAGTACCCAACAAGATGATAGCTGAGTTATATCGAGACTTCAAAATCGAGCATCATAACTCTTCTTCGTACCGCCCAAAGATGAATGGCACCATCGAGGTGGCCAACAAAAACATCAAAAAAATTGTACATAAGATGGTTGTAACTTACAAAGATTGGCATGAGATTATATAGTTCTCATTGAATGGGTACCAAACATTTGTGCGCACATCAATTAGGGAAACATTGTTCTCACTTGTGTATGGTATGGAGGAAGTCATACCAATTGAAGTCGAGATTCCTTCCTTAAGGGTTATGATGTATGTCAAGCTTGATGGAGTCGAATGGGTTCGGTTCAGATTCAACCAGTTAAGCCTCATCAAAGAGAAGCATTTAACAATTGTATGTCATAGACAGTTGTATCGGTGGAGAATGAAGCATGCATTTGATCAAAAGGTGCGGCCTTGATGCTATCAGGTCGGTGACTTAGTGATAAAAAAGATCTTTCCTCCTCTAATAGATCATAGGGGCAAATGGACTCCCAATTATGAAGGTTCGTTCGTGGTTAAAAACGTTTTCTTGGGCGGAGCCTTAATGCTAACAACCTAACAACCATGGATGGTAAAGACTTTCCATCCCTTGTCAATGCAGATGCAGTTAAAAAATACTTCGTATGAAGAGACCCGCTGGACACAAAAAGAGAAGTCCAGGCAAAAAGGGTATCTCGGCGAACCACAAAAAATGAAAAAAGGTTCGGGCAAAAAATTAGGGATATAAAATGAAAGGAAATGTACACATGGTAAGTGGAAAACCCGCAAGGGCCACTTAGGAAAGAAAGGGTATCCCGGTGGTTTGAAACCCCATAAAGGGTGGTCCACGCAAAAGAGGGGTTGAAACGAACAACCGCGATCTGCGTGATTTGTGATTCGTCATCTACAACAATGGATAATACGAGGGTTAGGAATCAATCCAATCGTTTTCCTCAGAAAGTGAAGTATACAGAAAGTCTCGAGGACATATGGGTCATAGTAGAATTGGAACTTGATGGGATCCAATTTCACATTGTCATAAGGATAGTTTATGTTTCCTTTTGTGCAATTACCTCTTTCCAGGAATTGGCTCCTGATGTAATGCCTATTCATGGGCCATGTCTTCATCTATAAATCACATTTTAGTCAAATAGCTTTTTTTATTTTTTATATTTTATTTTCATTCTCCATTTTGATTGCAAAAACGTCCAGATATTTTGAGAAATATTGCATTTTGAAGACATTAATGCTTTACAATACATACTTGAGAGCAAAAACACTTGAAATTTACTTTAAACTGTTAAGTAACAGGGATGGTAAAATCATACCGTAGATCCGGGGCATGCGAGCTTGTCTAATATTCTCTTTTGCAGGAACTATCAGGTGTGCTTGCTAACTTGCAGGTACATAGTAAAAAATAACACAAGGCATTTGTGGTCATTCTTCCTCAGTAGGCCCTACTGGTCCTATAGCCCCAACAGATCCCAGAGGGCTCATTTTCCTTAGTAGATCGCCTTGGGTTCCTTTCTCCAGCAAAGAAATGGAAGGCTGATATCTCCAAGAAGAGGGCCATCCTTCAGCGGAAAGGCATTTCTTACAAGAGTCTTTTTATCCCAAGTAGTACATGAGGGTTCCTTATTCCCTAGTAGTGGCGAAAGGCAATGAGAAGTCAGATGGTTTCCTTCTTGCTCGCTGTTGTTCACAGTCTTCCCCAACCAAAGTCCAATATTCATTGGCATGTCTCCCTAATAGAGGACATTGTTCCTGAATGATTTTCCAGCAGAATCTTTCCCTCAACAGAGTATCAAGAAATTATTTCCTCACCCGGGCCGGAAGGTTATCGATTTCCCAACAGAATTCTATGCATGGCATGCTTCCCCAAATAAGTTCATGTCAGTTGAGACCTCCCTAGAAGGTCATCACTCTTCAACCTCTCAAAGTTCAATTTATTTTTGGCAATTATGGCAGTTCAGAGCCAGTGCATCATTAGCATCCTCACCATTAGAGATGTCATCCCCATAGGGATTCCGGTAATCAGATCAATGATTATTCTCCCCAGTAAAGTTGTCAGAGCTATTTGTTACCTCCTCATCAGGAGACCACCCTTGCATTTTCATTTAGTAATCATCATTACATTTGCATCCTTTAAAGCATAGCATTTCCATCATTATGGAACATTACGCCATGGAAAAATTCAAACATATTCATAACAAAGCATAAGCTAGTTTTTGTACCTTGTATGAAAGCCCAAAACTGTGAATCGTCATTCATACTAGAATGAATAGAGAATGCCTAGCACATTCCAGTACATGATTTCAAACTAACCCAAGGGTCATAGATTTGTTAATGTTACCCTCAGATACTTGTTGTCCCCTAGCTAAATTATCTTTCATGAGAATATTGTTGTAAGTTTACCTTCGTCTTAGTCTTACTTTTTGAGTCCACTTTCGGCTTGGTCTCGTATCCTTGTTTGAGTCCACCTTCGACTTAGTCTCATTCTTATTGTAATCCCACCTTCGGCTTGGTCTTACTTTTACGAGTTCACCTTCAGCTTGACTTGAACCTTGTTGTAAGTCTACCTTCGACATAGTCTTACTTCTTGAGTCCACCTTCAACTTGGTTGCGTATCTTATTTGAGTCTACCTTCGGCTTAGTCTCATCCTTGTTGTAAGCCCACCTTCGGATAGGTCTTACTTTTTTCGAGTTCACCTTTGGCTTGACCTCGAACCATGTTGTAAGTCTACCTTCGGCATAGTCTTACTTCTCAAGTCCACCTTCGGCTTGGTATCATATCTTGTTTGATTCTACCTTCGTCTTAGTTTCATCCCTATTATAAGCCCACCTTCAGCTTGGTCTTACTTTTTTCGAGTTCACCTTCGGCTTGACCTCGAACCTTGTTGTAAGTCTACCTTCGACATAGTCTTACTTCTTGAGTCCACCTTCGGCTTGGTCTCGTATCTTGTTTGAGTCTACCTTCAGCTTAGTCTCATCCCTATTGTAAGCCCACCTTTAGTCTGGTCTTACTTTTTTTTAGTTCACCTTCGACTTTACCTCGAACCTTGTTGTAAGTCTACCTTCGACATAGTCTTACTTCTCGAGTCCCCCTTCGGCTTGGTCTCATATCTTATTTGAGTCTACCTTCAGCTTATTCTCATTCTTTGTAAGCCCACCTTCGACTTGGTCTTACTTTTTCAAGTCCACCTTTAGGTTGAACTTGAATATTAGTGTTAATTGGTTTTCCCTTTGAAAGTCAGGTTACTTTATTTCCCGCGGAGAGCAAATGTTTTGGTTTATTTGGGTATTCAATCCCTACATACCTTGAATGTTTGAAAGCCATTACTATCACCCATGCAGTTCTATAGTTGATATAATATGGGAAGTTGTAACATCCCAAAATTTCCCCTCTTATTCATTACCCATATCCAATAGATGGTGCTTCATTGCATTGCATTTAGGTTACATAAAAGAATCAAACATACATCATTGTTGTGCATAGGGCATGTGATTAGTTGATTTCAAAGCATTGACTATCCAAAGCAAGGGAATAAGAGCCAAGTATCTTCAAACAAGCCTCAAGGCTCTATTAAATCTCATATCATCTCATTTGATCCCTCAAGGCATCTAAGAATGAGGATTCATCAAGAAGTTGGGACAGATCATCACCTCCTAACAAAATAATTCCAAAATAGGGTTTTGGTTTAAAGCAATGTTCTTGTAACTTTTTGGTCCAAACTTGATCTCAAGGTTTTCCACATATTCTCAAGTGTCTAACGATGGAAGATTATCCATTGGTTCATTTTAGAAGGTTCTCAATTGATCAGTTGCTTGAGAATCAATCAGATTGGGAAAAAAGTCAATTATGCAGAAGAAAAGTAAACTCCTGATTTTTTAAGGTCAAATTCATGTCCCTCAAGCCAAATAGGTTTAATGGTGCATATTTGATCAAGAAATGTCAAGAGATTCATCAAAAATCAAGAAATGTACAAAGTTTCCAAATTTAGAAATTTAGGGTTTCCAAAAATGGTAAGTTTTGTCAAGTTTGACACCCTTCTTTGAGGCTCTCTTTCTTCATATACAAGCTTCAACTAAAGAATCCCCAAGCCCCAAAAGTAAGTTCACATCCTGAGCTTCAAATCCATAGCAAGAACATCTCCATTGGATTAAAATTGAGAGAGTTATGATCAATCAAAGTTGCGGATTTCCAAAGCAACTTGGTCAGGCAAGACAAGTCATGGGCGAGCCAGCAGGCCTGCAAATGATCAAACACCTTGTGTGCATGTTTTTTTCCAACTTCCAAGCCAATTATCTCAATGATGCAAGCTTCAAATGAAAAAATGTTGAACATCAAACTTGTTCCTCTTGACATCCTCTACAACTTTCATGTTTGGTAATTTTTCATATGATCAACCTATGAAGAGTTATGAAGGATTAAAGTGAGGTTCTCAAACTGAATCTTTCATAGGCCCATGGTGCCATGCGTACACACTTTTCCTTGCCCAAGAAACCAATTTTGATCAAGTGATTTCCATCTCACTTTTGAGTGTGTTAAAGGTTCCCATTCCATTTGATATGAACATAAACGTTGTTCTATCTAGTGAGCTCTTTCCATTGACTTCAAAACCACATCATTTCATACATCATACGTGAAGTATTCTTCCAAAAAAGATCATCATTTCCATTATGCATTTCCTGACCAAGCATGGAGACATTACATTGTTTGAATCATATTTACACGCATACACTCCACATACACATCACATACATTACCTCTTAGGGACACACCAAATTCTTACATTCATTCATACATGTATGACCATGCATGAAATATGTATGATTTCAAAAGCAAAACTTAGAAAACAAGTTATGTTGCTGCAACCTCATACACATCAACATCATTATCACCATTAATCATTAAACATCACCGTAACTACCATGAGCCTCCCCATACACATGATCACAAGCACACAAATTTCCCCCTCTTATTTTTCAAATTTTCTCACCCCACCCTTGCATAGCTCAGCTCACCACATTTAACCTTGGTTCTAACTGTTAACCAAGGTGGTTAGCAGTTAACCATGGGTATAAAGCCATTCTCCAACTGATTTTGAAACTAAATTCATCATTTCACAATTTTTACACTTTTCACTCTCAAATGTTTTCTCTGAGCTCTCTCATTCTCGAAGCATCCATATTGTTGCTCCCGAGATTTCCATCCTGGTACAGACGCGAAAGTGGTGCAGAAAAGGAAGAGTCGCCAGCCAGGAATTTTTATCCCAAAGGAAGGGTAATGCTGCACAAATCCGGAAGAAGGAGAAAGATGGGTCTCGTGAACCAAAGAGAAAGGGTAAGGGAGTCAGTTACGAAATGGAAAGGTATTAGCACCCCAGATTTTCCGTCGTACCCGACAGGATCCACGCTTGCTAGCACTGTTTTAAAGGTGTCGCTCCCTAGATTTCCATCCTAGTACAAACGCGAAAGTGCGCGGAAAAGAATAGAGTCGCCAGCCAGGCATTTTTATCCCGAAGAGATAGGAATGGTAATGTTGCACAAACCAGAAGAAAGAAGAGGAAGGACACGGGTCCTGTGAACCAAAGAGACTGAGTTCGGGAGTCGGTTACGACCTGGGAAGGTATTAGCACCCAGATCGTCCTCCATACCCGACGGGATCCACGCTTGCAAAGAAAATGTTTCAAAGGGTGAGGGTATGAAAGCTGCTGCAAAAGAAAAGAAACTGGAACTGGAAAAGAAAACTGAGAAAGGAACTGAATGAGAAAACAAAGAGAAAAAATGTAGGGAAAATAAATATTATGCTTGAACGGGCCCTACTCCGCTGCCTACGTACCTCATCAGGACAATGAGGATCAGAGATGCCGTAGTTCCCCTAACTAGGGGTAGAAAAGAAATTTCATGTGAATTAAAGCTTGAACTGCCTATGCCATTGCTCAGGTGTTGCAGACTCGGACGATGAGTGCGTAACCGTCTTGCAAAATGACAAGTAGGAGCAAGTTCGCGTACGGAGCGAAGAAGATGAGAAAAGAATTCCCGAAGGAAAGACGCTTATTGTTTGTTTGTGTTTTTTAGAAGCTTTTTATGAGTGGAGTTTGCATAGGTAAGTGTACCTAAGTCTTACTCACTGGGATGTGTACGTCTCACATCATCCCGAAATGGAATGCGCAAGAGGCACACCTATCTATGGAGGAAATCCTCAAAGCTAGTCCCACAAGTGAAGGCTCAGACACACTGACCTATTAACATCTATTAAGTGTTTTTCTGATTTTGGTTAAGAAGTGTTTTTTAGCTTTTCTTTGTGAATTAATCTCATGCTAAGACCTATCCACCACGAGGGAAAACTTACACCTCGCCCCGAAACGGAACGCGTGCAAGTATCTCATAGCAAAGTCTCATGTCACATGAAAGCACTCACCATTTATTAAGTGAATTAGAATTAAGTTTGAAGATGAGAAGAGAAAGCACCAAAGGATCACAAAGGTAAAATTCTAAGGGGAGACTAAAGAATCCTAAGTGTTGTCATGCATGGATATCCTAAGGTTAGTGTGGTTTTCTATCCTAAAGAAGAAAGAAAGAAGAAGAGAAGAAGAAGAAAGAAGAAGAGGGATGAGTAAGGCCTAAGCCCAACAAACAAAGGGTTAGCAGAAGTAAGAATAATAAGAGAAGAGATGAGATTTGGAGATGTGGGAATCACTTCCACACCTCTCACTTACCATAGCCCCTGAAAAGGTTAGCACAAGCACAAAGGTAAAGCAAAATGAATATAATGACATGCCAACATCATACAAACAGAAGTGAAGTCATACATACATAAACTCAATGCAAATGCAAGCCACCAGAATGAGAGAAGAAGCATGCAAGTCAATATGAGGCAACATGAAGCACATGGCAAGACAAAGTAAACTTAAGGAGATGCAAAGCAAAAATGCACAAAACAAAAACTCAAGGCCCAAGACCAGAACTACATCAAGCTAAAGAAATGCTTAAGAAGCAAAGGAGATGAGGAGAATAGAAGCACAATACCAAACAATCACAAAATGGAAGGAAAGAAGTAAAGAGATGAGGTGAATACACATAAGAAAGAAAGAAACTTAAAAGGTAAGCCAATCACAAAACTTTCAAGACATAAACCCTAAACCAAGACCAGAGTGATGTCAATACCCTAAGGAGACCCCAAATGAGAAGAAGAAGTTGGCACAAGTGCCCTTCTAAGATAAAGAGAGAGCTTATGACCAAAAAGGAGCAAAATGGGACAAGTTAAGAAACAGAAATTCAAATCACATCAACAATGCAACCAAAAATTCCACAACTTAGGACAAATGATCTTCAAACATGATATAACAATGAGCCAAAAGGATTGGAAGAAATTCAGAAGCTAGATAAGTCAAATGAAGGCATAAACATGAACTAGGGTTAAGAAACTTCAATGACAAGGCAAGGATCAAAACCAAATGAAAAAATTTCTAAAAATCAGAGCAAAAATCACACATGAAGTAAATCCTCTTATGAATCCAGAGCAAAAGGAACCAACACAAAACTCAAAAAGATGAACACTATGGAAATTGGATAAGGCAGGATGCTTGAAAAGGAATTAAAAAGAATTAATCAAGATGAACAATTAATTGACACGTGGATATTAGAAATAAATGGAAAAGAAAAATATGGAAAATTAGAGAAAACTAAAATGAACATTCAAGAATTAATTCAGAATTTTCTAAGACTTGGAAGTGATTTTAATAATTGAAAATCAAAATGGTATGAAAATGAAATAAAGAAAAAGAAATAAAAATGAAGAACAAAGCTGGGGGTGAGAATAGAAGGAAATACAATTCAAATGAATTGAGCCCAGAAAACAGGGGGTGCGAATATCAGGCAAGGCCCATTGGTCTGCGCAAGTGTATGAAAATAAGGTGGAAATTCAGAGGAAAAAATAAGGAAAAAACAAAGGACATCCGATGAAACCAGCGCATTTTATGGATCCTTCATTAATTGACGTGTCCATTTGGTTGGATGAGGAGTGAGGGATCATGAGAGTTATGGTGTGGTGAATAACACAAGGGACATTCAGAAACAAAAATACACAAGCCAGTGCACGTGAATGGGAGGCTTCTCATTAAATGAGGTGGCATGATCTGGTGCGTGGAGATGGACAGATCCAAGGGCAGAGGACTCGTCTTCAAGCTCAGAAACCCTAGAACAACATTCCCAGATTCCGGTGAACGGAGCTAGGGCTCCGGCACAGGAAATTGCATAGTATGAACAAACATTGATGAAAATGAATAAAAATCTCCAGATTGACTAATTGGACCATGCTGAGTTCAAATATGGTACTGAAAAGTTCAATAGATCAAAGAATCTCCTGGATCGAGCACAAACAGTTTGAACCATAAAAATTCAAATTCAAATATCCAGCTCATTAGTGCACCAATTTTGAAACTAAGACTAGCAGAATGATCAGTGAAGCAAGAGGATTATAATGCACACAATCAATTTCATTTTCAGATCTGAAGATTTGGAAGTTACCTAAACTTGCAGATCTTGAGAAAGCTTGTTAGAAGCCAAGATAAAGAAGCCAATCCACTCCAAATGCACTCTAGTTGCAAAATAAATGCAACTAGAGTCTTGAATCTTGCTGGATCTGAGGATTTGCAACCAACTTCCCTGAAATGGCAAGGTGATGAAACTTCAGAGATAGCTTGCACAATGGTGAGATATATGACCCTGAGCTCCCAAGGATGTAGGATCTGTGATTTGTTTTTGGAGAGAGCAAGTGTGTGAAGAGATTTGAGAGAAAATGCAAATTGTGCAAGAACTTGGAAACTGATAAATGAGAGTGAACTCCTTTACTCTAAAACCCTAATTCTCTTTTATATGGTGTCATAAATTAGTGCTGAAGAGATGAGATGATTTGCACGTGAGAATGAAAAGTTTGAGTGAATTTGCAAATTTTGCAATTTTGTGATGAGAGCATGTAAACCTCATGCATTCCTTTGCCTTCTTCCCATGTGCACTCACCGTCCAGCCCTTGATTTGAATCCAACAGATCTTGGCCCTTAGATGAAGTTGTCACACTCTTTTCATGTTCATGCACAAATTGCACTTTTTTGAATAACATTCTCACTTGGCACGAATTTGATGTATTACCTTGAGCAAAGTATGCCAAATGCATTGTATTTTAACATTGTGAACTTATTTGATACATTCCAACACTAAAAATTAAGTTTCATGACATTTGGCTCTTGGTGCATAAATGAAAATCAACTTTTGCCCTAACTTCTCAACCAAGGATGCTATGAAAAAGTACTTGTAATTTTTGAAAATGGGAGGCCTTAGTCTCCAAATTTCATCTTTGACTTTGGTCCATTTGAAGAATTTTTCATTAAGTTATCCTCACTTGAATTTTAGGGCAAAACTTGCCAAAAATGGCATTTTCTCAAAACCAACTTTGCACCAATTTTGCAAAACACCTCAAAACCTCATGATTCTTGAACTTTGAACTTGCAAAACCTCTTATAACATTGTAAGAACATCCCTTGGCTAGAAAAAAATGGATTGGCCCCCTTGAAATCACACAGTTGACTTTTTTAAGGCACAGTTGACCAGTTTCTTCATCTACAAGCAACTGAAGAAATTCTTGACTTCCACAAGGAATTTTCTCACCAAAATTGGTACCTAGGATCCTATTAACATATAAAAGACTTTGCCCAAATGAAATGGCCAAAGTTTTGAGGTTTTCATGCTTGAATCTCAAACCCTAGTTTAGAACCATTGTGTAGGAGCTTTGCCCTAGCCTGGATTCCCTGATGATCTTCCAACCTTCTGAGCTTTTATAAATAAACTTGAACTTGTAAATGAAATGTAGACTCCTCATGGGACTTGTAAAAATCCATTGGGCCCCTTGTCATGGCTTGTGATGCTTCAATAACCTCCACAGATGGTCATATGCCTAATGCTAGGTCATGAGAAATGTTATGCCTCATCTTTCCATGCTAGGATGCTAAGAATATGATATGTTCATGATGAATATGATGTGACATGATGCTTAAAATGAAAAGGGAAAATTTGGGGTGTTACAGCTGCCCCTATTCAAACAACTGTTAATCTGAAAAAGACGGTAGCACGATCTATCGAACGTTCAAGATAAACTGTGGTTGAATACCAAGAAGACCTGAAATTTGCACTCTGACGAAAAATGCAAAACTGGGAAATAAATCTAATCAAATGAAGCTTTGGTGACTGAAGCGGAGAAAAAGCATACGAGCTCCTTCCAAGTTGAAACTGTTATCTGGGATAAGAATACTTTGACAGACGAGTCTTATTCGAACAATCCTGTTACGCCAGGAGATGGACATACGAGTCCTCACTGCAAAAACATATGACTTGAGACAGACGAATCTCCTTCGGATATACCTGTTACGCCAGGACCGGTGATGTACTTAAGTCTGTGGGATAGACATGCATAATCAAGGTAGACGAACCCTCCCCATATATTATCCGTGGATATATGGTATAAGACAGACGAGTCTTCTTCGAGCAAACCTGTTACGACAGGTGCAACATTAATAATTAGTGCTTGAGACAAACGAGCCTCCTTCGGATAATCCTGTTACGCCAGGACCGGTAACCATTTTGACATTTATTCCCACCGTCAGGACTTTAAACCTCTTCAATACAGACGAGTATTGGATGATCATCAAGATAACACAGACGAGTGCCAAAAGTCAATGATACAGACGAGTATCAGACGATGATCTAAGAAACACAGACAAGCGCTTCAGGGAATGATACAGACGAGTATCCACTGCTTGTACAAACGAATACCAGAAATTTAAACACAGACGAGCATTTGGAGTAGCAATGCAGACGAGCTTCAAACAGATATTACATCTCAAAACACCGACGAGTGTTGGAAATTGCAGACGAGCAACAACAAAGTATCCATATACCAAGCACAGACGAGTGCTGAAAATTGTAGACGAGCAATATCAAGGTAATCATGGGCCACTGATAGGGAAAGCAAACGAGCACTACCAAATTGATAACACATATGAGTGTTGAGAAATACAGACGAGCAGCAATAGAGTACGAACACAGACGAGTGCTGGAAAGGTGCAGACGAGCAACAAACAAATGCCTGACTGTATCATCACATTGACCAAAATAATGGCAGCTTCGCTGGGGAATATTTCACTGATGGGAGTGAAAATCAAATATGAACTCTATGGGGAAGGATCATCTTCAGACTTGGCTGGGAAAGATGCTTCAACAATGCTCTAGATGGGGAGAGAATTTTGCTAATTCTAAGCTCTGTGGGGACGTCAGGCATTCAGCTTCCTGCTGGGCATACTCCACTGGGGAATAATAAACTACTTGGGCTACCTGCCAAGACTTAGTTGGGGAAAATCTGCTTGGGAGAATGTGACGCCATCCTGCAACCTGCAACAACAGAAAACATATATGTGCCCCGGGGACTTGCATGGTATGATCTGTTCTTCCATCGTCACTCGACACTCAAAGAGGGTTTCAAATGTTTCCCTGCAATGTCATTTTTCTTTCAAATTATCACCATGTTTAAATGCAATGCTATTTTTGCCAAAAATTCGGGACATTTTGCAAACAAAAATAAACACAACACAACTTTTTGACTGAATATTCTTTTTATTGAAAGGCCTCTGAATAGGCAAATATTTACATCAGGAAGCAACCACCTGGAAAGAGGTAGCCACCATAAAATTGAGAAAATAAACTATCCTAATGGCAATGGGCACGACATCCTAATGAGTTCCCTTTCTGATATGACCAACATGTCTTTAAAACTCTCCATTCTTTCCTTTGCTTTCTGAGAAGATGAGGGGATTGATTCCTATCCTTCTAATATTGTCAAGTTGTACGAAATGATGATGTGGTTCAGATTACTCGGATCGCAGCAGTTCGCTTATTCCCTTGTTTTGCGTGGATCGCCCTTTCGGGTTTTCAATCCACCGGGATACCCTTTTTTGCCTGAGCTGTCCAATGTGGCTTTTCAACTCAGCGGGTGTACATTTTTATTTATTTATTTTCCCTAACTTTTGCCCGAGCTTTTTATTCTGTTTTTAGCTCGCCGGGATGCCCTTTTCTTGCCTGGACTTTAATTCTATTTTTGTGTCCAGCGGGTCTCTTTATGCGAAGTATTTTTTAACTGCGTCCGAGTTAACAGGGGACTGGAAATCATCTCCATCCATAGTGGTGAGCATCAGTGCTCCTCCCGAGAAAACTTTCTTCACTATGAATGGTCCTTCGTAATTTGGGGTCCACTTGCCCCTGTGATCTGAACCTGGAGGAACAATCCTCTTCAGCACAAGCTCTCCCACTTTATACTCCCGAGTACGTACTCGTTGGTCGAATGCTCGCTTCACTCTCCTCTGATAAAGCTGACCATGACAGATAGCCGCTAATCTCTTTTCTCAATTAAGCATAGCTGATTGTAACAAGCACGCACCCATTCAGCCTCATCAAGCTTCACATCCATCATCACACGCAATGAAGGAATCTCTACTTCCACAGGCAGGACTGCTTCAATACCATATACCAGAGATAAGGGAGTTGCCCCAGTTGACATCCTGACTGACGTTTGGTACCCATGCAGCGCAAACGGTAACATCTCATGCCAATCTTTATAAGTGACAACCATCTTCTGCACAATCTTCTTGATATTCTTGTTTGCTGCCGCTACCGCACCATTCATTTTTGGTCGATAAGGAGAAGAATTGTGATGCTGAATCTTGAAGTCCCGACACAACTCTGCCATCATCTTATTGTTGAGGTTAGAACCATTGTCAGTAATGATCTTTTCGGGCACTCCGTATTTGCATATGATATCCCTTTTCAAAAATCTGGCTACCACTTGACGAGTGACATTGGCATAAGATGCTGCTTCAACCCACTTAGTGAAGTAATCAATCGCGACCAAGATGAAGCGATGACCATTTGAAGCAGTAGGCTCTATCTTCCCGATCATGTCAATGCCTCACATAGAAAAGGGCCAAGGAGATGACATGACGTTGAGCGGGCTTGGAGGGACATGCATTTTGTCTGCATAAATCTGGCACTTGTGGCATTTACGAGCGAATGAACAACAGTCTGCATCCATTTTCATCCAGTAATACCCCGATCTCAGCATTTTTTTAGCCATAGCATGCCCTCCTGCATGGGTACCGAAAGATCCTTCGTGGACTTCCTGCATTAACAGGCTTGCTTCGTGTCTATCCATGCATCTGAGCAAGACCATATCAAAGTTTCTCTTGTACAAAACTCCGTCAGTATTCAAGAATAAGCTAGTAGCAAGTCGCCTTAAGGTCTTCTTGTCATTGGAAGATGCCCCAGCTGGGTATTCTTGCTTTTCCAGGAATAACTTGATATCAAAATACCAAGGTTTCTCATCAGACACTACGTCTACAGAGAAGGCATGAGCTGGTGCGTCAAGCCTGGAGATGTCAATTCTGGGCACGTAATTCCAACACAAGACTTTGATAGACGAAGAAAGAGTGGCCAATGCGTCGGCAAATATATTTTCATCACGTGGTATGTACTGAAGCTTAACTGTCGTGAAGAATGTCAACAGTTTTCTAGCATAATCCCTGTAAGGAATTAGATGCTCTTGATGCGTATACCACTTGCCGGTAACTTGGTTAATGACGAGGGCTGAATCTCTGAATATATCTAGGTTCTTAATCCGAAGATTAATAGCCTCCTCTATTCCCATTATGCATGCCTCGTATTCCGCTTCATTGTTGGTGCAGCCAAAAGTAATTCTAGTAGCGAAGGGAAAGTGAACACCTTCGGGAGTGATAAGAATGGCACCAACTCCACGTCCATTGATATTGACTGCCCCATCAAACATCAACTTCCATTTGGATTCAGGGTCTGGCCCCTCCTCCGGAAGTGGTTCCTCGCAATCGTTTGCTTTGAGGTATATGATGTCCTCATCAGGGAAATCAAACTTCATTGGCTGGTAATCATCTTCAAGAGGTTGTTGTGCAAGGTAATTCTACAATACACTTCCCTTGATGGCTTTCTGAGAAGTATATTGGATGTCATATTCTGTTAAGATCATTTTCCACCTAGCAACCCTTCCGGTTAACGTTGGTTTCTCAAAGATGTACTTGACATGATCCATTTTGGAAATTAGCAGTGTGGTATGAGTCAACATGTACTGTCTCAGTCGGCGAGCAGCCCATACGAAAGCGCAACAAGTTTTCTCGAGCAGTGAGTAACGGGATTCACAGTCGGTAAACTTTTTGCTAAGGTAATAAATAGCGTACTCTTTTCGATCAGACTCGTCATGTTGGCCTAGAACACACCCCATTGACCCTTCTAGCACAGTAAAGTACATGATTAAAGGTCTTCCTTCCACTGGAGGCATTAGAATTGGAGGCTCCTGCAAATATCCTTTTATCTTGTCGAAAGCTCTTTGGCAATCTTCATTCCACCTGACCGTTTGCTCTTTTCTTAGCAATTTGAATATTGGTTCGCACGTGGCAGTTAGATGAGATATGAACCGTGAAATGTAGTTCAACCTCCCTAAAAACCCGCGCACTTCTTTTTCTGTTCTCAGTGCAGGCATCTTGAATTGCTTTTACCTTTGCAGGATCTTCCTCAATTCCTTTCTGACTAACAATGAAACCCAGCAGTTTCTCGGAACGCCCTCCGTAAGTGCACTTGTTTGGATTCAACCTCAGCTTGTATTTTATCAGTCTGTCAAACAGCTTCTTAAGGTTGACCAAATGCTCTTCTTCGTCTCGGGACTTAGCAATCATATCGTCCACATAACACTCTATCTCCTTGTGTATCATGTCGTGGAACAATGTGACCATAGCCCGCTGATAAGTTGCCCCAACGTTCTTCAAACCAAAGGGCATGACCTTGTAGCAGAATGTACCCCACGGGGTAATGAATGTTGTTTTTTCCATGTCTTCCGGCGCCATCTTAATCTGATTATATCCGGAGAAGCTATCCATGAAGGAAAATACCAAGAATTGAGCAGTGTTATCTACCAACACATCGATGTGAGGTAATGGAAAGTCATCTTTTGGGCTCGCCCTATTCAAATCCCGGTAGTCGACGCACATCCGGACCTTGCCGTCCTTCTTTGGTACAGGTACAACGTTAGCTACCCAAGGTGGGTAACTAGTTACGACAAGGAAACCGGCATCCCATTGCTTATGAACCTCCTCTTTAATCTTCATCGCCATGTCAGGACGAGTTCTTCTCAACTTCTGTTTCACAGGAGGACAATCTTCTCTCAATGGTAGCTTATGCACAATGATGTCGGTATCCAACCCTGCCATATCTTGATACGACCAGGCAAAGATATCCACATACTCACGCAGCATACTGATCAGCTCTTTCTTTACTTTGGTCTGCAGACTGGCCCAAATTTTGATCTCTTTCTTCGCATCTTCATTGCCGATGTTGATGATCTCAATTTCTTCCTGATGAGGCTGAATAACTCGTTCCTCTTGTTTCAACAATCTGACCAATTCTTCAGGGAGTTCACAGTCTTCCTCAACCCCTTCATCAGCTTGGTAGACAGGATTGTCAAAGTCATGCATGGTCATAGCAGGAATGTTATCAATGGAATCCGGATGATCAACATTGCACAGATGATGTGCTTATTTCAGAATCTGCTTATTTTTAAAAGAGACGCCAACACAAAAACAAAAAGGAAAAACACATTGCCATTTTTATATTTTTTTGTGAAAAATTTAAAACAAAAGAAAGAGAACACAATTTGTCTGAAAATGTCCTTTATTTCATGGTAAAATAAGTGCATAACAAACATGGTGGCCTAATACAATGGATCCTAGCATCTTGGGCAGAATGCTGGATTTGACAATGCAACATGATAAGAAAAGGAAACAAATAAATTACTCTGAGTGCCAGGTAACTTGGACAATGTCTTCAGCAAACCAGTTCTTCATCTCCTCTCCGGGAACACATGGATGAATCCAGTTGTCCTAGTCACTATCACTATCTCCATCTTCATTAGTTGTACAACTTTGGTTGCGGTCGAGCATCCCAGTGCTTGTAAAAGTAATGGATTTACCACTTGGAGTAGATCCCCCAGGCTGATAACCCAAACCAAACTTGTCGTCTTTCTTTTCCAATTCCAGCAATTTGCCCCAGCCTTGGGCGCTTCCTGACTGAACCACCTCCTTTTCCTGCTTGTAGGAGTGAATGGAGGTACCTTCTTTCTCACTGCTTCTCTCTATAGGAGTCAAGTTGCTGACATTAACTGCTTCAAAGGCTTAAGACAGAGTCTCATGGATCTCTCCATCCATCTCTACATATTTGAACGTTGATAAATGGCTCACAAAGAAGTCTTCCTCTCCGCACACTGTGATTACTTGGCCATCAACCACATATTTGAGCTTTTGATGCAGAGTGGATGTTACAGCTCCGGCAGCATGAATCCATGGGCGTCCCAACAAGCAGCTGTACGCGGGCTGAATGTCCATGACATTGAAGATGCTTTTGAATATTTGAGAACCTATTTTCACGGGTAATTCAACTTCTCCAAACACTGACCTTCTGGACCCATCAAAAGCTTTGACAATCAAATCACCGGGCCTTAGGACGATACCATCAACATTGAGCTTCATTAATGCTTTCTTCGGAAGTACATTAAGAGAAGAGCCTGTGTTGACAAGGACATGCGACAAAAAAGAACCCTTGCACTCCATAGTAATATGTAGTGCTTTGTTATGGTTACGGCCCTCTGACGTAAGGTCTCTGTCTGTAAAGCCCAGCCCATGGCTTGCATTCACACTGCCCACTACAACTTCCAGTTGATTAACAATGATTTCTTGAGGAACATACGCCATCTGCAGCACTTTCAGCAAGGCCTCTCTATGTGCCGGAGAACATATCAACAAAGACAAAATGGATATCTTGGAAGGTGTCTGGCTCAACTGTTCGACCACCTTATAATCACTCTTTTTAATTATGCGCATAAATTCCTCGACCTCCTTCTCAAAGGTACCCTGTCCAGCAGCAGGAGTTGTTGTCTTATCAGTCACAACTTGCTTTCCTTTAGCCTTTGCCGAAGCCTCAGCCTCAGGATCTCCTCTCAGAACTGGGGGAGCAAATAGACGACCACTTCTCGTAAAACCTCCAACCCCTCCGACGTTCACTACAGTCGGGCCAACAGCAACTGACTTACTCTCCACTTTCTGTCCAGCCACGTACACATCTGAGTCGTAATTCCATGGAATGGCTCTATCATCTGTATAAGGAACAGGCCCAGGCACGGTGATAGTCACAGGACTAACTTCAGGAGCATAAATGGTCACCGGCTCTCTTCTAACAGGCATCTCAGCTTCATCATAGAATATGGTTATAGTGGACACATCATCAACTTCATTATCAACCTTGTTAAACTG
This sequence comes from Lathyrus aphaca, assembly GCA_963966055.1. Classification (NCBI taxonomy): domain Eukaryota; kingdom Viridiplantae; phylum Streptophyta; class Magnoliopsida; order Fabales; family Fabaceae; genus Lathyrus; species Lathyrus aphaca. The sequence continues at coordinate 225,123,973 of OZ014523.1, read as the reverse complement.
CAAAGATCCTTCATCAATCAAATCCTGCAACCCCATCTTCAGGTCTCCACACCCGTTCTCTGAATTCATACATTTCTCACAATCAAAACTGCATCCCGGAAACACCTGACCTTTCAACAATCTATTCTTCACTACCAATAGCAGAGTCTTCACTTCTTCTATGCTCAGAACCAGACTTAACTTCTCACCACCCTCAACAGCATTTATTCTAGCCCCTCCGTGATTTAGAATAGGGTTTGAAGTAACATTCGGGGGTGGTGCAAAGTTAATCGCCTTGGAGTCAATCAGATCTTGAACTTTGTGCTGTAGCGCCCTGCACTTCTCAGTTGAGTGCCCGAGTGCCCCTGAATGGAAAGCGCATCTAGCATTGACATCATACCCAACTGGAAGCTCTCCAGGTGGTGGTGGTGCCAAAGTTCTCAATTGTATCAAATTCAGGTCCATCAATCTTGGTATCAAAACAACATATGTCATGGGGATTTCCTCAAGCACCCTATTAGCCGGGCGAGTCTGCCTTGGCTGATAAGGTCTTTGTTGATAGTTGTTACGTTGTGGCTGCTGTTGTTGCTGTTGTTGTTGAGGTTGTACCTGCTGCACAGGGCTGGAAGGGATTGTGACAGCTGCCACTTGCTCGTATGACCTTCTATATCCTCGACCCCGTCCTCTGCCAAACACAACATTGGTCTCACCTTCCCTCCTTCTCGGGGGTCCGCTGAAAGTTTTTCTTGCTCCACTCGAGCTGCTCGCACTTGTATCCTGAATCTTTCCCATCTTTAACAAAGTCTCGACCCTCTCTCCAGCAATTACTATATCATTGAACTTTGTAACTGAACAAGACGCCAATCTTTCGATAAACACCCCTTGCAATGTCCCCATAAACATATCAGCCATCTCATTCTCCAGCAGTGGTGGTTGCACTCTGGCAGCGAGCTAACACTACCTTTGAGCATATTCTTTGAAACCCTCCTTAGCAGTTTGAGACATGTGTTGCAATTGAGTGCGATTTGGAGCCATGTCCAAATTATACTGGTATTGTCTCACGAAAGCCTCTGCCAGGTCCTTCCAGCTCTTAATGTTGACTCTGCTTAGCTTCATATACCATTCCAAAGAGGCCCCAACCAGGCTGTCCTGGAAATAGTACATCCATAGCTTTTCATCATCAATGTGGGCAGCAATCCTTCCTACAAAGGACTGAAGATGAGACTTTGGGCATGTTGTGCCGTTGTATTTCTCAAAAGTTGGGACCTTGAACTTGTAAGAGATTCTAACCCCTGGAACCAAGCCCAAGTCAGCAATGTCGAACCCCAAAGAATTCTGGGATTGAATAGCCCTAATCTGTTCTGCCATCTCCTCTAACTTCCTGTTCATTTCAGCCCCCTGGCCTTCAGTTTCGTCCAGCAACGTAAACTGCTCGTCTTGACCGTCCATCTGTACATTGTTCAGTCCATCATTGATTATGGTAACCCCTGGATGTGTTACAGGGATTTCGACCTGACGGGCGCCCGCACCGTTACAATTACCTCCATCAGCGGTACCGTTGTTCCTGGCTTGACCATTTTCAACCAACTCACTCAGACGTTCCTGATTCTGACCCATTCCTGCCATAAGGGTCATAAAATTGTCCATCCTCAACCTCAAGTCATCTAAATCAGCTTGCATTTGATCAATGGCTCTCTCTCTGTTGACCTTTGTGGGATATCTGTGTGCGATTGGCTGTTCTCGAACTTTCCTGGGAGCTATAGTGCCTGAAAAAGAAAAGACATTAGGAACTGGTGGCCATACCTGCAAAACAAGGAAACAGGTGATATGTATGCAATGCAGTTGTTTATGTTTTCAATCCCAGGTCATTCATGCCCCTGTTCCGGTATTTAGCAAAGAAAACCAGATGGATACTGATCCTCGACTTTCAGAAACTTTCGCACCGAAACCACATTGAAACCATAACAACACGCATAGAAAAAAAGGTGAACTGAGAAACTTCATAACATAAATCAGCCTATTAGGCACAAACAACAGAATTCCCCACAGGGTACAAGTTCCTAAGAAGAAAAGCAAACAACCAGGATTCCTACAACATGCCTGTAGGTATTCCAAATACAAGGGAAACAAACTAAGAAGCAAGACCACTGCCTGAGGACCCTGAACCTCCCTCACTAAGCCCCAACTCAGACCTAGCCTTCTTGACTCCAGCCATCAACTTGAGGTCTTCAATCTCTTTAAGTGCTGCTTCTAAGGCCTGCTGACTATCTGCTAGCTGCTGAGTCTTCTCCCTTCGAATCTGGTGGGCTTGTTCCACTCCTTCCTTCTTGAAAGTCATTTGCACTTCAAAAAATTCTTCTTTTTCTTTATATCTCATCAACTCCTACTCTCTCTGTCCCTGCAACCAGACAATAGACTGACGAGCTTCCTTGAGAGTTTTCAAAGTCTTTTTGCGTTCATCTTCTCTTTTTGCTTCCATCATACCCAACCTGTGAAAGTGAGCTTCCCTTCCAGCAAAGTCTTTCTCTTTAGCCTCCAAGGTGGTCTGCATCTTCAGCAATTTCTCTTCAGCTTCATTCTTGGCCCAGTTGGCAAGATGATACAGATTAACCATTTCAGTGTTCTCCATCCTGACTTCATGCAGCCGGGCTTCCAACTTCTTAAACTCTTCTAAAGACACAGTATCATTAGACTCAGCAGCTGGAGGAACTGGAGGTGAAAATGGCAGCAATACCCTTCTGGCTCTGTCTTTCAACCAAGCTTCATACTTCGGGAAGGTCTGATTGTTGCACTTTCTGTCGCTCCCACCAAATGACACCAAGGTCAGATGGGGTACAGATGCGAACGGTCGGCGAAGAGGAGAGAACACACAAGGGTGAACTCAGAAAGACAAGAGTCGCCAGCTAGGCATTTTTATCCCGGGGGGAAGGTAATGCTGCATAAACCTAAGAAAAGATATGGATAAAACGGTCGTGAACCAGAGAAACTGAGAAAGGGGGTTGGTTACAACCTGGGAAGGTATTAGCACCCAGATTATCCGTCATACTCGACGGGATCCACGCTTAAAAGATTTGTGTTTAAAAGGGGTAGTGTCAGTGCAATTTGTGTATCAAAGCTGGAAAGAATGCAAGTGTCAGTGCAAAAGAAAGTGAAGTACATAAGAGAAGTGTCAGTGTAAGAACAGGAGTATGAAGCTCAAGACTATAAGGCTTAAAGAATGATGCTGGAAGGAGGGGGAATATACAGAGACTTTTGTTCGATAACTGTTAAGTTATGCCTACATATCCTCTCGTGCAATGAGGAAGTCAGAACACCGTAGTTCGACTCAAAGAGACTAAAAGATAAATTGACTTGTGAACTGCTTACTGGTCTATGCTCAAGTGTATGACCTGTCTGGCTCAGGTGCTAACTATCTTGCATTAGACGGAAGAAGCAAATTCTCGTTTGTGAATGAATGAGGTGAGAAAAGAATCCCGGAGGAGACGATTATTGTTTGTTTTTGTGTTTTCAATCTTTTATTGCTTTTGGATTTGTCATAAGTTAATGAGCTTAAGCCTAAACCAAGGGTTAGTAAACTCATCACATCCTCCCTCTGATTAGGGGTAATGAGAATACCTTAAGTATGAAGTAAACACCTCACACTTAATCACCATGATGTAGGATTAAGATCATTAACCCACTTGTGATTATTTAAATGTTTTTGGAGTTTTTGTTTAGTGTTAGGTAATGAGTTTAAGCCATAATCAAAGATTTAATGGACTCATTACACCATCCTAATAGAAGTATAATAGATGAGAACATTTAAGTTGAGGAAGGCTCCTCAACTTAATCCATGATTAGGGATTAACCTCATGATCTAACAAAGCCTTTATTAAAGTGGATTTTAGTTAATGATAAGATTAAGAAATGGATTTTTATGGTTTGTAAGACAACTTGAGGGGGACTCGTCCATTAACACTAGGGTTAGTCCTTCTTAACCAATTAAGGAAGAATTAGAACCCTAATGCAAGGCCCAAGTTACAAGCTTGATGTCTTAGTGATTATTATGTGAATTGATTAAAGGAGTTAAACACATTAAGGGTTTAACAGTTAGGATTAAAGTTATACACTCCATCCTAATAGAAGGATACAGGCATAACCCTAATCACAAAGCCTTAAAACCTTTAAGGTTTAGTCCTTGATTAAGAGATGAGAAGAGAAGACACAAAGATGACACAAAGGTAAAACTAATGGGGGACTAATCAAACCCTAATTATTATCATACTTGGAAATCCTAGGGTTTCTGAGGCTTAAGAAAGAAAGAGATCTTCAAGGGCCACCAAGGAGAGAAGCAGATAAAAGGAGAAAGAAACAGAGAGAAGCAAGGCAACTTGCTTCACTTAAGAAGACAAGTTGCATGAAGGAAGAAGGTAAGAGATGAAATTAAAAATAAAAATTTAAATGATTTAAAAATGATTTTTAATGCAAAAAATGAAAATAAAAATATTTTTGGGTTCTGAAAATTAATGAAATGTTTGACAAAAAATTTCAGAATTTTTTAATATGTTTTGCTATTTTTAAAAATTCGTGAAAGTTAAATGAAAAAGAAATGAAATAAAATTAAAATAAAAGAAAGTATGCCAAAGGAGAGGTCCAGATTGAATCTGGGCTTGGGGTTGTTGACTTGGCGCGCAATCCTACGGCCCAAGTTCAAACCTGGCTAAACTTATTTAATATTTAATTAACCCTGGATTTAATTAATTAATGACTGATTAATGGCTAATGGGATGATCTGGGCCACACAAACACGCACGGGAAGGCAAATCCAAGGGTCTCAATTCAAAACTGGCCTAAACCCTAATTAGGGTTAATGACTTTCAGATGACCGGAACAGTGGTTCCGGTGATCTTCTCCGGCAAGCACAAACCCTAGTTTCCTCTACAGGTTACTAAACTTCAAATTCCTTCCACCAAAATGATCCTCTCATCAATCTAAACCTAAACCCTCAATCAAAATCCATTTATTTCACCTCACAAGCATGAATCGAAGCAAAATATAAAACACGGGCAGATGTTCAGAGTCATCATACATGCTGGTTTCACACCCATTTTCAAAAGTAAACACATATTCATGATCAGGAGAACACATAGTACCATAAAAGAACTTAAAAACTAGCTTCTGGGAAAAAAGTTCTTCATGTTACCTGAGATGAAGCCTCTCTGATTTTGAGCTTTCTGGACTTTTCCTTTGTGCAAGCCTGCTCCCCTGAACCTCCTGATGATGGAATGAAGCTTAAAAAACTTGGGGAGTGGCTGGTTTGAATGTTTCAACTCTGGTATAGCATAAATGGGAGTTTGTGTATGTGGGGATTCAAGCTGTTTCAGGGGGTTATTCTTGTTCTATGAGTGATTTGTGACTTGTTGGTGAAAGAAAAATGAAGGTTTGATGGCTGAGGAAGGAGTTTCGAAGAAGAAAAGTTTTGGACAAATTTTGTGCAAGCTGGATTGTGGGAGGTTTCTGGCTTGTGTGTGGCTTGCTTTATGATCCATAGCACTTCCCTAAACTATTGGAAGAGGTCTGAGGAAGTGACTTGCACTGTGGGAATGGCATGGGGCAATCGGCCAAAAAGTCAATGTTAGGTGTACTTGAGGCATGGGCTGTGGCAGAGGCTATTTTAGGGTTGATCTGGGCTCAGCTGCCTTCAAGGATGGCCATGGGATGAACTGATGTGAGCTGGAATGGATGAAGGGTGAGATCTCACATGTTTTGCAATTTTGCAACTTGTTACACTTTGTGATTTTTGGCCATGGACATGTGACATCTCTTGGCCAATATGCAGCAAAATACACCATACAATGTTGCTATGATACTTTGATAATGATTAGAGACCAAACAAAACCAAAGGAACCCTTCTTGCAAGATTTCCCTCTTTGTGATTTTCATAAAAAATGGTTTATGATACTTGGACATCAAGGCATGAAAATGAGAAATTTCTTGGGCCAATCTGAATTTTAGGCATTGAATTGTGTTTGTATAAAGATTAGAAGTCACTTTGAAGTCATAATTAGCCTTGGCATGAAGTTTTGCAACTTTCCTCTTTTGGTGCATAAGTGAAATTTCATGATTTTTTCCAACTTTGACAAGCCATAACTTTTGATCCATAATGAATTAGAATGAGTTCTTGTACTTTTTGAAAATGGGAGGATCCATTCTACAACTTTCATAACCAAAGTTTTCTCATTTGAAGCATTTTTGAATCAAAAAGAGGAGGTTGAAAAACTTTCCCAAAATGGCAAATTTACATTATAAGTCACTTTCCCAAAAAGGCAATTTTACAAATGGCTTGAAATCCTTCAATTTTGTGAGCTTCTAACATCTTATATGACCAAATAAAGATCATAAACATTCAAAATGATGGAGAACACCCTTTGGTTGGGTCACTGGGGGCCTCAGATGCCCTGATTTTGCACTGACTTGCTCAAAAAGTCACCTCTTGATCAGATGCCTTCCCCATTGAATTTCTTCATGAAAATTGATATGAATGATCCTCATAACATATAGAGACCAATATAAACAAGAATGACCAAAAAATTTGGAGTTATGGCCTCTGAAACCAAAACCCTAATTTTAGGTCATCTGTGCAGTTAAACCTGGCTCTGCTTCCATGCCTTTCTCAGTTCTTGTGATTCTTTGACTTTCTTGACTTTGTAAGGATATAATATGATGCTTGAACATACATGGACCCCTTTGAAGTGATTGATGACCTTTGGAGTGGCTCAAATAGCTCAGGGATGGCCCAGATCACAAACCCTAGATGCAGATGACTTTGAAACAATGCAGTGAAACAAAAGATGCAATATGAGATGCTAGGGTTGAACTTATGCACATGAAAATATCACAAGCCATGGTGAAAAGATTACAGCTGCCCCTATTCAAGCATGAGTTAGCTGTGCAGGATGTAAGCAACAGCTTAACAGTCAAACAAGATAACTTGTGGTTGAATACCAAAGACAGTCCAAAATTTGCACTCACAGAATGAAGAAGAAAAGGGATATAGATTGTAAAAGAAAATAAAGTATAATTATAAAGTGCGGGCGACGGAGGACGACCGTCGAGCAGAGGACGACTGCTGGGGATAAAACAATGACGGGGTCGGCCGACATGCTGGGGATATAAGAGATTATGATGGGGACGACCATCAAGTAAAGAAATAAGACTTTCTGGGGATTAAAGGTAAATGATGGGGACGACCATCGGGCTGAAGAAATAAATGATGAGGAACGGTCATCAAAGGTGAAGGACGATCACCTAGCAGGGGACGGCTGCTCTGTTGGGGATAAGATGAGGGACGGTCATCTATTGGTGAAGGACGATCACCTGGCAAGGTACGGTTGCCGAAAGTATCGCGACATAGGACGAATGCCGGATAAAAAGGTCGACGATAGGGACGGCCATCGGATAAGCATGATGAAGGACGATGATCAAGAGGTGAAGGACGATCACCTAGCAGGGTACGGCTGCTCTCAGGGTTTATCATGACATAGGATGAATGTCAGATAACAAGATCAACGATGGGGACGGCCATCGAATAAAATGATGAAGGACGATCATCAAGAGGTGAAGGACGATCACCTAGCAGGGGACGGCTGCTAAAAACATCACGACATAGGACGAATGTCGGATTAGGAGGGGTTCTAATGAATAGAGACTCCACTGGGGGTGATGAAGGACGATCATCAAAAAGGTGAAGGACGGTCACCTGGCAGGGGACGGCTGCAGAAAGGTATCATAACATAGGACGAATGTCAGATAGAAGGGAAATAATTCATCAGGATTTGTTGGGAATTCTTCTGGGGAATGGTAGACACAGACGAGCGTCTAAATTCAAGAAAATATAAGTGCTTGACACGGTGTATAGATTAAAGATGCGGACGAGCATCCTTAAGACTATGATACGGACGAGTATCAGTAGAAGCAAACGCTTGATGCATGTTCAGAGATGATGATACGGACGAGTATCAACTAGTTAACAAAGAACACGAACGAGTGTTGATTCTGAGGGGATTTAAGTGGTATATACAAGATACGGACGAGTATCTGTATGAGTGAGAAGTGATGATTGAGACACAGACGAGTGTTCAACTTGCTGTGGAGAGCACGACACGGACGGGAGTCGGAAAAAGTATATTATAAACAGGTATCTGGTTTACAAAGTGTTTAGGCAACTGTGCTGGGGACGGTGACACGGACGGGTGCCAGGGAATTGTATATATATGTTCACATGTGTTGTGAGTGCAAAGGGGACGCTTTGGCTTTCTGCTGAGGATATGACACAGACGAGTGTCAAGAAGTATCTATTTGCTTGGGCGATTTTATTGGGGAATGATGACACGGACGAGTGCCAAAAGGAGCATGTAACTGTGTAAAGGAAATGCTTTAATATTCTGTCGGGGAGCTCGAGAGGTATTTTGGTATTTACGAGTGTTCAGCTCGACACATGGCTTATGACTATGCAAATGTTTGATTTTTGCCGTAATGCTCCGTATTAGACGGAATGCTACGCTTTGGGGGAAAATATGATGCGAATGCTATGATTATGCAAAGATACCGATTCGGGATTCGGATCCCGTTACTGTGACGATTTCCGGCTGATCTTCTTGAAGTGATATCCCAGCTGGGGATGAGATCATTGGTAGTTTTGACATACATGACTCTGCATGGGGAAGTAGGTCATTGATAAACCTATCTTGGTAATGAGGGACCCAGCTGGGGTCCGTAGAAGCTTTCGTCACCCTGTTGTGAGATCTTCAGGCATTGCTCTTCTACATAGAGGCTGAAACTCTGCGGGGAGATGGTTCCTTGTCTGTCACTCGGATGGGGAAGAAGAAAGATCACTGAAAGATCCTCCTAGAGATTTCTGTGGGGATCCTGCTGAGGATGATACTTGATAACTCAGCTGGGGATATGAGCACCTTCTGGTACTGCTTTGAAGAAAATGTTGGAAAAGTGATGCCTGGCAACTCTGATGGGGAGAAAGCATCTCGGGTGCCGTTTGGAAGGTGTGCTAAGGAAATAATGATTTGGCAGCCTACTGGGGAGAGGCTTTCATGCCCCATGTTGTGCACTGAACACCTGCAATCCTGTATGACAAAGAAACGTACAGGTTCCCCGAGGTATCCCTTATTGGATTCCGTCATAGGAGTTTAGACACTCCCGGGAGCAAATATATTTTCTGTAAGCACGCATTTTTAGAAGGGAAGCATCTGTATTTATGCAATCAGTATCTTAAGGACATCGGACATTTTGCAAATGAAAAATAAAATGTACGAGACAAGATATGACTGAAAATTTGATTTTATTAATTTATGCGCCCTGAATTGGCGAGATACAGTCAAAGAAACGGATCCCCTGAAATGAGGAGATCGTTACAAATTGAGAAACAAAAAGACAGTGGCAATGTTGATGACGCTTCAAGGAGCTTCCCTTTTGCTATGACTTGTATGACTTTTGACGTTCTTCTCATCCTGCTTTTGAAGGAGGCTGATTATGACCGACGCTCGAACCTTTCGAAGCTTACCATGTTGTAAGTGATACAGACGAATTCAGAATGCAGTTGTTCGCTTATCCCCTTATTTTGCGTGGATCTCCCTTTTCGCGTTTTCAATCCACCGGGATACCCATTTTTGCCTGAGTTGTCCAATGTGGCTTTTCAGCTCACCGGGTGTACATCTTTTATTTATTTTCCCTTATTTTTGCCCGAGTCTTTTATTCTGTTTTTGACTCGCCGGGATGCCCTATTTTTGCCTGGACTTACATTCTGTTTTTATGTCCAGCGGGTCATTTATGCGAAATATTTTTTAACCTCATCTGAATTCACAGGGGACAGGAAGTCTTCACCATCCATAGTACTGAGCATCAGTGCTCCACCAGAGAAAACTTTCTTTACTATGAACGGACCATCATAATTCGGAGTCCACTTGCCCCTGTGGTCTGTATGAGGAGGGAGGAGTCTTTTCAGCACAAGATCTCCTACTTGGTACTCTCGAAGCCTGACTTTCTGATCAAAGGCTTTCTTCATTCTCTTCTGATATAACTGCCCATGACAGATTGCAGCTAATCTCTTTTCTTCAATCAGACTCAGTTGTTCGTATCGGGATCGGACCCATTCTGCTTCACTTAGTCTAAAATCCATTAGTACCCGTAAGGAGGGTAATTCAACTTCAACAGGTAGGACTGCCTCCATACCATACACAAGCTGATACGGTGTTGCCCCAGTGGATGTTCTGATTGACGTACGGTACCCATGCAAGGCAAATGGTAACATTTCATGCCAGTCTTTGTAGGTGACCACCATCTTCTGTACAATCTTCTTGATATTCTTGTTAGCTGCCTCTACAGAGCCATTCATCTTTGGCCTGTAAGGATAAGAATTGTGGTGTTGGATCTTGAAGTCCCGGCATAGTTCTGCCATCATTTTATTGTTCAAGTTGGAACCATTATCAATAATGATTCGCTCGGGCACTCCATACCAAAAAATGATGTCTCTTTTCAGAAATCGGGCTACCACTTGCCTGGTGACATTTGCATAGGAAGCTGCTTCAACCCACTTGGTAAAACAGTCAATGGCTACCAGGATGAATCTGTGGCCATTTGAAGCAGTCGGTTCAATCTTGCCAATCATATCAATGCCCCACATGGCAAAAGGCCAAGGTGAAGACATCACATTCAAAGGATTGGGAGGCACATGCACTTTATCCGCATAAAATTGGCATTTATGACATTTTCTGGCATAAGCACAGCAGTCTGCATCCATTGTGATCCAGTAGTAGCCTGATCTTAACAACTTTTTAGCCATTGCATGCCCTCCTGCATGGGTACCAAAGGATCCTTCATGCACCTCGTGCATCAACAAGTCTGCCTCTGCCTTATCAACACATCTGAGAAGTATCATATCAAAGTTTCTCTTGTACAAGGAACCATCAGTATTTAGGAAGAAACTACCAGCTAGCCTCCTTAATGTCTTCTTGTCATTGGATGATGCCTCAGGTGGATATGTCTGATCCTCCAAGAAGCACTTAATGTCATGGAACCAAGGCTTATCATCTTCAACAACATCTGCTGAGAACACATATGCTGGTCTGTCAAGTCTGGACACTGAAATCCGAGGTACAAAGTTGGCAGCTTGAACTTTGATCATGGAGGAAATGGTAGCCAGAGCATCTGCAAACTGATTTTCATCTCGAGGGATATACTCAAGTTTGACTGTTGTGAAGAAAGTCAATAACCTCCTTGTATAATCCCGATAAGGTATCAAATGATCCTGGTGGGTGTACCATTTGCCGTTAGTTTGATTAATTACCAGAGCTGAATCTCCGAATACAGTCAAAGTCTTGATCCTGAGGTCAATGGCTTCCTCAAGACCCATAATACAAGCTTCATATTCAGCTTAGTTGTTAGTGCAGTTAAAGGTGAGTTTTGCCGAGAAAGGCATGTGAACTCCCTTAGGTGTAATGAGTACCGCACCAACACCACGACCATTCATATTAACAGCCCCATCGAACATCATTGTCCATTCTTCTTCCGGGTCAGGCCCTTCAGTGTGAACAGGCTCTTCATGATCTTTTGCTTTTATGAACATGATGTCTTCATTAGGGAAGTCAAATCTCATAGGCTGGTAATCATCGATGGGCTGCTCAACAAGATAATCAGACAATACACTGCCTTTGATGGCCTTTTGGGATGTGTACTAAATGTCATATTCTGTGAGGATCATTTGCCATCTTGCAACCCGTCCGGTAAGTGCCGGCTTCTCAAAAATGTATTTGACTGGGTCCATCATCGAGATCAATAAAGTAGTGTGGGTCAACATATACTGCCTTAGTCGGCGAGCAGCCCACGCTAAAGCACAGCAAGTTTTCTCGAGCAGTGAATAACGTTGTTCACAGTCGGTAAACTTTTTGCTTAGGTAGTATATTGCATACTCTTTTCGACCAGACTTGTCATGCTGGCCCAGCACACACACCATTGACTCTTCTAATACTGTCAAGTACATGATTAGAGGTCTTCCTTCAACTGGAGGCATAAGGATCGGAGGCTCTTGTAAGTATTCCTTGATTTTGTCAAAAGCCTTCTGGCAGTCATCATTCCACCTGACTGTTTGCTCTTTTCTTAGCAGCTTGAACAAAGGCTCACAGGTTGCTGTAAGGTGAGATATGAACCTTGAAATGTAGTTCAATCTACCTAGAAACCCTCGAACTTCTTTTTCAGTCTTTGGTGCAGGCATTTCTTGAATGGCTTTGACTTTATCAGGGTCAACTTCGATCCCTTTCTCACTTACAATAAATCCCAGCAGTTTACCAGATCGCACCCCGAATCTGCATTTGTTGGGGTTTAACTTCAGCTGATATCTCCTCAGACGCTTGAATAACTTCAACAGATTCACCAGGTGGTCTTCTTCTGTGAGGGATTTGGAAATCATGTCATCCATATAACATTCGATTTCTTTGTGGATCATGTCATGGAATAATGTTACCATAGCCCGTTGATAAGTAGCACCAGCATTCTTCAGTCCGAATGGCATCACCTTATAACAGAACGTGCCCCAGGGTGTGATGAAAGTTGTCTTCTCCATGTCTTCAGGTGACATCTTGATCTGATTATATCCTGAAAATCCATCCATGAAGGAGAACACCGAGAACTGAGCCGTATTATCAACCAATACATCAATGTGACGTAAAGGGAAGTCATCTTTTGGGCTGGCTCTGTTCAGATCCCGGTAGTCCACACACATCCTCACCTTGCCGTCTTTCTTAGGTACTGGTACAATGTTAGCAACCCACGGAGGATAGCTAGTTATAGCAAGGAAACCGGCGTCCCACTGTTTTTGTACCTCTTCTTTAATCTTCATTGCCATATCTGGGCGAGTACGGCGCAGCTTCTATTTTACTGGTGGGCAGTCTTCTTTCAAAGGCAGCTTTTGCATGACAATGTCGGTGTCCAACCCTGGCATATACTGATAAGACCAAGAGAAAACATCCACATACTCTCGAAGCATATCAATCAGTTGCTCCTTTACTGGATCTTGCAAGCAGGCCCCGATCTTAACTTCTTTCACATCTTCTTCCGTACCAAGATTAACCGTCTCAACCTCCTCCTGATGAGAAGTGATAACCTTCTCCTCTTGTCTCAACAACCTGGCTAGCTCTTCAGGTAGCTCATAATCTTCTTCAACCCCTTCATCAGCTTGATTGATTGGATTGTCAAAGTCATACAAAGTCATAGCAGTGTTGTTGTCGGTGTAGTCAGGAGGGCACTTTCTGCAAGGGTTTAAATTGGTTCATTTTAGTGATCAATTTTAATCTTGCTTAGAAAAAGTGAAAATGAAGTTATTTATTTTAAAAAAACATTGCCATTTTATTTTTTGTACAAAAAGAAAAATGAAAAGACAGTGAGCGAAAAAAAAGAAACTCGTTTGCAAAAGATGTTCGATATTCATTGATTGATTCATTTGCACAAAATTACAAGATGGCCCGATTACAAAATGAGTCTTGACATCTTGGGCAAGATGCAAGACTTTGATGCATGCTTTAAAATACATGAAATAATAATTACTCTGCAGGAGTAACCCTTATAATTTCCTGGGAAGACCAGTTAAGGACTTGGCTCCCGGGATCCTTGGACGTATCCAACTCTCCAGGTTGCGGTCGCTTTCCTCCTCGTCTTCCAAGTTGTTCACAGCATCCGGGATGAGCATTCCCCCACTGACAAAATTGGGCTCTTTGGCAGCCTCTGATTGATCTTGTTGAGTTGGTTTGTAACCCAACCCAAATATGTCTTCTTTCTTTTCCACGGGCAGCAGCTTGCCCCAGCCTTGGGCAGTACCCTCTTCAACAACCTTCCGGGCTTGCTGATACAACGTCATGGAAGTTCCCAGTACAGCAGATGCTTCATTAATGTTCAGGGCCTCAAACCCCTGGCTCATGGTTTCATGGATTTCTCCATCCATTTCTATGTACTTATACGTAGCCAGATGGCTAACAAAGATGTCTTCTTCCCCACAGATGGTGATGATCTGGCCTTCCCACTCGAATTTCAGCTTCTAGTGAAGGGTAGACGTAACAGCGCCAGCGGCATGGATCCAGGGTCTACCCAACAAACAGCTGTAGGCCGGCTGAATGTCCATCACATAGAAGGTAGTTTTAAAAGTCTGCGGGCCAATCATCACAGGCAGATCAATCTCTCCAAGCACTGATCTTTTAGAGCCATCAAATGCTCTCACCACCAAATTACTCGGACGCAATGCCAAGCCATCATACTCCAGCTTCACCAAGGCTTTCTTTGGTAGAACATTGAGCGATGACCTAGTGTCCACCAGTACATGAGATAGAATAGCACCCTTGCATTCCAAGGTGATATGTAAATCCTTGTTGTGGTTACGTCCCTCTGTTGTTAAGTTAGCATTGGTAAAGCCCAGTCCATGACTGGTGTTGACATTTGCCACCACAGTTTCCAGCTGATTAACGGTAATCTCCTCTAGCACGTATGCTGCGTGTAGGACTTTCAATAATGCATTCCTGTGAGCTTCAGAACACATCAACAATGATAATATGGATATTTTTGAGGGAGTTTGGTGAAGCTGATCCACCACCTTGTAATCACTCCTCTTTATGATTCTCATGAACTCATCTACATCTTGTTCAAAAGATGTCTTCTGAGTTTCCTTGGTAATTGGCTCTTCAGGTACCACACTCTTTCCTTTTGCTTTGGCATCAGCCTCTGCTTCAACATTAGGTCTTTGTGTTTGTGAGGCAAAAAGGCGTCCGCTTCTGGTGAAGCCTCCGCCTCCCCCAACATGATCAATTTGTGGAGAAGAGGTTGATGAATCCAGAGTGATTTTCTCCCCGTTGCAGTAGAGATCAGAGCCATAATGCCATGGTATGGCATTACTGTTTTCATAAGGAACTGGTCCAGGTACCGTAATAGTAACTGGACAAACTGCTGCAGAGGAGGGTACTGTAACGGTGTGCGGATCATAGTAAATTGTGACTGGTGATCTGGTAGGAGGTGCCATGATTTGTTGTTGGAAATTGCTGCTGGGAGGAACATCTGATGGGTCATAGTAGATTGTGACTGTCGAGACATCTTCATTAATCCTTGCTGGCGTTGTAGAAGATTCTGCTAACGAAATGGATGCTGATGTTGTAGAAGAAATGGCTGTCGAATTTTGACTTGTTGAAGTAATGGACGGAGTAATTGCTGATGATATTGACGAGTCGGTAGGAATGATTGTTGCTGCTGTTGTAGAAGAGTCGGGAATTGTTGTTAAAGGAACTGCTGGATTTGTAGGCGCCGTTGTTGAGATTTGAAGGATACCATCCTTAATAAGACCATCTATGCCGCTTCTCAAACTTTCACACCCGTTGACTGCAATGTTGCAATACCCACAACCGAGCTCACACCCGGGGAACACTTGGCACTCTAGAAGCTGAGCTTTAATTTCGACCAAAGGTGTTCGAATTTGTGCAACACTGGTGATCAAGGTAGATGGTTTGTCTTCCTCAATGGCATTAATTCTCGGCCCACCATGATTAGGCATAGGATTTTTGTTGACATTCGGAGGGGGTGCAAAGTTAAGGGCTTTAGAATCCACCAGATCTTGGACTTTCATTTGCAAGGCCCTGCACTTTTCTGTATTGTGACTAGGTGCATTGGAGTGGAAAGCACACCTGGCGTTGACATCATAATTCCTTGGGAGATTAAGGGGATCTGGTGGTGCCAACGTCCTTAACTCAACTAAGTTAAGCTTCAGGAGTTGTGGCAATAAGGAAGCATAAGGCATAGGGATAGGGTCAATTACCCTGTTTTCCTGTGATGGTCTTTGTTGGAAGGGTCGCTGTTGTTGATTGCTATTGTTGTTGTTGTAGTTTCTCTGTTGCGGATACTGAACTTGTTGTTGATACTGTGGTTGTTGTTGAGGATAAGCTGTTTGTTGAGGAATCAGAGCTGGAATGGTGACAGCTGTTACTGATCTGTGGACATACTGAAGTCTGCCCCTGCTGGCATGAATGGCATTTGTCTCACCGGTTCTCCGAGGTCCCACAAAAGGCTTCCTTGCACCATTATCAGAAATTTTACCCATTTTTAATAGGCTTTCAATTCTTTCACCGGCTATAACTACGTCAGCAAAACTGGTAGAAGAAAAGGCAGCCAATCTATCAATATATGTTCCTTGCAAAGTATTCATGAACATGTCGGCCATTTCTCTTTCCGACATGGGTGGTTGGACAGCAGCAAGCTGTCTCCACCTTTGGGCATATTCTCTGAAGCTTTCTCTGGAAGACTGAGACATTCCCATTAGGAGGGTCCTATTAGGAGCCATGTCCAGATTGTATTGATACTGCCTGATGAAAGCTTCAGCTAGGTCCTTCCAGCATCTGATAGTAGCTCTGGTCAGGTGTGAATACCACTCTCTTGAAGCCCCAGTCAAACTGTCTTCAAAGTAGAACATCCACAGCTTTTCATCCATGGTATATGCTTTAAGTCTTCCCAGGGAAGACTGCAGGTGAGTTCGTGGACAAGAGGTTCCATTGTATTTCTCAAAGCACGGGGGTTTGAATTTGTGGGGAATTCTCACCCCATCCACCAGTCCCATATCCATTACATCGAAGCCCAAGGAATTCTGGGACTCCAGAGATCTTAATTTCTTAGCAATTTCATCTAACCTCCGGTCATAAACTTCATCTCCTGCTCCCATAACAGTAAACTGCTCTTCTTGAGGATCTTCTTGCAAGATCCTGCCTGCAGCAGTATTTCCTTGCACATTCCTTGGGATGTTGACTTCCGGATCCAGATGAGGTCCAAATACTGGTGGATTAACATGAGGCTGGCCCCGCTCATTATTACTTGTTCCTCCAGTTCCAAGATGTGGTTCCCCGGGAGTTTGTCTTTCCACTAGTTCCCTTAACATTTCTTGACTCTGGGCCAAGCCAGTCATTACAGCCATGAATTGAGCCATTTGGTTCCTCATCCCCACTCTTTCATTAGCCATCTGAGTTCTGACCTCAGTCAGGTCCTGCTGTACTTGATCCATTTGGATACCAGGAAGGTTGTTGCGAGTAGGGTACCGGTGCGTGCGGTTGACAGGGAACACTCGGCGACGAGCAATGTTTCTTGAGATCACAACAAAGTTAGAAACAAAATAATAATAAAACCTACAAAACAAAACAAAAGTTAGTATGCAATGCAGTATGCTTATTTGTTTTCCAAGGTATCCGGCTTGGTTCTTGGTTTTGACCTTTCCAAACCTCAAGGAAGATGCTTGATGTTGCTTGAGAAAAGAAACCCAATGAAAGCAAACTAATATACTACAAATGATGAACAATACATAGTTTGTTTTACAACATATGCCCCTGGAGGGTCAAAATACAACAAAAAGAAAAGTACATAAAATGGAAATGAACAACAAGCAAAGAAGTCAAACATCCAATCCAAACTCATCCTCCTTAACCTCCTTCAGAAGTGCCTCAGTCACTGGACCAGCTGGATGCTCTGTAATGGTCCTAATGAGGAGGTTCCTGGTGGCAATGGCAGTGGTCAGCTTCTTGTGTCTGTCCTGATCCTTTGATCTCTTCAATCCAGCCCTAAGCTTCAACTCTGAAATCTCCTTCTGGGCTGCCAACAAAGCTTCCTGCTGCTTCTTTTCATTGGCCTCTAACTGTTCAATCTTGGCTTGAATTTTCAGGTCTTCTTGTGTCCGGGCTTCAGTGATCCTGACCCACCTAGCTTGACTTTCCTGCAGATAGAGCTCAGTCCTAGCCTTCTGAAGCTTGGCTTCTTTACAGGCATTCTTCAATATTTGCTCCCCAGCCCTTGCTTTCCTGATGTAGTCCTCTGTTTTCTCAATCTTGGCCAGATGCTCCACCCTAATCTTTTCCAACCTCTCAATGTCCAAACGACCATCACTTCTTTCCCAAAGAGTTTTCTTTAGAGCTTGAGACAAATTCTCATTCCTTTCCTTCAGCTTCTCAAATTCTTCCAGGCTGACAGTTGCTGCTGGCTGTGTTGTAGATGGTACAGGTATATCCTCAATGGTAAAAGGCATTCCAGTAATTTGAGCTCTAGTATGGGACCAGTCATAGTACTGAGCTGAAGCAACATTATTACACCTCCCTAGAATAGCCATCCCCTTTGTCTGGATGTTGTCCCAAGCCCAAGATGCTTGTCTGACAGCAGCTAGATTAGGCTTTATTTCACAATACAGGGTCTCAGCTAAATCTTGCACTCTGGGAGGGTGAACCAAATCATAGCCCAGTTGTCTCTTAAACAGCAAAGGATTGTAGTTGATGCAACCCTTTACTCCTATTAGAGGTACATTTGGGTATTTCCCGCAGCTGGTGATAATGTCTTTGCCTTTGGTGCTCTGGGTGCACCACCTAATGTCACCTGAAGTCAAGGCAATGAGCCTCTTGGCCCAATTCTTCTGTTGGTGAGGGTTCAGGAAGGTATCTGACTTAGGTAGATGTCTGAGCAGCCAGGTGTGAAACAGAGGAGCACAACATCTCACCAACTTCCCTCTTTGTTTCTCATTCCTCTGATGAATGGAGTAATAGAAATCTCCCAGCAATGTGGGTACTGGGTTCCTCAGAAGGAAAAGATGAATGGCATTCTTGCTGATAAATTTGGGCTCATCTGCAAACAGTATAACCCCATATATGTTGAGGGCTAATAGTGCACAGACTGCCCTCCATTCTCCCAAGGAGGCCTTCAGGATGGCCTGAGAAATCAAGAAGTCTAAGTGTAAACTAGGGATCCCAGCTTTTGTTGTCATGCTTTGTTCAATCAAGGCAGGCTCCAGGTACAGTGCTTTTGCTACTTCTCCATTGCTGGGAGAAGTCATTTCTGGGTTGAAGGGGATTCCACCCCTGACAGGTACTCTAATCAATGATGAAAACTCCTCCAACAGAGGTCCTAGCTGAAAGTCTGAAAATGTGAAGCACCTCAAAGGAGAGTCATAAAACTGCAAGCATGTGTGGTCATGCTCCTTTGAGAAGGGTCCAGGTCCATAACTATATCTAGGATACCTCCATAGTGCTCTCTAAACAAAGGGATATGGTCAGGGGTGATAAGTGACTGGACCTGCCTGATACCAGTCAATACAGGCTCAAAGAAATGGTAGGATATGTTGCTCTTCCTGGGAGTAGCCATGAATGCTGATGAAGAGCTGAAGATAAGTGCTGATGAAGATCAAGACTGACGCTGACAGGCTGATGCTGGTGATGATGAAGATGACTGAAGCAGACAACTGATGAAGACAGCTGAAGCAGATAACTGATGAAACAGAGGTCTATGAAGATGAAGGGGTCAAAACCAAGCCAGATATAATGTGGATACCCTGAAAAACAAATAAACAAATGTTAAATGATGCAAATGATGAGTATGCAAATGATATGCAAGGGTTTATGATCAAGCTGGATCTGATTATCTGTCTTGATATAAGTCCATGTATGTTTTAAGAAATCCGGATGGAGGTTTAGAAATCCAGTAACTAGGGTGGGGGACTGAAATAAAGAGTCACATGTCCAGGGTTAATCACAAGAACTGTCCAAAATGGAGTACTCTTAAACAAAACAAGTAACAGGGTATGATGTGGCCAAAGGGTACCTGCATACCTGTAAACAGCCCAACCCCCCTCACAGGTGGTGTTCTAAAACAAGGATCCTCAGACTTGGATCAGTTATGAGAAGTGTAAACACTTTTAACCCGGAGGTACAGTGTTTACAATAACCATAAAAGATCCTCCTCTAATTCACCTCAGCTTCTGAAGGTCATAATAAAGGTCATCCAGACTTAGCAGGCTTCCTAGATAGCCCTAGCACTACAGGAAATCTGTAGCACAGAGTTCTCAAGAAGAAACCCACATCTGAACCGTGTTTCATATTCCCGCACCAGACCGCGATGGAATGGGAAAGAACATGAACCACTCTAGCCTAGGTGTCACTCAGGTCCCAGGTATAGGACCTTAAACTCTCAATGGAACCCCACCCACCAAGACAGAAGCCAGATCCAGCAAAATGACATTATGACAGTATGATGTATAAAACTGTAAAGAAAGCAATAAACAAGACTGTACATAAAGCAATAAAATAAATACATAAACACATATAGCACATAACACCCCAGCAAACACCAATCAAACAAGCGCTATGAGGAACCCACAAAAAGAACCAGAAGCCCTGGTTACAGTATAAGGGTCCCCAGCAGAGTCACCAAGTTGTCGCTCCCACCAAATGACACCAAGGTCAGATGGGGTACAGACGCGAACGGTCGGCGAAGAGGAGAGAACACACAATGGTGAACTCAGAAAGACAAGAGTCGCCAGCTAGGCATTTTTATCCCGGAGGGAAGGTAATGCTGCATAAACCTAAGAAAAGATATGGATAAAACGGTCGCGAACCAGAGAAACTGAGAAAGGGGGTTGGTTACAACCTGGGAAGGTATTAGCACCCAGATTGTCCATCGTACTCGACGGGATCCACGCTTAAAAGATTTGTGTTTAAAAGGGGTAGTGTCAGTGCAATTTGTGTATCAAAGCTGGAAAGAATGCAAGTGTTAGTGCAAAAGAAAAGTGAAGTACATAAGAGAAGTGTCAATGTAAGAACAGGAGTATGAAGCTCAAGACTATAAGGCTTAAAGAATGATGCTGGAAGGAGGGGGAATATACAGAGACTTTTGTTCGATAACTGTTAAGTTATGCCTACGTATCCTCTCGTGCAATGAGGAAGTCAGAACACCGTAGTTCGACTCAAAGAGACTGAAAGATAAATTGACTTGTGAACTTCTTATTGGTCTATGCTCAAGTGTATGACCTGTCTGGCTCAGGTGATAACTGTCTTGCATTAGACAGAAGAAGAAAATTCTCGTTTGTGAATGAATGAGGTGAGAAAAGAATCCCGGAGGAGACGATTATTGTTTGTTTTTGTGTTTTCAATCTTTTATTGCTTTTGGATTTGTCATAAGTTAATGAGCTTAAGCCTAACCCAAGGGTTAGTAAACTCATCACATCCTCCCTCTGATTAGGGGTAATGAGAATACCTTAAGTATGAAGTAAACACCTCACACTTAATCACCATGATGTAGGATTAAGATCATTAACCCACTTGTGATTATTTAAATGTTTTTGGAGTTTTTGTTTAGTGTTAGGTAATGAGTTTAAGCCATAATTAAAGATTTAATGGACTCATTACACCATCCTAATAGAAGGATAATAGATGAGAACATTTAAGTTGAGGAAGGCTCCTCAACTTAATCCATGATTAAGGATTAACCTCATGATCTAACAAAGCCTTTATTAAAGTGGATTTTAGTTAATGATAAGATTAAGAAATGGATTTTTATGGTTTGTAAGACAACTTGATGGGGACTTGTCCATTAACACTAGGGTTAGTCCTTCTTAACCAATTAAGGAAGAATTAGAACCCTAATGCAAGGCCCAAGTTACAAGCTTGATGTCTTAGTGATTATTATGTGAATTGATTAAAGGAGTTAAACACATTAAGGGTTTAACACTTAGGATTAAAGTTATACACTCCATCCTAATAGAAGGATACAGGCATAACCCTAATCACAAAGCCTTAAAACCTGTAAGGTTTAGTCCTTGATTAAGAGATGAGAAGAGAAAACACAAAGATGACACAAAGGTAAAACTAATGGGGGACTAATCAAACCCTAATTATTATCATACTTGGAAATCCTAGGGTTTCTGAGGCTTAAGAAAGAAAGAGATCTTCAAGGGCCACCAAGGAGAGAAGCAGATAAAAGGAGAAAGAAATAGAGAGAAGCAAGGCAACTTGCTTCACTTAAGAAGACAAGTTTCTTGAAGGAAGAAGGTAAGAGATAAACATGAATGAGCAAGCTCACTCTAAAGCACAATAAAATGCAGCAAGGATGCAAGAGAGATGAGAAGAGATTGTGAGAAGTGAAGGCAAATTCACTTCTCAAAAAAAATTACCACCTGAAAAGTTCGCAAAAGAAATGAAATGCAATGAGAATGAGATGAAATGTAATGATGCAAGCCAAAGTCAGAAGCATAAACATGATGTTGATGATGCTAAGAGATGATGCAAACACATGTCAAGAGTTGTGTATAATCATACAAGGATGAAGATGCAAATGAAGCATGCTTTGAACCATGAAAGTTCATGAAAGTTTATGTAATGCAAAGGATACAAAACATGGCAAATGGATGATGCAATGCTCAAACATGATTCTAATATGTCCTAGATGTATCATATGTCATGAGGATGCACAAAATGTCATGGCAAGTTCTTGAATGCAAGCAAATGAGAGATGGATGCAAAGGAAGGCACAAATTAGGGTTTATATACAATATGCAATGCAAAACTCAAAATCAGAAGCAAATGACAAGATAAAAAATTAAAAATGGGATCAAAGGAACCCTAACCCTAAACAAGTTCACTGCCCAAAGGAGGGGACCTAACTCTTAACCTAATGAGAGTTATGATTTTTCTAAGTCAACTAGGGTTTCAAGGCACTTCAAAAGGAAAAATGCTCATTAAATTGAAAATGAAGGATGAATTCAAACCAATTTTAACCTAGAAATTAGATAATGTGAAGGATGCAATGCAAGAAGAACCATCATCAAAATCCTCATGGTTAGGCAGAATGAATTTTTCTAAGTTTGAACAAAAATATTGCCTTTAAATGAATTTAATTCCAATGAAAAAGGTCAAAATAGTTCAAGAACAAAAAAGAAATTTGTTTTGAGAGTTTGATAATGTTTCTAAATGTTTTAAAATGCAATGTGAATTTTTTTGTGATTTTTAAATACCTAAATGCATTTTTAATTAATTAATTTCCATTAACTAATTAAAAATAAACATTTAAATGATTTAAAAATTATTTTTAATGCAAAAAATGAAAATAAAAATATTTTTGGGTTCTGAAAATTAATGAAATGTTTGACAAAAAATTTCAGAATTTTTTAATATGTTTTGCTATTTTTAAAAATTCGTGAAAGTTAAATGAAAAAGAAATGAAATGAAATTAAAATAAAAGAAAGTATGCCAAAGGAGAGGTCCAGATTGAATCTGGGCTTGGGGTTGTTGACTTGGCGCGCAATCCTACGGCCCAAGTTCAAAGCTGGCTAAACTTATTTAATATTTAATTAACCCTGGATTTAATTAATTAATGACTGATTAATGGCTAATGGGATGATCTGGGCCACACAAACACGCGCGGGAAGGCAAATCCAAGGGTCTCAATTCAAAACTGGCCTAAACCCTAATTAGGGTTAATGACTTTCAGATGACCGGAACAGTGGTTCCGGTCATCTTCTCCGGCAAGCACAAACCCTAGTTTCCTCTACAGGTTACTAAACTTCAAATTCCTTCCACCAAAATGATCCTCTCATCAATCTAAACCTAAACCCTCAATCAAAATCCATTTATTTCACCTCACAAGCATGAATCGAAGCAAAATATAAAACACGGGCAGATGTTCAGAGTCATCATACATGCTGGTTTCGCACCCATTTTCAAAAGTAAACACATATTCATGATCAGGAGAACACATAGTACCATAAAAGAACTTAAAAACTAGCTTCTGGGAAAAAAGTTCTTCATGTTACCTGAGATGAAGCCTCTCTGATTTTGAGCTTTCTGGACTTTTCCTTTGTGCAAGCCTGCTCCCCTGAACCTCCTGATGATGGAATGAAGCTTAGAAAACTTGGGGAGTGGCTGGTTTGAATGTTTCAGCTCTGGTATAGCATAAATGGGAGTTTGTGTATGTGGGGATTCAAGCTGTTTCAGGGGGTGATTCTTGTTCTATGAGTGATTTGTGACTTGTTGGTGAAAGAAAAATGAAGGTTTGATGGCTGAGAAGGAGTTTCGAAGAAGAGAAGTTTTGGGCAAATTTTGTGCAAGCTGGATTGTGGGAGGTTTCTGGCTTGTGTGTGGCTTGCTTTATGATCCATAGCACTTCCCTAAACTATTGGAAGAGGTCTGAGGAAGTGACTTGCACTGTGGGAATGGCATGGGGCAATTGGCCAAAAAGTCAATGTTAGGTGTACTTGAGGCATGGGCTGTGGCAGAGGCTATTTTAGGGTTTCTCTGGGCTCAGCTTCCTTCAAGGATGGCCATGGGATGAACTGATGTGAGCTGGAATGGATGAAGGGTGAGATCTCACATGTTTTGCAATTTTGCAACTTGTTACACTTTGTGATTTTTGGCCATGGACATGTGACATCTCTTGGCCAATATGCAGCAAAATACACCATACAATGTTGCTATGATACTTTGATAATGATTAGAGACCAAACAAAACCAAAGGAACCCTTCTTGCAAGATTTCCCTCTTTGTGATTTTCATAAAAAATGGTTTATGATACTTGGACATCAAGGCATGAAAATGAGAAATTTCTTGGGCCAATCTGAATTTTAGGCATTGAATTGTGTTTGTATAAAGATTAGAAGTCACTTTGAAGTCATAATTAGCCTTGGCATGAAGTTTTGCAACTTTCCTCTTTTGGTGCATAAGTGAAATTTCATGATTTTTTCCAACTTTGACAAGCCATAACTTTTGATCCATAATGAATTAGAATGAGTTCTTGTACTTTTTGAAAATGGGAGGATCCATTCTACAACTTTCATAACCAAAGTTTTCTCATTTGAAGCATTTTTGAATCAAAAAGAGGAGGTTGAAAAACTTTCCCAAAATGGCAAATTTACATTATAAGTCACTTTCCCAAAAAGGCAATTTTACAAATGGCTTGAAATCCTTCAATTTTGTGAGCTTCTAACATCTTATATGACCAAATAAAGATCATAAACATTCAAAATGATGGAGAACACCCTTTGGTTGGGTCACTGGGGGCCTCAGATGCCCTGATTTTGCACTGACTTGCTCAAAAAGTCACCTCTTGATCAGATGCCTTCCCCATTGAATTTCTTCATGAAAATTGATATGAATGATCCTCATAACATATAGAGACCAATAGAAACAATAATGACCAAAAAATTTGGAGTTATGGCCTCTGAAACCAAAACCCTAATTTTAGGTCATCTGTGCAGTTAAACCTGGCTCTGCTTCCATGCCTTTCTCAGTTCTTGTGATTCTTTGACTTTCTTGACTTTGTAAGGATATAATATGATGCTTGAACATACATGGACCCCTTTGAAGTGATTGATGACCTTTGGAGTGGCTCAAATAGCTCAGGGATGGCCCAGATCACAAACCCTAGATGCAGATGACTTTGAAACAATGCAGTGAAACTAAAGATGCAATATGAGATGCTAGGGTTGAACTTATGCACATGAAAATATCACAAGCCATGGTGAAAAGAGTGAGGGCAAATTTGGGGTGTTTACACTTTCCAAAACTAGCTATCCCTTCTCCTTTGATACACTTCCAAGCTCCAGCAACTTTCCTCACTAAAGGCATATTGTCCTTTTCCGGGAAGTAGAAAATAGGGGTCAACTTCAATTCTTATAGTACCTCTCTCAAGGCATATCCCAACTGTCTTCTCAACAAGATTGGATTATAGTTGATCCCTTCAGTTACTCCCAATAAAGGTACACTAAGATAGCTCCCACAACTAGTGATGAAACGGGTACCCTAAAGCCTCTGAGTAATCCACCTGACATCCTTGGCAAGCAACTTTTCCAGCTTCTGAGCCTATACCAAGGTATGATCACTAAACACTCCAGTACTAGGCAGATGCCTCATGAACCACATATGAAATAAAGGAGCGTAGTAACGAACTAAACCTCCCCTCTTCTTCTCAGTCTTATAGTGCACCGAGTAATACAAATCTCCGAGCAATGTAGGCACAGGATTCTTCAGCAAAAAGATATGTATGGCGTTCATGTCTATAAACTTCTCCATATCTGCAAACAAAATAATGCATAGATAGACATAGCCAAGATGGCACAGACAGAATCCCATTCCTCTTCAACAGTCAACTCTTCCACCTTCTTTACTAAAGCCTCCAAAGAAAACCCAGGTACACCTCCCTTAATGATGGTCATAGAATTCACAGCAGAAGTGCTCAAATAAAGAGCCTTGGCAATAGTCTCAGGTGCAGGTCTACTCATCTCAGCATTGAACGGAATCTGGTCTCGAACAGGAACTCCCAAGATCAAAGCATACTCCTCCAGCAAAGGACCTAACTAAAAATTAGGAAAAGTGAAACAACGGAGCTGAGGATCATAATACTGAAGCAGGGTATGAATGGCACTTCTCTCAGAAGGGTCTAACTCTACCACCACATCCATAATACTCCCATAAGCCTTCCTGAACCTCTCTACATGATTGGGTGTGATCAGCTTCACCATCTTCTTTAACAGGCCAACCTTAGTGTCAAAAAACTTGAAGTGAATATTCTGCTTGCGAGGATCTTCCATCTCTAAAGAGGATACCGGAACCGGAAGCAAGGATATGAACCTGTGAATGAAAACAAAACATGATTAATGATGAAATGATGCAATGTGTAACACGGTGGGAGAACTGAATTTTAGTTAAATGTTGCGGATAGCAAGAGTCGCCACCGACTTTTATTTTATCCAAAAGGAAAGGGCATAAAAGAACAGGAAAGACCTTAAAATTTTTTGAGTTCGGGGGGTAGGTTATATAAAGGGAAGGTATTAGCACCCTTTATATCCATGGTTATCCATGGGCTCTTAGTTACTTAGCTCCCTTTAAATTGTTTTAAGAAAAGGTGTAGTGTGTGATAAAAATTTTCTAAGTAATTTATAATGATCCTCGTATGGATGTATATAAAGACTTTGTTTTGAAAATTTGTTTGAAATGTGAAGTGTAATGAAGTATTTTGAAAAGGTGAGCAAGTACTTAAGAGGAACCTACCCTATATTAAATCTTTACTGTTCTTATATGTTCTTTCAATGGTAAGACTATCCCTATTATTAAGGAATAGGTAGTCATTACCTTGGATGTAATAAGGGACATACGAAGGAACATTTGTATTTAGGCAACTGTAAGGTGTCTTAGCAATACGAAGGGACTTATCATCTTTTATTCGAAGGGACAAGATCATTTACCGTAGGCAACATCGAAGGGACTTGATCTTATAATCTTAAAAGGGACTTGATGATATTTTATGAAAAGGGACTTTGCTTTAAGACACCTTACTTGACCTTATAGTTAGGCAATATGAGGGATAACCTTAGAAAGTGAAAGATGGCGATCAAAGATCGACTTATGTGTGTGAGTGTTCATATTCATATATTTATCTTATTAAGCAAGTCATTCTAAATTAATTTTAAGTTACAAACATGTTATCACTCCCTATAGTTACTAACCATGACAAGAATATTTATAAACAATAAAACAATAATAAACTACGACTATTACAAAGCTTTTGCAGTTACATTATAATAAAAACAATTGAATAATAAATATATAATAAAATAAACAATAACTAAAAGGTTAGTGATAAAATAATTATAAGAAGAAAAGGTTAGCACAAATATACAAAATATATACAAGTTAAGAGAATATTTTTAAATTAAATAAACAATTTTAAAGAATTTTTAAAAGGAAATAAGATGACAAGAATAATAATAAACCATATAATAATTATTTAAAAAAAACATGATTAATTATATTAGAAAAAATTATTAAGTTTAATATTTAAAGTTAAATAAAATAATTAAGGTGAGAAATTAGGGTTAGAAATTTTAAAGATGAAATTAGGGTTAGAAATTTTAAAGATGAAATTAGGGTTTGCAATATTAATTTGATTATTTACAAAATAAAATATATAGGATAATAATATAAACATAAAATAAAAAACAAATTATATTTGAAAAAAATAAGATATTGATTTTAAAAAATATAAAGTTTTTTTTTATTCTATGAAAATATATTATACTTTTATTTAAAATCAATTTATGTGAAAATACAATTTATATAATAAAATAAATAAGAAAAAAGCAAAATAAAGAAATTAGGTTAAAAAAAATGGGGAGGCCTGGATTTGAACCCAGGACCTCCCCTATACCTGAATGAGACATTTGCGTGCACGCAGCTGGTGATATGGAACCACCAAACATCCATCATATTATAAAGCAGGTGAAATAATTGAGAAAAGAAAAAAAATGCTGAGGGCTGGACTCGAACCCACGCCCTGATGACTATAACCATCAACATTTCACCAACTGAGCCAAGCGCCTTATCTGTGAATAAACTAACAAACGTATATTATAAAAATAAGTCAAATTTTAAATTCTGATTTCGCGCTAAAGTTGCTTCGTCTTCAACCTCCTGACTTGTGAAATTACCTACGAATTTTGTTGCCACTTTTCCTGCGAATTTTCCTGCACTTGAAACCTGCCAATCTCATATCATCATGAATATGCAACCATTCATCAAATTAAACACATGGTTATGATCACCATACTTCACACAGTTCATTTATGTCCTTAAAATTAATTTATATGGTCTAAATCAAAGAACCCTAATTATGGTTCAAGAACCCTAACAATGGCCGTTTTCGGTTTATGTCCTTATCCTTCAATTTCTTTGTCCAGAAAGCATCTAAACATCATCACTAATACAAATATACATTTAGAATTCATTATCATTGCATAAATAATCCAAATCGAAAAAAATAAGAATATGAACAATATGGATTCGAGTAGGTCATATGAGCATGAATTGAATACGTTTGAGGGTTGGGATAGACTCAGTGATGTCCAAAGATCATCTCTATGTCTTCAAAATACCTTTTTTTGCCCTTTAAAGATGAACCCGAATTTTGAATTTTTGATGAAATTTGAAGTTTTGAGAGTTGTTCTTGAGGCTGCCAATTCGTGTCCTTGTGATTGGGATGTCTTCAAGTACATATAGAGATGAAAATTAGGTCAAAAAGTCATGGATTTATGGGCTTTGTAATGATGACTTGATCATGAAATTTCTATCTTTCAAATATTTAAAAACATCACATCTAACCTTTCCAAATCAAGCTAGTACGAATTTGGATCAAATCAATCATCTATAATTGATGTTTATGACCTTCTAGAATCATAATCTCATCCAAATATATGATTTTCATATTTTATTTTAATTTAATTTGTATTTTAACGAATAAAATTCAAATAAATATTAAATAAAATATAAAAAATCAGAAAAGGCATGGGTTGGGTCGTGGTTGATGACATTATAAAGATTGGATGGCAATTTGGTGGGCTCATTTAGCAAAAATTGGTTTTAAGGCCTTATTTGTTTCATACCTTCCAAATGAAGCATTTTTTGGCTTGGCTTGTGAGACACAAAGTTGTAGAGAATTCAATTTCCTTCAAAATGAGCTTTGGATGGAAAAATTTTGATGAAGCATGTGAAAGTTATGGCTGGTCAAAGTTCAGTTGACTTTTCCTGTGAAAACCCTAATTTAGAAACTCCTGATTCTTGATGATCTGAAATCTCCTTGATGAATCATGATCAACCCTTGATCAAATGATGAATTTTACTTCATATACTTGATGTTGGCAAAAAATCATGAAGTTTGACTTTGGTTTGACCACAGTTGACCTCAGTTTGACTTTTTGACTGCTTTGATTGATTTTAGCCTATCTGATCATTTGACTGTGTAAACCTTTGGGAAAAGTCTTGAAACTTGACATGGGGATTCTTGAACACATATAGGATGCTATGAAGCTCACTTGAAGTCTTGGAAGTCCATTTAGCTGGATGAAAGTCAAAACCCTAGTTTAAGATGCATTGCTTAGGAGGATGCATTGTCTGAGGGAATTGTCAAACTTTCTGACTAATTGTGAACCTTATGAACCTTGTGAACCCCTTAGTACACAATGTCTTGTCTTAGGGAGGGCAAATTTTGGGGTGCAACAGCTGCCCCTGTTCCATTTTCTGAAACCTGAGGGGTTAGATTGGTATATGTGCCATTCGTGACCTAAAAGGTTGAAGGGGATTGAACACAAAAGCCCAAAAATTTGCACTCGCCGGTGCGTAAAGTAAAGCTGATGACTAATTGTATATGCTTGAGTGGGCTTGAAGATGCCACGTGGAAGAAATGGAGATAGGCTTATAGATGCCATCCATAATATCAGGAGGTGATAATATCTTGATGTTGATACTGGATATCAGTACTAGGTCTTTGTATAGGCCGTCTCTGAATCGTTTATGCAACATGGTTTGAATTGTTGAATAGACCAGTAGAAATAAATCTTCGTGATGATTATCTCTTCTGGAAATATCCTGGATTAGGGAATAGATCTTCGTATAGACCGTTTGCCTACTCTCCGAGGATGAAAGAATATCAGGATTAATTCTTCTGAAAATATCTTGAACTAGGGAATGGATCTTTGTACAGACCGTTTGCCTATTATCCAAGAACAAATAGAGTGTCGGGATCAAATCTCCTGAAAATATCCTGGACTAGGGAATGGATCTTTGTATAGACCGTTTGCCTACTATCCAAGAACAAATAGATTAAATCTTCTGAAAATATCCTGGACTAGGGAATGGATCTTTGTACAGACCATTTGCCTATTATCCGAGGACAAAAAAGTGTCAGGATTAAGTTTCCTGAAAATATCCTGGACTAGGGAATGGATCTTTGTACAGACCGTTTGCCTAATATCCAAGGACAAAAGAGTGTCAGGATTAAATCTCCTAAAAACATCCTGGACTAGGGAATGGATCTTTGTACAGACCATTTGCCTATTATCCAAGAACAAAAGAGTGTCGGGATTAAATCTCCTGAAAATATCCTGGACTAGGGAATGGATCTTTGTACAGACCGTTTGCCTAATATCCAAGGACATCTTGAGTAATGTATAGATCTTTTCTGACCTGTTGTGAGTTGTTGATATTGTTTTATCTGCATATAACCATCCTGCAAGGAAAATGTTAGTTTATGCAATATGTATGCATGCATGGCATGGTGCATCTAAGTAAATGTATTATGCATTTATGGATATGCTATGGTCTGATGTAAATGATGTATGTATGAATCACACAGCCTGAAGCGTCTGCATATCCTTGTATAACAATTGGTGGCTAGGGAAAATAAATCCCGATTCGTTGCTGAAGAATATGAGGAACTTGTTCCCGTCTTGTTTGATAGTATAGTATTTATAACCTCCCGTCTTCGTTCGTCGTACTTCTATTGAAGGAATAAGTTCCTGAGTATCCTGACTGAGGATAAAAGAGATGGACATAAATTCAAGGGGAGATGTAATTCGAAGATAGATTTGCTCTACTGGGGATTTGTAGTTGTCTTGTAGGGATGAACCGGCGAAGCTTCGTTGAACTAACATCCTCGTTCGTCCTTAGTAAATACTATTACTGCATTTCATGCATTTCTGGTAAACATCAATCATATTCAAAAGCATACATACATTCAAACATAACCAATGGACGTTTTCGCTTATGTAAATAGGGTAAAAGTAAATCTGGATTCAAAGATGAAATTTTATTTATATTACAAAGTGACCTATACATAGGCAAATTTGTACAAGGAGACAGAAATCCTAGTAAGAGGAATTCTTCGTGAAACATTTTTATAAAACAAAGAAAATCAACTATGTGAGAAATAATCCTATTGAGTTTCAATTCTACTATTGCCATTATCTTCAAGTATCTCATCCTCTGCCGTTGAGACAAAAATGATTGGATTGATCTTTATCTGTTCGAACTTGAATCTGTTAACACAACTAGTTGGGGATATATGGGTGATCTGAACGAGACATAGTCATACGCTTTAATCCCTAACTTTTGCCTGGATTGCCCTTTCGGGTTTTCAATCCACCGGGATACCCTTTTTTGCCCAAGCCGCCTTTTCAGGTTTTCGACTTGCCGGGTGTACATTTTTTATATATATCCCTAATTTTTGCCCGAACCCTTTTGGTTCACCGGGATGCCCTTATTTTTGCCTAGGCCAGTCAACCTAGCGGGTCTCTTTTTATGCGTAGTATTTTTTAACTATGTCTGCGTTTACAGGTTGTGGGAAGTCTTCACCATCCATAGTAGTAAGCATCATGGCACCTCCTGAGAATACTGTTTTGACCACAAATGGCCCTTCATATGTAGGAGTCCATTTGCCCCTAGGATCACCCTGTGGTAATATGATATGCTTGATTACCAAGTCACCAGCCTGATATACCTTTTGCTTAACCTTCTTATTAAAAGCTTTGATCATCCTTTTCTGGTACATCTGACCATGACAAACAACTGCCAACCTCTTCTCATCAATTAAATTTATCTGGTCAAGTCGAGTCTGAATCCACTCATCTTCATCCCAGCCTGCATCTTTCATGATTCTTAAGGAAGGGATCTGAACTTCAATGGGCAGAAATGCTTCCATACCATAGACTAAGGAGAATGGGGTTGCCCCTGTTGAAGTACGTATTGTAGTACGATAACCATGAAGATCAAATGGTAACATCTCATGCCAATCCTTGTAAGTAACAATCATCTTCTGTAGAATTTTCTTGATGTTCTTATTAGCAGCTTCTAATGCCCCATTCATCTTCGGACGATACGAAGAAGAGTTGTGATGCTTAATCTTGAACTGCGTGCAGAGATCAGTAATCATGGTGTTATTCAGATTAGAGCCATTATCTGTGATGATCCTCTCAGGGATGCCATACCTACATATGAGATTATTCTTAATGAATCGAGCCACCACATTCTTAGTAACAGATGCAAATGAAGCTGCCTCCACCCACTTAGTAAAGTAATCAATAGCAACCAGGATGAAACGATGCCCGTTAGAAGCAGTAGGCTTAATCTCACCAATCATATATATGCCCCACATAGCAAAAGGCCAAGGAGCAGTCAACACATTCAATGGAGCTGGAGGTATATGTACTTTATCAGCATAGATTTGACACTTGTGACATGATCTGGAATGTTGATAGCAGTCAGCTTCCATGGTAGACCAATAGTATCCTGCTCTCAATATCTTCTTTGCCATGGTATGACCACTAGAATGAGTGCCAAAGATCCCATCATGCATGTCTTCCATAATCTCTGTTGCTTCCTTCTTATCCACACAACGAAGCAAAGTTGAATCATGATTGAGCTTGTACAAAATTCCATTACTCAAGAAGAACTTAGCAGAAAACCTCCTCAGAAACTTCTTATCCTTGACAGATGCCCCTTCAGGGAACTCCTGAGCTTCAAGATATCTTTTCACTTCATATAACCAAGGTTTCCCCTCCGCTCCTTCAGTATCAATCTCATTGCAGTACAGAGGCTTTTCAAATCTATCAATAGTAATCTTGGGAGCTTCATCATCCCAGCTAATCTCAAACATAGATGCCATGGTAGCTAATGCATCTGCCAACTAATTTTCTCTTCGTGGAATATGTCCAAATGCAATCTTTTCAAAATATGGGATTAAAGACAACACAAGCTCTCTATAAGGGATGAGATTTTCATGCTTGGTATCCCAATCTCCTTTAATTTGACTAACTACCAGGATACATGCCTCATACTCAGCCATGTTATTGGTACAATAGAAACAAAGTCTTGCAGTAATTGGGGTATGATAACCTTCAGGGGAAATGATCACAACACCAACACCATTACCAAGTGCATTAGAAGCTCCATCAAAAACCATAGTCCATCGGGATCCTTGTTCAGGTCCGTCATATTGTCCAGGTTCTTTGGTAATAATCATAATGTCTTCATCAGGGAACTCAAAACTCATTGACTGATAATCATCCACTACTTGATGAGCCAAATGATCAGCTACCACACTACCCTTAATGGCCTTTTGAGTAGTGTACTGTATATCATATTTTGTTAAAATCATTTACCATCTTGTTATTCGTCCGGAGAGAGCAGGTTTCTCGAATATGTACTTGATTGGATCCATCTTCGAAATCAATAAGGTAGTATGAGTCAACATATACTATCTTAGTCGGCGAGCAGCCCATGCCAAAGCGCAACAAGTTTTCTCGAGCAGTGAGTATCTTGTTTCACAGTCGGTAAACTTTTTGCTAAGGTAGTATATTGCCTGCTCTTTTCGACCAGACTTGTCATGTTTCCCCAATACACACCCATTGAGTTGTCTAACACTGTTAAGTACATAATCAAGGGTCTTCCATCAACTGGTGGCATCAAAATTGGAGGTTCTAGAAGATATCTCTTGATTTCATCAAAGGCTGTCTGGCATTCATCATTCCATTCCATCACCTGATCTTTTTTCAACAACTTGAAGATTGGTTCACAGGTAGCAGTTAATTGGGAAATAAACCTTGCAATGTAATTCAATCGTCCCAAGAAACCTCTAACTTCCTTTTCAGTACGGGGAGCTGGCATCTCTTGTATAGCTTTCACTTTTGCAGGATCTACTTCAATACCTTTTCCACTGACAATGAAACCCAGGAGTTTACCAGATCTAACTCCAAAAGTGCATTTGTTTGGGTTCAGTCTCAACTTGTATTTCTTCAACCTTTCAAACAGCTTATGCAGATGATCAAGATGTTGCTCTTCATTCTGGGATCTGGCTATCATATCATCCACATATACCTCTATCTCATGATGAATCATATCATGAAACAAAGCCACCATAGCACGTTGATATGTTGCCCCGACATTCTTCAAACCAAAAGGCATCACTTTATTACAAAAAGTGCCCCACTGTGTAACAAATGTAGTCTTCTCCATGTCTTCAGGTGCCATCTTGATTTGATTGTAACCAGAGAAACCGTCCATGAAAGAGAATACTTTATGCTGAGTAGTGTTGTCTACCAGAACATCAATATGAGGAAGTGGAAAGTCATCTTTAGGGATGACCTTATTCAAATCCCTGTAATCCACACACATGCGTACCTTACCATCTTTCTTAGGTACTGGTACCACATTTGCAACCCATTGAGGATAAGAAGTCACAACTAAGAACCCTGCATCAAACTGTTTCATTACCTCTACTTTAATCTTTTCTGACATTTCAGGACGCATGCGACGAACCTTCTTCTTCTTTGGACGACAATCTTCTTTTACTGGTAAACGGTGAACCACAATGTCTGTATCCAACCCTGGCATATCTTCATAGGACCAAGCAAAGATCTCCACATAATCACGTAACATCTGAATTAGTCTGCTCTTGACACCATCTTCTAATTCAGCCCCTATCTTGACCTCTTTCCTGCTTTCTTCAGTTCCCAGATTCACATCTTCGATCGGCTCTTCATGTGGCTGTATAGCTTTCTCTTCTTGTTGTAATAACCTAGCAAGCTCTACAGGTACCTCACAATCTTCCTCCTTTCCATCTTCAGCTTGATAGATCGAATTCTCGAAATTATAATTGGAAATAGTAGAACTGTTATCAATAGGATCCAGAGTTGATGAGGATCTGCATTTTAGTGATGTGGGTGTGTGTAAGAACACATAGCTGATAAAATAAGAATAAAATAAAAGAAAGACAAAGGAACACAATATTTACGAAAACGAAAGTCCATTGATTTTTATTAAATGAAGTATGCAAATGAAATGACATCCCGAAACAAGCATACCATTGTGCCCCGGGTAAGACACAAGGCTTAAAAGTTTAATTGTTCAAAATTACAAACTTAAGAATAGCAACACAGTAATAGTATTTACTCTTGACTAAAGGAGATAGGAATAATGTCTTCGGTCTTCCAGTTGTTGAGCCCATCACCCACAGTAGGAAAGATCCAATCATCCAGGTTGTAGTCTTCATTATAGTCACCCACAACATTGATTTGATTTCTCATGATCCCTTGATCGGTGATACGAACAACACGAGCACGACGAACAACCTTCTGGGACTCTGCAGTGAAACCCAAACCAAACTTGTCAGACTTGTAAGGAATGTCAGGAAGTTGAACCCAAATAGTACAACAACCTTCTTCAACTACAGCTCTGGCATCTTTGAGGGAGGCCATTGTAGGAGGAACTCTGGTAACTACAGGAACTCTTTTAACAATATGTGGAACTTCAGTAGCAGGAACGACCCAAGGAACTACTTCAAATGTATGGCAAGGAGTCTCAACATATTCACCTTCCACTTCAACATACTTAAATGTATTCACATGACTGACCATATATTCTTCCTCTCCGTAAATAGTGACGATCTTTCCCTTCATTGGATATCTCAACTTCTGATGTAGAGTGGAAGTCACAGCACCTGCCCCGTGGATCCAGGGGTGCCCAAGCAAACAGGAGTACGCAGGACGAATATCCATTACATAA
Source organism: Lathyrus aphaca (assembly GCA_963966055.1). Taxonomy (NCBI): domain Eukaryota; kingdom Viridiplantae; phylum Streptophyta; class Magnoliopsida; order Fabales; family Fabaceae; genus Lathyrus; species Lathyrus aphaca. The sequence continues at coordinate 225,087,800 of OZ014523.1, read as the reverse complement.
AAGGTTGAATTGAAGATTTGAGAGCCTACTTTGATCGGGAGATCTATTTCTCCATGCACCACTCTTCTTGAACCATCAAAGGCCCTCACCACTATATTACTTAGTCTTAACACAACATCTTCAGGACTAAGCTTGTTCAAAACCTCTTTGGGAAGTACATTCAATGAAGAGCCATTGTCTATCAACACATGAGACAAGGTAGTGCCCCTACATTCAATGGAGATATGCAAAGCTCTGTTATGGTTTCTCTTAGCAGGAGTCAAGTCAGCATCAGAAAAACCTAACCCATTATCATAAGTCAGATGTGCAACACAATTTTCAAATTAATCCACAGAAATATCATTTGGTACATGAGCAGTCTTCAAGAACTTGATCAAGGCTTTAGCATGAGCCTCAGAACACAACAGTAAAGACAACATGGTAATTTTGGAGGGAGTATGCCCCAACTGGTCAACAATATCATAACCACTCTTGCGAATGATCTTCAGCACTTCTTCCATCTGTTTAGAAAGATTTTCAATAGTCGGTGCCTCAGCTTGCACAGGTTAAACTACAGGACCTTTGCCCCGAGCATCAGTATTTGGCTCAGAAGTGGAGGTGGTAGTTGGAGTAACTGCACTCTTGGAGGTAGTCTGAGGAGAGAAAATTCTTCCACTTCTGGTGATCTTACTAGATCCAGCAATATTATCAACATCAAGGTTATCATCAGTAACAGGGGTATCAGTCAAAGGCTCCTGCTTAACACCATGGATATAAACATCAAAACCGTAATTCCAGGGTATAGCTTTATCAGAAGTATAAGGAATAGGGCCAGGAGTGGTAATGATCATGGGGGGCACTCTAACTTCAGCAAAAGTCTTCACCAGGCCTTCAACAGTAATCTTGATAGGTCCTTTGGAAGTGATCTTGATAGGGGCCTTGGAGGTAATCTTCACTGGCACTTTATCAACCATATCCACATCTTCAACCTTCATACCTCGAGTCAGATGTTCACACATACTTTCCACAGAAGGCGTCCTCTCGAACAATATAATATAGTTGTCCATGAGGCATTGAATACCGTCCTTCAACTTCCAGTAGCTATCAGGGTTGTAAGCACAATAGAAACAGTCTTCATTACAACCTGGAAAGAATCCAGCCTGCACCAGCTTCTTCTTAATAACAGATAGGGGAGTAGTCACATCTGCTACTAAGGAAACAAATGAAACTTCATCAACAACATTAACAGTCTTCTCATGATTGGGCATGGGAGCAGTAATCACATTTGGAGTCCCAGGAGGGTCAAATTCAATCTCTCCAGCTTCAATCATATCTTGAATCTTGTTTTTCAAAATCCAGAAGTTGTTGGTATCATGTCCCAGACAATTAGAATGATAGGCACATCGTGCATTAGGATTGTACCGAGGAGAGGAAGTATTAGGATTCCGAGGAGGGTCCTTCAAAGTAATGAGTTCCCCTTTCAACATGTGTTGCAAGGCTTGGGCCAGTGACATGTTGATCTTGGTAAATTGTCTTCTAGGCTTTTGTTGGTTGTTTTGTGGCAGCTCTGGTGCTGCAGGAGTAGGATTGGAAATGTGAACTGCTCCCACAGATTGGTGACTTCTGTTACGACCCGGTTGACCATACACAACATTAGACTCCTTCTTCCCACTAGGGGGCTTCTTTGCAGTGCTTGATGAAGAGGCACCCACCTGTATCTTACCACTTATTATACCACTCTCCACACGTTCTCCAGTCATTATCAGCTAAGTGAAACCAGATGATGAGCTTCCAATGAGGTGACTATAGAAAGGACCACTCAGCGTACTCATAAACATATCCACCAGCTCCCTGTTCGTCAGAGGAGGTTGAACTCTGCCAGCCAGGTCTCTCCATTTCTGGGCATACTCCTTGAAATTTTCCTTAGCACCCATTGACATGCTTTGGAGCTGCATGCGAGTTAGTGCTAAATCAGCATTGTATTGATATTGCCTGTAGAAGGCCTCAGCAAGATCATTCCAATCACGAATATTGACACTCTCCAATTGATAGTACCATTCCAATTGAGCTTCAGACAAGCTCTCTTGGAAGAAATGAATCCATAACTTCTTGTCAGCAGTATGTGGTTGAATCCTCCGGACATAGGACCTTAGATGCAGCTTGGGACATGAGACACCATCATACACTACGAAAGCAGGAACCTTGAAACCAATAGGTATAACCACTCCAGATATTAAGCTCAGATCTTCAAAATCAAGCCCAGAAGATTTTTGTAACTCCATGGCATTCATCCTGTCTACCAGCATCTTGTACTTATCTTCATTAGGATCATGATAATAATTCGCTTCAGAATCAGAATCTCCCACAGTATCATGGAGACTACCTCCCTCTTTCTCAGAATTTTCAGACTCATAATCATCAACCTGTTTCTTTGTCTTGACAGGACCTTTGAATCTTCTTCCAAGATTAATAAAGCCTCCTGATTTTCTAGTCTTCTTATTCTTCTTATCCAGCAGTGTCTTCAACTCATCTTGTCCCTTGGACAAATTCAGAATCAACTCTTGGAATTGTGCATTCTGAGCCTGGAGATCTTTGATAGTCTGTTCAAGAGCCATTTCTGCTGAAATAAACAGTGAGAAGATAAGATACCTGTTCATAAGAAACCTGTGATGCAATGTAAATGTGTATGCAATGTTTTCAAGGACCGTAGGATTTAAATTTGTTTAAACAATCAAAAAGGTAAACTTTTATTAGTAATAAACTTGTTTGCCCCTTGGGCTTACAATAAAAATGAAATGAATACAAAAATGGGGTTTTAAGTCTCCCATGGACGTTTCCTCTTTGTGTTGAGATATGAGTTGAGATTCCGCTCCTCGTGAAGTTGTTTTGTTAGCTCCAGGATTCTTTCTTGACTTGCTTTGTAATGAGTCTCAAAAGTATCTCTTTGCTCCTTCAACTGGATCCAGGACCTCTGTAACTCTTCCATGTCAGTGGGCATGTCTGGATGAAGAATAATATAAGAAGTATCTCCTTCAGCAACAGGCTCCATGGTGACTGGCAGGATAGCAGGATATGGCATCATAAGAGTCTGAGCACGAGATCGCACCCATCTGAGATAAGCTTCCATAGGAATAATGTACTTTGGTTCCAGAGTCTTGCTGTCAACCTTGTTCACTTTACCCCATGCTCGTATGAATCTTTGATGGTAACCTTGAAGATCGTTGACGTAGTCAAACACAATACCCTGAATAAGCATATCTTGAGGACCATCACTCCGAGCATAACCAAACTCACGTAGAGCTAAGGAAGGATTGTAGGTAATGCCCCCTCTTATGCCAAGGAGTGGCACATTAGGGAACTCCCCACAATGGTCAATGATAGTAACATTCTCCAAAGATCGAGAGCACCAATGAATATTTGAATGAGAAAGTGACATGATCATCTTAGACCACCTTAACCCTTGTTCATTCTTCATCACTGGTCGAGGAAGGTGAGAAATAAACCACTTAGAGAGTAAAGGTATACAACACATCAGAGTTCCTCGTTCCTTCATAGTACGGGTATGGAGAGAGTGTAAGATGTATCCAAGTAATGTAGGCACTGGATTGCGAGTCAGAAATATGTTGATGGCGTGTACGTCTATGAACTGATCTGGATTGGGGAACAACACTAAGCCATAAATCAATAGGGCTAAGACCTCCTCAAAAGCATCATAACTCATAGCCTTCAGGAACACTTGAGCTTTCTCCATCAATACCTTGGCAAGAATACCCTTAACTCCACTTCTTGTTTCCAGGACAATGTCTGGTTTCTTTTGATGTAGGGCTGCAACAATGACTTCAGGTTTAGGTTCCTTCTCTAAGCCTGTGAAAGGTTTCTGATCAAGAATAGGTATACCCAGAAGCTTAGAGAACTCTTCCATTGTAGGAACCAGATGATAGTCAGGGAATGTGAAGCAATGATGTTTAGGATCAAAGAATTGAAACAGAACACTCATCATGTCTTCATTGAACCCTGAAGTGACTAGATCCAGTAGGTGACCATGCTTCTTAATAAACTGGGAGTTTTCAGAAACTTGAGAGACCAATTCCTTAAGCTTAGGAGGTATTCCTACAAAGTTGATCCGGATAGTATTCCTACGAGCAGAAGTCATGACCTGCAACAAAGAACAAAGATAAATCCTTTGGTCCTTGAAATGGTTAGTGAAAATGCTATGGTTATGATACATGATGATGTTATGATGTTATGTTCAATCACAAACATGTGGCACACACAAACAAGTCACACAATAGCCCTAGGTTTGAAGGCTTGCATGAGGTTTAAAGGTAAGTACCCTCCCCTGAAGTTTAGTTGGTTCATCCTGTCCTACAAAAGTAACCTGGTTCTAAGGGATCTCAATATCATTGATCCTTCCCAAGGGAGGTTGTTCAGTAGGCAACTTACTTGCCAACAAAAAGCCTCCAAGTTTAGGATCTCAATGAGTGTAGTATCGAGTATCAACCAACTTCAGTCTTCACCAAAACCGGTTATCTCACTACTTTCTAAAGGCCAAGATGGGATGACTAGGGTTCTAAAAGTCAGTTAGTGTATTGACAACATATGGCAGCCTCATATTGTTATACCCTAAATTTGTCCCACTTATGTATTTATTAAATTTGCATTTTTATACTAAGCATTTATTCATAAAATCAAAAGATATATGTTGTGTTTTCCTCCAGATTTTACAAAGATGTTTCGAGGTTGCAACTCAAATGTTTAATCAAGTAAAGGTTGATTTCAAGAGTTTCATGGGCATGAATCTAGTTCAAATTTAAGGTTTAGTGAAGATTCAGGCCTGGTGAATTGGAATCCATATTGTTATCCAAATGGTTTGACATGATTTCAAGACATAAGGTTTTCGTTGCTTATCCAATTTACATTCTAAAGAGGAAAGTATGTGAATGAAGCTACATGATTATAACTTCAAGTGGATTTTCTCATTCCTGTTACATTCGTGTGTTTCATAATTTACCAAGATTAAGGCAAAAGCATTTTGTTTGATACAAAGCTTCAATCTGAATTACTACCAACCTTGATTTATATTGGATAAATTGTAAAGATTCAAAAATAGTTTTAAAGTGGATTCTAAGATCATTTCAAGGTATAAAGCTAATTACATGACTCAGGTTTAATTCAAGGTAGTGCAAAATGGTTATAAGACATGATTTGTTCATGGCATGGTTGATTGTTCTCAAAGTAGATTCTTCTTGGGTTGCGGTTTGCGGTTTTATTAAATTCAATGGAAATAGATACAAATTGTGACTTCATTCCAAAATCAATACATGATTAATTTGTTGTTGGATGTCAGAAAGAACTCAGGTGTTCATCAAAGCTAGGTGGAGCTACTTCATTATTTTCAGGGACATGATATGGTGGGTATGGTTTTGAAGGCTTTGTTTTGTAGAAATGACAGATGTGATACTTACTATATAATTACCATATAAGATACCTTGAAAATTCCTAATTAATGCAAACCGGAAAAAAATCAAATGGTCATAAGTGTGAAACAAAAATAAAAACACAAAAAAGAAGGGTTGTTCGTCAGGGCTTTAAACCATTACATGAAGTATTCTTACAAGAAATCATAAAGTTTGTTTAAAGTCAAAACAGTGAACACAAGACTTGTTTCAAGAATAGGCGAAGGTGACTCCAAACTCTATTCCATCCAAGCACCTTACTGCCAGCTGGGTGAGGTTGTTCATTGTTACGAGACCACGTTTTCGTTGTTTGCAAATGACCTCAGAAGATTTCATCAAGCAAGAGGTGATCGTATAACCAGCTGCCCTAAACCTGTCATGTTAAGTATATATCAAGAGTGGATAAAGATGTCATGTGTACGAATTTGCCGGCAAGCATTTGCAAACAACCAACAAAGTCGTGTATGCAAGTACCAAATGTCATTTGAAAATTTACGATGGATGTGTAAAATAATAACTCACAGTTGTGGTTCAAGCTTCCCAAGTTCCGATTCAAGATGCAATTTTAATTATGCCACTTCCTCTTTATCTCAAACACCTCACTCAAGCTTCTAAAACTCTGTCGGCTTCAATTTCCAAATCACGATTAATCGCCATAGATTATGCCCTGTTATGCCTTCATCTCCAACCTACAAGACAAGGTGATCATGTCAAAAGAAAGCACCATGAGTTTATACTTCACACAGGAATTTAAAAGGAGAATAGATCAACCGCTAAGAGGGATTGGCATTGTTTTAGGTTCCATGATCACTTGAAGTGAAATAATGAGAAGTTGAAAATACTGATATAATATTATGTGAGAGTTTGACAAAAATAGATTTTAATGTTAAAGATACCTAAATTCAAGTTCTGAGCCTGTTGACCATCATTTGTCCATCATCGATACACTAAGAACCGTTTCCTTCCAATCCCAGCTCCAGTAAGGCTCCAATAAGCTCCGAAGGTATAAATTTGAAAAGAAATTAAAACAGGGTTAGTATAATAAACAACACAGTCTATGTTTCAGCAATACCCTCAGTCAATTTAAGTTCAATAATTGGAGACCTAGTCAAGGGGCTGAATCCAACATGGATAATAATGATTGGAGAGGTAAATTGCAGCAAGAATCATGCCAAAGAATGGTCAATAAAATATAGGATACATTAAAGAGGCATCTTCCCGTTTCTGGTCCAGAGGGATTACGCGAACTTTGGAAGATTGCCCAGAGATTTGAAGAGAAGAGTTTTACAGCAGCAACAGTAGCAGTCACAGAATCCAAAAACCGTATCTGTACAACCAAAAACTTTTGAGGCATAAGCTTCAGATGCAATCTTCAACAACAGCGACAACATGCTATAGCCAATGGATCAGTGTCCCCTCACTTACTGGCTCAACTGCAGCAACAGCCACATAGATTGCCTCATTCTCTTTAGATTCATCAGCCGAAGACAGTTCAAAAAACCTGCTAAGAAAAAGAAATCCAAGCATGCAGGTGAAACATTTGTAAAGAGTGTTAGCTCAAGTGGAGAAGGTGCTTCAAAAACAAAAACATAATCAAATTCATGGAAAAAGACAATGAACATATCTCACCTTTACAAGGAGTGAAGATGTTGCTTCATGAACTTTGATATAGGAATGCTTCTTTCAACTTCATGCCAAATTTCCATCATTCTTCCAACAAGTTGGTTTTGGTTTCTCATCATCCAAGAGCTACCCTCAAACAAAGCTCGACCATGTTGGACATCATCAAGTACCATGGCCATTCAAGCTCCTGGTTCATTGACAGCTGAGGTAATAAAACTACAGAATGTTAACAGCAAGAAAAGGACGAAATGGTGAGATATTAGTTGTTTTAGAAATTCAAATTATCATGCTCCTATAGTCAGATAAACAACAAGACTCATCAGTAAAAGCGTACAAATTCACAGTAGTAAAAAGTCAATTTCTGCAGTAATAATTCAATAAGTTTTTACAAGGGACTACCTGAGTTCTTAGAGACTTTTCCCAATCACTACAAACAAACAAATTGAGCCAGCTCACCCTTGGCTGACCCCACACAATCTTCACAAAATCACCTTAGAATCCTCTCTAACGGATTTCGGATCTCTCACCCTCACACAACCTCACCCAAATCCCTCTATAAAACGAATTCATCATTTGGTAATAAAAAAGAAGAAAGAAGGGAGAAAACCCTAGCGTCACTCTGCTAAAACATCACCATCCAAACATACACAGAAACCACAGACCTCTCCTTTTCCTCAAGCCCATCGTCGAAACCTTCACCCAACCTTCCTTCCAAACTCAAACAAACCAAAATACCATCACCATAAAAAATAACCCTTCGTTCTCCCTGCAACAACCAGAACCGCACCTTAGCCCCATCCGTAAACTCACAACACCACATAGAAACGCGCCGCCTATCACCACTTCAAAACCGCTGTGTCGGAACTCTCCTAAAAATACCTCCATCGACCTACACCAAACCACCAAACTCACCGTGAAAATCAAATGGAACCCACAAACCAATCGAAGCCGTGACCACCTCCATCAACCCAGAAAACAAAAATGCAAAAAGATGAGAGAGTAAAAAACCAGATCCGAGAGGTATCCTAAACAGAAACAAAAACACGAACCACAAACCGAACAACATTTGAGAGTGAGCCGTCAAACTGAAGCGCATCAAACTGCAATCACAAACTAGATCGAGAGGTCGACGAATCCGAGCGAGAGATTGGAGAAGTTGAGCTCGAAGTCGCACAAGAAGAAGGTGCCGAAAACCTTTCTCGGAAAGGGAGAAGTCGCTCACTGATTTGAGAGGGCCGTTGTGGAGCCGGTGTTGATCGGCGGCGGCGTGAACAGAGGTGAGGTCCGAGCTTCACTTTTTGAATCATATTTTTGTAAAACTGTGTTTTTGTTGTTTTTATACACTCAACATGTTTCCTCTGTTTCCTTTGTAATTAATTTTGACCCTTCCGTGTTTTGAATATTTGGTAGCATAAACCGTGAAAAAGTTACTAGGGACTTTACTTTATTTTTGTTTTTTAGGGCTATTGTTGCTGTTGTTAGTAATGGGTTTGGTCCATCTTCTTCCATACCCTTTAATCTAATGCAACACCCCATTCATTTCTTAGTTTTTTTAATTTTCCGTTAGTGTCTATTTCCTAAGATTTATGTGTTAATTTTGATTTCTGGATTTAATGTTGATTTACATCATGTTTCGATATTACATTTTATTCTAATTATTTTTGGGCCGATGATATAATTAAGGTGTTGATATTCGATAATCGTGATTCGACGTTGTCAACACCGATATGAGGCCACACTTTTATTCTTCATTATTATTTAATCGATTATTCGGTTTATTCGGTTAATGATAAAATGTGATATTCGATTATTTAATCGACATTATCCATTAAATTGAGACCGATTTCATTATTTTCTCATTATTTTATATTCATTATTAGGGCCTATGATAAAAATACAGTTTATCGATATTCCATTTAGCGACGTTATCTAAACCGATTTGAGGCCGATTTTTCTTTATTTATTATTTTATCAATTTATTAATTTATTTATATTTCGGTCTATGATATTATCATCCGATTCACGACATTCAATTTATCGACGTTGTCCGAATCGATATGAGACCGTTTTCTACTTTTATAGTTTCTAATTTATTATTAGATTCATGTTTATTATTAATTTTATTATTTTTATTGGCCAATGAATAAATATTTAAATATTCGATTTGATTAAACCGACGTTATTTAAATTAAATATGAGGCCAATTCTTATTATTATTATTATTTCGACTTTATTTTATTTTTATGGTCGATGATATAACAAACGACTTAAATATTCGATTTCAATAAATCGACGTTGTTTAAGTCAATATGAGACCAATTGTATTTCTTTTTATCGCATTTATTTTATTTAAATAATTATTTGATTATAAAGTAATGCTCGACTTCTCATAGAATGATTCTAACTTTGAATCGGTTCTAAGACAGTTAAAGAGCTAAATTTTGACGCTTTCGGTTTAATTCGAGCTCCAATGGCTCCGTGTTAGCTTAAGACTAGGATTAGATTCTGCGTATTTAATTAACCTTTAAACTCCATTTTGCATTTACCCTTCGCGATCGCTTTATGCCTCGCAATCGACCTACCAAGATGATTCTTTTAAATCCAAACCCTTGATCCAACGTCAAGTGGTCTTAGGTAATAAAATAATTTAATAATATGAGAAAAATTGTACGTCACGAGCCTTAAGTGGTAGAAAGGAGGATTACGAGCTCTCGTTATTCGCTCCGATTATTCCGTCGCGAGACGCTTGACTTGTTGGATCGGAATAAGCTACCCATAGTCTTTAGTACAATTCTACTCCTAAATTCTTTCGTTAAAGAAAGATAATAAAATTTGGATCTTTTTTTCCCTTTTAGCAAGTAATTCATTAGGCATAGGCATCCTTTCCCGCGTGACAACTTAGAAGGTTCCCATCGAGTACGATGGATGTAGGGGGTGCTAATACCTTCCCCCTGCATAACCGACTTCCGAACCTAGGTAATGGTTGCGATGACCTTGTCTTTATCCTTTCTTCCCGGGTTTTATCTATATTTTCCCTTTCCCTTTTTTTGGGAATAAATCAAAATTAGGTGGAGACTCTCAAGTCAGCCCAGCCGCGACCGCATACGCGAGGATCGTACTTTCCGAGGTACGACAGCTGGCGACTCTGCTGGGGACTGGTTCACTCATATGCAAGTCAAGCCTAATCTAGGTTGCTTCGCGCTTGTTTGTATGCTTACCTTTATGTCTTACTTGTTTATTTTTATCGCTTTCTTTATCGCTTTCCATATTATACCTTGTGGTTCTTGGATCGATACTTTGATTGCAAAAAAAAAAAGCTTGGGTGAAAGGCTTTATACCCGGGTGTTTGAGTATAAACATAAGTTAGAAGAGGTTGTGTAGTATGGGCTCCCGAGGGAATCGCTCTCGTGGGTTGTCGATACGAAAACCTCGCTTGGAGTAGATTCTAATGAGAACACTGACGACCGTCAAGCTCTTGACGTGTGTGCTCAGTTATTTTCATTAGAGTCGTCGACTCTGAGGACCTTTAGAACCTTAAACCGTGTGGCTTAAAACATAGGTTGATGGTCGCGTAGTATGGAGCACCGGGGTTCGCCCTCGCGTGGCTCGATATGAAGGCCTCACTCAGAATAGACTCTCTCAATGGATTTGATTGACTGTCAAGGATATATATAAAAATTGACACGTGCATCAAACAATTGAGGAAGGTCCATAACTCTGAGACTTTGTTTTAAACCACGTGTCGATGATCGCATAGTATGGGGCACCGAGAGCCTTCCCTCTCGCGTGGCTCGATACGAAGATCTCACCCAAAAGAGGTTCATATGGTGGAGTCAATCAACCGTCATGCTTGTGGCGTGTGTGATGAACAAACATAAAGATTGTTAACTTTGGGATTCCTTTAAACTTTATAGCCTACCCGGCAAAATCTTTGTGAGGAAAGCAATCTGAATATCTTTCATCTGTACCTTGGATTTGTGATACCAGGACTTTATGTTTAACGTATTTTCACATATTATTTACATATCATTGCATTCATATTTGCATTCATTTTTGCATTCATAGTCGCTTATGTTCATTCGTTCTCATCTTCAGTTGTTGAGTACTCGTCAAGCTGATTCCTAAGCACAAGTTCAGAACTAAAGACATTATTGGAAAAAGAATGGAAAATCAGGAGCAGCATAACAGAAGGGTTAGAGAAGACCTCAATGAGTTGAAAGGAAACGTGAATATGCTCATGGAGATGATGCAAACATTGTTGGCTAGGGAAGCTCAGTCTCAGAGGATTGTCATACCTCAAATTAATGTTGCCCCCACGGGTATTATTTCCCAAATTATTTATGAGAATCCTTACTTTTTGCACCATGATGCCGAGTCTTCTGGGAAGCCCTCTGAAAAGCTTCAAAAGAGGAAGGAGTTTGTGACAAAAGATGAAAGTAGGGCTCCCCCACAAAGGAGTGCTCGTCAGAGTCAGACTCGTAATCCCAGGCCTAGAACTCTGATTGATCCTATTCCCATGAAATATGATGAGCTATATCCTTACTTGGTTCTGAAAGGCCTTATCACAACTAGAGCACTTACTCCTCCGAATATTCTTCCAGATGGGTTCAGAACTGATCTTCATTGCCCATTCCATGAAGGAGCTGTGGGTCATGATATTGAAAGTTGTTATGCTTTCCAGTCTCGAGTTCAGGAGTTGGTCAGAGGAGATGTGATCACTTTCACGCCGAGAGGGATTCCCCATGTTGGAAAAGATCACATGCCAGAACAAAGTGACTGAAGATTTGGTCTAAGAATCACAAGTTACTACCTAAAGCCAGTGGGTCAGACGGGAAAGCTCATCCTTGCTACTGATCAGACACTAGGCCTTGTTTCTTTTCAGTTTTAATTTCCTTGTTTGTATTATGTGTACTTGTTTAAAGACTTTGTTTATTCTCTAATGTTAATGTTAATGAAATGAGCATCGCATGTTTTGAATCAATTCATTCACCTTCATATTTACGCGTTATTTATGCTTTTTATTTTCAAAAATTCCAAACAATATATACCATTGTTTCTCTTATTCATTTGTTGTTTAAGCAATGATTGGAGGGAGGATGACGAAGAATACCCAAATTGTTAAATGGTATGCTTTCAAAATAAAACCTTGCTGATGATATACAGGAATTGTTTCAACTCCCAAACACTGGAGAAATAAGGAAGTTAATCCCTTGTCAACCCTTTTGAGCCTTGAAGTTGGAGGTTCTTTCTACACGAAAAAACCGTTATCTTATCCCGGGGCAGGATAGTTCTCAATTAATTCAAATATGCATTTAATTTTAGGAAGATTATTCGTTACATCTTTCAATAAGGATTTCAAGCCCAAAGTTTCCCTTCGCACAATTGTCAAGGAAGTTAATGGCAGTCATTGTCCAAATCAAAAATGAAAAAGCCGCTAAGTCAACACCTAAAAGGCGACTTAGGCAAAATAAAAGCATCCCGTTAGACTGAAAGTGTCAAAGATACAGTCCAGACAAAAGTAAGGGATAATAAGAATTTCAAATCATGAGAGGTCATCAAAATTCCTCAACAAATACAAAAGATGAGTTGACCCAAAGTCCTCATAAAACAAGGCAACAAAAGGTTGGGAAATAAGCAATGACTGTTGTCCAATAATTCCTTGGCTCTTAAGCCATCCTCATCAGTGCAATTTCAGATAATCTGACTGCATAGGTTGAGTTAATTGAGCGTAGGACTGGAGATCATCATGGAGAATGGGTTGGATAAAAATTAAATTTTGAGCCTTATATCCTTTGTTTCATAAACCGTGAACCAAGCCATGTTACAACCCTTTAAAGACCTAATTGAAGTTTGGTTTGTTTCGAAAGCATATCTCAACAAGGTTGCGTAAGCTGACTCCCCAAGAGATTTTCCAATCATTTGCTTTGGTATCATACCTTTTTCATATTTTTCAATTTGCATTATCTTTCACTTTGCACTTTGCATGACTTAATAAACAGTGCATTCTTGCCAGTATTTCATTTTCTTTACACCAATATCATTCCAATAATGATTTTGATTTCAAAATTTGTGCTTGAGTACTGTATTAAAATTAACATTTTTCGAATAAATGTTTTATTTGCAAGTAAGCACTCATTATCAAGGAATTCTAAACAATTGAGAAACTTGATCAATGGTCCTATCAGGGGCATGTTACAGTCAAAGATCATATTCTTCAAGGAATCTTTTCAAGACCCATGCTGGGGCTAATATTTCAAGCGACCAGTCAAACAATCACTCCCGAATCATTCAGCATGGGGCAGTCTACTTCAAGCAACCCCCAAGCAAAGCTTATCACTCCTTCCTAAAAGGATCAGCATCTTGATACTTCATACAAGAATGGTTGAAGTTGTGTTCAAGACATATTTCAAGGGCATAGTTGGCAAAGTTCACTGTGTTATGGAATTAGCTGCTTCAGCCGCACCTCTCCAAAGAGTCTTATCCCGTGGTCTCAGCATTTGCATTGCAATCATTGCACCATTTGCATCATACAATTTCATATCGAGCATAGCACGAAGTTTACTTCATGCTCATATGCATTTCCCGATGTCTTGTTATCTTACCTTATAGTCAAAGTCCAACTCATTTGGCACCTATCAAAGCAGTCGTGTCTGTCACCCTGTCTTTCGTGTTTATTTTCTTTTCCTTCAAATTTGTCTTATTGATAAGTTTGGCGTGGAACCCCTTTTTCCTTCAAATTTGTCTTATTGATAAGTTTGGCGTGGAACCCCTTTTCCTTCAAACTGTGTCAAGTTTGGCGTGGAACCCCTTTTCCTTCAAACGGTGTCAAGTTTGGCGTGGAACCCCTTTTCCTTCAAACTGTGTCAAGTTTGGCGTGGAACCCCTTTTCCTTCAAACTGTGTCAAGTTTGGCGTGGAACCCCTTTTCCTTCAAACTGTGTCAAGTTTGGCGTGGAACCCCTTTTCCTTCAAACTGTGTCAAGTTTGGCGTGGAACCTTTTTCCTTCAAACTGTGTTAAGTTTGGCGTGGAACCTTTTTTCCTTCAAACTGTGTTAAGTTTGGCGTGGAACCTTTTTTCCTTCAAACTGTGTTAAGTTTGGCGTGGAACCTTTTTTCCTTCAAACTGTGTTAAGTTTGGCGTGGAACCTTTTTTCCTTCAAACTGTGTTAAGTTTGGCGTGGAACCTTTTTCCTTCAAACTGTGTTAAGTTTGGCATGGAACCTTTTTCCTTCAAACTGTGTTAAGTTTGGCGTGGAACCCTTTTCCTTCAAACTGTGTTAAGTTTGGCGTGGAACCCTTTTCCTTCAAACTGTGCGATGTTTGACGTGGATCCCTTTTTCAACTGTCTCTCTCTGGTTCATCCCGTTGATAAGTTTGGCTTGAGTCTTTACTTCAAGTAGCATTTCTCTGAATGTCTTGTTGAAAAGTTTGATCTTCCCCTTGGTGTACCTTCGTAATTTGGGTTTCATTCCACATCTAGTACTCTTCTAGATGTTACGGGTGTTGATTTCCAAAATTGGTGTTTGTGCATCCATAGATTTTTCTGGATGTCTTTATTACCTTTCTCAGGGTTTATTTCTCTCATTTCAAGTATTTCTGACTATTCTCTGTTACCCAGACAGATTTTCATAAATATCTTGTTTTTCCTCAACCAGTGTCTTACCTTTTCATTTTCATTGTTTTCTTCTCATTTCATCATATTCGCAGACTTTATGTCATCATGTTTCATATCGCATTCAAATTGCATTAATCCCTAGCTTTTACATCCATACATACATCTCATGCTTCGCCATCGCATGGCATTTTGCATCGGCCAAATTTTGGGTATTTTTGTATCTAATTGACTTTTATCCTGGAATTTCAATTCTTCGGATTTAAGACAATTAGATAGGGGCATATGTTATATCCTAAATTTGTCCCACTTATGTATTTATTAAATTTGCATTTTTATACTAACCATTTATTCATAAAATCAAAAGATATATGTTGTGTTTTCGTCCAGATTTTACAAAGATGTTTCGAGGTTGAAACTCAAATGTTTAATCAAGTCAGGGTTGATTTCAAGAGTTTCATGGGCATGAATCTAGTTCAAATTTAAGGTTTTGTGAAGATTCAGGCCTGGTGAATTGGAATCCATATTGTTATCCAAATGGTTTGACATGATTTCAAGACATAAGGTTTTCGTTGCTTATCCAATTTACATTCTAAAGAGGAAAGTATGTGAATCAAGCTACATGATTATAACTTCAAGTGGATTTTCTCATTCCTGTTACATTCGTGTGTTTCATAATTTACCAAGATTAAGGCAAAAGCATTTTGTTTGATACAAAGCTACAATCTGAATTACTACCAACCTTGATTTATATTGGATAAATTGTAAAGATTCTAAAATAGTTTTAAAGTGGATTCTAAGATCATTTCAAGGTATAAAGCTAATTACATGACTCAGGTTTAATTCAAGGTAGTGCAAAATGGTTATAAGACATGATTTGTTCAAGGCATGGTTGATTGTTCTCAAAGTAGATTCTTCTTGGGTTGCGGTTTGCGGTTTTATTAAATTCAATGGAAATAGATACAAATTGTGACTTCATTCCAAAATCAATACATGTTTAATTTGTTGTTGGATGTCAGAAAGAACTCAGGTGTTCATCAAAGCTAGGTGGAGCTACTTCATTATTTTAAGGGACATGATATGGTAGGTATGGTTTTGAAGGCTTTGTTTTTTAGAAATGACAGATGTGATACTTACTATATAATTACCATATAAGATACCTTGAAAATTCCTAATTAATGCAAACCGAAAAAAAATCAAATGGTCATAAGTGTGAAACAAAAATAAAAACACAAAAAAGAAGGGTTGTTCGTCAGGGCTTTAAACCATTACATGAAGTATTCTTACAAGAAATCATAAAGTTTGTTTAAAGTCAAAATAGTGAACACAAGACTTGTTTCAAGAATATGCGAAGGTGACTCCAAACTCTATTCCATCCAAGCACCTTACTGCCAGCTGGGTGAGGTTGTTCATTGTTACGAGACCGCGTTTCCGTTGTTTGAAAATGACCTCAGAAGATTTCATCAAGCAAGAGGTGATCGTATAACCAGCTGCCCTAAACATGTCATGTTAAGTATATATCAAGAGTGGATAAAGATGTCATGTGTACGAATTTGCCGGCAAGCATTTGCAAACAACCAACAAAGTCGTGTATGCAAGTACCAAATGTCATTTGAAAATATACGATGGATGTGTAAAATAATAACTCACAGTTGTGGTTCAAGCTTCCCAAGTTCCGATTCAAGATGCAATTTTAATTATGCCACTTCCTCTTTATCTCAAACACCTCACTCAAGCTTCTAAAACTCCGTCGGCTTCAATTTCCAAATCGCGGTTAATCGCCATAGATTTTGTCCTGTTATGCCTTCATCTCCAACCTACAAGACAAGGTGATCATGTCAAAAGAAAGCACCATGAGTTTATACTTCACACAGGAATTTAAAAGGAGAATAGATCAGCCGCTAAGAGTGATTGGCATTGTTTAGGTTCCATGGTCACTTGAAGTGAAATAATGAGAAGTTGAAAATACTGATATAATATTATGTGAGAATTTGACAAAATGGGATTTTAATGTTAAAGATAGCTAAATTCAAGTTCTGAGCCTGTTGACCATCATTTGTCCATCATCGATACGCTAAGAACCGTTTCCTTCCAATCCCAGCTCCAGTAAGGCACCAATAAGCTCCGAAGGTATAAATTTGAAAAGAAATTAAAATAGGGTTAGTATAATAAACAACACAGTCTATGTTTCAGCAATACCCTCAGTTAATTTAAGTTCAATAATTGGAGACCTAGTCAAGGGGCTGAATCCAACATGGATAATAATGATTGGAGAGGTAAATTGCAGCAAGAATCATGCCAAAGAATGTTCAATAAAATAAAGGATACATTAAAGAGGCATCTTCCCGTTTCTGGTCCAGAGGGATTACGCAAACTTCGGAAGATTGCCCAGAGATTTGAAGAGAAGAGTTTTACAGCAGCCACAGTAGCAGTCACAGAATCCAAAAATCGTATCTGTACAACCAACAACTTTTGAGGCATAAGCTTCAGATGCAATCTTCAACAGCAGCGACAACATGCTATAGCCAATGGATCAGTGTCCCCTCACTTACTGGCTCAACTGCAGCAACAGCCGCATAGATTGCCTCATCCTCTTCAGATTCATCAGCCGAAGACAGTTCAAAAAACCTGCTAAGCAAAAGAAATCCAAGCATGCAGGTGAAACATTTGTAAAGAGTGTTAGCTCAAGTGGAGAAGGTGCTTCAAAAACAAAAACATAGTCAAATTCATGGAAAAAGACAATGAACATATCTCACCTTTACAAGGAGTGAAGATGTTGCTTCATGAACTTTGATATAGGAATGCTTCTTTCAACTTCATGCCAAATTTCCATCATTCTTCCAACAAGTTGGTTTTGGTTTCTCATCATCCAAGAGCTACCCTCAAACAAAGCTCGACCATGTTGGACATCATCAAGTACCATGGCCATTCAAGCTCCTGGTTCATTGACAGCTGAGGTAATAAAACTATAGAATGTTAGCAGCAAGAAAAGGACGAAATGGTGAGATATTAGTTGTTTTAGAAATTCAAATTATCATGCTCCTATAGTCAGATAAACAACAAGACTCATCAGTAAAAGCGTACAAATTCACAGCAGTAAAAAGTCAATTTCTGCAGTAATAATTCAATAAGTTTTTACAAGGGACTACCTGAGTTCTTAGAGACTTTTTCCAATCACTACAAAAAACAAATTGAGCCAGCTCACCCTTGGCTGACCCCACACAATCTTCACAAAATCACCTTAGAATCCTCTCTAACGGATTTCGGATCTCTCACCCTCACACAACCTCACCCAAATCCCTCTATAAAACGAATTCATCATTTGGTAATCAAAAAGAAGAAAGAAGGGAGAAAACCCTAGCGCCACTCTGCTAAAATATCACCATCCAAACATACACAGAAACCACAGACCTCTCATTTTCCTCAAGCCCATCATCAAAACCTTCACCCAACATTCCTTCCACACTCAAACAAACCAAAATACCATCACCATAAAAAATAACCCTCCGTTCTCCCTATAACAACCAAAACCTCACTTTAGCCCCATCCGTAAACTCACAACAACACATAGAAACACGCCGCCTATCACCACTTCAAAACCACTGTGTTGGAACTCTCCTAAAAATACCTCCATCGACCTAAACCAAACCACCAAACTCACCGTGAAAATCAAATGGAACCCACAAACCATTCGAAGCCGTGACCACCTCCATCAAACCAGAAAACAAAAATGCAAAAAGATGAGAGAGTAAAATACCAGATCCGAGAGGTATCCTAAATAGAAACAAAAACACGAACCACAAACCAAACAACATTTGAGAGTGAGCCGTCAAACTGAAGCGCATCAAACCGCAGTCACAAACTAGATCGAGAGGTCGACGAATCCGAGCGAGAGATTGGAGAAGTTGAGCTCGAAGTCGCACAAGAAGAAGGTGCCGAAAACCTTTCTCGGAAAGGGAGAAGTCGCTCGCTGATTTGAGAGGGTCGGTGTTGATCGGCGGCGGCATGAACAGAGGTGAGGTCCGAGCTTCACTTTTTGAATCATATTTTTGTAAAACTGTGTTTTTGTTGTTTTTATACACTCAACATGTTTCCTCTGTTTCCTTTGTAATTAATTTTGACCCTTCCGTGTTTTGAATATTTGGTAGCATAATGTAAATACCCCAAATTTTCCCTTACTCATTTCACCATGGCTTGTGATTCTTTTCATATTGCATAAGTTCAATCATATCATCTCATATTACATTTTTGCTTCACTACATTGGTTCAAAGTCATCTGCATCTAGGGTTTGTGATCTGAGCCATCCCTGAACTATCTGAGCCACTTCAAAGGTCTCCAATCATCTCCAAAGGGCCCATGTATGTTCAATCATCATATTATATCCTCCCAAGATCAAGAAAGTCAAAAATCACAAGAACTGAAGAAGGCATGGAAGCAGAGCCAAGCTTAACTGCACAGATGACCTAAAATTAGGGTTTTGGTTTCAGAGGCCATAACTCCAAATTTTTTGGTCATTCTTGTTTCTATTGGTCATTATATGTTATAAGGATCATGCATACCAATTTCCATGGAAAAATTCAATGGGGAAGGCATCTGATCATTAGATGACTTCTTGAGCAAGTCAGTGCAAAATCAGGGCACTGAGGCCCCCAATCACCCAATCAAGGGGTCTTCTCCATAATTTTGAATGTGTGTGATCTTTATTTGATCTTAGAAGATGTTAGAAGTTCACAAAATTGAAGAATTTCAAGCCATTTGCAAAGTTGCCATTTTGGGAAAGTGACTTGTAATGAAAACTTGCCATTTTGGGAAAGTTTTTCAACCTCCTCTTTTTGATTCAAAAATGCTTCAAATGAAGAATTCTTGGTCATGAAAGTTGTAGATTGGATCCTCCCATTTTCAAAAAGTACAAGAACTTGATCTAATTCATCATAGAACAAAAGTTATGCCTTTGCAAAGTTGGACAAAATCACTTAATTTTCACTTTTGTGCCAAAGAGGAAACTTGCAAAAACACTTGCCAAAGCCAAATGTGACTTCAAATCAACTTCTAATCATCACACAAACATCATACATGACCGAAACTTCAGATTGGCCCAAAGATTTCTCAAGTTACATGACCTAAACTTCAAGAATTTCAAAAGGGGCCAAAGTTGTTCACAATTGCAAAATGATCCAAATCCCTTCATCCACTTGCCACAACTCACAAAATCTGATTTCATGACACTCTTTGATCCTTGTTGCGCAGGACACCCCATTGTCCTTGGCCTGCCATGTGCCCATACCTCAAGTACACCAACTTTTGACATTTTGACAACTTGCCCATACCAATCAACATAGGCCATCACCCACTCTCTGACCTATCACACTTCTTTATGTGGATCAAAACCAAGCAAAAGCACACAACAACACAGCCTGAAACTCCAAGAACTCAGCACACTCCAAAATCCAAAAATTTGCAAAAGCCTTTGAATCTCTTGATTCAGCCATCAAACCTTCAAGTTTCTTTCACCATTCAACTCCATAAACCTCACTGATCATTTCCCACCTTTAATTTTGTCCTAAAACCTTCACAATCACAAACACGATTTTCACATTTCACAAACTGAACTTCTGCCAACTTCTTCTTGAGGCCATTTAAACTCCAACCAAGTATCAAAACTTCATCAGGAGATCAAGTGGAGTGGTTTGCACAAAGAGAGGAGGTCTGAAAGTCCAGAACTGAGAAAGCTCAAGCTCAGGTACCTTCCTGAAACATTTTTCCAAAACTTGTTTCTTTAGTTATAGAATGGTAGAGTGTGTTCCACTGATCACAATGAACCTTGAATGGTGAAAAATGGTTGAGTTTTGAGTGTGTACGCATGTTCTGAAATTTTGTTCAATTTTAGGTTTTTGTTCGAATCTTGTTGTTGATGAAAAATAAATGAAATATGATGTTGGATTCTTGCTCTATGGGGTTTGGGGATCATTTCTGGAGATTTGGGGGGTTTGATTTGGCCTAGGGAGTATTTTAGAAAAATCTCAGGGGAGAGGTGGCCGGAGAAGATGACCGGAGGTCATTTCCGGCCACTTGAGAGTCATTAATGTTTTAATCTGGATTAAGGTTTAATTTGAATGTAGAGCATACGATTTCGTTTCCCGCGCGCGTCCAATGGCTCAAATTGTCCCACTTAACCCTAATTTTCAATTAATTAAAATAATCAGGATTAATTAATTATTTAATTGAGATTTATTCAGTTTGAATTACAACCACTAGATCACGCGCGTAGTCAACTCCTGCGTCTCAGCTTTGAATCCTGGCTCTTGGATCTGATTACCTCCCATTTAATTCAATTTTATTTTCCTTTTTATTCATTTGTTTTTCACATTTTATTTAAAATAGCAAATCATTTCCAAAAAATCTCATTTTTTGCATCACACCTTAAAATATTTTTTTCTTTCTGAAAATAATTTTTGTTTTATTTTTTGCATAATTGTAAACACCCCAAATTTTCCCTCACTCATTTCACCATGGCTTGTGATTTCTTTTCATTTGCATAAGTTCAACCATGTCATCTCATATTACATTTTTGCTTCACTGCATTGGAACTAAGTCATCTGCATCTAGAGTTTGTGATCTGAGCAATCCCTGAGCTATCTGAGCCACTTCAAAGGTCATCAATCATTTCAAGAGGGTCCATGTATGTTCAAGCATCATATTATACCCTCCCAAGATCAAAGAAGTCAAAGAATCACAAGAACTGAGAAAGGCATGGAAGCAGAGCCAAGCTTAACTGCACAGATGACCTAAAATTAGGGTTTTGGTTTCAAAGGCCATAACTCCAAAGTTTTTGGTCATTATTCTTTCTATTGGTCTCTATATGATATGAGGATCATACATACCAATTTTCATGAATAAATTCAATGGGGAAGGCATCTGATCACAAGATGACTTCTTGAGCAAGTCAGTGCAAAATCAGGGCATCTGAGGCCCCCAATCACCCAAACAAAGGGTATTCTCCATCATTTTGAATGTGTATGATATTTATTTGATCTTAGAAGATGTTAGAAGTTCACAAAATTGAATAATTTCAAGCCATTTGCAAAGTTGCCATTTTGGGAAAGTGACTTGTAATGAAAACTTGCCATTTTTGGAAGGTTTTTCAACCTCCTCTTTTTGATCCAAAAATGCTTCAAATGGAAAATTCTTGGTCATGAAAGTTGTAGATTGGATCATTCCCTTTTCAAAAAGTACAAGAACTCATTCTAATTCATTTTAGAACAAAATTTATGGCTTTGCAAAGTTGGACAAAATCACTAAATTTTCACTTTTACACCAAAGAGGGAAACTTGCAAATTCACATGCCAAGCATTTCCATGACCTCAAATTGACTTCTAAGCATTACAAAAACATCACACATGATCTAAAAATCAGAATGCTCCAAAGAATCACTCATTTCCATGCCTTGATCATTAAGAAATCCAAAAGGGGCCAAAACTCCATGAATTTGCAAAATGACCCAAAGCTTCTCATCCACTTGTGCCAGCTGCCAAATATGACTTCCATGGACCTCCTTGAAGCAAGCTGATTCGAACCATACCCTTGTACCATGACTGAACCAGCCCATACCTTCACTTACACAAATGTTGACTTTATGCAACTTGAGCCATACCAATCAAACTGAGCCACACCAACTACTCTGACCAATCACAGCTTCACATACATGCCTCAAGGATCACTTTTCACACAATCTTGGAGCCTGAAACCAGAGTATCACCATAGTTCACAAAAACCTCCCTATTTTCATTTTCATTCGAATCTCATCACACAAGCTTCAAACCTCAAAACAAACTTCACAGAACAACTCACCATGATCCACTGATCATTTCCCAACCATCACTTTGCCCTAAAAAGCCTAGAATCAAAAACACGATTTCCACATTTCACAAACTGAACCTCTGCCATTTTCATTTTGAGGCCATATAAACTCCAGCTAAGCATCACAAACACTTGGGGAGGATCATTGGAGCTTGTTTGAAGCAAAGGACTGGCCAGAAAGCACAATTTTCGAAAGCTTCAGTTCAGGTATCATCAAGAACAATTTTTCCAGAAATGTGTTTTTAAGTTACTAATTGGTTCTCCATGATTCACTGATGATTCTGACTGTTTAGTTTTGAAAATGGTCAAGTATTAAGCATGTATTGAACCTCTGAAATTTTTTGCGTTTTTTTTCGTTTTGCTTTGATCCTTGTTCTTGAGTGAAAATAAATAAGTTTTAGGGTTGGATTCGTGTTTAGGATTGTTAGATGTTTGATTCTGGAGAATTAGAGAGCTTAAGATTGCGTTTTGAGTGAGATTGAAGGATTGGATGGCCAGAGAAGATGACCGGAACACTGTTCCGGTCATCTGAAAGTGATTAGGGTTCAGGATTAGGGTTTAATCATAATTAGTGAGATTTGAATTTCAGCCGTCCATTAGCGCGCGTAGTCAACTCCCGCCCCCCTAGGTTTGAATCTGGGCCTTTAGATCAGCTGACTTTCTCATTTATCCATTTATTTCATTTTTATTTCATTTGTTTTGTATTTAATTTCCACGAATTTTTAAAAATAGTAAAATACATTAAAAAAATTCTGAATTTTTTTATCAAACCTTTTATTAATTTTCAGAACCCAAAAATATTTTTATTTTTATTTTTTGCATCAAAAATTATTCTTAAATCATTTAAATGTTTATTTTTAATTAGTTAATGAAGATTAATTAATTAAAAATGCATATAGGTATTTAAAAATCACAAAAAAAATTCATATTGCATTTTAATACATTTAGAAACATTATCAAACTCTTCAAACAAATTTCTATTTGGTTCTTGACCTATTTTGACATTTTTCTTTGGAATTAAAGTTCTTAAAAGGCAATATTTTTGTCCTAACTTAGAAAAATTCATTCTGCCTAACCATGAAGAGTTTGATCTTGATTCTTTTTGCATTGCATTCTTCATAGCATGTAGTTTCTAGGGTAAAATTGTTTTGAATTTATCTTCCATTTTCAATTTGATGTTCATTTTTCCTTTTGAGGTGCCTTAAAACCCTAGTAAGCTTAAGAAAATCATAACTTCCATTAGGTTAAGATTTGGGTCTCCTCCTTTGGGTAGTGAACTTATGTAGGGTTAGGGTTCCTTTGATCCCATTTTCAATTTTTTATCATGTCATTTGCTTCTGGTTTTGATTTTTTGTATTGCATGTTATGTATAAACCCTAATTTTTGCTTTCATTTGCATTCATCTCTCATTTGCTTGCATACATGAACTTGCCATGAGATTTTGTGCATCCACATGACATATGAGACATCTTAGGACATATTAGAATCATGTTTGATCATTGCATCATTCATTTTCCATGTTATGCATTCATTCCATTTCATAAACTTTCATGAACTTTTATGGTTCAAAGCATGTTTCATTTGCATCCTCATCCTTATATGATCATCCACAATCCTTGACATGTGTTTGCATCATCTCTTAGCATCATTAACATCATGTTTATGTTTCTGACTTTGGTTTGCATCATTGCATCTCATCTCATTTTCATGTCATTTCATTTTCTTGTTGCTAACTTTTCAGGTGGTAAGTGTCTGAGAAGTGAATTTGCCTTCACTTCTCACAATCTCTTCTCATCTCTCTTATGCATTCATTGCTGCATTTTACTATTGTATTAGAGTGAGCTTGCTCATTCATGTCTCCCACCTTCTTTCTTTCTTCAAGCAACTTATCTTCTTAAGTGAAGTAAGTTGTTTTGCTTCTTCTGCTTCTTCCTCCTTTCATCTGTTTCTTCATTGGTGGCTTTTCCTTGAAGATCTTTTTCAAGCCTCATAAACCCTAGGAATACCCAAGCATGATAACAATTAGGGTTTGATTAGTCCCCCATTTAGTTTTACCTTTGTTTCATCCTTGAGTCTTCTCTTCTCATCTCATAATCAAGGACTAAACCTTAAAGGTTTTAAGGCCTTGTGATTAAGATTATGCCTGCATCCTTCTATTAGGAAGGAGTTTATAACTTTAATCCTAAGTGTTAAACCCTTAATGTGTTTAAATCCTTTAATCAATCCACTTAACAATCACTAAGACATCAAGCTTGTAACTTGGGCCTTGCATTAGGGTTCTAATTCTTCCTTAATTGGTTAAGAAGGACTAACCCTAGTGTTAATGGACAAGTCCCCCTCAAGTTTTCTTACAAACCATAAAATCCACTTCTTAATTTTTGTCATTAACTAAAATTCACTTTAATAAAGGCTTTGTTAGGTCATGAGGTTAATCCCTAATCATGGATTAAGTTGAGGAGCCTTCCTCAGCTTAAATGTTCTCATCAATTATCCTTCTATTAGGATGGTGTAATGAGTCCATTAAATCCTTGATTATGGATTAAACTCATTACTTAACACTAAACAAAAACAACCAAAACATCTAAATAATTACAAGTAGGTTAATGATCTTAATCCTACATCATGGTGATTAAGTGAGAGGTGTTTACTTCACACTTAAGGTATTCTCATTACCCCTAATTAGAGGGAAGATGTGATGAGTTTACTAACCCCTTGGTTTAGGCTTAAGCTCATTAACTTATGACAAACACCAAAAACAATAAAAGACTGAAAACACAAAAAACAAACAATAATCGTCTCCTCCGGGATTCTTTTCTCACCCTATTCACTCACAAACGAGAACTCGCTTCTTCCGTCTAATGCAAGACAGTTTGCACTTGAGCCAGACAGGTCATACACTTGAGCATAGACAAGCAAGCAGTTCACAAGTCAATTTATCTTTCAGTCTCTTTGGGTCGAACTACGATGTTCTGACTTCCTCATTGCACGAGAGGATACGTAGGCATAACTTAACTGTTATCGAACAAAAGTCTATGTATGTCCCCCCTCCTTCCAGTATTATTCTTTGAGCCTCATAGTCTTGAGAATTTCACTCTTGTCCTTGCACTGACACTTCTCTTATATACTTCACATTTCTTTTACACTGACACTTGCATTCTTTCCAGCTTTGATACACAGATTGCACTGACACTACCCCTTTTAAACACAAATCTTTTAAGTGTGGATCCTGTCGAGTACGACGGACAATCTGGGTGCTAACACCTTCCCAGGTTGTAACCAACCCCCTTTCTCAGTTTCTCTGGTCCGCGACCGTCTTATCTATCTTTTCTTAGGTTTATGCAGCATTACCTTTCCTTCGGGATAAAAATGCCTAGCTGGCGACTCTTTTCTTCTGAGTTCACCCTTGTGTGTTCTCTCTCTCTCTTTCGCCGACCGTTCGCGTCTGTACCCCTCTTGGCCCTGTGTCATCAGGCGGGAGCGACAACTTAGCGACTCTGCTGGGGAACCTTATACTGTAACCAGGGCTTCTGGTTCTTTTTGTGGGTTCCTCCTAGCGCTTGATTGATTTGTGTTTACTGGGGTGTTATGTGCTAATTGTGTTTATTTATTTGCTTTATTTATTGCTTTATATACAGTCTTGTTTATTGCTTTCTTTACAGTTTTATATATATCATATTGTCATACTGTCATTTTGCTGGATCTGGTTTCTGTTGATGGGTGGGATTTTCATTGAGGGTTTAAGGTCCTATACCTGGGACCTGAGTGACACCTAGGCTAGAGTGGTCCATGTTCTTTCCCATTCCATTTCGGTCTGGTGCGGGAATATGAAACACGGTTCAGATGTGGGTTTCTTCTTTAGAACTCTGTGCTACAGATTTCCTGTAGTGCTAGGGCTATCTGGGAAGCCTGCTAAGTCTGGATGACCTTTATTATGACCTTCAGAAGTTGAGGTGAATTAGAGGAGGATCTTTTATGGTTATTGTAAACACTGTACCTCCGGGTTAGAAGTGTTTACACTTCTCATAACTGATCCAAGTCTGAGGATCCTTGTTCTAGAACACTACCTGTGAGGGGGTTGGGCTGTTTACAGGTTTGCAGGTACCATTGGCCACATCATACCCTGTTACTTGTTTTGTTTAAGAGTACCTCATTTTGGACAGTTCTTGTGATTAACCCTGGACATGTGACTCTTTATTTGAGTCCCCCACCTTGGTTACTGGATATTCTAAACCTCCATCTGGACTCCTTGAACATACATGGACCTATATCAGGACAGATAATCAGATCCAGCTTGATCATAAACCATTGCATATCATTTGCATACTCATCATTTGCATCATTTAACATTTGCTTATTTATTTTTCAGGGTATCCACATTATATCTGGTTTGGTTTTGACCCCTTCTTCTGCATAGACCTCTGCTTCACCAGTTATCTGCTTCAGTTATCTTCATCATCACCAGCATTAGCCTATCAGTGGCTCATCTCCAGTATCAGGCTGTAGTCTTCATCAGCACCTATCTTCATCCTCTTCAGCATTCATGACTACTCCCAGGAAGAGCAACATATCCTACCATTTCTTTGAGCCTGTGTTGACTGGTATCAGGCAGGTCCAGTCACTTATCACACCTAACCACATCCCACTGTTTAGAGAGAACTATGGAGGTATCCTGGATATGGTTATGGACCTTGACCCTTCTCAGAGGAGCATGATCCACACATGCCTGCAGTTTTATGACCCACCATTGAGATGCTTCACATTTCCAGACTTCCAGCTAGGGCCTCTGCTGGAAGAGTTTTCCTCATTGACCGGAGTACCTATCAGGGGTGGGATCCCCTTCAACCCAGAAATACCAGCTCCCAGCAATGGAGAAGTGGCAAAGGCACTATACCTGGAGCCTGCCTTGATTGAGCAATGTATTACAACAAAAGCTGGGATCCCTGGTTTGCACTTGGATTTCTTGATTTCTCAGGCCATCCTGAAGGCCTCTTTGGGAGAATGGAGGGCAGTCTGTGCACTGTTAGCCCTCAGCATATATGGAGCCATACTGTTTGCAGATGAGCCCAAATTTGTCAGCAAGAATGCCATACATCTGTTTCTTCTGAAGAACCCAGTACCCACATTGCTGGGAGATTTTTATTACTCCATTCATCAAAGGAATGAGAAACAAAGGGGGAAGTTGGTAAGATGTTGTGCTCCTTTGTTTCACACCTGGCTGCTCAGACACCTGCCTAAGTCAGATGCCTTCCTGAACCCTCACCAACAGAAGAATTGGGCCAAGAGGCTCATTGCTTTGACTTCAGATGATATTAGATGGTGCACCCAGAGCTCCAAGGGCAAGGACATTATCACCAACTGTGGACAATAACCAAATGTACCTCTGATAGGAGTGAAGGGTTGCATTAACTACAATCCTTTATTGTTTAAGAGACAATTGGGCTATGCTTTGGTTCACCCTCCCAGAGTGCAAGATTTGGCTGAGACCTTGTATTGTGAAGTGAAACCTAATTCAGCTGCTGTCAGACAAGCATCCTGGGCTTGGGATAACATCCAGACAAAAGGGATGGCAATTCTGGGGAGGTGTGATAATGTTACTTCAGCTCAATACTATGACTGGTCCCGTACTAGAGCTCAGATTACTGGAATGCCTTTCACCTTAGAAGACATACCTGGACCATTTACAGTGCAACCTGCAGCAACTGTCAGCCTAGAAGAATTTGAGAAGCTTAAAGAAAGGAATGAGAACTTATCTCAAGCTTTGAAAAAGACTCTGTGGGAAAGAAGTGATGGTCATCTGGATATTGAGAGATTGGAAAAGCTCAGGGTGGAGCATCTCACCAAAATTGAGAAGACAGAGGACTACATCAGGAAAGCAAGAGCTGGGGAACAAATATTGAAGAATGCCTGTAAAGAGGCTAAGATTCAGAAGGCTAGGACTGAGCTCTATCTGCAAGAGAGTCAGGCTAGGTGGGTCAGGATCACTGAAGCCCGAACACAAGAAGACCAGAAAACTCAAGCCAAGATTGAACAGTTAGAGGCCAAGGAGAAGGGGCAGCAAGAATCTCTGCTGGCATCCCAGAAGGAGATTTCAGAGTTAAAGCTTAGAGCATGATTGAAGAGATCAAAGGACCAGGACATGCATAAAAAGCTGACCACTGCCATCGCTACCAGGAACCTCCTCATTAGGACCATTACAGAGCATCCGGCTGGTCCAGTGACTGAGGCACTCCTGAAGGAGGTCAAAGAGGATGAATTTGGACTGGATGTCTGATCTTTTATTTGTTGTTATTTCTATTTGATGTACTTTTCTTCTTTTGTTGTATTTTGACCCTTCAAGGGCATGTGTTGTAAAACAGACTATGTATTATTCACCATTTGTAATATATTTCAGTTTGTTCTCATTTGGGGTCTCTCTCAACAATATCAAGCATCTTCCTCGAGGTCTGGAAAGGTCAAAACCAAGAACCAAACCGGATACCTTGGAAAATAAATGAGCATACTGCATTGCATACTAACCCCGTTTTGTTTTGTAGGTTTTGTTATTATTTGTTTCTAACTTTGTTGTCATCTCAGGAAATATTGCTCGTCGCCGAGTGTTCCCCGTCAACCGCACGCACCGGTACCCTACTCGCAACAACCTTCCTGTTATTCAAATGGAGCAAGTATAGCAGGATCTGACTGAGGTCAGAAATCAGATGGCTAATGAAAGAGTGGAGATGAGAAATCAAATGACTCAATTCATGGTTGTAATGACTGGCTTGGCCCAGAGTCAAGAAAGGTTAAGGGAACTGGTGGAAATACAAACTCCCGAGGAACCTCATCTTGGACCTGGAGGAACTAGTAACAATGAGCGGGGCCAGCCTCATATTA
The DNA here is from genome assembly GCA_963966055.1 of Lathyrus aphaca. Lineage (NCBI taxonomy): Eukaryota > Viridiplantae > Streptophyta > Magnoliopsida > Fabales > Fabaceae > Lathyrus > Lathyrus aphaca. Next base: position 225,058,402 of record OZ014523.1, on the reverse strand, counting down.
ACCCACCAGTACTTGGACCTCATCTGGATCCGGAAGTCAACTTCCCGAGAAATGTGCAAGGAAATACTGCTGGGGGGAGAATCTTGCAGGAGGATCCCCAAGAAGAGCAGTTTACTATTATGGGAGCAGGAGATGAAGTCTATGACAAGAGGTTGGATGAAATTGTTGAGAAGTTGAGATCTTTGGAGTCTCAGAACTCCTTGGGCTTCGATGTAATGGACATGGGGCTAGTGGATAGGGTGAGAATTCCCCACAAATTCAAACCCCCGTGCTTTTCGAAATACAATGGAACCTCTTGTCCACGAACTCACCTGCAGTCTTTCCTGGGAAGACTTAAAGCTTATACTATGGATGAAAATCTATGGATGTTCTACTTTGAAGACAGTCTGACCGGGGCTTCAAGAGAGTGGTATTCGCACTTGACCAGAGCTACCATTAGATGCTGGAAGGACTTAGCTGAAGCCTTCATCAGGCAATATCAATACAATCTGGACATGGCTCCTGACAGGACCCTCCTGATGGGAATGTCCCAGTCTTCTAGAGAAAGCTTCAGGGAATATGCCCAAAGGTGGAGACAACTTGCTGCTGCTGTCCAACCACCCATGTCGGAAAGAGAAATGCCCGACATGTTCATGAATACGTTGCAAGGGACCTATATTGATAGATTGGCTGCCTTTTCCTCTACCAGCTTTGCTGATGTCGTCATAGCTGGTGAAAGGATTGAAAGTCTATTAAAAATGGGCAAAATTTCTGACAGTGGTGCAAGTTCATCCAATAATCCCAGGAAGCCTTTTGTGGGACCCCGAAGAGCTGGTGAGACAAATTCCATTCATACAAGCAGGGGTAGACCTCAGTATGTACACCGGTCAGTAGCAACAGTTACCATTCCAGCTCCGATTCCTCAGCAATCAGTATATCCTCAACAACAACAACCACAATATCAACAACAAGTCCAGTATCCACAACAGAGAACCTACAACAACAACAATAGCAACCAACAACAGCGTCCTTTTCAACAAAGACCATCACAGGCAAACAGGGTGATTGACCCCATCCCTATGCCTTATGCTGCCTTATTGCCACAACTCCTGAAGCTTAACTTGGTTGAGTTAAGGACGTTGGCACCACCAAATCCTCTCAATCTCCCGAAGAACTATGATGTCATTTCCAGGTGTGCCTTCCACTCCAACGCACCTGGTCACAATAAGGAAAAATGCAGGGCCTTACAAATGAAAGTTCAAGACTTGGTGGACTCGAAAGCTCTTAACTTTGCACCTCCTCTGAATGTCACGAGGAATCCAATGCCTAGTCACAACGGGCCGAGGATTAACGCCATTGAGGAGGACAAAACATCCACCTTAATCACCAGTGTTGCACAAATTCGAACACCTTTGGTTGAAATTAAAGCTCGACTTTTAGAATGCCAAGTGTTCCCCGGGTGTGAGCTCGGTTGTGGGTATTGCAACATTGCGGTCAATGGGTGTGAAAGGCTAAGAAGCAGCATAGATGGTCTTATTAAGGATGATATCCTTCAGATTTCAACCACGGCACCTACAAATCCAGCAATTCCTTTAACAACAACATCAACAGTCATTCCTTCAGCAACAAATTCTCCTACAACAGCAACAACAATCATTCCTACCGATTCATCAACATCACCAGCAGTTACTCCTTCCGTCACTTCAACAAGTCAAATTTCAACAACTGTTTCTTCTACAACATCAATATCCATTTTATCAAAAGAATCTACTACAACGCCTGCAAAAATTAATGAAGATGTCTCGACAGTTACAATCTACTATGACCCATCAAACGTTCCTCCCAGCAGCAATTTCCAACAACAAACCGTGGCACCTCCTGCCAGATCACCAGTCACAATTTACTATGATCCGCACACCATTACAGTACCCTCCTCTGCAGCAATCAGTCCGATCACTATTACGGTGCCTGGACCAGTTCCTTATGAAAGCAGTAATGCCATACCTTGGCATTATGGCTCTGATCTCTACTGCAATGGGAAGAAAATCACTCTGGATTCATCGACCTCTGCTCCACAAGTTGATAATGTTGGGGGTGGCGGAGGCTTCACCAGAAGCGGACGCCTTTTTGCCTCACAAACACAAAGACCTAATGTTGAAGCAGAAGTTGCTGCCAAAGCAAAAGGAAAGAGTGTGGTATCTGAAGAGCCAACTACCAAAGATACTCAGAAGACATCTTTTGAACAAGATGTAGACGAGTTCATGAGAATCATAAAAAGGAGTGATTACAAGGTGGTGGACCAGCTTCACCAAACACCCTCCAAAATCTCCATATTATCACTGTTGATGTGTTCCGAAGCTCACAGGAACGTATTGTTAAAAGTCCTGCACGCAGCATACGTGCCGGAGGAGATTACTGTTAATCAGCTAGAAACTGTGGTTGCAAATATCAACACCAGTCATGGACTGGGATTTACCAATGCTGACTTAACAACAGAGGGACGCAACCATAACAAGGCTTTGCATATCACCTTGGAATGCAAGGGTGTTGTTCTGTCTCATGTACTGGTGGACACTGGGTCGTCACTCAATGTTCTACCAAAGAAAGCCTTAGTGAAGCTGGAGAATGATGGCTTGGCATTGCGTCCGAGTAATTTGGTGGTGAGAGCATTTGATGGCTCTAAAAGATCAGTGCTTGGGGAGATTGATCTGCTGTGTTGATTCGCCCGCAGACCTTCAAAACTACCTTCTTTGTGATAGACATATAGCCGGCCTATAGTTGTCTGTTGGGTAGACCCTGGATCCACGCCGCTGGCGCTGTCACGTCTACCCTTCACCAGAAGTTAAAATTCGAGTGGGAAGGCCAAATCATCACCATCTGTGGGGAGGAGGACATCTTTGTTAGCCAGCTGGCTACGTATAAGTACATAGAAATGGATGGGGAGATCCATGAAACCATGAGCCAAGGGTTTGAGGCCCTCAACATTAATGAAGCATCTGCTGTACTGGGAACTTCCATAACATCATACCAGCAAGCCCGAAAGGTTATTGAGGAAGGTACCGCCCAAGGCTGGGGCAAGTTGCTGCCGTGGAAAAGAAAGAAGACCGATTTGGGTTAGGTTACATACCAACTCAACAAGATCAACCAGAGGCTGCAAAAGAGCCCAAGTTCGTCAGCGGGGGGATGCTCACCCCAGATGCTGTGAACAATTTGGAAGATGAGTCGGAAGACGAGCGCAACCTGGAAAGCTGGATACGTCCAAGGATCCCGGGGAGCCATGTCTCAAACTGGTCTTCCCAGGAAATTATAAGAGTTACTTCTGCAGAGTAATTATTATTTCCTGTATTTTAAAGCATGCATCAAGTCTTGCATCTTGCCCAAGATGTCAAGACTCATTTTGTAATCGGGCCATCTTGTATTTTGTGCAAAGATCAATTAATGAATATCAGGACATCTTTTGCAAATGAGTCTTTCCTTTTCCGCTCACTGTTTTTCATTTTTTCACTTTTTGCACAAAAATAAAATGGCAATGTTTTTCAAAACAAATAACTTCATTTTCACTTTTTTAAATAAGATAAAACTGATCACTAGAGTAAACCAATCTAAACCCTTGCAGAAAGTGCCCTTCAGACCGCACCGACAACAACACTGTTATGACTTCGTATGACTTTGACAATCCAATCAATCAAGCTGATGAAGGGGTTGAAGAAGATTATGAGCTACCTGAAGAGCTAGCCAGGTTGTTGAGACAAGAGGAGAAGGTTATCACTCCTCATCAGGAGGAGGTTGAGACGGTTAATCTTGGTACGGAAGAAAACATGAAAGAAGTTAAGATCGGGGCCTGCCTGCAAGATTCAGTAAAAGAGCAACTGATTGACATGCTTTGGGAATACGTGGATGTTTTTGCTTGGTCTTATCAGGATATGCCAGGGTTGGACACCGACATTGTCATGCACAAGCTACCTCTGAAAGAAGATTGCCCACCAGTAAAACAGAAGTTGTGTCGTACTCGCCCAGATATGGCAATGAAGATAAAAGAAGAGGTACAAAAGCAGTGGGACGCCGGGTTCCTTGTTGTAACTAGTTACCCGCCTTGGGTTGCTAATATTGTACCTGTGCCTAAGAAAGACGGCAAGGTGAGGATGTGTGTGGATTACCGGGATTTGAACAGAGCCAACCCGAAAGATGACTTCCCTTTACCTCACATTGATGTATTGGTTGATAATACGGCTCAGTTCTCGGTATTCTCCTTCATGGATGGATTTTCAGGATATAATCAGATCAAGATGTCACCTGAAGACATGGAGAAGACAACTTTCATCACACCCTGGGGAACATTCTGTTATAAGGTGATGCCATTCGGATTGAAGAATGCGGGTGCCACTTATCAACGGGCTATGGTAACATTATTCCATGACATGATCCATAAGGAAATTGAATGTTATGTGGATGACATGATTGCCAAGTCCCTTACAGAGGAAGACCACCTGGTGAATCTGTTAAAGTTATTCAAGCGTCTGAGGAAGTACCAACTGAAGTTAAACCCTAACAAATGCACATTCGGGGTGCGATCCGGTAAGCTGCTGGGATTTATCGTAAGTGAGAAAGGGATTGAAGTTGACCCTGATAAAGTCAAAGCAATTCAAGCTGCACCGAAGACTGCAAAAGAAGTTCGGGGGTTTCTAGGTAGGTTGAACTACATTTCACGGTTCATATCTCACCTTACAACAACTTGCGAGCCTTTGTTCAAGCTGTTAAGAAAAGAACAAACAGTCAGGTGAAATGAAGACTGCCAGAGGGCTTTTGACAAAATCAAGGAATATTTACAAGAGCCTCCAATCCTTATGCCTCCAATTGAAGGAAAACCTCTAATCATGTACTTGACAGTATTAGAAAAGTCAATGGGGTGTGTGCTGGGCCAGCATGACGAGTCTGGTCGAAAAGAGTATGCAATATACTACCTAAGCAAAAAGTTTACCGACTGTGAACAACATTATTCACTGCTCGAGAAAACTTGATGTGCTTTAGCGTGGGCTGCTCGCCGACTAAGACAGTATATGTTGACCCACACTACCTTATTGATCTCTAAAATGGACCTAGTTAAGTACATTTTTGAGAAGCAGGCACTTACCGGACGGGTTGCAAGATGGAAAATGATCCTCACGGAATACGACATTCAGTACACATCCCAAAAGGCCATCAAAGGCAGTGTATTATCTGATTATCTAGCTGAGCAACCCATTGATGATTACCAGCCTATGAGATTTGACTTCCCTGATGAAGACATCAAGTTCATAAAAGCAAAAGATCATGAAGAGCCTATTCACACCGAAGGGCCTGACCCAGAAGAAGAATGGACTATGATGTTTGACGGGGCTGTTAATATGAATGGTCGTGGTGTTGGTGCAGTACTCATTACACCTAAGGGAGTTCACATGCCTTTCTCGGAAAAACTTATCTTTAACTGCACTAACAACGAAGCTGAATACGAAGCTTGTATTATGGGTCTTGAGGAAGCCATTGACCTCAGGATCAAGACTTTGACTATGTTCGGAGATTCAGCTCTGGTAATCAATCAAACTAACAGCAAATGGTACACCCACCAAGATCATCTGATACCTTATCGGGAATATACAAGGAGGTTGTTGACTTTCTTCACAACAGTCAAGCTTGAGTATATCCCTCGAGATGAGAATTAGTTTGTAGACGCTCTGGCTACCATTTCATCCATGATCAAAGTTCAAGCTGCCAACTTTGTACCTCGAATATCAGTATCCAGACTTGACAGACCAGCATATGTGTTCTCAGCAGATGTTGTTAAATATGATAAGCCTTGGTTCCATGACATTAAGTGCTTCTTGGAGGATCAAACATACCCACCTGGGGCATCTTCCAATGATAAGAAGACTTTAAGAAGACTAGCCGGTAGTTTCTTCTTGAATACTGATGGTTCCCTGTATAAGAAAAATTTTGATATGGTACTTCTCAGATGCGTTGATAGGACAGAAGCAAACTTGTTGATGCACGAAGTGCACGAAGGATCCTTTGGTACCCATGCTGGAGGGCATGCAATGGCTAAAAAGTTGTTGAGATCAGGCTACTACTGGATCACGATGGATGCAGACTGTTGTGCTTATGCTAGAAAGTGTCATAAATGCCAGATTTATGCAGATAAAGTGCATGTGCCTCCAAATCCTCTGAATGTGATGTCTTCACCCTGGCCCTTTGCCATGTAGGGCATTGATATGATTGGCAAGATTGAACCGACTGCTTCAAATGGCCACAGATTCATCCTGGTAGCCATTGATTATTTCACCAAGTGGGTTGAAGCAGCTTCCTATGCAAATGTCACCAGGCAAGTGGTAGCCCGTTTCCTAAAGAGGGACATCATCTGTCGGTATGGAGTGCCCGAGCGAATCATTACTGATAATGGTTCCAACTTAAACAACAAAATGATGGCAAAACTATGCCGGGACTTCAAGATCCAACACCATAATTCTTCTCCTTACAGGCCAAAGATGAATGGCATTGTTGAGGCAGCTAACAAGAATATCAAGAAGATTGTACAAAAGATGGTGGTTACCTACAGAGACTGGCATGAAATGCTACCGTTTGCCTTGCATGGGTACCGAACGTCAATCAGAACATCCACTGGGGCAACGCCGTATCAGCTTGTGTATGGTATGGAGGCAGTCCTACCTGTTGAAGTTGAATTACCCTCCCTGTGGGTACTGATGGATGTCAAATTGAACGAAGCAGAATGGGTCCGATCCCGATACGAACAACTGAATCTGATTGAAGAAAAGAGATTAGCTGCAATCTGTCATGGGCAGTTATATCAGAAGAGAATGAAGAAAGCGTTCGATCAGAAAGTCAGGCTTCGAGCATACCAAGTAGGAGATCTTGTGCTGAAAAGACTCCTCCCTCCTCATACAGACCACAGGGGCAAGTGGACTCCGAATTATGATGGGCCATTTATAGTAAAGAAGGTTTTCTCTGGTGGAACACTGATGCTCAGTACTATGGATGGTGAAGACTTCCTATCCCCTGTGAATTCAGATGCAGTTAAAAAATACTTCGCATAAAATGACCCGCTGGACATAAAAACAGAATGTAAGTCCAGGCAAAAAGAGGGCATCCCGGCGAGTCAAAAACAGAATAAAAGACTCGGGCAAAAATAAGGGAAAATGAATATAAAAATGTACACCCGCTGAGTTGAAAAGCCACATTGGACAACTCAAGCAAAAATGGGTATCCCGGTGGATTGAAAACCCGAATGGGCGATCCACACAAAATAAGGGAATAAGCGAACAACTGCACTCTGAATTCGTCTGTATCACTTACAACATGGCAAGCTTCGGAAGGTTAAAGCATCGGTCAGAATCAACCTTCTTCAGAAAGCGAGATGAGAAGAACGTCAATGGCATACGAGTCATAGCTAAAGGGAAGCTCCTTGAAGCATCATCAACATTGCCAGCATCTTTTTGTTTCTCAATTTGTAACAATCTCCTCATTTTAGGGGATTTGTTTCTTTAACTGTATCTTGCCAATTCAGGGCACACAAATTAATAAGATCAAATTTTCAGTCATATTTCGTCTCGTACATTTTATTTTCATTTGCAAAATGTTCGATGTCCTTAAGATGTTGATTGCATAAATACATTTGCTTCCCTCCTAAAACAAATAATAATACGTGCTTACAGGAAATATACTTACACCCGGGAGTGTCTAAACTCCTATGATGGAATCCAGTAAAGGATACCTCGGGATACTTGTACGCTTCTTTGTCATAACAGGATTGCAGGTACTCAAGGTGCGACATGGGGCATGAAAGTTTCTCCCCAGCAAGCTGTTAAATCACCATTTCCACAGCACATCTTCCAAACAACACCAGAGCTGCTTTCTCCCCAGCTGAGTTGCCAGTCGTCATTCCTTCTCAGCCAAGTGTCAGACAGGGAACTATCTCCCCACGGAGTTTCAGCCTCTATCCAGAAGAGCAATGCCTGAAGATCTCACAACAAAGTGACGAAAGCTTCTGTGGACCCCAGCTGGGTACCCCATCACCGAGAATAGGTCTATCAGTGACCTATTTCCCCAAGCAAAGCCATATATATCAGATCTACCAATGATCTCATCCCCAGCTGGGATATCCACTTCAAGCAGATCAGCCAGGGGTCTCCACGGCAACGGGATCCGAATCCCGGATCGGTATCTTTGCATAACCATAGCATTCGCATCATATTTTCCCCACAGAGCGTAGCATTCCGTCTAATACGGAGCATTACGGCAAAAATCAAACATATTGCATAAATCATAAGCCATGTGTCGAACCGAACACTCGTAAATACTGACATTTCATCAACGAAATACAAAATACCTCTCAAATCCCCCGGCAGAATATTAAAGCATTTCCTTTACACTCAAAAATACAGATACATGCTCCTTTTGGCACTCGTCCGTGTCATCATTCCCCAGTAAAGTCGCCCGAGCGTTCTCTACAAACAGATGCTTATACATTACAGATGCTTCTTGACACTCGTCTGTGTCATATCCCCAGCAGAAAGCCAAAGCGTCCCCTTTGCACTCACTAATACATATGTGTTTTCCTCCTTTGACATTCGTCTGTGTCACCCTTCCCCAGCATGATTACCTAAACACTGATTGTAAATCAAATACTTGTTTATAGTACACTTCTTCCGACACTCGTCCGTGTCGTGCTCTCCCCAGCAAGTTGAACACTCGTCTATGTCTCACTCATCACTTTTTACTCATACAGATACTCATCCGTATCTTATATATACCACTTAAATCCCCTCAGAGTCAACACTCGTCCGTGTTCTTTGTTAACTAGTTGGTACTCGTCCGTATCATCATCTCTGAACATGCGTCAAGCGTTTGTTTCTATCGATACTCGTCCGTATCATAGTCTCAAGGATGCTCGTCCGCATCTTTAATCTACACACCGTGTCAGACATTTATGCTTTCGCTTTCTTAAAATTAGACACTTTTCTGTGTCTACCATTTCTCAGAAGAGTCCCCGGCAGATCCTGAATAAACTATTTCCTTCCTATCTGACATTCGTCCTATGTCATGATACCTTCCGGCAGCCGTATCCTTCCAGGTGATCGTCCTTCACCTTTTTGATGATCGTCCTTCATCATCCCCAACGGAGTCTCTAGTCATTAGAACCTCTTCCTATCCGACATTCGTCCTATGTCGTGATATTTTTAGCAGCCGTCCCCTGCTAGGTGACCGTCCTTCACCTCTTGATGATCGTCCTTCATCATTTTATCTGGTGGCCGTCCCCATTGTTGATTCTGTTATCTGACATTCGTCCTATGTCATGATAAACCCCGAGAGCAGCCGTACCCTGCTAGGTGATCGTCCTTCACCTCTTGATGATCGTCCTTCATCATGCCTATCCGATGGCCGTCCCCATCGAAGACCCTTTCTATCCGGCATTATTCCTATGTCGTGATATTTTCGGCAGTCGTACCCTGCCAGGTGATCGTCCTTCATCATTTTATTCGATGGCCGTCCCCATCGTTTACCTTTTCATCCGACATTCGTCCTATGTCGTGATACTTTCGGCAATCGTACCTTGCCAGGTGATCGTCCTTCACCTTAGAAGACCGTCCCTCATCTTATACCCAAAAGAGCAGTCGTCCCCTGCTAGGTGATCGTCCTTCACCTTTGATGACCATTCCTCATCATTTATTTCTCCAACCTGATGGTCGTCCCCATTAGTTATCTCTAAATCCCCAGAGAGCCTCATTTCTTTACTTGATGGTCGCCCCCATTATGATCCCCCTATTTTCCCAGCATATCGGTCGTCCCCGTCATTACTTTATCCCCAGCAGTTGTCCCCTGCTCGACGGTTGTCCTCCGTCGCCCGCACTTTACGAATCATATTTTACTTCCTTTTACAATCTATATCCCTTTTCTTCTTCATTCAGTGAGTGCAAATTTTGGACTGTCTTTGGTATTCAACCACAAGTTATCTTGTTTGCCTGTTAAGCCGTTGCTTACATCCTGCACAGCTAACTCATGTTTGAATAGGGGCAGCTGTAAACACCCCAAATTTTCCCTCACTCATTTCACCATGGCTTGTGATTTCTTTTCATTTGCATAAGTTCAACCATGTCATCTCATATTACATTTTTGCTTACTGCATTGGAACTAAGTCATCTGCATCTAGGGTTTGTGATCTGAGCAATCCCTGAGCTATCTGAGCCACTTCAAAGGTCATCAATCATTTCAAGAGGGTCCATGTATTTTCAAGCATCATATTATATCCTCCCAAGATCAAATAAGTCAAAGAATCACAAGAACTGAGAAAGGCATGGAAGTAGAGCCAAGCTTAACTACACAGATGACCTAAAATTAGGGTTTTGGTTTCAAAGGCCATAACTCCAAAGTTTTTGGTCATTCTTATTTCTATTGGTCTCTATATTATATGAGGATCATACATACCAATTTTCATGAAGAAATTCAATGGGGAAGGCATCTGATCACAAGATGACTTCTTGAGCAAGTCAGTGCAAAATTAGGGCATCTGAGGCCCCCAATCACCCAACCAAAGGGTATTCTCCATCATTTTGAATGTGTATGATCTTTATTTGATCTTAGAAGATGTTAGAAGTTCACAAAATTGAAGAATTTCAAGCCATTTGCAAAGTTGTCATTTTGGGAAAGTGACTTGTAATGAAAACTTGCCATTTTGGGAAGGTTTTTCAACCTCCTCTTTTTGATCCAAAATGCTTCAAATGGAAAATTCTTGGTCATGAAAGTTGTAGATTGGATCATTCCCTTTTCAAAAAGTACAAGAACTCATTCTAATTCATTTTAGAACAAAAGTTATTGCTTTGCAAAGTTGGACAAAATCACTAAATTTTCACTTTTACACCAAAGAGGGAAACTTGCAAATTCACATGCCAAGCATTTCCATGACTTCAAATTGACTTCTAAGCATTACAAAAACATCACACATGATCTAAAAATCAGAATGCTCCAAAGAATCACTCATTTCCATGCCTTGATCATTAAGAAATCCAAAAGGGGCCAAAACTCCATGAATTTGCAAAATGACCCAAAGCTTCTCATCCACTTGTGCCAGCTGCCAAATATGACTTCCATGGACCTCCTTGAAGCAAGCTGATTCGAACCATACCCTTGTACCATGACTGAACCAGCCCATACCTTCACTTACACAAATGTTGACTTTATGCAACTTGAGCCATACCAATCAAACTGAGCCACACCAACTACTCTGACCAATCACAGCTTCACATACATGCCTCAAGGATCACTTTTCACACAATCTTGGAGCATGAAACCAGAGCATCACCATAGTTCACAAAAACCTCCCTCTTTGCATTTTAATTCGAATCTCATCACACAAGCTTCAAACCTCAAAACAAACTTCACAGAACAACTCACCATGATCCACTGATCATTTCCCAACCATCACTTTGCCCTAAAAAGCCTAGAATCAAAAACATGATTTCCACATTTCACAAACTGAACCTCTGCCATTTTCATTTTGAGGCCATATAAACTCCAGCTAAGCATCACAAACACTTGGGGAGGATCATTGGAGCTTGTTTGAAGCAAAGGACTGGCCAGAAAGCACCATTTTCGAAAGCTTCAGTTCAGGTATCATCAAGAACAATTTTTCCAGAAACGTGTTTTTAAGTTACTAATTGGTTCCCCATGATTCACTGATGATTCTGACGTGTTTAGTTTTTAAAATGGTCAAGTATTAAGCATGTATTGAACCTCTGAAATTTTCTGCGTTTTTTCCGTTTTGCTTTGATCCTTGTTCTTGAGTGAAAATAAATAAGTTTTAGGGTTGGATTCGTGTTTAGGGTTGTTAGATGTTTGATTCTGGAGAATTAGAGAGCTTAAGATTGCGTTTTGAGTGAGATTGAAGGATTGGATGGCCGGAGAAGATGACCGGAACACTGTTCCGGTCATCTGAAAGTGATTAGGGTTCAGGATTAGGGTTTAATCATAATTAGTGAGATTTGAATTTCAGCAGTCCATTAGCGCGCGTAGTCAACTCCCGCCCCCCTAGGTTTGAATCTGGGCCTTTATATCAGCTGACTTTCTCATTTATCCATTTATTTCATTTTTATTTCATTTGTTTTGTATTTAATTTCCACGAATTTTTAAAAATAGTAAAATACATTAAAAAAATTCTGAAAATTTTTAACAAACCTTTTATTAATTTTCAGAACCCAAAAATATTTTTATTTTTATTTTTTGCATCAAAAATTATTTTTAAATCATTTAAATGTTAATTTTTAATTAGTTAATGAAGATTAATTAATTAAAAATGCATTTAGGTATTTAAAAATCACAATAATATGCATATTTGCATTTTAATACATTTAGAAACATTATCAAACTCTTCAAACAAATTTCTTTTTGGTTCTTGACCTATTTTGACATTTTTCTTTGGAATTAAAGTTCTTAAAAGGCAATATTTTTGTTCAAACTTAGAAAAATTCATTCTGCCCTAACCATGAAGAGTTTAATGTTGGTTCTTTTTGCATTGCATTCTTCATAGCATGTAGTTTCTAGGGTAAAATTATTTTGAATTTCTCTTCCATTTTCAATTTGATGTGCATTTTTCCTTTTGAGGTGCCTTAAAACCCTAGCAAGCTTGAGACAATCATAACTTCCATTAGGTTAAGATTTGGGTCTCCTCCTTTGGGCAGTGAACTTGTGTAGGGTTAGGGTTCCTTTGATCCCATTTTCAATTTTTTATCATGTCATTTGCTTCTGGTTTTGATTTTTTGTATTGCATGTTATGTATAAACCCTAATTTTTGATTTCATTTGCATTCATCTCTCATTTGCTTGCATACATGAACTTGCCATGATATTTTGTGCATCCACATGACATATGAGACATCTTAGGACATATTAGAATCATGTTTGATCATTGCATCATTCATTTGCCATGTTATGCATTCATTCCATTTCATAAACTTTCATGAACTTTTATGGTTCAAAGCATGTTTCATTTGCATCCTCATCCTTATATGATCATCCACAATCCTTGACATGTGTTTGCATCATCTCTTAGCATCATTAAAATCATGTTTATGTTTCTGACTTTGGTTTTCATCATTGCATCTCATCTCATTTTCATGTCATTTCATTTTCTTATTGCTAACTTTTCAGGTGGTAAGTGTATGAGAAGTGAATTTGCCTTCTCTTCTCACAATCTCTTCTCCTCTCTCTTATGCATTCATTGCTGCATTTTACTTTTGTATTAGAGTGAGCTTGCTCATTCATGTCTCCCACCTTCTTTCTTTCTTCAAGAAACTTATCTTCTTAAGTGAAGTAAGTTGTTTTGCTTCTTCTGCTTCTTCCTCCTTTCATCTGTTTCTTCTTTGGTGGCTTTTCCTTGAAGATCTTTTGCAAGCCTCATAAACCCTAGGAATACCCAAGCATGATAACAATTAGGGTTTGATTAGTCCCCCATTTAGTTTTACCTTTGTGTCATCCTTGAGTCTTCTCTTCTCATCTCATAATCAAGGACTAAACCTTAAAGGTTTTAAGGCTTTGTGATTAAGCTTATGCCTGCATCCTTCTATTAGGATGGAGTGTATAACTTTAATCCTAAGTGTTAAACCCTTAATGTGTTTAAATCCTTTAATCAATCCACTTAACAATCACTAAGACATCAAGCTTGTAACTTGGGCCTTGCATTAGGGTTCTAATTCTTCTTTAATTGGTTAAGAAGGACTAACCCTAGTGTTAATGGACAAGTCCCCCTCAAGTTGTCTTACAAACCATAAAATCCACTTCTTAATTTTTGTCATTAACTAAAATTCACTTTAATAAAGGCTTTGTTAGGTCATGAGGTTAATCCCTAATCATGGATTAAGTTGAGGAGCCTTCCTCAGCTTAAATGTTCTCATCAATTATCCTTCTATTAGGATGGTGTAATGAGTCCATTAAATCCTTGATTATGGCTTAAACTCATTACTTAACACTAAACAAAAACAACAAAAACATCTAAATAATTACAAGTAGGTTAATGATCTTAATCCTACATCATGGTGATTAAGTGAGAGGTGTTTACTTCACACTTAAGGTATTCTCATTACCCCTAATTAGAGGGAAGATGTGATGATTTTACTAACCCCTTGGTTTAGGCTTAAGCTCATTAACTTATGACAAACACCAAAAACAATAAAAGACTAAAAACACAAAAAACAAACAATAATCGTCTCCTCCGGGATTCTTTTCTCACCTCATTCACTCACAAACGAGAACTCGCTTCTTCCGTCTAATGCAAGACAGTTTGCACCTGAGCCAGACAGGTCATACACTTGAGCATAGACAAGCAAGCAGTTCACAAGTCAATTTATCTTCCAGTCTCTTTGGGTCGAACTACGGTGTTCTGACTTCCTCATTGCACGAGAGGATACGTAGGCATAACTTAACTGTTATTGAACAAAAGTCTCTGTATTTCCCCCCTCCTTCCAGTATTATTCTTTGAGCCTCATAGTCTTGAGCATTTCACTCTTGTCCTTGCACTGACACTTCTCTTATATACTTCACATTTCTTTTACACTGACACTTGCATTCTTTCCAGCTTTGATACACAGATTGCACTGACACTACCCCTTTTAAACACAAATATTTTAAGCGTGGATCCCGTCGAGTACGACGGACAATCTGGGTGCTAACACCTTCCCAGGTTGTAACCAACCCCCTTTCTCAGTTTCTCTGGTTCGCGACCGTCTTATCTATCTTTTCTTAGGTTTATGCAGCATTACCTTTCCTTCGGGATAAAAATGCCTAGTTGGCGACTCTTTTCTTCTGAGTTCACCCTTGTGTGTTCTCTCTCTCTTTCGCCGACCGTTCGTGTCTGTACCCCTCTTGGCCCTGTGTCATCAGGCGGGAGCGACAATAATTTTCGTATTTTAAAAATATTTTAATGTATATTTTAATTAGTTAATGAGAATTAATTAATTAAAATAGCATTTAGATTTCTAAAAATCACAAAAAAAATCACATTGCATTTTAATACATTTAGGAACATTATCAAACTCTTCAAACAAATTTCTTTTTGGTTCTTGACATATTTTGACATTTTTCTTTGGAATTAAACTTCTTAAAGGTCAATATTTTTGTCTTAACTTAGAAAAATTCATTCTGCCTAACCATGAAGAGTTTGATGTTGGTTCTTTTTACATTGCATTCCTCATGGCATGTAGTTTCTAGGGTAAAATTGGTTTCAATTTATCTTTCATTTTCAAATTGATGTGCATTTTTACTTTTGAGGTGCCTTAAAACCCTAGCCAACTTGAGAAAATCATAACCTCCATTAGGTTAAGAGTTAGGTCCCCTCCTTTGGGCAGTGAACTTGTGTAGGGTTAGGGTTCCTTTGATTCCATTTTCAATTTTTTGTCTTGTCATTTGCTTCTGATTTTGGATTTTTCTTTGTGTCTTGTGCATAAACCCTAATTTTTGCCTTCATTTGCATTCATCTCTCATTTGCTTGCATACATGAACTTGTCATGGCATTTTATGCATTCACATGACTTCTAAGACATCTTAGGACACATTAGAATCATGTTTGATCATTGCATCATTCATTTTCCATGTTATGCATTCATTCCATTTCATAAACCTTCATGAACTTTCATGGTTCAAAACATGCTTCATTTGCATCCTTACCCTTGTATGATTATCCACAACTCTTGACATGTGTTTGCATCATCTCTTAGCATCAATAACATCATGTTTATGCTTCTGACTTTGGTTTGCATCATTGCATTCATCTCATTTTCATTTCATTTCACCTCATGTTACTAACTTTTCAGGTGGTAAGTCATTGAGAAGTGAATTTGCCTTCACTTCTCATAATCTCTTCTCATCTCTCTTATGCATCATTGCTGCATTTTACATTTGTATTAGAGTGAGCTTTCTCATTCAATCTCCTTCTCCACTTTCTTTTTTCAAGCAACTTGTCTTCTTAAGTGAAGCAAGTTGACTTGTCTCTTCTGCTTCTCCTCCTTTCATCTGCTTCTTCCTTGGTGGCTCTTCTTGAAGATCTTCTTGCAAGCCTCATTAACCCTAGGAACACCCAAGCATGATCACAATTAGGGTTTGATTAGTCCCCCCATTAGTCTTACCTTTGTGTCATCTTTGTGTCTTCTCTTCTCATCTCTTAATCAAGGACTAAACCTTAAAGGTTTTAAGGCTTTGTGGTTAAGCTTATACCTACATCCTTCTATTAGGATGGAGTGTATAACTTTAATCCTAAGTGTTAAACCCTTAATGTGTTTAAATCCTTTAATTAATCCACCTAATAATCACTAAGACCTCAAGCTTGTAACTTTGGCCTTGCATTAGGGTTCTAATTCTTCCTTAAATGGTTAAGAAGGACTAACCCTAGTGTTAATGGACAAGTCCCCCTCAAGCTGTCTTACAAACCATAAAATCCACTTCCTAATCTTACCATTAACTAAAATCCACTCTAATAAAGGTTTTGTTTTGTCATGAGGTTAATCCCTAACCATGGATTAAGTTGAGGAGTCTTCCTCAGCTTAAATGTTCTCATCTATTATACTTCTATTAGGATGGTGTAATGAGTCCATTAAATCTTTGATTATGGCTTAAACTCATTACTTAACACTAAACAAAAACTCCAAAAAAACATCTAAATAATTGCAAGTAGGTTTATGATCTTAATCCTACATCATGGTGAGAAAGTGTGAGGTGTTTACTTCATACTTAAGGTATTCTCATTACCCCTAATCAGAGGGAAGATGTGATGAGTTTACTAACCCCTTGGTTTAGGCTTAAGCTCATTTTCTTATGACAAACACCAAAAAGAAATAAAAGATTGAAAACACCAAAAACAAACAATAATCGTCTCCTCCGGGATTCTTTTCGCATCTCGTTCGCTCACAAACGAGAACTTGCTTCTTCCGTCTAATGCAAGACAGTTTGCACCTGAGCCAGACAGGTCATACACTTGAGCGTATACAAGTAAGAAGTTCACAAGTCAATTTGTCTTTCAGTCTCTTTGAGTCGAACTAAGGTGTTCTGACTTCCTCATTGCACGAGAGGATACGTAGGCATAACTTAACAGTTATCGAACAAAAGTCTCTGTATATTCCCCCTCCTCCTGTCTTATTCTTTTAGTCTCATTATCTTAAGCTTTGCGCTCCTGTTCCAGCACTGACACTTCACATATTTCACTTCACTTTCTTTTAGCACTGACACTTGCATTCTTTCCAGCTTTGATACACAGATTGCACTGACACTACCCCTTTTAAGCACAAATCTTTCAAGCATGGATCCCGTTGAGTACGACGGACAATTTGGGTGCTAATACCTTCCCAGGTTGTAACCAACCCCCTTTCTCAGTTTCTCTGGTTCGCAACCGTCTTATCCATCTTTTCTCAGGTTTATGCAGCATTACCTTTCCTTCGAGATAAAAATGCCTAGCTGGCGACTCTTTTCATTTCTTTCCCTTTTGCCGACCATTCGCGTCTGTACCCCTCTTGACCAGGTGTCATTTGGTGGGAGCGACAGCTTGGCGACTCTGTTGGGGAACCTTATACTGTAACCAGGGCTTCTGGTTCTTTTTGTGGGTTCCTCCTAGCGTTTGTTTGATTTGTGTTTACTGGGGTGTTATGTGTTAATTGTGTTTATTTATGTGCTTTATTTATTGCTTTATGTATAACTTTATTTATTGCTTTCCTTTACAGTTTTTCATATTTCATATTGTAATTATCATTGCTGGATCTTGTAAACACCCCAAATTTGCCCTCACCCATTCACACCATGGCTTGTGATCATTTCATATGCATAAACACAATCATACCATCTCATATTACATTTTTGATTCCCTGCATTGGTTCAAAGTCATCTGCATCTAGGGTTTGTGATCTGAGCAATCCAAGAGCCACTTGAGCCATTCCAAAGGTCATCAATCACTTCAAATGGGTCCATATGTGTTCAAGTATCATATTATATCCTCTCAAAGTCAAGAATGTCAAAAAATCACAAGAACTGAGAATGGCATGGAAGTAGAGTCAGGTTTGACTGCACAGATGACCTAGAATTAGGGTTTTTGTTTCAGAGGCCATAACTTCAATTTTTTTGGTCATTCTTGTTTTTATTGGTCTCTATATGGTATAGGGAGTATGCATATCAATTTTCATGAAGATTTTCTTTGGGGAAGTCATCTGATCAAGGGTTGACTTTCTGAACAAGTCAGTGCAAAATCAGGGCATCTGAGGCCCCCAATGACCCAACCAAAGGGTGTTCTTCATCATTTTGAGTGTATATGATCTTTATTTGATCATAGAAGAAGTTGTAAGTTCACAAAATTGAAGAATTTCAAGTCTTTTGCAAAGTTGACTTTTTGGGCAAGTTTGACTTTTAATGAAAATGTCATTTTAGGCAACTTTTTCAACCCTTACCTTTTGATTCAAGAAAGCTTCAAATGGAAAAACTTTGGTCATGAAAGTTGTAGAATAGATCTTTCCCTTTTCAAAAAGTACAAGAACATGACCTAATTCATTTTTGATCAAAAGTTATGGCTTGTCAAAGTTGGCTAAAATCACAAAATTTCAAAGTTTCCACCAAAGAGGCAAAGTTGCAAATTCACTTCTCAAGGCCAATTAAGTCATCAAATGCACTTCTAATCCACACAACATGATCACACAACACTTAAAGTTCAGAATGCATCCAAGGAATCACATGTTTCATGGCCCATGGATCAAGTTTCTTTCATAAGAACCAAAGTGAACCAAGTTGCAAAAGTCATCATAGCTCCTCACCCACTTGCTGGCTAGTTTGCTAAACCACCCTAGCCCTTTTTCCTCATCATGCTGCGCAGCACACCCTCCTTGTACTAGGCTAGCAAGTTGCCCATGCTTCTCTTACACAAAAGTTGACATTTTGCAAAAGTACCCATACCAATCAATAAAGCACACATCATGTCATCTGACCAATCCCAATTCTTTATACAAATCAAATGCAAGCTAAACATAACAAGAGGCAAGCCTGAAACCAGCCACAACACAACATTCTCATCTTCACCCTCAAAAGCAAAAGCATTCGAAACTCATCATACAGGCCATAAACTCATAAACAAACTTCACAAACCTTCTCACCATGCTTCACTGAACACAAAGCACCCTTCAAAACAGCCTGAAAGCCATAGAATCACAAACACGATTCTCACTTGACCTTGAACAGAACTACTGCAAACTCTCAAATCAGCCATCACAAACTCTTTCTAAGCATCAAGACTTCATCAGGGGCCTAAAAGGAGTGGATTGCACAGAGAGAAGAGGTCAGAAAGTTGCAAACTGAAAAGCTTCAAACTCAGGTAGCTTCATGAACTTTTTTTCCAGAAATAGATTTTTAAGTTCCTAAGTTGTTCTTCATGATTCACTGATCACTCTGATGTTCTTGGTTTTGAAAATGGTTGAGAAATAAGCATTTAATCTTACTCTGAAACTTTTCTGACCTAAAAATGTTTGCTTTCGATTCATGTGATTGATGAAAGATAAATGAGTTTTGAGTTAGGGTTTTGATTCAGGGGGATATGGGGATGATTTCTGTTCTTTTAGTTTTCATTTTAGTGAGGTTTTGAGGATTTTGGAGATTTTCAGGTGGGGTTCCCACCGGAGAAGACGACCGGAGGTCTTCTCCGGCCACCTGAAAAAGATTAGGGCTAATCCCTGTAATTAATGAGGGTTTGAATTTGGACCGTAGATGCAGTTGACTGGAGTTGACTCCCGCGCGTTTGTGTGGCTCAGATCACATCATTAAAACCCTAATCCGTTTTATTAATTTAATAAATCATATTTAGGTTAATTAAGCCAGAAGAGATCCTGACCTTCAAATAGCGCGCGCAGTCAACCTTTGACCCCCAAGTTTGAATCTCAGCCATGGATTGTGCATACTTTCTATTTAATTAATTTTTATTTCATTTTCTTGTCATTTAATTTGTACATTTTATTTAAAATAGCAAAAATCATTTAAAAATTATGAAATTTTTTGTCAAAGACTTCATTAATTTTTAAAACCCAAAAATATTTTTATTTTTATTTTTTGCATTAAAAAGTATTTTTAAATCATTTAAAAGTTTATTTTTAATTAATTAATGAGAATTAATTAATTAAAAATACTTTTAGGTATTTAAAAATCACCAAAAAATTCATGAAACATTTAAAACCATTTAGAAACATTGTCCAACCCTCAAACCAAATTTCTTTTTTTGATCTTGATGCATTTTGAGAATTTTCCATGGAATTAATTCATTTTCAAAGCATTATTTTGATCCAAACTTCCAAAAATCATTTCTGCCTAACCATTGAGAGTTGGACTTTGATTCTTTTTGCATTGCATTGTGTTTAGCATGTAGTTTGTGAGATTAAATTGGCATGATTTGATCTTTCATTTCCCATTTGTTTGGCATTTTTTTTTTGTTAAGGAACCCTAAAACCCTAGAAATCTTAGGAAATTCATAACTTTTATTAGGTTAAGAGTTGGAACTTCTCCTTTGGGCAGTGAGTTAGTATAGGTTTAGGGATCCTTTGAGTGCATTTTCAATTTTTTATCTTGATGTTTGCTTCTGATTTTGGTTTTTGTTTGATGCTTTGATCATAAACCCTAATTTGAGCTTCCATATGCATCCATCTTGCATTTGCATTCATACCTTGACTTGCCATAGAATTTTGTGCATCCATTTGATTCATGTGATATATTAAGACATATTGAAAGCATGTTTGATCATTGCATCTTGCATTTTCCATGTTGTATGCCATTTGCATTTCATAACTTTTCATGTATGTTCATGTTTCTTAACTTGCTCCATTTGCATCCATGAGCTTGTATGATCATCCCCATGTGTTGTTTCATGTTTGTAGCATCTCATAGCATCATTATCATCTCATATGTACTTCTGGTTTTGATTTACATCATGCCATTCCATTTCATTTTGCATTGCATTGCATTCCTTTCACTAACTTTTCAGGTGGTAAGTAACTTTGAGAAGTGAATTTGCCTTCACTTCTCATAACTTCTCTTCATCTCTTTTATGCATCCATGCTGCATTTTTGTATGTGTTTGAGATTGAGCTTGCTCATTCTTCTTCATCCTACTTTCTTTCCTCAAGTGACTTGTCTTCTTAAATGAAGCAAGTTACTTTGCTTCTCTTGGCTCCTTTTCATCTGCTTCCTGGTGGTTCTTTTGAAGATTTCTCTTGTTAAACCTCACAAACCTTAGGAACAACCAAGCATGACAATGATTAGGGTTTTGATTAGTCCCCCATTTAGTTTTTACCTTTGTGTCTCTTTTGAGTCTTCTCTTCTCATCTCATAATCAGGGACTAAACCCTAAAGGCTTTAAGGCTTTGTGATTAAGCTTATGCCTGCATCCTTCTATTAGGATGGAGTGTATAACTTTAATCCTAAGTGTTAAACCCTTAATGTGTTTAAATCTCTTAATCAATTCACTTAATATTCATCAAGACATCAAGCTTGTAACTTGGGCCTTACATTAGGGTTCTAATTCTTCCTTAACTGGTTAAGAAGGACTAACCCTAGTGTTAATGGACAAGTCCCCCTCAAGTTGTCTTACAAACCATAAAAATCACTTCTTAATCCTATCATTAACTAAAATCCATCTAATAAAGGCTTTGTTTTGTCATGAGTTTAATCCCTAACCATGGATTAAGTTGAGGAGCTTTCCTCAGCTTAAACATTCTCATCTATTATCCTTCTATTAGGATGGTGTAATGAGTCTATTTAATCCCTGATTATGGCTTAATCTCATTACTCAACACTAAACAAAAACAACAAAAACATCTAAATAATCACAAGTAGGTTAATGATCTTAATCCTACATCAAGGTGTTTAAGTGTGAGAAGCTGACTTCACACTTAAGGTATTCTCATTACCCCTAATCAGAGGGAAGATGTGATGAGTTTACTAACCCATTGGTGTAGGCTTAAGCTCATTAACTTATGACAAACCTTCAAAAGCAATAAAAGACTGAAAAATCAAAAACAAACAACAATCGTCTCCTCCGGGATTCTTTTCTCATCTCATTCACTCACAAACGAGAACTCGCTTCTTCCGTCTAATGCAAGACAGTTTGCACCTGAGCCAGACAGGTCATACACTTGAGCATAGACAAGCAAGCAGTTCACAAGTCAATTCACCTTTCAGTCTCTTTGGGTCGAACTACGGTGTTCTGACTTCCTCATTGCACGAGAGGATACATAGGCATAACTTAACAGTTATCGAACAAAAGTCTCTGTATATTCCCCCTCCTTCCAGCTTTATTCTTTAAGCCTCATAGTCTTGAGCAATTCATTCTCATTCTTACACTGACACTTCTTTTATACACTTTACACTTCTTTTACACTGACACCTGTACATCTCTTTCCAGCTCTTTTATACACAGATTGCACTGACACTACCCCTTTAAAACACAAATCTTTTAAGCGTGGATCCCGTCGAGTACGACGGACAATCTGGGTGCTAATACCTTCCCAGGTTGTAACCAACCCCCTTTCTCAGTCTCTCTGGTTCGCAACCGTCTTATCCATATTTTTCTAGGTCTATGCAGCATTGCCTTTCCTCCGGGATAAAAATGCCTAGCTGGCGACTCTATTCATTCCCTGTGAGTTCACTCCTGTGTGTTCTCACATCCTCCTCTCGCCGACCGTTCGCGTCTGTACCTTTATCTGGGCCATTTCCCATTTATCGGGAGCGACAGATCTGGCTTCTGTTTTGGTGGGTGGGGTTCCATTGAGAGTTTGAGGTCCTATACCTGGGACCTGAGTGACACCTAGGCTAGAGTGGTTCGTGTTCTTTCCCATTCCATTTCGGTCTGGTGCGGGAATATGAAACACGGTTCAGATGTGGGTTTCTTCTTGAGAACTTTGTGCTACAGATTTCCTATAGTGCTAGGGCTATCTGGGAAGCCTGCTAAGTCTGGATGACCTTTATTATGACCTTCAGAATCTGAGGTGAATTAGAGGAGGATCTTTTATGGTTATTGTAAACACTGTACCTCCGGGTTAAAAGTGTTTACACTTCTCATAAAGGATCCAAGTCTGAGGATCCTTGTTTTAGAACACTACATGTGAGGGGGTTGGGCTGTTTACAGGTTTGCAGGAACACATGGCCACATCATACCCTATTACTGTATTGTTTAAGAATACTCCACTTTGGACAGTTCTTGAGATTAACCCTGGACATGTGACTCTTTATTTGAGTCCCCCACCCTGGTTACTGGATTTATGAGCCTTCATCTGGACTTTTGAACATACATGGGCCTTATATCAAGACAGATAATCAGATTCAGCTTGATCACAAACCCTTGCATATCATTTTCATATATCATCATTGCATCATTTAACATTTGTTTATTTGTTTTTCAGGGTATCCACATCATATCTGGTTTGGTTTTGACCCCTTCTTCTGCATAGACCTTTGCTTCATCAGTTATCTACTTCAGCTATTTTCATCATCACCAGCATCAGCCTGTCAGTGGCTCATTTCCAGTACCAGTCTGTGACCTTCATCAGTACCTATCTTCAGTTTCTTCAGCAACATTCATGACTACTCCCGGGAAGAGCAACATATCCTACCACTTCTTTGAGCCTGTGTTGATTGGTATCAGGCAAGTCCAGTCACTTATCACCCCTGACCGCATCCCATTGTTTAGAGAGCATTATGGGGGTATCCTGGATATGGTTATGGACCTTGACCCTTCTCAGAGGAGCATGATCCACACATGCCTACAGTTTTATGACCCTCCTTTGAGAAGTTTCACATTCCTAGACTTTCAGTTAGGGCCTCTGCTGGAAGAGTTTTCTTCATTGATTGGGGTACCTATCAGAGGTGGAATCCCTTTCAACCCAGAAATGCCAGCTCCCAGAAATGGAGAAGTAGCAAAAGCACTATACCTGGAGCCTGCTTTGATTGAGCAAAATATGACAACAAAGGCTGGGATCCCTGGTTTGCATTTGGATTTCTTGATTTCTCAGGCCATCCTGAAGGCCTCAATGGGGGAATGGAAGGCAGTCTGTGCACTGTTAGCCCTCAACATATATGGGGTTATACTGTTTGCAGATGAACCTAAATTTGTCAGCAAGAATGCCATTCATCTATTTCTTCTGAAGAACCCAGTACCCACACTGCTAGGGGACTTTTATTATTCCATCCATCAGAGGAATGAGAAACAAAGGGGGAAGTTGGTTAGATGTTGTACTCCTTTGTTTTACTCCTGGCTTCTCAGACACCTGCCTAAGTCATATGCCTTCCTGAACCCTCACCAACAGAAGAATTGGGCCAAGAGGCTCATTGCTTTGACTTCAGATGATATTAGATGGTGCACCCAAAGCACCAAAGGCAAGGACATTATCACCAGCTGTGGACAATACCCAAATGTGCCTCTGATAGGAGTAAAGGGTTGCATCAACTACAATCCTTTGCTGTTTAAGAGACAACTGGGCTATGCTTTGGTTCACCCTCCTAGAGGGAAAGATTTGGCTGAGACCTTGTATTGTGAAGTGAAACCTAATTCAGCTGTTGTCAGGTAAGCATCCTGGGCTTGGGACAACATCCAGACAAAAGGGATGGCAATTCTTGGAAGATGTAATAATGTTGCTTCAGCTCAGTACTATGACTGGTCCCATACTAGAGCTCAGATTACTGGAATGCCTTTCACCTTGGAGGACATACCTGGACCCTCTACAGTACAACCTGCAGCAACTGTCAGCCTAGAAGAATTTGAGAAGCTGAAGGAAAGGAATGAGAACCTATCTCAAGCCTTGAAGAAGACCCTGTGGGAAAGGAGTGATGGTCGTTTGGATATTGAGAGATTGGAGAAGCTTAGGGTGGAACATCTTACCAAAATTGAGAAGACAGAAGACTACATCAGGAAAGCAAGGGTCGGGGAACAAATATTGAAGAATGCCTGTAAAGAGGCCAAAATTCAGAAGGCCAGGAATGAGCTCTATCTACAAGAGAGTCAAGCTAGGTGGGTCAGGATCACCGAAGCCCGTACACGAGAAGACCAAAAGACTCAAGCCAAGATTGAACAACTGGAGGCCAATGAGAAGAAGCAGCAGGAAGCTTTGTTGGCAGCCCAGAAGGAGATTTCAGAGTTGAAGCTCAGAGTAGGATTGAAAAGATCAAAGGACCAGGACAGGCATAAGAAGCTGGCCACTGCCATTGCCACCAGGAACCTCCTCATTAGGACCATTACAGAGCACCCAGTTGGTCCAGTGACTGAGGCACTCCTGAAGGAGGTCATAGAGGATGAGTTTGGACTGGATGTTTGATTCTTTGTTTGTTGTTATTTCCATTTGATGTACTTTTTCTTTTTGATGTATTTTGACCCTCCATGGGCATATGTTGTAAAACAGACTATGTATTGTTCACCATTTGTAATATATTTTAGTTTGTTTCCATTTGGGCTCTTCTCTCAACAACATCAAAACATCTTCCTCGAGGTCTGGAAAGGTCAAAACCAAGAACCAAACCGGATACCTTGGAAAACAAATAAGCATACTGCATTGCATACTAACTTTTGTTTTGTTTTGTAGGTTTTATTATTATTGTTTCTAACTTTGTTGTGATCTCAGGAAACATTGCTCGTCGCCGAGTGTTCCCTGTCAACTGCGCGCACCGGTACCCTACTCGCAACAACCTTCCCGGTATTCAAATGGAACAAGTACAGCAGGATCTGACTGAGGTCAGAAATCAGATGGCTAATGAAAGAGTGGAGATGAGAAATCAAATGACTCAATTCATGGCTGTGATGACTGGCTTGGCCCAGAGTCAAGAAAGGTTAAGGGAACTGGTGGAAAGACAAACTCCCGAGGAACCTCATATTGGAACAGGAGGGACTAGTAACAATGAACGAGACCAACCTCGTACTGACCCACCAGTATTTGGACCTCATCTGGATCCAGAAGCTAACATCCCGAGGAATGTACAAGGTAATACTGCTGGAGGGAGAATATTACAAGAGGATCCCCAAGAAGAGCAGTTTACTGTTATGGGAGCTGGAGATGAGGTCTATGACAGGAGATTGGATGAAATTGCTGAGAAGTTGAGATCTTTGGAGTCTCAAAATTTCTTAGGCTTTGATGTGATGGATATGGGACTAGTGGATGGGGTGAGAATTCCCCACAAATTCAAACCCCCGTGCTTTGAAAAATACAATGGTACCTCTTGTCCACGAACTCACCTGCAGTCTTTCCTGGGAAGACTTAAAGCGTATACCATGGATGAAAAGATGTGGATGTTATACTTTGAAGACAGTCTGACTGGGGCTTCAAAAGAGTGGTATTCACACTTGACCAGAGCTACCATCAGATGCTGGAAAGACTTAGCTGAAGCTTTCGTCAGGCAATATCAATACAATCTGGACATGGCTCCTAACAGGACCCTCCTAATGGGAATGTCCCAGTCTTCCCGAGAAAGCTTCAGGGAGTATGCCCAAAGGTGGAGACAACTTGATGCTGCTTTCCAACCACCCTTGTCAGAGAGGGAAATGGCTGACATGTTCATGAATACTTTGCAAGGGACCTATATTGATAGATTAGTTGCCTTCTCCTCTACCAGTTTTGCTGATGTGGTCATAGCTGGTGAAAGGATTGAAAGTCTCCTGAAGATAGGCAAAATTTCCGACAATGGTGCAAGTTCATCCAGTAATCCCAGAAAACCTTTTGTGGGACCCCGAAGAGCCGGTGAGACCAATTCCATCCATGCAAGCAGGGGCAGGCCTCAGTATGTTCACCGGTCAGTAGCAGCAGTTACCATTCCAGCTCTGATTCCTCAACAACCAGCATATCCTCAACAACAACAACCACAATATCAACAACAAGTTCAGTATCCGCAACAGAGAACTTACAACAACAACAACAACCAACAACAACGTCCTTTCCAACAAAGACCATCGCAGGCAAACAGGGTAATTGACCCAATCCCAATGCCGTATGCTGCACTCTTGCCACAACTCCTGAAGCTCAACCTGGTTGAGTTAAGGACATTGGCACCTCTAGATCCTTCCAACATGCCAAAGAACTATGACGCCAATGCCAGGTGTGCATTCCACTCAAACGCACCGGGGCATAGCACTGAAAAATGCAGGGCCCTACAGATGAAATTCCAAGACCTGGTGGACTCAAAAGCTCTTAAATTTGCACCTCCTCCGAATGTCACAAGGAATCCAATGCCTAGTCACAACGGGCCTAGGATTAATGCCATTGAGGAAGGAAAACCAGCCACCTTAATCACCAAGATTGTCCAAATTCGAACACCTCTGGTTGAAATCAAAGCCCAGCTTTTAGAATGCCAAGTGTTCCCCGGGTGTGAGCTCGACTGTGGGTATTGCAATATTGCAGTCAATGGGTGTGAAAGGCTGAGAAGTGGCATAAATGGTCTTATCAAGGATGGTATCCTTCAGATTACGATAACAGCGCCTACAACGCCAGCAATTCCCTCAACAACAATCCTAGATACTCCTACAACGTCATCAACCATTGTTCCAACGGATTCTACTACAACTCCAACAACTGCTCAATCAATCACTTCAACGGATGCAAGTTCAGTTACCCTTCCCGCTACAATTTCAACACCCATCTAGTCAATAGCGTCTTCTACAACATCAACAACAATTGATGAAAGCATCTCAACGGTTACCATATACTATGACCCTGCAAATGTTCCTGCCAACAACTCACAAGATGCTACTCCTGTCAAAGCACCAGTTACCATATACTATGATCCACACACCATTGTGGTCCCTTCTGCAGCTGCTATCAGTCCAGTCACCGTCACAGTGCCTGGGCCAGTTCCTTACGAAAGCAGTAATGCCATCCCTTGGCATTATGGCTCAGATCTATATTGCGAAGTGCAGAAAATCACTTTAGAGTCATCAACTTCTTCACCTCAGATAGACAATGTGGGGGGAGGCGGAGGCTTCACCAGAAGCGGACGTCTCTTTGCCTCACAAATTCCAAGACCCGTTGCTGAAGCAGAAGCTGCTAAGGCAAAAGGGAAGAGCATGGTGCAAGAAGAACAAGTTGGCAAAGAAACTGTGAAGACTCCTTTTGATCAAGAGGTTGATGAATTCATGAGAATCATCAAGAAAAGTAATTACAAGGTGGTAGACCAGCTTCACCAAACGCCTTCCAAGATCTCCATACTGTCATTGCTAATGTGCTCTGAGGCTCACCGGAATGCACTATTAAAGGTCCTGCACGCAGCTTATGTGCCGGAGGAGATTATTGTCAATCAGTTAGAGGCTGTAGTTGGAAATGTCAATGCTAGTCATGGACTAGGTTTTACCAACACTGACTTGACGGTAGAAGGTCACAATCACAACAAGGCATTGCACATTACCTTGGAGTGTAAGGGTGCAGTTCTTTCTCACGTACTGGTAGACACAGGGTCATCCCTCAATGTCCTGCCCAAGAAAGCCCTTGTGAAGCTGGAGTATGACGGATTGGCACTACGCCCAAGTAACTTGGTAGTGAGAGCCTTTGACGGTTCTAAAAGATCTGTTCTGGGAGAGATAGAATTACCAATAATGATTGGCCCACGAGTTTTCAAAACGACCTTCTTTGTGATGGATATACAGCCTGCCTACAGCTGTCTATTGGGTAGACCATGGATACACGCCGCTGGCGCCGTGACGTCAACCCTTCACCAGAAGTTAAAATTCGAGTGGGAAGGCCAAGTCATTACTATTTGTGGGGAGGAGGATATTTTTGTTAGCCAGTTGGCTACTTTCAAGTACATTGAGATGGATGGGGAGATCCATGAAACCATGAGCCAAGGGTTTGAGGCCCTTAATATTAATGAAACATCTGCTGTGCTTGGGACCTCCATCACATCATATCAGCAAGCCCGGAAGGTTGTTGAGGAAGGTACCGCCCAAGGCTGGGGCAAGCTGCTGCCCGTGGAGAAGAAAGAAGACCGATTCGGGTTGGGTTACAGACCAACTCGACAAGATCAACCAGAGGCTGCAACGGAGCCCAAGTTTGTTAGTGGGGGGATGCTCACCCCGGATGCTGTAAATAGCTTGGAAGATGAGTCAGAAGACGAGCGCAACTTGGAAAGCTGGATACGTCCAAGGACCCCGGAGAGCCATGTCTCAAACTGGTCTTCCCAGGAAATTATAAGAGTTACTCCTGCAGAGTAATTATTATTTCCTGTGTTTTAAAGCATGCATTAAGTCCTGCATCTTGCCCAAGATGTCAAGGCTCATTTTGTAATCGGGCCATCTTGTATTTTGTGCAAAGATCAATTAATGAATATCAGGACATCTTTTGCAAATGAGTCTTTTCTTTTTTCGCTCACTGTTTTTCATTTTTTCATTTTTTGTACAAAAATAAAATGGCAATGTTTTCCAAAATAAATAACTTCATTTTCACTTTTTCTAAATAAATTAAAATTGATCACTAAAACGAACAAATTTAAACCCTTGCATAGAGTGCCCTCCAGACTGCACCGACAACAACACTGCTATGACTTCGTATGACTTTGATAGTCCGATTAATCAAGCCGATGAAGGGGTTGAAGAAGATTATGAGCTACCTGAAGAGCTAGCCAGGTTGTTGAGACAATAGGAGAAGGTTATAACTCCTCATCAGGAGGAAGTTGAAACGGTTAATCTTGGTACGGAAGAAGACTTGAAAGAAGTTAAGATCGGGGCCTGCCTGCAAGATTCAGTGAAAGAGCAACTGATTGACATGCTTCGGGAGTATGTGGATGTTTTTGCTTGGTCTTATTAGGATATGCCAGGGTTGGACACCGACATTGTTATGCACAAGCTGCCTCTGAAAGAAGATTGCCCGCCAGTAAATCAGAAGTTGCGCCGTACTCGCCCAGATATGGCCATGAAGATAAAAGAAGAGGTACAAAAGCAATGGGACGCTGGTTTCCTTGCTGTGACCAGTTACCCGCGGTGGGTTTCTAACATTGTACCTGTGCCTAAGAAGGATGACAAGGTGAGGATGTGTGTGGATTATCGGGACCTGAACAGAGCCAGCCTGAAAGATGACTTCCCATTACCTCACATTGATGTATTGGTCGACAGTACGGTTCAGTTCTCGGTGTTTTCCTTCATGGATGGATTTTCAGGATATAATCAGATCAAAGTGTCACCTGAAGACATGGAGAAGACAACTTTCATCACACCCTGGGGCATATTCTGTTATAAGGTAATGCCATTCGGACTGAAGAATGCTGGTGCCACTTATCAACGGGCTATGGTTACATTATTCCACGACATGATCCATAAAGAAATTGAATGTTATGTGGATGACATGATTTCCAAGTCCCTTACAGAAGAAGACCACCTGGTGAACCTATTGAAGCTATTCAAGCGTCTGAGGAAGTACCAACTGAAGTTAAACCCCAACAAGTGCACATTCGGGGTGCGATCCGGTAAGCTGCTGGGTTTTATTGTAAGTGAGAAGGGAATTGAAGTTGACCCTGACAAAGTTAAAGCCATTCAAGAAATGCCTGCACTGAAGACTGAAAAAGAAGTTCGGGGGTTTCTAGGTAGATTGAACTACATTTCAAGGTTCATATCTCACCTTACAACAACCTGTGAGCCTTTGTTCAAGCTGTTAAGAAAAGAACAAACAGTCAGGTGGAATGAAGACTGCCAGAGGGCTTTTGACAAAATCAAGGAATACTTACAAGAGCCTCTAATCCTTATGCCTCCAGTTGAAGGAAGACCTCTAATCATGTACTTGACAGTATTAGAAGAGTCAATGGGGTGTGTGCTGGGCCAGCATGACAAGTCTGGTCGAAAAGAGTATACAATTTACTACCTAAGCAAAAAGTTTACCGACTGTGAACAACGTTATAAATTTGCTCGAGAAAACTTGTTGTGCTTTAGCGTGGGCTGCTCGCCGACTAAGGCAGTATATGTTGACCCACACTACCTTATTGATATCCAAGATGGATCCAGTTAACTACATATTTGAGAAGCCATCGCTTACCGGACGGGTTGCAAGATGGCAAATGATTCTCACAGAATATAACATTCAGTACACATCCCAGAAAGCCATCAAAGGCAGTGTATTGTCTGATTATCTTGCTGAGCAACCCATTGATGATTACCAGCCTATGAGATTTGACTTCCTTGATGAAGACATCATGTTCATATAAGCAAAAGATCATGAAGAGCCTGTTCACACTGAAGGTCCTGACCCAGAAGAAGAATGGACTATGATGTTTGATGGGGCTGTTAATATGAACGGTCGTGGCGTTGGTGTAGTACTCATTACACCTAAGGGAGTTCACATGCCTTTCTCGGCAAAACTCACCTTTAACTGCACTAACAACGAAGCTGAATACGAAGCTTGTATTATGGGTCTTGAGGAAGCCATTGACCTCAGGATCAGGACTTTGACTGTGTTCGGAGATTCAGCTCTGGTAATTAATCAAACCAACGGCAAATGGTACACCCACCAAGATCATCTGATACCTTATCGGGATTATACAAGGAGGTTGATGACTTTATTCACAAAAGTCAAGCTTGAGTATATCCCTCGAGATGAAAATCAGTTTGCAGATGCTCTGGCTACCATTTCATCCATGATCAAAGTTCAAGCTGCCAACTTTGTGCCTCGGATTTCAGTGTCCAGACTGGACAGACCAGCATACGTATTTTCAGCAGATGTTGTTAAAGATGATAAGCCTTGGTTCCATGACATCAAATGCTTCTTGGAGGATCAAACATACCCACCTGGGGCATCTTCCAATGATAAGAAGACATTAAGTGGGCTTGTTGGTAGTTTCTTCTTGAATGCTGATGGTTCCTTGTACAAGCAGAACTTTGATATGGTACTTCTCAGATGTGTTGATAAGACAGAAGCAGACTTGTTGATGCACGAGGTGCACGAAGGATCTTTTGGTACCCATGCTGGAGGGCATGCTATGGCTAAAAAGTTGTTAAGATTAGGCTATTACTGGATCACAATGGATGCAGACTGTTGTGCCTATGCCAGAAAATGCTCCAAATCCTCTGAATGTGATGTCTTCACCCTGTCCCTTTGCCATGTGGGGCATTGATATGATTGGAAAGATTGAACCGACTGCTTCGAATGGCCACAGATTCATCCTGGTAGCCATTGACTATTTTACCAAATGGGTTGAAGCAGCTTCATATGCAAATGTTACCAGGAAAGTGGTAGCTCGGTTCCTGAAGAGAGACATCATCTGCCGGTATGGAGTGCCCAAGCGAATCATTACTGATAATGGTTCCAAATTAAACAAAAAAATGATGGAAGAACTATGCCGGGACTTCAAGATCCAACACCACAATTCTTCTCCTTACAGGCCAAAGATGAATGGCGCTGTTGAGGCAGCTAACAAAAATATCAAGAAGATTGTGCAGAAGATGGTGGTCACCTACAAAGACTGGCATGAAATGCTACCATTCGCCTTGCATGGGTACCGTACATCAATCCGAACATCCACTGAGGCAACACCGTATCAGCTTGTGTATGGTATGGAGGCAGTCCTACCTGTTGAAGTTGAGTTACCCTCTTTACGGGTATTGATGGATGTTAAATTGAATGAAGCAGAATGGGTTCGATCCCGATACGAACAACTGAATCTGATTGAAGAAAAGAGATTAGCTGCAATCTGTCATGGGGAGTTATATCAGAAGAGAATGAAGAAAGCCTTCGATCAGAAAGTCAGGCTTCGAGAATACCAAGTAGGAGATCTGGTGTTGAAAAGACTCCTTCCTCCTCATACAGATCACAGGGGCAAGTGGACTCCGAATTACGATGGTCCATTCATAGTAAAGAAAGTATTCTCTGGTGGAGCACTGATGCTCAGTACTATGGATGGTGAGGACTTCCTGTCCCCTGTGAATTCAGATGCAGTTAAAAAATACTTCGCATAAAATGACCCGCTGGACATAAAAACAGAATGTAAGTCCAGGAAAAAATAGGGCATCCCAGCGAGTCAAAAAACAGAATAAAAGACTCGGGCAAAAATAAGGGGAAAAAATAATAAAAAATAAAAAATGTGTACACCCGCTGAGTTGAAAAGCCACATTGGACAACTCAAGCAAAAATGGGTATCCCGGTGGATTGAAAACCCGAAAGGGCGATCCACGCAAAATAAGGGAATAAGCGAAAAACTGCATTCTGAATTCGTCTGTATCACTTACAACATGACAAGTTTCGAAAGGTTCGAGCATCGGTCAGAATCAGCCTTCTTCAGAAAGCAAGATGAGAAGAACGCCAATGTCATACGAGTCATAGCAAAAGGGAAGCTCACTGAAGCGTCGTCAACATTGCCAGCATCTTTTTTCTCAATTTCGTAACAATCTCCTCATTTCAGGGGATCTGTTTCTTTGACTGTATTTGCCAATTCAGGGCACGCAAATTAATAAAATTAGATTTTCAGACACATTTCGTCTCGTACATTCTGTTTTCATTTGCAAAAATGTCTGATGTCCTTAATATAATGATTGCATAAATACAGATGCGTCTTTTCTAAATTACATGCTTACAGGAAATATATTTGTTCCCAGGAGTGTCTAAACTCCTATGATGGAATCTGTAGCGGTAAAATCATGAGTGTAAGCTATCGATTAACTTAACTCAATATACACAGAGTCGCCACCGCGCTTTTATTTATTTCCAAATGGAAAAAGGCAAAAGAACGAACAAAACCTTAAAGAATCTTAAAAGCTAAAAAGCTAAAAGAATCAAACAGAGAATGGGTACGGGGATTGTTTACAAATCGGGAAGGTTTTAAGCACCCGACTTGTCCGTGGTACTCCACGGGAACCCTTTGAAATGTTTACTGCATTTTTTGGTTTGAAATGGTTTGCTTGAAAAAAAGATTGAAGAGATGAGAAGAAGAATGTTTTTTTTAAGATTTTTGGTGTTTGAAGAGACGAACGTCTCATGCCTACGTACCCACAAAGTGCAATGCGAGATCAAAACCCTGTAGTTCGTGGTACAAATTGTGAAAAGGCAAATGAGTTGAATTGATTTTAAAATGTAAATATAAGTCGTCATTCTTTAGCGAATAATTCCGCTAGAAAGGATGAATCATATCTAAACATAAAAAAAAGGTTAAAAGGAAACGTGCACGAGGGCACAAAAACAATTGAATGAGGTGTGAATGTTTTAAAGTTTTTGAGAAGAAAGTTTCGATATGCTTATGTGGTTTAGCATTTATTAAAGAAATGAAATGAAAAGGTAAAAGCACATGACCGAAGTCAAGGTTTTATTGAGAAAAATGTTTGAAGTTTGAAAACGAAGAAGATTTTGAAAATAGGAAGGAGATTTGAAAATTGAAGAAGATGGGAAGAGATGAAGAGACTATCCTAAGACTTGAAAATAAAAGCTAAAGGAAGAATGATCAAACCATATGGCAAGAACTCTTTGAAACAATTGGATTTCCATCTTCATAAACAAGTGAACTTCACCGGAACCAAAATCTTCAATCCATAACAACTCAAGCAAAGGAATGATCCTAGAATCTAAGTCTCACTCCAAGTCTCATGCTAAGGATAGTAACCATAGTCCGAAATTAAAAGTCACCAATTTTTTAGATGTTTAATCCGTTATTAGTGTTTTTGTGTCCAAATGGATAAAGGAAAAATCACAAGTATAATAATATAAACAATAAGCAATATGATGAATGATATAGAAGCATAATAAGAGAGATAGGGAACGAGAGATTGAAATAAAAGGATAAGGTGCGAGAGATTAAATTTAAACGGATTATTATATTTACATTATGATAATATTTACAATATAAGTGGTATGATGAACTTAATCAAACACAACCACGAAAAGAAAAATAAAATTGAGGCAACCGGATCCAAGTAGATCGCATTCCGAATCGGGACAACTTTAGGTCTATGTTAAGCAATCGCCGAGTAATTTACGGAGTAATTACCCTACAAATGAGGCCGGCCACCACTAATTAAAGTGGAAAATATTCGTGTTAAAACATGTTAGAGAAACGATATTATGGATCGTTCTCCGAAAACATGCCACACTAAAAGAAAGAGAACGGTCTAATCTTAATCGAGATTTTCGTTGAATTTATCGAAAAGCAACCTATCACAATTTCAAAGTATGGAGAATGATCCAAATGATCATTCATCCATAGATTTGAAATAATGAAGGTTAAACTTATCGGAAATCAACAATCTACGAATCGGAGATTGTCATCGACCAAAAAAGAAAAATAGGAGATGAAAAAGAAAATGGATCTCAAAGTAGATCCATAAAAGAATTAAAATATTTTTTAAACTTTTTCTTTAATATTTTTATTTCTAAATTGTTTTTAAAATCCTTTTCTAATTTTTTTTCAAATATGTTTTTCTAAACATACTTCTATAATAAAAAAAATGTTATAAAGTAACATAAAAAAAGTCTAAACTAAATAATACAATAAAAAAAAAGAGAAAAAAGAAGGATCCGTGGATCAGCAAGGGGCGGGTGATGGATAGCAATCTCCACATAGCTCTAAAGCCCAACCCGTAAAAAAAACCATTAAAAAAATGAAGAAAGATAATGGAAAAAAATATAGAATTCATCTTCTTCTTCTCATCAACAGCCGCGGAAACATAAACAGGGGAAGGTACTCAAAATCAGCGAGCTTCTCTCACCTTCACGAAAGCGGATTCGGAAAAAAAGTGCAACACTCTCTCTTCTCTTTCAATCTCACGAAGCCTCTCTCTTCTCCTTCAATTTCTTTCCGAATCTTTGCTTTTTGATCAATTAGATTTTAGGTATTTGAAAAGTTTAATTGAGGGAATTGAAAGTTGAAAGGAGGATCAAATGAGGTTAGAGTTTTGAAGCTTTGATGAAGGTGGAGGTTAATTTGGAGCGGATTTGAAGAAAGGGAATGAAAGGTGGGAGAAGAATGAAGTTCAAGCTTTTTATTTGATTTGAACAACGGGTTTTTATGCTCTCCAAGCTTGATAATTGAAGAAGAGGAGGCTTGTTTAAATAGGGGAAAAGTGAAGGAAGCGTGATGTCGTTTGGTTCTGATTTTGGGCGCGTTTTCGGATGCACGGGATTTTCGTGATGATGTGCGTGAGCTGCGTTTAATGTCATATCCTCTTGCATTTTGATGGCTTTGTTATTGTTGGTTAGAGCTAAAGGCTTGTGAGTTTTGTGGATTTGAAGCTAGTACTCACGGCTTGTGTGATATTTGATGTAAGCTGCTGAGGATTTTGGATTGTGAGAGCTGATGTGAGGTGTGCGGTGCGTACGGCTATTGCTTCGTTTGGGCTCGTCACGTGCAAAGTTTGCTGGCTGTGTTTGGTTCGCGTGCGGGACGTCATGCGGAAGAAGGTTGTTATTTTTTTACTTGGCTTTTGTAGCTTTGGCTTTGGCTAGCTGATGCCTTGTGGGCAAAAATTGTTTGGCTTGACGTTGGTGAAGCTTGATACGGCAACTGGGAGTATTGGCTGCGGATTGTGCGTGAAGTTTGTTATTTTTTGGGCAGCTGATGGTTCGGCTATGATTGTTTGTTGTGAAGGCGGCTTGTGCGATGTGTGAGCTGAGGCTGGAGTTTGGCAAGGTTGTGTGGTGTATGTCACGTGAAAGCTGGCTGAAGTGACTTAAGTTGAGGTTGTTTGGTGTGGTTGCGTTAAGCTCGTTGTAGCTTGGGGAAAGCTTGAGGCCTTGAGGCATTGGCTTGTTGCTTATTGGCGTGGGCCTGGAAACTTGTTGGCTAGAATGTTGATGGTGCGAAGGAAATGGCTTTGATCATGTAATTGTGAAGGCTAGGATTTCTTTTTATATTATTTTGTATTAATGGTCTAAAAATATAATGAAGAAAAAAAAAAGATAATATGATCCTTATAAATGGGCTCAACAAAAGATACATGGGCTTCAAATTTGTATTTCTTTTTCTAATATGTACATGGCTTTAAAAAAGTTTAATGGATAAAGAGAAAAAAATGTTTGATTTGGATAATAAAAGAAATGGAATAAAGGAAAAAAAGATTAATAAATTTGGACAAAACAAAATTAATATGAAGAAATTGATATGGATAATGAATTGTAAATGGGCTAAAATATATATATATATAATGGATTTAGAAAAAAGTGATAAAAATGTAAAAAAAAGAAATATGAATTAAAAGTGGATTGAATAATCGGGAATCGAAAAAAAGTTAATGAATTATATTTGGAAGAAAGAATTAGAATTTGAAAAAAATGGGAATGGATAAAAGAAATGGTTTAATCGAAAGTGGATAATGGATAAGGAATCTTAATTTTGGCCCACAACTTTTTTGATTCTTTTTTTTTCACAAGCCTCTGATAAGAATGGATACAGTCAATCTTGAACCACTGAACAACTTGAGCCTGAAGCCACGACCATTTGAATCGTCTGAACAATGCCCTAATGATTTGAATTCATACTGAGGAAAATAAATCCTCAGATGAATAGTTGATGAACTGATGAACACTAGAGATTCAAACCAAACTTCACACACAACACTGTCTAATTAACTGATGACTTTACACATAACACAGTCTTGAACTTTTGAATACGCACAGTCTGAGAAACAGACCACTGGCACAAGGAACTTGCAATTGAAAAATCTATTTGATAGTTTGACCAAGATTAGGTCAAACGTCCATCTGAATCGAATTGTGACTAAACAAACGCATCTGAATTGACATCACTGCCCTGTCCTTTAAATCCTGCAACACAGAGAAGAAGAAGAAACTGCAACATATATTTTTTTGTATTTTAGCTAGAGATTAGTAAATGTAAACAGATAACAGAAATTAAACATAGTGATCTCCCGCAAGGCATAGACCTGCATCTGGAAAAGGATAAACAACCAGTGCGTGATCTTGTTTGTATACAAATGCAGATGAGATACGAAAAATCTTAGGGTCAAAAATTAGGGTCTGACAGATGCCCCTATTTAAGTTTCTTCAATCCAGAGATAATGAAGATCGAAATCTTCATTTCGACAAGATGGAAGATACTTAAATATAAAAAAAAAACAATTTTTGATCCTAAGATGCCAAAAACTGGAACGAAATGAAATGAACGATATGAAGATGATATGGAAATGATATGAAGCATATGAGATGTATATGAAATATTATGAGAGAAACCATGAGATGGTATGAAATGTATATGGAACCAAATGAAATTCAGAGAAGTCCGTGAGGGACAAGACGACACATGAAAAAGAATGAACGCTGGGGATAAGGAACATGAAGTTCCAACAGGGAAAATCAACATGCCAGAAACCAACACATGGCCCAGCTGAGGTGAAAATGTCCAAGAATAGCAATCTGGACAGAAATAATCACAACATCCAGGAATGGCACTGAATGAAGTAAGAAAAATCCCGAAAAAATACACCAGAAGCATCCAAGGATGACATAACTGACTTTAATAGGGATATCCGAGAATGGCAATCGGAAAAGGGTAATCACAATATCTGAGAATGGCAATCAGATAAAATGTGAATTACAACATTCAGGAACAACACTAAATGAAATGGGAGAAAATTCGGGAAAGCACATCAACTCAATGATGATTCCAACATGAAAATCCGAGAATGGCAATCGGAAAGAAAAAGATCAACAACATCTGAGAATGGCAATCAGATAAAAATATGAAGCACAACATTCAGGAACAACACTGAATGAAATGGAAAAAGGTTCGGGACAGTACATCACATTACTGATGACTTTACTATGGACATCCGAGAATGGAAATCGGAAGGAAATGATCACAACATCTAAGAATGGCAATCAGATAAAAATATGAATCACAACATTCAGGAACAACACTGAATGAAATGGAAAAAGGTCCGGGACAGTACATCAAATCATTGATGACTTCACTATGGATATCCGAGAATGGCAATCGGATAAAAAGGGTGTAATATCTGAGAATACACAACAAGTAGGTGA
This sequence comes from Lathyrus aphaca, assembly GCA_963966055.1. Taxonomy (NCBI): domain Eukaryota; kingdom Viridiplantae; phylum Streptophyta; class Magnoliopsida; order Fabales; family Fabaceae; genus Lathyrus; species Lathyrus aphaca. The sequence continues at coordinate 225,019,450 of OZ014523.1, read as the reverse complement.
AGAAAAAGTTCTGAAGAGACAGACAAATGCCAAGTAAGTTGGATTTTGCCCAAAAAGTAAGAAGTTGACAACAACAAGACTTCGAGAAACGCTTATGAGGACTAAAACATTCAGTATGCAGACATTTACAAAAATGGGGACTAAACTACCCAAGCACATGCATAATGAGGACTAAAACACTCAAATATGCAAAGGTAAACAAGAATGGGGAATAACACACCCGAGAAAACGCATAATGAGGACTAAAACACCCAAATATGCAAAGGTTAACAAGAACGGGGAATAACACACCCGAGAGAACGCACAATGAGGACTAAAACACTCAAATATGCAAAGGTTAACAAGAACGGGGAATAACACACCCGAGAGAACGCACAATGAGGACTAAAACACTCAAATATGCAAAGGTAAACAAAACTGGGGAATAACACACCCAAGGAAATAATATGAGAGAAAATGCTGACAACCAGTTTAGGCTCTTAGAGGAGTGAAAAAGAAAGGGAGACTGATTCCTCAACACAGAAGTCACTGCCATTCTGCTCGAATATTAGAGATGTTACTGCTGAACAAATCTCTGTCACACCAGTAAACTGTACCAAGTTGAAAATCTTTTGAGAGAAGTCATGCAAAGCTATTTGGAGATTCTTGAAGAAAAATTTCCCCAAGTTCAATGACTGACGAAGGTAAACTGATAATGGATTCAGTTCCTGACTACTGCTGGAGAAAGTAATCGAATCTTTGAAGTAACTGTTGAGAAAAATAAACTGATCATGGCTTCAGTTCTTGAAATGAATGTTGAGAAAATAAAACCAGTATGAATCTTGCAGTGAATCTTCTGACTAACCAAATCTGAGAATAACTTGCATTGAGCAACAACATCTTGAAACAAAAGGAACTGAGAAAAACTTGCCCCTGATAAGATCACCGACCAAGTTTCTTAACTGTTTGAAAAATTCCTTGATGAGGAAAGTTTATTTGCAAATAAAAAATGTTTGTACAAACCTGGTAATTTTAATGCAAAGTTCATGCAAAGTTTGAAATCAAGAATCCTTTTTTGAATGAAATTTATTGATGTAAAGTAAATGAAAACACGTCATAACACGGCGGTTGAGACAAAATTAAAGATAAAGCAAAGGTAAGAAAACCAATGATTGGCAACGAACTTGGGAGTCAGTTTACGCAACCTCATTGTAGTATGCTTTTCAAAAGAAACCTGGATTCAATTAGGACTTTTGAAGGTTGTAACGTGGTCGGGTTCACGGTTTATGAAATAAAGGATATAGGCTCAAAGTTATTTGTACCCAACCCAACTTTGTGATGAACTCCAGTCCTACATTCAATTAATTCAGCCTATGCATTCAAGTTCCCGGAAATTTAGGATTGCATAAATGAAGATGGTTTGTAAGCCAAAGGATTTTGAGATAACAGTCACATCCTTCTCTCTTGTTATTTCTAAAGAGGACTTTGGTCCACTCATCTTATTTTTTGCTGAGGATTTTGATGACCTCTTGACAAATCTTTCTTTTATTATCCCTAACTTTTGCCTGAACTGTGTCATTTCAACTTACAGCCAGCGGGATGCCCCAGTTTTTTGCCTAAGTCTCCTTCATAGGTTTTGACTTAGTGGGATTTGATTTTCTTTAGTAAATTCTTTTCCAAATATCATTTTTTTTAAAGATGATGACTGCATGGCTTAATGATTACGACGAACCATCATTGGCTTTTGAATTCAGAAACATCTTCAACACCTCGATGTGTGTGAAGGAAAACTTGAGATTGCAACCTTTATTTGAAAGGTGTCTTGAATGATTCTCTTGTACTTGAATGCACATTTGAATTAATTGAGAACTACCCATCCCCAAGTTAAAATTGCGGGTTTTTTTTCCGAATAGAAAGTAACTCCAACTTCAAGGTTCAAAGGGTTAACAAAGGATTAACTTCCTTATTTCTCCAGTGTTTGGGATTTGAAACAATGCCTGTATATCATCAGCCAAGTCTCAATTGAAAGTATACCAACAACAATTATGGGTATCTCGTTTTCTTCATCCTCCCTCCAATCATTATGAAAGCTTGAGAAAAGATAAATGAATTTGAAATGTAAAGCATAAAGATGCAAATAGCAAATGAAATTGAATCAAAACAAAGCAATGCTCATTTCATTAAAACCAACATGAAAGTACAAACAAGCTTAAAAGCAAACAACTTAATATGATTGAAGAAAATTGCAAACATAAAGAAACAATGGCCTAATGATCCATCAACAACAAGGATGAGCTGTCCCGGCTGATATTCTGGCCTTGAAGAAAATTTGACTGTTGAATTCTTCTAGAAGATTAACTTCCCAAGCTTCGGCAAAGGATTGTTGATAACATTGGGATTAAGGTCATTAAAATAAAGGATGTTGTTCCTGATAAGTTCTTGCACCTTAGCCTTTAGTGCAAAGCAATGTTCCAAATCATGACCGGTTCCACCTTGATGAAACTCACAACGAAGATTCGATCTATAACTAATTGGAAGAGGATTTGGAACAGGAGGCGGAGGCCTAGTAGTAATTAAACCTTTCTCAATCAAGGAAGGAAACAATTCAGTGTAAGACACCGGAATAGGATCAAAGTTTGGCCTATTGCGATACTGATTTTGTCCAACAGCAGGAAGATGAGCCTGAGCTTGAGCTCGAATCTGAACTTGAGCTTGAGCTGGTCGAGCTTGACCTTGAGTTTGAATATATTGAGTTTTAACAACAGGAGCAATTGCAGCTACGTATGGTTGAACATATCGTTGTTGCGGGCGATAAAGCCTCCTCTCAGTTGAAACAGCATAAGCATCACCATCTCTTCTCTTGTGAGGATTCCCAAAAGACTTTCTTGCAGCATTAGGAGCTTCAGAATTGGTAATCTTACCCTTCTTGATACCTTCCTCTAGTCTTTCTCCAATAGTGACTAGATCAGAAAAACCAGATGAAACACTTCCTACCATTTTCTCCCAAAAGAATGGTTGAAGAGTGTCCATGAACAAACCAGTTAATTCCTTTTCGGGCAAAGGTGGTTCCACTTGAGCAGCTAGCTCTCTCCAACGTTGAGCGTACTCTTTGAACGATTCTTTCTCTTTCTGTGACATATTTTGAAGTTGACGACGATCAGGCGCCATGTCCAGATTGTACTTATACTGCCTTACAAAAGCATCAGACAAATCTTTCCAGCTTCGAATGTGACTCTTCTCAAATCCAACATACCACTTCATAGAAGCACCACTCAAACTATCTTGAAAACAGTGAATAAGAAGCTTGTCATCTTTAGCATGCGCAGCCATTTTGCGACAATACATCAGCAAATGAATATTTGGACAAGTATGACCATTGTACTTCTCAAATACAGGAACCTTGAACTTATCAGGAAGAACCAAGTCGGAAACCAAACACATGTCTATTGCAGCAGAACCAAAGACATCTTTTCCTTCTAGACCTCTTACCCTCTTCTCAAGAGTCAAACATTGTTCTCTAACTTCATCCATATATCCAGGTTCACCCTGACTTTCACAAAATACCAAACAATCACAAAATGGAAGGAAAGAAGTAAAGAGATGAGGTGAATACACATAAGAAAGAAAGAAACTTAAAAGGTAAGCCAATCACAAAACTTTCAAGACATAAACCCTAAACCAAGACCAGAGTGATTTCAATACCCTAAGGAGACCCCAAATGAGAAGAAGAAGTTGGCACAAGTGCCCTTCTAAGATAAAGAGAGAGCTTATGACCAAAAAGGAGCAAAATGGGACAAGTTAAGAAACAAAAATTCAAATCACATCAACAATGCAACCAAAAATTCCACAACTTAGGACAAATGATCTTCAAACATGATATAACAATGAGCCAAAAGGATTGGAAGAAATTCAAAAGCTAGATAAGTCAAATGAAGGCATAAACATGAACTAGGGTTAAGAAACTTCAATGACAAGGCAAGGATCAAAACCAAATGAACAAATTTCTAAAAATCAGAGCAAAAATCACACATGAAGTACATCCTCTTATGAATCCAGAGCAAAAGGAACCAACACAAAACTCAAAAAGATGAACACTATGGAAATTGGACAAGGCAGGATGCTTGAAAAGGAATTAAAAAGAATTAATCAAGATGAACAATTAATTGACACGTGGATATTAGAAATAAATGGAAAAGAAAAATATGGAAAATTAGAGAAAACTAAAATGAACATTCAAGAATTAATTCAGAATTTTCTAAGACTTGGAAGTAATTTTAATAATTGAAAATCAAAATGGTATGAAAATGAAATAAAGAAAAAGAAATAAAAATGAAGAACAAAGCTGGGGGTGAGAATAGAAGGAAATACAGTTCAAATGACTTGAGCCCAGAAAGCAGGGGGGTGCGAATATCAGGCAAGGCCCATTGGTCTGCACAAGTGTATGAAAATAAGGTGGAAATTCAGAGGAAAAAATAAGGAAAAAACAAAGGACATCAGATGAAACCAACGCATCTTATGGATCCTTCATTAATTGACGTGTCCATTTGGTTGGATGAGGAGTGAAGGATCATGAGAGTTATGGTGTGGTGAATAACACAAAGGACATTCAGAAACAAAAATACACAAGCCAGGGCACGTGAATGGGAGGCTCCTCATTAAATGAGGTGGCATGATCTGGTGCGTGGAGATGGACAGATCCAAGGGCAGAGGACTCGTCTTCAAGCTCAGAAACCCTAGAACAACATTCCCAGATTCCGGTGACCGGAGCTAGGGCTCCGGCACCGGAAATTGCATAGTATGAACAAACATTGATGAAAATGAATAAAAATCTCCAGATTGACTAATTGGACCATGCTGAGTTCAAATATGGTACTGAAAAGTTCAATAGATCAAAGAATCTCCTGGATCGAGCACAAACAGTTTGAACCATAAAAATTCAAATTCAAATATCCAGCTCATTAGTGCACCAATTTTGAAACTAAGACTAGCAGAATGATCAGTGAAGCAAGAGGATTATAATGCACACAATCAATTTCATTTTCAGATCTGAAGATTTGGAAGTTACCTAAACTTTCAGATCTTGATAAAGCTTGTTAGAAGCCAAGATAAAGAAGCCAATCCACTCCAAATGCACTCTAGTTGCAAAATAAATGCTACTAGAGTCTTGAATCTTGCTGGATCTGAGGATTTGCAACCAACTGCCCTGAAATGGCAAGGTGATGAAACTTCAGAGATAGCTTGCACAATGGTGAGATATATGACCTTGAGCTCCCAAGGATGAAGGATATGTGATTTGTTTTTGGAGAGAGCAAGTGTGTGAAGAGATTTGAGAGAAAATGCAAATTGTGCAAGAACTTGGAAACTAATAAATGAGAGTGAACTCCTTTACTCTAAAACCCTAATTCTCTTTTATATGGTGTCATAAATTAGTGTTGAAGAGATGAGATGATTTGCACGTGAGAATGAAAAGTTTGAGTGAATTTGCAAATTTTGCAATTTTGTGATGAGAGCATGTAAACCTCATGCATTCCTTTTCCTTCTGCCCATGTGCACTCACCATCCAGCCCTTGATTTGAATCCAACAGATCTTGGCCCTTAGACGAAGTTGTCACACTCTTTTCATGTTCATGCACAAATTGCACTTTTTTGAATAACATTCTCACTTGGCACGAATTTGATGTATTCCCTTGAGCAAAGTATGCCAAATGCATTGTATTTTAACATTGTTAACTTATTTGATACATTCCAACACTAAAAATTAAGTTTCATGACATTTGGCTCTTGGTGCATAAATGAAAATCAACTTTTGCCCTAATTTTTGCCACATTTTCGAGGGCCATAACTTCTCAACCAAGGATGATATGAAAAAGTACTTGTACTTTTTGAAAATAGGAGGCCTTAATCTCCAACTTTCATGTTTGACTTTGGTCCATTTGAAGAATTTTTCATTAAGTTATGCTCACTTGAATTTTAGGGCAAAACTTGCCAAAAATGGCATTTTCTCAAAACCAACTTTGCACCAATTTTGCAAAAAACCTCAAAACCTCATGATTATTGATCTTTGAACTTGCCAATCCTCTTATAACATTGTAAGAACATCCCTTGGCTAGAAAAAATGGATTGGCCCCCTTGAAATCACACAGTTGACTTTTTTAAGGCACAATTGACCAGTTTCTTCATCTGCAAGCAGCTGAAGAAATTCTTGACTTCCACAAGGAATTTTCTCACCAAAATTGGTACCTAGGATCCTCTTAACATGTAAAAGACTTTTCCCAAATTAAATGGCCAAAGTTTTGAGGTTTTCATGCTTGAATCTCAAACCCTAGTTTAGGACCATTGTGCAGGAGCTTTTCCCTAGCCTGGATTCCCTGATGATCTTCCAACCTTCTGAGCTTTTATAAATAAACTTGAACTTGTAAATGCAATGTAGACTCCTCCTGGGACTTGTACAAATCCATTGGTCCCCTTGTCATGGCTTGTGATGCTTCAACAACCTCCACAGATGGTCATATGCCTAATGCTAGGTCATGAGAAATGTTATGCCTCATCTTTCCATGCTAGGATGCTAAGAATATGATATGTTCATGATGAATATGATGTGACATGATGCTTAAAAGGAAGAGGGCAAATTTGGGGTGTTACAAAAGGGCGAGGGTATCTGCTACTACTGCAACTGCTACTGGAAAGGACTAAAAAGAAATAAAGAAGAATGAGATGAAATGGCACAGAGAACGAGGAAAGAGAATGAAGTATTGGGTTTTCCAAGCGTTATCGCTTGTGCCTACATATCCCCTTTTTGCAATGGGAAAGTCAGAACACCGTAGTTCGACTCAATAAGACTGACACAACATGCTTGTGATTTTAGGGTTTGAACTGCATGTGCCTATGCTCAAGTGTTTGACTCGTCTGGATCAAATGCATATCGTCTTGCAAATGACATGCAGGAACAAGTTATTTTGTTTTGAATGAGGGAAATGAGAAGAGAATTCCCGGAGGAAGGCGCTTATTGTTTGTTTGAAGTTTATAAGTTTTTTTATTTGAGAATTTGCATAGAAGAATGTATTTAAGTCTCATTCAATGGAGTGTGTACTTCCTACACCACTCCAAGATGGAATGAAGAAGAAGTACACTAAGTATGGAGAAGATCCCCAAATTAATTCCAATGATTAAGGTTTAAACACACTAGCATATTTTCTTTATTAAGTGTTTTTGTTACTTTGGAATGAAGAAATGTTTTTTAGATTATTTGTGAAACAACTTCATGTTAAAGACTTGTGAATCATGCCAGACAAGCTCACATTACCCCAAGATGGGATAGATGCAAGTTCCCCATGGAATAAGGCTCATGGCATATGAAGTTATTTCAACCTTTATTAGGTGTTTTTGATTTGATATTTTAGATGAGAGGAAAGAAAAACCCAAAAGAGAAAATGGTACAAAGCTAAAAGGGAATTATCCATCCTAAGATTTATCATGCATGGATATCCTAAGGTTATTGTGGTATGAGAACTCTATCCTAAAATAAAGGATAAGGATAGGAGATGAAAGAATAAGAAGACGAAGAAGAAGAAGAAGAAGAAAGCAACTTACTTTCAAGATGGAATTGAAGTTGTTTCTAAGATGGGTGAGGACAAATTGTACAAGAAAAGCATCTTTAAATGCTTAATAAAACACAAATTAAATGATTAAAAGATGAGGGAAGAATTTAGAATGTTGATGCACACCCACACTCTTTACACTTACCATAGCCCCTGAAAAGTTAGTAACATAATTCATAATTGAAAATAAGAGGTAATAAGAACTCAAACAAGTTAAGAAACCAAATGAAAGAGATTTTAAGGTATTAGAACCCTACAAGTCATTACATAATCCTATCAATGCTCTACAAGTTCTAAGGTTCCCAAAGAAACTCAAACTAGGTCAAAATGAAGCCAAAGAAGCAAACAAGTTCACATAATGCACAACTTAAGAAGTATGAATGCATATGACATATAACTTGAATGAATGCATGACTAATCACCAAAGTCATAATGTAATGACCTATAAGAATGCTTAAATATAATATGAAATGATCTTACAAAGCATGGATGAGTTATTTCATAATGAGATGAGATGAAAAAAAAGAAGACAAGTTCATGTTCACAAAAGAAGAAAGAAATAAGTCAAAGCTACAAGTCAAAGCTACAAGTCAAAGATGAAAAATAGATGCAAATGAATGAAAGTCAGTAGCATATGACAAATATGATGTTATGAGAATTCAAGTTTGATCATACTAAATTCATATGTAAAACATGTCAAGACAATTCAAACAAGTAGGCAAAAGATGTCACCTAAGGAACAAATGACAATTACTTGAGATAAAAATCATAAATGAATGATGACATACAAGAATGGATGTATATGAGTATGAGTCAGTAGCATACACAAGATGAAATGCATATGAGATGAGTGGATGATCATATTTGATGCACAAAAGAAATATGTCAAGTGCTAGAGAAGAGAGAGTGTGAAATTAGGTTTAAATTCAAACAAGGATGTATAAACACAAACTAAATGCAAATACAAGTGAAAGAAGAACTATAATTGGAATGGGGGACCTATATTCTCTAAATGATTACCTATAATCTCACAAATAGGTTCTAATACAATGACACAAGTTCCTCCTAAGAACTAGGTCTAAAGGAAGAAAGAAAGGGTTCACAAAATGTTGCATCAATCATAAGGTATCAAACAAATATCAAACATCTTGCAAAAATTATACAAATTGGTCATAAAATACCTAAGTCAGAAGTAAACAACATGTTAAAAGATCAATGTAAAATTCAAAAGAAAACTAGGGTAAAAGGTACCTCAAAGTCACACAATATCACATAATGTACATGATCAAATATGCACTTCGAAAAATATGTTAAAATGATTTTAAAAATGAAGTAAAAAAGTTTTTGGAAGCTTAATTATATATTTTAATCAATCCAAAAAAGTGGATGAAAAATTGTTTAAGGGTTAAGAGAAATAAAATGAAAAAATTGATGTATCAAAGAAGAAATTAAGTGAAAAAGAAATGAAAAAGAAATGAAAAAGAAATTAAAAAGAAATTAAAAAGAAATTAAAAATAAAATCCAAAATTTAACAAAATCAGAAAATAAAAATGTGGAAAATTAATAAAATCATTTTGGATGGTCTATGAGTTTTTGAGGGGTTTTCAGAAGTGTTTAGGTATTTTTAATAAAAGAAATTCAAAAAGTATAAAAAGAAAATAAAATAAATGAGAAGAAAAGGTGGCAAGGGTGCAACATTAGCAAATATTCAGTTTAAATGCACATTGGGCTCAGAAAGGGAGTGTGTGAATAGCATAAGGAAACCTAGTCCAATACACGCGTGTGGTTCACAATCTTATAGTGAGTCTTAGTCAAATCATTGACCTAATCTGAGCCCAAGGATCTGGTCAACATGAGATCCTCAATAAAATACACTACATTAACGTATCACAATGCAAGCACAAGACATCAAGCATACACGCACATCCACATAATCAGTCAACATTCATAAAGGTCAGAGTCACGTGAGGGGAGTGTGCTTCATTGATGTGGTGGCACTGTATCACGCGTTGGATCAAAGTAAATTAATAACTTTGACTTAAACTTATCCTATAAACTCTAATTGAACTCACCGGCCGGAGAAGGACCTCCGGTCATCTTCTCCAGCCACCTGTAACTAATGGACTCTCCAGAAACTCACAAAAATGGTGTCATTCAAAATCTAAGTTCACACACAATCCAAATCTAACATTAGAAAGCACAAAAGAAGCACAAGCCGAGAGAATCAATCACTTCAATTTTGCCCTAAGATTCAAATCTATGCACATATAGTGCCTATCAACTAGCCAAAGATGCATTAGCTTCTACTATGCTCAAATAAAGTAGAAGTAGGCCTTAAATCATTTAAATTTAAGTAAGAGAATTAAAGGAATTTTGAACCTGAAACTTGCAGAATTATAGATAAAAATAAAACCAGAGATGTAGACTTGACTCCGAGCTTCAGAGAGCAAAATAAATGCTCCTAGTTCTTCGAATCTTGATGAAACAGAGGGAAGAATTCAATCTAAACTTGTTGCTAGACTTGTGAAATTGCTCATCTCTTTACTTGATCTTGCTCAGAGGAGGTTGATGATGAAGAATTGATGAAGTTTAGGATGAGAAATGAAGGAGAACTCGTGTGATTCAGAGTGCTTTTGTAGAGAGAATTTTTGTGATTTTGTGAGAAAAGGTGTGAAAAAGAGAGGTTTCCCCCAAAATTCTGTTATGAAGTGTTTATATATGCTGAGTTAACTTTTAACCACATTGGTTAACAGTTAGAAATCTAGTTAGATGAGGTGGATTACAACAAGTGAGGTGAAATGAGAATGTAATACCCATATATGAAAGACATACATCAAAGCATATTTTTCATATATAAATTCAAGTATGGTACTGAAATACAATAAGTTCTTAGTAACACATTGCATAAATATAGCCACTACAACATAAGGTACTAATACAAAAGGGCTATAAATAATACAAGATGTTCACAAAATAAAAGTCTAAGAACTAGATCCGAAGATCTCAAAAGTCCACAGTGGAAGAAAGCCATCAAACAAGCAAAGATAATCAAGTTTCCTTATATTTACCCTTTGTGGAACCTGAAGTACCTGAAATAACAACATCAACATGGGGTGAGATAAAACATCTCAGTGAGTTCCCTATCTTAGAGTTCTCTCGACTCTAAGGGTTCAATTCTATCATTCTCAAGTCTTTGGCCGCTTCTCATAAGAAACCAAAGCAAAAAGGAACAAAGGCCATGCCTACTCTCGATGTAAAACGAGTGGAACATCTACCTCAAGTCTTTACGGATGCTTCCCGTGGGACTAAAGACAACCCATCTCAAGACTTACTCAAGACTTTATGGAGGACTCGAGATAACACTCACTAAAGTCTTTACATATGCTTCTCGTGGGAATAAGAATAACCCACCTCAAGATTTACTCAAGACTTCGCACGTAATTCCGAATAGCACTTACCTCAAGTCTTTGCGGATGCTTCCCGTGGGACTAAAACCAACCCACCTCAAGACTTACTCAAGACCTTACAGAGGACTCACAACATACACACCTCAAATATTTACGGATGCTTCCCGTGGGACTCAATATCACCCACCACAAGGTTTACTCAAGACTTTATGGAGGTCCCAAGGTAATAACTAACTCAAACCACTACCCACGTCTTACTAACTATACCTAAAGCCTTTACGGATGCTTCTCGTGGAACACAAGGTAATCCACATCAAGACTTACTCAAAAATTTACGGAGGACCTAGCATAATACATGCCAATAATTCACACCGGCCAAGGGTAGTCCTAAATTATCTCACAAGTTATACCTTTTATTTCCAATAGCTTACACTTTCCCTAACTAACATAATTTCGGTTTATTTGAAAAGTCGAGTAAAAGTCGGGTAAAAATAATATTTCTCAGTATCATAAGATGGTACATATTTTTAGCTTCAAAACGATATAAAGAACACTTAAATCGGATAACCGAGGAAAAAGTTATGAATTTTCAAAGTTTGGAACAAAATAATTTTCCCTAATACCTACAACGTTAACCGGTTAACACCCGGGGATAACCGGTTAACCAACCTAGAACCAGAATCCAGAAGCGCACAAACAACAACGTTAACCATTTAACACCCCGGGTTAGCCAGAAACCAGAAGCAGTAAAAACACGTTTTCACAATAACAGAACCTTCCAAAATCAATTCAAATCATCACCAAACCTCTAAAAAATCTCAACTAAGGTTCATATACCTAATGAAAGCATGCTCAAGCATTTTTATTGACTTCTATCCGTTTAAACTTCTGACTCTAAGATTTTTCTATCAAAACCCTAAAATTCAAAAACTCAAAAACTCATTCAAAACTAAACCAAAAGTTTCTAACTATGAACCCACCTCTAGCGAGAATGATGGAGAAGATTGAGTGATGAATGGATGATGGAAGCTTCAAGGATCAAGAGTTCTCTTCTTCTTCAAGACCTTTTCTCCTTCTTATTTCTCTTCCTTTTCTTCTTTCCCTTTCTATGTTTCTATTATTATGAAACAAAGAAAGAAAACTTAGGTTATAAGAGAAAAAACCTATTTTCTCCCACAACGGGTCCAAATAGAGAGTATCCAAAAATGTCTCTTAATCCGCAATTTTATAAAACCTCTGAGTCAGCTAATATTAGTTAATAAAAAAAAGTCTCGCTGACTGCTCTAATTATTTTTGTTAAAATCTCTCAGAGCATCCCTGAACATTATAGATATTGAATAATATTATTCAGAGAATTAAATAAATTACGGGGTATTACATCCTCCCCCACCCCTTAAATAAAAATTCGTCCTTGAATTTAAAGATTACCTGAACAGGTGAGGATATGATTGCCGCATCTCTGACTCCAGCTCCCACGTAGCATGTAATACCCCATATTTAATTAAATGCTTCGGATAATATTAATTAAGTTTAATAGGGTTCCGGTGTACTCTGAGAGTTTTCAGTTAAAATAATTAGAGCAACCGACAAACTCAAATTAATTAATTGAGTATTGTCTGTCTCAGAGGCCTTATTAAATATTCGACTCGGAGATATTTTGGATACTCTCAATTTGGACCCGTTAGAATACTAACTATTGTGTACCGGTATAATATACATTGTTTGGTTATAAAAGAAATAAATAAGTTATGTGTTATATAAGGAAAAGAAAAGAAAGTTAGTAAGGGAAAGAAGAAAGAAAAAGGAAAGAAAGAAAGAAAGAAAGAAAGGGAGAAGAGAAGAGAAAGAAGGAAAAGAAGAGGAAAACCCTAGAAGAGGGAAAGCATTGATCATCACGATTTCTTCATCAAATCTTCATCTTCACCAACCTCCTCATCGATTGCAAGGTGGGTTCATAGTTAGAAACCTTTCTTTTGAGTTTTGATTGAGTTAATGAGTTTTAGGGTTTTGTAGAAAATCTTAGAATTGAAAGATTATCATGGTATCCATGTTTAGTGTTTGATTCCACTGTTTGGTGATGACTTTGGTGAGTTTTGGCATTGGGAGAAATTATGCCCATAGCTGTTTTCAGCTGAATTTGCAGAGCTTGCTTAGCGAGTAGGTTGATTCTGCAGAAAATCCTATGTTCTGGTGTAGCTCGCTTAGCTAGCATCCCGCGCTTAGCGAGCCTAGCAGTTTGTCATGTTTTACGTTTAGCTTCGTAATTTTTCTTTCGGGTGTCCGTTTTTAGAGTTCCACTTATCGTTTTGAAGCTAATAACATGTTCTATCTAATGAGATTGAGAAACCTTAATTTGGGCCGACTTTTCTAACCAACTGTAATTATGTTAGTTTGGTTATTTTTGGTATTAAACGATTGGTGGTTTATATGTTTAATCGTGAGGATTGTTTGAGAGTAGAGGCAATGAGATTATTGTGAGAATTGAATGAAAGAAGAGACGATGAGATTATTATGAGAACTATTTAACGGTGATAATTGAACTAAAATATTAGAATTATATGTTTAAGGACTTTATGATTTCAAGCACCAATAATGGAGAAAGAGTGAGGAAATCTTACCTTAAACCGATAATATGGCCTAGTATCGTGACTAAAACTTGTTAATAGTGTAACTTGTGAGATGATTAGGTTTACCCTAGGTTGTTACGAACCACTAGCATGCTATACACTAGGCCTCCGTAATAGTCTTGTGTAAGTCTTGAGGTGGGTAGATCTTGGCCCCATGGGAAGCATCCGTAAAGGCTAGAGGTGTGTATTACACGGGACCTCCATAAAGTATTGAGTAAGTCTTGAGGTGGGTATTACATTGAGTCCCACGGGAAGCATCCGTAAATTCTTGAGGTACCATTTGTGTGTCATGGGTAGTGGTTTGTTTTTATGCATCACACTAGATCCTCGATGAAGTATTGAGTAAGTCTTGAGGTGGGTGATACTGAGTCCCACGGGAAGCATCCGTAAATACTTGAGGCATGTATGTTACTAGATCCACCGTAAGGTCTTGAGTAAGTATTGAGGTGGATTGCTTTGAGTCCCACGGGAAGCATCCGTAAAGGCTTGAGGTGAGTACTACATTGGTTTACGCGGGAAGTCTTGAGTAAGTCTTGAGGTGGGTTACTTTGAGTCCCACGGGAAGCCTTCATAAAGACTTGGGTGAGCGTGATATCGAGTCCTTCGTAAAGTCTTGAGTAAGCCTTGATGTGGGTTATCTTTAATCCCATGGGAAGCATCCGTAAATACTTGAGGTAGATGTTTCACTCGTTTAGTGGTGTGAGCTTTGTATGGACCGGTTGTTCCATCTCGTCCCGGATCCTTTTGATAAGTAACCAAAGACTTGAGTTAGGTTTGATAGAACCTTGTAGAGCCAAGAGAACTCTAAGATAGGGAACCACTGAGTTGTTGTTATCTCACGCCACTATTGTTGTTGCTTTTCATGTTTCTTTTGCATGTTTGATTTACAAGTGGAGCTATGCTCGGGATGTTTCAAGTGAAGCATAGTTTTAGTTTTCCGCTGTGTATTTCTGTATCTTTGTACAATAAGGGATATTGTATTTGATCTTAGTATTATTGTGTTAGCAAAATTTCCATGTCTTGTACCATTATTGTATAGAATTTTTATAGTTGGTCAAGAATGTGATTATGCTATTAGGCACTTATGATGGTGGTAATACCAAAACTAACACTTGTATGATATTATTCTAGATACATATTTGTAAACACCCCAAATTTGCCCTCACCCATTCACACCATGGATTGTGATCATTTCATATGCATAAACACAATCATAACATCTCATACCACCTTTTGATTCACTGCATAGATTCTAAGTCATCTGCATCTAGGGTTTGTGATCTGAGCAATCCAAGAGCTTCTTGAGCCACTCCAAAGGTCATCAATCACTTCAAAGGGGTCCATGTATGTTCAAGTATCATATTATATCCTCTCAAAGTCAAGAATGCCAAAAAATCACAAGAACTGGAAGTGGTGTGGAGGCAGAGCCAGGTTTGACTGCACAGATGACCTAAAATTAGGGTTTTGGTTTCAGAGGCCATAACTCCAATTTTTTTGGTCATTCTTGTTTCTATTGGTCTCTATGTGGTATAGGGAGTATGCATTTCAAGTTTCATGAAGAAATTCCATGGGGAAGTCATCTGATCAAGAGTTGACTTTTCAAGCAAGTCAGTGTAAAATCAGGGCATCTGAGGCCCCAATGATCCAACCAAAGGGTGTTCTTCATCATTTTGAGTGTATATGATCTTTATTTGATCATAGAAGAGGTTGGAAGTTTACAAAATTCAAGAATTTCAAGTCTTTTGCAAAGTTGACTTTTTGGGCAAGTTTGACTTTTAATGAAAATGTCATTTTAGGCAACTTTTTCAACCCTTACTTTTTGATTCAAAAAGGCTTCAAATGGAAAAACTTTGGTCATGAAAGTTGTAGAATAGATCTTTCCCTTTTCAAAAAGTACAAGAACATGACCTAATTCATTTTGGATCAAAAGTTATGGTTTGTCAAAGTTGGCAAAAATCACTAAATTTCAAGTCATGCACCAAAGAGGCAAAGTTGCAAATTCATCTCTCAAGGCCAATTAAGTCATCAAATGGGCTTCTAATCCACACAACATGATCACACAACATTCAAAAGTCAGATTGCACCCAAAGAATCACATGTTTTATGGCCCATGGATCAAGTTTCTCTCATGAAAACCAAAGGCAAGGCAAGTTGCAAAAGTCATGATAACTTCTCATCCACTTGCTGGATAGCTTGCTGATCAAACCTAGGCCTTTCCACACTACATGTTGCGCAGCACACCCTCATTGTACTTGGCTAGAACATGACCCATGCTTCTCTTACACAAAAGTTGACATTTTGCAAAAGCAACCATACCTATCACAAAAGGACATGTCATGTCATCTGACCAATAGCATTTGTTTATACAAATCAATTGCAAGCCAAACATAACAATAAGCAGGCATGAAACACACCACAACACAATTTTCACATTTTCACCCTCACTTGCAAAAAGCTTTCGAAAATCATCATACAAGCTTCAAACACTCAAACCAACTTCACAAACCTTCTCACCATGCTTCACTGAACACAAACCAACCTTCAAAACAGCCTGAAAACCATAGAATCACAAACACGATCCTCACCTGACCTTGAACAGAACTTGTTCAAACTTCCAAACCAGCCATCACAAACTCTTTCTAAGCATCAAGGCTTCATCAGGGAGGTCACAGGAGTGGTTTTGCACAAGAGAGGAGGTCAGAAAGTGCCAGACTGAAAAGCTTCAAACTCAGGTAGCTTCATGAACTTTTTTCCAGAAATGGATTTTTAAGTTCTTAAGTTGTTCTTCATGATTCACTGATCACTCTGATGTTCTTGGTTTTGAAAATGGTGAAGGAATGAGAGTTTAATCTGGTTCTGAAACTTTTGCCCTAAAAAATGTTTTGTTTCGATTCATGTGATTGATGAAAGAAAAATGAGTTGTGTGTTAGGGTTTTGATTCAGGGGGATGTGGGGATGATTTCCGTTCTTTTAGATTTCATTTTAGTGAAGTTTTGAGGGTTTTGGAAATTTTCAGGTGGGGTTCCCACCGGAGAAGATGACCGGAGGTCTTCTCCGGCCACCTGAAAAAGATTAGGGCTAACCAGCGTAATTAATGCAAGTTTGAATTTGGACCCTTGATCTGGCTGACTTTAGTTGACTCCCGCGTGAACCAATGGCCCAGATCCTTCATTAAACCCTAATCCTGATTTATTAAATTAATTAATTGGGATTAAATTTGAATTTTGCCAGAAATGATTTGAGCCTTCCATTTACGCGCTAGTCAATTCGCGCGTGTTTCATTCAAATCTCAGCCACTGGATCAGCATACTTTTCACTTAATTCATTTTATTTTGTATTTTTATTCATTTGTTTTCTATATTTTATTTAAAATAGCAAAACTTATTCAAAAATTCTGGAATTTTTTATACAAACTTTTATTAAATTCCAGAAACCAAAAACATTTTTATTTTTATTTTTTACATTCAAAAAATATTTTTAAATATTTAAAAGTTTATTTTTAATTAATTAATGAGAATTAATTAATTAAAAATACTTTTAAGTATTTAAAAATCACCAAAAAATTCATGAAACATTTAAAAACATTTAGAAACATTGTCCAACCCTCAAACCAAATTTCTTTTTTGATCTTGATGCATTTTAAGAATTTTTCATGGAATTAAAATCATTTTTATGCATTATTTTGATCTAAACTTCCAAAAATCATTTCTGCCTAACCATTGAGAGTTGGACCTTGATTCTTTTTGCATTGCATTATGTTTAGCATGTAGTATGTGAGGTTAAATTGGCATGATTTGATCTTTCATTTTTCATTTGTTTGGCATTTTTCTTGTTAAGGAACCCTAAAACCCTAGAAAACTTAGGAAAATCATAACTTGAATTAGGTTAAGAGTTGGAACTTCTCTTTTGGGAAGTGATTTAGTATAGGTTTAGGGATCCTTTGAATGTATTTTCAATTTTTTATCTTGATGTTTGTTTCTGATTTTGGTTTTTGTTTGATGCATTGATCATAAACCCTAATTTGGACTTCCATATGCATCCATCTTGCATTTGCTTGCATAACATGACTTGCCATAGCATTTTGTGCATCCATTTGATTCATGTGACATCTTAAGACATATGGAAAGCATGTTTGATCATTGCATCTTGCATTTGCCATGTTGTATGCCATTTGCATTTCATAACTTTTCATGTGTGTTCATGGTTCTTAACTTGCTTCATCTGCATCCATAAGTTTGTATGATCATCCCCATTTGTTGTTTCATGTTTGCACCATCTCATAGTATCATTATCATCTCATATATGCTTCTGGTTTTGGTTTACATCATGCCATTTCATTTCATTTTGCATTGCATTGCATCTTTTTTCACTAACTTTTCAGGTGGTAAGTAACCTTGAGAAGTGAATTTGCCTTCACTTCTCATAACTTCTTTTCATCCCTCTCTTGCATCCATGCTGCATTTTATCATGTGTTTGAGATTGAGTTTGCTCATTCTTCTTCATCCTACTTTATTTCCTCAAGTGACTTGTCTTCTTGAATGAAGCAAGTTACTTTGCTTCTCCTGATCCTTTCATCTGCTTCCTGGTGGTTCCATTGAAGACTTCTCTTGTAAACCTCACAAACCTTAGGAGCAACCAAGCATGACAATGATTAGGGTTTTGATTAGTCTCCCCACTTAGTTTTACCTTTGTGTCTCATTGAGTCTTCTCTTCTCACCTCATAATCAAGGACTAAACCCTAAAGGCTTTAAGGCTTTGTGATTAAGCTTATGTCTGCATCCTTCTATTAGGATGGAGTGTATAACTTTAATCCTAAGTGTTAAACCCTTAATGTGTTTAAATCTCTTAATCAATTCACTTAATAATCATCAAGACATCACACTTGTAACTTGGGCCTTGCATTAGGGTTCTAATTCTTCCTTAATTGGTTAAGAAGGACTAACCCTAGTGTTAATGGACAAGTCCCCCTCAAGCTGTCTTACAAACCCTAAAAATCACTTCATCATCATATCATTAAATAAAATCCACTTAACCAAAGGCTTGTTTTGTCATGAGTTTAATCCCTAATCATGGATTAAGTTGAGGAGCTTTCCTCAGCTTAAACATTCTCATCTATTATCCTTCTATTAGGATGGTGTAATGGGTCTATTTAATCCCTGATTATGGCTTAATCTCATTACTAAACACTAAACAAAAACACCAAAAACATCTAATTAATCACAAGTAGGTTAATGATCTTAATCCTACACCAGGGTGATTAAGTGTGAGAATCTGACTTCACACTTAAGGTATTCTCATTACCCCTAATCAGAGGAGGATGTGATGAGTTTACTAACCCATTGGTTTAGGCTTAAGCTCATTAACTTATGACAAACTTTCAAAAGCAATAAAAGACTGAAAATTCAAAAACAAACAATAATCGTCTCCTACGGGATTCTTTTCTCATCTCATTCGCTCACAAACGAGAACTCGCTTCTTCCGTCTGATGCAAGACAGTTAGCACCTGAGCCAGACAGGTCATACACTTGAGCACAGACAAGTAAGCAGTTCACAAGTCAATTCATCTTTCAGTCTCTTCGGGTCGAACTACGGTGTTCTGACTTCCTCATTGCACGAGAGGATACGTAGGCATAACTTAACTGTTATCGAACAAAAGTCTCTGTATATTCCCCCTCCTTCCAGCATTATTCTTTAAGCCTCATGATCTTGAGCATCTTATTCCTGTTCTTACACTGACACTGTATATATCACACTTTGCTTTTCTTTTACACTGACACCTGTACATTTTCCAGCTCTTTTATACACAGATTGCACTGACACTACCCCTTTAAAACACAAATCTTTTAAGCGTGGATCCCGTCGAGTACGACGGACAATCTGGGTGCTAATACCTTCCCAGGTTGTAACCAATCCCCTTTCTCAGTCTCTCTGGTTCGCAACCGTCTTATCCATCTCTTTCTAGGTCTATGCAGCATTGCCTTTCCTCCGGGATAAAAATGCCTAGCTGGCGACTCTTTTCTTTTCCAGTGAGTTCACTGCTGTGTGTTCTCATTGTTCTTTTCGCCGACCGTTCGCGTCTGTACCATGTTTGAGCCCGGTCTCATCTTTTGGGAGCGACAGCTTGGCGACTCTGCTGGGGATCCTTATACTGTAACCAGGGCTTCTGGTTCTTTTTGTGGGTTCCTCCTAGCGCTTGATTGATTTGTGTTTACTGGGTTGTTATGTGCTACTTGTGTTTGTATATCTGTTTTGTTTATTGCTTTATGTACAGTTGCTTTATTGCTTTCTTTATAGCTTTGCATATATCATATTGTCATATTGTGCTGGCTGGATCTGTTTGTTGCTTTGATGGGTGGGTGTTTTATTGAGAGTTAAGGTCCTATACCTGGGACCTGAGTGACACCTAGGCTAGAGTGGTTCATATTCTTTCCCATTCCATCTCGGTCTGGTGCGGGAATATGAAACACGGTTCTGATATGGGTTTCTTCTTGAGAACTCTGTGTTGTAGATTTCCTGCAGTACTAGGGCTATCTGGGAAGCCTGCTAAGTCTGGATGACCTTTAGTATTGACCTTCAGAAACTGAGGTGAATTAGAGGAGGAACTTTTATGGTTATTGTAAACACTGAACCTCCGGGTTAGAAGTGTTTACACTTCTCATAACTGATCCGAGTCTGAGGATCCTTGTTTTAGAACACCACCTGTGAGGGGGTTGGGCTGTTTACAGGTTTGCAGGTACCCTTGACCTCAGCATACCCTGTTACTTTGTTTTGATTAAGAGTACTCCATCTTGGAACAGTTCTTGTGATTCTAAACCCTGGACATGTGACTCTTTATTTGAGTCCCCCACCTTGGTTACTGGACTTATAGACCTCCATCTGTATTTCTTGAACATACCTGGACTTATATCAGAGCACTTGATCAGATCCAGCTCAGTCACAAACCCTTGCATATCATTTGCATACATCATCATTGCATCATTTTAACATTCGCTTATTTGTTTTTCAGGGTATCCATACTTTATTTTGGCTTGGTTTTGACCCCATCATCAGCATAGACCTGTTTTCATCAGTATCTACTCCAGTTATCAGCTACCTGCATCACCAGTCTCAGCCTGTCAGTGGCCCATCATCAGTGTTTTTTTTTCTCCATCATCAGCACCTGTCTCAACTCTTCTTCAACAACATGGCACCTAAGAAGAGTAACATCTCCTATCATTTCTTTCAGCATGAGCTAGCTGACATCAGGAGGATTCAGACCCTGATTACTCCAGACCATATACCACTATTCAGAGAACACTATGGAGGCATACTTGATGTGGTTATGGATTTGGACCCTTCACAGAGGAGCTTGATTCATACTTGCCTGCAGTTCTATGATCCCCCTCTGAGGTGTTTCACTTTTCAGGATTTTCAGTTGGGACCTTTATTGGAGGAGTACTCATCGTTGGTTGGTGTACCTATCAGGGGTGGAGTCCCCTTCAACCCTGAGATGGCTTTCCCAAGTAATGAAGAAGTAGCAAAGGCATTGCATCTGGAACCAGTTCTGATTGGGCAGAATATGACCACCAAGGCTGGAGTCTCTGGTCTACATCTGGATTTCTTAATATCTCAAGCTACTCTGAAAGCCTCTTCAGGAGAATGGAAGGCAGTCTGTGCTTTATTGGCCCTTAGCATATATGAGGTCATTTTATTTGCAGATGAGCCTAAATTTGTTAGCAAGAGTGCAATCCATCTTTTCATCCTGAAGAACCCGGTGCCCACCTTACTGGGAGATTTCTACTACTCTGTCCACCAAAGGAATGAAAAGCAAAGGGGAAGATTGGTGAGGTGCTGTGCTCCTTTGTTCCATACTTGGCTTCTCAAACATTTGCCAAAGACTGATGCATTTATGAATCCTCATCAGCAAAGAAATTGGGCTAGAAGACTCACTGCTTTGACCTCAGCTGATATCAGGTGGTGCACTCAAAGCACCAAAGGCAGAGACCTCATCACCAGTTGTGGGCAGTTTCCCAATGTACCCCTGATAGGAGTAAAGGGTTGCATCAATTACAACCCTCTGCTATTCAAAAGACAACTGGGCTATGCATTGGTCCACACTCCTAAGGCACAAGACTTGGCTGAGACTCTTTACTGTGAGAACAAGCCTAATCTGGCTATTGTCAGACAAGCAGCTTGGGCCTGGGACAATGTTCAGACTAAAGGAGTAACCATTCTGGGGAAGTGCAACAATGTGGCATCAGCACAGTACTATGAGTGGTCCCATGCCAGGGCTCAATTTTCTGGGATGCCCTTTACCATGGAAGATATGCCTGGACCATCCTCAGCACCACCTCCTGTCACTGTCGGTTTAGAGGAGTTTGAGAAACTAAAAGAGAGAAATGAGAAGTTGACTCAGGCTCTACAGAAGACCCTCTGGGAGAGGAGTGATGGTAGGTTGGATATTGAGAGGTTAAAAAAGTTGAAAGTGGAGCATCTGGCTAGGATTGAGAAGTCTGATGATTACATCAAGAAGTCTAGGGCTGGAGAGCAGATCTTGAAGAATGCCTGCAAGAAAGCCCAGTTCCAGAAGGCCAGGACTGATTTGTATCTGAAGGAGAGTCAGGCTAGGTGGGTCAGGATCACCGAAGCTCGTACTCTGGAAGATAAAAGGACTCAGGATAAGATTGAGCAGCTGGAAGCTAGTGCAAAAGAGCAACAGGAAGCCCTGGCAGCAGCCCAGAGGGAGATCTCAGAGTTGAAGATTAGAGTTGGTGTGAAGAGGTCAAAGGACCAGAGTCAACACAAGAAGCTAACTGCAGCTGTTACTACCAGGAATCTCCTTATCAGGAACCTTACAGAGCGTCCAGCTGATCCTGTGACTGAAGCACTTCTCAAGGAAGTTCAGGAGGATGAGTTTGGTCTTGGTGTCTGACTTTTGCTTGTTGTTGCTTTCATTTCATGTACTTTTCTTTATGTTGTATTTTTGGACCCCTCAGAGGGCATGTATTGTAAAAAACAAGTTATGTATCATTTACCTTTTTGTAATATATGTGTTGTTTGGTTTTATCTGAATTCTTCAAAGCAACATCAACAGCATCTTCTTCAAGGGTCTGGAAAGGTCAAAACCAAGTGCCAAGCCGGATACCTTGGAAACAAATGTGCATAGCTGCATTGCATACTAACCTTTTACCTTGTTTTGTAGGTTTTTGATTATTTGTTACTAACTCTGTTGTGATGTCAGGAACTATTGCTCGCCGACGGGTGTTTCCACTCAACCGTCCACACAGATACCCAACCCGTAACAATCTTCCGGGCATACAAATGGACCAGGTACAGCAGGACCTTACAGAGGTCAGGAACCAAATGGCCAATGAAAGATTGGAAATGAGGGCTCAGATGACACAATTTATGGAGTTGATGAACAATATGGCTCAAAGCCAAGAGAGATTAAGAGCAATGGTAGAAAGGCAGAATCAGGAAGATCCCCATCTAGGGACTGCTGGGACAAGCAACAATGAGAGGGTCCAACCTCATGTCAACCCCCCTGTATTTGGACCCCACCTCCATCCAGAGATCAACATCCCTGCTACTGCACAAGGGAATGCTACTACAGGTAGAGTACTGCAAGAAGACCCCCAAGAAGATCAGTTCACAGTGATGGGAGCTGGGGAGGAAGCCTATGACAGAAGGCTTGAGGAGATTGCTGAGAAATTGAGATCCTTGGAGTCCCAAAACTCTTTGGGTTTTGATGTTATGGACATGGGCTTAGTGGACGGGGTCAGGATTCCCCACAAATTTAAACCACCGTGCTTTGAAAAGTACAACGGGACGTCCTGCCCACGGACCCACTTACAATCCTTTCCGGGGAGGCTGAAGGCATATACCATGGACGAGAAGCTATGGATGTTTTATTTTGAGGATAGCTTAACCGGAGCTTCAAGAGAATGGTACTCACATCTGACTAGAGCAACCATCAGGTGTTGGAAGGATTTGGCAGAGGCCTTTATTAGACAATACCAGTATAACTTGGATATGGCACCCAACAGAACCCTCCTGATGGGAATGTCACAATCATCTAGAGAAAGCTTCCGGGAGTACGCCCAGAGATGGAGACAGCTGGCTGCTGCTGTCCAGCCACCTATGTCAGAGAGGGAGATGGCAGATATGTTTATGAACACCCTCCAAGGAACATACATTGATAGGCTAGCTGCCTTTTCTTCTACCAGCTTTGCAGATGTGGTCATAGCTGGAGAAAGAATCGAGAGCCTATTGAAGATGGGCAAAATTTCTGACAACGGTGCCAGCTCATCCAGCAATACAAGAAAGCCTTTTGTAGGCCCAAGAAGAACTGGTGAGACCAATGCTATCCACACCAGCAGGGGCAGGCCCCAATATGTTCATAGATCTGTGGCAGCAGTCACCATTCCCGCTCCAGTTCATCCACAACCAGCTTATCAACCACAGCAACAAAATTATCAGCAACAAACCCAGTATCCTCCTCAGAGAAACTACAACAACACCAACAACAACAATCAGCAGAGACCATTTCAACAGAGACCTTCTCAGGCCAATAGGGTGATTGATCCAATCCCTATGCCCTATGCCATATTACTGCCACAACTCCTGAAACTCAACCTGGTTGAGCTAAGGACGTTGGCACCTCCAGATCCTACCAGTCTACCCAGAAATTACGACGCCAGCGCCAGGTGTGCTTTTCATTCAAATGCACCTGGGCATAGTACAGAGAAGTGCAGAGCTTTGCACATGAAGGTACAAGACCTGGTAGACTCTAAGGCTCTAAATTTTGCACCACCACCAAATGTTAACAAAAACCCTATGCCACACCACGGAGGTCCCAGAATCAATGTTATTGAAGAAGACAAGCCGTCTTACTTGATAACCAGTGTGGGTCAGATTCGGACACCGTTGGTAGAGATCAAAGCTCAACTCCTCGAATGTCAAATATTCCCGGGATGTGAGTTAGGGTGTGCTTATTGCAACATTTCAGTGAATGGGTGTGATAACTTGAGAGATGGCATAGATGGCCTCATCCAGAGTGGCCTGCTTCAAATCACCACATCAATACCTACAAATCCAGCAATCTCATTAACAACAGTTCCTGAGTCTACTACAACTGCAACAACCATTGTTCCAAACGACTCTTCAGCTTCATCAACAAATGCTTCATCTGTTACTTCAACTGACCAAATATCAGCAAACATCCCTTCTACAACTTCAGCACCACTTCATTCAGAATCTCCTACAACAACAACACCCACCCTTCCAACAATGTCTCCTACAACTTCAACAGCAAGTGTCTCAACAGTTACGATTTATTATGATCCTGAAAATTATTCTGCCTACAACTCACAAAGTGCCACTCCTATCAGAGCACCAGTCACAATATACTATGATCCATAGACTATCATGGTCCCTTCTGCAGCTGCCATCAGTCCAGTCACTATCACAGTGCCTGGGCCAGTACCTTATGAAAGCAGTAATGCCATCCCTTGGCATTACGACTCTGATCTATACTGCGAAGGACAGAAAATCACTCTTGAATCATCAACCCCTGCACCACAAATAGACAATGTGGGAGGAGGCAGAGGTTTCACTCGAAGCGGACGTCTCTTTGCCCCACAAATTCAAAGACCCACTGCCGAAGCAGAAGCTGCTGCCAAGGCAAAAGGGAAGAGCTTGGTGCAAGAGGAACAATTTGTTAAGGAAGCTTTGAAAACACCTTTTGATCAAGAAGTTGATGAATTCATGAGAATCATCAAGAAAAGTGATTACAAAATAGTGGACCAGCTTCACCATACGCCTTCCAAGATCTCTATTCTATCATTGCTTATGTGCTCCGAAGCTCATCGGAACGCACTATTAAAAGTCTTGCACGCAGCTTATGTGCCAGAAGAGATCACCGTCAATCAGTTGGAAGTTGTGGTTGGAAATGTTACTGCTAGCAATGGGCTAGGATTTACCAACACTGATTTGACTACGGAAGGCCGCAATCATAATAAGGCTTTGCACATTACCATGGAATGTAAAGGTGCAGTTCTTTCCCATGTGCTGGTAGACACAGGATCATCCCTCAATGTCTTACCTAAAAAGGCCCTTGTGAAGCTAGAGTATGAAGGATTGGCACTACGCCCCAGTAACTTAGTAGTGAGAGCCTTTGACGGTTCTAAGAGATCAGTTCTGGGGGAGATTGAGTTGCCTATAACGATTGGCCCACAAACTTTCAAAACGACCTTCTACGTGATGGATATACAGCCCGCCTACAGCTGTCTATTGGGTAGGCCATGGATTCACGCCGCTGGCGCCGTGACTTCAACCCTTCACCAGAAGTTAAAATTCGAGTGGGAGGGCCAAGTCGTTACTATCTGTGGAGAGGAGGATATTTTTGTTAGCCATCTGGCTACCTATAAATATATTGAGATGGATGGGGAGATCCATGAAACGATGAGTCAAGGGTTTGAGGCCTTGAACATAAATGAAACATCTGCTGTACCTGGAACCTCAATGACATCTTACCAACAAGCCCGGAAGGTTGTTGAAGAAGGAACTGCCCAAGGCTGGGGCAAATTGTTACCTGTGGAGAAGAAAGAGGATAGATTTGGGTTGGGTTACAAAACAACTCAACAAGATCAAGCAGAGGCTGCTAAGGAGCCCAACTTTGTTAGTGGGGGGATGCTCACCCCTGATGCTGTCAACAATTTGGAAGACGAGGATGAAAGCGACCGCAACCTGGAGAGTTGGATCCGTCCAAAGATCCCGGGGAGCAGTATCTCAAACTGGTCTTCCCAGGAAATTATAAGAGTTACTCATGCAGAGTAATTATTATTTCCTGTATTTTTATAGCATGCATCAAGTCTTGTATCTTGCCCAAGATGACAAGACTCATTTTGTAATCGGGCCATCTGTACTTTTTGTGCAACAAGATTAATCAATGAAATATCAGACATCTTTTTGCAAATGAGTCTTCTTCTTTTCCGTTCACTGTTTTTCCATTTTTCTTTTTGTACAAAAAATAAATGGCAGTGTTTTCAAAATGACAATTTTATTTCACTTTTCTAAACGAGATTAAAATCAAATCACTAAAATGAACAAACTGAACCCTTGCAGAGAGTGCCTTCCAGACCGCACCGACAACAGCACGACTATGACTTCGTATGACTTTGACAATCCAATTAATCAAGCTGATGAAGGGGTTGAAGAAGAATATGAGCTTCCTGAAGAGCTAGCCAGATTGTTGAAACAAGAGGAAAGGGTCATCACTCCTCATCAGGAGGAGGTCGAAACGATCAATCTTGGTACAGGTGAAGACGTGAAAGAAGTTAAAATCGGGGCCTGCCTACAAGACTCAGTGAAGAGACAACTGATTGACCTGCTTCAAGAGTATGTGGATGTGTTTGCTTGGTCTTATCAGGATATGTCGGGTCTGGACACCGATATTGTTATGCACAAGCTGCCTTTAAGAGAAGAATGCCCACCGGTTAAACAGAAACTGCGCCGTACTCGCCCAGACATGGCAATGAAAATCAAAGAAGAGGTACAAAAGCAATGTAACTAGCTATCCACCGTGGGTTGCTAATATAGTGCCTGTGCCCAAGAAAGACGGCAAAGTAAGAATGTGTGTTGACTACCGGGACCTGAACAGAGCTAGCCCGAAGGATGACTTCCCATTACCTCACATTGATGTATTGGTGGATAACACGGCTCAGTTCTCGGTATTCTCCTTCATGGACGGATTTTCAGGATACAATCAGATTAAAATGTCACCTGAAGACATGGAGAAGACAACCTTCATCACACCCTGGGGCACATTCTGTTACAAGGTAATACCATTCGGACTGAAGAATGCTGGTGCAACATATCAACGGGCTATGGTGACATTATTCCACGACATGATTCATAAAGAAATAGAATGTTATGTGGATGACATGATTGCCAAGTCCCTCACTGAAGAAGATCACCTGGTGAATCTGCTGAAACTGTTCAAGCGTCTGAGGAAGTACCAACTGAAGTTGAACCCCAACAAGTGCACATTCGGGGTGCGATCTGGTAAGCTGCTGGGATTTATTGTAAGCGAGAAAGGGATTGAGGTTGACCCTGATAAAGTCAAAGCTATTCAAGAGATGCCTGCACCAAAGTCAGAAAAAGAAGTTCGAGGGTTCTTAGGTCGATTGAACTATATTTCACGGTTCATATCTCACCTTACAGCAACCTGTGAACCTTTGTTCAAGCTGTTAAGAAAAGAGCAGACGGTCAGGTGGAATGAAGACTGCCAGAAGGCTTTTGACAAAATCAAAGAATACTTACAAGAACCTCCAATCCTTATGCCTCCAGTTGAAGGAAGACCTCTAATCATGTACTTGACAGTATTAGAAGAGTCGATGGGATGTGTGTTGGGCCAGCATTACGAGTCTGGTCGAAAAGAGTATGCAATATACTACCTAAGCAAAAAGTTTACCGACTGTGAACAACGTTATTCACTACTCGAGAAAACTTGCTGTGCTTTAGCGTGGGCTGCTCGCCGACTGAGGCAGTATATGTTGACCCACACTACCTTATTGATCTCAAAAATGGATCCAGTCAAGTACATATTCGAGAAGCCAGCTCTTACCGGACGGGTTGCAAGATGGAAAATGATCCTCACAGAATATGACATCCATTACACCTCTCAGAAATCCATCAAGGGCAGTGTATTGTCTGAATATCTTGCTGAGCAACCTATTGATGATTACCATCCTATGAGATTTGACTTCCTTGATGAAGACATCATGTTCATAAAAGCAAAAGATCATGAAGAGCCTATTCACTCTGAAGGGCCTGACCCGGAAGAGGAATGGACTATGATGTTTGATGGGGCTGTTAATATGAATGGTCGTGGTGTTGGTGCAGTACTCATTACACCTAAGGGAGTTCACATGCCTTTCTCGGCAAAACTCACTTTCAACTGCACTAACAACGAAGCTGAATACGAAGCTTGCATTATGGGTCTTGAGGAAGCCATTGACCTCAGGATCAAGACATTGACTGTATTCGGAGATTCAGCTTTGGTAGTCAATCAAACCAACGGCAAATGGTACACCCACCAGGATCACCTGATACCTTATAGGGATTATACAAGGAGGTTATTGACTTTCTTTACAACGGTCAAGCTTGAGTATATCCCTCGGGACGAGAATCAGTTTGCAGATGCTCTGGCTACCATTTCATCAATGATCAAAGTTCAAGCTGCCAACTTTGTACCGCAGATTTCAGTGTCAAGACTCGACAGACCAGCATATGTGTTCGCAGCAGATGTTGTTAAAGATGATAAGCCTTGGTTCCATGACATTAAGTGCTTCTTGGAGGATCAAACATACCCACCTGGGGCATCTTCCAATGATAAGAAGACTTTGAGAAGGCTTGCTGGTAGTTTCTTTCTGAACACTGATGGTTCCCTGTACAAGAGAAACTTTGATATGGTACTCCTCAGATGCGTCGACAAAACAGAAGCAGATTTGTTAATGCATGAAGTGCACGAAGGCTCCTTTGGTACCCATGCGGGAGGGCATGCCATGGCTAAGAAGTTGCTAAGATCAGGGTATTATTGGATCACAATGGATGCCGACTGCTGTGCCTATGCCAGAAAATGCCATAAATGCCAGATTTATGCGGATAAAGTACATGTGTCTCCCAATCCTTTGAATATAATGTCTTCACCCTGGCCCTTTGCCATGTGGGGCATTGATATGATTGGCAAGATTGAACCGACTGCTTCGAATGGCCACAAGTTCATCCTGGTTGCCATTGACTATTTCACCAAGTGGGTCGAGGCAGCTTCCTATGCAAATGTTACAAGACAAGTGGTAGCCAGATTTCTGAAAAGGGATATCATCTGTCGGTATGGAGTTCCCGAGCGAATCATTACTGATAATGGTTCTAACTTGAACAACAAAATGATGGCAGAACTATGTCGGGACTTCAAGATCCAACACCACAATTCTTCTCCTTACAGGCCAAAGATGAACGGCGCTGTTGAGGCAGCTAATAAGAATATCAAGAAGATTGTGCAGAAGATGGTAGTCACCTACAAAGATTGGCATGAGATGCTACCATTTGCCTTACATGGGTACCGCACGTCAATCAGAACATCCACTGGGGCAACACTGTATCAACTTGTGTATGGTATGGAAGCAGTCCTACCTGTCGAAGTTGAATTACCCTCTCTACGGGTACTAATGGATGTTAAGTTGAACGAAGCAGAATGGGTCGGTCCCGATACGAGCAACTGAGTCTGATTGAAGAGAAGAGGTTGGCAGCAATCTGTCATGGGCAGTTATATCAGAAAAGAATGAAGAGAGCCTTCGATCAGAAAGTCAGGCACCGAGAGTACCAAGTGGGAGATCTTGTGCTAAAGAGAATCCTCCCTCCTCATACAGACCACAGGGGCAAATGGACTCCAAACTATGAAGGACCATTCGTGGTAAAGAAAGTTTTCTCTGGTGGAGCACTGATGCTCAGCACCATGGATGGTGAAGACTTCCCGTCCCCTGTGAATTCAGATGCAGTTAAAAAATACTTCGCATAAAAATGACCCGCTGGACATAAAAACAGAATGTAAGTCCAGGCAAAAATAAGGGAAAATAAACAAAAAATGTACACCCGCTGAGTTGAAAAGCCACATTGGAAACTCAGGCAAAAATGGGTATCCTGATGGATTGAAAACTCAAAAGGGCGATCCATGCAAAATAAGGGAATAAGAGAACAACTGCATTCTGAATTCATCTGTATCACCTACAACCTGGTAAACCTCGAAAGGATCAAGCTTCCATCGGAATCATCCTTCTTCAGAAAGCAAGACGAGAAGAACGTCAAATGTCATACGAGTCATAGCAAAAGGGAAGCTCCTCGAAGCGTCGTCAACATTGCCAGCATTTTGTTTCTCAATTTGTAACAATCTCCTCATTTCAGGGGATATGTTTCCTTGACTGTATCTTGCCAATTTAGGGCACATGAATTAATAAAAGCAGATTTTCAGTCATGTTTCGTCTTATACATTTTTATTTGCAAAAAATGTCTGATGTCTTAAGAAAAACTGATTGCATAAATGCAGATGCTTATCTTCAAAAAAAAATAAAAGTTACATGCTTGCAGGAAATATACTTACTCTCAGAAGTGTCTAAACTCCTATGACGGAATCCAGTAAAGGATACCTCGGGATTACTTGTGCGTTTCCCTATCTTTGCAGGATTGCAGGTATCCAAAACGCAACTCGGGGCATGAAAGCTTTATCCCAGCAAGCTGACAAATCAACACTCAGCCTTAGCACCCGAAGTGCTTTCTCCCCAGCTGAGTTACCACTTATTGTTTCTCCCAGCCGGGTTGCCAATCATTCTTCCTCAGCTAAGTACAAAAGTCAGGGAACCATCTCCCCACAGAGCTTCAGCCTCTATCCAGAAGAGCAGCGCTTGAAGGAATCACAACAGAGTGAAGAAAGCTTCTACAAACCCCAGCTGGGTCCCTCATTATCAGGATGGGTCTATTAGTGACCTACCCCCCCAAGCAGATATCATCTCATCAAATCTACCAATGATCTCATCCCCAGCTGGGATGTCCATTTCAAGCAGATCAACCAGAGATCTTCACAGCAACGGGATCCAAATCCCGGTTTGGTATCTTTGCATAATCGTGGAATTTGCATCATATTCACCCACGAAGCGTATCATTCCGTCTAATACGGAGCATTACGGCAAAAATCAAACATATTGCATAATCATAAGTCATGGTTTGAATCAAACACCTGTGAATATTATCAATTCAACTCCCC
The DNA here is from genome assembly GCA_963966055.1 of Lathyrus aphaca. NCBI lineage: Eukaryota > Viridiplantae > Streptophyta > Magnoliopsida > Fabales > Fabaceae > Lathyrus > Lathyrus aphaca. The sequence continues at coordinate 224,988,042 of OZ014523.1, read as the reverse complement.
CAGATTCCCCAGCAAAAGCAGTTGCCTCACATTCATAAACACCAGTATATACTCCCTTTGGCAGCCGTCCGTGTCATCATTCCCCAGTAAAGTCGCCTGAACACACTTTACAAACAAGACCACCCGCATTACAGATACCTTTTGGCACCCGTCCGTGTCGTACCCCCAGCAGAAAACCAAAGACGTTCTTCTTTGCACTCACATATACTTATATATAATTTCCTGGACATCCGTCCGTGTCATCATTCCCCAGTACAGTAACATAAACACTTTGTATACCAGATATTTTTTTATATTATACTTTTCTCCTTTCGACACTCGTCCGTGTCACTCTTCCCGGCAAATTAAACACTCGTCTATACACCACTCACACTTATACAGATACTCGTCCGTATCTTGTATATACCATTTATATCCCCACAGATTCGACACTCGTCCGTGTTCTTTGTTAACCAGTTGGTACTCGTCCGTACCATCATCTCAGAACATGTGTCAAGCGTTTGTTTCTACCTGATACTCGTCCGTATCATAGTCTTAAGGATGCTCGTCCGCATCTTTAATCCATACACTGTGTCCGACACACTTGTCTTCTTGAATATAGACACTCGTCTGTGTCTACTATTCCCCAGAAGAGTCCCTTCAGATTCAACACTTGTCCGTGTTCTTTGTTAACCAGTTGGTACTCGTCCGTATCATCATCTCTGAACACGTGTCAGTATTTGTTTCTACCCGATACTCGTCCGTATCGTAGTCTTAAGGATGCTCGTCCGCATCTTTAATCTATACACAAACATCTAAACACTTATACCTTTTGTTTTTTGGATATAAACACTCGTCCGTGTTTATTATTCCCCAGTAGATCACCAACAAGGCAATTTTTTTCTTTTTATCTGACATTCGTCCTGTGTCATGATAAACCTTGAGAGCAGCCGTACCCTGCTAGGTGGTCGTCCTCCACCTCTTGATGATCGTTCTTCATCATGCTCGTCCGATGGCCGTCCCCATCGTTGACTTTTCTATCCGACACCCGTCTTGTGTCGTGATATTTAGCAGTCGTCCCCTGCTAGGTGATCGGCCTTCACCTTTTGATGATCTTCCTTCATCATTTTATCCAATGGCCGTCCCTATTGTTGATTTTGTTTATCTGGCATTCGTCCTACGTCATGATAAACCTTGAGAGCAGCCGTCCCCCGCTAGGTGGTCGTCCTACACCTCTTGATGGTCGTCCTCCATCGTGCTCGTCCGATGGCCGTCCCCATCGTTGACCTTTTTATCCGGCATTCGTCCTATGTCGCGATATTTTCGGCAGCCGTACCCTGCCAGGTGGTCGTCCTCCACCTTAGATGACCGTCCCTCATCTTAACCCTTATAGAGAAGCCGTCCCCTGCTAGGTGATCGTCCTTCACCCTTGATGACCGTACCTCATCATCTGTTTATTTCATTTATTCTTTAACCCGATGGTCGTCCCCATCATGGTCCCTTTTCCTTTTCCTGATGATCGTCCTTCATCAGTTTAGCCCGATGGCCGTCCCCATCGTTGGTTACTTTATGAACTTGATGGTCGTCCCCGTCATGTTTCATCAATCCCCAGAGAATCTTACAACTTTATCTTGATGGCCGTCCCCATCATAATTCTTTTTATCCCCAGCATGTCGGCCGTCCCCGTCATTGCTTTACTTCCCGCACTTTTCCCAGCATGTCGGCCGTCCCCGTCATTGCTCTTTACCCAGCAGTCGTCCTCTGCTCGACGGTCGTCCTCCGTCGCCTATACTTTACAATATACTTTATTTTCTTTTACAATCTATATCCCTTTTCTTCTTCATTCTGTGAGTGCAAATTTTGGACTGTCTTTGGTATTCAACCACAAGTTATCTTGTTTGCCTGTTAAGTCGTCGCTTACATCCTGCACAGCTAACTCATGTTTGAATAGGGGCAGCTGTAAACACCCCAAATTTGCCCTCACCCATTCACACCATGGCTTGTGATCATTTCATATGCATAAACACAATCATAACATCTCATACCACCTTTTGATTCACTGCATAGATTCTAAGTCATCTGCATCTAGGGTTTGTGATCTGAGCAATCCAAGAGCTTCTTGAGCCACTCCAAAGGTCATCAATCACTTAAAAGGGGTCCATGTATGTTCAAGTATCATATTATATCCTCTCAAAGTCAAGAATGCCAAAAAATCACAAGAACTGGAAGTGGTGTGGAGGCAGAGCCAGGTTTGACTGCACAGATGACCTAAAATTAGGGTTTTGGTTTCAGAGGCCATAACTCCAATTTTTTTGGTCATTCTTGTTTCTATTGGTCTCTATGTTGTATAGGGAGTATGCATATCAAGTTTCATGAAGAAATTCCATGGGGAAGTCATCTGATCAAGAGTTGACTTTTCAAGCAAGTCAGTGTAAAATCAGGGCATCTGAGGCCCCAATATTCCAACCAAAGGGTGTTCTTCATCATTTTGAGTGTATATGATCTTTATTTGATCATATAAGAGGTTGGAAGTTTACAAAATTCAAGAATTTCAAGTCTTTTGCAAAGTTGACTTTTTGGGCAAGTTTGACTTTTAATGAAAATGTCATTTTAGGCAACTTTTTCAACCCTTACTTTTTGATTCAAAAAGGCTTCAAATGGAAAAACTTTGGTCATGAAAGTTGTAGAATAGATCTTTCCCTTTTCAAAAAGTACAAGAACATGACCTAATTCATTTTGGATCAAAAGTTATGGTTTGTCAAAGTTGGCAAAAATCACTAAATTTCAAGTCATGCACCAAAGAGGCAAAGTTGCAAATTCATCTCTCAAGGCCAATTAAGTCATCAAATGGGCTTCTAATCCACACAACATGATCACACAACATTCAAAAGTCAGATTGCACCCAAAGAATCACATGTTTTATGGCCCATGGATCAAGTTTCTCTCATGAAAACCAAAGGCAAGGCAAGTTGCAAAAGTCATGATAACTTCTCATCCACTTGCTGGATAGCTTGCTGATCAAACCTAGGCCTTTCCACACTACATGTTGCGCAGCACACCCTCATTGTACTTGGCTAGAACATGACCCATGCTTCTCTTACACAAAAGTTGACATTTTGCAAAAGCAACCATACCTATCACAAAAGGACATGTCATGTCATCTGACCAATAGCATTTGTTTATACAAATCAATTGCAAGCCAAACATAACAATAAGCAGGCCTGAAACACACCACAACACAATTTTCACATTTTCACCCTCACTTGCAAAAAGCTTTCGAAAATCATCATACAAGCTTCAAACACTCAAACCAACTTCACAAACCTTCTCACCATGCTTCACTGAACACAAACCAACCTTCAAAACAGCCTGAAAACCATAGAATCACAAACACGATCCTCACCTGACCTTGAACAGAACTTGTTCAAACTTCCAAACCAGCCATCACAAACTCTTTCTAAGCATCAAGGCTTCATCAGGGAGGTCACAGGAGTGGTTTTGCACAAGAGAGGAGGTCAGAAAGTGCCAGACTGAAAAGCTTCAAACTCAGGTAGCTTCATGAACTTTTTTCCAGAAATGGATTTTTAAGTTCTTAAGTTGTTCTTCATGATTCACTGATCACTCTGATGTTCTTGGTTTTGAAAATGGTGAAGGAATGAGAGTTTAATCTGGTTCTGAAACTTTTGCCCTAAAAAATGTTTTGTTTCGATTCATGTGATTGATGAAAGAAAAATGAGTTGTGTGTTAGGGTTTTGATTCAGGGGGATGTGGGGATGATTTCTGTTCTTTTAGATTTCATTTTAGTGAAGTTTTGAGGGTTTTGGAAATTTTCAGGTGGGGTTCCCACCGGAGAAGATGACCGGAGGTCTTCTCCGGCCACCTGAAAAAGATTAGGGCTAACCAGCGTAATTAATGCAAGTTTGAATTTGGACCCTTGATCTGGCTGACTTTAGTTGACTCCCGCGTGAACCAATGGCCCAAATCCTTCATTAAACCCTAATCCTGATTTATTAAATTAATTAATTGGGATTAAATTTGAATTTTGCCAGAAATGATCTGAGCCTTCCATTTACGCGCTAGTCAATTCGCGCGTGTTTCATTCAAATCTCAGCCACTGGATCAGCATACTTTTCACTTAATTCATTTTATTTTGTATTTTTATTCATTTGTTTTCTATATTTTATTTAAAATAGCAAAACTTATTCAAAAATTCTGGAATTTTTTATACAAACTTTTATTAAATTCCAGAAACCAAAAACATTTTTATTTTTATTTTTTACATTCAAAAAATATTTTTAAATATTTAAAAGTTTATTTTTAATTAATTAATGAGAATTAATTAATTAAAAATACTTTTAAGTATTTAAAAATCACCAAAAAATTCATGAAACATTTAAAAACATTTAGAAACATTGTCCAACCCTCAAACCAAATTTCTTTTTTGATCTTGATGCATTTTAAGAATTTTTCATGGAATTAAAATCATTTTTATGCATTATTTTGATCTAAACTTCCAAAAATCATTTCTGCCTAACCATTGAGAGTTGGACCTTGATTCTTTTTGCATTGCATTATGTTTAGCATGTAGTATGTGAGGTTAAATTGGCATGATTTGATCTTTCATTTTTCATTTGTTTGGCATTTTTCTTGTTAAGGAACCCTAAAACCCTAGAAAACTTAGGAAAATCATAACTTGAATTAGGTTAAGAGTTGGAACTTCTCCTTTGGGCAGTGAGTTAGTATAGGTTTAGGGATCCTTTGAATGTATTTTCAATTTTTTATCTTGATGTTTGTTTCTGATTTTGGTTTTTGTTTGATGCATTGATCATAAACCCTAATTTGGACTTCCATATGCATCCATCTTGCATTTGCTTGCATAACATGACTTGCCATAGCATTTTGTGCATCCATTTGATTCATGTGACATCTTAAGACATATGGAAAGCATGTTTGATCATTGCATCTTGCATTTGCCATGTTGTATGCCATTTGCATTTCATAACTTTTCATGTGTGTTCATGGTTCTTAACTTGCTTCATCTGCATCCATAAGTTTGTATGATCATCCCCATTTGTTGTTTCATGTTTGCACCATCTCATAGTATCATTATCATCTCATATATGCTTCTGGTTTTGGTTTACATCATGCCATTTCATTTCATTTTGCATTGCATTGCATCTTTTTTCACTAACTTTTCAGGTGGTAAGTAACCTTGAGAAGTGAATTTGCCTTCACTTCTCATAACTTCTTTTCATCCCTCTCTTGCATCCATGCTGCATTTTATCATGTGTTTGAGATTAAGTTTGCTCATTCTTCTTCATCCTACTTTCTTTCCTCAATAATCATCAAGACATCACACTTGTAACTTGGGCCTTGCATTAGGGTTCTAATTCTTCCTTAATTGGTTAAGAAGGACTAACCCTAGTGTTAATGGACAAGTCCCCCTCAAGTTGTCTTACAAACCCTAAAAATCACTTCATCATCATATCATTAAATAAAATCCACTTAACCAAAGGCTTGTTTTGTCATGAGTTTAATCCCTAATCATGGATTAAGTTGAGGAGCTTTCCTCAGCTTAAACATTCTCATCTATTATCCTTCTATTAGGATGGTGTAATGGGTCTGTTTAATCCCTGATTATGGCTTAATCTCATTACTCAACACTAAACAAAAACACCAAAAACATCTAATTAATCACAAGTAGGTTAATAATCTTAATCCTACACCAGGGTGATTAAGTGTGAGAATCTGACTTCACACTTAAGGTATTCTCATTACCCCTAATCAGAGGGAGGATGTGATGAGTTTACTAACCCATTGGTTTAGGCTTAAGCTCATTAACTTATGACAAACTTTCAAAAGCAATAAAAGACTGAAAACTCAAAAACAAACAATAATCGTCTCCTACGGGATTCTTTTCTCATCTCATTCGCTCACAAACGAGAACTCGCTTCTTCCGTCTGATGCAAGACAGTTAGCACCTGAGCCAGACAGGTCATACACTTGAGCACAGACAAGTAAGCAGTTCACAAGTCAATTCATCTTTCAGTCTCTTCGGGTCGAACTACGGTGTTCTGACTTCCTCATTGCACGAGAGGATACGTAGGCATAACTTAACTGTTATCGAACAAAAGTCTCTGTATATTCCCCCTCCTTCCAGCATTATTCTTTAAGCCTCATGATCTTGAGCATCTTATTCCTGTTCTTACACTGACACTGTATATATCACACTTTGCTTTTCTTTTACACTGACACCTGTACATTTTCCAGCTCTTTTATACACAGATTGCACTGACACTACCCCTTTAAAACACAAATCTTTTAAGCGTGGATCCCGTCGAGTACGACGGACAATCTAGGTGCTAATACCTTCCCAGGTTGTAACCAACCCCCTTTCTCAGTCTCTCTGGTTCGCAACCGTCTTATCCATCTCTTTCTAGGTCTATGCAGCATTGCCTTTCCTCCGGGATAAAAATGCCTAGCTGGCGACTCTTTTCTTTTCCAGTGAGTTCACTGCTGTGTGTTCTCATTGTTCTTTTCGCCGACCGTTCGCGTCTGTACCATGTTTGAGCCCGGTCTCATCTTTTGGGAGCGACAATATTATATGGGCGTTACATAGCATCTCCCGGATGTGTCATATCCCATTGTACCTTAACAAGTGGGATCTCTTTGTTTCTTAAGACCTTGGTTTCTCTTCCAACAATACGGCTCAGTTGGGGTTCAAAAGTCAAATTCGCTTCTATCTCAATAGAATCCGGTAGAATAGGCTGAAGAGGATCGGGAACGAACCTACGAAGTTGAGATACATGGAAAACATCATGTAGTTCAGATAGAGATGGTGGTAAGGCTAGTCTATAAGAAACTTCACCAATCCTTTCTAAGATCTGATACGGTCCTACGTATCTCGGACTTAAGTTGCGCGACTTGAATGGTCCTTTCAATCTCAATCTCGGAGTAACTTTCAAGTACATGTGATCACCTTCGTCAAATTCCAAGGTCTCCTTTGATTGTTAGCATAACTCTTCTGACGGTCTTGGGCTTGCTTAATTTTCTATCGAATCATCCAAATCTTTTCCGTAGTCTTTTGAATAACTTCGGGTCCTAAAATCCTATCTTCACCCACTTCTGACCAACATAAAGGCGTTCTACACTTTCTTCCATATAAAGCCTCATACGGAGCCATTCCGATGCTCGCATGGTAACTGTTATTGTAAGAGAACTCGATCAAAGGAAAAAGTTCCTTCCAATTTCCTTTACTTTCCAACACATAAGCAATTAACATATCTTCCATTGTTTAAATTGTACATTCCGTCTGACCATCAGTTTGGGGATGATTAGAAGTGCTCAAATGTAAATTCGTACCCATCACTTGTTGGAACACTTTCCAAAACCTCGAAGTAAACTTCGGATCTCTATCAGACACAATGCTAGACTGAACACCATGCAACTGTACAATCTCAGCAATAAACAACCTCGCAAGAAGACTTGCCTTGTACGTAGTCTTAACGGCTAAGAAATATGCAGAATATGTTAGTCGATCTACAATTACCCAAATAAAATCATAACCACCTTGAGTACTAGGTAAGCCTATTGAAAAATCCATAGAAATACTATCCCACTTACAAATTGGGATGTCCAAAGGTTGTAACAAACCACTTGGTCTTTGGTGCTCAATCTTCACTTGTTGGCACACCGCATATTCAGACACAAATACCGCAATATCCTTCTTCATATCGGTCCACCAATACTCTTTCTTCAAGTATTGATGCATCTTCGAAGAACCCGAATGTATCGTAAAAGAACCTTTATGGGCTTCCTCCAAAATCCTTCTCTTTAACACATCATCATTCAGAACGCAAATTCTTTGGTTAAATAGGATAATCCCATCCAACGCCCTTACAAAACCCGGTTAGAGTAACATCTCTAGCAACTTCTCATCTAGAACTCGTGCTTTTCGAATTTCATTCCTTAAGATAGAATTGATATTCAAATTTCCCATAATCACACCATTCGGAGTCCATACAAACTGAAGATTAAGATCTCAAAACTTCTCCAATAATGCATATTCCAACACCATCAATTTGGCACCATGAATCACTTTCCGACTTAAAGCATCTGCCACTTTGTTCTCTTTTCCCGAATGATACTTCAATTCAAGGTCATAATCTTTCAAATACTCCATCCACCTTCTTTGTCTCATATTCAATTCCTTCTGATCAAAGAGATACTTCAAACTCTTATGGTCACTGAACATTTCAAAACGCACACCATAGAGATAATGCCACCACACTTTTAAAGTAAACACCACAGCCGCTAATTCCAAATCATGAGTTGGATAATTCTTTTCATGAACCTTCAACTGTCTAGAAGCATAAGCCACAACCTGACCTTCTTGTATAAGAACACCTCCTAATCCCATATTAGAAGCGTCTCAAAACACTTCGTAAGATTTTCTAGGATGGGGAATGATCAAAATCGGAGCAGTAGTCAATCTTTCTTTCAAACACAAGAAACTTTGCTCACAACTAGAATCCAATTCATAAGCAAAGTCCTTTCTAGTAAGCTTAGTCAATGGTAATTCCAACTGAGAAAAACCTTTGATGAACCTTCTGTTGTAACCTGTCAAACCTAAGAAACTTCTCACTTCTGAAACACTCCTCGGTCTCTCCCAATTAATCATGGCTTCAATCTTTGACGGATCCACTACTATACCTACCTAAGATATAAAATGTCCAATAAAATTGACTTCTGACATCCAAAACTCACACTTGCTAAACTTGGAGAAAAGTTGCTTCTGTTGCAGTATCGATAGAACAATACTTAGATGTTCTCCGTGCTCTTGCGGAGTACGAGAATAAATAAGAATGTCATCAATAAAGATCACAACAAATTGATCCAAATAAGCTTGAAATATCCTATTCATGTAATCCATAAAAACATTCGTAGCATTGTCACACCGAAAGGCATCACTAGGAATTCAAAATGACCATAACGGGTTCTGAATGCAGTCTTCGGTACATCGAAACTCTTTACACGAATTTGATGATAGCTCGACCTCAGATCAATCTTCGAGAACACACATGATCCTTTAAATTGATCTAAAAGGTCGTCTATCCTTTGTAAGGGATACTTGTTCTTGATAGTAACCTTGTTCAACTTATGGTAATCAATACACAAAGGCATACCACTATCTTTCATCTTTACCAATAAAACAGGAGATCCCCACGGTGAAACACTTGGTCTAACAAAATGCTTTGCCATAAAATCCTCTAATTGATCCTTCAATTCTCTTAACTCAAACGGTGCCATCCGATAAGGGGAAACAAATATAGGAGCCGTTCCCGGTATCACGTCAATTGAGAATTCAACTTCCCTCACCGGAGATAAGGAAGTGACATCCTCGGGAAAGACTTAGGAAATTCACAAACTATTGGAATATTCATAACTTGCTGACTATTACTCTCCTCTTTAGTAAGGACAAGCAAAACAAATTTCTCTTTCTCAAACAAAAGGTTTACCATTCCAACCGCACCTTCTAAGATCGTTGTCAACACATCTTTAGGAGGCACTTTCACGGATGGAATAGGGATCAACTTCTCTTCAGACCCAATAAACATAGAATTAGCAGACAACCAATTCATTTCCAGGATAACATCAACTTTCTTAAGGAGCAGACAAATAAGATCAATCTGGAAAACTCTACTATCCACAGACAAAGTACAATTCTCACACATAAGAGGTGACTCAACGGTTTCATCCATAGCGGTAGTAACCACCATCAGAGTAGACAAGTGAAAAACTCGTAACCCAAGTCGCTTCACACAACTAGTAGACACAAAAGAGTGTGTCGCTCCACAATCAAATAAAACAAGACAAGGATGTTTATTAACAAGACATGTACCCGCGATAAGAGAGTTGTCGGATTTGGTCTTCCTTGCATCTATACTCTTCCTTGAACCAAATTCCTTCTCTGGGGACAATCTCTAGCAACATGTCCTTCTTTCTGTCAATGGTAATAAATCACACCTCTCGAATCACACCTTCCATAATGATTCTTATGGCACCTGGGACATGAAGGAGGAGCACTAGGTCTAGGATTCTCCACTTTCTTTCCTTTAAAGGGTTGGGGCCTTGGCCTAAAAGGTTGATTCGCCCTTCCACAATCACTTTGAACAACTCTTCCAGCACTTGCTTCATCTTGCACCTTCACCAAACTATGCTCAGTAACATAGCATTTTCTCAACATTTCAGAATAAGTAGTGAACTCCCTCTAAGAGACACTATGAGAAATTTCAGCCCTCAGTCCAAACAAAAACTGATCAATCTTCCACCTTTCATCTGAAGCATACATAGCTTTCCTAGAATAAGCAGCCATGTCTTCAAAATTTTCGGCAAAGAACATGGAAAGTATTTCTCCATAAAAGTTTCCTTAAACCGTTCCCACACTTTCGGAATTCCTTTCACAATCATAAGATTAGAAGCACTCTCCCACCACCTAGTTGTAGGACCTTTCAACAAATGTGATGCAAAATTCACCTTATTCTCTTCACTGCACAGCACGATCTGAAATATTCTCTCTATTCTAGTTATCCATTCATGAGCTTTTACCGGATCCAAACCACCATGAAATTCTTGAGGATTCATGCGAAAGAAATCACGGAAAATTCCACCTTTAGTTTCAGGAACAACCGCCTGAGGATGAAGACCCCCATTCATTTGGTGCATCATCTCCTGCATAAAATGATTCTGTTGCTGCTGCATCTGCTGCATGAACTGAAACAGAGGAGCATTCCCTTCACCACCCGACTGATCATTAACAGGAGGAGTGGCACTAGACCGACCACGAGTTCTACGCATACTAGCCATATCCCTAAATGTCATCAAAACGAGATTAAGTTGATCAGGCTCAATACCATAAACATAACATTTAGTTCTACAATGAGGTTACGTGTATGAACGGAAAGAAACACATATAATATTCCAAGTTTAGGTCGAGGATACGACCTGCTCTGATACCAACTATAATACCCATATATAAAAGACATACATCAAAGCATATTTTTCATATATAAATTCAAGTTTGGTACTGAAATACAATAAGTTCTTAGTAACACATTGCATAAATATAGCCACTACAACATAAGGAACTAATACAAAAGGGCTATAAATAATACAAGATGTTCACAAAATAAAAGTCTAAGAACTAGATCCGAAGATCTCAAAAGTCTGCAGTGGAAGAAAGTCATCAAACAAGCAAAGATAATTAAGTTGCCTTATATTTACCCTTTGTGGAACCTGAAGTACCTGAAATAACAACATCAACATGGGGTGAGATAAAACATCTCAGTGAGTTCCCAATCTTAGAGTTCTCTCGGCTCTAAGGGTTCAATTTTATCATTCTCAAGCCTTTGGCCACATCTCATAAGAAACCAAAGCAAAAAGGAACAAAGGCCATGCCTACTCTCGATGTAAAACGAGTGGAACATCTACCTCAAGTCTTTACGGATGCTTCCCGTGGGACTAAAGGCAACCCACCTCAAGACTATACATATGACTCAATATAACACTCACTAAAGTCTTTACGGATGCTTCCCGTGGGACTATGAATAACCCACCTCAAGAATTACTCAAAACTTCCCGCGTAATCCCGAATAACACTTACCTCAAGTCTTTACGGATGCTTCCTGTGGGACTAAAAGCAACCCACCTCAAAACTTACTCATGACCTTATGGAGGACTTGCAACATACACACCTCAAATCTTTACGGATGCTTCCCGTGGGACTCAATATCACCAACCTCAAGGCTTACTCAAGACTTTACGGAGGTCCCAAGGTAATAACTAACTCAAACCACTACCGAAGTCTTACCAATTGTACCTCAAGCCTTTACGGATACTTCTTGTGGAACACAAGGTAATCCACATCAAGACTTACTCAAAACTTTACAGACGACCTAGCGTAATACATGCCAACAATTCACACTGGCCTAGGGTAGTCCTAACTAACATAATTTCGATTTATTTGAAAAGTTAGGTAAATATCGGGTAAAAATAATATTTCTCAGTATCATAAGATGGTACATATGGTTAGCTTCAAAACGATATAAAGAACACTTAAAACAGATAACCGAGGAAATATTTATGAATTTTTAAAGTTTGGAACAAAATAATTTTGCCCAATACCTACATCGTTAACCGGTTAACCAACCAAAAACCAGAATCCAGAAGCGCATAAACATCAACGTTAACCGGTTAACACCCTGGGTTAACCAGTTAACCAGAAACCAGAAGCAGTAAAAACACGTTTTCACAATAACAGAACCTTCCCTAATCAATTCAAATCATCACCAAACCTCTAAACAATCTCAACTAAGGTTCCTATACCTAATGAAAACATGCTCAAGCATTTTTATCGATTTCTAACCGTTTAAACTTCCGATCCTAATATTTTTCTATCAAAACCCTAAAATTCATAAACTCATTCAAAACTAAAACAAAAGTTTCTAACTATGAACCCACCTCTAACAAGAATGATGGAAAAGATTGAGTGATGAATGGATGATGGAAGCTTCAAGGATCAAGAGTTCTCTTCTTCTTCTTCAAGACCTCTTCTTCTTCTTTTTTCTCATCCTTTTCTTCTTTCCACTTCTATGTTTCTATTATTATGAAACAAAGAAAGAAAAATTAGGTTATAAGAGAAAAAAACTATTTTCTCCCATAGCGGGTCCAAATAGAGAGTATCCAAAAATGTCTCTTAATCCACAATTTTATGAAACCTCTGAGTCAGCTAATATTAGTTAATATAAATAGGTCTCGCTGACTGCTCTAATTATTTTTGTTAAAATCTCTCAGAGCATCCGGAACATTATAAATATCGAATAATATTATTCAAAGCATTAAATAAATTACGGGGTATTACAGAGAATTTTCAAAATGATGAAGTAGCTTGTGTGTTATGGTGTTGTTGTATGGCTTATGATGAAAAACAAAATGAATGGTGGTGATGGAGACTATATGAGAAGCAATGCAGTGGTATCATAACTTGTTATGCAAGTTTCTCATTTTCAAACTTTTCCTCTTATGGTGTATAAGATATCATATGTACATGTTCTCGCTCCCAGGATTTTCATCCTAGTACAAATGTGAAAGTGGCATGGAAAAAGTAGAGTCGCCGGCTAGGCATTTTTATCCCGAATGAATGAGAAAGTTAATGTTGCACAAACCAAAGAGAAAAGGAAAGGACAAGGTCCTATGAACCAAAGATCTGGGTTCGGGAGTCGGTTACGACCTGGGAAGGTATTAGCACCCTAGATCGTCTGTCGTACCTGACGGGATCCACACTTGTTTGCCTGTTTCAAAGGGTGAGAATAAATCTATTGTTGAACAAAAGAACTGCTAACTGGAATGAAAAAGGGAACTGGAAAAGAGATCAAAAGGCACGGGGAAAATGTAGTGAAAATAAAGAGTGTGCTTGAACGGACCCTACCCCGCTGCCTACGTACCTCATGCGGAATATGAGGATCATAGTCGACGTAGTTCGCCTAACTAAGGCAAGAACTTGTTTGTGTTTTTTAGGATGACGTTTCCATAACTCTAACTCAGGTGTTGTAGGCTCGCTGAATCGAGTGTGTTACCGTGTTGTTGTCGAATTGTCGAGACAAGTCATGATCCCCCCGCAAAGAATAGGACATGAGAAGAGAAGACACAATGTCTTTGTTTATTGTCTTTTAGAAGAAGTGTTTTGGTTGTTTCTGTTTGTGAAAATAATCTCATGATCAGACTTGTACATCATGCTAGACAAGCTTATATTATCCCAAGATGGGATGAATACAAGTGTCCCATGGAGTAAGTCTCTACATCTAAGACTATTTCAATCTTTATTAAAGTGTTTTTTTAGTTTTTCTTTAAGATGAAAAAGAGGACTCAAGTTGAGAAATAAAAAAACTAGGGGAACTAAGACACACCCTCAATTGCTTTATTGCATGGGAGACCCTATGATTTGTGTGGTCTTCTAATCCTAATGAGAAAAAGAAAAGAAACTAGAAAGCAACTTACTTCTCTAAAGAAGTTAAGTTGTTTCTAAATAGGGATATACAAGAAGTTGTACAAGACAAACCCTAAAAGGCTAAGACAATCACAATGTGAAATGCAATGAAAACACGGTAGATTCTCAATTGTTTTTCGAATGAAAAAATGAGTTTTAATGCAGAAAATGAAATGCAATGATCATGAAATTTAATGTAACAACATGCATTGGTTATTGACAATGGAATGCAACACATAAACACACAATCAATGGATGTGAATTATGCGATTTGTGCGGTTTTAAACAATATGCAATTTTCTCAAATTCGTGCACAATCGACCTAAACATGAGTGGATCGTAAATGTGATTCAAAACAGAAGTATAAACACTTGTTAACATGCTATAACCGATGCTAAATCATGTAAACAATGATCACAAGATGTTGTGGACACATATGCAACATTTATGTCACAGATCGGAACCTAACGAAAAGCATGTCGAAATTTATCTAAACTACACACACCTGCTCTAAATCAACTCCTAAAAACTTCCTAAAATCATATCCTAAGGATCCATGATGATTGGTGGGGGAAGGGATATAAAAAATGCAAGAAAATGCAAGAATTTCTCATTCTGGTTTAGTGGCAACCAGTTACTACCTATGCAGTAACCGGTTACCAGTTCAAAATTAACATAGGTAACCAGTTACTACCTATGTGGTAACCGGTTACTCTACAACCAGAATAATTTTTTTTTGCATTTTCATGCAAAAACCAGTAGCAACTTATTCAAATAAGCTCTAATCTGATGCCTATCAACCTAGCAAACAAATTATACCTAGATGCAACATTCTAACACTTATTAACACTATAATCACACCACGATTTTAGCTCCTAATGATCAAACTAATCAAAATATAAAAAAAAGCAAGAAAAAGCTAAGAATGCACGAGGCGAGATGAAGAGATATAAGTTAAAACGAGAAACTATTTCGGATTCACCAACCTACAAAGCGGAGGCCTTCTTTGGCAATTTTTGATATGTTGATCACTACACGAACGAAGAGAATGTCGAAGATCCGAAGCTTCGATCCGCGATTCCGATTCTTCAATTTTCAATGTAAAACTTGAAGAATCTTGATGGTGAAACTTTGGCGTGAGTTTGGAAGATGGAGAGAATTGAGAGAATTAGAATTGTGAAAATGGTGACGCTTGTGAAAATGTGGCTCTAACCCTTTTTTGGCTTGATAATCAAGGTTTATATAGGAGGTAGCTTGGGAGTTAGGTTTAGGTTTGACGCGAGGTTTGGACGCGAGGCTTGGGTCCTAAGCTAAGGGTTGGTCAGTAATATTCCTAGAATATTCCATGGCATATTCTTGGAATATTCCTTGGAATATTCTAGGAATATTCCTTTGGAAGAATGTGGAATGTTCTAGACTTGGGTGGAAACACAAAGCAAAGTGGAAAAAGGAAAGTGGAGGGAAGCAACCAACTGAATTTTGAATTTTTGAAAATCTGGGTGAAGTAACCGGTTACTACCAATGAGGTAACCGGTTACCAGTGTAAAAACTGGGTTTTTTCCTCCAAACTTCAATAGGTAACCGGTTACTACCTATGAGGTAACCGGTTACTTCAACTAAAATTTGAATTTTTCTCTTTTTGGTGGGAAACCTTGGATATCTAGTATTGGTCATATTTTCTGAGATTATTTTTCTTCCGAGACCCGATAGTCGCCAAATAACCCTTGATCACACGCCCCGTGCCTAACCAATGATGTATGCTCTTTATGATGGTTTTTTTGTTTCTATTATGCAATGTATGGACGGATATGTAGGATGGCACAAAAACGAATCATAAGCTACTCGGAAACAGTGAAAAATAAGAGGGAAAATTTTGGGGTGTTACAACTACCCCTATTCAATCACTGTAGACCTGAATGGATGATAGCGGTTGCTTTTAGACATTTGAGGTATATAGGGATTGAATACCAGAAACAACCAGAAAATTTACACTCTAATGGAGACGAAAAAAAGGGATATAAACCCAACCATCTGAACTCTGCTTGGATGTAATTCTGATGCGAAGAATAGTAAACAGGGAATGCCTTCATTGGTATGCCCGAAGACTTGCCACGCTGCGGGTGGACTTCAGATACTTTTCCACTCTGAGGACGGACTCTTGCAAATCTATGGTTGGAATTTTGATATTTTTCCACCTTGAGGACGGGCTTTTGCCGATCTATGGTTGGACTTTTGATACTTTACCACCCTGAGGACGAACTTTTGCCAATCTACGGTTGAACTTTTGATACTTTGTCTCCCTGAGGATGGACTTTGGCTTTGGCCAATCTACGATTGGACTTTTGATACTTTGCTTCCCTGAGGACGGACTTTCACAAATCTACGGTTGGACTTTTTCCCACTACGGGGGACTTTTACCCACTAGGAGGGACTTTTGCCAATCTACGATGGACTTTTGCCCACTACGGGGGACTTTTGCCCACTGCGGGGGACTTTTGAAATTCGCCACCCAGAGGATGGACTTTGGCAGTCTACGGCTGAACTTCAGGAATTTTCCACCTAGAGGATGGACTTTCTCCAATCTACGGTTGGACTTCAGAAATCTGCCACCATGAGGATGGAATTTCGCCAATCTACGGTTGGACTTCAGAATCTGCCACCCTGAGGATGGACTTTCTCCAATCTACGATTGGACTTCAAAAATCTTCCACCCTGAGGATGGACTTTCTCCAATCTACGATTGGACTTTAGAAATATACCACCCCGAGGATGGACTTTCGCCAATCTACGGTTGGACTTCAGAAATCTGCCACCCTGAGGATGGACTTTCGCCAATCTACGGTTGGAATTCAGAAATCTGCCACCCTGAGGATGGACTTTCGTCAATCTATGGTTGGACTTTAGAAATTTTCCACCCTGAGGATGGACTTTCGCCAATCTACGGTTGGACTTTAGAAATTTGCCACCCTGAGAATGGACTTTGGACATGTAAACACCCCAAATTTGCCCTCACTCATTTCACCATGGCTTGTGATCTTTTCATATTGCATAAGTTCAATCATAGCATCTCATATTGCATTTTTTCTTCACTGCATTGGTTCAAAAGTCATCTGCATCTAGGGTTTGTGATCTGAGCAATCCAAGGGCCATTTGAGCCACTCCAAAGGTATTCAATCATCTCAAGAGGGTCCATGTATGTTCAAGCATCATATTATATCCTCCCAAGATCAAAGAAATAAGAGAATCACAAGAACTAAGAAAGGCATGGAAGCAGAGCCAAGCTTAACTGCACAGATGACCTAAAATTAGGATTTTGGTTTCAAAGGCCATAACTCCAAAAATTTTGGTCATTCTTGTTTCTATTTGTTTCTATATGTCATAAGGATCATGCATACCAATTTTCATGAAGAAATTCAATGGGGAAGGTATCTGATCAATAGATGACTTCTTAAGCAAGTCAGTGCAAAATCAGGGCATCTGAGGCCCCCAATCATCCAACCAAAGGGTCTTCTCCATCATTTTGAGTGTATATGATCTTTATTTGATCTTAGAAGTTGGAAGTTCACAAAGTTGAAGAATTTCAAGCCATTTGCAAAGTTGCCATTTTGGGAAAGTGACTTGTAATGTAAACTTGCCATTTTGGGAAAGTTTTTCAATCTCCTCTTTTTGACCCAAAAATGCTTCAAATGGAAAATCTTTGGTCATGAAAGTTGTAGATTGGATCCTCCCATTTTCAAAAAGTACAAGAACTCATTCTAATTCATTTTAGAACAAAAGTTATGGCTTGTCAAAGTTGGGAAAAATCACATAAATTTCACTTTTACACCAAAAAGGGAAACTTGCAAATTCTCATGCCAAGCATTTATATGACTTCAAATGGACTTCTACACATCATAACATCATAACACATTGCCTAAAACTCAGAATTGTCCCAAGAACTTCCAAGTTTCATGACTTGTGCATGAAGAAATCAAGAAAGGGCCAAACTTGATGAAAATTGCAAAAACCCCCATAAGCTTCAATCCACTTGCTGATTTGCCTCAATCTCACTTCCATGGTTCTCCTTGATCACAGCTGCACAAGACATGCCTTTGTCCTTGGACTGAACCAGCCCATACCTCAAAGTCCAACTTTGTTGACTTTCTTGCAAGAAGGCCATACCAATCAGCATTGCCCACACCAACTCCACAGACCTATCACAGCATGATATGTGGACAAAATGGAACTCAAAACACACAAGAGGCAAGCCAAAAACCACAGCATCACCATAGTTCACAAAAACCTCCCTCTTTGCATTTTCATTCGAAACTGATCACATAAGCCACAAACCTTAAAAACAAACTTTATAGAACAACTCACCATGATCCACTGATCATTTCCCAACCATCACCTTGTCCTGAAACCCTTCATATCAAAAACACAATTTCCCTCCCCCATTGAACTGAACTGTACCAAACTCACAAATCAGCCTCAAAACACTCCAACCAAGCATCAAAGCTTCTTCAGGGAGTTCATTGGAGGCATTTGGAAGCAGGAAAGCAGCCTGAAAGCTCTGGGGTTGAAAGCTTCATCTCAGGTAGCCATGTGAAAACATTTTTCCAGAACCTTTATTTTAAGTTCTTAATTGGTTATGTTTGATCCCCTGAGTGTAATGAACTTGAAATTATTGAAAATGATGAAGAGATGAGGGTGTATTTCTTGTCTGAAAGTTTTGCATATTTTGTTCTTGGCTTCGAATCATGTTTATGGCTGGAAATAAATTCCATTTGAGGATGGATTTAGGTTTAGGGGAGTGAGAGGAACAAATCTGGAGCTTTAGAGCTCCAGAAATGACCCAGGGAGGAAGTTGAGATTTTTCAGGGAGGGATGTCACCGGAGAAGACGACCGGAGTTCTTCTCCGGTGACCTGAGAGTCATTAATGCTAATTAGGGTTTAGTGGTAAGTTTGAACCTGGAGCGTACGATCTGGCTTCCCGCGCGTGAACCAATGGACCAGATTGCTCATTAAGCCCTAATTCTATATTAATCAGGATTAATTAATTATTTAATTGAGATTTGCTCAGTTTGAATTACAGCCCTCAGATCACGCGCCAAGTCAATTCCCGCGCCCTAGGTTCAAATCCCAGCCTTTGGATCAGTTGACTTTCCATTTAATTTGATTTTTATTTCATTTTTATTGCATTTTCTTTCTCATTTATTTTAAAATATCAAAACACATCACAAAAATCCCATTTTTTGCATCATACCTTAAAATATTTTTCCCTTTCTGAAAATAATTTTATTTTTATTTTTTGCATAATTTTCGTATTTTAAAAATATTTAAATGTTTATTTTAATTAGTTAATGAGAATTAATTAATTAAAATAGCATTTAAGTTTCTAAAAATCACAAAAAAAATCACATTGCATTTTAATACATTTAGAAACATTATCAAACTCTTCAAACAAATTTCTTTTTGGTTCTTGACATATTTTGACATTTTTCTTTGGAATTAAAGTTCTTAAAAGGCAATATTTTTGTTCTAACTTAGAAAAATTCATTCTGCCTAACCATGAAGAGTTTGATGTTGGTTCTTCTTGCATTGCATTCTTCATATCATGTAGTTTCTAGGGTAAAATTGGTTTGAATTTATCTTTCATTTTCAATTTGATGTGCATTTTTCCTTTTGAAGTGCCTTGAAACCCTAGCTAACTTGAGAAAATCATAACCCCCATTAGGTTAAGAGTTAGGTCCCCTTCTTTGGGCAGTGAACTTGTGTAGGGTTAGGGTTTCTTTGATCCCATTTTCAATTTTTTATCATGTCATTTGCTTCTGATTTTGAATTTTGCATTGCATATTGTATGTAAACCCTAATTTTTGCCTTCATTTGCATCCATCTCTCACTTGCTTGCATACATGAACTTGCCATGACATTTTGTGCATCCACATAACTTCTAAGACATCTTAGGACATATTAGAATCATGTTTTATCATTGCATCTTTCATTTTCCATGTTATGCATTCATTCCATTTCATAAACTTTCATGGACTTCTATGGTTCCAAGCATGCTTCATTTGCATCTTCATCCTTGTATGATCATCCACAACTCTTGACAGGTGTTCGCATCATCTCTTAGCATCATTAGCATCATGTTCATGCTTCTGGTTTTGGTTTGCATATTTGCATTTCATTCCATTTCCATTTCATTTCATTTCCTTTTGCTAACTTTTCAGGTGGTAAGTCATTGAGAAGTGAATTTGCCTTCACTTCTCATAACCTCTTCTCATCTCTCTTATGCATCCTTGCTGAATTTTATATTTGTATTAGAGTGAGATTGCTCATTCATGCTCCCTCCTCATCTTCTTTCTTCAAGCAACTTATCTTCTTAAGTGAAGTAAGTTGTCTTGCTTCTTCTTGCTTCTCCTTCCTTTCATCTGCTTCTTCCTTGGTGGCTTTCCTCTTGAAGATCTTTTGCAAGCCTCACAAACCCTAGGGATACCCAAGCATGATAAAAATTAGGGTTTTATTAGTCCCCCATTAGTTTTACCTTTGAGTCATCTTTTGAGTCTCCTCTTCTCACCTCATAATCAAGGATTAAACCTTAAATGTTTTAAGACTTGGTGATTAAGGTTATGCTTGTATCCTTCTATTAGGATGGAGTGTATAACTTTAATCCTAAGTGTTAAACCCTTAATGTGTTTAAATCCTTTAATCAATTCACCTAATAATCATTAAGACATCAAGCTTGTAACTTGGGCCTTGCATTAGGGTTCTAATTCTTCCTTAATTGGTTAAGAAGGACTAACCCTAGTGTTAATGGACAAGTCCCCCTCAAGTTGTCTTACAAATCATAAAATCCACTTCTTAATCTTACCATCAACTAAAATCCATTTTAATAAAGGCTCTGTTTTGTCATGATGTTAATCCTTAATCATGGATTAAGTTGAGGAGCCTTCCTCAGCTTAAATATTCTCATCTATCATCCTTCTATTAGGATGGTGTAATGGGTCCATTAAATCCTTGATTACGGCTTAAACTCATTACTTAACACTAAACAAAAACAACAAAAACATCTAAATAATTGCAAGTAGGTTAATGATCTTAATCCTACATCATGGTGATTAAGTGTGAGGTGTTTACTTCCTACTTAAGGTATTCTCATTACCCCTTATCAGAGGGAGGATGTGATGAGTTTACTAACCATTGGTTTAGGCTTAAGCTCATTCTCTTATGACAAACACAAAAATCAATAAAAGACTGAAAACACAAAAACAAACAATAATCGTCTCCTTCGGGATTCTTTTCTCATCATATTCACTCACAAACGAGAACTCGCTTCTTCCGTCTAATGCAAGACAGTTACCACTTGAGCCAGACAAGTCATACACTTGAGCATAGACAAGCAAGCAGTTCACAGTCAATTTATCTTTCAGTCTCTTTGGGTCAAACTACGGTGTTCTGACTTCCTCATTGCACGAGAGGATACGTAGGCATAACTTAACAGTTATCGAACAAAAGTCTCTGTATATTCCCCCTCCTTCTAGCATTATTCTTTAAGCCTCATAGTCTTGAGAATTTCACTCTCTTCTTGCACTGACACCCCATATATTTCACTTCATATTTCTTTTGCACTGACACTTGCATTCTTGTCCAGCATTGATACACAAATAGCACTGACACTACCCCTTTAACACAAATCTTTCAAGCGTGGATCCTGTCGAGTACGGCGGAAAATCTGGGTGCTAATACCTTCCCAGGTTGTAACCAACCCCCTTTCTCAGTTTCTCTGGTTCGCAACCGTCTTATCCATCTTTTCTCAGGTTTATGCAGCATTACCTTTCCTTCGAGATAAAAATGCCTAGCTGGCGACTCTTTTCTTTTGAGTTCACCCTTGTGTTTTCTTTCTCCTTTTCGCCGACCGTTTGCGTCTGTACCCCTCTTGACCCGGGTGTCATTTGGTGGGAGCGACAACTTGGCGACTCTGCTGGGGATCCTTATACTGTAACCAGGGCTTCTGGTTCTTTTTGTGGGTTCCTCCTAGCGCTTGTTTGATTTGTGTTTATTAGGGTGTTATGTGCTAATTGTGTTTATTTATTTGCTTTGTTTATTGCTTTATGTACAGCTTTATTTATTGCTTTCCTTTACAGTTTTTCATATTTCATACTGTCATTATCATTGCTGGATCTGGTTTCTGTTTTGGTGGGTGGGGTTCCATTGAGAGTTTAAGGTCCTATACCTGGGACCTGAGTGACACCTAGGCTAGATCGGTTCATGTTCTTTCCCATTCCATTTCGGTCTGGTGCGGGAATATGAAACACGGTTCAGATGTGGGTTTCTTCTTGAGAACTTTGTGCTACAGATTTCCTGTAGTGCTAGGGCTATCTGGGAAGCCTGCTAAGTCTGGATGACCTTTATTATGACCTTCAGAATCTGAGGTGAATTAGAGGAGGATCTTTTATGGTTATTGTAAACATTGTACCTCCGGGTTAGAAGTGTTTACAATTCTCATAACTGATCCAAGTCTAAAGATCCTTGTTCTAGAACACTACCTGTGAGGGGGTTGGGCTGTTTACAGGTTTGCAGGTACCCTTGGCTACATCATACCCTGTTTTTGTTTTGTTTAAGAGTACCTCATTTTGGACAGTTCTTGTGATTAACCCTGGACATGTGACTCTTTATTTGAGTCCCCCACCTTGGTTACTGGATTTCTGAACCTCCATATGGACCTTCTTTGAACATACATGGACTTATGTCAAGGCAGATATCAGATCCAGCTTGATCACAAACCCTTGCATATCATTTGCATATATCATCATTGCATCATTTAACATTTGTTTACTTGTTTTTCAGGGTATCCACATCATATCTGGTTTGGTTTTGACCCCTTCTTCTGCATAGACCTCTGCTTCATCAGTTATCTGCTTCGGCTATCTTCATCATCACCAGCATCAGCTTGTCAGTGGCTCATTTCCAGCATCAGTCTGTATCAACCTTCAGTTTCCTTAGCAGCATTCATGACTACTCCTAGGAAGAGCAACATATCATACCATTTCTTTGAGCCTGTGTTGACTGGCATCA
Organism: Lathyrus aphaca; assembly: GCA_963966055.1. Lineage (NCBI taxonomy): Eukaryota > Viridiplantae > Streptophyta > Magnoliopsida > Fabales > Fabaceae > Lathyrus > Lathyrus aphaca. Next base: position 224,964,961 of record OZ014523.1, on the reverse strand, counting down.
CGCAGGTCCAGTCACTTATCACACCTGACCACATCCCATTGTTTAGAGAGCACTATGGAGGTATCCTGGATATGGTTATGGACCTTGACCCTTCTCAGAGGAGCATGATCCACACATGCTTGCAGTTTTATGACCCTCCATTGAGATGCTTCACATTTCCAGAATTTCAGCTAGGGCCTCTGCTGGAAGAGTTCTCTCTATTGATTGGAGTACCCATCAGAGGTGGAATCCCCTTCAACCCAGAAATGCCAGCTCCCAGCAATGGAGAAGTAGCCAAAGCACTGTACTTGGAACCTGCCTTGATTGAGCAAAGTATGACAACAAAAGCTGGGATCCCTGGTTTGCACTTAGACTTCTTGATTTCTCAGGCCATCCTGAAGGCCTCATTGGGAGAATGGAGGGAAGTCTGTGCACTGTTAGCCCTCAGCATATATGGGGCTATACTGTTTGCAGATGAGCCCAAATTTTTCAGCAAGAATGCCATCCATCTGTTTCTTCTGAGGAACCCAATGCCTACACTGTTGGGAGACTTTTATTATTCCATCCATCAGAGGAATGAGAAACAGAAGGGGAAGTTGGTAAGATGTTGTGCTCCTTTGTTTTACACCTGGCTGCTCAGACACCTGCCTAAGTCAGATGCCTTCCTGAATCCTCACCAACAGAAGAATTGGGCCAAGAGGCTTATCCCTTTGACTGCAGATGATATTAGATGGTGCACCCAGAGCACCAAAGGCAAGGACATTATCACCAGCTGTGGACAATACCCAAATGTGCCTCTGATAGGAGTGAAGGGTTGCATCAATTACAATCCCTTACAGTTCAAGAGACAACTGGGCTATGCTTTGGTTCACCCTCCCAGAGTGCAAGATTTAGCTGAGACCCTGTATTGTGAAGTGAAACCTAATTCAGCTGCTGTCAGACAAGCATCCTGGGCTTGGGACAACATTCAGACAAAAGGGATGGCTATTCTTGGAAGGTGTAATAATGTTGCTTCAGCTCAATACTATGACTGGTCCCGTGCTACAGCTCAAATTACTGGAATGCCTTTTATCTTGGAGGACATACCTGGACCATCCACAGTATAGCCAGCAGCAACTGTCAGCCTAGAAGAATTTGAGAAGCTGAAAGAAAGGAATGAGAACCTGTCTCAAGCTTTGAAGAAGACTCTTTGGGAAAGGAGTGATGGTCGTCTGGACATCGAGAGGTTGGAGAAGCTTAGGGTGGAACATCTTACCAAAATTGAGAAGACAGAGGACTATATCAGGAAAGCAAGAGCTGGGGAACAAATATTGAAGAATGCCTGTAAAGAAGCCAAGATTCAGAAGGCTAGGACTGAGCTCTATCTGCAAGAGAGTCAGGCTAGGTGGGTCAGGATCACTGAGGCCCGTACACAGGAAGACCAGAAAACTCAAGCCAAGATTGAACAGTTAGAGGCCAATGAGAAGAAGCAGTAGGAAGCTTTGTTGGCAGCCCAGAAGGAGATTTCAGAGTTGAAGCTCAGAGCGGGAGTGAAGAAATCAAAGGACCAAGATAGGCACAAGAAGCTGACCACTGCCATTGCTACCAGGAACCTCCTCATCAGAACCATTACAGAGCACCCGGCTGGTCCAGTGACTGAGGCACTCCTGAAGGAAGTCAGAGAGGATGAGTTTGGACTGGATGTCTGACTTTTTGTTTGTTGTTGTTTCCATTTGATGTACTTTTTATTTTTGATGTATTTTGACCCTCCATGGGCATGTGTTGTAAAACAGACTATGTATTGTTCATCATTTGTAATATATTAGTTTGTTTTCATGAGGTTTCTTTTCTCAGCAACATCAAACATCTTCCTCGAGGTCTGGAAAGGTCAAAACCAAGAACCAAACCGGATACCTTGGAAAACAAATAAGCATACTGCATTGCATGCTAACTTTTGTTTTGTTTTGTAGGTTTTATTATTTTTGTTTCTAACTTTGTTGTGATCTCAGGAAACATTGCTCGTCGCCGAGTGTTCCCTGTCAACCGCGCGCACCGGTACCCGACTCGCAACAACCTTCCCGGTATTCAAATGGAACAAGTACAGCAGGATCTGACTGAGGTCAGAAATCAGATGGCTAATGAGAGAGTGGAGATGAGAAATCAGATGTCTCAATTCATGGCTGTGATGACTAGCTTAGCCCAGAGTCAAGAAAGGTTAAGGGAGCTGGTGGAAAGACAAACTCCTGAAGAGCCTCATCTTGGAACAGGAGGAACTAGTAACAATGAATGGGGCCAGCCTCGTATTGATCCGCCAGTATTTGGACCTCCTCTGGATCCAGAAGCTAACATCCCGAGGAATGTACAGGGTAATACTGCTGGAGGGAGAATCTTGCAAGAGGATCCCCAAGAAGAGCAGTTTACTGTTATGGGAGCTAGAGATGAAGTTTATGACAGGAGATTGGACGAAATTGCTGAGAAGTTGAGATCTTTGGAGTCTCAGAATTCTTTGGGCTTCAATGTGATGGACATGGGGCTAGTGGATGGGGTGAGAATTCCCCACAAATTCAAACCCCCATGCTTTGAAAAGTACAATGGTACCTCTTGTCCTCGTACTCATTTGAAGTCTTTCCTAGGAAGACTTAAAGCGTATACTATGGATGAAAAGCTGTGGTTGTTTTACTTTGAAGACAGTCTGACTGGGGCTTCGAAGGAGTGGTATTCACACTTGTCTAGAGCCACCATAAGATGCTGGAAGGATTTGGCTGAGGCTTTCATCCGTCAATATCAATACAATCTGGACATGGCTCCTAACAGGACCCTTCTGATGGGAATGTCTCAATCTTCCCGAAAAAGCTTTAGGGAATATGCCCAAAGATGGAGACAGCTTGCTGCTGCTGTCCAACCACCCATGTCAGAGAGAGAAATGGCTGACATGTTCATGAATACTTTGCAAGGGACCTATATTGATAAACTGACTGCCTTCTCCTCTACCAGTTTTGCTTATGTGGTCATAGCCGGTGAAAGGATTCAAAGTCTACTGAAGATGGGCAAGATTTCCGACAGTGGTGCAAGTTCGTCCAGTAATCCCAGGAAGCCTTTTGCGGGACCCAGAAGGGCAGGTGAAACAAATTCCATTCATACAAACAGGGGCAGGCCTCAATATGCTCACCGGTCAGTAGCAGCTGTCACAATCCCAACTCTAATGCCATAACAATCATCATATCCTCAACAACAACAACCACAGTATCAACAACAAGTTCAGTATCCACAACAGAGAACCTACAACAACAGCAACAATAACCAACAACAGCGTCCTTTCCAACATAGACCATCACAAGCAAACAGGGTAATTGACCCAATCCCAATGCCGTATGTTGCACTCTTGCCACAACTCCTGAAGCTCAACCTAGTTGAGTTAAGGACATTGGCACCTCCGGATCCCCTCAATCTCCCAAAGAACTATGATGCCAATGCCAGGTGTGCATTCCACTCAAACGCACCGGGGCATAATACTGAAAAATGCAGGGCCTTACAGATGAAAGTCCAAGATCTGGTGGACTCAAAAGCTCTCAACTTCGCACCTCCTCCGAATGTCACAAGGAATCCAATGCCTAGTCACAACGGGCCTAGGATTAATGCTATTGAGGAAGGCAAACCATCCACCTTAATTACCAGTGTTGCACAGATTCGAACACCTTTGGTTGAAATCAAAGCTCAGCTTTTAGAATGCCAAGTGTTCCCCGGGTGTGAGCTCGGCTGTGGGTATTGCAATATTGCAGTCAATGGGTCTGAAAGGATGAGAGACGGCATAGATGGTCTTATTAAGGATGGTATTCTTCAGATTACTACAATGGCGCCTACAAATCCAACATTTCCTTCACTGGCGATCACGGATACTCCTACAACGTCAGCAACCATTGTTCCAACGGATTCTACTACAACTCCAACAACTGCTCAATCAATCACTTCAACGGATACCAGTTCAGTTGCCATTCCTGCTACAACTTCAACACCCATTATTCCAACAGTACCTTCTACAACATCAGCAACAATTGATGAAAGCGTCTCAACGGTTACCATATACTATGACCCTGCAAATGTTCCTGCCAACAACTCACAAAATGCTACTCCTATCAGAGCTCCAGTTACCATATACTATGATCCACACACCATTGTGATCCCCTCTGCGGCTGCTATCAGTCCAGTCACTATCACGGTGCCTGGGCCAGCTCCTTACGAAAGCAATAGTGCCATCCCTTGGCATTATGGTTCAGATCTATACTGCGGGGGGAAGAAAATCACTTTAGAATCATCAACTTCTTCACCTCAGATAGACAATGTGGGGGGAGGCGGAGGCTTCACTAGAAGCGGACGTCTCTTTGCCTCGCAAATTCCAAGACCCGTTGTTGAAGCAGAAGCTGCTGCCAAGGCAAAAGGGAAGAGCCTGGTGCAAGAAGAACAAGTTGTCAAAGAAGCTTTGAAAACTCCTTTTGATCAAGAGGTTGATGAATTCATGAGAATCATAAAGAAAAGTGATTACAAGGTGGTAGACCAGCTTCACCAAACACCTTCTAAGATCTCCATATTATCATTGCTAATGTGCTCTGAGGCTCATCGGAACGCACTATTGAAAGTCCTGCACGCAGCTTACGTGCCGGAGGAGATTACCGTCAATCAGTTAGAGGCCGTGGTTGGAAATTTCAACGCTAGTAATGGACTAGGGTTTACCAACACTGATCTGACAACGGAAGGTCGCAATCACAACAAGGCTTTGCACATTACCTTGGAGTGTAAGGGTGCAGTTCTTTCTCATGTACTGGTGGACACAGGGTCATCCCTCAACGTCCTGCCCAAGAAAGCCCTTGTGAAGCCAGAGTATAACGGATTGGAACTACGCCCAAGTAACTTGGTAGTGAGAGCCTTTGACGGTTCTAAGAGATCGGTTCTGGGAGAGATAGAATTACCAATAATGATTGGCCCGCAAGTTTTCAAAACGACCTTCTTTGTGATGGATATACAGCCTGCCTACAGCTGTCTATTGGGTAGACCATGGATACACGCCGCTGGCGCCGTGACTTCAACCCTTCACCAGAAGTTAAAATTCGAGTGGGAAGGCCAAGTCATTACTATTTGTGGGGAGGAGGATATTTTTGTTAGCCAGCTGGCTACTTTCAAGTACATTGAGATGGATGGGGAGATCCATGAAACCATGAGCCAAGGGTTTGAGGCCCTTAATATTAATGAAACATCTGCTATGCTTGGGACCTCCATTACATCATATCAGCAAGCCCGGAAGGTTGTTGAGGAAGGTATCGCCCAAGGCTGGGGCAAGCTGCTGCCCGTGGAGAAGAAAGAAAACCGATTCGGGTTGGGTTACAAACCAACTCGACAAGATCAATCAGAGGCTGCAAAGGAGCCCAAGTTCATTAGTGGGGGGATGCTCACCCCAGATGCTGTGAATAGCTTGGAAAATGAGTCAGAAGACGAGCGCAACCTGGAAAGCTGGATACGTCCAAGGATCCTGGGGAGCCATGTCTCAAACTGGTCTTCCCAGGAAATTATAAGGGTTACTCCTGCAGAGTAATTATTATTTCCTATATTTTTAAAGCATGCATCAAGTCCTGCATCTTGCCCAAGATTTCAGGACTCATTTTGTAATCAGGTCATCTTGTATTTTGTGCAAAGATCAAATAATGAATATCAGGACATCTTTTGCAAATGAGTCTTTTCTTTTCCGCTCACTGTTTTTCATTTTTCACTTTTTGTACAAAAATAAAATGGCAATGCTTTTCAAAAATAAATAACTTCATTTTCACTTTTTTCTAAATAAGATAAAACTGATCACTAAAATGAACCAATCTAAACCCTTGCAGAAAGTGCCCTCCAGACTGCACCGACAACAACACTGCTATGACTTCGTATGACTTTGACCATCCAATCAATCAAGCTGATGAAGGGGTTGAAGAAGATTATGAGCTACCTGAAGAGCTAGCCAGGTTGTTGAGACAAGAGGATAAGGTTATCACTCCTCATCAGGAGGAGGTCGAAACGGTTAATCTGGGTACAGAAGAAGACTTGAAAGAAGTCAAGATCGGGGCCTGCTTACAAGATTCATTGAAAGAGCAACTGATTGACATGCTTCGGGAGTATGTGGATGTTTTCGCTTGGTCTTATCAGGACATGCCAGGGTTGGACACCGACATTGTCATGCACAAGCTACCTCTGAAAGAAGACTGCCCACCAGTAAAACAGAAGTTGCGCCGTACTCGCCCAGATATGGCAATGAAGATAAAAGAAGAGGTACAAAAGCAGTGAGACGCCGGTTTCCTTGCTGTGACTAGCTATCCGCCGTGGGTTGCTAACATTGTACCTGTGCCTAAGAAAGATGGCAAGGTGATAATGTGTGTGGATTACCGGGATCTGAACAGAGCCAGCCCAAAAGATGACTTCCCTTTACCTCACATTGACGTATTGGTTGATAATACGGCTCAGTTCTCGGTGTTCTCCTTCATGGATGGATTTTCAGGATATAATCAGATCAAAATGTCACCTGAAGACATGGAGAAGACAACTTTCATCACACCCTGGGGCACATTCTGTTATAAGGTGATGCCATTCGGACTGAAGAATGCGGGTGCCACTTATCAACGGGCTATGGTTACATTATTCCATGACACGATCCACAAAGAAATTGAATGTTATGTGGATGACATGATTGCCAAGTCCCTCACAGAAGAAGACCACCTGGTGAATCTGTTGAAGTTATTCAAGCGTCTGAGGAAGTACCAGTTGAAGTTAAACCCCAACAAATGCACATTCGGGGTGCGGTCCGGTAAGCTGCTGGGATTTATTGTAAGTGAGAAAGGGATTGAAGTTGACCCTGATAAAGTTAAAGCCATTCAAGAAATGCATGCGCCGAAGACTGAAAAAGAAGTTCGGGGGTTTCTAGGTAGATTGAACTACATTTCACGGTTCATATCTCACCTTACAACAACCTGTGAACCCTTGTTCAAGCTATTAAGAAAAGAACAAACGGTCAGGTGAAACGAAGACTGCCAAAGGGCTTTTGACAAAATCAAGGAGTATTTACAAGAGCCTCCTATCCTTATGCCTCCAGTTGAAGGAAGACCTCTAATCATGTACTTGACAGTATTAGAAGAGTCAATGGGGTGTGTGCTGGGCCAGCATGACGAGTCTGGTCGAAAAGAGTATGCAATATACTACCTAAGCAAAAAGTTTACCGACTGTGAACAACATTATTCACTGCTCGAGAAAACTTGTTGTGCTTTAGCGTGGGCTGCTCGCCGACTGAGACAATATATGTTGACCCACACTACCTTATTGATATCAAAGATGGACCCAGTTAAGTACATTTTTGAGAAGCCAACACTTACCGGACGGGTTGCAAGATGGCAAATGATCCTCACAGAATATGACATTCAGTACACATCTCAAAAGGCCATCAAAGGCAGTGTATTGTCTGATTATCTTGCTGAGCAACCCATTGATGACTACCAGCCTATGAGATTTGACTTCCCTGATGAAGACATCATGTTCATAAAAGCAAAAGATCATGAAGAGCCTATTCACACTGAAGGGCCTGACCCGGAAGAAGAATGGACTATGATGTTTGATGGGGCTGTTAATATGAATGGTCGTGGTGTTGGTGCAGTACTCATTACACCTAAGGGAGTTCACATGCCTTTCTCGGCAAAACTCACCTTTAACTGCACTAACAACGAAGCTGAATACGAAGCTTGTATTATGGGTCTTGAGGAAGCCATTGACCTCAGGATCAAGACTTTGACTGTGTTCGGAGATTCAGCTCTGGTAATTAATCAAACCAATGGCAAATGGTACACCCACCAAGATCATCTGATACCTTATCGGGATTATACAAGGAGGTTGTTTACTTTCTTCACTACAGTCAAACTTGAGTATAACCCTCGAGATGAAAATCAGTTCGCAGATGCTCTGGCTACTATTTCATCCATGATCCAAGTTCAAGCTGCCAACTTTGCGCCCCGGATTTCAGTGTCCAGACTTTACAGACCAGCATATGTATTCTCGGTAGACATTGCTAAGGATGATAAGCCTTGGTTCCATGACATTAAGTGCTTCTTGGAGGATCAAACATACCCATCTGGGGCATCTTCCAATGATAAAAAGACATTAAGAAGGCTAGCTGGTAGTTTCTTCCTGAATGCTGATGGTTCCCTGTATAAGAGAAACTTTGATATGATACTTCTCAGATGTGTTGATAGGGCAGAGGCAGACTTGTTGATGCACGAGGTGCATGAAGGATCCTTTGGTACCCATGCTGGAGGGCATGCTATGGCTAAAAAGTTGTTGAGATCAGGCTATTACTGGATCACAATGGATGCATACTGTTGTGCCTATGCCAGAAAATGCCATAAATGCCAAATCTATGCGGATAAAGTGCATGTGCCTCCAAATCCCCTGAATGTGATGTCTTCACCTTGGCCCTTTGCCATGTGGGGCATTGATATGATTGGCAAGATCGAACCGACCGCTTCGAATGGCCACAGATTCATCCTGGTAGCGATTGACTATTTTACCAAGTGGGTCGAAGCAGCTTCTTACGCAAATGTCACCAGGCAAGTGGTAGCCCGATTCCTGAAGAGAGATATCATTTGTCGATATGGAGTGCCCGAACGAATCATTACTGATAATGGTTCCAACTTGAACAACAAAATGATGGCAGAACTGTGTCGGGACTTCAAGATCCAACACCACAACTCTTCTCCTTACAGGCCAAAGATGAATGGCACTGTAGAGGCAGCTAACAAGAATATCAAGAAGATTGTGCAGAAGATGGTGGTCACCTACAAAGACTGGCATGAAATGCTACCATTTGCCTTGCATGGGTACCGAACGTTAATCAAAACATCCACTAGGGCAACACCGTATCAGCTTGTGTATGGTATGGAGGCAGTCCTACCTATTGAAGTTGAATTACCCTCCTTACGGGTACTGGTGGATGTCAAGTTGAATGAAGCAGAGTGGGTCCGATCCCGGTATGAACAACTGAATCTGATTGAAGAGAAGAGATTAGCTGCAATCTGCCATGGGCAGCTGTATCAGAAAAGAATGAAGAAAGCCTTCGATCAGAAAGTCAGGCTTCGGGAATACCAGGTAGGAGATCTTGTGCGGAAAATACTCCTCCCTCCTCATACAGACCACATGGGCAAGTGGACTCCGAATTATGATGGTCCGTTCATAGTAAAGAAAGTTTTCTCTGGTGGAGCACTGATGCTCAGTACTATGGATGGTAAAGACTTCCTGTCCCCTGTGAATTCAGATGCAGTTAAAATATACTTCACATAAAAATGACCCGCTGGACATAAAAAACAGAATGTAAGTCCAGGAAAAAATAGGGCATCCCGGTGAGTCAAAAACATAATAAAAGACTCGGGCAAAAATAAGGGAAAATAAATAAATAAAAATGTACACCCGCTGAGTTGAAAAGCCACATTGGACAACTCAAGCAAAAATGGGTATCCCGGTGGATTGAAAACCCAAAAGGGCGATCCACGCAAAATAAGGGAATAAGCGAACAACTACATTCTGAATTCGTCTGTATCACTCACAGCGAGGTAAGCTCCGAAAGGTTCAAGCTTCGGTCAGAATCAGCCTTCTTCAAAAGCAGGACGAGAAGAACGTCAATGTCATATGAGTTATAGCAAAAGGAAAGCTCCTTGAAGCATCATCAACATTGCTAGCATCTTTTTGTTTCTCAATTTGTAACAATCTCCTCATTTCAGGGGATCTGTTTCTTTGACTGTATCTTGCCAATTCAGGGCACACAAATTAATAAAATCAGATTTTCAGTCATATTTCGTCTCGTACATTTTATTTTCATTTGCAAAGTGTCTGATGTCCTTAAGATGTTAATTGCATAAGTACAGATGCGTTTTTTCTGAATTACATGCTTACAGGAAATATATTTGCTCCCGGGAGTGTCTAAACGCCTATGACAGAATCCAATAAGGGATACCTCGGGGTACTTGTGCGTTTCTTTGTCATACAGGATTGCAGGTGTTCGAAGCGCGACATGGGGCATGAGAGCTTTTCCCCAGCAAGCTGCCAAATCATTACTTACTCGACGCGTCTTCCAAAATAGCACTAGAGATGCTTTATCCCCCAGCTGAGTTGCCAGTCATCATTCCTCCTCAGCCAAGTGTCAGGCAGGGAACCATCTCCCCGCAGAGCTCCAGCCTCTATCCAGAAGAGAAATGCCTGAAGATCTCACAACAAAGTGACGAAAGCTTCTATGGACCCCAGCTGGGTACCCCATCACCAAGAATAAGTCTATCAGTGACTTATACCCCCAAACAGAGTCATATATATCAGATCTACCAATGATCTCCTCCCCGGCTGAGATATCCACTCCAAGCAAATCAGTCGAGGATCTTCACAGGCAACGGGATCCGAATCCCGGATCGGTACCTTTGCATAATCATAGCATTCGCATCATATTTCCCCCCCAGAGCGTAGTATTCCGTCTAATACGGAGCGTTACGGCAAAAATAAAACATATTGCATAATCATAAGCCGTGTTCTGAATCAAACAGCTGTGTATACCGACACTCCGTTTGCAAATATACAAAATACTTCCCAAACTCCCCGGCAAAAAGCCAAAGCATCCTCCTTTACACTCACAAATACGGATACATGCTCCCTTTTGCACTCGTTTGTGTCATCATTCCCCGGTAAAGTCTCCCGAATGATCTCTCCAGACAGATACATATATATACAATTCCTTGACACCCGTCCGTGTCACCTTCCCCAGCATAGTTGCCTAAACACTTTGTAAACCAAATACTTGTTTATAATACACTTCTTCCGACACCCGACCGTGTCGTGCTTTCCACAGCAAGTTGGGCACTCGTCTATGTCTCACTCATCACTTTTTACTCATACAGATACTCGTCCGCATCTTGTATACACCTTTTAAATCCCCTCAGAGTCGACACTCGTCCGTGTTCTTTGTTAACTAGTTGGTACTCGTCCGTATCATCATCTCGGAACATGCGTCAGCGTTTGTTTCCACCGATACTCGTCTGTATCGTAGTCTTAAGGATGCTCGTCCGCATCTTTAATCTATACACCGTGTCAGACACTTATGCCTTTGCTTTCTTGAAATTAGACACTCGTCTGTGTCTACCATTCTCCAGAAGAATTCCCAGCAAATCTTGATAAATTATTTCCTTTCTATCTGACATTCGTCCTATGTCATGATACCTTTCGGCAGCCGTACCCTGCCAGGTGATCGTCCTTCACCTTTTTGATGATCGTCCTTCATCATCCCCAGCGGAGTCTCTATTCATTAGAACCCCTTTCTATCCGACATTCGTCCTATGTCGTGATACTTTCGGCAGCCGTACCCTGCCAGGTGATCGTCCTTCACCTTTTCTGATGATCGTCCTTCATCAATGCTTATCCGATGGCCGTCCCCATCATAGATCTTGTTATCTGAAATTTGTCCTATGTCATGATAAACCCTGAGAGCAGCCATACCCTGCTAGGTGATCGCCCTTCACCTCTTGATGATCGTCCTTCATCATGCTTATCCGATGGCCGTCCCCATCATCGACCTTTTCTATCCGGCATTCGTCCTATGTCGTGATATTTTCGGCAGCCGTACCCTGCCAGGTGATCGTCCTTCACCTTTGATGACCATTCCTCATCATTTATTTCTTCAACCTGATGGTCATCCCCATCATTTACCTTTAATCCCCAGAGAGTCTTGTTTCTTTGCTTGATGGTTGTCCCCATCATGATCTCTTTATTTCCCCAGCATGTCGGTCGTCCCCGTCATCGCTTTATCCCCAGCAGTCGTCCCCTGCTCGACGGTCGTCCTCCGTCGCCCGCACTTTATAATCATACTTTACTTCCTTTTACAATCTATATCAATTTTCTTCTTCATTCAGTGAGTGCAAATTTTGGACTGTCTTTGGTATTCAACCACAAGTTATCTTGTTTGCCTGTTAAGTCGTTGCTTACATCCTGCACAGCTAACTCATGTTTGAATAGGGGCAGCTGTAAACACCCCAAATTTTCCCTCACTCATTTCACCATGGCTTGTGATCTTTTCATATTGCAAAAGTTCAATCATAGCATCTCATATTGCATTTTTGCTTCACTGCATTGGTTCAAAAGTCATCTGCATCTAGGGTTTGTGATCTGAGCAATCCAAGGGCCATTTGAGCCACTCCAAAGGTCTTCAATCATCTCAAGAGGGTCCATGTATGTTAAAGCATCATATTATATCCTCCCAAGATCAAAGAAATAAGAGAATCACAAGAACTAAGAAAGGCATGGAAGCAGAGCCAAGCTTAACTGCACAGATGACCTAAAATTAGGGTTTTGGTTTCAAAGGCCATAACTCCAAATTTTTTGGTCATTATTGTTTCTATTTGTTTCTATATGTCATAAGGATCATGCATACCAATTTTCATGAAGAAATTCAATGGGGAAGGCATCTGATCAATAGATGACTTCTTAAGCAAGTCAGTGCAAAATCAGGGCATCTGAGGCCCCCAATCATCCAACCAAAGGGTCTTCTCCATCATTTTGAGTGTATATGATCTTTATTTGATCTTAGAAGAAGTTGGAAGTTCACAAAGTTGAATAATTTCAAGCCATTTGCAAAGTTGCCATTTTGGGAAAGTGACTTGTAATGTAAACTTGCCATTTTGGGAAAATTTTTCAATCTCCTCTTTTTGACCCAAAAATACTTCAAATGGAAAATATTTGGTCATGAAAGTTGTAGATTGGATCCTCCCATTTTCAAAAAGTACAAGAACTCATTCTAATTCATTTTAGAACAAAAGTTATGGCTTGTCAAAGTTGGGAAAAATCACATAAATTTCACTTTTACACCAAAAAGGGAAACTTGCAAATTCTCATGCCAAGCATTTCTATGACTTCAAATGGACTTCTACACATCATAACATCATAACACATTGCCTAAAACTCAGAATTGGCCCAAGAACTTCCAAGTTTCATGACTTGTGCATGAAGAAATCAAGAAAGGGCCAAACTTGATGAAAATTGCAAAAACCCCCATAAGCTTCAATCCACTTGCTGATTTGCCTCAATCTCACTTCCATGGTTCTCCTTGATCACAGCTGCACAAGACATGCCTTTTTCCTTGGACTGAACCAGCCCATACCTCAAAGTACAACTTTGTTGAATTTTTTGCAAGAAGGCCATACCAATCAGCATAGCCCACACCAACTCCACAGACCTATCACATCTTGATATGTGGACAAAATGGAACTCAAAACACACAAGAGGAAAGCCAAAAACCACAGCATCACCATAGTTCACAAAAACCTCCCTCTTTTCATTTTCATTCGAAACTGATCACATAAGCCACAAACCTTAAAAACAAACTTCATAGAATAACTCACCATGATCCATTGATCATTTCCCAACCATCACCTTGTCCTGAAACCCTTCATATCAAAAACATGATTTCCCTCCCCCATTGAACTGAACTGTACCAAACTCACAAATCAGCCTCAAAACACTCCAACCAAGCATCAAAGCTTCTTCAGGGAGTTCATTGGAGGCATTTGGAAGCAGGAAAGCAGCCTGAAAGCTCTGGGGTTGAAAGCTTCATCTCAGGTAGCCATGTGAAAACATTTTTCCAGAACCTTTATTTTAAGTTCTTAATTGGTTGTGTTTGATCCCCTAAGTGTAATGAACTTGAAATTATTGAAAATGATGAAGAGATGAGGGTGTATTTCTTGTATGAAAGTTTTGCATATTTTGTTCTTGGCTTCGAATCATGTTTATGGTTGGAAATAAATTCCATTTGAGGATGGATTTAGGTTTAGGGGAGTGAGAGGAACAAATCTGGAGCTTTAGAGCTCTAGAAATGACCCAGGGAGGAAGTTGAGATTTTTCAGGGAGGGATGTCACCGGAGAAGACGACCGGAGTTCTTCTCCAGTGACCTGAGAGTCATTAATGCTAATCAGGGTTTAGTGGTAAGTTTGAACCTGGAGCGTACGATCTGGCTTCCCGCGCGTGAACCAATGGACCAGATTGCTCATTAAGCCCTAATTCTATATTAATCAGGATTAATTAATTATTTAATTGAGATTTGCTCAGTTTGAATTACAGCCCTCAGATCACGCGCCAAGTCAATTCCCGCGCCCTAGGTTCAAATCCCAGCCTTTGGATCAGCTGACTTTCCATTTAATTTGATTTTTATTTCATTTTTATTGCATTTTCTTTCTCATTTATTTTAAAATATCAAAACACATCACAAAAATCCCATTTTTTGCATCATACCTTAAAATATTTTTCCCTTTCTGAAAATAATTTTATTTTTATTTTTTGCATAATTTTCGTATTTTAAAAATATTTAAATGTTTATTTTAATTAGTTAATGAGAATTAATTAATTAAAATAGCATTTAAGTTTCTAAAAATCACAAAAAAATTCACATTGCATTTTAATACATTTAGAAACATTATCAAACTCTTCAAACAAATTTCTTTTTTGTTCTTGACATATTTTGACATTTTTCTTTGGAATTAAAGTTCTTAAAAGGCAATATTTTTGTTCTAACTTAGAAAAATTCATTCTGCCTAACCATGAAGAGTTTGATGTTGGTTCTTCTTGCATTGCATTCTTCATATCATGTAGTTTCTAGGGTAAAATTGGTTTGAATTTATCTTTCATTTTCAATTTGATGTGCATTTTTCCTTTTGAAGTGCCTTGAAACCCTAGCTAACTTGAGAAAATCATAACCCCCATTAGGTTAAGAGTTAGGTCCCCTTCTTTGGGCAGTGAACTTGTGTAGGGTTAGGGTTCCTTTGATCCCATTTTCAATTTTTTATCATGTCATTTGCTTCTGATTTTGAATTTTGCATTGCATATTGTATGTAAACCCTAATTTTTGCCTTCATTTGCATCCATCTCTCACTTGCTTGCATACATGAACTTGCCATGACATTTTGTGCATCCACATAACTTCTAAGACATATTATGACATATTAGAATCATGTTTGATCATTGCATCATTCATTTGCCATGTTATGCATTCATTCCATTTCATAAACTTTCATGGAATTCTATGGTTCCAAGCATGCTTCATTTGCATCTTCATCCTTGTATGATCATCCACAACTCTTGACAGGTGTTCGCATCATCTCTTAGCATCATTAGCATCATGTTCATGCTTCTGGTTTTGGTTTGCATATTTGCATTTCATTCCATTTCCATTTCATTTCATTTCCTTTTGCTAACTTTTCAGGTGGTAAGTCATTGAGAAGTGAATTTGCCTTCACTTCTCATAACCTCTTCTCATCTCTCTTATGCATCCTTGCTGAATTTTGTATTTGTCTTAGAGTGAGCTTGCTCATTCATGCTCCCTCCTCATCTTCTTTCTTCAAGCAACTTATCTTCTTAAGTGAAGTAAGTTGTCTTGCTTCTTTTTGCTTCTCCTTCCTTTCATCTGCTTCTTCCTTGGTGGCTTTCCTCTTGAAGATCTTTTGCAAGCCTCATAAACCCTAGGGATACCCAAGCATGATAACAATTAGGGTTTTATTAGTCCCCCATTAGTTTTACCTTTGAGTCATCTTTTGAGTCTCCTCTTCTCACCTCATAATCAAGGACTAAACCTTAAAGGTTTTAAGACTTGGTGATTAAGGTTATGCATGTATCCTTCTATTAGGATGGAGTGTATAACTTTAATCCTAAGTGTTAAACCCTTAATGTGTTTAAATCCTTTAATCAATTCACCTAATAATCATTAAGACATCAAGCTTGTAACTTGGGCCTTGCATTAGGGTTCTAATTCTTCCTTAATTGGTTAAGAAGGACTAACCCTAGTGTTAATGGACAAGTCCCCCTCAAGTTGTCTTACAAATCATAAAATCCACTTCTTAATCTTACCATCAACTAAAATCCATTTTAATAAAGGCTATGTTTTGTCATGAGGTTAATCCCTAATCATGGATTAAGTTGAGGAGCCTTCCTCAGCTTAAATGTTCTCATCTATCATCCTTCTATTAGGATGGTGTAATGGGTCCATTAAATCCTTGATTATAGCTTAAACTCATTACTTAACACTAAACAAAAACAACAAAAACATCTAAATAATTGCAAGTAGGTTAATGATCTTAATCCTACATCATGGTGATTAAGTGTGAGGTGTTTACTTCCTACTTAAGGTATTCTCATTACCCCTAATCAGAGGGAGGATGTGATGAGTTTACTAACCATTGGTTTAGGCTTAAGCTCATTCTCTTATGACAAACACAAAAATCAATAAAAGACTAAAAACACAAAAACAAACAATAATCGTCTCCTCCGGGATTCTTTTCTCATCATATTCACTCACAAACGAGAACTCGCTTCTTCCGTCTAATGCAAGACAATTAGCACTTGAGCCAGACAAGTCATACACTTGATCATAGACAAGCAAGCAGTTCACAGTCAATTTATCTTTCAGTCTCTTTGGGTCGAACTACGGTGTTCTGACTTCCTCATTGCACGAGAGGATACGTAGGCATAACTTAACAGTTATCGAACAAAAGTCTCTGTATATTCCCCCTCCTCCTAGCATTATTCTTTAAGCCTCATAGTCTTGAGCATTTCACTCTCTTCTTGCAGTGACACCCCATATATTTCACTTCATATTTCTTTTGCACTGACACTTGCATTCTTGTCCAGCATTGATACACAAATAGCACTGACACTACCCCTTTAACACAAATCTTTCAAGCGTGGATCCCGTCGAGTACGGCGTACAATCTGGGTGCTAATACCTTCCCAGGTTGTAACCAACCCCCTTTCTCAGTTTCTCTGGTTCGCAACCGTCTTATCCATCTTTTCTCAGGTTTATGCAGCATTACCTTTCCTTCGGGATAAAAATGCCTAGCTGGCGACTCTTTTCTTTTGAGTTCACCCTGGTGTGTTCTTTCTCCTTTTCGCCGACCGTTTGCGTCTGTACCCCTCTTGACCCGGGTGTCATTTGGTGGGAGCGACAGGCCAGTCTACGGCTGGACTTCAAAATTTTCCACCCAGAGGATGGACTTTGACCAGTCTATGGCTGGACTTTAAGAATATCAAACCTGGATTATGCTGAGCATACATATGTTGAATTGCACGACATGATGCCCCATGACACTGGGGATGTTATGTCTTGAGTATGCAAATAAAATGATGCGAATGCAAAGGGATTCTTGATGAGGAAGCAATATGTCCATGCTGACACTGCTGAGAATGAAATGGTCGTTGATTTGATCTCAAGAATCCCTGTGGGGATACGTCTTTGCTGGAGAGGAGCGTGAATAATCCGTGTGTCTTGAATTACCGCTGTAACACGGTGGGAGAACTGACTTTCTATAAATGTTGCGGATAACAAGATTCGCCACCGACTTTTATTTATCCATATGGAAAGGACATAAAAGAACATGAAAGACCTATTTTTAAAAGACTTGGGTTCGGGGGTAGGTTATATAAACGGAAGGAGTTAGCACCCTTTAGATCCATGGTTATCCATGGGCTCTTAGTTACTTAGCTCGCTTAAATGTTTTTGAAAAGTGTATTGCGTGATTATGAATTTTCTAAGTACTTTGTAATGATCCTCGTATGGATGTATACAAAGCCTTGTTTGAAAATATTTGAAAATATTGTGAGGTGTGAAAAGTATTTTTGAAGAGTGAGCAAGTAACTATGAGGTACCTACCATAGACTAAGTCATTCATATTCTTATATGTCCTTTCAAGGGTAAGACTTTGCCTATTATTAAGGAATAGGTAGTCATTACCTTGGATTTATTAAGGGACAGGCGTAGGGTCATCGTATGGTCAATGAAGACAACTTGTAGGTGTGTCTTTAGCAATTCATAGGGACTATCGTCATTTATTCCGTAGGGTCATCGAGGGACGAGATCATTTATTCCTATGCAACTTCGAAGGGACTTGGTGATTTATTTTGTAGGGACATTTTCTTAAGACACCCCCACATTCGAGGGACTTGACCATATTAAAGGCAACCAAGAGGGGTAACCCTAGGAAGTGCAGATGGTGATCGTAGAATGATCAACTTACGTGTGCGAGTGTTGTTTTCATATATTTATCTTGATTATTAATTTTCTAAGTTCGTGGTTCATTTATTTCTTGGGACTCCCTATGTTACTAACCATGCAGTTAATATGAAAAATAAATGGCAGAAATTAAAAGGCAGAAAATAAAATTCTTAAAAGGCGAAGCAGTTACATAATCAGGCAAACAGTGAATGAATAACATAAAAAGGAGTGAATAAATTAGAAGAAAAAAAGTTTGCAAACTAGGTTAAGAAAACAATTAGGGTTAGGGTTTGAGAAAAGTTTTAAGGTTTAAAAAAATTTAAGGTTTAGGAAAAATTTTAGGGTAAAGATTAGGGCTAAATTTGGGTTTTAAGTTTATGAAAAAATATTAAGACTTAGGTTTAAAATTAAGGTTTAGGGAAAAAATTAAGGTTTATGAAAAAACTTAAGGTTTATGAAAAAAAAATTAAGGTTTATAAAAAAAAATGAAGTTTCAAATTAATTAAAAAATATTAAGGTTTTAATTTAAAAGAAAATATATAATTTGATAATTAAAGAAAAGGGAGAGAAATAACCAATTTGGCAAAAATGTCATAGCCTTTTGCCTTGTCATTGAGTCCTTTGCCACTGGGACAAGTGCACGCTTATGTTTGAATAAGTATAACAAATACCTATTATATAATAAAAATGAGAAGAAAAAAATATGTTAGTAAAAAAAATGTCCCAAGGTTGAGTTTTACAAAAGAAAATATATAATCAGTTTATATTAAAATAACCTAACACTTAAATAAATTAAAAAAAATGTATTATGAAAATGAATTAAATTAAAAAAATTTAAAGATTGATTAAGGTTTTAAAAAAAAATTAGGTTTTAATTATGAAAATAATTAGGGTTTAATTATAAACCTAAATATAAAAGTAATAATACTAATAAAAATATTAACCTAAATTTAATAAAACAAAAGATTTGTTGAAAAAAAAAAGTTAATTAAAAAAATAGGTTAACCATGTTTAAAATATAAATTAAGGTAATTAAGGAAATTTTAAAAAAAGAAAATTATGAAGAACCCATGTTTCTTCCTCAAAATGTTGTGGCTCCAAACCTCATACATATTATATAATAAGAAATTTATATAAAATGTAAATAAATAAATAATAATAAAATAAGAATAATAATAAAAAATGCCATAAGCTAGGTTTGAACCCACGCCCTTGCCTTTCATTGAGTCCTTTGCCACTGGGACAAGCGCGGGCTTGTGATAAAAACTATTTACATAATCAAACAATGAAATAAAATATAAAACAAAATATTTGAAAAAATATTCAGCGCGCCAAATCTATCATCTTCTTCCTCGTGACCTTCTTGAATACGCAATGAAACTTCAAAGTAATTGTCCAGAAATCATCCATACCTCATAACAAACACAAATCAATGGTTAAATGCAATTTATATTGAGTATATATATGAAATCGAAAAGCATGAAAAAAAGAAAAAGAAAAAAATGATTCGGATTGGGCATTATGGCATGAATTTGATGATGAAGATGATTGGGATATGTTCAAGATGCTTCAAGGATTCGTTTGCAACCTTCAAACATGAATATGCTTCAAGGATTATTTTGAAATTTGTGTGAAATTTTGAAATATGAATATGATCTTCTTTTCCTCTGAAAAATCCTTTTTTCCCCTTATGTCTTTGTTGTGTATATATAATAGAGTGAATTTAGGTTAGAAATTGGGCCTTTTGGCAATAGGTTGAGGTTACTTGATTGTGAAGAAAGATATGGTCAAAAATATAAAAAAAATCAAATGATATGTTTCCAAATTGGTTGTGCACGAAATTGGAGAGTATTAAATCAACTTAAATGATGTTTTTGAGCTTCTATAACAAGAATCACATTCAAATATTGAGTTTTTATATTTTATTTTGATTTAAATTTAATTTTAATAAATAAAATCCAAATAAATAATAAATAAATTATAAAATGATGAATCATGATCAACCCTTAATCAAATGATGAATTTTACTTCATAAACTTGATGTTGGAAAACAATCTTGAAGTTTGACTTTAATTTTTGACCATAGTTGACCTAAATTTGACTTTTTAACTACTTTGACTGATTTTTGCATATCTGATCATCTGACTGTTCAAACTTATTAGGAAAGCCCTGAAATTTGACATGGGGATTATTGAATATATGTGGGATGTTATGAAGCTCATTTGAGGCCTTGGAAGTCCATTTAGCTCAGTTAAACTCAAAACCCTAGTTGTGGATCCATTGCTTAGGAGGAGGCATTGTCTGGGGAAACTTCCACACTTCTTGATCAATTGGGAGTCTTGAGGATCTTATGATCATTTAGAATCCTTGAGAGATATTGTATTGATTGTGGGAGGAAAAATTTTAGGGTGCAACAGCTTCCCCTGTTCAATTTTCTGAAATATGAGGAGTTAGATTGACATGTACGCCCTTCGTGACTTGAAGGTTGAAGAGGATTGAACACCAAAGCCCAAACATTTGCACTCGTCGGTGCGTAGAATGATACTTTTGGTTGGTTGTGATGCTTGAATGGGCTTAAAGATGCCATTCGGAGAAAAATTCTTCAGATATATTTCTTCGAGAAGAAAGCAATCCCCAATATGAAGATTTAGCTTTTGGGTGGATAAACAACGACCCAAGGTAATGATATGGCTTTTGAGAAGAATAAACGACGTCTCAAAATAGCCTTTGGGAAGAATAAACGACGTCCCAAAATAATGAGATAACCTTTGGGAAGAATAAACGACGGCCCAAGGTAACAAAATGGCTTTTGAGAAGAATAAACGACGTCTCAAAATAGCCTTTGGGAAGAATAAACGACGTCCCAAAATAATGAGATAACCTTCGGGAAGAATAAACGACGGCCCAAGGTAACAAAATAGCTTTTGAGAAGAATAAACAAACGTCTCAAAATAACCTTTGGGAAGAATAAACGACGTCCCAAAATAATGGGATACCCTTCACGAAGAATAAACGATGGCCTAAAATAATGAGATAACCTTCGGGAAGAATAAACGACGGCCCAAGGTAACAAAAATGGCTTTTGAGATGAATAAACGACGTCTCAAAATAGCCTTTGGGAAGAATAAACGACGTCCCAAAATAATAAGATAACCTTCAGTAAGAATAAACGACGGCCCAAGGTAACAAAATGGCTTTTGAGAAGAATAAACGACGTCTCAAAATAGCCTTTGAGAAGAATAAACGACGTCCTAAAATAATGAGATAACCTTCGGGAAGAATAAACGACGGCCCAAGGTAACAAAATGGCTTTTGAGAAGAATAAACGACGTCTCAAAATAGCCTTTGGGAAGAATAAACGACGTCCCAAAATAATGAGATAACCTTCGGGTGGATAAACGACGGCCTAAGGTAACAATATGGCTTTTGAGAAGAATAAACGACGTCTCAAAATAACCTTTGGGAAGAATAAACGACGTCCCAAGATAATGAGATAACCTTCGAGAAGAATAAACGACGGCCCAAGGTAACAAAATGGATTTTGAGAAGAATAAACGACGTCTCAAAATAACCTTTGGGAAGAATAAACGACGTCCCAAAATAATGAGATAACCTTCGGGAAGAATAAACGACGGCCCAAGGTAACAAAATGGCTTTTGAGAAGAATAAACGACGTCTCAAAATAGCCTTTGGGAAGAATAAACGACGTCCCAAAATAATGAGATAACCTTCAGGAAGAATAAACGACGGCCCAAGGTAACAAAATGGCTTTTGAGAAGAATAAACGACGTCTCAAAATAGCCTTTGGGAAGAATAAACGACGTCTTAAAATAATGAGATAACCTTCAGGGAAGAATAAACGACGGCCCAAGGTAACAAAATGGCTTTTGAGAATAATAAACGACATCTCAAAATAGCCTTTGGGAAGAATAAATGACGTCCCAAGATAATGAGATAACCTTCGGGAAGAATAAACAACGGCCCAAGGTAACAAAATGGCTTTTGAGAAGAATAAACGACGTCTCAAAATAGCCTTTGGGAAGAATAAGCGACGTCCCAAGATAATGAGATAACCTTTGGGTGGATAAACGACAGCCCAAGGTAACAATATGGCTTTTGAGAAGAATAAACGACATCTCAAAATAGCCTTTGGGAAGAATAAACGACGTCCCAAAATAAGTTGCTGATGAAGCTTGTCTGTTGGAGAATTAAACTGAAAAACAAGGTTAGTTCGGTGCAAATATCATGATGTATATAACATTCTGCAAGATAATATTTTATGAGAATGCGTATGATATGATATGATATGATATGATATGATATGATATGATATGATATGATATGATATGATATGATATGATATGATATGATATGATATGATATGATATGATATGATATGATATGATATGATATGATATGATATGATATGATATGATATGATATGATATGCTATACTATGATATGATATGATATGATATGATATGATATGATATGATATGATATGATATGATATGATATGATATGATATATGAATTATGTAGTTGAAGCGTATAAGTAGCTTCATATTACAACTGCTGGCTGGGGAAATAAATCCTGATTCGTTGTTGAGGAGTATGAAGACTTCGTTCCCGTCTTGTTTAAGAACATCGTATTTAGAACTTCCGTTTTTCATTCTTCGTACTTTATTGAAGGATTAAGTTCATGAATGTACTGACTGAGGATAAAAGAGATGGACATAGATATGGGAGACTTAGCTGGTCAAATATCAATTCTTCGGAGGATATGAAACTGTTTGGAGACTTCGAAGAGTTGGAAGTATAAGATATTACTTGAAGTATTCCGTAAAAATATCCGTAAAGATTAATCTATGGGGATGAACAGGCGAAGATTCGTTGAATTCCTACCTCCGTTTGTTCTTAGTAAATGTTATTATTGTATTTTATGCATTTCTGGTAAACATCAATCATATTCAAAAGCATATATACATCATAACCAACAGACATTTCTCGCTTTAGTAAAAGGGGAAAAGTAAACCTGAATTCGGAAAACATTTCTTCCTTGAATAAAGAGGGAAAAGTAAACCTGAACTCGAAAACAGAATCGTTTCTACTTTGAGGATGTATAACCAATTGGATTTAGAGCTTCTAAGGTTCTTAACTTTCCTGAATAATTTCCCATAAATTCTCATGGCTAGATCCGAAGACATGATACTGACACCATCTGATACTACTGGCATAGACAGTTAATTTCCACAATGGCTTCTGCTGAGAATCCAATATCAAGGTAATTCAATTGTGGTGGACCATATACACTCCGGGTATTAGATTTGGAAAAAGAGCGTTGCCCTTTGGTTGAGGGTGAATTGTCCCATAATGGGAGTATCTGAAAGGAGTTACCTCAAGAAAAATAAGCAGAATGCCCCATAATAATATGCCCCTGGCATCGTGAACTCTGTAATGTTACCCTTGGTAATTTAGATAGATGAGGAGACCTGCCCCCGACTACTTAAGCATAGTTGAATCTTAACCTGATTGCCCCAAATGAATTAGGCAGTATCTTGGTATGCCCCCTTGATTGGGAAACAATGACTATGCCCCTTGTATACATTGGCTTTGATCCAGGAAGCAACTTTGTCTATCGAAAGCATTTTGGTTTATTGAACATTCATCCTGTAAGCTCCTCTATGTGTCAAACACTTAGTTATATGTAAACAATGATATTCAAAATTCAATTCTTATGTCTTTCTTGAAGTTTTGAAAAAGAGTTATTTTAGTAAAACAATGTTTGTAAAAACTGTGAAATTAACTCAAAATTTATAATAAGCCCTAAAGGAGTCAGGATACCTTTTTGTGGCAATATGCTTTCAAAATAACCATGCTTCAGTTAGGACTTTTAAAGGGTTATAACGTGGCCTGGTTCACGGATTAAGAAACGAAGAATAAAGGCTCAAATTTTATTTGTACCCAACCCAATATCCATGATGTTCTTCAGTCATATGTTCGGTTAACTTATGCATTGAGGCTCCAAAGGTGTTTGGAATCGTAACACTTATATTTGTGATGGTTCAGAAACTAAAAATTCATTTGAACATTCAGTCATTTTTCTTTGTTGAGGATTTATAATGACCTCTTTTTTTTTCTCTTTTGACTTTATTATCCCTTCTTTTTGCCTGAACTATTTATTTCAAGGTTACAGTCAGCGAGATGTCTTAATTTTTATTAAGTCTCCTTCATAGGTTTTGACTTAGTGAGCTTTTCTTTTGCTAGATATTGACTTGCAGACTTAATGATTACAGAGAACATCATTAGTTGTGTACAAAAGGGCAACTGGCATAATTGAGTTAACCGGGGAACTACCCTGCCCCAGGTTATGATTAAGGGTTTTAACTTGAGTGAGAAGGAAAACTCCTACTTCATAGGCTCAAAATGGTTGACTAGGGATTAACTTCCTTATATCTCCACTGTTTAGGAATTGAAATAATGCCTGTACATTGTTAGCATATTCTGTTCAAAAGCATATTGCGTAAGATTATGGTATTGTTTTCGTCATCCTCCCTTTACAGGCTTATAGCTTTATCAGGAGTTAAATATCACATAATAGAAATATGAAGCATAGTTCAAAATATAGTGTAACGAATGGATTAATTCAAGACAAACATATGCAATGCATTAATGAAAACAAAAGTTTGACATAATAGTAAGTGTTTAAACACATAAAATAAATTACAAATGAAAATTTAAATGTTCTTAAAGCCTCTTCCTCTAAACTGGTTACTCCGGATGTCTGGGCGCTTTGATGTTTGATGGGCGATAGAAGAACTCAATCTGGCCTTCTGACGTAACCTCGAGGATTCCTTCGTCAATCAGGTCTTGAATCCTTTTCTTCAATGCCCAAAAATTATTAGTATCGTGTCCAGGACAGTTGGAGTGATACATACACCTTTCCTTGGGATGATAGCGAGAAAAGGAAGTATTAGGAGTTTGAGGAGGATTTTCCAAGGAAATTAGCTTCATCTCTAACAAGCATTGTAACACTTGCGACATTGGAGTGCTGAATTTGATAAACTGTCTTCTACAATCCTTGTGTTGAGGTGGATTAACCTTACAAGGTCTTTTCTTCAACTGAAGAACAATCAGTAGTAGCCTGTCTCTTTCCTTCTCTTATCCTTATCTTCTTTTCGACCAAGTCAGCTTGTTTTATCGGAGGTTGACTGACGATTAGATTTCCGACTCCATTACTTTGAAGTTTGTGGACAAAGGTTCTCAGCTCTTCTTGCCCCTGAGCTAAACTTTGGATAAGAGCCACCTGGAAATTCATCTGGATCCTCATTTTTGCCATCTCAGCTTGCAGTTATTCCAACTGATCATCCTTGGTATCTTCAGGATTTTCATAGAGGAGTGTTTTCAACTCTTCTTGCCCTTTGGACAAATTCAGGATCACTTCTTGGAACTGAGCATTCTGAGCCTGGAGATCCTTGACAGTTTGTTCAAGAGCCATTTCTGCTGAAATAAACAGCGAGAAGATTGAGAAACCTGCTATAGAAACCTGTCATGCAATGATATGGTATGTAGATGCATATGTAATGTTTTCAAGGACCGCATGATTTAAATTTGTTTAAAGAAAACAAAAACAAAAACAAAATTTTATTAGTAAGTGTTTAATATAAATTTTCCCCTTGGGCTTGCAATGAAAAGAAATAACAATAAAGTACAAAAATAAATATATAGGGTCTTAAGTCTCCCATGGATGCTTCCTCTTGATGTGGAGGTATTTGTTGAGGTTCCGCTCTTCGTGAAGTTGCCTTGTTAGCTCCAGAATTCTTTCTTGACCAACTCTGAAATGAGTCTCAAAAGTATCCCTTTGCTCCTTCAACTGAATCCATGACTTTTGCAACTCTTCCAAATAAGTGGGCATGTCTGAATGAAGGATGGTATAAGGAACATCTCCTTCGGAAACAGGCTCCATAGTAACTGGTAGAACATTAGGGTATGGCATCATAAGAGTCTGAGCACGAGATCGCACCCATCTGAGATAAGGCTCCATAGGAATAGAATACTTTGGCTCCAAGGTCTTGCTATCAATCCTATTCACCGTTTTCCAAGCTCGTATAAACCTTTG
The DNA here is from genome assembly GCA_963966055.1 of Lathyrus aphaca. Lineage (NCBI taxonomy): Eukaryota > Viridiplantae > Streptophyta > Magnoliopsida > Fabales > Fabaceae > Lathyrus > Lathyrus aphaca. Next base: position 224,938,811 of record OZ014523.1, on the reverse strand, counting down.
ACGGTAACCCTGAAGATCGTTGTCGTAATCGAACACCATACCCTGAATAAGCATGTCATGAGGACCATTACTCCGAGCATAACCAAACTGATGTAGAGATAAAGAAGGGTTGTAGGTAATGCCCCCTCTTATGCCAAGGAATTGCACATTAGGGAACTCCCCACAATGGTCAATGATAGTAACATTCTCCATAGATCGGGAGCACCAATGAATTTCTAAATGAGAAAGTGACATAATCCTCTTAGACCACCTTAACCCTTGTTCATTATTCATCACTGTGTAAACACCCCAAATTTTCCCTCACTTTTTCTCACACCATGTCTTGTGATCTTTCATTTTTGTTTTAACATAAGCATTACATCTCATATTGCATGTCTGCTTCACTGCATAGTTCAATTTCATCTGCATCTAGGGTTTGTGATCTGAGCAATCCAAGACTCAATCTGAGCCATCCCAAAGGTCTTAAAGCTTTCCAAGAGGGTCCATATGTGTTCTATGGTCATATTATGCTCCCCAAAGTTCATGAAAGTCAATGGATCACAAGAATTGGCAAAGGCATGGAAGCAGAGCTAGGGTTTTCCTACACATATGACCAAAATTAGGGTTTTGGTTTCAGAGGCCTTATATCCAAAAAAAATTGTTCATTCTTGTTTCTAATGTTCTTAATATGTTATAAGTTTGATGAAGAAATTCATTGTGGAAGTCATCTGATCATTGGGTAACTTCTTGAGCAAGTTAAGTCAAAATCAGGGCATCTGAGGCCCCCAACAATGGAACCAAAGGGTCATTTTCATCAAATTGAAGTTCAATGATCTTTATTTGATCTTATAAGTGTTTGGAAGTTCTCAATATTGAAGAATTTTGAGCCAATTGCAAACTTGCCATTTTTGGAAATGACTTGAAATGCAAACTTTCCATTTTGGGAAAAATTTTCAACCCCTCTTTCATGACCAAAAATGCTTCAAATGAAAAATTCTTGGTCATGAAAGTTGTAGATTAGGTATTTCCCTTTTCAAAAAGTACAAGAACATGTCTTGATTCATCCTAGAACTCAATATATGGCCTTTCAAAGTTGGCAAAAATCACATAATTTCAAGTTTCATGCCAAAGAGGGAATTTTGCAATTTCACTTGCCAAGCCTTTCTATGATCTCTAATCAAATTCTATGCATCATAACATGTCAAAACAACTTCTAAACATCAGAATTGGCCCAAGTTTGCATTGTTTTCATGACTTGATCTTCAAGAAATCTCAAAAGGGCCAAAACTCACAAAATTTGCAAATTGCCTTGGATCCTTCCATCCACTTGTGCCAGCTGCATCAAACTCATTCTATGGATCTCCATGAATCTTACTAAGGCCAGACACCCCAAAAAGCCAGCTCTTCCATGGCCCATACCTCAAGTACACATAAGTTGACATTTTTGCATTTCCTCCCATACCAATCAAACTGAGCCACCACCCACTCTCTGACCAATCACAACCTCTTATGAAAACCCTAAGGACTCCATTCCATAACACATTCAAGCCTGAATCATCCCACAAGTCAGATTGCACAAAATCACCATAGAACTTCACCTCTTTGAATCTCCCTGCACAAGCCTCAAACTTCAAATATTTTTCCACCAATCAACTCAAAATCATCCATAGATCACAAAACACCTTTCACCATGGCCTACCCCCCCCCCCCCAAAAATCAGAAATACGATTTCTGAGTTATCAGAACCAAACACTTCAAAACAGCCATCACAAACTTGTTCTAAGTTTCACATCATCCTCAGGGGGTCCATTGAAGTTGATTTGCACAAGGGAGGAGGCCAGAAAGCTCAAAACTGCAAAGCTTCATCTCAGGTATACCTCAAGAACAAATTTTCCAAAAACCTTCTTTTAAGTTTTAGAATGATTCTATATGTTCTCTAGATCACTCTGATATGTTTAGTTTTGAAAATGATTGAGAAATGAGCATGTATGGTTGTTCTGAAAGTTTGCCTGAAAATTTTGTTTGATTCGATTCTTACTTTTGATGAAATATAAATGTTATATGATGATGTATTCTTGTTTGGGGAGGGTAGTAGATCATTTTTGGAGCTTTAGAGGATATAATTTGACCTAGGGAAGAAGTTGGGATTTTGGGGTGACCGGAGAAGATGACCGGAGCTTGCTCCGGTCACCTAAATGTCATTAGGGTTTGATTAAGGCTTAATCTTGCCAGTTTAAATGTGGGCCGTAGGATTAGGTTTAGCGCGTGAATGAATGGCCATGATCAGTTCACTTAAAACCCTAATTTTTAATTAGTTTTAAGTAATTCAGATTAATTTTAAAATGCCAGATTCAATCCCATCCACCCATTAGCGCGCAGTCTTCCCTCCTTTGAATCTCACCCCTCAGATCAGTTGACTTCCATTTTTATTCATTTTATTTTATTTTCTTTTCATTTCTTTTGCATATTTATTTTAAAATACCAAAACTCATCACAAAAATATTTCCTTTTGCATTTCTGATCCAAATTTTTTTCTCAACCCAAAAATGATTTTTATTTTATTTTTTGCATTTAAAAAGTATTTTTAAAATATTTAAATGTTATTTTTAATTAATTAATGGATTTTAATTAATTAAAAATACATTTAGGTTTCTAAAAAATCACCAAAAAAATCATGAACCATTCCAATACATTTAGAAACATTTTCAAACTCTTCATACAAATTTCTTTTTAGGTTTGATCATAATTTCACAATTTTCTTTGAATTAGGGTTCTTTAAAATCACAATTTTTAACCCTAACTTTGAAAAATCATTTTTGCCTAACCAAGAAGTGTTTGAACTTGATTCTTTTTGCATTGTTTCATATATTGCATGTAGTTTCTAAGTTATTTGCCTCATGAATTTAACTTGCATTTTCAAATTGATTTGCATTTTTCCTTTTGAATCACCCAAAAACCCTAGCAAACTTAGAAAAATCATAACTTTCAATAGGATACGTTTTTGACTTTCTTCTTTGGGGTGTGACTTTGTATAGGTTTAAGGTTTGATTGCGTCTGGTTTCAAAGTTTTATCATGTTGCATGCTTCTGTTTTGTTCATTTTCATCTCACATGTCCATAAAACCCTAATTTCTCATGTTCATTTGCATTCACCTTGCATATTCATCATCACATGAACTTTCCATGACATCTCAAGCATTCACATGTCATCTTAGACATCTTAGGATATGTTAAAACATTTCTTGATCATTTCTTCATTCATTTGCCATGTCTTGCATTCATTTCATTTCATAAACATCCATGTGTTTTCAAGCTTCTAAGCATGCTTTCATGACATCTCATCTTTGTATGATCATTCATATGCACATTGTATGACTTTGCATCATCTCATATGTCATTTGCATTGCATAATCACTTATAAATTTGGTCTTTACATCTCATTTCAATTCATTTCTTCATGCTTTATGTTTTATGCATCCATACTAACTTTTCAGGAACCTTTTGGTAAGTTGTTTTTGGGAGGTGGATTTGCCTTCACCTCTCACCTCTTCTTATTTCATACATATGCATTTTAACTTGTCTTTGAAGTGAATTTGATTCACTTATGTTCCATCTTTCTCACTTTCTTCCTTTAGGTTACTTATCTTCTTAGGAAGTAAGTAACTTATTCTTCTACTTCCTCCTCCTTTCATCTGCTTCTTCCATTGGTGGCCTTGAAGATCTTTTCTCCTAAGCCTAACAAACCATAGGATACCCAAGCATGATAACTTTTAGGGTTGTATATAGTCCCCCTTAGTCTTTTACCTTTGCGTCTCCTTGAGTCTCTCTTTTCATCTCAATAATCAGAGACTAAACTCTTAAAGCTTTATGACTTTGGAATTAGGGTTATGCCTGCATCCTTCTCTTAGGATGAAGTATATAACTTTAATCCTAAGTGTTAAACCTTTAATTTGTTTAAACCTCTTAATCAAATCACCTTAATAATCACTAAGACTTTATCTTGTAACTTGGGCCTTACATTAGGGTTCTAACTCTTCCTTATGGTTAAGAGGGACTAACCCTAGTGTTTAATGGACAAGTCCTCCTCAAGTTGTCTTACAAACCATAAAATCTACTTCTTAATCTCATCCTTTAATTAAAATCCATTTAATAAAAGCTTGTTATATAATGAATTTAATCCCTAACCATGGATTAAGTTGAGGTATCTTCCTCAGCTTAAGTGTTCTCATCTATTATCCTTCTATTAGGATGGTGTAATGAGCCCACTAATCTGTGATTAAAGATTAAAATCATTACTTAACACTAAACAAAACCCAAAAACATCTAAATAATCACAAGTAGGTTAATGATCTTAATCCTACATCATCATGGTAATTAAGTTGAGATGATTATCTCATACTTAAGTAGGCTCATTATCCCTAATCAGGGAGGATATAATGAGTTTACAAGCCCTTGATTTAGGCTTAAACTCATTAACTTATGAAAAACACCAAAAACAATAACAAAACTGAAAACACAAAAAAAAACAATAATCGTCTCCTTCAGGATTCTTTTCTCATCACCCTCATTCACAAACGAGAACTTGTTTCTTCTGTCTAATGCAAGACAGTTAGCACTCGAGCCAGATGAGTCATACACTTGAGCATAGGCAAGCAAGCAGTTCACAGTCAATTCATTTTCAGTCTCTTTGAGTCAAACTACGGTGTTCTGACTTCCTCATTGCACGAGAGGATACATAGGCATAACTTAACAGTTATCGAACAAAAGTCTCTTTGTCTTCCCCCTCTTTCAGCATTCTTTAAACGCCTCAGTTCCTGAGCATTCACCCTTTTGCACTGACACATGTACATTAATTCCTAGCTCTTGCACATAGATAACACATACACCTACCCCTTTTAAACACAATCTTGTAAGCGTGGATCCCGTCGAGTACGACCAAAATTCTGGGTGCCAATACCTTCCCAGGTTGTAACTAACCCCTTTTCTCAGTTTCTCTGGTTCACAACCGACTTATCCATCTCTTTCCAGGTTTATGCAGCATTACCTTTCCTTCGGGATAAAAATGCCTAGCTGGCGACTCTATTCAATTCACCTTCATTTTCTCTTTTCGTCGACCGTTCGCGTCTGCACCGGGATGCAAATCTTTGGGAGCAACAGCTTGACGACTCTGCTGGGGAACCTTATCTTGCAACCAGGGCTTCTGGTTCTTTTTGTGGGTTTCTCCTAGCGCTTGTTTGATTTGTGTTTTTGGGGGTGTTATGTGCTACTTGTGCTTTTTGTTTATTGCTTTATTTATTGCTTTCTGTACAACTTTATTTATTGCTTTCCTTTACTGTTTTTATGCATTTCATACTATTATCATCATATCATGTGCTGGATCTCTTTGCCTTGATTGGGAGGGATACTAAGTGAGTAAGGTTCCATACCGAGAGCCTTAGTGTCACATAGGATATAGTGGATTCATATTCTTTTCCATTCCATTTTGGTCTGGTGCGGGAATATGAAACACGATTCAGACATGGGTTTCTTCTTGAGAACTTTGTGCTACGGATTTCTTGTAGTACTATGGCTACCTGGGAAGCCTGCTAAGTCTCGATGACCTTTTTATGACCTTCAACATCTGAGGTGAATTAGTGGAGGATCCTTTATGATTATTGTAAACACTGTACCTCCGGGTTAGAAGTGTTTACACTTCTCATAACTGATCTAAGTCTAATGATCTTTGTTCTAGAACAATACATGTGAAGGGGTGGGATGTTTACAGGTTTGCATGAACCCTTGGCCTCATCATACCCTGCTACTGATATTGTTAAGGTCACATCATTTTGGACTATTTTGTGAAACCCTGGATTTGTGTCTCTTTATTTGAGTCCCCCACCTGGTTACTGGTTCTCTAAGCCTTCATCTGGACTTATGAACACACATGGACCTTATCAAGGCAGATAACAGATCCAACACTTGATCACAAACCCTTGCATGTCATTCTGCATACATCATCTTTCATCATTTTAACATTTGTCTATTTGTTTTACAGGGTATCCACATCTTATCTTTGGTTTTGGTTTTGACTATTCATCTGCATCAGACATCTTCATCAGATATATTCATCAGCCATCTTCATCAGAGATTCTCTCCAACATCTTCATCAGTTGTTTCTCCTCAGTTGTTTCCTTCAGCATCCATTATCAGTATGGATTTATCCAGGAAGAGAAACATTACCTACCATTTCTTTGAGCCCTCTCTAGTAGGCATCAGGCATATTCAGACACTCATCACTCCTGATCATGTCCCTTTATTCAGGGAACATTATAGTGGTATCATGGACATGATCATGGACTTGTATGCATCACAGAGGAGTATGATCCACACTTGCCTTCAGTTCTATGACCCTCCTCTCAGATGTTTTACCTTTCCAAATTTCCATTTGGGCCCTTTGTTAGAGGAGTTTTCCATGTTGTTGGGTGTCCCCATCAGGAGAAGGATTCCTTTCAACCCTGAGATGACTGCTCCCAGGAATGAAGACATAGCTAAGGCTCTATACTTGGAAACCACCACCATTAATCAGAATATGACCACTAAGGCTGGAATCCAAGGCCTCCATTTGGACTTCTTGATTACTCAGGCCACTAGTCATGCTGCAGCAGGGAGGTGGGACATTGTTTGTGCCCTCTTGGCCCTTAGCATATATGGTATCATCTTGTTTGTAGACGAGCCTAATTTTGTAAGCAAGAATTCTATCTATCTTTTCTTGTTGAAGAATCCAGTTCCCACCTTGCTAGGGGATTTCTATTACTCAGTGCATCAGAGAAATGAGAAGCAGAGGGGAAGATTAGTCAGATGTTGTGCACCTCTCTTCTACTGCTGGTTATTGAGACACTTGCCAAAGTCATAATGTAAACACCCCAAATTTTCCCTCACCCATTCACACCATGGCTTGTGATCATTTCATATGCATAAACTCAATCATATCATCTCATATCACATTTTTGCTTCACTGCATTGGTTCAAAGTCATCTGCATCTAGGGTTTGTGATCTGGGCAATCCAAGAGCTTCCTGAGCCACTCCAAAGGTCATAAATCACTTCAAAGGGGTCCATGTATGTTCAAACATCATATTATATCCTCTCAAAGTCAAGAATGTCAAAGAATCACAAGAACTGAAAATGGCATGGAAGCAGAGCTAGGTTTGACTACACAGATGACCTAGAATTAGGGTTTTGGTTTCAAAGGCCATAAATCCAAATTTTTTGGTCATTCTTGTTTCTATTGGTCTCTATATGGTATAGGGAGCATGCATATCAATATCCATGAAGAAATTCAATGGGGAAGTCATCTGATCAAGGGTTGACTTTCTAAGCAAGACAGTGTAAAATCAGGGCATCTGAGGCCCCCAATGACCCAACCAAAGGGTGTTCTTCATCATTTTGATTGTGTATGATCTTTATTTGATCATAGAAGATGTTAGAAGTTCACAAAATTGGAGAATTTCAAGTCATTTGCAAAGTTGACTTTTTGGGAAAGTTGACTTTTAATGAAATTGCCATTTTGGGAAACTTTTTCAACCTTTACTTTTTGATTCAAAAACGCTTCAAATGGAAAAACTTTGGTCATGAAAGTTGTAGAATGGATCATTCCCTTTTCAAAAAGTACAAGAACATGACCTAATTCATTTTGGATCAAAAGTTATGGCTTGTCAAAGTTGGCTAAAATCATAAAATTTGAAGTTTTCCACCAAAGAGACATTTTGCAAAAAGGTTTGATCAAGTGTTCTAAAGGCTTCAAATGTGTATCATTTCTTCACAACATGATCATGTGACATCTAAAATTCAGAATGGGCCAAGGGATCACTCATCTTCATGACTTATGGAGCAAGAATTCTCAAAGGAAACAAAAGTGAAGCAAGTTGCAAAAACTCACTCAAGTGTGAATCCACTTGCTTGCTGACTTCACAATCAATCCTATGGCTCTCCACACATCTTGCTGCGCAGGACACCCCATTTGTCCTTGGCTAGCTAGTATCCCATGCCTCTCTTACACAAATTTGACAATTTGGCAACTTGAGCCATACCAATCACAAAAGCACACATCAACTCATCTGACCAATCCCATTTGTTTATACAAACCAAAAGCAAGCCAAAGCACATAACACACAAGCCTGAAAGCACCAAGAACACAGCTCTCTCATTTTCACCCCATTTTGCAAAAGCTTTCGAAACACTCTCCACAAGCTGCAAACATACAAACCAACTTCACAAATCAACTCAGCATACTTCACTGGTCACAAACCACCCATCACCATAGCCTGAAAGTCCCTAAAACAAAAACACGATCACCACCCTCCCTTGAACAGAACTTCTGCCATCTCACAAACCAGCCATCCTCAAAGCTTTCTAAGCCTCATTTCATCATCAGAGGGTTCAAAGGAGTGGACTTGCAGCAAAGGAAAGGCCAGAAAGCTCAGGACCAGGAGTTTCCATCTCAGGTAGCCATCTCAAACTTTTTTCCAGAAACTCCATTTTAAGTTCTTAAATACTTCTATGTACTCCCCTGATCATGGGGATATGATTATTTTTGAAAATGGTTGAGAAACCAGGATGTATGAATGCTCTGAAACTTTTTTGCCCTAGAAATGTTTTGCTTCGATTTGTCTGATTAATGCATGAAAAATGGTTTTTGTTTGGGGGTTTTGATTTAGTTTGGAATGGGGTTTGATTCTGGGCAATTAGATTTCATTTTCATGAAGTTTTGAGGGATTTAGCAACTTTCAGGTGAGGGTCTTGCCGGAGAAGACGACCGGAAGTCTTCTCCGGGCACCTGAAAGTGATTAGGGTTTAATCTGTGTAATTAATGAAGTTTGAATGTGGAGCGTAGATGTTGCTGACTTAGTCAATTCCCGCGCGTGTTCAATGGTCCATATCTTCCACTTAGCCCTAATCTCACTTAATTAAATTAATTAATCCATTTTAGTCAGTTTGAATCTCAGCCCTAGGATCACGCGCGCAGTCTTTCCCTCCATTCCAAGTTTAAATGATGACCATTGGATGCGCTGACTTTCATTTAAATTCAGTTTTATTTTCTTTTTATTTCATTTGTTTTGTTCAATTTATTTAAAATAGTAAAACATTTTGAAAAATTCTGAAAATTTTTATACAACCTTTTATTAATTTTCAGAAACCAAAAACATTTTTATTTTTATTTTTTGCATTAAAAAATATTTTTAAATCATTTAAATGTTTATTTTTAATTAATTAATGAGAATTAATTAATTAAAAATACTTTTAGGTATTTAAAAATCACCAAAAAATTCATGGAACATTTAAAATCATTTAGAAACATTGTCCAACCCTCAAACCAAATTTCGTTTTTGATCTTGATGTCTTTTGACAATTTTCCATGAAATTAATCTTATTTCAAAGTATTATTTTGATCCAATGTTCAAAAATTCATTTCTGCCTAGTCTTTAGGAGTTGGACTTTGATTCTTTTTGCATTGCCTCTTACATAGCATGTAGTTTATAGGATTAATTTGGCATGATTTGATCTTACATTTTCAATTTGTTTGACATTTTTCTTGACAAGGTACCTTAAAACCCTAGAAATCTTAAGAAATTCATAACCCTCATTAGGTTAAGAGTTAGAACCCCTCCTTTGGGCAGTGAGTTTGTATAGGTTTAGGGTTCCTTTGAATGCACTTTCAATTTTTTTATCATGATGTTTGCTTCTGGTTTTGATTTTTGTTTTGTGCATTGATCATAAACCCTAATTTGGGCTTCCTTTTGCATTCATCTTGCATTTGCTTACATACCATGACTTGCCATGACATTCTATGCTTCCATTTGATTCATAACACATATTAAGACATATTAGAAGCATGTTTGATCATTGCATCTTTCATTTTCCATGTTGTATGTCATTTGCATTCCATAACTTTTCATGTATGTTCATGGTTCTAAGCATGCTTCATTTGCATCCATATGTTTGTATGATCATCCCCATGCCTTGTTTCATGTTTGCATCACCTCATAGCATCATTATCATCACACACATGCTTCTGGTTTTGGTTTGCATCATGCCATTTCATCTCATTTTGCATTGCATTGCATTCCCTTCACTAACTTTTCAGGTGGTAAGTTACTTTGAGAAGTGAATTTGCCTTCACTTCTCACAATCTCTTTTCATCTTTCTTATGCACCATTGCTGCATTTTTGTATGTGTTTGGATTGAGCTTGCTCATTCTTGTTCATCTCACTTTCTTTCTTCAAGCAACTTGACTTCTTAAGTGAAGCAAGTTGTTTTACTTCTCTTTGTTCCTTTCATCTGTTTCTGCTTCCTGGTGGTTTCTCTGAAGATCTTTCTTGTAAACCTCACAAATCTTAGGAACAACCAAGCATGACAATAATTAGGGTTTTGATTAGTCCCCCACTTAGTTTTACCTTTGTGTCTCATTGAGTCTTCTCTTCTCATCTCTTAATCAGGGACTAAACCCTAAAGGCTTTAAGGCTTTGTGATTAAGCTTATGCCTGCATCCTTCTATTAGGATGGAGTGTATAACTTTAATACTAAGTGTTAAACCCTTAATGTGTTTAACTCCTTTAATCAATCCATCTAATAATCACTAAGACATCAAGCTTGTAACTTGGGCCTTGCATTAGGGTTCTAATTCTTCCTTAATTGGTTAAGAAGGACTAACCCTAGTGTTAATGGACAAGTCCCCCTCAAGTTGTCTTACAAATCATAAAATTCACTTCATTATCTTATCATTAACTAAAATCCATCTTAATAAAGGTTTTGTTTTGTCATAAGGTTAATCCCTAATCATGGATTAAGTTGAGGAGCTTTCCTCAGCTTAAACATTCTCATCTATTATCCTTCTATTAGGATGGTGTAATGAGTCTGTTTAATCCCTGATTATGGCTTAATCTCATTACTTAACACTAAACAAAAACACCAAAAAACATCTAATTAATCACAAGTAGGTTAATGATCTTAATCCTGCATCAAAGGTGATTAAGTGTGAGAAGCTGACTTCACACTTAAGGTATTCTCATTACCCCTAATCAGAGGGAAGATGTGATGAGTTTACTAAATCCATTGGTTTAGGCTTAAGCTCATTAACTTATGACAAACTTTCAAAAGCAATAAAAGACTGAAAACTCAAAAAAACAAACAATAATCGTCTCCTTCGGGATTCTTTTCTCATCTCATTCACTCATAAACGAGAACTTGCTTCTTCCGTCAAATGCAAGACAGTTCACATCTGAGCCAGACAGGTCATACACTTGAGCATAGACAAGTAAGCAGTTCACAAGTCAATTCATCTTTCAGTCTCTTTGAGTCGAACTACGGTGTTCTGACTTCCTCATTGCACGAGAGGATACGTAGGCATAACTTAACAGTTATCGAACAAAAGTCTCTGTATATTCCCCCTCCTTCCAGCATCATTCTTTTAGCCTCATTATCATGAGCATTTCACTCCGTTCTTACACTGACACTTCATTTATACACTCCACTTCTTTCACACTGACACTTGTACATCCTTTTCCAGCTCTTTTGTACACAAATTGCACTGACATTATCCCTTTGAAACACAAATCTTTTAAGCGTGGATCCCGTCGAGTACGACAGACAATCCGGGTGCTAATACCTTCCTAGGTTGTAACCAACCCCCTTTCTCAGTCTCTCTGGTTTGCAACCGTCTTATCCATATCTTTCTAGGTTTATGCAGCATTACCTTTCCTTCGGGATAAAAATGCCTGGCTGGCGACTCTTTTCTTTTCCTGTGAGTTCACTCCTCTGTGTTCTCACATCCCCTTTTCGCCGACCGTTTGCGTATGTACCTCATTTGAGCCCAGTCTCATCTTTTGGGAGCGACAGCTTGGCGACTCTGCTGGGGACCCTTATACTGTAACCAGGGCTTCTGGTTCTTTTTGTGGGTTCCTCCTAGCACTTGTTTGATTTGTGTTTACTGGGGTGTTATGTGCTATTTGTGCTTGTATACTTATTTTGTTTTTTTGCTTTATGTACAGTTGTTTTACTGCTTTCTTTACAGCTTTACATATATCATACTGTCATACTGTTTTGGCTGGATCTGGTTTTGTTGCTTTTGTGGGTGGGGTTCTATTGAGAGTTGAGGTCCTATACCTGGGACCTGAGTGACACCTAGGCTAGAGTGGTTCATGTTCTTTCCCATTCCATTTCGGTCTGGTGCGGGAATATGAAACACGATTCAGATATGGGTTTCTTCTTGAGAACTCTGTGCTACAGATTTCCTGTAGTGCTAGGGCTATCTGGGAAGCCTACTAAGTCTGGATGACCTTTAGTATTGACCTTTGGAAACTGAGGAGAATTAGAGGAGGATATTTTATGGTTATTGTAAACACTGTACCTCCGGGTTAGAAGTGTTTACACTTCTCATAACTGATCCAAGTCTGAGGATCTTTGTTTTAGAATACCACCTGTGAGGGGGTTGGGCTGTTTACAGGTTTGCAGGTACCCTTGACCTCAGCATACCCTGTTACTTTGTTTTGATTAAGAGTACTCCATTTTGGGACAGTTCTTGTGATTTTAACCCAGGACATGTGACTCTTTATTTGAGTCCCCCACCTTGGTTACTGGACTTATGAACCTCCATCTGGATTTCTTGAAACATACATGGACTTATATCAAGCAGCAATCAGATTCAGCTTGATCACAAACCCTTGCATACCATTTGCATACATCATCATTGCATCATTTAACATTTGCTTATTTGTTTTTCAGGGTATCTTCATCATATATTTTGGCTTGGTTTTGACCCCTTTATCTGATTAGACCCCTGTTCATCAGCTACCCGCTTCAGTCACCTGCATCATCAGTATTAGCCTGTCAGTGGCCCATCTCCTAGTATCAGTCATCATCATCAGCATCTGTTTCAGCCCTTCATCAGCAGCATGACACCCAAGAAAAGAAACATCTCATATCATTTCTTTGAGCCTGAGCTGGTTGGCATCAGGAGGATCCAGGCCCTTATTACTCCAGACCATATACCACTATTCAGAGAACATTATGGAGGCATCCTTGATGTGGTTATGGATTTGGACCCTTCTCAGAGGAGCTTGATTCACACTTGTCTACAGTTCTATGATCCTCCTCTGAGGTGTTTCACCTTCCAGAATTTTCAGTTGGGACCCTTGTTGGAAGAGTATTCATCACTGATTGGTGTACCTATCAGGGGTGGTGTCCCCTTCAACCCTGAGATGGCTTTTCCCAGTAATGAAGAAGTGGCGAAGGCACTGTATCTGGAACCTATACTGATTGAGCAGAGCATGAAAACCAAGGCTGGAATCTCTGGTCTACACTTGGACTTCTTGACTTCTCAGGCTATCCTGAAGGCCTCCTTGGGAGAATGGAAGGCAGTCTGTGCATTATTAGCCCTCAGCATATATGGGGTCATATTATTTGCAGATGAGCCTAAGTTTATTAGCAAGAATGCCATTCACCTTTTCATTCTGAGGAACCCAGTGCCCACTTTACTGGGAGATTTCTACTACTCTGTTCACCAAAGGAATGAAAAGCAGAGAGGAAGATTGGTGAGATGCTGTGCTCCCCTGTTCCATACCTGGCTGCTCAAACACTTGCCCAAGACTGATGCATTCTTGAATCCTCACCAACAAAAGAATTGGGCTAGAAGACTCATTGCTTTGACCTCAGATGACATCAGGTGGTGCACTCAGAGCACCAAGGGCAGGGACATCATTGCTAGTTGTGGGCAGTTCCCCAATGTACCCCTGATAGGAGTGAAGGGTTGCATCAACTACAACCCTCTGCTGTTCAAAAGACAATTGGGCTATGCATTGGTCCACCCTCCCAGAACACAAGACTTGGCTGAAACCCTTTATTGTGAAATTAAGCCTAATCTAGCTATTGTCAGGCAAGCATCCTGGGCTTGGGACAATGTCCAGACCAAAGGGATGGCCATTCTCGGGAGATGCAACAATGTGGCCTCAGCTCAGTACTATGAGTGGTCTCATACCAGGGCACAAATTTCTAGGATGCCCTTCACCATTGAGGATGCACCTGGACCCTCCACAACACCACCTCCTGCCACTGTCAGCTTAGAGGAGTTTGAGAAACTGAAAGAGAGGAATGAGAATCTGACTCAGGCTTTACAGAAGACCCTCTGGGAGAGGAGTGATGGTCGTCTGGACATCGAAAGGTTAGAAAAGCTAAAGGTGGAGCATCTAGCCAGGATTGAGAAGTCAGAAGACTACATCAAGAAGTCAAGGGCTGGAGAGCAGATTTTGAAGAATGCCTGTAAGGAGGCTCAATTTCAGAAGGCCAGGACTGATTTGTATCTGAAAGAGAGTCAAGCAAGGTGGGTCAGGATCACTGAAGCTCGCACTCAGGAGGATAAGAGGACTCAGGACAAGATTGAACAGTTGGAGGCCAGTGCAAAAGAGCAACAGGAAGCCCTGCTAGCAGCCCAGAAAGAGATCTCAGAGTTGAAGATTAGGGCTGGTGTGAAGAGGTCAAAGGACCAAGGCAGACACAAGAAGCTAACTGCAGCTATTGCCACCAGAAATCTTCTCATCAGGAACCTCACAGACCGTCCGGCTGACCCGGTAACTGAAGCACTTCTAAAAGAAGTTCAGGAGGATGAGTTTGGTCTTGGTGTCTGACTTTTGCTTGTTGTTGCTTTCATTTCATTGTACTTTTCTTTCTTATGTTGTATTTTGATCCCTTAGGGGCATGTATTGTAAAAAGCAAACTATGTATCATTCACTTTTCTGTAATATATTCATTAGTTTGTTTCATTTGAATCTCTCTCTCCTAAGCAACATCAGAAAGCATCTTCCTCGGGGTCTGGAAAGGTCCAAACCAAGTGCCAAGCCAGATACCTTGGAGACAAATAAGCATACTGCATTGCATACTAACCTTTTGTTTTGTTTAGTAGGTTTTTGTTTTGTTTGTTACTAACTCTGTTGTGATTCAGGAACTATTGCTCGCCGTCGGGTGTTCCCACTCAACCGTCCGCACAGATATCCTACCCGCAACAACTTTCCGGGTATACAGATGGACCAGGTACAACAGGACCTTACAGAGGTCAGGACTCAAATGGCCAATGAGAGACTGGAAATGAGAAATCAGATGACCCAGTTTATGGAGGTGATGAATGGATTGGCACAGAGCCAAGAAAGATTAAGGGCCTTGGTAGAAAGGCAGACTCAGGAAGACCCCCATCTAGGGACTGGTGGAACAAGCAACAATGAGAGGGTTCAGCCTCATGTCAACCCACCTGTGTATGGCCCTCATCTTCACCCAGAGATCAACATCCCTGCTAATGTGCAAGGGAATGCTACTACAGGCAGAGTACTACAAGAAGACCCCCAAGAAGATCAGTTCACTGTAATGGGAGCAGGGGATGAAGCCTATGACAGAAGACTAGATGAAATTGCTGAGAAATTAAGGTCTCTAGAGTCTCAAAATTCTCTGGGCTTTGATGTCATGGACATGGACTTAGTGGACGGGGTAAGGATTCCCCACAAGATTAAACCTCCGTGCTTTGAGAAGTACAACGGAACCTCCTGTCCACGAACCCACTTGCAATCCTTTCTGGGGAGGCTGAAGGCATACACCATGGATGAAAAACTGTGGATGTTTTATTTCGAAGACAGTTTAACAGGAGCTTCAAGGGAATGGTACTCTCATTTGACCAGAGCAACCATCAGATGCTGGAAGGACCTGGCTGAAGCCTTCATTAGACAATACCAGTACAACCTGGATATGGCTCCCAACAGGACCCTCTTGATGGGAATATCTCAGTCATCCAGAGAAAGCTTCCGGGAGTACGCCCAGAGGTGGAGACAGCTTGCTGCTGCTGTCCAACCACCCATGTCGGAAAGGGAAATGGCCGACATGTTTATGAACACCCTTCAAGGGACATACATTGATAGGCTAGCTGCCTTTTCTTCCACCAGCTTCGCGGATGTAGTCATAGCTGGAGAAAGAATTGAGAGCCTACTAAAGATGGGTAAGATTTCCGACAATGGAGCGAGCTCGTCCAGCAACCCCAGAAAGCCTTTTGTGGGCCCAAGAAGAACTGGTGAGACTAATGCTATCCATACCAGCAGGGGCAAACCCCAGTATGTTCATAGGTCAGTGGCAACTGTGACCATTCCCGCTCCAATTCATCCACAACCGGCATACCAACCACAGCAACAACCCCACTACCAGCAACAAGCTCAATATCCACCTCAAAGAAATTATAACAACAACAACACCAGCAACAACAATCAGCAAAGACCGTATCAACAAAGACCATCTCAGGCCAATAGGGTGATTGATCTGATCCTTATGCCTTATGCCACATTACTGCCACAACTCCTGAAACTCAACCTGGTTGAGCTAAGGACATTGGCACCTCCAAATCCTGCCAGTCTGCCCAGAAATTATGACGCCAGCGCCAGATGTGCTTTTCATTCCAACGCACCTGGCCACAGTACAGAGAAGTGCAGAGCTTTGCACATGAAAGTACAGGACCTAGTGGATTCCAAAGCTCTAAACTTTGCACCCCCGCCAAATGTCAGTAAGAACCCTATGCCCAACCACGGAGGACCCAGAATTAATGCAATTGAGGAAGACAAGCCGTCTTTCTTGATAACCAGTGTGGGGCAGATTCGGACACCCCTGGTAGAGATTAAAGCCCAACTCCTTGAATGTCAAATATTCCCCGGGTGTAAGCTAGGGTGCGGTTATTGCAACATTTCGGTAAATGGGTGTGATAACCTGAGAAGCGGCATAGATGGTCTCATCCAGAGTGGCTTACTTCAAATCACAACATCAATACCCACAAATCCAGCAATCTCCTTAACAACAATTCCCGAGTCTTCTACAACTGCAACAACAATTGTTCCAAACAACTCTTCAATCTCATCAACAAATGCTTCATCTGTCACTTCAACGGACCAAATATCAACAACCATCCCTTCTACAACTTCAACATCCATCCAGTCAACAGTGTCTCCTACAACATCAACAGCAAATAATGAAAGTGTCTCAATGGTTACAATATATTATGATCCTACAAATGATTCTACCTACAACTCACAAAATGCCACTCCTATCAGAGCACCAGTCACAATATACTATGATCCACATACTATCATGGTCCCTTCTGCAGCTGCTATCAGTCCGGTCACTATCATAGTGTCTGGGCCAGTTCCTTACAAAAGCAATAATGCCATCCCTTGGCATTACGGCTCAGATCTATACTGCGAAGGGCAGAAAATCACTCTGGAATCATCAACTTCTTCACCACAAATAGGCAATGTGGGGGGAGGCGGAGGCTTCACTCGAAGCGGACGTCTCTTCGCCCCGCAAATTCCAAGACCCATTGCTGAAGCAGAAGCTGCTGCCAAGGCAAAAGGGAAGAGCATGGTGCAAGAAGAACAAGTTGCTAAAGAAGCTTTAAAAACCCCTTTTGATCAAGAGGTTGATGAATTCATGAGAATCATCAAGAAAAGTGATTACAAGATAGTGGACCAGCTTCACCAAACACCTTCCAAGATCTCCATTTTATCATTGCTAATGTGCTCCGAGGCTCACTGGAATGCACTATTAAAAGTCTTGCACGCAGCTTATGTGCCAGAGGAGATTACCGTCAATCAGTTAGAGGCTGTGGTTGGAAATGTCAACGCTAGTCATGGACTAGGATTTACCAACACTGATTTGACAACGGAAGGCCGCAATCACAACAAGGATTTGCACATTACCTTGGAGTGTAAGGGTGCAGTTCTTTCTCATGTATTGGTGGACACAGGGTCATCCCTCAATGTCCTACCTAAGAAAGCCCTTGTGAAGCTGGAGTATGAAGGATTGGCATTACGCCCCAGCAACTTGGTAGTGAGAGCCTTTGACGGTTCTAAGAGATCGGTTCTGGGAGAAATTGAGTTGCCTATAATGATTGGCCCACAAACTTTCAAAACGACCTTCTTCGTGATGGATATACAGCCTGCCTACAGCTGTCTATTGGGTAGACCATGGATACACGCCGCTGGCGCCATGACATCAACCCTTCACCAGAAGTTAAAATTCGAGTGGGAGGGCCAAGTCGTTACTATTTGTGGAGAGGAAGATATCTTTGTTAGCCATCTAGCTACATACAAATACATTGAGATGGATGGGGAGATCCACGAAACTATGAGTCAAGGGTTTGAGGCCTTGAACATAAATGAAGCATCCGCTGTACCTGGAACCTCAATGACATCTTATCAGCAAGCCCGGAAGATTGTTGAAGAAGGGACTACCCAAGGCTGGGGCAAGTTGCTGCCTGTAGAGAAGAAGGAGGATAGATTTGGGTTGGGTTACAAACCAACTCAACAAGATCAAGCATAGGCTGCTAAGAAGCCCGATTTTGTCAGTGGGGGGATGCTCACCCCAGATGTCGTGAACAACTTGGAAGACGAGGATGAAAGCTACCGCAACCTGGAGAGTTGGATACGTCCAAGGATCCCGGGGAGCAGTATCTCAAACTGGTCTTCCCAGGAAATTATAAGGGTTACTCCTGCAGAGTAATTATTATTTCCTGTATTTTTAAAGCATGCATCAAGTCTTGCATCTTGCCCAAGATGACAAGACTCATTTTGTAATCGGGCCATCTGTAATTTTGTGCAAATAGATCAATCAATGATAATCAGACATCTTTTGCAAATGAGTCTTTTTCTTTTCCGCTCACTGTTTTTCCATTTTTCTTTTTGTACAAAAAATAAATGGCAGTGTTTTCAAAATACAACTTTATTTCACTTTTCTAAACAAGATCTAAAATCAATCACTAAAATGAACAAATTGAACCCTTGCAGAGAGTGCCTTCCAGACCGCACCGACAACAGCACGACTATGACTCTGTATGACTTTGACAATCCAATCGATCAAGCTGATGAAGGGGTTGAAGAAGATTATGAGCTTCCTGAAGAGCTAGCCAGGTTGTTAAGGCAAGAGGAGAAGGTTATCACTCCTCATCAGGAGGAGGTCGAAACGATTAATCTTGGTATGGACGAAGATGTGAAAGAGGTTAAGATCGGGGCCTGCTTACAAGACTCAGTGAAAGAACAATTGATTGACCTGCTTCATGAATATGTGGATGTGTTTGCTTGGTCTTATCTGGATATGCCAGGGTTGGACACCGATATTGTTATGCACAAGCTTCCTTTAAGAGAGGATTGCCCATCGGTTAAACAGAAACTGCGCCGTACTCGCCCAGATATGGCAATGAAGATCAAGGAAGAGGTACAAAAGCAGTGGGACGCCGGGTTCCTTGCTGTGACTAGCTATCCGCCGTGGGTTGCTAATATTGTACCTGTACCTAAGAAAGACGGCAAGGTGAGGATGTGTGTGGATTACCGGGATCTGAACAGAGCCAGCCCGAAAGATGATTTCCCTTTACCTCACATTGATGTATTGGTTGATAATATGGCTCAGTTCTAGGTGTTCTCCTTCATGGACGGATTTTCAGGATACAATCAGATCAAAATGTCACCTGAAGACATGGAGAAGACAACTTTCATCACACCCTGGGGCATGTTCTGTTACAAGGTGATGCCATTCGGACTGAAGAATGCTGGTGCAACATATCAACGGGCTATGGTAACATTATTCCACGACATGATCCATAAAGAAATTGAATGTTATGTGGATGACATGATTGCCAAGTCCCTCACAGAAGAAGACCACCTGGTAAATCTGTTGAAGTTATTCAAGCGTCTGAGGAAGTACCAACTGAAATTGAACCCCAACAAGTGCACATTCGGGGTGCGATCCGGTAAGTTGCTGGGATTCATTGTAAGTGAGAAAGGGATTGAAGTTGACCCTGATAAAGTCAAAGCCATTCAAGAAATGCCTGCACCAAAGACTGAGAAAGAAGTTTGGGGGTTTCTAGGTAGATTGAACTATATTTCACGGTTCATATCTCACCTTACAGCAACCTGCGAACCCTTGTTCAAACTGCTAAGAAAAGAGCAGACGGTCAGGTGGAATGAAGACTGCCAGAAGGCTTTTGACAAGATCAAGGAATACTTACAAGAGCCTTCAATCCTTATGCCTCCAGTGGAAGGAAGACCTCTAATCATGTACTTAACAGTATTAGAAGAGTCAATGGGGTGTGTGTTGGGCCAGCATGACGAGTCTGGTCGAAAAGAGTATGCAATATACTACCTAAGCAAAAAGTTTACCGACTGTGAACAGCGTTATTCACTGCTCGAGAAAACTTGTTGTGCTTTAGCGTGGGCTGCTCGCCGACTGAGACAGTATATGTTGACCCACACTACTTTGTTGATCTCGAAGATGGACCCAGTTAAGTACATTTTTGAGAAGCCAGTACTTACCGGACGGGTTGCAAGATGGCAAATGATCCTCACAGAATATGACATCTAGTACACATCTCAGAAAGCCATCAAGGGCAGTGTATTGTCTGAATATCTTGCTGAGCAACCCATTGATGATTACCAGCCTATGAGATTTGACTTCCCTGATGAAGACATCATGTTCATAAAAGCAAAAGACCATGAAGAGCCTGTTCACACTGAAGGGCCTGACCCAGAGGAGGAATGGACTATGATGTTTGATGGGGCTGTTAGTATGAATGGTCGGGGTGTTGGTGCAGTACTCATTACACCTAAAGGAGTTCACATGCCTTTCTCGGCGAAGCTCACCTTCAACTGCACTAACAACGAAGCTGAATACGAAGCTTGCATTATGGGTCTTGAGGAAGCCATTGACCTCAGGATCAAGACATTGACTGTATTCGGAGATTCAGCTCTGGTAGTTAATCAGACCAACGACAAATGGTACACACACCAGGATCATCTGATACCTTACAGGGATTATACAATGAGGTTATTGACTTTCTTTACGACAGTCAAGCTTGAGTATATCCCTCGGGATGAGAATCAGTTTGCAGATGCTCTGGCTACCATTTCATCCATGATCAAAGTTCAAGCTGCCAACATTGTACCTCAAATTTCAGTGTCCAAACTTGACAGACCAGCATATGTGTTCGCAGCAGATGTCGTCAAAGATGATAAGCCTTGGTTCCATGACATTAAGTGCTTCTTGGAGGATCAAACATACCCACCTGGGGCATCTTCCAATGATAAGAAGACTTTGAGAAGGCTTGCTGGTAGTTTCTTTCTGAACACTAACGGTTCCCTGTACAAGAGAAACTTTGATATGGTACTCCTCAGATGCGTTGATAGAACAAAAGCAGACTTGTTGATGCATGAGGTGCACGAAGGATCCTTTGGTACCCATGCAGGAGGGCATGCCATGGCTAAAAAGTTGCTAAGATCAGGTTATTACTGGATCACAATGGACGCCGACTGTTGTGCCTACGCCAGAAAATGCCATAAATGCCAGATTTATGCGGATAAGGTACATGTGCCTCCCAATCTTTTGAATGTGATGTCTTCACCCTGGCCCTTTGCTATGTGGGGCATTGATATGATTGGCAAGATTGAGCCAACTGCTTCGAATGGCCACAGATTCATCTTGGTTGCCATTGACTATTTCACCAAGTGGGTCGAAGCAGCTTCATATGCAAACGTTACAAGGCAAGTGGTAGCCAGATTTCTGAAGAGAGATATCATCTGTCGGTACGGAGTCCCCGAGCGAATCATTACTGACAATGGTTCCAACTTAAACAATAAAATGATGGCAAAACTATGTCGGGACTTCAAGATTCAACATCACAATTCTTCTCCTTACAGGCCAAAGATGAATGGCGCTGTTGAGGAAGCTAATAAGAATATCAAGAAGATTGTACAAAAGATGGTAGTCACCTATAAAGACTGGCATGAAATGTTACCGTTTGCCTTGCATGGGTACCGTACGTCAATCAGAACATCCACTGGGGCAACACCGTATCAGCTTGTGTATGGTATGGAGGCAGTCCTACCTGTTGAAGTTGAATTACCCTCCCTACAGGTACTGATGGATGTTAAGCTGAACGAAGCAGAGTGGGTCCGATCCCGATACGAACAACTAAGTCTGATTGAAGAGAAAAGACTGGCTGCAATCTGTCATGGGCAGTTGTATCAGAAAAGAATGAAGAGAGCCTTCGATCAGAAAGTCAGGCACCGAGAGTACCAAGTAGGAGATCTTGTGCTGAAAAGACTCCTCCCTCCTCATATAGACCACAGGGGCAAGTGGACTCCGAACTATGAAGGACCATTCGTAGTAAAGAAAGTTTTCTCGGGTGGAGCTCTGATGCTCAGCACTATGGATGGTGAAGACTTCCCGTCCCCTGTGAATTCAGATGCAATTAAAAAATACTTCGCATAAAATGACCCGCTGGACACAAAAACAGAATGTAAGTCCAGGCAAAAATAGGGCATCCCGGCGAGTCAAAAACATAATAAAAGACTCGGGCAAAAATAAGGGAAAATAAACAAGAAATGTACACCCGCGGAGTTGAAAAGCCGCATTGGACAACTCAGGCAAAAATGGGTATCCCAATGGATTGAAAACTCGAAAGGGCGGTCCATGCAAAATAAGGGAATAAGCGAACAACTGCATTCTGAATTCGTCTGTATCACCTACAACTTGGTAAACCTCGAAAGGATCAAGCTTCTATCAGAATCAGCCTTCTTCAGAAAGCAAGACGAGAAGAACGTCAAATGTCATACGAGTCATAACAAAAGGGAAGCTCCTTGAAGCATCGTCAACATTGCCAGCATTTTGTTTCTCAATTTGTAACAATCTCCTCATTTTAGGGGATATGTTCCTTTGACTGTATCTTGCCAATTCAGGGCATATGAATTAAATAAAATCAGATTTTCAGTCATGTCTCGTCTCGTACATTTTATTTTCATTTGCAAAATGTCTGATGTCTTTAGAGGTACTGATTGCGTAAACACAGATGTTTTCCTTCTAAAGAATGCGTGCTTGCAGGAAATATACTTACTCCCGGGAATGTCCGAACTCTCATGATGGGATCCAGTAAGGGATACCTCGGGATTACTTGTGCGTCCCTCTGTCTTTGCAGGATTGCAGGTATTCAAAAGTGCAACATGGGGCTGTAAACACCCCAAATTTGCCCTCACCCATTCACACATGACTTGTGATCATCTCATATGCATAAACACAATCACATCATCTCATGTCTCATTTGGTTTCACTGGATAGTTTCTAAGGCATCTGCACCTAGGGTTTGTGATCTGAGCAACCTCAGGGCATCTTGAGCCATTCCAAAGGCCACTAATCAACTCAAAGGGGTCCATGTGTGTTCTTATATCATGTTACATCCTCACAAAGTCAAAATTGCAGAGGGATCACAAGAACTAGGGTTTGAGTGGATGCAGAGCCAGGTTGAACTGCACAGTTGACTGAAAATTAGGGTTTTGGTTTCAGAGGCCATAACTCCAAATTTTTTGGTCATTCTTGTTTCCATTGGTCTCTATATGGTATAGGGAGTATGCATATCAATTTTCATGAAGAAATTCCATGGGGAAGTCATCTGATCAAGAGTTGACTTTTCAGACAAGTCAGTGCAAAATCAGGGCATCTGAGGCCCCCAATGACCCAACCAATGGGTGATCTTCATCATTTTGAGTGTATATGATCTTTATTTGATCATGGAAGAAGTTTGAAGTTCATAAAAATCAAGAATTTAGGGTTTGTGCAGAAATTGACTTTTTGGGTTTTGTTGACTTTTCAAGAATGCACCATTTTAGGGCAATTTTCAAGCTTTGATT
Organism: Lathyrus aphaca; assembly: GCA_963966055.1. Taxonomy (NCBI): domain Eukaryota; kingdom Viridiplantae; phylum Streptophyta; class Magnoliopsida; order Fabales; family Fabaceae; genus Lathyrus; species Lathyrus aphaca. The sequence goes on along the minus strand of OZ014523.1, from coordinate 224,915,111 downwards.
CATGATCCAAAAAGGCTTCAAATGAAAAAAATTTGGTCATGAAAGTTGCAGATCTCATCTTTCCCTTTTCAAAAAGTACAAGAACATGATCAAACTCTTCTTGGATCAAAAGTTATGGCCATGCAAAGTTGCCAAAAATCACTTATTTTCAAGTTGTGCACTAAGTGAAAATTTTGCAATGTCTTGAACCAATGCATTATGCAGCCTTCAATTCATGTCAAACCATTATGTAAACACCCTCTAAGTCCTAAAAATCAGAATTTGACTAAGTTTGCCCATGGTTTCATGCTTGGTTGGATAAAAAGTCACATGTGAACCATAAGCCAACCTACTTGCAAAAACCACTCATAACATTATGCCAACTTGCTGCATTGAGTGCTGAGCCAAGCTAGACCTTTCCCTCACCCATGCTGCACCAAAACCAACTTTGTACTTGGCTAGAGTTGAGCCATGCCCTATCTTACAAAAAGTTGACCTTTATGCAAAAGCAAACTCACCTATCATGGCAGGCCATGTCACATCAAACAACCAATCAGAATTGTTTATTGAATCATCTTGCAAGCCATAACACTAAGGGACCAAGGCTGAAACATAACATTGGATGACATTCACAAAAAACCTCCCAACTGCAATTGGCTTCGAATTCCTCTTCACAGCAAGCAAACACTAAAACTCTCATCACTATCCAACTCAACACACTCCATTGAGTAGAAACCACCCAAAGCACCAGCCTGAAACACCCTGAATCCTCCATTGCCATTGTTCACCTTCATTCTGCAGATTCTATCGAATCTCTCATCCTAGCCCACAAACACCAAAACAAACCCTGCAAAGCAACTCAATACGCTTCATAGATCACAAACCACCCCTTTTCACAGCCTGAAAGTGCCAAGATCACCATAGCCATTGTTGACTGAACTGAAGCAGTTCTCTTCGAAACTCATCATCCAGCAAATCTAAACTCCATTTGAGCATCCAGACACACTTGGGGGATCAAGTAGAGCAGCTTGCATCAAGGGAAGTAGTCTGAAAGTTCCTAAATCAAAAACTGCAAAACTCAGGTAGCCCAAAAATAATTTTTCCAGAAATCTCTTTTTATGTTACAAACTTGATCTTCATGCTTGTCTGATCGTTCTGGTACCTTTAGTTTTTGAAATGGTTGCGTTTTAAGAATTTAATTTCTGTTTGAAGCTTACGAACCCTAGATTTTGTTTGCTTCAATTCAGTTGATTTAGGAACTTTAAATGTGTTTTGAGAGAGGGGTTTAGTTCGTGAGTTGATAAGGATCATCCCCATGTGTTTAGATTTCATTTTAGATACGGTTTGAGGGGTTTGGGAGATTTTCAGGTGAGCTTCTGGCCGGAGAAGACGACCGGAAGTCTTCTCCGGCCGTCTGAGTATTTAAACCCTAATCTCAGGTCATTAACTTCAGTTTGAATTGTGGCCGTGGATGAGCTTTGACTCGTTGACTTCCCTCCCTTTCCAACGCTCCAGATCATTTCATTTGCCCTAATCCCTTTAATTAACTTTAATTAATTTGTAATTAAGTTAATTGGTTCAGATACGATCCTCACCCTTCATTTGCGCGCTGGTCAGCATTTTTAAACCCAGACTCAATCCTGGCCATCCAATCTGTTTACTTTTCATTTTATTTAATATTAATTCATTTTTCTTGCATTTAATTTGTATAATTATTTTAAAATAGTTAAAAAATCATAAAAATTATGAAACTTTTTCTTTAAGGTTTTATTAATTTTTATGACACAAAAACATTTTTATTTTATTTTTTATCATTAAAAAAGTATTTTTAAATATTTAAAAGACTATTTTTAATTGATTAATGAGAATTAATTAATTAAAAATACTTTTAGGTATTTAAAAATTACAAAAAAATTCATGAAATGTTCTAAGATATTTAGAAACATTGTCCAACCTTCAAACCAAATTTCTTTTTGATCTTGATGCATTTTAAGATTTTTTCATTGAATTAAATCATTTTTGATGCATTATTTTGTTCATAAGTTTGAAAATTCATTTCTGCCTATTGGTGAAGGTTGAGACATTGATTCTTCTTGCATTGTTTTCCATTTATCATGAACTTTCAAGGATAAAAAGGCCATGAATTGTTCTTGCATTTTCAAATTGTTTGGCATTTGTTTTGTTAAGAATCCTAAAAAACCCTAATAACTTAGAAAATTCATATCTTGAGTTTGGTTGAGAGTTGAGAGCTCCCCTTTGGGCAGTGGTTCATCATAGGCCTAGGGTTTCTTTGGGTGCCATTTTCCATTTTTTATCATGAGGTTTGCTTCTGTTTTGGGTTTTTGTTTGATGTTTGATCCATGAACCCTAATTTGGGCTCTCTCTTGCATCCTCCTTGCATTCCCTTGCATAACATGACTTGTCTTTGCATTTTGTGCATGCTTATGATTCATTTGACATCCTAAGACATATAGGAAACATGTTTGATCATTGCATTGCATATTTGCCATGTCATTTGTCTTGTATGCTTCATAACATTTCATGTTTGTTCATGCTCCTTAACTTGCATCATTTGCATTCATAATCTTGTATGAACATCCCCATGCCTTGTCTCATGCTTGTAGCATCTCATAACATCATAATCATCATCAACATGCTTCTAGTTTTGCTAAGCATCATACCATTTCATCTCATCTTGCATTGCATTGCATTTCTTTCTAACATTTCAGGTGGTAAGTAACTTGGGAAGTGAATTTGCCTTCACTTCTCATAACTTTTCTTTTCATCTCTCTTGCATCCATTGCTGCATTTCTATTTGTGTTTGAGATTGAGCTTGCTCATTCTTCTTCCTCCCACTTTCTTTCCTCAAGTGACTTGTCTTCTTAAATGAAGCAAGTCACTTTGCTTCTCTTGATCTTATTCATCTGCTTCTTGGTGGCTCCTCTGAAGATTGTTCTTGGAAACCTCACAAACCTTAGGATCATCCAAGCATGACAATGAATTAGGGTTTTGATTAGTCCCCCCATAGTTTTACCTTTGTGTCTCTCTTTGAGTCCTCTCTTCTCACCTCATAATCAGGGACTAAACCCTAAAGGCTTTAAGACTTTGTGATTAAGCTTATGCCTGCATCCTTCTCTTAGGATGGAGTGTATAACTTTAATCCTAAGTCTTGAACCCTTTATGTGTTTAAATCTCTTAATCAATTCATCTAATAATCATCAAGACATCACACTTGTAACTTGGGCCTTGCATTAGGGTTCTAATTCTTCCTTAAGTGGTTAAGAAGGACTAACCCTAGTGTTAATGGACAAGTCCCCCTCAAGTTGTCTTACAAACCATAAAATTCACTTCATCATCAAATCATTAAATAAAATTCACTTAATCAAAGGCTTGTTTTGTCATAAGTTTAATCCCTAATCATGGATTAAGTTGAGGAGCTTTCCTCAGCTTAAACATTCTCATCTATTATCCTTCTATTAGGATGGTGTAATGAGTCTGTTTAATCCTTGATTATGGCTTAACCTCATTACTCAACACTAAACAAAAACAACAAAAACATCTAAATAATCACAAATAGGTTAATGACCTTAATCCTACATCAAAGGTGATTAAGTGTGAGAATCTGACTTCACACTTAAGGTATCCTCATTACCCCTAATCAGAGGGAAGATGTGATGAGTTTACTAACCCATTGGTTTAGGCTTAAGCTCATTATCCTATGACAAACTTCAAAAAGCAATAAAAGACTGAAAACTCAAAAACAAACAATAATCGTCTCCTCCGGGATTCTTTTCTCATCATCTTCACTCACAACCGAGAACTTGCTTCTTTCGTCTAATGCAAGACAGTTTGCATCTGTGCCAGACAGATCATACACTTGAGCATAGACTGCAAGCAGTTCACCAGTCAATCCTTTCAGTCTCTTTGGGTCGAACTACGGTGTTCTGACTTCCTCATTGCACGAGAGGATACGTAGGCATAACTTAACAGTTATCGAACAAAAGTCTCTGTACATTCCCCCTCCTTCCAGCTTCATTCTTTAGCCTCATATTCTTGAGCATTTCATTCCTGATCTCACACTGACACTGTACATTTATACACATCACATTTCTTTACACTGACACTTGTACATCTTTTCCAGCTCTTTTATGCACAAATAGCACTGACACTACCCCTTTAAAACACAAATCTTTTAAGCGTGGATCCCGTCGTGTACGACGGACAATCTGGGTGCTAATACCTTCCCAGGTTGTAACCAACCCCCTTTCTCAGCCTCTCTGGTTCGCAAACCGTCTTATCCATCTTTTTCTAGGTCTATGCAGCATTGCCTTTCCTCCGGGATAAAAATGCCTAGCTGGCGACTCTATTCATCTCCAGTGAGTTCACGGCTGTGTGTTCTCACTGTTCCCTTCGCCGACCGTTCGCGCTTGTACCTGGATGCAAATCTTTGGGAGCGACAGCTTGGCGACTCTGCTGGGGAACCTTATATTGCAACCAGGGCTTCTGGTTCTTTTCGTGGGTTCCTCCTAGCGCTTGATTGATTTGTGTTTACTGGGGTGTTATGTGCTTGTTTGTGCTTGTATTTATTTTTGTCTGTTGCTTTATGTACAGTTACTTTACTGCTTTCTTTATTGCGTTTATATATATCATACTGTCATGCTGTCTGTGCTGGATCTGGTTTTGTTTTAGTGGGTGGGGTTCTATTGAGAGCCAAGGTCCTATACCTGGGACCTGAGTGACACCTAGGCTAGAGTGAATCATATTCTTTCCCATTCCATTTCGGTCTGGTGCGGGAATATGAAACACGGTTCAGATATGGGTTTCTTCTTGAGAACTCTGTGCTACAGATTTCCTGTAGTGCTAGGGGGATCTGGGAAGCCTGCTAAGTCTGGATGACCTTTTAGTATTGACCTTCAGAAATTGAGGTGAATTAGAGGAGGAATTGTTATGGTTATTGTAAACACTGTACCTCCGGGTTAGAAGTGTTTACACTTCTCATAACTGATCCAAGTCTGAGGATCCTTGTTCTAGATCACTACCTGTGAGGGGGTTGGGCTGTTTACAGGTTTGCAGGTACCTTGACCTCAGAATACCCTGTTACTTTGACTTTGTTAAGAATGCTCCATGTTGGATAGTTCTTGTGATTCTAAGACCCTGGACATGTGGCTCTTTATTTGAGTCCCCCACCTTGGTTACTGGATTTATAGACCTCCATCCGGAATTCTTGAACACACATGGATCTATACCAAGGCAGTTTATCCAGATCCAGCTCAGTCACAAACCCTTTGCATATCATTTGCATACATCCTCATTGCATCATATTAACATGTGCTTATTTGTTTTTCAGGGTATCCATTTTCATCAGGTTTTGGTTTTGACCCCATCTGCAGCTTTGACCCATCTTCACCAGCATCTGCTTCAGTTTAGCTGTCTGCTTCAGCACCAGCCAGTCAGTGGTTTTCTCTACTTCAGCATTGTCATCAGCACTCTACCCAGTCTTCAGCATCATGGCTCCAAAGAAAAGCAATATCACCTATCATTTCTTCCAACCAGACTTGTCAGACATCAGGAGGGTCCAAACCCTGATGACCCCAGATCACATACCTCTGTTCAGGGAGCATTATGGGGATATACTTGACTTGGTTATAAACATGGACCCATCTCAGAGGAGCCTGATCCATACCTGCATCCAGTTCTATGACCCCCCATTGAGGTGTTTCACCTTTCAAGACTTTCAGTTGGGACCTCTCTTAGAAGAATATGCATCTTTGGTTGGTTTGCCTATCAAGAGAGAAATTCCTTTTAACCCTGAAATGGTCTTTCCCAGCAATGGAGAGATAGCAAGAGCTTTGCACCTGGAACCTGCTTTGATTGAGCAGCATATGACCTCTAAAGCTGGGATCCCTGGTTTTCATCTGGACTTCCTGATTTCTCAAGCTAGTTTGAAGGCCTCCCTGGGGGATTGGAAAGCTGTTTGTGCATTGTTGGCCTTGAGTGTATATGGAATTGTGTTGTTTGCAGATGAGCCCAGATTCATCAGCAAGAATGCCATCCACCTGTTCATCCTGAAGAACCCAGTGCCAACCTTGTTGGGTGACCTCTATTACTCAGTACATCAGAGGAATGAGAAACAGAGGGGTAAGCTAGTGAGGTGTTGTGCTCCACTATTCCATGCTTGGCTTCTCAAGCATCTACCCAGGACAGATGCATTCCTGAATCCTCATCAGCAAAGCAACTGGGCTAAGAGGCTCACTACTCTCACTGCAGCAGACATCAGATGGTGCACCCAAGGCACCAAGGGCAGAGATATGATCACAAGCTGTGGGCACTTTCCCAATGTACCTTTGGTAGGAGTTAAGGGAAGTATCAATTACAACCCCTTGCTGTTCAAGAGGCAATTAGGCTATGCACTGGTTCATGCTCCTAGGGAACAAGACCTGGTTGAGACCCTCTACTGTGAGAACAAGATCAGTTTGACTGTTGTTAGGCAGGCTGCCTGGGCCTGGGATCATGTTCAAACCAAGGGAATCACCATTCTGGGGAAGTGCAATAATGTGGCATCAGCCCAATATCATGAGTGGTCCTATGTTAGGGCCCAAATCTCAGGATTGCCCTTCACCATCAAAGACATGCCTGAGTCATCATCAGCACCACCCCCTGCTACTGTCAGTTTGGAAGAGTTTGAAGGCTTGAAAGAAAGAAATGAGAAGCTATCCCAAGCCCTGCAGAAGACCCTCAGGGAGAGGAGTGAAGGTGTAAGGGAGATTGAAAGATTGGAGAAGCTGAGAGTGGAACACTTGACTAAGATTGAGAAGTCTGGAGACTATATCAACAAGTCTAAAGCTGGTGAGCAGATTCTGAAAAATGCTTGTAAAGAAGCCCAGTTCCAAAGAGCAAGGACAAACTTGTACTTGAAAGAGAGTCAGGCCAGGTGGGTCCGGATCACTGAAGCCCGTACTCTAGAAGACAAGAGAGTTCAAGATAAGATGGAGCAGATGGAAAAAGCCCTGGCAGCAGCCCAGGAGGAAATTTCAGAGTTAAAAATCAAAGCTGGAGTGAAGAAATCCAAAGACCAAAGCCAGAACAAGAAGTTGACTGCAGCTGTTGCAACAAGAAACCTTCTCATCAGGAATCTTACGGAGCATCCGGCTGATCCTGTGACCGAAGCACTTCTTAAGGAAGTTCGCGAGGATGAGTTTGGCCTTGGAGTCTGATTATTTGCTTGTTGTTGTTCCTTTCCCATGTACTTTTGCTTTTGGGTGATGTATTTTTGACCCCTTAGGGGGCTAGTGTTGTAAAAAATGAACAATTTGTATTATTTTACCTTTGTAATATATTTGTGTTTGTTTCCATCTGGGTTCACTTCAAAAGCAACTTCAACAGCATCATCTTCAAGGGTCTGGACGGGTCAAAACTGAAGACCAAGCCGGATACCTTGATAGCAAATAAGCATACTGCATTGCATACTAACCCTTTTGTTTGTTTTGTAGGTTTTGTTTTATTGTTTCTAACCTCTGTTGTGACATTCAGGAATTATTGCTCGCCGCAGGCTATTCCCTCTCAACAGGCCACACAGGTACCCTACAAGAAACAACCTTCCGGGCATCCAGATGGACCAGTTGCAGCAAGACCTCAATGAGGCCAGAACCCAGATGGCTAATGAAAGGGTGGAGATGAGAACCCAAATAACTCAGTTCATGGAAGTAATGAATAATTTAGCTCAAAGCCAGGAGAGGCTTAGAGTTCTGGTAGAGGGGAGAACTCAAGATGACCCCCATGTGGGAACTGCTGGCACCAGTAACAATGAAAGGGTGCAACCACATGTTAACCCCCCTGTGTTTGGTCCACATCTACATCCTGAGGTTAATATCCCTGCCAACGTTCAAGGAACAGCTACTGCAGCCAGAGTACTTCAAGAAGATCCTCAGGAGGACCAATTTACAGTAATGGGCGCTGGAGAAGAGGCCTATGACAGGCGGTTGGATGAAATAGCTGAGAAGTTAAGGTCCTTAGAATCTCAAAATTCTTTGGGCTTCGACGTCATGGACATGGGGTTGGTAGATGGGGTTAGGATTCCCCACAAGTTCAAGCCTCCATGTTTTGAAAAGTATAATGGGACTTCTTGTCCTCGAACCCATCTGCAATCTTTTCTCGGAAGATTAAAAGCTTACACCATGGACGAGAAATTGTGGATGTTCTACTTCGAAGATAGCTTGACTGGAGCATCAAGGGAATGGTATTCCCATCTGACAAGAGCAACTGTAAGATGCTGGAAGGACCTGGCAGAGGCCTTCATCAGACAGTATCAGTATAATCTGGATATGGCGCCCAATAGGACCCTCCTAATGGGGATGTCACAATCATCAAGAGAGAGCTTCAGAGAATATGCTCAAAGATGGAGACAGCTTGCTGCTGCTGTCCAGCCACCTATGTCTGAAAGAGAAATGGCTGATATGTTCATGAATACCCTTCAGGGAACCTATATTGATAGGCTAGCTGCTTTCTCTTCCACCAGCTTCGCAGATGTTGTTATAGCCGGGGAGAGAATTGAAAGCCTATTAAAGATGGGTAAGATATCTGATAATGGTGCTAGTTCGTCCAGTGGTACAAGAAAGCCTTTTGCAGGCCCGAGAAGAACTGGCGAGACCAATGCCATTCACTCCAACAGGGGTAGGCCCCAATATGTTCCAAGAACAATAGCAGCAGTCACCATTCCTGCTCCAGCACATCCTCTGCCAGTCTATCAACCTCCTCAACAAAACTTCCAACAACAACCTCCGTATCAGCAGAACCAATATCCTCCAAGGAACTACAACAACAACAACTCCAACAACAACAATCAACGGAGGCCATTCCAACAAAGGCCCTCTCAAGCTAATCGAGTGATTGACCCGATTCCAATGCCGTATGCTGCTTTGCTGCCACAGCTTCTGAAACTCAACCTGGTTGAGCTAAGAACGTTGGCACCTCCGGATCCAAACAGTCTACCAAGAAACTATGACTCTAATGCTAGGTGTGCTTTTCACTCAAACGCGCCTGGTCACAGTACAGAAAAATGCAGGGCACTGCATATGAAGGTACAAGACTTAGTAGACTCCAAGGCTTTGAACTTTGCACCTCCGCCCAACGTCAACAAAAACCCAATGCCACACCATGGTGGTCCCCGAATTAATGCTATCGAGGAAGACCAACCGTCTTATTTGATAACCAGTGCGGATCAGATCAGGACACCATTGGTGGAAATCAAGGCTCAACTCCGTGAAAGCAATATATTTCCGGGGTGTGAACTAGGGTGCCCATACTGCAATATTTCTTGGAATGGGTGCGAGGACCTGAGGAATGGCATTGACAGCCTTATTCAGAGTGGCCTGCTACAGATCACTACATCATTTCCGACAAATCCGGCAACTTCATCAACAACGGTTTCAGACCCTCCTACAACTGCAGCAACTATTGTTCCCGATAATTCATCAGCAACATCAACAAATACTTCACCTATCCTTCCAAATGATCAGTTTTCAACAGTTTCTCCTGCTACAACTTCAGCTTCATTCCATTTCGTATCTCCATCAACAACAACAACAGTCCTTCCAACAGTACCTCCTACAACACCAGCAATCAATCATGAAGATGTCTCTACTGTTACCATATTCTATGATCCTAAAAATAACTCCGCCTACCATTCAGAAGGTGCTGCTCCCGCCAGAGCACCAGTTACAATCTTTTATGATCCAAAAACAATTACAGTCCCTTCAGCAGCAGCAATCAGTCCGGTCACTGTCACGGTGCTTGGACCAGTACCATATGAAAGCAATAGGGCCATCCCCTGGCACTATGGCTCTGACGTGTACTGTGAAGGGAAAAGAATCACTCTGGAAACATCAGCACCTGCACCACAAGTAGATAATGTGGGGGGAGGCGGAGGCTTCACTCGAAGCGGACGTCTCTTTGCTTCACAAGTTCAAAGACCTACTGCCGAAGCAGAAGCTGCTGCCAAGGCAAAAGGAAAAGGCCCGGTGCAGGAAGATCCAGCTGCCAAAGAAGCCCTGAAAACTCCATTCGATCAGGAAGTTGATGAGTTTATGCGAATCATCAAAAAGAGTGATTATAAAATTGTGGATCAGCTCCACCAGACGCCATCCAAAATCTCTATCCTCTCACTGCTTATGTGCTCCGAAGCCCATCGGAATGCACTACTTAAAGTCTTGCACGCAGCTTACGTGCCTGAGGAGATTACTGTCAACCAATTGGAAACCGTGGTTGGTAATGTTACTGCTAGCAATGGGCTAGGGTTTACCAATTCTGACTTGACAGCGGATGGCCGCAACCACAACAAAGCCTTGCACATAACCATGGAATGCAAAGGAGCTGTCCTTTCTCATGTGCTGGTGGACACAGGTTCTTCCCTGAATGTCTTACCGAAGAAGGCTCTGGTGAAGTTAGAATATGATGGATTGGCATTGAGACCCAGCAACCTGGTGGTAAGAGCCTTTGATGGTTCTAAGAGATCGGTTCTGGGAGAGATTGAGTTGCCCGTGACAATCGGCCCGCAGACCTTTAAAACTATCTTTTATGTGATGGACATTCAGCCCGCCTACAGCTGTTTGTTGGGTAGACCCTGGATTCACGCCGCTGGCGCGATAACGTCTACCCTTCACCAAAAGTTAAAATTTGAGTGGGACGGTCAAGTTGTCACAATCTGTGGGGAAGAGGATATCTTTGTTAGCCATCTGGCTACTTATAAGTACATAGAGATGGATGGAGAGATCCATGAAACAATGAGCCAGGGTTTTGAGGCCTTGAATGTCAATGAAGCATCTGCTGTATCTGGTACTCCAATGTCATCTTACCAACAAGCCCGAAAGGTTGTTGAAGAAGGAACTGCCCTAGGCTGGGGCAAGGTATTAGCTGTGGAGGAGAAGAAGGACAAATTTGGGTTGGGTTACAGACCAACTCAACATCAAGCAAAGGCTGCTGCAGAGCCTGGTTTTGTCAGTGGGGGAATGCTTACCCCCGATGCTATCAACTGTCTGGAAGACGAGCTGGAAGAGGAGCGCAATCTGGAGAATTGGATCCGTCCAAAGATCCCGGGGAGCAGTGTCTCGAACTGGTCTTCCCAGGGAATTATAAGAGTTACTCATGCAGAGTAATTATTATTTCCTGTATTTTTATAGCATGCATCCAAGTCTTGCATCTTGCCCAAGATGACAAGACTCATTTTGTAATCAGGGCCATCTGTACTTTTGTGCAAACAAGATTAAATTAATGAAATATCAGACATCTTTTTGCAAACGAGTCTTTTTCTTTTCTGCTCACTGTTTTTCCATTTTTCTTTTTGTACAAAAATAAATGGCGGTGTTTTCAAAATGATAACTTCATGTCACTTTTTTCTAAAGCAAGATTAAAATCAATCACTAAAATGAACAAACTTAACCCTTGCAGAGAGTGCCTTCCAGACAACACCGACAACAGCACGGCTATGACATCGTATGACTTTGACAATCCGATCAATCAAGCTGATGAAGGGGTTGAAGAAGAGTATGAGCTTCCTGAAGAGCTAGCCAGGTTGTTGAGACAAGAGGAAAAGGTTATCACTCCTCATCAGGAGGAGGTTGAAGTGATCAATCTTGGTACAAATGAAGACGTGAAAGAGGTCAAAATCGGGGCCTGCCTGCAAGACTCAGTGAAAAAGCAACTGGTTGATCTGCTTCAAGAGTATGTGGACGTGTTTGCTTGGTCGTATCAAGACATGCCAGGGTTGGATACCGACATTGTTGTGCACAAGCTGCCTCTGAGGAAAGAATGTCCACCAGTGAAACAGAAGCTGCGCCGAACTCGCCCAGACATGGCTATGAAAATCAAGGAAGAGGTACAAAAGCAATGGGACGCCGGGTTCCTTGCTGTGACTAGCTATCCGCCGTGGGTTGCTAACATAGTACCTGTGCCTAAGAAGGACGGCAAAGTAAGAATGTGTGTTGACTACCGGGATCTGAACAGAGCCAGCCCGAAGGATGACTTCCCATTACCTCACATTGATGTATTGGTGGATAACACGGCTCAGTTCTCGGTATTCTCCTTCATGGATGGATTTTCAGGATATAATCAGATCAAGATGTCACCTGAAGACATGGAGAAGACAACATTCATCACACCTTGGGGCACGTTCTGTTACAAAGTGATGCCATTTGGACTGAAGAATGCTGGCGCCACATATCAACGGGCTATGGTGACATTATTCCACGATATGATCCACAAAGAAATAGAATGTTATGTGGATGATATGATCGCCAAGTCCCTTACAGAGGAAGATCACCTGGTAAATCTGCTGAAGTTGTTCAAGCGCCTGAGGAAGTACCAACTAAAGCTGAACCCCAACAAATGCACATTCGGGGTGCGATCCGGTAAGCTGCTGGGCTTTATTGTAAGCGAGAAAGGGATTGAGGTTGACCCTGATAAAGTCAAGGCTATTCAAGAAATGCCTGCACCGAAGACAGAAAAGGAAGTCCGAGGGTTCTTAGGTCGATTGAACTATATTTCACGGTTCATATCTCACCTTACAGCAACCTGCGAACCCTTGTTCAAGCTGTTAAGAAAAGAACAGACGGTCAGGTGGAACGAAGATTGCCAGAAGGCTTTTGACAAGATCAAGGAATACTTACAAGAACCGCCAATCCTCATGCCTCCAGTAGAAGGAAGACCTCTGATTATGTACTTGACAGTATTAGAAGAGTCAATGGGGTGTGTTTTGGGCCAGCATGACGAGTCTGGTCGAAAAGAGTATGCAATATACTACCTAAGCAAAAAGTTTACCGACTGTGAACAGCGTTATTCACTGCTCGAGAAAACTTGCTGTGCTTTAGCGTGGGCTGCTCGCCGACTAAGACAGTATATGTTGACCCACACTACCTTATTAATCTCAAAAATGGATCCAGTTAAGTACATTTTCGAGAAGCCAGCTCTTACCGGACGGGTTGCAAGATGGCAAATGATTCTCACAGAATACGACATACAGTACACATCTCAGAAAGCCATCAAGGGCAGTGTACTATCTGAATATCTTGCTGAGCAACCCATTGATGACTACCAGCCTATGAGGTTTGACTTCCCTGATGAAGACATCATGTTCATTAAAGCAAAAGATCATGAAGAGCCTCTTCACACTGAAGGGCCTGACCCGGAGGAAGAGTGGACTATGATGTTTGATGGGGCTGTTAACATGAATGGCCGTGGTGTTGGTGCAGTACTCATTACACCTAAAGGAGTTCACATGCCTTTCTCGGCAAAACTCACTTTCAACTGCACTAACAACGAAGCTGAATACGAAGCTTGCATTATGGGTCTTGAGGAAGCCATTGACCTCAGGATCAAAACATTGACCGTATTCGGAGATTCAGCTTTGGTAGTCAATCAAACCAACGGGAAATGGTACACCCACCAAGATCATCTGATACCTTACAGGGATTATACGAGAAGGTTACTGACTTTCTTTACAACAGTCAAGCTTGAGTATATCCCTCGGGACGAGAATCAGTTTGCAGATGCTCTTGCTACCATTTCATCCATGATCAAAGTTCAAGCTGCTAACTTTGTACCTCAGATACCAGTGTCCAGACTCGATAGACCAGCATACGTATTTGCAACAGATATTGTCAAGGACAATAAGCCTTGGTTCCATGACATTAAGTGCTTCTTGGAGGATCAGACATACCCACCTGGGGCATCTTCCAATGATAAGAAGACTTTAAGAAGGCTTGCTGGAAGTTTCTTTCTGAACACTGATGGGTCTTTATACAAAAGGAACTTTGATATGGTACTCCTCAGATGTGTTGACAAGACGGAAGCAGATTTGCTGATGCATGAAGTGCACGAAGGATCTTTTGGTACCCATGCCGGAGGGCATGCCATGGCTAAGAAATTGCTAAGATCAGGCTATTACTGGATCACAATGGATGCAGACTGTTGTGCTTACGCCAGAAAATGTCATAAATGCCAGATTTACGCAGATAAGGTGCATGTGCCTCCCAATCCTTTGAATGTCATGTCTTCACCATGGCCCTTTGCCATGTGGGGCATTGATATGATTGGCAAGATTGAGCCAACTGCTTCAAACGGCCACAGATTCATCCTGGTCGCCATTGACTATTTCACCAAGTGGGTTGAAGCAGCCTCATATGCAAACGTCACAAGACAAGTGGTAGCCAGATTTCTGAAAAGAGATATCATCTGTCGATACGGAGTTCCCGAGCGAATCATTACTGATAATGGTTCCAACTTGAACAACAAAATGATGGCAGAACTGTGTCGGGACTTCAAGATCCAACATCACAATTCTTCTCCTTACAGGCCAAAGATGAATGGCGCTGTTGAGGCAGCAAATAAGAATATCAAGAAGATTGTGCAGAAGATGGTAATCACATACAAAGACTGGCATGAAATGCTACCATTTGCCTTGCATGGGTACCGCACGTCAATCAGAACGTCCACTGGGGCAACACCTTATCAGCTTGTATATGGTATGGAAGCGGTCCTACCTGTTGAAGTTGAACTACCCTCGTTACGGGTATTGATGGATGTTAAACTGAGTGAAGCAGAATGGGCTCGGTCCCGATACGAACAACTGAGTCTGATCGAAGAGAAAAGATTAGCTGCAATCTGCCACGGGCAGTTATATCAGAAGAGAATGAAGAAAGCCTTTGATCAAAAAGTCAGGCACCGAGAGTACCAAGTGGGAGATCTTGTGCTGAAAAGAATCCTCCCTCCTCATACAGACCACAGGGGCAAGTGGACTCCAAATTATGAAGGACCATTCGTCATAAAGAAAGTTTTCTCTGGTGGAGCACTGATGCTCAGCACCATGGATGGTGAAGATTTCCCATCCCCTTTGAATTCAGATGCAGTTAAAAAATACTTCGCATAAAATGACCCGCTGGACGTAAAAACAGAATGTAAGTCCAGGCAAAAATAGGGCATCCCGGCGAGTCAAAAACAGAATAAAAGACTCGGGCAAAAGTAAGGGAAAATGAATAAAAAATGTACACCCGCTGAGTTGAAAAGCCACATTGGACAGCTCAGGCAAAAATGGGTATCCCGATGGATTGAAAACCCGAAAGGGCGATCCATGCAAAATAAGGGAATAAGCGAACAACTGCATTCTGAATTCGTCTGTATCACCTACAACTTGGTAAGCTTCCAAAGGATCAAGCTTCAATCAGAATCAACTCTCTCCAGAAAGCAAGACGAGAAGAACGTCATTGTCATACGAGTCATAGCAGAAGAGGAAGCTCCTTGAAAGCCTCGTCAACACCGCCAGCACTTTATTTCTCAATTTGTAACAATCTCCTCATTTCAGGAAATATGTTTCTTCGACTGTATCTTGCCAATTCAGGGCACATGAATTAATGAAATCAGATTTTCAGTCATGTCTCGTTTTTACATTTATGTTTTGCAAAGAGTTGTCTGATATCTCTAAAAAAATAATAATACAATTGCATAAGTACAGATGCCTTTCTCTAAAAATAAAAAGAAAAAACACATGCTTACAGGGAATGTGATTATTCTCGAAAGTACTTAACTCCCATGACGGAATCCAGTAAGGGATACCTCGGGACCTTTTTGTACGTTTCCTTACCGTTGCAGGATTGCAGGTATCCAGAACGCAACCTGGGGCATGCAGGTTATGTCTCAGCAAGTAAGCGAATCATTATCAACTCGGTCTATCTTCCACATGGCACTAGAAGGTGCCCGTTTCCCCAGCGGAGCTGCCAAATCAGCATACACTCAATCTCAGCATCCGAAATGCTCTATCCCCAGCTGAGTTGCTCCCCATTGCTTTCCCCAGCAAAGTTGCCAAATCGACAAACAGGTTTAACACTCAGGATGTTTTCTCGCCAGCCGAGTTGCCTCTCATTACTCTCCCCAGCTGAGTTATCAACAGCATTCCCCAGCTGTAGTACCAACCATTCTTCCTCAGCAGATGCAAGAATCAGGGAATCATCTCCCCACAGAGTTCCAACCTCTATCCAGAAGAGCAACGCATGAAGAGATCACAACAGAGTACAGAAGCTTCTACAAACCCCAGCTGGGTCCCGTATTACAAAGATATGTCAATCAGTGACCTATATCCCCAAACAAATACATCACTAGATCTACCGATGATCTCATCCTCAGCTGGGATGTTCACTGCAAGCAGATCATCCAGAGATCTTCGCAGCAACGGGATCTGAATTCCGGATCGGTGCCTCTTTGCATAATCATAGCATTCGCATCATACTATCCCCCAGAGCGTAGCATTCCGTCTAATACGGAGCATTACGGCAAAAATCAAATGCATAGCATAATCATAAGCCATGTTCTGAAGTAACACTTGTGAATAATAACCGTTCATCATCATTGTACAGAAACCCTCACCAGAGTCCCAGCAAAAAAAAAAAAAAAAACAGTTGCCTCATATTCACAAACACCAATATGTACACCTTTGGACACCCGTCCGTGTCAGATTACCAGCAGAAAGCCAAAGACATCCTCTTTGCACTCACACATACCTTATATACACTTCCCTGACACCCGTCCGTGTCATATCCCCAGCGCAGTCGCTTACACCTTTATCACTCATATACTTGTTAATATTATACTTTTCTCTCTTGACGCCCGTCCGTGTCATTTTCCCCAGCAGTTAACACTCATCTATACAATACAATACTCAATACTCATGGTACACTCATACAGATACCCGTCCGTATCTTGTATTCATCATCACTCATATCCCCACAGATTCGACAGTAGTCCTTGTTCTTTGTTAACCAGTTGGTACTCGTCCGTACCATCATCTCAGAACATTGCGTCTAGTGTTTGTTTCTACATGATACTCGTTCGTATCATAATCTTAAGGATGCTCGTCCGCATCTTTAATCCATACACCGCGTCAAACACTTATGTCTTCTTGAATGTAGATACTCGTCTGTGTCTACTGTGCCCCAGAAGGATTCTTTCAGATGCAACACTCGTCCGTGTTCTTTGTTAACCAGTTGATACTCGTCCGTATCATCATCTCCGAACATGTGTCAGTTTGTTTCTACGTGATACTCGTCCGTATCATAGTCTTAGGGATGCTCGTCCGCATCTTTAATCTATACACAATACCAAACACTTATACCTTTTGTTTTCTTGGATGTAAACGTTCGTCCGTGTTTACTATTCCCCAGTAGATCACCAACAATTTTCCTGTATCTAACACTCGTCCTGTGTTATGATAACCCCAACAGAGCAGCCGTACCCTGCTAAGTGGTCGTCCTCTACTTCTTGATGGTCGTCCTCCATCATGCTCATCCGATGGCCGTCCCCATCGTTGATTTTAGCAGCCGTCCCCTGCTAGGTGGTCGTCCTCCACCCTTTGATGATCGTCCTTCATCACTTTGTCCAATGGCCGTCCCCATTGTTGATTTTGGTTATCTGACATTCGTCCTATGTCATGACAAACCTCGAGAGCAGCCGTCCCCTGCAGAGTGGTCGTCCTCCACTTCTTGATGGTCGTCCTCCATCATGCTCGTCCGATGGCCGTCCCCATCGTTGACCTTTCCTATCCGATGGCCGTCCCCATCGTTGATATTTTCGGCAGCCGTACCCTGCCAGGTGGTCGTCCTCCACCTTTGATGGTCGTCCCCATCATTTTTCTTTTATCCCCAACAGAGCAGCCGTCCCCTGCTAGGTGATCGTCCTTCACCTTTGATGGCCGTACCCCATCATCTGTTTATTTCATTTATTCTTTAACCCGATGGCCGTCCCCGTCGTGGTCCCTTTTCCTTTTCCTTTTAGCCCGATGGCCGTCCCCATCGTGGGTTGTTTTACTTTTATGAATTTGATGGCCGTCCCCGTCATGTTTCATTAATCCCCAGAGAATTTTACAGTTTTATCTTGATGGCCGTCCCCATCATATTATCATCTTTCCCCAGCTAGTCGGCCGTCCCCGTCGTGGCTTTACTTTTTACTCCCAGCATGTCGGCCGTCCCCGTCATTGCTATTTACCCAGCAGTCGTCCTCTGCTCGACGGTCGTCCTCCGTCGCCCACACCTTACAATATACTTTATTTTTCTGTTACAATCTATATCCCTTTTCTTCTTCATTCTGTGAGTGCAAATTTTGGACTGTCTTTGGTATTCAACCACAAGTTATCTTGTTTGCCTGTTAAGCCGTCGCTTACATCCTGCACAGCTAACTCATGTTTGAATAGGGGCAGCTGTAAACACCCCAAATTTGCCCTCACCCATTCACACATGACTTGTGATCATCTCATATGCATAAACACAATCACATCATCTCATGTCTCATTTGGTTTCACTGGATAGTTTCTAAGGCATCTGCACCTAGGGTTTGTGATCTGAGCAACCTCAGGGCATCTTGAGCCATTCCAAAGGCCACTAATCAACTCAAAGGGGTCCATGTGTGTTCTTATATCATGTTACATCCTCACAAAGTCAAAATTGCAGAGGGATCACAAGAACTAGGGTTTGAGTGGATGCAGAGCCAGGTTGAACTGCACAGTTGACTGAAAATTAGGGTTTTGGTTTCAGAGGCCATAACTCCAAATTTTTTGGTCATTCTTGTTTCCATTGGTCTCTATATGGTATAGGGAGTATGCATATCAATTTTCATGAAGAAATTCCATGGGGAAGTCATCTGATCAAGAGTTGACTTTTCAGACAAGTCAGTGCAAAATCAGGGCATCTGAGGCCCCCAATGACCCAACCAATGGGTGATCTTCATCATTTTGAGTGTATATGATCTTTATTTGATCATGGAAGAAGTTTGAAGTTCATAAAAATCAAGAATTTAGGGTTTGTGCAGAAATTGACTTTTTGGGTTTTGTTGACTTTTCAAGAATGCACCATTTTAGGGCAATTTTCAAGCTTTGATTCATGATCCAAAAAGGCTTCAAATGAAAAAAATTTGGTCATGAAAGTTGCAGATCTCATCTTTCCCTTTTCAAAAAGTACAAGAACATGATCAAACTCTTCTTGGATCAAAAGTTATGGCCATGCAAAGTTGCCAAAAATCACTTATTTTCAAGTTGTGCACTAAGTGAAAATTTTGCAATGTCTTGAACCAATGCATTATGCAGCCTTCAATTCATGTCAAACCATTATGTAAACACCCTCTAAGTCCTAAAAATCAGAATTTGACTAAGTTTGCCCATGGTTTCATGCTTGGTTGGATAAAAAGTCACATGTGAACCATAAGCCAACCTACTTGCAAAAACCACTCATAACATTATGCCAACTTGCTGCATTGAGTGCTGAGCCAAGCTAGACCTTTCCCTCACCCATGCTGCACCAAAACCAACTTTGTACTTGGCTAGAGTTGAGCCATGCCCTATCTTACAAAAAGTTGACCTTTATGCAAAAGCAAACTCACCTATCATGGCAGGCCATGTCACATCAAACAACCAATCAGAATTGTTTATTGAATCATCTTGCAAGCCATAACACTAAGGGACCAAGGCTGAAACATAACATTGGATGACATTCACAAAAAACCTCCCAACTGCAATTGGCTTCGAATTCCTCTTCACAGCAAGCAAACACTAAAACTCTCATCACTATCCAACTCAACACACTCCATTGAGTAGAAACCACCCAAAGCACCAGCCTGAAACACCCTGAATCCTCCATTGCCATTGTTCACCTTCATTCTGCAGATTCTATCGAATCTCTCATCCTAGCCCACAAACACCAAAACAAACCCTGCAAAGCAACTCAATACGCTTCATAGATCACAAACCACCCCTTTTCACAGCCTGAAAGTGCCAAGATCACCATAGCCATTGTTGACTGAACTGAAGCAGTTCTCTTCGAAACTCATCATCCAGCAAATCTAAACTCCATTTGAGCATCCAGACACACTTGGGGGATCAAGTAGAGCAGCTTGCATCAAGGGAAGTAGTCTGAAAGTTCCTAAATCAAAAACTGCAAAACTCAGGTAGCCCAAAAATAATTTTTCCAGAAATCTCTTTTTATGTTACAAACTTGATCTTCATGCTTGTCTGATCGTTCTGGTACCTTTAGTTTTTGAAATGGTTGCGTTTTAAGAATTTAATTTCTGTTTGAAGCTTACGAACCCTAGATTTTGTTTGCTTCAATTCAGTTGATTTAGGAACTTTAAATGTGTTTTGAGAGAGGGGTTTAGTTCGTGAGTTGATAAGGATCATCCCCATGTGTTTAGATTTCATTTTAGATACGGTTTGAGGGGTTTGGGAGATTTTCAGGTGAGCTTCTGGCCGGAGAAGACGACCGGAAGTCTTCTCCGGCCGTCTGAGTATTTAAACCCTAATCTCAGGTCATTAACTTCAGTTTGAATTGTGGCCGTGGATGAGCTTTGACTCGTTGACTTCCCTCCCTTTCCAACGCTCCAGATCATTTCATTTGCCCTAATCCCTTTAATTAACTTTAATTAATTTGTAATTAAGTTAATTGGTTCAGATACGATCCTCACCCTTCATTTGCGCGCTGGTCAGCATTTTTAAACCCAGACTCAATCCTGGCCATCCAATCTGTTTACTTTTCATTTTATTTAATATTAATTCATTTTTCTTGCATTTAATTTGTATAATTATTTTAAAATAGTTAAAAAATCATAAAAATTATGAAACTTTTTCTTTAAGGTTTTATTAATTTTTATGACACAAAAACATTTTTATTTTATTTTTTATCATTAAAAAAGTATTTTTAAATATTTAAAAGACTATTTTTAATTGATTAATGAGAATTAATTAATTAAAAATACTTTTAGGTATTTAAAAATTACAAAAAAATTCATGAAATGTTCTAAGATATTTAGAAACATTGTCCAACCTTCAAACCAAATTTCTTTTTGATCTTGATGCATTTTAAGATTTTTTCATTGAATTAAATCATTTTTGATGCATTATTTTGTTCATAAGTTTGAAAATTCATTTCTGCCTATTGGTGAAGGTTGAGACATTGATTCTTCTTGCATTGTTTTCCATTTATCATGAACTTTCAAGGATAAAAAGGCCATGAATTGTTCTTGCATTTTCAAATTGTTTGGCATTTGTTTTGTTAAGAATCCTAAAAAACCCTAATAACTTAGAAAATTCATATCTTGAGTTTGGTTGAGAGTTGAGAGCTCCCCTTTGGGCAGTGGTTCATCATAGGCCTAGGGTTTCTTTGGGTGCCATTTTCCATTTTTTATCATGAGGTTTGCTTCTGTTTTGGGTTTTTGTTTGATGTTTGATCCATGAACCCTAATTTGGGCTCTCTCTTGCATCCTCCTTGCATTCCCTTGCATAACATGACTTGTCTTTGCATTTTGTGCATGCTTATGATTCATTTGACATCCTAAGACATATAGGAAACATGTTTGATCATTGCATTGCATATTTGCCATGTCATTTGTCTTGTATGCTTCATAACATTTCATGTTTGTTCATGCTCCTTAACTTGCATCATTTGCATTCATAATCTTGTATGAACATCCCCATGCCTTGTCTCATGCTTGTAGCATCTCATAACATCATAATCATCATCAACATGCTTCTAGTTTTGCTAAGCATCATACCATTTCATCTCATCTTGCATTGCATTGCATTTCTTTCTAACATTTCAGGTGGTAAGTAACTTGGGAAGTGAATTTGCCTTCACTTCTCATAACTTTTCTTTTCATCTCTCTTGCATCCATTGCTGCATTTCTATTTGTGTTTGAGATTGAGCTTGCTCATTCTTCTTCCTCCCACTTTCTTTCCTCAAGTGACTTGTCTTCTTAAATGAAGCAAGTCACTTTGCTTCTCTTGATCTTATTCATCTGCTTCTTGGTGGCTCCTCTGAAGATTGTTCTTGGAAACCTCACAAACCTTAGGATCATCCAAGCATGACAATGAATTAGGGTTTTGATTAGTCCCCCCATAGTTTTACCTTTGTGTCTCTCTTTGAGTCCTCTCTTCTCACCTCATAATCAGGGACTAAACCCTAAAGGCTTTAAGACTTTGTGATTAAGCTTATGCCTGCATCCTTCTCTTAGGATGGAGTGTATAACTTTAATCCTAAGTCTTGAACCCTTTATGTGTTTAAATCTCTTAATCAATTCATCTAATAATCATCAAGACATCACACTTGTAACTTGGGCCTTGCATTAGGGTTCTAATTCTTCCTTAAGTGGTTAAGAAGGACTAACCCTAGTGTTAATGGACAAGTCCCCCTCAAGTTGTCTTACAAACCATAAAATTCACTTCATCATCAAATCATTAAATAAAATTCACTTAATCAAAGGCTTGTTTTGTCATAAGTTTAATCCCTAATCATGGATTAAGTTGAGGAGCTTTCCTCAGCTTAAACATTCTCATCTATTATCCTTCTATTAGGATGGTGTAATGAGTCTGTTTAATCCTTGATTATGGCTTAACCTCATTACTCAACACTAAACAAAAACAACAAAAACATCTAAATAATCACAAATAGGTTAATGACCTTAATCCTACATCAAAGGTGATTAAGTGTGAGAATCTGACTTCACACTTAAGGTATCCTCATTACCCCTAATCAGAGGGAAGATGTGATGAGTTTACTAACCCATTGGTTTAGGCTTAAGCTCATTATCCTATGACAAACTTCAAAAAGCAATAAAAGACTGAAAACTCAAAAACAAACAATAATCGTCTCCTCCGGGATTCTTTTCTCATCATCTTCACTCACAACCGAGAACTTGCTTCTTTCGTCTAATGCAAGACAGTTTGCATCTGTGCCAGACAGATCATACACTTGAGCATAGACTGCAAGCAGTTCACCAGTCAATCCTTTCAGTCTCTTTGGGTCGAACTACGGTGTTCTGACTTCCTCATTGCACGAGAGGATACGTAGGCATAACTTAACAGTTATCGAACAAAAGTCTCTGTACATTCCCCCTCCTTCCAGCTTCATTCTTTAGCCTCATATTCTTGAGCATTTCATTCCTGATCTCACACTGACACTGTACATTTATACACATCACATTTCTTTACACTGACACTTGTACATCTTTTCCAGCTCTTTTATGCACAAATAGCACTGACACTACCCCTTTAAAACACAAATCTTTTAAGCGTGGATCCCGTCGTGTACGACGGACAATCTGGGTGCTAATACCTTCCCAGGTTGTAACCAACCCCCTTTCTCAGCCTCTCTGGTTCGCAAACCGTCTTATCCATCTTTTTCTAGGTCTATGCAGCATTGCCTTTCCTCCGGGATAAAAATGCCTAGCTGGCGACTCTATTCATCTCCAGTGAGTTCACGGCTGTGTGTTCTCACTGTTCCCTTCGCCGACCGTTCGCGCTTGTACCTGGATGCAAATCTTTGGGAGCGACAGGGGCATGTAAGCTTCATCCCAGCAAGCTGGCAAATCAACACTCAGTCTTAGCACCCAAAGTGTTTTCTCCCCAGCTGAGTTGCCACTTGTTATTTCTCCCCAGTCGAGGTGCCAATCATTCCTCCTTCTTAGCCAAGTACAAAAGCCAGGTAAACACTTCCCCACAGAGCTTCAGCCTCTATCCAGAAGAGCAACGCATGAAGGAATCACAACAGAGTGACGAAAGCTTCTACAAACCCCAGCTGGGTCCCTTATTACCAGGATGGGTCTATCAGTGACCTATTCCCCCAAGCAGATACATCTTGTCAGATCTACCAATGATCTCATCCCCAGCTGGGATGCCCATTTCAAACAGATCAACCGGAAATCTTCACAGCAACGGGATCCGAATCCCGGATTGTTATCCTTGCATAATCATAGCATTCACATCATATTCACCCCACAAAGCGTAGCATTCCGTCTAATACGGAGTATTACGGCAAAAATCAAACATATTGCATAACCATAAGCCATGATTCGAATTAAACACTTGTGAATATTGGCAATCCATCAACAATATACAGAATGCTCCCCAGATTCCCCAACAGAGAGCTAAAGCTAAAGCAGTTTCCTTACATTCACAAACATCAGTATATACTCCTTGTGGCATTTGTCCGTGTCATATCCCCAGTAGAAGACCAAAGCGTCCTCTTTGCACTCACAGATACATATATATATACAATTCCTCGACACCCGTCCGTGCCATCTCCCCAGTACACTTGCCTAAACATTTTTTTGCAAAGCATATACTTGTTTATAATATACCTCTTGACACTCGTCCGTGTCACTCTCTCCAGCAGGTTAAACACTCATCCATACTTATTTCTCAGATACTCGTCCGTATCTTATGTACACCACTTATTATCATCTCAGATTCGACACTAGTCCTTGTTCTTTGTTAACCAGTTGGTACTTGTACGTACCAACATCTCAGAACATGCGTCAAGCGTTTGTTTCTACCTGATACTCGTCCGTATCATAGTCATAAGGATGATCGTCCGCATCTTTAATCCATACACTGTGTCAAACGCTCTTGTCTTCTTGAATATAGACACTCGTCTGTGTCTACTATTCCCCAGAAGAGTCCCCTCAGATTCAACACTCATCCGTGTTCTCTGTTAACCAGTTGATACTCGTCCGTATCATCACCTCTGAACACGTGTCAGTATTTGTTTCTACTCGATACTCGTCCGTATCGTAGTCTTAAGGATGCTCGTCCGCATCTTTAACCTATACACAACGTCAAAACACTTATACCTTTTATTTCCTGGATATAAACGCTCGTCTGTGTTTACTATTCCCCAGTAGATCGCCAGCAAAGCAAAATTTCTTTTGTTATCTGACATTCGTCCTATGTCATGATAAACCTTGAGAGCAGCTGTCCCCTGCTAGGTGATCGTCCTTCACCTCTTGATGATCGTCCTTCATCATGCTCATCCGATGGCCGTCCCCATTGTTGACCTTTTCTATCCGACATTCGTCCTATGTCGTGATATTTAGCAGCCGTCCCCTGCTAGGTGATCGTCCTTCACCTTTTGATGATCGTCCTTCATCATTTTATCCGATGGCCGTCCCTATCGTTGATCTTGTTATCTGACATTCGTCCTATGTCATGATAAACCTTGAGAGCAGCCGTCCCCTTCTAGGTGATCGTCCTTCACCTCTTGATGATCGTCCTTCGTCATGCTCGTCCGATGGCCGTCCCCATCGTTGACCTTTTATCCGGCATTCGTCTTATGTCGCGATATTTTCGGCAGCCGTACCCTGCCAGGTGATCTTCCTTCACCTTTGATGACCGTCCCTCATCATTATTTCATTTATTCTTTAACCCGATGGCCGTCCCCGTCGTGGTCCCTTTTCCTTTTCCTGATGATCGTCCTTCATCAGTTTTGCCCGATGGCCGTCCCCATCGTTGTTTACATTACTTTATGAACTTGGTGGCCGTCCCCATCATTTTTCATTAATCCCCAGAGAATCTTATAGCTTTATTTGATGGCCGTCCCCATCATAATCCCTTTTATCCCCAGCATGTCGGCCGTCCCCGTCATTGCTTTATTTCCCGCACCTTTCCCAGCGTGTCGACCGTCCCCTTCATTGCTCTTTCCCCAGCAGTCGTCCTCTGCTCGACGGTCGTCCTCCGTCGCCCATACTTTACAATATACTTTATTTCCTTTTACAATCTATATCCCTTTTCTTCTTCATTCTGTGAGTGCAAATTTTGGACTGTCTTTGGTATTCAACCACAAGTTATCTTGTTTGCCTATTAAGTCGTCGCTTACATCCTGCCCAGCTAACTCATGTTTGAATAGGGGCAGCTGTAAACACCCCAAATTTGCCCTCACCCATTCACACCATGGATTGTGATCATTTCATATGCATAACCTCAATCATATCATCTCATATCACATTTTTGCTTCACCGCATTGGTTCAAAGTCATCTGCATCTAGGGTTTGTGATCTGGGCAATCCAAGAGCTTCCTGAGCCACTCCAAAGGTCATCAATCACTTCAAAGGGGTCCATGTATGTTCAAACATCATATTATATCCTCTCAAAGTCAAGAATGTCAAAGAATCACAAGAACTGAAAATGGCATGGAAGCAGAGCCAGGTTTGACTGCACAGATGACCTAGAATTAGGGTTTTGGTTTCAAAGGCCATAACTCCAAATTTTTTGGTCATTATTGTTTCTATTGGTCTCTATATGGTATAGGGAGCATGCATATCAATCTCCACGAAGAAATTCAATGGGGAAGTCATCTAATCAAGGGTTGACTTTCTAAGCAAGACAGTGTAAAATCAGGGCATCTGAGGCCCCCAATGACCCAACCAAAGGGTGTTCTTCATCATTTTGATTGTGTATGATCTTTATTTGATCATAGAAGATGTTAGAAGTTCACAAAATTGGAGAATTTCAAGTCATTTGCAAAGTTTACTTTTTGGGAAAGTTGACTTTTAATGAAATTGCCATTTTGGGAAACTTTTTCAACCTTTACTTTTTGATTCAAAAACGCTTCAAATGGAAAAACTTTGGTCATGAAAGTTGTAGAATGGATCATTCCCTTTTCAAAAAGTACAAGAACATGACCTAATTCATTTTGGATCAAAAGTTATGGCTTGTCAAAGTTGGCTAAAATCACAAAATTTGAAGTTTTCCACCAAAGAGACATTTTGCAAAAAGGTTTGATCAAGTGTTCTAAAGGCTTCAAATGTGTATCATTTCTTCACAACATGATCATGTGACATCTAAAATTCAGAATGGGCCAAGGGATCACTCATATTCATGACTTATGGAGCAAGAATTCTCAAAGGAAACAAAAGTGAAGCAAGTTGCAAAAACTCACTCAAGTGTGAATCCACTTGCTTGCTGAATTCACAATCAATCCTATGGCTCTCCACACATCTTGCTGCGCAGGACACCCCATTTGTCCTTGGCTAGCTAGTAGGCCATGCCTCTCTTACACAAATTTGACATTTTGGCAACTTGAGCCATACCAATCACAAAAGCACACATCAACTCATCTGACCAATCCCATTTGTTTATACAAACCAAAAGCAAGCCAAAGCACATAACACACAAGCCTGAAAGCACCAAGAACACAGCTCTCTCATTTTCACCCCATTTTGCAAAAGCTTTCGAAACACTCTCCACAAGCTGCAAACATACAAACCAACTTCACAAATCAACTCAGCATACTTCACTGGTCACAAACCACCCATCACCATAGCCTGAAAGTCCCTAAAACAAAAACACGATCATCACCCTCCCTTGAACAGAACTTCTGCCATCTCACAAACCATCCATCCTCAAAGCTTTCTAAGCCTCATTTCATCATCAGAGGGTTCAAAGGAGTGGACTTGCAGCAAAGGAAAGGCCAGAAAGCTCAGGACCAGGAGTTTCCATCTCAGGTAGCCATCTCAAACTTTTTTCCAGAAACTCCATTTTAAGTTCTTAAATACTTCTATGTACTCTCCTGATCATGGGGATATGATTATTTTTGAAAATGGTTGAGAAACCAGGATGTATGAATGCTCTGAAACTTTTTTGCCCTAGAAATGTTTTGCTTCGATTTGTCTGATTAATGCATGAAAAATGGTTTTTGTTTGGGGGTTTTGATTTAGTTTGGAATGGGGTTTGATTCTGGGCAATTAGATTTCATTTTCATGAAGTTTTGAGGGATTTAGCAACTTTCAGGTGAGGGTCTTGCCGGAGAAGATGACCGGAAGTCTTCTCCGGCCACTTGAAAGTGATTAGGGTTTAATCTGTGTAATTAATGAAGTTTGAATGTGGAGCGTAGATGTTGCTGACTTAGTCAATTCCCGCGCGTGTTCAATGGTCCATATCTTCCACTTAGCCCTAATCTCACTTAATTAAATTAATTAATCCATTTTAGTCAGTTTGAATCTCAGCCCTAGGATAACGCGCGCAGTCTTTCCCTCCATTCCAAGTTTAAATGATGACCATTGGATGCGCTGACTTTCATTTAAATTCAGTTTTATTTTCTTTTTATTTCATTTGTTTTGTTCAATTTATTTAAAATAGTAAAACATTTTGAAAAATTCTGAAAATTTTTATACAACCTTTTATTAATTTTCAGAAACCAAAAACATTTTTATTTTTATTTTTTGCATTAAAAAATATTTTTAAATCATTTAAAAGTTTATTTTTAATTAATTAATGAGAATTAATTAATTAAAAATACTTTTATGTATTTAAAAATCACCAAAAAATTCATGGAACATTTAAAATCATTTAGAAACATTGTCCAACCCTCAAACCAAATTTCGTTTTTGATCTTGATGTCTTTTGACAATTTTCCATGAAATTAATCTTATTTCAAAGCATTATTTTGATCCAATGTTCAAAAATTCATTTCTGCCTAGTGTTTAGGAGTTGGACTTTGATTCTTTTTGCATTGCCTCTTACATAGCATGTAGTTTATAGGATTAATTTGGCATGATTTGATCTTACATTTTCAATTTGTTTGACATTTTTCTTGACAAGGTACCTTAAAACCCTAGAAATCTTAAGAAATTCATAACCCTCACTAGGTTAAGAGTTAGAACCCCTCCTTTGGGCAGTGAGTTTGTATAGGTTTAGGGTTCCTTTGAATGCACTTTCAATTTTTTATCATGATGTTTGCATCTGGTTTTGATTTTTGTTTTGTGCATTGATCATAAACCCTAATTTGGGCTTCCTTTTGCATTCATCTTGCATTTGCTTACATACCATGACTTACCATGACATTCTATGCATCCATTTGATTCATAACACATCTTAAGACATATTAGAAGCATGTTTGATCATTGCATCTTTCATTTGCCATGATGTATGTCATTTGCATTCCATAACTTTTCATGTATGTTCATGGTTCTTAGCACTACTAAAAAAAAGACATTTGGTTAAATGATTTTACATCAGGTATTTGTTAAAAATGATGTAAAAACAACGCGGTGGCAGTTTCGTAAATAATAACATAAATTGTTATAAGGGATGTTACATCGGTTATTGAAAAAAACCGATGTAACAAGTAATGCGGTGGTAGTTTTGTAAATAACAAAAAAATTCTTCTAAAGCCTTTTACATCGGTTTTTCAAAAACCGATGTAAAAAACCATTTCACAAAACAATTAAAAAACAATTAAGAAATTTTTTTTTAAAAAAATACTTATTACATCGGTTATTAGAATAACCGATTTAATATACGATATAAAAAAAATTTAAAACAATTCAAAAAAACCTATTACATCGGTTTCTACCAAATATCCGATATGAAATGTTTCTAAAAAAATTCAAAAAAAAACCTATTACATCGGTTCATCCTAAATAACCGATGTGAAAAGTAAAAGAAAAATTTCAACAAAGCATACCCTATTACATCGGTTAAGATTAAACCCGATGTAATAAGTCTCCACTAAAAAAATTTATTAAAAACCAGTCATACCATATTACATCGGTTAATACTAAACCCGATGTAATAAGTCCCTTAATAAAATAATTTAAAAAATTAATAATGGTTATTACATCAGGTTTTATATAAACCGAAATAAAAAATTCATTAAAAATTAAAAAAAGTTAAAACCTAATTTCTGCACAGTAGGTCAAAAAAATTAAAATTACTGTTTCAGCACAGCCGCTCACGAACACAAGCCGCTTCTTCTTCTTCTTTCCTCAAGAACAGTACAAGCCGCTTCTTCTTCTTCTTTCCTCCCGAACAGTACTAGCAGCTTCTTCTTCTTTCTCACGAACACAAGCCGCCTCACATCGCGACACCGTCCGCCGTTTCAGCACAGCCGCCTCACCCACGACACCGTCACTGCATTTCTTCACAGCCGCGACACCATCACTGCATTTCTTCCGTCGCGCCGTCCGTCGCGCCTCCGTCACGACTCTATTCGAAGCCGTCCGTTCGAACGCCACCGCGCCACTGTCTCGCCGCCGTCCCCTTTGAAGCATCCAGGCCGCCGCTGTTTGTTGCTGCTTGAATATATATATATATATATATATATATATATATATATATATATATATATGTTTGTTGCTGCTTGAATATATATATATATATATATATATATATATATATATATATAAATATATATATATATATATATATATATATATATATATATATATATATATAACTATATATATATATATAACTATATATATATATATAACTATATATAACTATATATATATATATATATATATATATATATATATAACTATATATAACTATATATATATATATATATATATAGGTATATATATATATATATATATATATATATATATATATATATATATAGTTTTGTGTATATATATATATATATATATATATATAGTTTTATATACATTACTTTATTATAGGTGTCTAAATAATTTATTTGATCTGTATGCATTAATTCCGGAACATAGGTATGAATCGTAGTTGGATAAAAGCTAATCGATTAAGTGTTGAGTACGAACATGGTGTGAAGGAATTTCTACAGTTTGCTGAAAGCAATGCTAAAAAAAATCTTCCTCCTCCTAAAAGTAATGGTGAAAAAAGTGTTGATGTCCTTTTTCTCTGTCCATGTGTTCGTTGCGCAAATCGCGAACCAAAACTTAATAAGAAGGCAATCATGGATCATCTAATTTGTCATGGGATTTGTCAAAGTTATACACAATGGATATGGCACGGTGAGGTAGTAGAAAAGTCAAATGTGTCCCAAAAAGATAATATTGGTGTAGAAATTGATGATGATCGTCTGGAAGATATGATGCGTGATATTGGACAAGATTCGTTTAAAAAGGCACATGCGTATGATACTTTATGCAGTGACAAAGATCAACCTTTGTACCCGGGATGCACTAATTTTACACGTTTGTCAGCCGTGTTAAAATTGTTTAATTTGAAGGCAAATAATGGGTGGAGTGACAAAAGTTTTACCGAATTGCTTGAATTGTTGACACATATGCTTCCAGAAGGTAACGTATTGCCAAATCGTTATTATGAGGCAAAAAAGATATTGTGTCCAATGGGTTTGGAGTATGAAAAGATACATGCATGTCCTAATGATTGCATATTATACAGAAAAGAGTATGTAAACTATGATCATTGTCCGAAGTGCAAGGCGTCACGCTACAAAAAGAAAGATGGTGATTCTAGTGATGATGAGGTTGTCAAAAAGGGTCCTCCCGCGAAAGTGGTATGGTACCTACCAATAATTCCAAGGTTCAAGAGACTCTTCGCAAATGCAAATGACGCAAGGAATCTTAGATGGACGTCACGATATCTTAACAGCAGCCATTGGAACATCTGAGCATGGCGGTCATGTTCGTGGTGTTGGAAAACACCATAAACAGAGCACTTTCTTTGGAAGATCACGTCAAAGACAAGATATCGATGTATCGGAACAATTTGCACAATTGTCATCTCAATTGGAAGCAAAAATTAGAGTGGATTTAGCGCAACAGTGGGTTGAAGAGCGTAAGGCAATGCAACAATCTTTCATGGAGACACTTAAGTCTATGGGTATCTCCCAAAGCACAGCAAATAATAATTGCATTGAACAAAGGGAAACTGTGGATGGAAGCGGAAAAGGAAGTTGTTCAATTGTAAAAGTAAGCAAAATGGAAGAGGAAGACAATGTTGAGAGATTAGTAAAAATGGTTCTGAAAAGGAGTGACACACAAATGGATTACTTTGAATTAGAATTAAGTCATTGTGTGAGTGTCTCAAATTTTTATATGTCAGCAAAATGTATCAGAGAGTTGTTGATGGGACAACATTGGCTTGACGTTTCTACTTTGCAAGTATGGTCCACGTAAGTATATTTTCTTTTTTATTACTCTCAAATATTTTCATATGTTATAACTCCTGTCACTTTGATTCTAATGTTTATGTTATAATTAGGTATATTCATCGTTTGTGTATTGATACATCACAATCAGAAGTATATGGGATATTGGACTCTGCTTTGTGTTCGTATGTTGATAATGTGGCAAAAACTGAAGCAAAAGTTAGAAAATACATACAAGACATGTTACGTGATCACGAAGAGAAAGTGTGTCACTTGCTACCATTTATTCATGGGTATGTGTATGAAATTCTATTTTATAACTTTGTTAATATGAAATTCTGACTTTTGTACTTCAACACGCACATACAGATCTCATTGGCAATTAATAGTCATTTGTCCAAAAGACAATACAGTGGTCGTCTTCTGTTCACTTCATCGGGAACTTAATCAAACCATGACGAAACTTGTTACAACGTAAGTTTATCTTTTATGTTCACTATATCTTATATACATAATTTGTTACAAAAGTAATTCCATATTTTATGTGGCTTTATATGGTTTTTTTTGCCTTCTTTATTAGTGCTTTAGGGGTTCATCAAGCGGCACATGGCATTAGAAGAAAGCCTACATGGCTTCGACCCATAGTAAGTGGTGTAAATTATAAGTATAAATTTAATTTTATCATATAAGTATTGGAAAATGATGTCATATATTCATTTGTAGACAAGGAAACAAAATAACTCTGATGATTGTGGGTACTATGTGATGAAAAATATGTTGGATATTGTCTCTGCAAAGATAACCGATAATTGGATGACGGTAATAAATATAACTTTACTTTGTTATTTACTTTGCATTTTGCAACTTAATGTGAATTTTCCAAAATAACTCTATATTGTTATTTATATGTTGTAGGTATTTAATGATCCAACTGAATTAAAAGAGGATGATTTGTATGATTTGCGACTCCGTTGGGCAACATGTTTCTTTGAGTTGTATAAAAGTTAAGCTTTATCTGGTAAGATATATAGAATTCTCTATTTGAAGATATTGACTTTGGTGTTGTCTTTTGGTCAATTGGTGTTATGATTTTTTTTCAGGAAATTTGATTTTTGTGTTTTCTACCGAAGTTACAACTCATATTTTTGTGGATATTGTAAGTTGATATTCAAGTGGGGGAAATATTGGTTGAATGTGTATTTTTTGTTGTTGTTGTTAGTAGTAAATTTTAGTATAAACCTCCTATATATTGAGATGATTATATGTGTATACTAGTACATTTGGAAGAATATATGTGTACTTGTACATTTGGAAGAATATATGTGTACTAGATATTTGGTTTATTGAATATTGGTGAGAAATATATGAAAATATCGACCTAAATATGGTCTATGTGAAGGAAATATTAGGTACCAAAATTTTTTACAGGAATTGCTAAATAATTAGGTACCAAAAAAATTACAGGAACTGCTAAAAAATAGTAAAATTATATAAATTTTCTACAGTACTTTTTACATCGGGCGAAAGGAAAACCGATGTAAAAAGTACTATATGGCACACTTTTTACATCGGGCGAATGGAAAACCGATGTAAAAAGTACTATATGGCACACTTTTTACATCGGGCGTAAGGAGAACCGATGTAAAAAGTACCCTGTATGGCACACTTTTTACATCGGACTAAAGGGGAACCGATGTAAAAAGTACCCTGTATGGCACACTTTTTACATCGGTTATTTGAAAGCACCGATGTAAAAGCCTACCTATTACATCGGTTTTATCTTCCAACCGATGTAAAAAGTCCTTTTTACATTAGAAAAAAAAATATATTTTTTTTTACATCAGACTTAAAAATTAACCGATGTGGTTGATATATTTTTTACATCGGTCCTAAAACCGATGTAAAATGTCTATGACTTATTACATCGGCTGCCTTTACATCGGACTCGGAACCGATGTAAAAAGTCATTTTCGCCCGATGTAAAAAGTCATTTCTGCACTAGTGAAGCATGCTTCATTTGCATCCATATGTTTGTATGATCATCCTCATGCCTTGTTTCATGTTTGCATCACCTCATAGCATCATTATCATCACACACATGCTTCTGGTTTTGGTTTGCATCATGCCATTTCATCTCATTTTGCATTGCATTGCATTGCATTCCCTTCACTAACTTTTCAGGTGGTAAGTTACTTTGAGAAGTGAATTTGCCTTCACTTCTCACAATATCTTTTCATCTTTCTTATGCACCATTGCTGCATTTTTGTATGTGTTTGGATTGAGCTTGCTCATTCTTGTTCATCTCACTTTCTTTCTTCAAGCAACTTGACTTCTTAAGTGAAGCAAGTTGTTTTGCTTCTCTTTGTTCCTTTCATCTGTTTCTGCTTCTTGGTGGTTTCTCTGAAGATCTTTCTTGTAAACCTCACAAATCTTAGGAACAACCAAGCATGACAATAATTAGGGTTTTGATTAGTCCCCCACTTATTTTTACCTTTGTGTCTCATTGAGTCTTCTCTTCTCATCTCTTAATCAGGGACTAAACCCTAAAGGCTTTAAGGCTTTGTGATTAAGCTTATGCCTGCATCCTTCTATTGGGATGGAGTGTATAACTTTAATCCTAAGTGTTAAACCCTTAATGTGTTTAACTCCTTTAATCAATCCATCTAATAATCACTAAGACATCAAGCTTGTAACTTGGGCCTTGCATTAGGGTTCTAATTCTTCCTTAATTGGTTAAGAAGGACTAACCCTAGTGTTAATGGACAAGTCCCCCTCAAGTTGTCTTACAAATCATAAAATTCACTTCATTATCTTATCATTAACTAAAATCCATCTTAATAAAGGTTTTGTTTTGTCATAAGGTTAATCCCTAATCATGGATTAAGTTGAGGAGCTTTCCTCAGCTTAAACACTCTCATCTATTATCCTTCTATTAGGATGGTGTAGTGAGTCTGTTTAATCCCTGATTATGGCTTAATCTCATTACTTAACACTAAACAAAAACACCAAAAAACATCTAATTAATCACAAGTAGGTTAATGATCTTAATCCTGCATCAAAGGTGATTAAGTGTGAGAAGCTGACTTCACACTTAAGGTATTCTCATTACCCCTAATCAGAGGGAAGATGTGATGAGTTTACTAAATCCATTGGTTTAGGCTTAAGCTCATTAACTTATGACAAACTTTCAAAAGCAATAAAAGACTGAAAACTCAAAAAAACAAACAATAATCGTCTCCTTCGGGATTCTTTTCTCATCTCCTTCACTCATAAACGAGAACTTGCTTCTTCCGTCAAATGCAAGACAGTTCGCATCTGAGCTAGACAGGTCATACACTTGAGCATAGACAAGTAAGCAGTTCACAAGTCAATTCATCTTTCAGTCTCTTTGAGTCGAACTACGGTGTTCTGACTTCCTCATTGCACGAGAGGATACGTAGGCATAACTTAACAGTTATCGAACAAAAGTCTCTGTATATTCCCCCTCCTTCCAGCATCATTCTTTTAGCCTCATTATCATGAGCATTTCACTCTGTTCTTACACTGACACTTCATTTATACACTCCACTTCTTTCACACTGACACTTGTACATCCTTTTCCAGCTCTTTTGTACACAAATTACACTGACACTACCCCTTTGAAACACAAATCTTTTAACCGTGGATCCCGTCGAGTACGACGGACAATCCGGGTGCTAATACCTTCCCAGGTTGTAACCAACCCCCTTTCTCAGTCTCTCTGGTTCGCAACCGTCTTATCCATATCTTTCTAGGTTTATGCAGCATTACCTTTCCTTCGGGATAAAAATGCCTGGCTGGCGACTCTTTTCTTTTCCTGTGAGTTCACTCCTGTGTGTTCTCACATCCCTTTTTCGCCGACCGTTCGCGTCTGTACCTCATTTGAGCCCAGTCTCATCTTTTGGGAGCGACACATAAGCTTTCTTGAATCCTCATCAGTCAAGAAATTGGGCTAAGAAAATGATTGCTCTCACATCAGAAGATATCAGATGGTGCACTCAAAGCACCAAGGGAAGGGACATAATCACAAGTTGTGGGCAGTATCCCAATGTACCCTTGATTGGAGTAAAGGGTTGTATCAACTACAATCCTTTGCTGTTCAAAAGGCAATTAGGGTATGCCTTGGTACATCCACCAAGAGAGCGGGAATTATCAGAAACCCTTTACTGTGATATTCAGCATAACCATGCCATTTCCCGACAAGCAACTTGGGCTTGGGACAACATTCACACAAAAGGGACTGCCATTCTTGGCAAGTGTAACAACATAGCTTTAACTCAATATATTGATTGGTCACGTATCAGAGGAAAAATCACCCGCATGCTATTCACCTTAGAGGATGTGCCTGGACCATCAGCAGTAGAGCCTGTAGCTACAGTCAATTTAGAGGAGTTTGAGAATTTGAAGGAAAGGAATACTCATCTTTCTGAAGACCTAAAAAAGACCCTCTGGGAGAGGAATGATAGTCGTCTGGACAATGAGAGGTTAGAGAAGCTCCGGATCGAGCATATGACCAAGATTGAGAAGACAGATGATTACATCAGAAGGGCCAGAGCAGGGGAGTTAGTGTTGAAGAATGCTTGCAAGGAAGCCAAGATGCAGAAGGCTAGAGCTGAGCACTACTTGGAAGAGAGTCAGGCTAGATGGATCAGAATTACTAAGGCTCGTTCACAGGAAGATCAAAAGACACATGCTAATTTAGAGCAGCTGGAAGCTAATGAGAAGAAGAATCAGAAAGCCTTGTTAGCAGCACAAAAAGAGATCTCTGAGTTGAAACTCCGGGCGGGGTTGAAGAGATCAAAGAACCAAGACAAGTATAAGAAGTTGACAAATGCTATTGCCACCAGGAACCTTCTTATCAGGACCATCACAGAGCATCCAGTTGGCCTAGTGACTGATGCTCTCCTAAGGGAAGTCAGAAAGGATGATTATGGGCTGGATGTTTGATTTCTTTGTATTTGTACTTCATTTTGTTTGCACTTTTGTTTTTGTTGCTGTATTTTGACCCACCATGGGGACTTGTGTAAACACCCCAAATTTGCCCTCACCCATTCACACCATGGCTTATGATCATTTCATATGCATAAACACAATCATACCATCTCATATCACATTTTTGATTCATTGCATTGGTTCTAAGTCATCTGCATCTAGGGTTTGTGATCTGAGCAATCCAAGAGCTTCTTGAGCCACTCCAAAGGCCACCAATCACTTCAAAGGGGTCCATGTGTGTTCTTATATCATATTACATCCTCTCAAAGTCAAAAATGCCAAAGAATCACAAGAACTGGGATTGGTATGGATGCAGAGCCATGTTTGACTGCACAGTTGACCTAAAATTAGGGTTTTGGTTTCAGAGGCCATAACTTCAAATTTTTTGGTCATTCTTGTTTCTATTAGTCTCTATATGGTATAAGGAGTATGCATATCAATTTTCATGAAGAAATTCCATGGGGAAGTCATCTGATCAAGAGTTGACTTTCTGGACAAGTCAGTGCAAAATCAGGGCATCTGAGGCCCCCAATGACCCAACCAAAGGGTGATCTTCATCATTTTGAGTGTATTTGATCTTTATTTGATCATGGAAGGGGTTTGATGTTCACAAAATTCAAGAATTACAAGTTTTTGCAAAGTTGACTTTTTAGGGCATGGTTGACTTTTCAAGAATATGTCATTTTATGCCATTTTTCAAGCCTTGCTTTTTGATCCAAAAATGCTTCAAATGGAAAAACTTTGGTCATGAAAGTGTTAGATTAGATCTTTCCCTTTTCAAAAAGTACAAGAACATGATCTAATTCTTCTTGGATCAAAAGTTATGGTGTGTTAAAGTTGGCAAAAATCACTAAATTCCAAGACATGCACCAAAAGGCAAAGTTGCAAATTCTCCTTTCAAGGCCAATTCAGTCATCATATGGGCTTCTAATTCACTCAACATGATCACACAACCTCTAAAAATCATAATGAGGCCAAGAGATCACATGTTTTGTATGGTTTTGAAGCAAGATATTTTCATGAAGCAAAAGCAAAGTCAAGTTGCAAAACCACTCATCACACTTCACCCACTTGCTGCATTGGCTATTGAACCAGCCATAGCCTCTCACCTCACCATGCTGCGCTAGCCCACACCTTTGTACTAGCCTAGAACACAACCCATGCCTCTCTTACCAAAAGGTTGACAATTTGCAAAAGTGAACTTACCTATCACAGCAGGCCAGGTCACATCATCTGACCAATGAGATTATTTTATGCAAGCCAAATGCTAGCCATTACACATAACAAGCAAGGCTGAAGCTCACCACAACTCAGCATACACAAACTCACTCCAACTTGCATTTCTCTTCGAATCTCCCTACACAAGCCTCAAACACAAAGAAAAACTTCACAAACAATCTCCACTCACTCCACTGACCAGAAACCAACCATTGTTTTGGCCTGAAATCTCCCATATCACAAACACGATTTTCACACTCCCTTGGCCAGAGCTTCTGCAAACTCACTCAAGAGGCTATTTAAACTCCAACCAAGTGTCCAAAGCTTCAAAGGGGGATCATTGGGACCTGTTTGAGCCAAAGAACCATCCAGAAAGCTCCTGAATCAAAAGCTCAATCTCAGGTGACTCCATGAACTTTTTTTCCAGAACTCCATTTTCTTGTTAGAATCTTGCTTTGTATGTTGCACTGATCATTGGGATCTATTTACTTTTGAAAATGAGCAAGAAATGAGTATGTTATGGTGCTCTGAAAGTTTGACCTAGAAATTTCTTTGCTTCGATTCTTGTTTGTGTTTGAGTTTAAACATGATTTGATGCTGGATTCGTGCTTAGGATAGTTAGTAGATGATTTCTGGAGAGTTTGAGCTCCTAAAATGGCCTGGAGAGAGAGATTGATTTTGGGGGTGAACGGGGAAGATGACCGGAACACTGTTCCGGTCACCTGAGGGTGTTTAACGGCAGGATTAGGGTTTAAGCATTAATTAGCTGAGTTTGAATTTTGGCCGTAGGATTTGGCGCCAGGTCAATTCGCGCGCAGGCCAGTTTGAATCTCACACGTTGGATCTGATTACTTTTATTTATTCAGTTTTAAATTCATTTATTTTCATATTTATTTCATTTGTTTTGCATAATTTATTTAAAATAGTAAAAATTGTTTAAAAATTATGAAACTTTTTGTCAAGAGTTTCATTAATTTTTAAAACACAAAAATATTTTTATTTTCATTTTTAGCATTTAAAAAGTATTTTAAAATATTTAAAAGTTTATTTTTAATTGATTAATGAGAATTAATTTATTAAAAATACTTTTAGGTATTTAAAAATCACCAAAAAATTCATGAAATGTTCTAAGACATTTAGAAACATTGTCCAACCTTCAAACCAAATTTATTTTTTGATCTTGATGCATTTTGAGAATTTTTCATTGATTTAAAATCATTTTTATGCATTAATTTGATCCAAAGTTCAAAAAATCATTTCTGCCTATCCATGAGGAGTTGGACATTGATTCTTTTTGCATTGCATTGTGTTTAGCATGTAGTTTGTGAGATTAAATGGTCATGATTTGATCTTTCATTTTCAATTTGTTTGATAATTTTCTTGTTTGGAAACCCTAAAACCCTAGAAATCTTAGGAAAATCATATCTTGAGTTTGGTTAGGAGTTGAAACCTCTCCCTTGGGCATTGGCTTAGTATAGGATTAGGGGTCCTTTGAGGGGCATTTTCAATTTTTTTATCTTAGGGTTTGCTTCTGATTTTGATTTTTGCTTGATGTATTGTTCATAAACCCTAATTTGGGCTTTCATATGCATCCATCTTGCATTCTTTTGCATAACATGACTTGCCATGACATTTCAAGCACCCATTTGATTCATTGGACATCATAAGACATATTGAAAGCATGTTTGATCATTGCATCATGTATTTGCCATGTTGTATGCCATATGCACTTCATAACTTTTCATGTATGTCCATGCTTCTCAACTTGTTTCATTTGCATTCATGAACTTGTATGATCATTTCCATGTGCTGCCTCATGTTTATAGCATCTCATAGCATCATTAGCATCATGTAAATGCTTCTGGTTTTGTTCCTCATCATGTCATCTCATCCCATTTTGCATTGCATTGCATTTCTTTTCTAACATTTCAGGTGGTAAGTGATGTTGAGAAGTGAATTTGCCTTCACTTCTCATAACTTCTCTTTTCATCTCTCTTGCATCCATGCTGCATTTTTGCTTGTGTTTGAGTTTGAGCTTGCTCATTCTTCTTCTTCCCACCTTCTTTCTTTAAGTGACTTGACTTCTTGAATGAAGCAAGTTGCTTTGCTTCTCTTGTTCCTTTCATCTGCTTCCTGGTGGTTCCATTGAAGACTTCTTTTGAAAACCTCACAAACCTTAGGAACAACCAAGCATGACAATGATTAGGGTTTTGATTAGTTCCCCCCACTTAGTTTTACCTTTGTGTCTCTTTGAGTCTTCTCATCTCATCTCATAATCAGGGACTAAACCCTAAAGGCTTTAAGGCTTTGTGATTAAGTTTATGCCTGCATCCTTCTATTAGGATGGAGTGTATAACTTTAATCCTAAGTGTTAAACCCTTAATGTGTTTAAATCTCTTAATCAATTCACTTAATAATCATCAAGACATCACACTTGTAACTTGGGCCTTGCATTAGGGTTCTAATTCTTCCTTAAATGGTTAAGAAGGACTAACCCTAGTGTTAATGGACAAGTCCCCCTCAAGTTGTCTTACAAATCATAAAACTCATTTCTTCATCTTATCATTAAATAAAATCCACTTAATCAAAGGCTTGTTTTGTCATGAGTTTAATCCCTAATCATGGATTAAGTTGAGGAGCTTTCCTCAGCTTAAACATTCTCATCTATTATCCTTCTATTAGGATGGTGTAATGAGTCTGTTTAATCCCTGATTATGGCTTAATCTCATTACTTAACACTAAACAAAAACACCAAAAACATCTAAATAATCACAAGTAGGTTAATGATCTTAACCCTACATCAAAGGTGATTAAGTGTGAGAATCTGACTTCACACTTAAAGTACTCTCATTACCCCTAATCAGAGGGAAGATGTGATGAGTTTACTAAATCCATTGGTTTAGGCTTAAGCTCATTAACTTATGACAAACTTTCAAAAGCAATAAAAGACTGAAAACTCAAAAACCAACAATAATCGTCTCCTTCGGGATTCTTTTCTCATCACCTTCACTCACAAACGGGAACTCGCTTCTTCCGTCTAATGCAAGACAGTTTGCACCTGAGCCAGACAGGTCTTACACTTGAGCATAGACAAGTAAGCAGTTCACAAGTCAACTCATCTTTCAGTCTCTTTGGGTCGAACTACGGTGTTCTGACTTCCTCATTGCACGAGAGGATACGTAGGCATAACTTAACAGTTATCGAACAAAAGTCTCTGTATATTCCCCCTCCTTCTAGCATTATTCTCTTAGCCTCATTATCATGAGATTTTCATTCTTGTCCTTACACTGACACTTCATTTATATACTTCACTTTGCACTTCTTCTACACTGACACCTGTACATTGTTTTCCAGCTATTTTATACACAGATTGCACTGACACTACCCCTTTAAAACACAAATCTTTCAAGCGTGGATCCCGTCGAGTACGACGGACAATCTGGGTGCTAATACCTTCCCAGGTTGTAACCAACCCCCTTTCTCAGTCTCTCTGGTTCGCAACCGTCTTATCCATATCTTTCTAGGTCTATGCAGCATTACCTTTCCTCCGGGATAAAAATGCCCAGCTGGCGACTCTATTCATCTCCAGTGAGTTCACGGCTGTGTGTTCTCATTGCCCCTCTCGCCGACCGTTCGCGTCTGTACCTTTATCTGGGCCTGGTCCCACTTATCGGGAGCGACAGCTTGGCGACTCTGCTGGGGACCCTTATACTGTAACCAGGGCTTCTGGTTCTTTTTGTGGGTTCTTCCTAGCGCTTGTTTGATTTGTGTTTACTAGGGCGTTATGTGCTATTTGTGTTTGTATATTTATTGCTTTATGTACATTTGTTCTACTGCTTTCTTTATAGCTTTGCATTATATCATATTGTCATACTGTGCTGCTGGCTGGATCTGTTGTTTGCTTTGGTGGGTGGGTGATTCATTGAGAGTTAAGGCCCTATACCTGGGACCTGAGTGACACCTAGGCTAGAGTGAATCATATTCTTTCCCATTCCATCTCGGTCTGGTGCGGGAATATGAAACACAGTTCAGATATGGGTTTCTTCTTGAGAACTATGTGTTGCAGATTTCCTGCAATGCTAGAGCTATCTGGGAAGCCTGCTAAGTCTGGATGACCTTTTAGTATTGACCTTCAGAAACTGAGGTGAATTAGAGGAGGAACTTTTATTGTTATTGTAAACACTGTACCTTCGGGTTGGAAGTGTTTACACTTCTCATAACTGATCCAAATCTGAGGATCCTTGTTTTAGAACACCACCTGTGAGGGGGTTGGGCTGTTTACAGGTTTGCAGGTACCTTGACCTCAGAATCCCCTGTTACTTTGATTAAGAACACTCCATGTTGGAACAGTTCTTGTGATTCTAAACCCTGGACATGTGGCTCTTTATTTGAGCCCCCCACCTTGGTTACTGGACTTATAGACCTCCATCTGGATTTCTTACACACATGGACTTATATCAGAGCACTTGATCAGATCCAGCTCAGTCACAAACCCTTGCATATCATTTGCATACATAATCATTGCATCATATTGACATTTGCTTATTTGTGTTTCAGGATATCCATCTTCATTTGGTTTTGGTTTTGACCCCATCTTCAGTATTGACCTATCTTCATCAGCACCTGCTTCAGCTATCAGCTATCTGCACCTGCCAATCAGTGGCCCATTCTTCAGTATCATCATCAGCACTTGTCTCTACTCAGTCTCAACATCATGGCACCTAAAAAGAGCAACATCACCTACCACTTCTTCCAGCCAGAGTTAGCTGACATCAGGAGGATTCAGACCCTGATTACTCCAGACCATATACCACTGTTCAGGGAACACCATGGAGATATACTTGATATGGTTATGGATCTGGACCCCTCACAGAGAAGCCTGATCCATACTTGCCTTCAGTTTTATGATCCCCCACTGAGATGTTTCACTTTTCAGGACTTTCAGCTGGGCCCCTTATTGGAAGAATACTCATCATTAGTTGGTATACCTATCAGGGGTGGAGTCCCTTTCAACCCTGAGATGGTCTTTCCTGGCAATGAAGAGGTAGCAAAGGCATTGCATCTGGAACCAGTCCTGATTGGGCAGCATATGACTTCTAAGGCTGGAATCCCTGGCCTGCATCTGGATTTCTTGATCTCTCAAGCTACCCTGAAAGCTTCTTTAGGAGAGTGGAAAGCAGTCTGTGCTTTATTGGCCTTGAGCATATATGGAATCATATTATTTGCAGATGAACCTCGATTTGTTAGCAAGAATGCAATCCATCTTTTCATCCTGAAGAACCCAGTGCCAACTTTATTGGGGGATCTCTACTATTCAGTGCATCAGAGGAATGAAAAGCAGAGGGGAAGATTAGTGAGGTGTTGTGCCCCTTTGTTCCATACTTGGCTTCTCAGGCATTTGCCCAGGACAGATGCATTTTTGAACCCTCATCAACAGAGAAACTGGGCTGGAAGACTTACTACTCTTACTTCAGCTGATATCAGGTGGTGCACCCAAAGCACAAAAGGCAGGGATATCATCACCAGCTGTGGGCATTTTCCCAATGTGCCCCTGATAGGAGTTAAAGGTAGTATTAATTACAACCCTCTGCTGTTCAAAAGACAACTGGGCTATGCACTGGTCCACA
The DNA here is from genome assembly GCA_963966055.1 of Lathyrus aphaca. Lineage (NCBI taxonomy): Eukaryota > Viridiplantae > Streptophyta > Magnoliopsida > Fabales > Fabaceae > Lathyrus > Lathyrus aphaca. The sequence continues at coordinate 224,871,607 of OZ014523.1, read as the reverse complement.
TTCCTAAGGCACAGGATTTGGTTGAGACTCTTTATTGTGAGAACAAGCCTAATCGGGCTATTGTTAGGCAGGCAGCCTGGGCCTGGGACAATGTGCAGACTAAGGGGGTAACCATCCTGGGGAAGTGTAACAATGTGGCATCAGCACAATACTATGATTGGTCCCATGCCAGGGCTCAATTCTCTGGGATGCCCTTTACTATAGAAGATATGCCTGGACCTTCCACAACACCACCTCCAGCAACTGTCAGCTTAGAGGAGTTTGAGAAGTTGAAAGAGAGAAATGAGAAGCTGACTCAAGCTCTACAGAAGACCCTCTGGGAGAGGAGTGATGGTAGATTGGATATTGAGAGGTTGGAGAAGTTGAAAGTGGAGCATTTGGCTAGAATCAAGAAGTCTGAAGATTACATTAAGAAGTCTAGGGCTGGAGAACAGATTCTGAAGAATGCTTGTAAGGAAGCCCAATTCCAGAAAGCCAGGACAGACTTGTATCTGAAGGAGAGTCAGGCTAGGTGGGTCAGGATCACCGAGGCTCGTACTCTGGAAGACAAGAGGGTCCAAGACAAGATAGAGCAACTGGAAACTAGTGCAAAAGAGCAGCAAGAAGCCCTGGCAGCAGCCCAGAGGGAGATATCAGAGCTGAAGATCAGAGCTGGAGTGAAGAGGTCAAAGGACCAAAGTCAACACAAGAAGCTAACTACAGCTGTTACTACCCGGAACCTCCTTATCAGGAACCTCACGGAGCGTCTGGCTGATCCTGTGACCGAAGCACTTCTCAAGGAAGTTCGGGAGGATGAGTTTGGTCTTGGTGTTTGACCATTTGCTTGTTGTTGCTTTCATTCCATGTACTTTTATCTTCTTGTAATGTATTTTGACCCCTCAGAGGGCTTGTATTTGTAAACAAACTATGTACCATTTGGCCTTTTGTAATATATGTATTAGTTTGTTCCATCCGAGTTTACTTCGAAAGCAACATCAACAACATCATCTTCAAGGGTCTGGAAGGGTCAAAACTGAATGCCAAGCCGGATACCTTGAAAACAAATAAGCATACTGCATTGCATGCTAACCCTTTGTTTGTTTTGTAGGTTTTTGTTTTGTTGTTGCTAACTCTGTTGTGATGTTCAGGAACTATTGCTCGGCGCCGGGTATTTCCCCTCAACCGTCCGCACCGATATCCAACCCGTAACAACCTCCCGGGCATACAGATGGATCAGATGCAGCAGGACCTTACCGAGGTCAGGAACCAAATGACCAACGAGAGGTTGGAAATGAGGAACCAAATGACACAGTTTATGGAAGTAATGAACAACATGGCTCAAAGCCAGGAGAGGCTCAGAGCACTGGTGGAAGGGAGGAATCAGGAAGATCATCAGCCAGGGACTGCTGGGACTAGCAACAATGAAAGAGTCCAACCTCATGTCAATCCCCCAGTCTTTGGACCCCACCTCCATCCAGAGGCCAACATCCCTGTCAATATACAAGGGACTGCCACAGCAGGGAGGGTACTGCAAGAAGACCCCCAAGAAGACCAGTTTACAGTGATGGGAGCCGGGGAAGAAGCTTATGATAGAAGGTTGGATGAGATAGCTGAGAAATTAAGATCCTTAGAGTCTCAAAACTCTTTGGGTTTTGATGTTATGGATATGGGCTTGGTAGACGGGGTCAGGATTCCCCACAAGTTTAAGCCACCATGCTTTGAGAAGTATAATGGGACTTCCTGTCCCCGGACACATCTACAATCTTTTCTTGGGAGGCTAAAGGCCTATACCATGGACGAGAAGCTGTGGATGTTCTATTTTGAGGATAGCTTGACTGGAGCTTCGAGGGAATGGTATTCCCATCTGACAAGAGCAACTATTAGATGCTGGAAGGACCTGGCAGAGGCCTTCATCAGACAGTATCAGTATAATCTGGATATGGCACCCAACAGGACCCTCTTAATGGGAATGTCACAGTCATCTAGAGAGAGCTTCCGAGAGTATGCTCAAAGATGGAGACAGCTTACTGCTGCTGTCCAGCCACCTATGTCAGAGAGGGAGATGGCAGATATGTTTATGAACACCCTCCAAGGAACCTACATTGACAGGCTGGCTGCTTTCTCTTCAACCAGCTTTGCAGATGTTGTCATAGCTGGAGAGAGGATTGAGAGCCTGTTAAAAATGGGCAAGATTTCTGACAACGGTGCCAGCTCATCCAGTAATGCAAGAAAGCCTTTTGCAGGCCCAAGAAGGACTGGTGAGACCAATGCCATCCACACCAACAGGGGTAGGCCCCAATATGTTCATAGATCTGTGGCAGCGGTCACCATTCCCGCTTCGGCTCATCCACAACCAGCCTATCAACCTCCGCAGCAAAACTATCAGCAACAACCTCAGTACCATCAACAAAATCAGTATCCTCCGAGAAATTACAACAACAGCAACACCAACAACAATAATCAGCAAAGGCCATTCCAGCAGAGGCCATCTCAAGCCAACAGGGTGATCGATCCGATCCCTATGCCATATGCTACATTGCTGCCACAACTCCTGAAACTCAACCTAGTTGAGCTAAGGACATTGGCACCTCCAGATCCCAACAGTCTACCCAGGAATTATGACTCCTACGCCAGATGTGCTTTTCATTCAAATGCACCTGGCCATAGTACAGAAAAGTGCAGAGCCTTGCACATGAAGGTACAAGACCTGGTAGACTCTAAGGCCCTGAATTTCGCACCACCACCCAATGTCAATAAGAACCCCATGCCAAACCACGGAGGTCCCAGAATCAACGCTATTGAAGAAGACAAGCCGTCTTATTTAATAACCAGTGTGGGTCAGATTCGAACACCGTTGGTAGAGATTAAGGCTCAGCTCCTCGAATGTCAAATGTTCCCGGGGTGTGAGTTAGGGTGCGCTTACTGCAATATTTCAGTAAATGGGTGCGATAACCTGAGAAATGGCATAGACGGTCTCATTCAGAGTGGCCAACTCCAAATCACCACATCATTTCCAACAAATCCAGCAATCACGTCAGCAGCAATTCCTGTATCTCCTACAACTGCAGCAACCATTGTTCCTGACAATTCTTCGGCTTCATCAACAAGTACTTCATCTATCATCTCAACTGATCAGCTATCAACAAATTTTTCTTCTACAACTTCAGCACCACTCCAATTTGAATCTCCTACAACAACAACGTCCGTCCTTCCGACAATGTCTCCTACAACACCAGCAACAAACTCTGAAGACGTCTCAACTGTCACCATATTTTATGATCCTGAAAACAACTCTGCCTACAACTCAGAAAGTGTTGTTCTCATCAGAGCACCAGTCACGATTTATTATGATCCACAAACCATCACAGTCCCTTCTGCAGCTGTCATCAGTCCAGTCACTGTCACAGTGCCTGGACCAGTACCTTATTAGAGCAATAGGGCCATCCCTTGGCACTACGGCTCTGACGTATACTGCGAAGGAAAGAAAATCACCCTTGAACCATCAACACCTGCACCACAGATAGACAATGTGGGAGGAGGCGGAGGCTTCACTCGAAGCGGACGTCTCTTTGCCCCACAAATTCAAAGACCCACTGCCGAAGCAGAAGCTGCTGCCAAGGCAAAAGGAAAGAGCCCGGTGCAGGAAGATCAAGCTGTTAAGGAAGCTTTGAAAACACCATTCGATCAAGAAGTTGATGAGTTCATGAGAATCATCAAAAAGAGTGATTACAAAATAGTGGATCAGCTTCACCAGACGCCATCCAAGATCTCTATCCTATCACTGCTTATGTGTTCCGAAGCCCATCGGAATGCACTACTCAAAGTCTTGCACGCAGCTTACGTGCCTGAAGAGATCACCGTCAATCAGTTGGAAACCGTGGTTGGAAACGTTACTGCTAGCAATGGGCTAGGTTTCACCAATACTGACTTGACAACGGAAGGCCGCAACCATAACAAGGCCTTGCACATCACCATGGAATGTAAAGGTGCAGTCCTTTCCCATGTGCTGGTAGACACAGGATCATCCCTTAATGTCTTACCAAAAAAGGCCCTGGTGAAGCTAGAGTATGAAGGATTGGCATTGCGTCCCAGTAACCTGGTAGTAAGAGCCTTTGATGGTTCTAAGAGATCGGTTTTGGGAGAAATTGAGTTGCCTGTGACGATTGGCCCACAAACTTTTAAAACAATCTTCTATGTGATGGACATTCAGCCTGCCTACAGCTGTTTGTTGGGTAGACCATGGATTCATGCCGCTGGCGCAGTAACGTCTACCCTTCACCAGAAGTTAAAATTTGAGTGGGAAGGCCAAGTTGTTACTATCTGTGGGGAGGAGGATATATTTGTTAGCCATCTGGCTACTTATAAGTATATTGAGATGGATGGGGAGATCCATGAAACGATGAGCCAAGGGTTTGAGGCCTTGAACGTGAATGAAGCATCTGCTGTATATGGAATCTCCATGTCATCTTATCAACAAGCCCGGAAGGTTGTTGAGGAAGGAACTGCCCAAGGCTGGGGCAAGGTTTTATCTGTGGAGGAGAAGAAAGACAAATTTGGGTTGGGTTACAGACCAACTCAACAAAATCAAGCAGAGGCTGCTGAGAAGCCCGGTTTTGTCAGCGGGGGAATGCTCACCCCTGATGCTATCAACAATTTGGAAGACGAGCTGGAAGAGGAGCGCAATCTGGAGAATTGGATTCGTCCAAAGATCCCGGGGAGAAGTATCTCAAACTGGTCTTCCCAGGAAATTATAAGAGTTACTCATGCAGAGTAATTATTATTTCCTGTATTTTTATAGCATGCATCAAAGTCTTGCATCTTGCCCAAGATGACAAGACTCATTTTGTAATCGGGCCATCTGTACTTTTTGTGCAAACAAGATTAATCAATGAAATATCAGACATCTTTTTGCAAATGAATCTTTTTCTTTTCCGCTCACTGTCTTTCCATTTTTCTTTTTGTACAAAAAATAAATGGCGATGTTTTCAAAATGACAACTTTATTTCACTTTTCTAAACAAGATTAAAATCAATCACTAAAATGAACAAACTGAACCCTTGTAGAGAGTGCCTTCCAGACAGCACCGACAACAGCACGGCCATGACTCCGTATGACTTTGACAATCCGATCAATCAAGCCGATGAAGGGATTGAAGAAGAATATGAGCTTCCTGAAGAGTTAGCCAGGTTGTTGAGACAAGAGGAGAAAGTTATCACTCCTCATCAGGAGGAGGTTGAAGTGATTAATCTTGGTACAGATGAAGACGTGAAAGAGGTTAAAATCGGGGCCTGCCTGCAAGACTCAGTGAAGAGACAACTGATTGATCTGCTTCAAGAATATGTGGACGTGTTTGCTTGGTCTTATCAGGATATGCCAGGGTTGGACACCGACATCGTTGTGCACAAGCTTCCTTTGAGAGAAGAGTGCCCACCGGTCAAACAGAAGCTGCGTCGTACTTGCCCGGACATGGCAATGAAGATCAAAGAAGAGGTACAAAAGCAGTGGGACGCCGGGTTCCTCGCTGTAACTAGCTATCCACCGTGGGTTGCTAATATAGTACCTGTGCCTAAGAAAGACGGCAAAGTAAGGATGTGTGTCGACTACCGGGATCTGAACAGAGCAAGTCCGAAAGATGATTTCCCATTACCTCACATTGACGTATTGGTTGATAATACGGCTCAGTTCTCGGTATTCTCCTTCATGGACGGATTTTCAGGATATAATCAGATCAAGATGTCACCTGAAGACATGGAGAAGACAACCTTCATTACACCTTGGGGCACGTTCTGTTACAAAGTGATGCCATTCGGACTGAAGAATGCTGGTGCAACATATCAACGGGCTATGGTGACATTATTCCACGATATGATCCATAAGGAAATAGAATGTTATGTGGATGACATGATTGCCAAGTCCCTTACTGAGGAAGATCACCTGGTAAATCTGTTGAAGTTATTCAAGCGTCTGAGGAAGTATCAATTGAAGTTAAACCCCAACAAGTGCACATTCGGGGTGCGATCTGGTAAGCTGTTGGGATTTATTGTAAGCGAGAGAGGGATTGAGGTTGACCCAGATAAAGTCAAAGCCATTCAAGAGATGCCTGCACCAAAGTCTGAAAAAGAAGTTCGAGGGTTCTTAGGACGATTGAACTACATTTCACGATTCATATCTCACCTTACAGCAACTTGTGAACCTTTGTTCAAGCTGCTAAGGAAAGAACAAACGGTCAGGTGGAATGATGACTGCCAGAAGGCTTTTGACAAGATCAAAGAATACCTGCAAGAGCCTCCAATCCTTATGCCTCCAGTTGAAGGAAGACCTCTGATAATGTACTTGACAGTATTAGAAGAGTCAATGGGGTGTGTGTTGGGCCAGCATGACGAGTCTGGTCGAAAAGAGTATGCAATATACTACCTAAGCAAAAAGTTTACCGACTGTGAATAACGTTATTCACTGCTCGAGAAAACTTGCTGTGCTTTAGCGTGGGCTGCTCGCCGACTAAGATAGTATATGTTGACCCACACTACTTTATTGATCTCAAAGATGGACCCAGTCAAGTACATTTTCGAGAAGCCAGCTCTTACCGGACGGGTTGCAAGATGGCAGATGATTCTCACAGAATACGACATCCAGTACACCTCTCAGAAAACCATCAAAGGCAGTGTACTATCTGAATATCTTGCCGAGCAACCTATTGATGACTACCAGCCTATGAGATTTGACTTCCCTGATGAAGACATCATGTTCATTAAAGCAAAAGATCATGAAGAGCCTATTCACACTGAAGGGCCCGACCCGGAAGAAGAATGGACTATGATGTTTGATGGGGCTGTTAATATGAATGGTCGTGGTGTTGGTGCAGTACTCATTTCACCAAAAGGAGTTCACATGCCTTTCTCGGCAAAACTCACTTTCAACTGCACTAACAACGAAGCTGAATACGAAGCTTGCATTATGGGTCTTGAGGAAGCCATTGACCTCAGGATCAAGACATTGACTGTATTCGGAGATACAGCTCTGGTAGTTAATCAAACCAACGGAAAATGGTACACACACCAGGATCATCTGATACCTTATAGGGATTATACAAGGAGGTTATTGACTTTCTTCACAACAGTCAAGCTCGAGTATATCCCTCGGGACGAGAATCAGTTTGCAGATGCTCTTGCTACCATTTCATCCATGATCAAAGTTCAAGCTGCTAACTTTGTACCTCAGATTTCAGTGTCCAGACTTGATAGACCAGCATATGTGTTCGCAGCAGAAGTTGTCAAATATGATAAGCCTTGGTTCCATGACATTAAATGCTTCTTGGAGGATCAAGCATACCCACCTGGGGCATCTTCCAATGATAAGAAGACTTTGAGAAGGCTTGCTGGTAGTTTCTTTCTGAACACTGATGGGTCTTTATACAAAAGGAACTTTGATATGGTACTCCTCAGATGTGTTGACAAGACGGAAGCAGATTTGTTGATGCATGAAGTGCACGAAGGATCATTTGGTACCCATGCTGGAGGGCATGCCATGGCCAAGAAATTGTTAAGATCAGGTTATTACTGGATCACAATGGATGCCGACTGTTGTGCCTACGCCAGAAAATGCCACAAATGCCAGATCTACGCAGATAAGGTGCATGTGCCTCCCAATCCTTTGAACATCATGTCTTCACCATGGCCCTTTGCCATGTGGGGCATTGATATGATTGGCAAGATTGAGCCAACTGCTTCAAATGGCCACAGATTCATCCTGGTTGCCATTGATTATTTCACCAAGTGGGTAGAAGCAGCCTCATATGCAAATGTTACAAGGCAAGTGGTAGCCCGGTTTCTGAAGAGAGATATCATCTGTCGGTATGGAGTGCCCGAGTGAATCATTACTGATAATGGTTCCAATTTAAACAACAAAATGATGGTTGAGTTATGCCGGGACTTCAAGATCCAACATCACATTTCTTCTCCTTACAGGCCAAAGATGAATGGCGATGTTGAGGCGGCAAACAAGAATATCAAGAAGATTGTGCAGAAGATGGTAGTCACCTACAAAGACTGGCATGAGATGCTACCATTTGCCTTGCATGGGTACCGCACATCAATCAGGACATCCACTGGGGCAACACCGTATCAGCTTGTGTATGGTATGGAAGCAGTCCTACCTGTTGAAGTTGAATTACCCTCTCTGCGGGTACTAATGGATGTTACACTGAGTGAAGCAGAATGGGTTCGGGCCCGATACGAACAACTGAGTCTGATTGAAGAGAAAAGATTGGCTGCAATTTGTCATGGGCAGCTGTATCAGAGAAGAATGAAGAAAGCCTTCGATCAGAAAGTCAGGCACCGAGAATACCAAGTGGGAGATCTTGTGCTGAAAAGAATCCTCCCTCCTCATACAGACCACAGGGGCAAATGGACTCCGAACTATGAAGGACCGTTTGTAGTAAAGATAGTTTTCTCTGGTGGAGCACTGATGCTCAGCACCATGGATGGTGAAGATTTCCCGTCCCCTGTGAATTCAGATGCAGTTAAAAAATACTTCGCGTAAAAGACCCGCTGGACACAAAAATAGAATGTAAGTCCAGGCAAAAATAGGGCATTCCGGCGAGTCAAAAACAGAATAAAAAGACTCGGGCAAAAATAAGGGAAAATAAACAAAATGTACACCCGCTGAGTTGAAAAGCCGCATTGGACAACTCAGGCAAAAATGGGTATCCCGATGGATTGAAAACCCGAAAGGGCGATCCATGCAAAATAAGGGAATAAACGAACAACTGCATTCTGAATTCGTCTGTATTATCCGCAACTTGGAAAGCTTCAAAAGGATCAAGCTTCAATCAGAATCAACCTTCTCCAGAACGCAAGATGAGAAGAACGTCAAAAGTCATACGGGTCATAGCGAAAGAGGAAGCTCCTTTGAAAGCGTCGTCAACATCACCAGCATTTTGTTTCTCAAACTTGTAACAATCTCCTCATTTCAGGAGATTTGTTTCCTTGACTGTATCTCGCCAATTCAGGGCATTTGAATTAATAAAATCAGATTTCTTAGTCATGTTTCGTCTTGTACATTTTTATTTGCAAAGAATGTCTGATGTCTCTTAAAAATTAATTGCATAAGTACAGATGTTTTTCTCCAAAAATAAAAATACATGCTTGCAGAGAATATACTTACTCTCAGAAGTAACTAAGCTTCTATGACGGAATCCAGTAAGGGATACCTCGGGACCATTTGTGCGTTTCTCTATCTTTGCAGGATTGCAGGTATCCAGAACGCAACTTGGGGCATGCAAGCTCCATCCCAGCAAGCTGGCAAATCCGCATTCATCCTTAGCACCAGAGGTGCTTCCTCCCCAGCCGAGTTGCCACCGATAACTTCCCCCAGCTGAGTTGCCAACAACGTTCCCCAGTGAGCTGCCACTTGCTACTACCACCAGCCGAGTTATTGATTCTTCCTCAGCAGAATGCAAAATTCGGGGAATCATCTCCCCACAGAATTTCAGCCTCTATCCAGAAGAGCAACGCATGAAGGAGTCACAACAGAGTACGGAAAGCTTCCACAAACCCCAGCTGGGTCCCATATTACAAGGATATGTCAATCAGTGACCTATATCCCCAAGCAGATACATCTCGCTAGATCAATCAATGATCTCATCCCCAGCTGGGATGCCCATTTCAAGCAGATCGACCAGAGATCTTCGCAGCAACGGGATCCGGATCCCGGATCATTATCTTTGCATAATCATGACATTTGCATCATATTCACCCACAAAGCGTAGCATTCCGTCTAAAAAGGAGCATTACGGCAAAAATCAAATACATAGCATAATCTTAAGCCATGTTGTGAATCGAGCACTTGTGAATAATAACCGTTCATCATTAATACACAGAAAAAAAATCCCCACCAGAGTCCCCGGTAAAAGCAGTTGCCTCCCAATTCACAAACACCAGTATATACTCCTTCTGACACCCGTCCGTGTCGTCACTCCCAGTAAAGTCGCCTGAACACTCTTTACAAACGAGATCACCCGTATTACAGATACTTCCTGACACCCGTCCGTGTCGTACCACCAGCAGAAAGCCAAAGACATCATCTTTGCACTCACCTATACTTGTATTCATTTTCTTGACACCCGTCCGTGTCATATCCCCAGCGCAGTCGCTTACACTTTTACAACCCATATACTTGTTGATATTATTACACTTTTCTCCTTTTTGACACTCGTCTGTGTCACTCTCCCCAGCAGTTAAAATATTCATCTATACAATACTCATACTCACTACTCATGTTACACTTATACAGATGCTCGTCCGTATCTTGTATACACCATTTATATCCCCACAGATTCAACATTGGTCCATGTTCTTTGTTAACCAGTTGGTACTCGTCCGTATCATCATCTCTGAACATGCGTCAAGCGTTTGTTTCTACCTGATACTCGCCCGTATCATAGTCTTTAGGATGCTCGTCCGCGTCTTTAATCCACACACCATGTCAAACACTTATGTCTTCTTGAATATAGATACTCGTCTGTGTCTACTATTCTCCAGAAGAGTCCCCTCAGATTCAACACTCATCCGTGTTCTTTGTTAACCAGTTGATACTCGTCCGTATCATCATCTCTGAACATGTGTCAGTATTTGTTCTACCCGATACTCGTCTGTATCGTAGTCTTAGGGATGCTCGTCCGCATCTTTAATCTATACACAACATCTAAACACTTATACTTTCTTTTCTTGGTTGTAAACACTCGTCCGTGTTTACTATATCCCCAGTAGATCGCTAACAAAGCATTTTTTTTCTTCTTATCTGACATTCGTCCTGTGTCATGATAAACCCTGAGAGCAGCCGTACCCTGCTAGGTGGTCGTCCTCCACCTCTTGATGGTCGTCCTCCGTCATGCTCATCCGATGGCCGTCCCCATCGTTGATTTTTGGCAGCCGTCCCCTGCTAGGTGGTCGTCCTCCACCTCTTGATGATCGTCCTTCATCAGTTTATCCAATGGCCGTCCCCATTGTTGATTTTTGGTTATCTGGCATTCGTCCTATGTCATGAGAAACCTCGAGAGCAGCCGTCCCCTGCTAGGTGGTCGTCCTCCACCTCTTGATGGTCGTCCTCCATCATGCTCGTCCGATGGCCGTCCCCATCGTTGACCTTTTATCCGGCATTCGTCCTATGTCGCGATATTTTCGGCAGCCGTACCCTGCCCGGTGGTCGTCCTCCACCTTAGATGACCGTCCCTCATCTTATCCCCAACAGAGCAGCCGTCCCCTGCTAGGTGATCGTCCTTCACCTTTGATGACCGTACCTCATCATCTGTTTATTTCATTTATTCTTTAACCCGATGGCCGTCCCCGTCGTGGTCCCTTTTCTTTTAGCCCGATGGCCGTCCCCATCGTTGGTTACTTTTCTTTATGAACTTGATGGTCGTTGTCGCTCCCGACAAATGAAAACGGATCAGATGAAGGTACAGACGCGAACGGTCGGCGAGGGGAACAGTGAGAACACACATCCGTGAACTCACTGGAGAATGAATAGAGTCGCCAGCTAGGCATTTTTATCCCGGAGGAAAGGCAATGCTGCATAGGCCTGGAAAGAGATGGATAAGACGGTTTGCGAACCAGAGAGACTGAGAAAGGGGGTTGGTTACAACCTGGGAAGGTATTAGCACCCAGATTGTCCGCCGTACTCGACGGGATCCACGCTTGAAAGATTTGTGCTTTAAAGGGGTGGTGTCAGTGCAATCTGTGTGTAAAATAGCTGGAAAAGAAATGTACAGGTGTCAGTGCAAAAGAAGTGTGAAGTGTGATATATACAGTGTCAGTGTAAGAACAAAGATGAGATGCTCATGATAATGAGGCTAAAGAATGAAGCTGGAAAGAGGGGGATATACAGAGACTTTTGTTCGATAACTGTTAAGTTATGCCTACGTATCCTCTCGTGCAATGAGGAAGTCAGAACACCGTAGTTCGACCCAAAGTGACTGAAAGATGAGTTGACTTGTGAACTGCTTACTTGCCTGTGCTCAAGTGTATGATCTGTCTGACACAGATGCTAACTGTCTTGCATTAGACGGAAGAAGCTAGTTCTCGGTTGTGAGTGAAGGTGATGAGAAAAGAATCCCGGAGGAGACGATCATTGTTTGTTTTTGTGTTTTCAGTCTTTTATTGCTTTTGAAAGTTTGTCATAAGTTAATGAGCTTAAGCCTAAACCAATGGATTTAGTAAACTCATCACATCTTCCCTCTGATTAGGGGTAATGAGAATACCTTAAGTGTGAAGTCAGATTCTCACACTTAATCACCTTTGATGTAGGATTAAGATCATTAACCTACTTGTGATTATTTAGATGTTTTTGGTGTTTTTGTTTAGTGTTAAGTAATGAGGTTAAGCCATAATCAAGGATTAAACAGACTCATTACACCATCCTAAAAGAAGGATAATAGATGAGAATGTTTAAGTTGAGGAAAACTCCTCAACTTAATCCATGATTAGGGATTAAGCCCATGACAAAACAAGCCTTTATTAAGTGAATTTTATTTAGATTAATGATATGATGATGAAGTGTTTTTTATGGTTTGTAAGACAACTTGAGGGGGACTTGTCCATTAACACTAGGGTTAGTCCTTCTTAACCACTTAAGGAAGAATTAGAACCCTAATGCAAGGCCCAAGTTACAAGTGTGATGTCTTGGTGATTATTATGTGAATTGATTAAGAGATTTAAACACCTTAAGGTTTTAATACTTAGGATTAAAGTTATACACTCCATCCTAAGAGAAGGATGCAGGCATAACCCTAATCACAAAGTCTTAAAGCCTTTAGGGTTTAGTCCCTGATTATGAGGTGAGAAGAGAAGACTCAAAGAGAGACACAAAGGTAAAAACTATGAGGGGATTCTAATCAAAACCCTAATTCATTGTCATGCTTGGATGATCCTAAGGTTTGTGAGGTTTTCAAGAGAAGCCTTCAATGGAACCACCAGGAAGCAGATGAATAGGATCAAGAGAAGCAAAGTGACTTGCTTCATTCAAGAAGTCAAGTCACTTGAAGAAAGAAAGTAAGAAGAACAAGAATGAGCAAGCTCAAACTCAAACACAAACAAAAATGCAGCAATGGATGCAAGGGAGATGAAAAGAAAAGGTATGAGAAGTGAAGGCAAATCCACTTCTCAAGTTTACTTACCACCTGAAATGTTAGAAAGAAACACAATGCAATGCAAGGTGAGATGAAATGGCATGATGCTCGACCAAACCAGAAGCATGTACATGATGATTATGATGTCATGAGGTGCTGCAAACATGAGGCATGACATGGGGATGTTCATACAAGACCATGAATGCATATGATGCAAGCTAAGGAACATGAACAAGCATGAAATGTTATGAAGCATACAAGGCAAATGGCATGGCAAAGATGTAATGCAATGATCAATGATGCTTCATACATGTCTTAAGATGTTAAATGAATCATAAGAATGCACAAAATGCAATGGCAAGTCAACTTATGCAAAAGAATGCAAGAAGGATGCAAGAGAAAGCCCAAATTAGGGTTTATGAAACAAACAATCAAACACAAACCAAAAACAGAAGCAAACCCTAGGATAAAAAATGGAAAATGGCACTCAAAGAAACCCTAGACCTATAACAAACCACTGCCCAAAGGGGAGCTCTCAACTCTCAATCAAACCCAAGATATGAATTTTTACAAGTTATTAGGGTTTTTTAGGGTTCTTAACAAAACAAATGCCAAACAATTTGAAAATACAAGAACAAATCATGGCCTTTTTATCCTTGAAAACACATGCTAAACAAAAGACAATGCAAGAAGAATCAATGTCTCAACCTTCACCAATAGGCAGAAATGAATTTTTGAATCCATGATCAAAATAATGCATAAAAAAAAGATTTAATTTAATGAAAAATTCTTAAAGTGCATCAAGATCAAAAAAGAAATTTGGTTTGAAGGTTGGACAATGTTTCTAAATGTCTTAGAACATTTCATGAATTTTTTGTAATTTTTAAATACCTAAAAGTATTTTTAATCAATTAATTCCCATTAATCAATTAAAAATAATCTTTTAAATATTTAAAAATACTTTTTTAATGATAAAAAATAAAATAAAAATATTTTTGTGTCATAAAAATTAATAGAACCTTAAAGAAAAAGTTTCATAATTTTTATGATTTTTTAACTATTTTAAAATAAATGTACAATTTAAATGAAAAAGAAATGAATTAAAATTAAAAGAAAATGAAAGTAATCAGATTGGATGGTTGGGATTGGTCCTGGAAATGAGAGGGTTGACTTGGCGCGTCATCTAGTGGTCCAGATTCAAACTTCTTAATCCTAATTAATTAAATAAATTAATGTGATTAGGGCTAATGAAACAGATCCTGGCCATCAAAAAGGGTGGGAAGTCAACCAGTCAACGGGAATCAACGGCTCGTATTCAAACTCACATTAATTACTGGTTTATGCCCTAATTACATTCAGGTGGCCGGAGAAGACTTCCGGTCGTCTTCTCCGGCCAGAAGCTCACCTGAAAATCACCCAACTTCCTCAAAACGTAATATAAATGAAATCTATGAATTGGGAAACGTTTCTAACACCCTCACGAATCAAAACCCTAACCTAAAACAAATTTATCTTTCCTAAATCATCTGAATCGAAGAGGGAAAGTTCTAGGGTTCGTAAGCTTCAAACACAAATTAAATTCTCAAAACACAACCATTTCAAAAACTAAAAGCATCAGGATGATCAGGAGAGCATAAAGAACAAGTTTGTAACAAGAAAAATCATTTCTGGAAAGATTAATTTCGAGCTACCTGAGATTTGCAACTTTCAATTTAGGAACTTTCAGGCCTCTTCCTTCAGTGCAAGCTACTCCTCTTGGTCCACTAAGTGTGTTTGAATGCTCAAAATGAGTTTGTGTTGGCTGGAAAAGAAGATTCGAAAGGAACTGCTTCAGTTCAGTCAACAATGGCAGATGAGATTCTGGCACTCTCAGGCTGTGAAAAGGGGTTGTTTGTGATCTATGAAGTGTGTTGAGAAGGTTTGTGGTGTTGGTTGGTGTGTTTGTGAGCTAGGATAAGAGTTTCGAATGAAACTGCAGTTTGAGGTGAATGATGGCAATGGAGTTTTCAGGCTTGTTTTTGGCTTATGCTTGGGATGTTTCTTGTCTATGAGGTGTGGTGAGTTGAGTGATGATGAGAGTTCTAGTGTTTGAAGACTGTGGAGAGTGATTCGAATGAACTTGCACTGAGGTGAGTTTTTGTGTGAGTGTTCAATGTGTGTGTTTCAGCCTTGGTTCTCATGTGTTTTGGCCAGCAAACTGATTCAATAAACAAATGCAAGTGGCTGATGGATGTGACCTGGCCTGCAGAGATAGGTGTGGCTACTTTTGCTCAAAGTCCACTTTTGTGTAAGATAGGGCATGGCTCAAGTTTAGGCAAGTACAAGTTGGGTTCTGGTGCAGCATGGTGAGTGTGAGAGGCTGGCTTGACTCAAGGATCAATGCAGCAAGTTGGTGAAAAGGTCATGAGTGTTTTGCAACTTGGTTAGCTTTATGGATTTTCATGAGAAAAGTCAAGTTACATGAACCAAACCATGAGCAAACTTGATCCAAATCTGATTTTTGTGACTTAGAGGATGTTTACATAATGGTTTGACATGAATTAGAGGCTGCATAATGCATTTGTTCAAGACTTTGCAAAATTTCCTTTTTGTGCATAACTTGAAAATCAATGATTTTTGCTAACTTTGCAATGCCATAACTTTTGATCCATGAAGAGTTTGATCATGTTCTTGTACTTTTTGAAAAGGGAAAGATGAGATCTACAACTTTCATGACCAAAGTTTTTCCATTTGAAGCCTTTTTGGATCAAGAATCAAAGCTTGAAAATTGACCTAAAATGATGCATTCTTGAAAAGTCAACTATGCCCAAAAAGTCAACATTTGCAAAAACCCTAAATTCTTGATTTTTATGAACTTCAACCTTCTTCCATGATCAAATAAAGATCATATACACTCAAAAATGGTGAAGATCACCCATTGGTCGGGTCATTGGGGGCCTCAGATGCCCTGATTTTGCACTGACTTGTCTGAAAAGTCAACTCTTGATCAGATGACTTCCCCATGGAATTTCTTCATGAAAATTGATATGCATATTCCCTATACCATATAGAGACCAATGGAAACAAGAATGACCAAAAAATTTGAGATTATGGCCTCTGAAACCAAAACCCTAATTTTCAGTCAACTGTGCAGCTCATCCTGGCTCTGCATCCACTCAAACCTTAGTTCTTGTGATTCCTCTGCAATTTTGACTCTGTGAGGATGTAACATGATACAAGAACACACATGGACCTCTCTGAGATGATTGGTGGCCTTTGGAGTGGCTCAAGAAGCTTTGGGATTGCTCAAATCACAAACCCTAGGTGCAGATGACTTAGAAACTATGCAGTGAATCAAACATGAGATATGAGATTGTATGATTGTGTTTATGCATATGAGATGATCACAAGCCATGGTGTGAATGGGTGAGGGCAAATTTGGGGTGTTTACAGCTGCCCCTATTCAAACAGGAGTTAGCTGTGCAGGATGTAAGCAACGGCTTAACAGGCAAACAAGATAACTTGTGGTTGAATACCAAAGACAGTCCAAAATTTGCACTCACAGAATGGAGGAGAAAAGGGATATAGATTAAGTAAGGTATATTGTAAGTGTGGGCGACGGAGGACGACCGTCGAGCAGAGGACGACTGCTGGGTAAATAGCAATGACGGGGACGGCCGACATGCTGGGGATAAAAGGTAAAGCTAAGACGGGGGCGGCCGACTAGCTGGGGAAAGACAAGTAAAGCTAAGACGGGGACGGCCGACTAGCTGGGGAAAATAGGATATTAAGATGGGGACGGCCATCAAGATAAAGCTGCAAAGTTCTCTGGGGATTGATGAAACATGACGGGGACGGCCATCAAGTTCAAAGGTAAAGTAACCAACGATGGGGACGGCCATCGGGCTAAAAGGAAAAGGAAAAGGGACCACGACGGGGACGGCCATCGGGTTAAAAGGAAAAGGGACCACGACGGGGACGGCCATCGGGTTAAAGAATAAATGAAATAAACAGCTGATGGGGTACGGCCATCAAAGGTGAAGGACGATCACCTAGCAGGGTACGGCTGCTCTGTTGGGAATAAAAGAATGATGGGGACGGCCATCAAAGGTGGAGGACGACCACCCGGCAGGGTACGGCTGCCGAAGATATCAACGATGGGGACGGCCATCGGATAGAAAAGGTCAACGATGGGGACGGCCATCGGACGAGCAAGATGGAGGACGACCATCAAGAAGTGGAGGACGACCACTCAGCAGGGGACGGCTGCTCTCGGGGTTTATCATAACACAGGACGAGTGTTAGATAACCAAAATCAACAATGGGGACGGCCATTGGATAAAGTTAATGAAGGACGATCATCAAGAGGTGGAGGACGACCACCTAGCAGGGGACGGCTGCTAAAATCAACGATGGGGACGGCCATCGGATGAGCATGATGGAGGACGACCATCAAGAAGTGGAGGACGACCACTCAGCAGGGTACGGCTGCTCTCAGGGTTATCATAACACAGGACGAGTGTTAGATAAAAAAGGAAAGATTTGCTTTGTTGGCGATCTACTGGGGAGATAGTAAACACGGACGAGCGTTTACATCCAAGAAACAAAAGGTATAAGTGTTTGGTATTGTGTATAGATTAAAGATACGGACGAGCATCTTTAAGATTATGATACGGACGAGTATCACGTAGAAACAAACTGACACATGTTCAGAGATGATGACACGGACGAGTATCAACTGGTTAACAAAGAACACGGACGAGTGTTGCATCTGAAGGGACTTTTCTGGGGAATAGTAGACACAGACGAGTATCTATATTCAAGAAGACATAAGTGTTTGACATGGTGTACGGATTAAAGATGCGGACGAGCATCCTTAAGACTTATGATACGGACGAGTATCATGTAGAAACAAACACTAGACGCAATGTTCTGAGATGATGGTACGGACGAGTACCAACTGGTTAACAAAGAACAGGGACTACTGTCGAATCTGTGGGGATATGAGTGGTGATGTATATAAGATACGGACGAGCATCTGCATAAGTGTACCAATGAGTAGCGAGTGTATATATAATGTATTGATGAGTGTTTATCTGCTGGGGAGAATGACACGGACGGGTGCCAAGAGAGAAAAGCATAATATTAACAAGTATATGGGTTGCAAAAGTGTAAGCGACTGCGCTGGGGATATGACACGGACGGGTGTCAAGAAAGTATATATACAAGTATGTGTGAGTGCAAAGAGGGTGTCTTCGGCTTTCTGTTGGTGATTTGACACGGATGGGTGTCAGGGAGTATCTGTAATAAGGGTGATTTGTTTGTAAAGGGCGTTCAGGCGACTTTACTGGGGAAAGATGACGCGGACGGGTGCCAAAAGGTGTATATACGGGTGTGAGGCAAACGTTTTTGCCGGGACTCTGATGGGGACTCTTGGGGAAAGTAATCTGTATTCACAAGCGTTTAATTCACAACATGACTTATGATTATGCTATGCATTTGATTTTGGCCGTAATGCTCCGTATTAGACGGAATGCCACGCTCTGGGGGGTGAATATGATGCGGATGCCATGATTATGCAAAGGGGCACAGACCCGGGATTCGGATCCCACTGCTGCGAAGATCTCTGGTCGGTCTGCTTGAAGTGGACCTCCCAGCTGGGGATGAGATCATTGGTAGATCTGATGATGTATCTGCTTGGGGATATATGTCGCCGGTTGGCATATCCTTGTAAATGAGAGACCCAGCTGGGGTTTGTAGAGGCTTTCTTCACTCTGTTGTGACTTCTTCGTGCGTTGCTCTTCTGAATGGAGGCTGGGGACTTTGTGGGGAGATGATTCCCTGATTTCTGCATTCTGCTGAGGAAGGACGGCAACTCGGCTGGGGAATGCTGTTGATAACTCAGCTGGGGAGAGCAACAAGAGGCAACTCCGCTGGGGATAGAGCATTCTGAGTGTTAAGCTTGTTTGTTGATTTGGCGGCTTTGCTGGGGGAAGCAATGGGGAGCTACTCAGCTGGGGGAAGAGCATTCTGATGCTGAGATTGAGTGCATGCTGATTCGGCAGCTCCGCTTGAGAAATGGGCACCTTCTAATGCCATGTGGAAGATGGACCGAGTTGATAATGATTCGCCTACTTGTTGAGGCGTAACCTGCATGCCCCAGGTTGCGTTCTGGATACCTGCAATCCTGCAAAGATAATGGAACGTACAAAAGGTCCCGAGATATCCCTTACTGGATTCCGTCATAGGAGTTAAGTACTCTTGAGAATAATCACATTCCCTGTAAGCATGTGTTATTATTATATATATATATATATTTTTTTTTTTTTTTTTTTTTTTTTTTTTTTTTTTTTTAGAGGAGGGCATCTGTACTTATGCAATTGTATTTTTTAGAGATATCAGACAACTCTTTTGCAAAACATAAATGTAAAAACGAAACATGACCGAAAATCTGATTTTATTAATTTACGTGCCCTGAATTGGCTGGATACAGTCAAAGAAACACATTTCCTGAAATGAGGAAATAGTTACAAATTGAGAAATAAAGTGCTGGCGGTGTTGATGACGCTCTGAGGAGCTTCCTCTTCTGCTATGACTCGTATGACAATGTCGTTCTTCTCGTCTTGCTTTTTGGAGAGAGTTGATTCTGATTGAAGCTTGATCCTTTGGAGTTTACCAAGTTGTAGATGATACAGACGAATTCAGAATGCAGTCGTTCGCTTATTCCCTTATTTTGCATGGATCGCCCTTTCGGGTTTTCAATCCATCGGGATACCCATTTTTGCCTGAGCTGTCCAATGCGGCTTTTCAACTCAGCGGGTGTACATTTTTTGTTTATTTTCCCTTACTTTTGCCCGAGTCTTTTATTCTGTTTTTGACTCGCCGGGATGCCCTATTTTTGTCTGGACTTACATTCTGTTTTTATGTCCAGCGGGTCATTTATGCGAAGTATTTTTTAACTGCATCTGAATTCACAGGGGACGGGAAATCTTCACCATCCATGGTGCTGAGCATCAGTGCTCCGCCAGAGAAAACTTTCTTTACAATGAATGGTCCTTCATAATTCGGAGTCCATTTGCCCCTGTGGTCTGTATGAGGAGGGAGGATTCTCTTCAGCACAAGATCTCCCACTTGGTACTCTCGGTGCCTGACTTTCTGATCGAAGGCCTTCTTCATTCTCTTCTGATATAACTGCCCGTGACAGATTGCGGCCAATCTTTTCTCTTCGATCAGACTCAGTTGCTCGTATCGGGCCCTGACCCATTCTGCTTCGTTTAGTTTAACATCCATCAATACCCGTAGAGAGGGTAATTCAACTTCAACAGGTAGGACTGCCTCCATACCATACACAAGTTGATACGGTGTTGCCCCAGTGGACGTTCTGATTGATGTGCGGTACCCATGCAAGGCAAATGGTAGCATTTCGTGCCAGTCTTTGTATGTGACTACCATCTTCTGCACAATCTTCTTGATATTCTTATTTGCTGCCTCAACAGCGCCATTCATCTTTGGCCTGTAAGGAGAAGAATTGTGATGTTGGATCTTGAAGTCCCGGCACAGCTCTGCCATCATTTTGTTGTTGAGATTGGAACCATTATCAGTAATGATTCGCTCGGGCACTCCATACCGACAGATGATATCTCTTTTCAGAAATCTGGCTACCACTTGCCTTGTAACATTTGCATATGAGGCTGCTTCAACCCACTTGGTGAAATAGTCGATGGCGACCAGGATGAATCTGTGGCCGTTTGAAGCGGTTGGCTCAATCTTGCCAATCATATCGATGCCCCACATAGCAAAGGGCCATGGTGAAGACATGATGTTCAAAGGATTGGGAGGCACATGCACCTTGTCTGCGTAGATCTGGCATTTGTGACATTTTCTGGCATAGGCACAACAGTCTGCATCCATTGTGATCCAGTAATAGCCTGATCTTAACAACTTTTTAGCCATGGCATGCCCTCCTGCATGGGTACCGAAAGACCCTTCGTGCACTTCATGCATCAACAAATCTGCTTCCGTCTTGTCAACACATCTGAGGAGTACCATATCAAAGTTCCTTTTGTATAAAGACCCATCAGTGTTCAGAAAGAAACTACCAGCAAGCCTTCTCAAAGTCTTCTTATCATTGGAAGATGCCCCAGGTGGGTATGCTTGATCCTCCAAGAAGCATTTAATGTCATGAAACCAAGGCCTATCATCCTTGACAACATCCGCTGCAAATACATATGCTGGTCTATCAAGTCTAGACACTGAAATCTGGGGTACAAAGTTTGCCGTTTGAACTTTGATCATGGATGAAATGGTAGCAAGAGCATCTGCAAACTGATTCTCGTCCTGAGGGATATACTCAAGCTTGACTGTTGTGAAGAAAGTCAATAGCCTCCTTGTATAATCCCTGTAAGGTATCAGATGATCCTGATGTGTGTACCATTTGCCGTTGGTTTGATTGACTACCAAAGCTGAATCTCCGAATACGGTCAATGTCTTGATCCTGAGGTCAATGGCTTCCTCAAGACCCATAATGCAAGCTTCGTATTCAGCTTCGTTGTTAGTGCAGTTGAAAGTGAGTTTTGCCGAGAAAGGCATGTGAACCCCCTTTGGTGAAATGAGTACTGCACCAACACCACGGCCATTCATGTTAACAGCCCCATCAAACATCATAGTCCATTCTTCCTCCGGGTCAGGCCCTTCAGTGTGAATAGGCTCTTCGTGATCTTTTGCTTTAATGAACATGATGTCTTCATCAGGGAAGTCAAATCTCATAGGCTGGTAATCATCAATAGGTTGCTCAGCAAGATATTCAGATAGTACACTGCCCTTGATGGCTTTCTGAGATGTGTACTGTATGTCGTATTCCGTGAGAATCATCTGCCATCTTGCAACCCGTCCGGTAAGTGCTGGCTTCTCGAAAATGTACTTAACTGGATCCATCTTGGATATCAATAAAGTAGTGTGGGTCAACATATACTGTCTCAGTCGGCGAGCAGCCCACGCTAAAGCACAGCAAGTTTTCTCGAGTAGTGAATAACGTTGTTCACAGTCGGTAAACTTTTTGCTTAGGTAGTATATTGCATACTCTTTTCGACCAGACTCGTCATGCTGGCCCAACACACATCCCATCGACTCTTCTAATACCGTTAAGTACATAATCAGAGGTCTTCCTTCAACTGGCGGCATGAGGATTGGAGGTTCTTGCAGATACTCCTTGATCTTGTCAAAAGCCCTTTGGCAGTCTTCGTTCCACCTGACCGTTTGTTCTTTTCTTAGCAGCTTGAACAAAGGTTCACAGGTTGCTGTGAGGTGAGATATGAACCGCGAGATGTAGTTCAATCGACCTAAGAACCCTCGAACTTCTTTCTCAGTTTTCGGTGCAGGCATCTCTTGGATGGCTTTGACTTTATCAGGGTCAACTTCAATCCCCTTCTCACTTACAATGAATCCCAGCAACTTACCGGATCGCACCCCGAATGTGCATTTGTTGGGGTTCAACTTCAGTTGGTACTTCCTCAGACGCTTGAATAACTTGAGCAGATTCACCAGATGGTCTTCCTCTGTAAGGGACTTGGCAATCATGTCATCCACATAGCATTCTATTTCCTTATGGATCATATCGTGGAATAATGTTACCATAGCCCGTTGATACGTTGCACCGGCATTCTTCAGTCCGAATGGCATCACCTTATAACAGAACGTGCCCCAAGGTGTAATGAATGTCGTCTTCTCCATGTCTTCAGGTGACATTTTGATCTGATTGTACCCTGAAAATCCGTCCATGAAGGAGAATACCGAGAACTGAGCCGTGTTATCCACCAATACATCAATGTGAGGTAATGGGAAGTCATCTTTCGGGCTAGCTCTGTTCAGATCTCGGTAATCAACACACATTCTTACTTTGCCATCCTTCTTAGGCACAGGTACTATGTTAGCAACCCACGGCGGATAGCTAGTTACGGCAAGGAACCCGGCGTCCCATTGCTTTTGTACCTCTTCCTTGATTTTCATAGCCATGTCTGGACGAGTTCGGCGCAGCTTCTGTTTGACTGGTGGGCATTCTTCCCTCAAAGGCAGCTTGTGCACAACTATATCGGTATCCAACCCTGGCATGTCTTGGTACGACCAAGCAAACACATCAACATACTCTTGAAGCAGATCTATCAGTTGTCTCTTCGCTGAGTCTTGCAGGCAGGCCCCGATTCTAATTTCTTTCACGTCTTCGTCTGTACCAAGATTAATCACTTCAACCTCCTCCTGGTGAGGAGTAATAACCTTTTCCTCTTGCCTTAACAATCTGGCTAGCTCTTCAGGAAGCTCATATTCTTCATCAACCCCTTCATCAGCTTGATTGATTGGATTGTCAAAGTCATACGATGTCATAGCCGTGCTGTTGTCGGTGCTGTCAGGAAGGCACTCTCTGCAAGGGTTAAGTTGGTTCATTTTAGTGATTGATTTTAATCTTGCTTTAGAAAAAAGTAAAATGAAGTTATCATTTTGAAAACACCGCCATTTATTTTTGTACAAAAAGAAAAATGGAAAAACAGTGAGCAGAAAAGAAAAGACTCGTTTGCAAAAAGATGTCTGATATTTCATTAATTTAATCTTGTTTGCACAAAAGTACAGATGGCCCTGATTACAAAATGAGTCTTGTCATCTTGGGCAAGATGCAAGACTTTGATGCATGCTATAAAAATACAGGAAATAATAATTACTCTGCATGAGTAACTCTTATAATTTCCTGGGAAGACCAGTTCGAGACACTGCTCCCCGGGACCTTCGGACGAATCCAAATCTCTAGGTTGCGCTCCTCTTCCAGCTCGTCTTCCAGACAGTTGATAGCATCGGGGGTAAGCATCCCCCCACTGACAAAACCAGGCTCTCCAGCAGCCTTTGCTTGATGTTGAGTTGGTCTGTAACCCAACCCAAATTTGTCCTTCTTCTCCTCCACAGCTAAAACCTTGCCCCAGCCTAGGGCAGTTCCTTCCTCAACAACCTTCCGGGCTTGTTGGTAAGATGACATTGGAGTACCAGATATAGCAGATGCTTCATTCACATTCAACGCTTCAAACCCCTGGCTCATTGTTTCATGGATCTCTCCATCCATTTCAATGTACTTGTAGGTTGCCAGGTGGCTAACAAAAATGTCCTCCTCTCCACAGATTGTGACAACTTGACCTTCCCACTCAAATTTTAACTTTTGGTGAAGGGTAGACGTTATTGCGCCAGCGGCGTGAATCCAGGGTCTACCCAACAAACAGCTGTAGGCGGGCTGAATGTCCATCACATAAAAGATAGTTTTAAAGGTCTGTGGGCCAATTGTCACAGGCAGCTCAATCTCTCCCAGAACCGATCTCTTTGAGCCATCAAAGGCTCTTACTACCAGGTTGCTGGGTCTCAATGCCAATCCGTCATATTCAAGCTTCACCAGAGCCTTCTTCGGTAAGACATTCAGGGAAGAACCTGTGTCCACCAGCACATGAGAAAGGACAGCTCCTTTGCATTCCATGGTTATGTGCAAGGCTTTGTTGTGGTTGCGGCCATCCGCTGTCAAGTCAGAATTGGTAAACCCTAGCCCATTGCTAGCAGTAACATTTCCAACAACGGTTTCCAATTGGTTGACAGTAATCTCCTCAGGCATGTAAGCTGCGTGCAGGACTTTAAGTAGTGCATTCCGATGGGCTTCGGAGCACATAAGCAGTGAGAGGATAGAGATTTTGGATGGCGTTTGGTGAAGCTGATCCACAATTTTGTAATCACTCTTTTTGATGATCCTCATAAACTCATCAACTTCCTGATCAAATGGAGTCTTCAGGGCTTCTTGGGCAGCTGGATCTTCCTGCACCGGGCCTTTTCCTTTTGCCTTGGCAGCAGCTTCTGCTTCGGCGGTAGGTTTTTGAACTTGTGAGGCGAAGAGACGTCCGCTTCGAGTGAAGCCTCCGCCTCCTCCCACATTGTCTACCTGTGGTGCAGGTGTTGATGTTTCAAGAGTGATTCTTTTTCCTTCGCAGTATACGTCAGAGCCATAGTGCCAAGGGATGGCCCTATTGCTTTCATATGGTACTGGTCCAGGCACCGTGACAGTGACTGGACTGATTGCTGCTGCTGAAGGGACTGTAATTGTTTGTGGATCATAAAAGATTGTAACTGGTGCTCTGGCGGGAGCAGCACCTTCTGAACGGTGGGCGGAATTATTTTCAGGATCGTAGAATATGGTAACAGTAGAGACATCTTCATGATTGATTGCTGGTGTTGTAGGAGGTTCTGTTTGAAGGACTGTTGTTGTTGTTGATGGAGAGTCGGAATGGAATGAAGCTGAAGTTGTATCAGGAGAAACTGTTGAAAATTGATCGTTCGGAAGGACAGGTGAAGTACTTGTTGATGGTGCTGATGGATTGTTGGGAGCATTAGTTGCTGCAGTTGTAGGAGGGTCTGAAACCGTTGCTGATGAAGTTGTCGGATTTGCAGGAAACGATGTAGTGATCTGAAGTAGGCCACTCTGAATAAGGCTGTCGATGCCATTCCTCAAGTCCTCACACCCATTCCATGAAATATTGCAGTAGGGACATCCCAGTTCACACCCCGGAAATATATTGTTTTCACGGAGCTGAGCTTTGATTTCCACCAATGGTGTCCTGATCTGATCCACACTAGTTATCAAATAAGACTGTTGGTCTTCTTCAATAGCATTAATTCGAGGACCACCATGGTGTGGCATTGGATTTTTGTTGACATTGGGCGGAGGTGCAAAATTCAGAGCCTTGGAGTCTACCAAGTCTTGTACCTTCATATGCAGAGCCCTGCATTTTTCTGTACTGTGACCAGGTGCGTTTGAATGAAAAGCACACCTAGCATTGGAGTCATAGTTTCTTGGTAGACTGTTGGGATCTGGAGGTGCCAACGTTCTTAGCTCAACTAGGTTAAGTTTCAGAAGTTGTGGCAGCAAGGCAGCATACGGCATTGGGATCGGGTCGATCACTCTGTTAGCTTGGGATGGCCTTTGTTGGAATGGCCTCTGTTGATTGTTGTTGTTGGAGTTGTTGTTGTTGTAGTTCCTTGGAGGATACTGATTCTGATGATACTGAGGTTGTTGTTGGAAGTTTTGTTGAGGAGGTTGATAGACTGGCTGAGGATGAGCTGGAGCAGGGATAGTGACTGCTGCTATTGTTCTTGGAACATATTGGGGCCTACCCCTGCTCGAATGGATGGCATTGGTCTCGCCGGTTCTTCTTGGGCCTGCAAAAGGCTTTCTTGTGCCACTGGACGAACTAGCACCATTATCAGAAATTTTACCCATTTTCAATAGGCTTTCAATTCTCTCTCCGGCTATGACGACGTCGGCGAAGCTGGTGGAGGAGAAGGCAGCTAGCCTATCAATATAGGTTCCTTGCAGGGTATTCATGAACATATCAGCCATTTCTCTTTCAGACATTGGTGGCTGGACAGCAGCAGCAAGCTGTCTCCATCTTTGAGCATATTCTCTGAAGCTCTCTCTGGATGATTGTGACATCCCCATTAGGAGGGTCCTATTGGGTGCCATATCCAGATTATATTGATACTGTCTGATGAAGGCCTCTGCTAGGTCCTTCCAGCATCTCACAGTTGCTCTCGTCAGATGGGAATACCATTCCCTAGAAGCTCCAGTCAAGCTATCTTCGAAGTAGAACATCCACAATTTCTCGTCCATGGTGTAAGCTTTTAATCTTCCGAGAAAAGATTGCAGATGGGTTCGAGGACAAGAAGTCCCATTATACTTTTCAAAACATGGAGGCTTGAACTTGTGGGGAATCCTAACCCCGTCTACTAAGCCCATATCCATCACGTCAAAACCCAAAGAATTTTGAGATTCTAAGGATCTTAACTTCTCAGCTATTTCTTCCAATCTCCTGTCATAAGTTTCCTCTCCAGCACCCATTACAGTAAATTGGTCCTCCTGAGGATCTTCTTGAAGTACTCTGGCCGCGGTGGCTGTCCCTTGAACGTTTGCAGGGATATTAATCTCAGGATGTAGATGTGGACCAAATACCGGGGGGGTAACATGTGGCTGCACCCTTTCATTATTACTTGTGCCTGCAGTCCCCACATGAGGCTCATCTTGGTTCTGCCTTTCCACCATAGCTCTCAACCTCTCCTGGCTCTGAGCCATGTTGTTCATAACCTCCATGAACTGAGTCATTTGGTTCCTCATTTCTAGCCTTTCGTTGGCCATCTGGTTTCTGACCTCCGTAAGGTCCTGTTGCATCTGATCCATCTGGATTCCCGGAAGGTTGTTTCTAGTTGGGTACCTGTGTGGCCTGTTGAGAGGAAATACCCTGCGGCGAGCAATAATTCCTGAGATTCACAACAGAGGTTAGAAACAATAAAACAAAACCTACAAAACAGAAAAAAGGTTAGCATGCAATGCAGTTGTGCTTATTTGCTCTCAAGGTATCCGGTTTGGCCTTCGGTTTTGACCCTTCCAGACCCTTGAAGATGATGCTGTTGAAGTTGCTTTCGAAGTAACCCAGACGGAAACTAACACAAATATATTACAAAAAGGAAATAATACAAATTGTTCAAGTTACAACACAAGCCCTCAAAGGGGTCAAAATACACCACACACAAAAAAAAAAGAAAGTAAAAGTACATGGAAAAGGAACAACAAGCAAATGATCAAACTCCAAGGCCAAACTCATCCTCACGAACTTCCTTGAGAAGTGCTTCGGTCACAGGATCAGCCGGGTGCTCCGTGAGATTCCTGATGAGAAGGTTTCTGGTTGCAACAGCTGCAGTTAACCTCTTGTTCTGACTTTGATCTCTGGACTTCTTCACTCCAGCTTTGATCTTTAGCTCTGAAATTTCCTCCTGGGCTGCTGCCAGGGCTTTCTCCATCTGCTCCATCTTGTCCTGAACTCTCTCGTCTTCTAGAGTACGGGCCTCAGTGATCCGGACCCACCTGGCCTGACTCTCTTTCAAATACAAGTCTGTTCTTGCTCTCTGAAACTGGGCTTCTTTACAAGCATTCTTCAGAATCTGTTCACCAGCTTTAGACTTGTTGATATATTCTCCAGACTTCTCAATCTTGATCAAGTGTTCCAACCTCAACTTCTCCAATCTTTCAATCTCCCTCACACCTTCACTTCTCTCCCGGAGGGTCTTTTGTAAGGCTTGAGATAACTTCTCATTCCTTTCCTTCAGGCTTTCAAACTCTTCCAGACTGATAGTAGCAGGGGGTGGTGCTGAAGATGACTCAGGCCTGTCTTCTATGGTGAAGGGCAATCCAGAGAATTGGGCCCTGGCATAGGACCACTCATAATATTGGACTGATGCCACATTATTGCACTTCCCCAGAATGGTGATTCCCTTGGTTTGAACATGATCCCAGGCCCAGGCAGCCTGCCTAACAACAGCCAAGTTAACCTTGTTCTCACAGTAGAGGGTCTCAACCAAATCCTGCACCCTAGGAGCATGGACCAGTGCATAGCCTAACTGCCTCTTGAACAGCAGAGGGTTGTAATTGATACTTCCCTTAACTCCTACCAAAGGCACATTGGGAAAGTGTCCACAGCTTGTGATAATATCTCTGCCCTTGGTGCTCTGGGTGCACCATCTGATGTCTGCTGAAGTGAGAGTAGTGAGCCTCTTAGCCCAGTTGCTTTGCTGATGAGGATTTAGGAATGCATCTGTCCTGGGCAGATGCCTGAGAAGCCAAGCATGGAATAGTGGAGCACAACACCTCACTAACTTACCCCTCTGCTTCTCATTCCTCTGATGCACTGAGTAGTAGAGATCTCCTAACAAGGTTGGCACTGGGTTCTTCAGGATGAACAAGTGAATTGCATTCTTGCTGATGAATCGAGGCTCATCTGCAAACAACACAATTCCATATACACTTAAGGCCAACAATGCACAAACAGCTTTCCACTCCCCCAGGGAGGCCTTCAAACTAGCTTGAGAAATCAGGAAGTCAAGATGAAAACCAGGGATCCCAGCTTTAGATGTCATATGCTGTTCTATCAAAGCAGGCTCCAGGTGTAAAGCTTTTGCTATCTCTCCATTGCTGGGATAGACCATTTCAGGATTGAAAGGAATTTCTCTCTTGATAGGCAAGCCAACCAATGCTGAGTATTCTTCTAAAAGAGGTCCCAACTGAAAGTCTTTAAAGGTGAAACACCTCAATGGGGGGTCATAGAACTGAATGCAGGTATGGATTAGGCTTCTCTGAGATGGGTCCATATCCATAACCAAGTCAAGTATATCCCCATAATGCTCTCTGAACAGAGGTATGTGCTCTGGAGTGATCAGGGTTTGGATCCTCCTGATGTCCGATAAGTCTGGTTGGAAGAAATGGTAAGTGATGTTGCTTTTCTTTGGAGCCATGAGTGCTGAGGACTGAGTAGAATAAGTGCTGATGAAGATGCTGAGAAGTGGGCCACTGGCTGGCTAGTGCAAGTAACTGAAGTATATGGCTGACAAGCTGAAGCAAGATGCTGGTGGAGACAGGTCAAAACTGCAGATGGGGTCAAAACCAAAACCAGATAAAGGTGGATACCCTGAAACACAAATAAGCACATGTTAATATGATGCAATGAGTATGAATGCAGATGATATGCAAAGGGTTTGTGACTGAGCTGGATCTGATTAACTGCCTTGGTATAGATCCATGTGTGTTCAAGAATTCCAGATGGAGGTCTATAAATCCAGTAACCAAGGTAGGGGACTCAAATAAAGAGCCACATGTCCAGGGTTTAGAATCACAAGAACTATCCAACATGGAGTACTCTTACACAAAATCAAAAGTAACAGGGTATTCTGAGGTCAAGGTACCTGCAAACCTGTAAACAGCCCAACCCCCTCACAGGTGATGATCTAGAACAAGGATCCTCAGACTTGGATCAGTTATGAGAAGTGTAAACACTTCTAACCCGGAGGTACAGTGTTTACAATAACCATAACAATTCCTCCTCTAATTCACCTCAGTTTCTGAAGGTCAAAACTAAAAGGTCATCCAGACTTAGCAGGCTTCCCAGATAGCCCTAGCATTGCAGGAAATCTGCAACACAGAGTTCTCAAGAAGAAACCCATATCTGAACCGTGTTTCATATTCCCGCACCAGACCGAAATGGAATGGGAAAGAATATGATTCACTCTAGCCTAGGTGTCACTCAGGTCCCTGGTATAGGACCTCAACTCTCAATGAAATACCCACCCACCAAAACAAGAAACCAGATCCAGCCAGCAACAATGACAGTATGATATAAATAAAAGCAATAAAGAAAGCAGTAAAGTAACTGTACATAAAGCAATAAACAAAAATAAATACAAGCACAAATAAGCACATAACACCCCCAATAAACACAAATCAATCAAGCGCTAGGAGGAACCCACAAAAAGAACCAGAGGCCCTGGTTGCAGTATAAGGTTCCCCAGCAGAGTCGCCAAGCTGTCGCTCCCGACAAATGAAAACGGATCAGATGAAGGTACAGACGCGAACGGTCGGCGAGGGGAACAGTGAGAACACACATCCGTGAACTCACTGGAGAATGAATAGAGTCGCCAGCTAGGCATTTTTATCCCGGAGGAAAGGCAATGCTGCATAGGCCTGGAAAGAGATGGATAAGACGGTTTGCGAACCAGAGAGACTGAGAAAGGGGGTTGGTTACAACCTGGGAAGGTATTAGCACCCAGATTGTCCGCCGTACTCGACGGGATCCACGCTTGAAAGATTTGTGCTTTAAAGGGGTGGTGTCAGTGCAATCTGTGTGTAAAATAGCTGGAAAAGAAATGTACAGGTGTCAGTGCAAAAGAAGTGTGAAGTGTGATATATACAGTGTCAGTGTAAGAACAAAGATGAGATGCTCATGATAATGAGGCTAAAGAATGAAGCTGGAAAGAGGGGGATATACAGAGACTTTTGTTCGATAACTGTTAAGTTATGCCTACGTATCCTCTCGTGCAATGAGGAAGTCAGAACACCGTAGTTCGACCCAAAGTGACTGAAAGATGAGTTGACTTGTGAACTGCTTACTTGCCTGTGCTCAAGTGTATGATCTGTCTGACACAGATGCTAACTGTCTTGCATTAGACGGAAGAAGCTAGTTCTCGGTTGTGAGTGAAGGTGATGAGAAAAGAATCCCGGAGGAGACGATCATTGTTTGTTTTTGTGTTTTCAGTCTTTTATTGCTTTTGAAAGTTTGTCATAAGTTAATGAGCTTAAGCCTAAACCAATGGATTTAGTAAACTCATCACATCTTCCCTCTGATTAGGGGTAATGAGAATACCTTAAGTGTGAAGTCAGATTCTCACACTTAATCACCTTTGATGTAGGATTAAGATCATTAACCTACTTGTGATTATTTAGATGTTTTTGGTGTTTTTGTTTAGTGTTAAGTAATGAGGTTAAGCCATAATCAAGGATTAAACAGACTCATTACACCATCCTAAAAGAAGGATAATAGATGAGAATGTTTAAGTTGAGGAAAACTCCTCAACTTAATCCATGATTAGGGA
Source organism: Lathyrus aphaca (assembly GCA_963966055.1). Lineage (NCBI taxonomy): Eukaryota > Viridiplantae > Streptophyta > Magnoliopsida > Fabales > Fabaceae > Lathyrus > Lathyrus aphaca. The sequence continues at coordinate 224,840,043 of OZ014523.1, read as the reverse complement.
TTAAGCCCATGACAAAACAAGCCTTTATTAAGTGAATTTTATTTAGATTAATGATATGATGATGAAGTGTTTTTTATGGTTTGTAAGACAACTTGAGGGGGACTTGTCCATTAACACTAGGGTTAGTCCTTCTTAACCACTTAAGGAAGAATTAGAACCCTAATGCAAGGCCCAAGTTACAAGTGTGATGTCTTGGTGATTATTATGTGAATTGATTAAGAGATTTAAACACCTTAAGGTTTTAATACTTAGGATTAAAGTTATACACTCCATCCTAAGAGAAGGATGCAGGCATAACCCTAATCACAAAGTCTTAAAGCCTTTAGGGTTTAGTCCCTGATTATGAGGTGAGAAGAGAAGACTCAAAGAGAGACACAAAGGTAAAAACTATGAGGGGATTCTAATCAAAACCCTAATTCATTGTCATGCTTGGATGATCCTAAGGTTTGTGAGGTTTTCAAGAGAAGCCTTCAATGGAACCACCAGGAAGCAGATGAATAGGATCAAGAGAAGCAAAGTGACTTGCTTCATTCAAGAAGTCAAGTCACTTGAAGAAAGAAAGTAAGAAGAACAAGAATGAGCAAGCTCAAACTCAAACACAAACAAAAATGCAGCAATGGATGCAAGGGAGATGAAAAGAAAAGGTATGAGAAGTGAAGGCAAATCCACTTCTCAAGTTTACTTACCACCTGAAATGTTAGAAAGAAACACAATGCAATGCAAGGTGAGATGAAATGGCATGATGCTCGACCAAACCAGAAGCATGTACATGATGATTATGATGTCATGAGGTGCTGCAAACATGAGGCATGACATGGGGATGTTCATACAAGACCATGAATGCATATGATGCAAGCTAAGGAACATGAACAAGCATGAAATGTTATGAAGCATACAAGGCAAATGGCATGGCAAAGATGTAATGCAATGATCAATGATGCTTCATACATGTCTTAAGATGTTAAATGAATCATAAGAATGCACAAAATGCAATGGCAAGTCAACTTATGCAAAAGAATGCAAGAAGGATGCAAGAGAAAGCCCAAATTAGGGTTTATGAAACAAACAATCAAACACAAACCAAAAACAGAAGCAAACCCTAGGATAAAAAATGGAAAATGGCACTCAAAGAAACCCTAGACCTATAACAAACCACTGCCCAAAGGGGAGCTCTCAACTCTCAATCAAACCCAAGATATGAATTTTTACAAGTTATTAGGGTTTTTTAGGGTTCTTAACAAAACAAATGCCAAACAATTTGAAAATACAAGAACAAATCATGGCCTTTTTATCCTTGAAAACACATGCTAAACAAAAGACAATGCAAGAAGAATCAATGTCTCAACCTTCACCAATAGGCAGAAATGAATTTTTGAATCCATGATCAAAATAATGCATAAAAAAAAGATTTAATTTAATGAAAAATTCTTAAAGTGCATCAAGATCAAAAAAGAAATTTGGTTTGAAGGTTGGACAATGTTTCTAAATGTCTTAGAACATTTCATGAATTTTTTGTAATTTTTAAATACCTAAAAGTATTTTTAATCAATTAATTCCCATTAATCAATTAAAAATAATCTTTTAAATATTTAAAAATACTTTTTTAATGATAAAAAATAAAATAAAAATATTTTTGTGTCATAAAAATTAATAGAACCTTAAAGAAAAAGTTTCATAATTTTTATGATTTTTTAACTATTTTAAAATAAATGTACAATTTAAATGAAAAAGAAATGAATTAAAATTAAAAGAAAATGAAAGTAATCAGATTGGATGGTTGGGATTGGTCCTGGAAATGAGAGGGTTGACTTGGCGCGTCATCTAGTGGTCCAGATTCAAACTTCTTAATCCTAATTAATTAAATAAATTAATGTGATTAGGGCTAATGAAACAGATCCTGGCCATCAAAAAGGGTGGGAAGTCAACCAGTCAACGGGAATCAACGGCTCGTATTCAAACTCACATTAATTACTGGTTTATGCCCTAATTACATTCAGGTGGCCGGAGAAGACTTCCGGTCGTCTTCTCCGGCCAGAAGCTCACCTGAAAATCACCCAACTTCCTCAAAACGTAATATAAATGAAATCTATGAATTGGGAAACGTTTCTAACACCCTCACGAATCAAAACCCTAACCTAAAACAAATTTATCTTTCCTAAATCATCTGAATCGAAGAGGGAAAGTTCTAGGGTTCGTAAGCTTCAAACACAAATTAAATTCTCAAAACACAACCATTTCAAAAACTAAAAGCATCAGGATGATCAGGAGAGCATAAAGAACAAGTTTGTAACAAGAAAAATCATTTCTGGAAAGATTAATTTCGAGCTACCTGAGATTTGCAACTTTCAATTTAGGAACTTTCAGGCCTCTTCCTTCAGTGCAAGCTACTCCTCTTGGTCCACTAAGTGTGTTTGAATGCTCAAAATGAGTTTGTGTTGGCTGGAAAAGAAGATTCGAAAGGAACTGCTTCAGTTCAGTCAACAATGGCAGATGAGATTCTGGCACTCTCAGGCTGTGAAAAGGGGTTGTTTGTGATCTATGAAGTGTGTTGAGAAGGTTTGTGGTGTTGGTTGGTGTGTTTGTGAGCTAGGATAAGAGTTTCGAATGAAACTGCAGTTTGAGGTGAATGATGGCAATGGAGTTTTCAGGCTTGTTTTTGGCTTATGCTTGGGATGTTTCTTGTCTATGAGGTGTGGTGAGTTGAGTGATGATGAGAGTTCTAGTGTTTGAAGACTGTGGAGAGTGATTCGAATGAACTTGCACTGAGGTGAGTTTTTGTGTGAGTGTTCAATGTGTGTGTTTCAGCCTTGGTTCTCATGTGTTTTGGCCAGCAAACTGATTCAATAAACAAATGCAAGTGGCTGATGGATGTGACCTGGCCTGCAGAGATAGGTGTGGCTACTTTTGCTCAAAGTCCACTTTTGTGTAAGATAGGGCATGGCTCAAGTTTAGGCAAGTACAAGTTGGGTTCTGGTGCAGCATGGTGAGTGTGAGAGGCTGGCTTGACTCAAGGATCAATGCAGCAAGTTGGTGAAAAGGTCATGAGTGTTTTGCAACTTGGTTAGCTTTATGGATTTTCATGAGAAAAGTCAAGTTACATGAACCAAACCATGAGCAAACTTGATCCAAATCTGATTTTTGTGACTTAGAGGATGTTTACATAATGGTTTGACATGAATTAGAGGCTGCATAATGCATTTGTTCAAGACTTTGCAAAATTTCCTTTTTGTGCATAACTTGAAAATCAATGATTTTTGCTAACTTTGCAATGCCATAACTTTTGATCCATGAAGAGTTTGATCATGTTCTTGTACTTTTTGAAAAGGGAAAGATGAGATCTACAACTTTCATGACCAAAGTTTTTCCATTTGAAGCCTTTTTGGATCAAGAATCAAAGCTTGAAAATTGACCTAAAATGATGCATTCTTGAAAAGTCAACTATGCCCAAAAAGTCAACATTTGCAAAAACCCTAAATTCTTGATTTTTATGAACTTCAACCTTCTTCCATGATCAAATAAAGATCATATACACTCAAAAATGGTGAAGATCACCCATTGGTCGGGTCATTGGGGGCCTCAGATGCCCTGATTTTGCACTGACTTGTCTGAAAAGTCAACTCTTGATCAGATGACTTCCCCATGGAATTTCTTCATGAAAATTGATATGCATATTCCCTATACCATATAGAGACCAATGGAAACAAGAATGACCAAAAAATTTGAGATTATGGCCTCTGAAACCAAAACCCTAATTTTCAGTCAACTGTGCAGCTCATCCTGGCTCTGCATCCACTCAAACCTTAGTTCTTGTGATTCCTCTGCAATTTTGACTCTGTGAGGATGTAACATGATACAAGAACACACATGGACCTCTCTGAGATGATTGGTGGCCTTTGGAGTGGCTCAAGAAGCTTTGGGATTGCTCAAATCACAAACCCTAGGTGCAGATGACTTAGAAACTATGCAGTGAATCAAACATGAGATATGAGATTGTATGATTGTGTTTATGCATATGAGATGATCACAAGCCATGGTGTGAATGGGTGAGGGCAAATTTGGGGTGTTTACAGTCGTCCCTGTCATGTTTCATTCAATTCCAAGAGAATCTTGCAACTTTATCTTGATGGCCGTCCCCGTCATAATTTCTTACTTTTCCCAGCATGTCGGCCGTCCCCGTCATTGCTTCATTTCCCACACTTTTCCCAGCATGTCGGCCGTCCCCGTCATTGTTGTTTACCTAGCAGTCGTCCTCTGCTCGACGGTCGTTCTCCGTCGCCCACACTTTACAATATACTTTATTTTTCTTTACAATCTATATCCCTTTTCTTCTTCATTCTGTGAGTGCAAATTTCGGACTGTCTTTGGTATTCAACCACAAGTTATCTTGTTTGCCTGTTAAGCCGTCGCTTACAACCTGCACAGCTAACTCATGTTTGAATAGGGGCAGCTGTAAACACCCCAAATTTGCCCTCACCCATTCACACCATGGCTTATGATCATTTCATATGCATAAACACAATCATACCATCTCATATCACATTTTTGATTCATTGCATTGGTTCTAAGTCATCTGCATCTAGGGTTTGTGATCTGAGCAATCCAAGAGCTTCTTGAGCCACTACAAAGGCCACCAATCACTTCAAAGGGGTCCATGTGTGTTCTTATATCATATTACATCCTCTCAAAGTCAAAAATGCCAAAGAATCACAAGAACTGGGATTGGTATGGATGCAGAGCCATGTTTGACTGCACAGTTGACCTAAAATTAGGGTTTTGGTTTCAGAGGCCATAACTTCAAATTTTTTGGTAATTCTTGTTTCTATTAGTCTCTATATGGTATAAGGAGTATGCATATCAATTTTCATGAAGAAATTCCATGGGGAAGTCATCTGATCAAGAGTTGACTTTCTGGACAAGTCAGTGCAAAATCAGGGCATCTGAGGCCCCCAATGACCCAACCAAAGGGTGATCTTCATCATTTTGAGTGTATTTGATCTTTATTTGATCATGGAAGGGGTTTGATGTTCACAAAATTCAAGAATTACAAGTTTTTGCAAAGTTGACTTTTTAGGGCATGGTTGACTTTTCAAGAATATGTCATTTTATGCCATTTTTCAAGCCTTGCTTTTTGATCCAAAAATGCTTCAAATGGAAAAACTTTGGTCATGAAAGTGTTAGATTAGATCTTTCCCTTTTCAAAAAGTACAAGAACATGATCTAATTCTTCTTGGATCAAAAGTTATGGTGTGTTAAAGTTGGCAAAAATCACTAAATTCCAAGACATGCACCAAAAGGCAAAGTTGCAAATTCTCCTTTCAAGGCCAATTCAGTCATCATATGGGCTTCTAATTCACTCAACATGATCACACAACCTATAAAAATCAGAATGAGGCCAAGAGATCACATGTTTTGTATGGTTTTGAAGCAAGATATTTTCATGAAGCAAAAGCAAAGTCAAGTTGCAAAACCACTCATCACACTTCACCCACTTGCTGCATTGGCTATTGAACCAGCCATAGCCTCTCACCTCACCATGCTGCGCCAGCCCACACCTTTGTACTAGCCTAGAACACAACCCATGCCTCTCTTACCAAAAGGTTGACAATTTGCAAAAGTGAACTTACCTATCACAGTAGGCCAGGTCACATCATCTGACCAATGAGATTATTTTATGCAAGCCAAATGCTAGCCATTACACATAACAAGCAAGGCTGAAGCTCACCACAACTCAGCATACACAAACTCACTCCAACTTGCATTTCTCTTCGAATCTCCCTACACAAGCCTCAAACACAAAGAAAAACTTCACAAACAATCTCCACTCACTCCACTGACCAGAAACCAACCATTGTTTTGGCCTGAAACCTCCCATATCACAAACACGATTTTCACACTCCCTTGGCCAGAGCTTCTGCAAACTCACTCAAGAGGCTATTTAAACTCCAACCAAGTGTCCAAAGCTTCAAAGGGGGATCATTGGGACCTGTTTGAGCCAAAGAACCATCCAGAAAGCTCCTGAATCAAAAGCTCAATCTCAGGTGACTCCATGAACTTTTTTTCCAGAACTCCATTTTCTTGTTAGAATCTTGCTTTGTATGTTGCACTGATCATTGGGATCTATTTACTTTTGAAAATGAGCAAGAAATGAGTATGTTATGGTGCTCTGAAAGTTTGACCTAGAAATTTCTTTGCTTCGATTCTTGTTTGTGTTTGAGTTTAAACATGATTTGATGCTGGATTCGTGCTTAGGATAGTTAGTAGATGATTTCTGGAGAGTTTGAGCTCCTAAAATGGCCTGGAGAGAGAGATTGATTTTGGGGGTGAACGGGGAAGATGACCGGAACACTGTTCCGGTCACCTGAGGGTGTTTAACGGCAGGATTAGGGTTTAAGCATTAATTAGCTGAGTTTGAATTTTGGCCGTAGGATTTGGCGCCAGGTCAATTCGCGCGCAGGCCAGTTTGAATCTCACACGTTGGATCTGATTACTTTTATTTATTCAGTTTTAAATTCATTTATTTTCATATTTATTTCATTTGTTTTGCATAATTTATTTAAAATAGTAAAAATTGTTTAAAAATTATGAAACTTTTTGTCAAGAGTTTCATTAATTTTTAAAACACAAAAATATTTTTATTTTCATTTTTAGCATTTAAAAAGTATTTTAAAATATTTAAAAGTTTATTTTTAATTGATTAATGAGAATTAATTTATTAAAAATACTTTTAGGTATTTAAAAATCACCAAAAAATTCATGAAATGTTCTAAGACATTTAGAAACATTGTCCAACCTTCAAACCAAATTTATTTTTTGATCTTGATGCATTTTGAGAATTTTTCATTGATTTAAAATCATTTTTATGCATTAATTTGATCCAAAGTTCAAAAAATCATTTCTGCCTATCCATGAGGAGTTGGACATTGATTCTTTTTGCATTGCATTGTGTTTAGAATGTAGTTTGTGAGATTAAATGGTCATGATTTGATCTTTCATTTTCAATTTGTTTGATAATTTTCTTGTTTGGAAACCCTAAAACCCTAGAAATCTTAGGAAAATCATATCTTGAGTTTGGTTAGGAGTTGAAACCTCTCCCTTGGGCATTGGCTTAGTATAGGATTAGGGGTCCTTTGAGGGGCATTTTCAATTTTTTTATCTTAGGGTTTGCTTCTGATTTTGATTTTTGCTTGATGTATTGTTCATAAACCCTAATTTGGGCTTTCATATGCATCCATCTTGCATTCTTTTGCATAACATGACTTGCCATGACATTTCAAGCACCCATTTGATTCATTGGACATCATAAGACATATTGAAAGCATGTTTGATCATTGCATCATGTATTTGCCATGTTGTATGCCATATGCACTTCATAACTTTTCATGTATGTCCATGCTTCTCAACTTGTTTCATTTGCATTCATGAACTTGTATGATCATTTCCATGTGCTGCCTCATGTTTATAGCATCTCATAGCATCATTATCATCATGTAAATGCTTCTGGTTTTGTTCCTCATCATGTCATCTCATCCCATTTTGCATTGCATTGCATTTCTTTTCTAACATTTCAGGTGGTAAGTGATGTTGAGAAGTGAATTTGCCTTCACTTCTCATAACTTCTCTTTTCATCTCTCTTGCATCCATGCTGCATTTTTGCTTGTGTTTGAGTTTGAGCTTGCTCATTCTTCTTCTTCCCACCTTCTTTCTTCAAGTGACTTGACTTCTTGAATGAAGCAAGTTGCTTTGCTTCTCTTGTTCCTTTCATCTGCTTCCTGGTGGTTCCATTGAAGACTTCTTTTGAAAACCTCACAAACCTTAGGAACAACCAAGCATGACAATGATTAGGGTTTTGATTAGTTCCCCCCCACTTAGTTTTACCTTTGTGTCTATTTGAGTCTTCTCATATCATCTCATAATCAGGGACTAAACCCTAAAGGCTTTAAGGCTTTGTGATTAAGTTTATGCCTGCATCCTTCTATTAGGATGGAGTGTATAACTTTAATCCTAAGTGTTAAACCCTTAATGTGTTTAAATCTCTTAATCAATTCACTTAATAATCATCAAGACATCACACTTGTAACTTGGGCCTTGCATTAGGGTTCTAATTCTTCCTTAAATGGTTAAGAAGGACTAACCCTAGTGTTAATGGACAAGTCCCCCTCAAGTTGTCTTACAAATCATAAAACTCATTTCTTCATCTTATCATTAAATAAAATCCACTTGATCAAAGGCTTGTTTTGTCATGAGTTTAATCCCTAATCATGGATTAAGTTGAGGAGCTTTCCTCAGCTTAAACATTCTCATCTATTATCCTTCTATTAGGATGGTGTAATGAGTCTGTTTAATCCCTGATTATGGCTTAATCTCATTACTTAACACTAAACAAAAACACCAAAAACATCTAAATAATCACAAGTAGGTTAATGATCTTAACCCTACATCAAAGGTGATTAAGTGTGAGAATCTGACTTCACACTTAAAGTACTCTCATTACCCCTAATCAGAGGGAAGATGTGATGAGTTTACTAAATCCATTGGTTTAGGCTTAAGCTCATTAACTTATGACAAACTTTCAAAAGCAATAAAAGACTAAAAACTCAAAAACCAACAATAATCGTCTCCTTCGGGATTCTTTTCTCATCACCTTCACTCACAAACGGGAACTCGCTTCTTCCGTCTAATGCAAGACAGTTTGCACCTGAGCCAGACAGGTCTTACACTTGAGCATAGACAAGTAAGCAGTTCACAAGTCAACTCATCTTTCAGTCTCTTTGGGTCGAACTACGGTGTTCTGACTTCCTCATTGCACGAGAGGATACGTAGGCATAACTTAACAGTTATCGAACAAAAGTCTCTGTATATTCCCCCTCCTTCCAGCATTATTCTCTTAGCCTCATTATCATGAGCTTTTCATTCTTGTCCTTACACTGACACTTCATTTATATACTTCACTTTGCACTTCTTCTACACTGACACCTGTACATTGTTTTCCAGCTATTTTATACACAGATTGCACTGACACTACCCCTTTAAAACACAAATCTTTCAAGCGTGGATCCCGTCGAGTACGACGGACAATCTGGGTGCTAATACCTTCCCAGGTTGTAACCAACCCCCTTTCTCAGTCTCTCTGGTTCGCAACCGTCTTATCCATATCTTTCTAGGTCTATGCAGCATTACCTTTCCTCCGGGATAAAAATGCCCAGCTGGCGACTCTATTCATCTCCAGTGAGTTCACGGCTGTGTGTTCTCATTGCCCCTCTCGCCGACCGTTCGCGTCTGTACCTTTATCTGGGCCTGGTCCCACTTATCGGGAGCGACAACTTGTTGTAATCAAAACTATGTATCTTGTAATATATGGTTTGTGTTGTCCTTTGGGCTTCATTTCTCTTCAACATCATCATTCCTCGAGGTCTGGAAGGTCAAAACCAAAGAACCATACCGGATACCCATGGAAGACAAATAGACATCTTGCATTGCATACTTGTTGCACCCCAAAATTTGCCCTCACAATACAAGACTTTGTGTGCTAAGAAGGTTCACAAGGTTCACAAGACCTTTCATGAAGTTCATGAAGTTTACAAGACACTTTATGAGGTTCACAAGGTTCACAATACTTGCAAGACCTTTCATGAGGTTCATGAAGTCTACAAGACACTTTATGAGGTTCACAAGGTTCACAAGACCTCCCATGAGGTTCACAAGACCTTTCATGAGGTTCATGAAGTTTACAAAACACTTTATGAGGTTCACAAGGTTCACACGATTCACAATACTTACAAGACCTTTCATGAGGTTCATGAAGTCTACAACACCTTCCTTGAGGTTCACAAGGTTCATAATACATCTTATGATGGTTCACAAGACCTTCCATGAGGTTCACAAGGTTCACAAAGTTCACAAATAGTCAGAAGATTTGACAACTCCCTCAGACAATGCACCTCCTAAGCAGTGCATCCAAAACTAGGGTTTTGACTTTAATCAGGCTAAATGAATTTCCAAGACTTCAAGTGAGCTTCATAACATCTTATATGTGTGTAAGAACCCCCATGACAAGTTTCAAGACTTTTCTCAAAGGTTTGCTCAGTCAGATGGTCAGATAGGTCAAAATCAGTCAAAGTAGTTAAAAAGTCAAACTGAGGTCAACTGTGGTCAAACCAAAGTCAAACTTCATGATTTTTTGTCAACATCATGTATATGAAGTAAAATTCATTATTTGTTCAAGGGTTGATCATGATTCATCAAGGATATTTCAGATCATCAAGAATCAGGAGTTTCTAAATTAGGGTTTCCTTAGTAAAAGTCAACTGAACTTTGACCAGCCATAACTTTCACATGCTTCATCACCAAGTCTCCATCCAAAGCTAATTTTGAAGGAAATTGAATTCTCTACAACTTTGTGACTCACAATCCAAGCCCAAAAATGCTTCATTTGGAAGGTATGAGCTAAGACATTATAGGTCCTTTTAAAAGTCAACAAAAAGTCAACAACTTCAAAAGGGCATAACTTGAGAATGGTAAATGATATGGACATGAAACCAGTGGGGTTGGTTAGAGTACTCTTCATGCTTTCCAAAATGTCCAAGAACACCCTCATAGCATTAAAATTGAAGGATGTGTGCCCTTGCAAAGTTGGGAAATTTTAGGGAAGTTTATGAAGCAAATGGAGGTTTAAAACCAAATTTTGCTAAGTGGGCTGACTTTTTTGTGACCCAATTGGTTCCATGACATCATGCACGAAATTAAATTAATATTTTCATTATTTTATTTATTTTATTTTTATTTATTATGATTTTTTATATTAAAAATCATTTTAAATTCAAATAAAATATAAAATGGTGAAGATTTAAAATGATTTGTCTTCTAGAATGTCATAAAGTTTATTTGGATCTAATTGATACAAGAGTTATGAAGATTATCTTAAAATAGCAAGTTCATATCAAGAATATTCAAATTTTAAAAGCCAATCTTTTTCAATCTCAAACTACCAAAAAATCCAAAGTCTTGAGCAATGTTTTTGACCTAATTCATTCACCCATATATATATAGAACATTTAGCAATCAAAAGCACACGGATTCCAGCCTCCAAGAACACTCTCCAAACTTCAAATTTTCAAGGAAAAAGTGATATTCGGATTTCATCATTGAGGTTGCTTATCAAAGGTTTTAAGGTGTAAAATCGTTCCTGGATGTTTCCAAAACCTTTACCAATCATCATAAGCATCTAAAACATCACATAATCGTCCAACCGAATCATGCCTTGTTCTTGAATATGAGTTTTTCGATTTTATATATTTGTTTGTTTTAAATGATATTTGATGATTGCTTGATGTTTGTGATAGTGCTAGGAACGTTTCTGGACTCTCAATTTGAAGAATCGTGACCTTAATCTCCAAACACCATTATTAGGGTTCTTGTTCCATAAATGTGGTTTTCTAATTTAACAAATATAAATATATTCTAAATGAATAAATGAACTGGTCTTGTTGTGGGGAGTACAATGGTACCCTCAATTTAGTGAAATTTTGCAGGTTTGATGTTCTTGACATAAGGCTAGGAAATCCTACAAAACCAGGTTCGCAGGAAACATTGAAAGAGAATTCGCAGGAAACCTGGGGAAGAAGATGAAGTCTTTGGCGCGAAATCTGAATTTTGAAATTATGTTTGTTTTATTATATTTTGTTGTTATTTATATTTCAGATATGATGCTTGGCTCAGCTGGTAAGGGATGCGCGTGTGCATAGCAAGGTCAAGGGTTCGAATCCTATCAAGAGCATTCTTTTTTTGGGAAAAAATTCTTAAAAGCCATTTTACATATATTATGCCCTCTTCTCCCCCAAACAACAAGGCGCGCGCCTTGTCCCAGTGGCTAGGACTTACCAGGTATCAGGGGAGGTCCTGGGTTCAAATCCAGGCCTCCCCTCTTTCTTTTATTTGTTTTCTTTATATTTTTCCTTTGTTTATTTTATTAATTATATAATTATGTCAATTAATTTTTCTTAATTAAAACATTAACTCTATTTTTCTTACTAATCCTAAAAAATGAACTTATTTTTTCTAAAACCCTAATTGTTTTCATATAAATGTTAATTATTTTTTTATATATATTTTTATTAATTATCATTATATGTAATCTTATTAAAATAATGTAAATAATTTTAAGTTATGTTTAAAACAATAAAATTCTTAACTTAATTTTGTAAATATAATTATAATTAATCCTATTTTCATAATATGTAAATATTCTATAAATTGTTTATAATTTAATTTTGTACGTAAATAATTTTTATTATATGTTTAAAAATAGTTAAAAATTGTTAATTTAATTTTGCAATTATAATTTTATTTTTCATAATATGTTTATAATTAACTTGATTTTATAATGTATAAATAATTTAAAACTTTAAAATAATTAATATAATTGTTCATATTTTCTTATTAATCTTAAATAATTATTTGATCTTTTAATAATGTTTTTGTTTATATTATCTATTATGTTTATTTTCTTATGATATTTATTTATTACTAACCCCATTTAATTTTGTAATATTTTTATTATTATTATTTTCTACTAACCCAATTACTTATTATTATTATTTTTGCTTATTCATTTATTATTATTATTTTTGCTTAAATTGTTAATTATTATTTTGTAATTGTTTCCTTTATGTAATATTGTAATATTATTATTAAATATTTATTTTATGCTATGGTTAGTAAAAATAGGGAGTGCAACATGTTTGTATGTAAGAAATCAATTTAGATCGTTTAAATTTAAAGATAAATATTAAAATTGTACACTCACACACGTAAGTCGATCTTTGATCGCCATCTCACTTCCTTAGGGATACCTCTCATGTTGCCTATTATAAAAGGTCAAGTAGGGTGTATAAAGCAAAGTCCCTAATTTCACATCATCTAGTCCCTTAACAGATAAAAGATCAAGTCCTTTTCGAATGTTGCCTTCGTAATGATCTTGTCCCTTTCGAATAAAGATGATAGTTCCTTCGAATTGCTTATGCACCCTACAGTTGCCTAAAGTAACAGATGACCCTTCACATATCCCTCACATCCAAGGTAATGACTACCTATTCCTTAATAATAGGGATAGTCTTACCATTTAAAGGATTCAAGAACAGAAAAGACTTAAACTTAGGGTAGGTTCCTCTTAGATACTTGCTCACTCTTCAAACAATTTCAAACACTTCACACATTTCAAACAATTTTCAAAACAAAGGTTTTTTACGCATCCGTACATGGATCATTATAAAACTCTTAAGAAAATTTTTATTCACACACTTCACATTTCAAAAACAGTTTAAAATGAGCTAAGTAACTAAGAGCCCATGGATAACCATGGATGTAAAGGGTGCTAACACCTTCCCTTTACATAACCTACCCCCCGGACCCAAAAATCTTTTAAAAGGTCTTTCCTGTTCTTTTATGCCTTTCCTTTGGATAAAATAAAAGTCGGTGGCGACTCTTGCTATCCGCAACATAACTAAAGTCAGTTCTCCCACCGTGTTACAGAACTGGCGACTCTACTGGGGATTTAATAAAAGAGGGGTACCCTTAGGAATTAGGTCACTTTAAAATTGTTTGCCTTCTTTGCTTTATACTTATCTGTTGGGGTGCTCTTATGTGTGAAAGATCCTAACCCGGATCTAGTGTACCTTAGGTAAATGGCAATAGACCAAGGAATCTGTACGGCGTATAACGATATGGTTGATCTGGTGGCCATAGTTAGTGTGACTTCTTGGTTGGTGCTTATGTTCCTTAAGTCAAGTTGAGGATAATATGAGGCTTCCATATGTTGTCAATGCACTGACTAACTTTTAGAACCCTAGTTATCCCATCTTGGCCTTTAGAAAGTAGTGAGATAACTGGCTTTGGTGCAGACTGAAGTTGGTTGATACTCAATGCTACACTCATTGAGATTCTGAACTTGGAGGGTTTTGGTTGGCAAGTAAGTTGCCTACTGAACAACCACCCCTGTGAAGGATCAATGATATTAAGATCCCTTAGAACCTGGTTACTTTTGTAGGACAGGATGAACCAACTAAACTTCAGGGGAGGGTACTTACCTTTAAACACCATGTAAGCCTTCAAACCTAGGGCTATTGTGTGACTTCTTTGTGTGTGCCACATGTTTGGGATTGAACATAACATCATGACATCATCATGCATCATAAGCATAGCATTTTCACTAATCATTTCAAGGACCAAAGGATTTATCTTTGTTCTTTGTTGCAGGTCATGGCTTCTGCTCGTAGAAACACTATCAGGATCAACTTTGTAGGGATACCTGCTAAGCTTAAAGAGTTGGTTTCCCAAGTATCTGATCATTCCCAGTTCATCAAGAGACATGGTCACCTGCTGGATCTAGTCACTTCAGGGTTCAATGAAGACATGATGAGTGTCCTGTTTCAGTTCTTTGATCCTAAGCACCATTGCTTCACATTCCCCGACTACCAACTGGTTCCTACAATGGAAGAGTTCTCTAAACTTCTGGGTATACCTGTACTTGATCAGAAACCATTCACAGGCTTGGAAAAAGAGTCTAAACCTGAGGTTATTGCTGCAGCCCTACATCTGAAGAAATCTGACATTGTTCTAGAAACGAGAAGCGGAGTTAAGGGTATTCTTGCTAAGGTATTAATGGATAAAGCTCAAGTGTTCTTGAAAGCTATGAGCTATGACGCTTTTGAGGAGATATTAGCCTTGTTGATATATGGCTTAGTGTTGTTCCCCAATCCAGATCAGTTCATAGATGTTCACGCCATCAACATATTTCTGAGTCACAATCTAGTGCCTACATTACTTGGGGATATCCTACATTCTCTTCATACTCGTACTACAAGGGCAAGAGGAACTTTGATGTGTTGCATACCTTTGCTATCTAGGTGGTTTATTTCTCACCTTCCTCGCTCAGTAATGAAGAATGAACAAGGGTTCAGGTGGTCCAAAAGGATTATGTCACTCTCTAATTCAGATATCCATTGGTGCTCCAGATCTATGGAGAATGTCACTATCATTGACCGTTGTGGGGAGTTCCCTAATGTGCCACTTCTAGGCATAAGAGGAGGCATTACTTACAACCCTTCCTTAGCTTTACGAAAGTTTGGTTACGCTCGGAGTGATGGCCCACATGACATGTTGATTCAAGGTATTGTGTTTGACTACGACAACGATCTTCAAGGTTACCGTCAGAGATTCATACGAGCATGGGGAAAGTGAACAAGGTTGACAGCAAGACTCTGGAGCCTAAGTACACTATTCCTATGGAGGCTTATCTCAGATGGGTGCGATATCGTGCTCAGACTCTCATGATGCCATATCCTGCTATCCTGCCAGTTACCATGGAACCTGTTGCTGAAGGAGGCACTGCTTATACAATCCTTCACCCAGACATGCCTACTGACATGGAAGATTTACAGAGATCCTGGATCCAGTTGAAGGAGCAAAGGGATACCTTCGAGGCTCATTACAAAGCAAGCCAAGAAAGAATCCTGGAACTAACAAAGCAACTTCATGAGGAACGGAATCTCAACTCATACCTCAACACAAAGAGGAAACGTCCATGGGAGACTTAAAACCCCATCTTTTGTATTTATTTCATTTCATTTTGTAAGCCCAAAGGGCAAATAAATTTATTACTAATAAAAGTTTACCTTCTTGTTTGTTTAAGCAAATTTAAATCCTGCGGTCCTTGAAAACATTGCATATACATTTACATATCATATCATTGCATCACAGGTTTATTGTGCACAAGTTTCTTATCTTCTCGCTGTTTATTTCAGCAATGGCTCTTGAACAAACAGTCAAAGATCTCCAGGCTCAGAATGCCCGATTCCAAGAGTTGATTCTGAACTTGTCCAAGGGACAAGATGAGTTGAAGACACTGCTGGCTAAGAAGAAGAGTCCTGAGGACAACAAGGATGGTCAGTTGGAACAATTGCAAGCTGAGATAACAGAAATGAGGATCCAGATGAATGGCCAGGTGGCTCTTATCCAAAGTTTAGCTCAGGGGCAAGAAGAGCTAAGAACCTTTGTCCACAAACTTCAAAGTAATGGAGTCAGGAATTTAATTGTCAATCAACCTCCGTTAAAACAAGCTGATTTAGTTGAAAGGAAGATGAGGATAAAAGAAGGTAAGAAACCGGTTACCACCGATTGTTCTTCAGTCAAAGAAAAAAAACATGGTAAAGTTAACCCACCTCAACACAAGGGATGTAGAAGACAGTTTATCAAATTCAGCACTCCAATGTCACAAGTTCTGCAATGCTTGTTGGAGATGAAACTAATTTCCTTGAAAAATTCTCCTCAAAATCCTAAAACTTCCTCTCCTCGCTATAATCCCAAGGAAAGGTGTGGGTATCACTCCAACTGTCCTGGACATGATACTAATAGTTGTTGGACATTGAAGAAAAAGATCCAAGACCTGATTGACGAAGGAATCCTAGAGGTTACTCTAGAAGGTCAAGTTGAATTCTACTATCACCCATCAAACACCGAAGCTGCAAGACAAGTTGCCCAATGTAGCAAGAAAGGAAGCCTACCTATTCCTGTTGAGATATGGGGCACCTTGGGACATCCAAGTGGTAAATTTGATTTCATGGTGAAGTATACTGCTCCTCAAAGTTCACAGATTGCAATTGAGGACATTCAGCCAACTGGATGGGACAACATTTGAATTTTCATTTGTAATTTCTTTTATTTGTTTGAACACTTACTATTATGTTAAACTTTTGTTTTCATTAATGCATTGCATATGTTTGTCTTGAATTAATCCATTTGTTTCACTATATTTAAAACTATGCTTCTTATTTCTATCTTGTGATATTTAACTCCTGATAAAGCTATAAGCCTGTAGAGGGAGGATGACGAAAACAATACCATAATATTAGGCAGTATGCTTTTGAACAGACTATGCTGACGATGTACAGGCATTGTTTCAATTCCTAAACAGTGGAGATATAAGGAAGTTAATCCCTAGTCAACCCTTTTGAGGCTATGAAGTAGGAGTTTTCATTCTCGCACAAATTAAAACCCTTATTCATAACCTGGGGCAGGGTAGTTACTCGGTTAACTCAACTATGCCAATTGTTTGTGTTGTACACAACTAATGATGTTTCCCTATAATCACTAAAGTCTGCAAGTCAATATCTAGCAAAAGAAAATCTCACTAAGTCAAAACCTATGAAGGAGACTTAGTAAAAAATCAAGACATCCCGCTGACTGTAACCTTGAAATAAACAGTTCAGGCAAAAAGAAGGGATAACAAAGTCAAAAGAAAAAAGGAGGTCACTATAGATCCTAAATAAAGAAAGATGACTGAATTTTCAAATAAATTTTTTGATTCCTGAATCATCACAAATGTCAGTGTTACAATTCCAAACTACTTTGGAACCTCAATGCATAAGTTAACTGAGCATAGGACTGGAGAACATCATGGAGATTGGGTTGGGTACAAATAAAATTTGAGCCTTTATACTTTGTTTCTTAAACCGTGAACCAGGCCACGTTACAACCCTTTAAAAGTCCTAACTGAAGCATGGTTAGTTCGAAATCGTACTGCTACAAAAAGGTATTCTGACTCCTTTAGGGCTTATTATAAAACTTGAGTTAATATCACAGTTTTCACAAAAAATGTTTTTCTAAAATAACTCTTTTTCAAAAACTTCAAGACAGACATAAGCATTGCATTTTTGAATATATTTGTTTACATATACTTGAGTGTTTGATAAACAGAGAAACTTACAGGATGAATGTTCAAAGTCCTTCCGATAAACAAAGTTGCTTCCTGGATCAAAGTCCATGTATACAAAGGGGCATAGTCATTATCTCCCAATCAAGGGGGCAGGCCATGATACTGCCTAACTCATGTGGGGCAATCAGGACAGGATTCAGTTATGTTTAAGTATCCAGGGGGCAGATCTCCACATCTGTTTAAATTACCGAGGGTAACATTACAAAGTTCATAATGCCAGGGGCATAGTCACTATTTCCCCAGTCAAGGGGCATACCAACTTACTGTTCAATTCATTTGGGGCAATCAGGTCCAGATTCAACAAATGCTTAATAGCCAGGGGCAGCTCTCCTCATATATTTGAATTTCATGATGTCAGGGGCATATTATTGTGAGGCATTCTGCTTATTTCTCTTGAGGTAACTACATTCAGATACTTCCATCATAGGACAATTCATCCTCAACCAAGGGGCAATGCTTTATTTTCAAATCTAATACCCGGAGCGAATATGGTCCATTACAATTTGAAGACACATTCCTCTCGTTATATTACCTTGATTTGGAGTTCTCAGCAGAAGTCATTGTGGGAATTAATTGTTTACGCCGGTAGTATCAGATGGTGTTAGTATCATATCTTCAGATCCAACTATGAGGATTTCTGGGAAGGTATTCAGGAAAGTTAAAAATTTCAGGAGCTCCAAATCCAATTGGTTATACACTCTCGAAGTTGAAACGATTCTGTTTTCAAGTTCAGCTTTACTTTTCCCTCTGAATCCAGATTTACTTTTATCCTATTTACATAAGCGAAACGTCCACTTGTTGTGTTTGAATGTATGTATGCTTTTGAATATGATTGATGTTTACCAGAAATGCATGAAATGCAGTAATAGTATTTACTAAGGAAAAATGAGGGAAGGAATTCAACGAAGCTTCGCCGGTTCATCCCTACCAGACAGCTACAAGTCCCCCAGTAGGGCAAATCCATCTTCATGAATACTTCGAGTCACATCTCCCCTGGAATTTATATCCATCTCTTTTATCCTCATACGGATAGTCGGGAATTTATTTTTCCAATAGGAGTACGACGAACGTAGACGGGAGGTTATGTATACCTTACTATCAAACGAAGACGGGAGGTTATATATACCTTACTATCGAACAAAGACGGGAGGTTATGGATACCTTACTATCAAACGAAGACGGGAGATTATGGACACCTTACTATCGAACGAAGACGGGAGGTTATGTATACTATATTATCAAACAAGACGGGAACGAGTTCCTCATAATCTTCAGCAACGAATCGGGATTTATTTTCCCTGGCCAGCAGTTGTTATACGAAGATATCCAGATGCTTCAAGTTATATGATGCATACATACATCATTTACATCATATCATACATATACATAAATACATAATACATTACCTAAGTGCATCATATTATACATGCATACATAATGCATAAACTAATATTATCATACAGAATGCTACCTTGTTTTCAGGTTAATTCTCCAGCAGACAAATTTCATCAACAAATTGTGACTATTGGGCCGTTGTTTATCTTCCCAAAAGTTATCATTTCCTCGGGACGTTGTTTATCCTCCTGAAAGCATATCATTTCCTCAGAACGTTATTTATCCTTCTGAAAGCATATTATTTCCTCGGGACGTTGTTTATCTTCCTGAAAGCATATCATGACTATTGGGCCGTTGTTTATCCTCCCAAAAGTTATACTTATACCTCAGAACGTTGTTTATCCTTCTGAAAGCATATTATTACATCAGGACATTGTTATCCTCCTGAAAGCATATCATGACTATTGGGCCGTTGTTTATCCTCCCAAAAGTTATACTTATACCTCAGAACGTTGTTTATCCTTCTGAAAGCTATCATCATACCTCAGGACGTTGTTTATCTTCCTGAAAGCTATTATTCCCTCAGGACGTTGTTTATCCTCCTGAAAGCATATTATTTCCTCAGAACGTTGTTTATCCTTCTGAAAGCATACCATTACCTCGGGACGTTGTTTATCCTCCTGAAAGCTATCACCACTACCTCGGGACGTTGTTTATCTTCCTGAAAGCTATCATGACCTTGGGCCATTGTTTATCTTCCCAAAGGTTACCATTTCCTCAGGACGTTGTTTATCCTCCTGAAAACATATCATGACTATTGGGCCGTTGTTTATCTTCCCAAAAGTTATACTTATTTCCTCGGGACATTGTTTATCTTCCTGAAAGCATATCATTTCCTCAGAACGTTATTTATCCTTCTGAAAGCATATCATTTCCTCGGGACGTTGTTTATCTTCCTGAAAGCTATCATTATTACCTCAGGATGTTGTTTATCCTCCTGAAAGCTATCATTATACCTTCATATTTTGGACTGCTTTATCCTCCAAGAAATGTACCTGAAGAATTTTTCTCCAAGTGGCATCTTTAAACCCACTCAAGCATATTCAACTAATCATCTGTATCACTCTATGCACTGGTGAGTGCAAATTTTTGGGCTTTTGTGTTCAATCCCCTTCAACCTTCCAGGTCACGACTGGCAAATATACCAATCTAACCCCTCAGGTTTCAGAAAATTGAACAGGGGCAGCTGTTGCACCCCAAAATTTGCCCTCACAATACAAGACATTGTGTGCTAAGAAGGTTCACAAGGTTCACAAGACCTTTCATGAAGTTCATGAAGTTTACAAGACACTTTATGAGGTTCACAAGGTTCACAAGGTTCACAATACTTGCAAGACCTTTCATGAGGTTCATGAAGTCTACAAGTCACTTTATGAGGTTCACAAGGTTCACAAGACCTCCCATGAGGTTCACAAGGTTCACAAGACCTTTCATGAGGTTCATGAAGTTTACAAAACACTTTATGAGGTTCACAAGGTTCACAAGATTCACAATACTTACAAGACCTTTCATGAGGTTCATGAAGTCTACAAGACCTTCCATGAGGTTCACAAGATTCACAAGACATCTTATGATGGTTCACAAGGTTCACAAGACCTTCCATTAGGTTCACAAGGTTCACAAAGTTCACAAATAGTCAGAAGATTTGACAACTCCCTCAGACAATGCACCTCCTAAGTAGTGCATCCAAAACTAGGGTTTTGACTTTAATCAGGCTAAATGAATTTCCAAGACTTCAAGTGAGCTTCATAACATCTTATATGTGTGTAAGAACCCCCATGACAAGTTTCAAGACTTTTCTCAAAGGTTTGCTCAGTCAGATGATCAGATAGGTTAAAATCAGTCAAAGTAGTCAAAAAATCAAACTGAGGTCAACTGTGGTCAAACCAAAGTCAAACTTCATGATTTTTTGTCAACATCAAGTATATGAAGTAAAATTCATCATTTGATCAAGGGTTGATCATGATTCATCAAGGAGATTTCAGATCATCAAGAATCAGGAGTTTCTAAATTAGGGTTTCCTTAGTAAAAGTCAACTGAACTTTGACCAGCCATAACTTTCACATGCTTCATCACCAAGTCTCCATCCAAAGCTCATTTTGAAGGAAATTGAATTCTCTACAACTTTGTGTCTCACAAGCCAAGTCCAAAAATACTTCATTTGGAAGGTATGAGCTAAGACATTATAGGTCCTTTTAAAAGTCAACAAAAAGTCAACAACTTCAAAAGGGCATAACTTGAGAATGGTAAATGATATGGACATGAAACCAGTAGGGTTGGTTAGAGGACTCTTCAAGCTTTCCAAAATGTCCAAGAACACCCTCATAGCATTAAAATTGAAGGATGTGTGCCCTTGAAAAGTTGGGAAATTTTAGGGAAGTTTATGAAGCAAATGGAGGTTTAAAACCAAAATTTGCTAAGTGGGCTGACTTTTTTGTGACCCAATTGGTTCCATGACATCATGCACGAAATTAACTTAATATTTTCATTATTTTATTTATTTTATTTTTATTTATTATGATTTTTTATATTAAAAATCATTTTAAATTCAAATAAAATATAAAATGGTGAAGATTTAAAATGATTTGTCTTCTAGAATGTCATAAAGTTTATTTGGATCTAATTGATACAAGAGTTATGAAGATTATCTTAAAATAGCAAGTTCATATATTCAAATTTTAAAAGCCAATCTTTTTCAATCTCAAACTACCAAAAAATCCAAAGTCTTGAGCAATGTTTTTGACCTAATTCATTCACCCATATATATAGAACATTTAGCAATCAAAAGCACACGGATTCCAGCCTCCAAGAACACTCTCCAAACTTCAAATTTTCAAGGAAAAAGTGATATTCGGATTTCATCATTGAGGTTGCTTATCAAAGGTTTTAAGGTGTAAAATCGTTCCTGGATGTTTCCAAAACCTTTCCCAATCATCATAAGCATCTAAAACATCACATAATCGTCCAACCGAATCATGCCTTGTTCTTGAATATGAGTTTTTTCGATTTTATATATTTGTTTGTTTTAAATGATATTTGATGATTGCTTGATGTTTGTGATAGTGCTAGGAACGTTTCTGGACTCTCAATTTGAAGAATCGTGACCTTAATCTCCAAACACCATTATTAGGGTTCTTGTTCCATAAATGGGGTTTTCTAATTTAACAAATATAAATATATTCTAAATGTATAAATGAATTGGTCTTGTTGTGGGGAGTACAATGGTACCCTCAATTTAGTGAAATTTTGCAGGTTTGATGTTCTTGACATAAGGCTAGGAAATCCTACGAAACCAGGTTCGCAGGAAACATTGAAAGAGAATTCGCAGGAAACCTGGGGAAGAAGATGAAGTCTTTGGCGCGAAATCTGAATTTTGAAATTATGTTTGTTTTATTATATTTTGTTGTTATTTATATTTCAGATATGATGCTTGGCTCAGCTGGTAAGGGATGCGCGTGTGTATAGCAAGGTCAAGGGTTCGAATCCTATCAAGACCATTCTTTTTTTGGGAAAAAATTCTTAAAAGCCATTTTACATATATTATGCACTCTTCTCCCCCAAACAACAAGGCGCGCGCCTTGTCCCAGTGGCTAGCACTTACCAGGTATCAGGGGAGGTCCTGGGTTCAAATCCAGGCCTCCCCTCTTTCTTTTATTTGTTTTCTTTATATTTTTCCTTTGTTTATTTTATTAATTATATAATTATGTCAATTAATTTTTCTTAATTAAAACATTAACTCTATTTTTCTTACTAATCCTAAAAAATGAACTTATTTTTTCTAAAACCCTAATTGTTTTCATATAAATGTTAATTATTTTTTTATATATATTTTTTATTAATTATCATTATATGTAATCTTATTAAAATAATGTAAATAATTTTAAGTTATGTTTAAAACAATAAAATTCTTAACTTAATTTTTAAAATATAATTATAATTAATCCTATTTTCATAATATGTAAATATTCTATAAATTGTTTATAATTTAATTTTGTACGTAAATAATTTTTATTATATGTTTAAAAATAGTTAAAAATTGTTAATTTAATTTTGCAATTATAATTTTATTTTTCATAATATGTTTATAATTAACTTGATTTTATAATGTATAAATAATTTAAAACTTTAAAATAATTAATATAATTGTTCATATTTTCTTATTAATCTTAAATAATTATTTGATCTTTTAATAATGTTTTTGTTTTATATTATCTATTATGTTTATTTTCTTATGATATTTATTTATTACTAACCCCATTTAATTTTGTATTATTTTTATTATTATTATTTTCTACTAACCCAATTACTTATTATTATTATTTTTGCTTATTCATTTATTATTATTATTTTTGCTTAAATTGTTAATTATTATTTTGTAATTGTTTCCTTTATGTAATATTGTAATATTATTATTAAATATTTATTTTATGCTATGGTTAGTAAAAATAGGGAGTGCAACATGTTTGTATGTAAGAAATCAATTTAGATCATTTAAATTTAAAGATAAATATTAAAATTGTACACTCACACACGTAAGTCGATCTTTGATCGCCATCTCACTTCCTTAGGGATACCTCTCATGTTGCCTATTATAAAAGGTCAAGTAGGGTGTATAAAGCAAAGTCCCTAATTTCACATCATCTAGTCCCTTAACAGATAAAAGATCAAGTCCCTTTCGAATGTTGCCTTCGTAATGATCTTGTCCCTTTCGAATAAAGATGATAGTCCCTTCGAATTGCTTATACACCCTACAGTTGCCTAAAGTAACAGATGACCCTTCACATGTCCCTCACATCCAAGGTAATGACTACCTATTCCTTAATAATAGGGATAGTCTTACCATTTAAAGGATTCAAGAACAGAAAAGACTTAAACTTAGGGTAGGTTCCTCTTAGATACTTGCTCACTCTTCAAAACAATTTCAAACACTTCACACATTTCAAACAATTTTCAAAACAAAGGTTTTTTACGCATACGTACATGGATCATTATAAAACTCTTAAGAAAATTTTTATTCACACACTTCACATTTCAAAAACAGTTTAAAATGAGCTAAGTAACTAAGAGCCCATGGATAACCATGGATGTAAAGGGTGCTAACACCTTCCCTTTACATAACCTACCCCCCGAACCCAAAAATCTTTTAAAAGGTCTTTCCTGTTCTCTTATGCCTTTCCTTTGGATAAAATAAAAGTCGGTGGCGACTCTTGCTATCCGCAACATAACTAAAGTCAGTTCTCCCACCGTGTTACAATACTAACCTCATTTCTTTGTTTTGTAGGTATTTGTTTTTGTTGTTTCTCACTTTGTTATGGTTTCAGGAAACATTGCTCGTAGGAGGGTTTTTCCCATCAACAGAGTTCACCGGTATCCTACAAGAAACAACCTTTCGAGCTTACAGATGGACCAAGTTCAGAAAGATTTGACTGACGTGAGAACTCAAATGGCTAATGAGAGGACTGAGATGAGGGCTCAGATGAACCAGTTCATGGCAGTAATGACTGGGTTGGCCCAAAGCCAGGAAAGATTAAGAGAGTTGGTCGAGCGGCAAACTCCTGAAGAAAACCACCCAGGTACAGGGGGTACTGTCGCTTCCGGGATTTTCATCCTAGTACAAACGCGAAAGTGGCGCGGAAAAGGTAGAGTCGCCAGCCATACATTTTTATCCCGAATAATGGGAAAGGTAATGTTGCACAAACCTGAGGAAGAAGGAAAGGACGAGGTCTTGCAAACCAAAGATCTGGGTTCGGGAGTCGGTTACGACCTGGGAAGGTATTAGCAACCTAAATCGTCCGCCGTACCCGACGGGATCCACGCTTGTTTGTTTGTTTCAAAGGGTGAGAAGAATATAACTGCTACTGAACAAATGAACTGCTAACTGGAATGAGAATGAGAAATGAGAAGGAGAATTGGAAAAGAGAACAAAGAGAAGGGGGAAATGTAGGGAAAATAAAGAATGTACTCGAACGGGCCTTACCCCGCTGCCTACGTACCTCATCGGGAAAATGAGGATCAGAGTCGACGTAGTTCGCCTAACTAAGGAGAGAACTATTGTTTGTGTTTTTTATGTTGGAACTGTGTATGTCTATGCTCAGGTGTTGCAGGCTCATCTGGTACGAGTGCGTTTACCGTCTTGCATGTGAGACAAGTCGTCGCAAGTTCGCGTTATGAGTGAATGAGGTGAGAAAAGAAGTTCCCGCAGGATAGTCGCTTGTTATTTGTTTTTGTCTTTTATGAGAAATGTTTTGAATTTGTTTGTAAACATTCTCATACTAAGACCTATCCATCACGGTAAGTACTTACACCTCGCCCCGAAACAGGACGCGTATAAGCACTCCGCAACAAAGTCATGTGTCGTACAAGAACGCTCGGTTTTTATTAAGTGTTTTATTGCTTTTCTTTATGAGATGAGAAAGAATGACTCAAGTTGCAAAAGGCAAAAACTAAGGGACTAAGACTCAATCCTAATTTTGTTTATTTATTCACAAGTGGTCCTAATGGTTTGTGTGGCTTTCTAAACCTAATGAAGAAAGGTACTAGAAACTACTAGAATTCAACTTACTTCCTAAGGAATTTAAGTTGATTCTAAAAACAATGGGGAAACCTATATAAGTGAAAAATTCAAATAATATGGCCAAGCATTAAAATGGAATAAGGAATAAATTCTAAAACAAATGCATATTTAAGGTATAAAACCAAAACAAGCCTAAACTTCACTTAAATCTATTTATTAGAAATTCTAAGCCTAAGTCCTAAAACTAAGGGAACTATCTAATATTATCATCCTAAAAATCAGTACCTAAACTATGCTAAGTCATTTTAATATCCTAAGATTAAACCTAAGTAAACTAGTTCTTAATGGATCATAATATTCTAAACTAAACTAGGTGTATTTTACATGTACAACTAGCCTAAAGATTAATACACTAAAAATATTAAAATTCCTGGAAAAAATATGAAATTAATTCTATAGGGTCCTAAAACTGATTATTACATTGTGCTAAAAAATATCCTAAAAGTTCAGAAGCTGACTATGTCTAAAAATCACTTAAATCTACTTAAGGATTAACTACTATTTTCCATGGATTAGGCTACCAAAATAGTGGATAAAATGGCCTAAAAATCTATCAAAAAATATTCTAAGCTCTCTTATTAGTCCTTTAAACATGGAAAAAAGAATGGGTCAAAAACCCTAAGGGAAGTGGAAAAAATAAAATGAACAAAAACAAGTGCGGTTAAAAGAATTCAATAAAATGCTAATAAAGAGAAAAATTGAAATTAAATCAAAAATAACCAAAATTCAGAAAATAAAATTGTCAAAAATTTATAAATGAAATTATTAAGCTACTGAATTTTTTATGGAATTTTCTCATGGTTTTTGCTATTTTTTAATGAATTATTTCTAAACTAAACTAAAACAAAAAATAAAATCTAAAGAAATAAATGGAGGGGGGGTGAATTTAGTGATTTTATTAGTTTTGTTTAATATGGGCTTAAGAAGGTGGTGCGATTAGCAAAAGGACTAAGCCCAATACGTAGGATTATGGGGGAGTGTATGAGATGGACCTCAGTCAACAGTTTTGACTCAATCCAGGCCGTATGATCAAAAGTCTCCTTAAGTATTCATATCATATGGCTTATGTACGTGGGAACATGAAATCTTAGGGTGGATGACATGCGCTGGAACGACCGCAGGGGAAGCCAACCGGACGGTGACACGTGTCACCGCCGATGTGGCTGGAATTCAAAAAGCAACCCCATCCTTATCTCTTAGAATTCCAACGGCATCTTTTGTGGGAAATTATGGGAAATTAATTGGAAGTTAAATGAGGATCAATGGTGGATTAGTGGGAATCAAGTGTGATTAGTGATTTTAATTAACATAACTTAATTTCATTATTCATTCTAATGATAAATGTTATAAACACAAAAACCAAACAGAACCCTAATTCCCCTCCTACTCTCCTCTACCCGCCGTCACCTTCTCTGTCTTCTCTCTTCCTCTTCATCGCTACTCCCACTCTCCAAATATCCTAACACTGCCGCGGAGACCTTCATGATGGATCTCCCCCAAATCACAAACACCTAACCTAGACCCCAACCCCTTTTTTCTCATCATCTCAAATCCATAAGCAATTTAACATAAATCTCTACAAAATCTTCAGATCAAAATATTTCCGAAGCAAAGTGGAAAAGAGAATCAAAAATGGATCAAGGCAATCGTACCTTCAATCGAAATTGTGGGTGTTGATGTTCGTAGCTCCGAATTGCTTGCGTGATCTTTGTAGGTCGTGTGATTAAAACGACGCTGCGATCTTCTTCTTGTTGCGTTTGGCTTCGTTCTTGATTCGATTGACGATCCGCTGACGTTTGCTTGTTTGTTGCAGGTTATTTGTTGGTGTTGCAAAGACGAAGACGAAGGAGACGGCGACGGCTTGTTGACGTTGTTATCACTTTTGTCGCTCGGTGATGAATACTCTTCCTCTGAACTTCTTCTTGAATTTGCAGGTAAAGGTATTTGTTGAAGTTTGTTGAAGATTGGTTTGGTTTCTCTTGCTTGCGAACCAGAAAAGAAGATGAAGAAGATTGCTTCGATCTCCGCTCCTCTCTTTGCGTACGTGCGTTATGAATCTGCCGCTGATTGGGAGATTGGTGTCGTGTCGTGTTGTGGTATGGTTTGCAGTTTGTTTACGATCATGCTCTTGTTGTTCTATTCTCGCTTATGAATCGAGTTGCCTCAATGCTCTTGAATTTGCAGATAAGACTTGATTTAATCTTCTTGTTTATTGTTGTCTTTTGAATTGATTTTGCAGGTTTCGGTTATGATGATTGAAGAAGATGGAGGAAGAATGGCATTGAATGAAGTTGCAGAGAGTTGAGAAAAATGATGAAAATGATGAGGTTGGGAAGGAAAGAGTCAGAAAAAGGGTGGAAGAATCAGGAGAGAGGTTGATGATGAAGAAGCTGAAGAAGGAGAAGATGAGTGAATCAGAGAAAGAATGGGAAAATGAGTGAATCAGAGAAAGAATGGAAGGAATGGTGAAGGATGAATGAAGAAGAGATGAAAATTTGAAGTGAGGAAGATGAAGATCAATTCAGAAATGAAATTGAGGGAAAAAATTGAAGAAGAAGAGATTCAGATTTATAGAAAATGGATTCAGCTTGTGAAGTTTTTCAGGTGAAGTTTCTAAAAACTTTCTGTTAGAAGTTTGTTATTTTTCTGAAATTTTGTTTTGACAGTTAGTGCTTATTGAAAGTGTTAGCCAGAATTTTGCGTTTCCTTGATTTTCGAATTTTACTTTGTGATTGTAGGAGAACTGAAGATTGGAAAATTGAGGAATTAGTACTTGTGTTTGAAGGATGCAACATTCCCGACTGTGACAAGCTAGAAGTGATGACTGTTGGAACTACTTGATGCATTCGACCAACTGACAATTCTGTTGACGAAATTGAAGAAAAAAGAGAGGGGAGGAAAGGCGTCCCAATATCGCTCAAGCTTCGCAGAATAGAAATAAGAAAGCCTGATCGTGATCTGCAACCACTACCTTGTGCAACCAATGATCTAAGAACAATTTTCGCCACAAAACATTACTGCTCATGATCCGAAAACTGACTCTGGAGTGTCTTTTATGAAGAGTTCAGAATAATATCTTCTTCTTTTGATTTCTGTTAACTTTTGGCTAAAAGTTTTTCCGTTTTGTTAAACGCTTCAGCATCGAAATTTGTATACTTGTTATCGAAGAACTCATATTTTCCAGTTTGTTGCTCTTCTTTTGCAACTCTTCTTCTCAACTGTTTTTTTTTTACTTGTATTGATTTTGTAATGGCACATCCTTTTTCTAAAATGGTTCCTGATGTGTAATAGACTAAGAGTCCTGAATTTTCTATTATGAGAATTTTTTGATGTGAGTTGCTATGTTTTTGCAGAACCTTGTAAATAAATCCTCTCTTTTTTTATTATATTGTAATCAATTTTTCCTCCTTGGTATTCTTAGTTGTGATTAGAACTTGAATCTATCAAAATATTTGTATTGAGAACCTCTGTAATTCCAATGGAACAATAGAAACTCTCAACATTTAGATGCGGGATATTCCTTTCAAACCATAAGGTGGTATCTAATCCCCACTTAATTAATTCAGTCAGCCTCCCAAAAATTCTACATTTGGCTATGCAAGAAATTCCATAAGGGTGAAGCCTACAAGTTTGGTTGTCCTTCCAAAGCTTCTTCACCGAAACCCACTAAAACCAACTCTCTAACTTGCACAAATTTACTCCTCATTAACATGATTGGATTAATACGCCACACCATTTAGATTATTTGAATGGACTTTGAATATAATTTTTTACTATGGAACTAGTATACAATAATTTAGCATGGTTTACAAAAATGGATTTGAAGTGGATATTGAGGACTTTCAAATGAACATGAATTTTGAATTACAATCTCCCTGGTAGTAACAATGAACCGAGGAACCTGAGGAGATTAGTATGTATTCGAATAATATCTCAATCCAAATAATTTTTGAAATTGACAATAATGAAATTCTTTAATTCTTGAATAGAGAGACGAGCCCACAAAAGATCACATTTGACACTAAATGGGATCAATCCATGAGAAAAAAAGGCTAATCATGATTTGAGTTGAATCCACACATCGTGCTGAAATCAAATGGCAACAAATCCGAATCGAAAATCATATGATAGGAAATAAACCCTAATCAAGACCCATGAGTACAAGAAGATGCTATTGATGACCACATGATCAAAACCTGGACTTCCTCTGATACGAAACCCTATTTCCATGATCCACAAACCAAGGGAATAAACCAATTCTTCAAAGGACAAAGATCCCATGCCTTAGGAGCTCAATGAAAATGCATGGTTGTGAATTTTATGACCTAATGGGGACGCATATGAATGTGAAGCATAAGCCAGTTAAGGTTATAAATATGAGGGAAAATTTTGAGGTATTACAGCTGCCCCTATTCAATCATCTGCGAGCCTGAACGAATAATTGCAACCGCTTTTAGACGTTCAAGGCATGCAGTGATTGAATACTCGAATAAAACATAGAACACAAAGACTGACCTCCGACAGACTTTGCAAACGAGACAAACTGACCTCAATCAATAAGCTCAAAATGATCTATCATCCTCGAATGATAGCCACAACAAACACAAACAAGACCAACCTCAGAAGGACTTGAAGAAAAGAATTCCATCCTCGAATGAGAATTCTCAAAAGATCCTCGGATCAAACACGAAACCATCCTCGAATGGAGACGCACTGGTATACCGGCCTCAGGCGATAACCAGAAATACAAAGACTGACCTCAGACAGACTTTGCAAAAGAGACAAACTGACCTCAATCAATAAGCTCAAAAATGGTCTATCATCCTCGAATGATAGCCACAACAAACACAAACAAGACCAACCTCAGAAGGACTTGAAGAAAAGAATGCCATCCTCGAATGGCGATTCTCAAAAGATCCTCGGATCAAACACGAAACCATCCTCGAATGGAGACACACTGGTATACCGACCTCAGGCGATAACCAGAAATACAAAGACTGACCTCATAAGACTTTGCAAAAGAGAAAAACTGACCTCAATCAATAAGCTCAAAAAATGGTCTATCATCCTTGAATGATAGCCACAACAAACACAAACAAGACCAACCTCAGAAGGACTTGAAGAAAAGAATGCCATCCTCGAATGGCAATTCTCAAAAGATCCTCGGATCAAACACGAAACCATCCTCGAATGGAGACACACTGGTATACCGGCCTCAGGCGATAACCAGAAATAACAATGGAAATATGATAAGATGGAACAGGATCATTGTACATAAACGATAGCCCAGGCAAACAAGACTGTTGTACAAAACGGGAACTTGTGACGCGACTGTTGTACCAAATAAGACGCGGAATAAGTGACAAACAATGACTTGAAAAGACAAGGTTGTCTGGAAAATGATATTGGTATCCTCTGTGCGGAGTACTTCAGGTTGAGAAGATATTATAGATCATACGTAATATACCTCAAAACTGGCCCATGCTGGCATGCATATGTTTGAATTTATGGCGTAATGCTCCATGATGATGGAAATGCTACGCTTTGGAGGATGCAAATGTAATGATGATTATGTGTATGAGAATGCAAAAGGATATCCTGACAAGGAGACTGCAAGTATCCCAGATGGCTTGACTGGGGAGAAACGATGATCAGTTCCTTGATCTGATCCATCCTGATAAGGAGGAGACAACTCTGCGGGGAAGGTTGTCAATGATACACTGGCTCTGAACAGCCGCCATTGCCAAAAAAAATTGTACTTTGAGATTGGAGTGCCAAGATCCTGCTGGAGATGGACCCTCCTTGAACTCTGATGGGGAAGTGAGGACCTCCTAACTTGGCCGGGAACCAAAGGCACGACACTGCTGAGGAAGCAAACTGTTGGGGAGGAAAGACACTCCTTATACTGTTGGGAATTGCCCCTGTGTCTGAAGGAAAACTTCTGCTTGGGGATGACACCCACATTCTTCTACCTTGCTGGGAGAGATTTCAACTTCCACTTTACTGGGGATGACTGGAGACACCCTGGGAGACACCTGCCCTTGTTCAAACATAAAGAAACGCTCCTCTTGGGAATCTGCTTTTAGCTCTGTTAGCAACACCTGTATCTGTACCTGCATAAACACAATCGATAGTGCCTACAACATGGAGAGTTAGTTTGGGACCTGCCTACCCCAGGCTCGTAGCATGAATCATTATCTGGGTATCTTGACACCCTTTCAGAGTTGTATTAAATGTTTTTGTCCTCCTGCACGGGTTAGAAAGCATTCAAATGTTCACAACACAATATAAATCACGATTTGCTAGACGTTTTCGCAATCAATCAATGCTAGATGAAAAAACAAAAACAAGAAGCAAATAGTCACAAATTAACTGAAGTTGAATTTTTATTGACTCGAAAAAATGGCCATGAATAGGCAATACAAAGGAAGAAGTTCCCTGGAAAGACGAAACAGCCAAAAAGGAAAACAAACTATCCTATTGGCAATGTAATGAGTGGATCTCATCATGTTTCAACCCGGTTATGACTAGTATATCTTCAAGACGCTCCGCTCGCTCTGCCCCTTGAGAAAAGTAATTGAACTGATCTTCAACCCTTAGGATAGCCTCAACTGTAGATAGGTTACGAATCTCGCAGATCGCAGTTGTTCGTGTTAATCCCTCTTTTGCGTGAATCGCCTTTTTAGGTTTTCAATCCACCGAAATACCCTTTTTTTCCTGAGTTGTCCGATGTGGCTTTTCAACTCAGCGGGTGTACATTTTTTTTTAAAATTTCCCTAACTTTTGCCCGAGCCTTTTATTCTGTTTTTGGCTCGCCGGGATGCCCATTTTTGCCTGGATCTTTATTCTGTTTTTATCCAACGGGTCCTCTTTTACACGAAGTATTTTCTTACTGCGTCTGCGTTGACAGGGGATTGGAAGTCTTCTCCATCCATGGTTGTCATCATCAAGGCTCCACCTAAGAAAACCTTTTTAACCACGAACGGTCCTTCATAGTTGGGTGTCCACTTTCCCCTGTGATCGTTAAGAGGAGGAAGAATCCTTTTCAGCACCAAGTCACCTGGCATGAACCTCTGTGGTCGCACCTTCTTGTCAAAAGTCTGCTTCATCCGCCGCTGGTACAACTGTCCATGGCATACAGCTGCTAGACGTTTTTCATCAATAAGGCTCAATTGATTATATCTGGATCGGAGCCACTCTACTTCATCTAGCTTAATGTCCATCATTAGCCTCAACGAGGGAATTTCCACTTCAATTGGTAGGACTGCCTCCATACCATACACCAGTAAGAACGGGGTTGCCCCTGTTGAAGTACACACTGACGTTCTGTACCCATGTAAAGCGAATGGTAGCATCTCATGCCAGTCTTTGTATGTTACAACCATCTTCTGCATGATTTTCTTGATGTTCTTATTGGCCGCCTCGACGGCGCCATTCATCTTCCGACGATATGGAGAAGAGTTGTGATGTTCTATTTTGAAATCCTGACACAAGTCGGCCATCATCTTGTTGTTGAGATTAGAACCATTATTAGTAATGATCCTTTCAGGAATTCTGTACCGGCAAATGATGTCTCTTTTAATAAACCAGGCCACCACTTGTTTAGTGGCATTGGTGTAAGACGCCGCTTCGACCCACTTCGTGAAATAATCTATAGCAACCAGGATGAAGCGATGACCATTAGAAGTTGTCGGCTCGATCTTGCCAATCATATCAATGCCCCACATGGCGAACGGCCATGGCAAAGACATGACACTCAACGGATTTGGAGGCACATGGACCTTATCGGCATAAATATGACACTTGTGGCATTTACGGGAGTACTTACAGCAATCAGATTCCATGGTGATCCAATAATATCCCGATCTCAACAATTTCTTGGCCATAGCATGTCCTCTAGCATGGGTACCAAAGGAGCCTTCATGAACCTCTTGCATCAACAGGTCTGCTTCGTGTCTATCCACGCATCTGAGCAGAACCATGTCGAAGTTTCGCTTGTATAGCACGCCATCTTGATTCAAGAAGAAACCTCCTGCCAGTCTTCTAAGGGTCTTCTTGTCCTTACTGGATGCCCTAGTCGGGTATTCTTGAGACTTCAAGAATTGCTTGATATCATGATACCAAGGTTTGTTATCTTCACCACTATCAATTGCGGAAACATAAACAGGTCTTTCAAGACGGGAAACCGTGATTCGAGGCACGAAATTCTCTTGACAAACTTTAATCATAGACGACAAAGTTGCTAGAGCATCGGCGAATTGGTTTTCATCTCGAGGAATATAATTCAACTTGACTTTGGTGAAGAAAGTTAACAGCCTCCTGACATAATATCTGTAAGGAACCAAGTGAGGTTGATGAACTAGCCATTTGTCATTGACTTGATTCACCACCAAAGCAGAATCTCCGAAGATCTCGAGGTTCTTGACTCGCAAGTCGATTGCCTCTTCGATCCCCATGATACAAGCTTCATACTCTGCCTCATTGTTAATGCATTCGAAAGTCAATCGAGCAGCTAAAGGTGTATGGACCCCTTCTGGTGAGATGATAACACTACCTACTCCACTTCCATTCATGTTCACAGCTCTGTCAAACATCACCTTCCATTTGGATTCAGGGTCTGGCCCCTCCTCCGGAAGTGGTTCTTCATGGTCTTTCAACTTGAGGAACATGACGTCCTCATCCGGAAACTCAAACCTCATGGGTTGATAATCATCGATTGGCTGCTGAGCCAAGTATTCTGACAATACACTTCCTTTGATTGCCTTTTGCAAAGTGTAATGTATATCATACTCTATTAGTATCATCTGCCATTGGGCTACTCTTCCTGTCAGAGCCGGCTTCTCAAAAATGTATTTCACAGGATCCATCTTAGAAATTAAGAAAGTGGTGTGAGTCAGCATGTACTGTCTTAATCGGCGAGCAGCCCATGCCAAAGCGCAACAAGTTTTCTCGAGTAGTGAGTAGCGTGTCTCACAATTAGTAAACTTTTTGCTAAGGTAATAAATGGCGTGCTCTTTTCGATCAGACTCGTCCTGCTGACCTAACACACATCCCATCGATCCTTCAAGCACGGTAAGATACATAATCAAAGGTCTCCCTGGCACTGGAGGCATGAGAATTGGAGGTTCTAGCAGGTATTCTTTGATTCGGTCAAAGGCTTGCTGGCAGTCTTCATTCCATTTAATGGCCTGATTCTTCCTCAGAAGCTTAAAGATGGTCTCACACGTGGCCGTTAGGTGAGAGATAAACCGTGCAATGTAGTTTAATCTCCCCAAGAAACCGCACACTTGCTTTTCAGTCTTTGGCTCATGCATCTCTTGGATGGCTTTCACCTTGGCTGAATCTACCTCAATTCCCCTCTCACTAACAATGAAGCCAGGTAGCTTGCCGGATCAGACCCCGAAGGTACACTTATTCGGATTCAACCTCAATCTGAATTTCCGAAGTCTGTCAAACAACTTTGCTATATTAACCAAGTGCTCTTCTTCTGTTTGGGATTTTGCTATCATATCATCAACATAAACCTCAATTTCATGATGAATCATGTCGTGAAATAGCGTCACCATCACCCGATGATAAGCGGCTCCTGCATTCTTTAAACCAAATGGCATGACCTTGTAACAGAAAGTTCCTCAAGGCATGATGAAGGTTGTCTTTTCCATGTCATCGGGAGACATCTTAATCTGGTTATAACCGGAAAATCCGTCCATGAAGGAGAACACAGAAAACTGAGCAGTATTATCGACGAGCACATCTATATGAGGTAGAGGGAAGTCATCTTTGGGGCTGGCCCTATTCAAATCCCTGTAGTTACACACATCCTGACTTTACTGTCTTTCTTAGGGACCGGCACGATGTTGGCAACCCACGAAGGGTAACTGGTCACGGACAAGAAACCAGCATCAAACTGTTTTTGTACTTCTTCTTTTATCTTGATTTCCATATCAGGACGTGTGCGCCTCAACTTCTGCTTCACTGGAGGACAATCTTCTCTGAGAGGCAGCTTGTGTACCACAATGTCAGTGTCTAAACCAGGCATATCTTGGTAGGACCATGCGAATACATCAACATACTCTCGAATCATAGCAATTAAACAAGTCTTGACAGATTCTTCTAATGCGGCTCCGATCTTGACTTCTTTCTTTTCTTCTTCAGTACCCATGTTTATCACTTCGACAGCTTCTTCGTGTGGCTGAATCATCTTCTCCTCCTGTTTAAGCAGTCTGGCCAATTCTTCAGGTAGTTCATAATCCTCTTCACCTTCCTCATCGACTTGATAAATTGGATTGTCAAAGTCATACTCAACCATAACAGGGTCGTCATTGATAAGATCTGGTGTCGAGCACCTGCATGAATGGTGATTCATGCAAGGCTTTAGCAAAAACTTGAGAAAATGAAAAACATTGCCATTTTAAAACGTTTCTTTCTTTTTTGAAAAACAAAAGCAAAAAATGAAAGACAAAGAACAACATGGATGAATATGAAACGTCAGCTTTATTTATGATTATGAATTGTGTTAAGAACAAAAGAACCCTTACAAAAAGCTATTATGCCCCGGGCAAGACATAGTGCTTGAATACAGGAAAAACGGAAACAAAAATTATTACTCTTTGAAAGAGGTGACCGAGATAAGCCTTTCTGATGTCCAATTGCTAAGCTGAGTCCCTGGAACAGCAGGCCTGATCCACTCATCTAGGTCACAGTCACTATCAACTGCGTCATCCTGCATGGCACTGATGTTTCCGTAATCCACCACTCCCGCACTCGTGAAAGTAATCGGGCTTTGACAACCTTTAGCACTTGGTCCAGACAATGACTGCCCAGGATGATAACCAATTCCGAACATATCTTTCTTTTCTGGCACTTCTACTGGACGACCCCAGCCTTCTTGCACCCCTAACTCTACCCACTTAAGAGCTTGTTTATAAGAGGCCACGGAAACTCCCTTCTTCGGTTCTTCAGGAGAAGATGCCACTGCAGATGCTTGTTCAGTTTTCAAGGGCTCAAAAGCCTGACATGGAGTTTCAACTATTTCGCCATCCATCTCCACATACTTGAATGAAGCCAGATGACTAACAAAAATGTCTTCTTCCCCACTGACAGTTACAATTTGACCCTCCCAGATGAACTTTAGCTTTTGATGAAGTGTGGACGATACTACTCCCGCTGAATGTATCCAAGTTCTTCCGAGCAAACAACTGTATGGAGGCTGTATATCCATTACGTAGAACGTGGTATTGAAGATTTGCGGACCTACTTTAATTGGTAACTCCACCTCCCCGAACACCGATCTCCTCGACCCATCAAATGCTCGAACTACCAGGTCACTAGGCTTTAGAACTACTCCATCATAATCCAACTTCATCAATGCTTTCTTGGGAAGAACATTCAACGACGATCCGATATCTACCAACACGTGAGAGAGTACTGCACCTTTACATTCTAAAGAGATATGCAGTGCCCGATTATGAGCATGCCCTTCAGAAGTCAGATCCATGTCTGTAAAGCCCATTCCATGACTGGCATTGACACTAGATACCACCGCTTCCAACTGATTTACTGAAATATCCTAAGGTACATACGCCTTGTTTAAAATATTCAAGAGAGCCTTCCTGTGGGAATCAGAATACATGAGCAAGGACAAGATGGAAATCTTCGACGGAGTCTGCTGCAGATGGTCCACAATCTTGTAGTCACTATTTTTGATAATCCTCAGAAATTCTTCAGCTTCTTTATCAAAGGTAAGGTTTGGATCAGTTACTAGTGCGAGATTGTTAACAATCATTGGCTGCTTCCCTCTTGCTTTAGCCCAGGCTTCTGCGGTGTCTCTGGGTGGTATCACACTATTTCTTAGTGTTTCCGGCGCAAATAACCTTCCACTTCTAGTAAAGCCCCCTACTCCAACATTTTCTACTTAAGCTGGGATTCTACTAGACGTGGCCAACTCTTGCTTCTGGCCATTGCAGTATACTTCGCCACCATAATTCTAGGGAATGGCTCTATCACTCTGATACATTACCGGTCCTGCAGTGGTGATGGTTATCGGTACCATAGAGACTTCGCTTTCCTTTACAACCTTGTCAAACTGCAACACTCCCTCATCAATCATACTCTGGATCCCTAGTTTCAACTGCTCACAACCATTTGTAGCTTCAGCACACCCTATACAATCAACTTCACACCCAGTAAAGACACCCTTCTTTGAAAGGCAAACTTTAATAACATTCAGCGGAGTCTGCAGATCATTAACATCACACACAAAGTTTAGATTCTCCTATTCATCAACTGCCCCAACAGTACCTCCGTGAGAAGGCATAGGGTTCTGTATTACATTGGGAGTAGGAGTGAAATTAATCGCTTTAGAATCCAATAGGTCTTGAACAACATGCTTCAGTGCTTTGTAGTTCTCTGTGGTATGCCCGGGAGCTCCGGAATGAAATTCACATCTGGCATTTGTATCATAACCCTCGGGGATTTGGTCTGGCTTCGGGGGTTGTAGAGTTCGGAGTTGAATCATCTGGAGTTGTAGGAGATTCTTTAAAAGCTGTGAATAGAACATCGGCGGAGCTTCGAAATGTCTTTCTCTGTTCTTCTGGGGGTAGTATGGACGAGGAGTTCTTTGTTAATACCATTGTTGGCGTTGCGACTGTGGTGGTTGGACTTGCTGTTGAACAGGTGGAGTTGAGATAGTGACAGGGGCCACTTGCTGATAAAAACCTCTACTACTTCCTCCCCTCTGCGGGTACACTGCACCAGTCTCTCCTTCTCTTCTTTTCACGAAGGGTTTATTAATACCAAAATTTGAAGCGCCTCTGTTCGGAATCTTCCCTTGCTTGATCCAACTTTCTATCCTCTCGCCAGTCAAGATGATATCTGAGAATCCACTTGAAGAACATCCAACTAGCCTTTCCATGAAATGCCCAGGGAGGGTATCCAGAAACAGGTCTACCATTTCTCTCTCCAACAAAGGCGGTTGCACTCTAGCGGCCACCTCACGCCACCTTTGTGCGTAATCTTTGAAACTCTCTGAGCTCCTCTGAGTCAAACTCTGAAGTTGAGTGCGACTGGGCGCCATGTCGATATTATACTGATACTGCTTGAGGAATGCTTCTCACAGTTCCTTCCAGTTTCTTAAGGAACTTCTCTCTAGCTTCATATACCATTCCAAGGACCCTCCGGAGAGACTATCCTGGAAGTAGTACATCCAGAGCTTTTCATCCCTAGTATGGGCAGCGATCTTCCGGTAGAATGCCTGCAAGTGAGTCTTTGGGTAGGAGCTACCGTTATACTTGTCAAAAGTAGGCGGCCTGAATTTGTGAGGAATAACCACCCCAGGGACTAGGCCCATGTCAGACACATCTATCCCCAAAGTGTCTCTACACTCGAGGGCTTTGACTTTATCAGCAAGCATAAAAAAGTCTTGAAGATTTCCTTCTCCACCGAACCCCGTGTCATTTTTGTAAGGAGAGAACTGATCCTCCTGCCTGTCGTGTACCAGAATGAAAGTTGTTGTACCCTGTTCTGGAACTTGAGGTCCACCTGGGCCATTGCTAGTGTTGGGAGGTTCCACTTGCACATCAGGAGTGGTCACAGGAGGATTAGTCTGAGGAGGGTTGAGCCCTTGAATTGCATTCCTTAACTCTTGCTATCCCTGAGCCATCCCTTGCATCATGACCATGAATTCTCCCATTTTGGTGCGAAACTCATTAAGCTCAGTTTGCATAGCGTCTATGACTGTCCTCTGGTTGCTGCGAGTTGCGTAGCGATGTGGGATATCTTGTCGGAGATGCCGGGTCTTGGCACCTCTCGCAATCTTTGCCTGTAACACAGATAAGTTAAGCATCTTGTAGAAACACCTACAAAAACAAAGAAGAAATGCAAATGATGCATATGCAATGCAATGTGTTCCTTTTATTCCCAAGGCTTTCCCTTTTCTAGTCCTGGTATTAAGAGAATAATAATTGGGAAGAAGACCCAAGTGATGTTCAAATAAAGTGACGGCCATGGAGAATTGGTGCTCATTACCCTGTGTCGGTGCAACAAATAACAAACAAGAGATTCAAAGCAAGTCAATCACATAAACTAAAGTTTGAAACAACAAAGTCCCCGAAGGGTGCCAATTAAAATAACAACAAAGTATATCAATAAAAGGAATCCCACAACAAGCCTGTGGGTAATCCAAGTACAATAGCATGAAACTAAACCCTAGGGAGCTCTAAGTCTTGCAGCCTCCAGCTAAGACGCTTGACATTCTGGAACAACTGAACGATATCCGGATGATCGGGCTCCTGGATGAGTCTCTGGATGAGGAGGTCCCTTAGATCAAAGGAAGCATGTAACTCTTCAATCTACTGCAGGAAAGTCATCTCATTCTCTTTGCTCGGACCTGGCTCGGCCTTTGACTTCTTCACATCAGCACGAAGCTTCAGCTCTTCAACTTCTTTCTAGACATCTTCAGCTATTTGTTGACTCTTTGTCATCTGATGAAGATACTCTCTCTGTTGCTCTTGTTCCTTATGAACTAACTTCTCTTGCTCAACCAAAGCATCCCAGAGGTTCTTGATCTTCAACCCGAATTCAGCTTCTACCTCCTTTTGCTTCTTCTGATTATCGCTCCACTTCTCCTGCCAAAGTGTAATGGCTTCATTAGCCTCATTCAGTTCTTTATTATCCTTCCGGCGCTGACTCGCCTTATGGATATCATCCAATCCTCTCTTCCTAAAGTATAACTCCCTTTCCTCTAAGTCCTTCTGCTTAAGACGAACCGTCTCTTCAGCTCGGAGAGCTCTATCTTCTAACTGCTATTCTGAATCATCAATTTCTGACAAGAATTGTAAGCCTCCTGATTCTCAACTCTAAAATGCTTGACCAAAGCTTCCAATTTCTGATAATCTTCTAAAGACACTGTGGTAGGAGGCGGAGTTGGTATAGAAAAAGGGACTAGAGCCGTTTGAACCTCCTCCTTTATCCAAGCTTCGAATTCAGGGAACATCTGGTTATTTCTCTTGCCTAGACATGCCGTGTCTTTTCTTTTGATCACCTTCCAAGAACCTGCAACTTTTCTGACCAACGGAAGATTGTCTTTTACCGAGAAGTAAAAAGTTTGGAATAACTCAGATTCATCGGGGATCTCTTTGAGCGCGTACCCTAACTGTCTTCTCAAGAGAATGGGATTGTAGTTGATAGCTCCTGACACTCCTAACAAAGGCACATTGAGGTAATTCCCACAGCTGGTAATGAAACTCTTTCCTTTCAACCTCAAAGTAAACCATCTAATATCTCTGGCAGACAAAGTACTCAACTTCTGGGCCCAAGTAGTATTTAGATCAGTAAAACTCTCAGTGGTAGGAAAATGTCTCATGACCCACTTGTAGAATAAGGGAGCACAACATCTAACCAGACCTCCTCGCTTCTTCTCATTCTTATAGTGCACTGAATAATACAAGTCACCTAGGAGAGTGGGCACCAGATTCTTCAACACAAATAAATGAATAGCATTTATGTCCACAAATTTGTCCATATCAGCGAACAGGATGATCCCATAAATGGATAGTGCTAAGATGGCGCAAACAGAATCCCACTGATTTGTCACTGCAAGTTCTTCGGCCTTTCTAACCAGATACTCTAGAGTGAAACCAAGTACTTTTGCTTTGGTGGTAGACAGATTTGCAGATACTTCAGATGAGCTCAAATAAAGAGCTTTAGCGATGTCATCATGGGTTGGTCTTGTCATTTCTGAGTTGAAAGGAATCTGATCCTTGATTGACACTCCCATAATCTCAGTATACTCTTCCAGTAAAGGACCCAACTGAAAGTCATGAAATGTGAAACACCTGAGCCGTGGATTGTAATACTGCAACAAAGTGTGAATGACGCTTCTCTAAAAGCTATCCAAGTTGAATAACAAGTCCAGAATATCACCATACTTTTCCTTGAAGTATCCCAAATGACCCGGGGTAATAAGAGACACCATTTGGTTGATCAAGTCCATTTTGGTATCAAAATATTTGTAGTGCACAGTCCTTTTTCTGACGTCTTCCATTCTGAAGTAATGATATGACCAGGCACCAGGAGTAACGCAGACCCTGAGAATAAAAGAAACACAAATGATTAATGATGATATGATGCTTATGCAAGGCGAGGCATGTGATCAATGAAGTGTCTGTGATGTGCCAATCATATAATCAGGTGTCGGTGCAAGATCACAATATCCACATATCACAATAACAATCCCTCTGATCCGGGATCCATGTCTTAGGACCAGAAAACCAGATCACAAAACTGAACCAATGGCAAAGCGGGTATGTTGAAGGTCTTAGGGTTCCTGCAAACCTGTAAACCCCTTCCAATCTCACGGGTGTGCTACTCGGGTTAACATCATGGACTCTCAAGGCCGAATAGCAATAATACGTTCACCATTTCCGAGAAATGGCTCATGACCAAATCAGGGAATCGGTTTGGCATTATGTACTACTCAGGGAGGCCTCAGCTGAGTCCGGAAAAATAAGCATCCCTCACAAGTCCCCAGCTTCAAGCACTGAATCAAGAAACAATAGTACATTCATCCCGAAGGGTACAATACTACCGTCATACGAACTATTTGCTTTAACTGGATTCATATGAGAGAACCAGGACATCCTATGCAAGTTCCCAATGGACCCTCAAATGCGAGTAGGTTTGCCAACAAATGTGGTCTGCCATTGTCATCACTGGAGAGGGGTGTTCCCATTAAGGTCCTCGAAGATCGGTCACCAGATGCACATAACTATCAAGGTCGTACCCTGAAGTGGAGAAGAACCCCCACACAGAATAGTCCCAAGACGGTCGCAATCTAGGTGTGGAACACATCGCCACTCATCATGTAACCATGCGAGTACAACATGTCCATGCTAATCCTATAGTGCACTCAAGCCGGGTATTTGGCTTATCTCACAGTAACTCCCATCCCGCGG
Source organism: Lathyrus aphaca (assembly GCA_963966055.1). NCBI lineage: Eukaryota > Viridiplantae > Streptophyta > Magnoliopsida > Fabales > Fabaceae > Lathyrus > Lathyrus aphaca. The sequence continues at coordinate 224,797,355 of OZ014523.1, read as the reverse complement.
AAAAATGAAAACCAGCACAGCCAGACAGTCCAGTATAATATGATGCATGAAAAATAAATACTGAAAACGGTAAATAAATGTCGTAAAGCAAAGTTGTAAAGTAAAAACTATAAATGAAAACAGTAAAGCTAAACTAAAGCACACAACAACAAACAGATAAACACCCAAAGAAACAAAACCAAACAGGCGCTAGGATTGACTCTACAAGGGAGACCAGAGATTCTGGGTTCGATCCCCAGCAGAGTCGCCAGCTGTCGCTCCCGGGATTTTCATCCTAGTACAAACGCGAAAGTGGCGCGGAAAAGGTAGAGTCGCCAGCCAGACATTTTTATCACGAATGAATGGGAAAGGTAATGTTGCACAAACCTGAGGAAGAAGGAAAGGACGAGATCTTGCGAACCAAAGATCTGGGTTCGGGAGTCGGTTACGACCTGGGAAGGTATTAGCACCCCAAATCGTCTGCCGTACCCGACGGGATCCACGCTTGTTTGTTTGTTTCAAAGGGTGAGAAGAATATAACTGCTACTGAACAAATGAACTGCTAACTGGAATGAGAATGATAAATGAGAAGGGGAATTGGAAAAGAGACCAAAGAGAAGGGGAAAATGTAGGGAAAATAAAGAATGTGCTCGAACGGGCCCTACCCCGCTGCCTACGTACCTCATCGGGAAAATGAGGATCATAGTCGACGTAGTTCGCCTAACTAAGGCGGGAACTATTGTTTGTGTTTTTTATGCTGGAACTGCGTATGTCTATGCTCAGGTGTTGCAGGCTCGTCTGATACGAGTGCGTTTACCGTCTTGCATACGAGACAAGTCGCCGCAAGTTCGCGTTATGAGTGAATGAGGTGAGAAAAGAAGTTCCCGCAGGATAGTCGCTTGTTATTTGTTTTTGTCTTTTATGAGAAATGTTTTGAATTTGTTTGTGAACATTCTCATACTAAGACCTATCCATCACGGTAAGTACTTACACCTCGCCCCGAAACAGGACGCGTATAAGCACTCCGCAACAAAGTCCTGTGTCGTACAAGAACGCTCGGTTTTTATTAAGTGTTTTATTGCTTTTATTTATGAGATGAGAAAGAATGACTCAAGTTGCAAAAGGCAAAAACTAAGCGACTAAGACTCAATCCTAATTTTGTTTATTTATTCACAAGTGGTCCTAATGGGTTGCGTGGCTTTCTAAACCTAATGAAGAAAGGTACTAGAAACTACTAGAATTCAACTTACTTCCTAAGGAAGTTAAGTTGATTCTAAAAACAATGGAGAACCCTATACAAGTGAAAAATTCAAATAATATGACCAAGCATTAAAATGGAATAAGGAATAAATTCTAAAACAAATGCATATTTAAGGTATAAAACCAAAACAAGCCTAAACTTCACTTAAATCTATTTATTAGAAATTCTAAGCCTAAGTCCTAAAAATAAGGGAACTATCTAATATTATCATCCTAAAAATTAGTACCTAAACTATGCTAAGTCATTTTAATATCCTAAGATTAACCTAAGTAAACTAGTTCTTAATGGATCATAATATTCTAAACTAAACTAGGTGTATTTTACATGTACAACTAGCCTAAAGATTAATACACTAAAAATATTAAAAGTCCTGGAAAAAATATGAAATTAATTCTATAGGGTCCTAAAACTGATTATTACATTGTGCTAAAAAATATCCTAAAAATTCAGAATCTGACTATGTCTAAAAATCACTTAAATCTACTTAAGGATTGACTACTATTTTCCATGGATTAGGCTACCAAAACAGTGGATAAAATGGCCTAAAAATCTATCAAAAAATATCCTAAGCTCTCTTATTAGTCCTCTAAACATGGCATAAAGAATGGTTAAAAAACCCTACGGGAAGTGGAAAAAATAAAATGAACAAAAACAAGTGCGGTTAAAAGAATTCAATAAAATGCTAATTAAGAGAAAAATCGAAATTAAATAAAAAATAACCAAAATTCAGAAAATAAAATTGTCAAAAACTTCTAAATGAAATTATTAAGCCACTGAATTTTTTTATGGAATTTTCTCATGGATTTTGCTATTTTTTAATGAATTATTTCTAAACTAAACTAAAACAAAAAATAAAATCTAAAGAAATAAATGGAGGGGGATGAATTTAGTGATTTTATTAGTTCTTTTTTTAATATGGGCTTAAGAAGGTGGTGCGATTAGCAAAAGGACTAAGCCCAATACGCAGGATTATGGGGGAGTGTATGAGATGGACCTCAGACAACGGTTTTGACTCAATCCAGGTCGTATGATCAAAAGTCTCCTTAAGTATTCCAATCATATGGCTTATGGACGTGGGAACATGAAATCTTATGGTGGATGACATGCGCTGGAACGACCGCAGGGGAAGCCAACCGGATGATGACACGTTTCACCGTCGGTGTGGCTAGAATTCAAAAAGCAACCCCATCCTTATCTCTTAGAATTCCAATGGCATTTTTTGTGGGAAATTATGGGAAATTAATTGGAAGTTAAATGAGGATCAATGGTGGATTAGTGGGAATCAATCGTGATTAGTGATTTGAATTAACATAACTTAATTTCATTATTCATTCTAATGATAAATGTTATAAACACAAAAACCAAACCTAACCCTAATTCCCCTCTTACTCTCCCTCACCCGCCGTCACCTTCTCCGTCTTCTCTCTTCCTCTTCATCGCTACTCCCACTCTCCAAATATCCTAACACCTCCGCGGAGGCCTTCACGATGGATCTCCCCCAAATCACAAACACCTAACCTAGACCCCAACCCCTTTTTTCACATCATCTCAAATCCATAACCAATTTAACCTAAATCTCTACAAAATCTCAAATCAAATTATTTCCGAAGGAAAGTGGAAAAGTGAATCAAAAAAGGATCAAGGCAATCATACCTTCAATCGAAATGGTGGGTGTTGATGTTCGTAGCTCCGAATTGCTTGCATGATCTTTGTAGGTCGTGTGATGAAAACAACGATGCGATCTTCTTCTTGTTGCGTTTGGTTTCGTTCTTGATTCGATTGACGATCCGCTGACATTTGCTTGTTTGTTGCAGGTTATTTATTGGTGTTGCAAAGACGAAGATGAAGGAAACGGTGAAGGCTTGTTGACGTTGTTATCACTTTTGTCACTCGGTGATGATGCACTAGCAACAAAGATGTTGCTGATGAATACTCTTCAGGTTTGAAGGTCTTCAAATCTTTATGGCAATTTTGCTTCTTCCTCTGAACTTCTTCTTGAATTTGCAGGTAAAGGTATTTGTTGAAGTTTGTTGAAGATTGGTTTGGTTTCTCTTGCTTGCGAACCAGAAAAGAAGATGAAGAAGATTGCTTCGATCTCCGCTCCTCTCTTTGCGTACGTGCGTTATGAATCCTCCATTGATTGTGAGATCGGTGTCGAGTCGTATTCTGGTATGGTTTGCAGTTTGTTTACGATCCTCTTCTTGTTGTTCTGTTCTCGCTTATGAATCGAGTTGCCTCAATGCTCTTGAATTTGCGGATAAGACTTGATTCAATCTTCTTGTTTATTGTTGTCTTTTGAAATGATTTTGCAGGTTTCGGTTATGATGATTGAAGAAGATGGAGGAAGAATGGCATTGAGTGAAGTTGCAGAGAGTTGAGAAAAATGATGAAGATGATGAGGTTGGGAAGGAAAGAGTCAGAAAAAGGGTGGAAGAATCAGGAAAGAGGTTGATGATGAAGAAGCCGAAGAAGGAGAAGATGAGTGAATCAGAGAAAGAATGGAAGGAATGGTGAAGGATGAATGAAGAAGAGATGAAAATTTGAAGTGAGGAAGATGAAGATTAATTCAGAAATGAAATTGAGGGAAAAAATTGAAGAAAAAGAGATTGGGATTTATAGGAAATGGATTCAGCTTGTGAAGTTTTTCAGGTGAAGTTTCTAGAAACTTTCTGTTAGAAGTTTGTTATTTTTCTGAAATTTTGTTTTGACAGTTAGTGCTTATTGAAAGTGTTAGCCAGAATTTTGCGTTTCCTTGATTTTCGAATTTTACTTTGTGATTGTAGGAGAACTGAAGATTGGAAAATTGAGGAATTAGTACTCGTGTTTGAAGGAGGCAACATTCCCGACTGTGACAAGCTAGAAGTGATGACTGTTGGCACTAATTGGCGCATTCAACCAACTAACAATTCTGTTTACGAAATTGAAGAAAGAAGAGAGGGGAGGAAAGGCGTCCCAATTCCGCTCAAGCTTCGCAGAATAAAAATAAGAAAGCCTGATCGTGATCTGCGACCACTACCTTGTGCAACCAATGATCTAAGAACAATTTTCGCCACAAAACATTACTGCTCATGGTCCGAAAACTGACTCTGGAGTGTCTTTTATGAAGAGTTCAGAATAAGATCTTCTTTCGATTTCTGTTAACTTTTGGCTACAAGTTTTTCCGTTTTGTTAAACGCTTCAACATCGAAATTTGTAACCTTGTTATCAAAGAACTCATATTTTCCAGTTTGTTGCTCTTCTTTTGCAACTCTTCTTCTCAACTGTTTTTTTTTACTTGTATTGATTTTGTAATGGCACATACTTTTTCTGAAATGGTTCCTGATGTGTAATAGACTAAGAATCCTGAATTTTCTATTATGAGAATTTTTTGATGTGAGTTGCTATGTTTTTGCAGAACCTTGTAAATAAATCCTCTTTTTTTTTTATATTATATTGTAATCGATTTTTCCTCCTCGGTATTCTTAGTTGTGATTAGAACTTGAATCTATCAAAATATTTGTATTAAGAACCTCTGTAATTCCAATGGAATAATAGAAACTCTCAACATTTAGATGCGGGATATTCCTTTCAAACCATAAGGTGGTATCTGATCTCCACTTAATTAATTCAGTCAGCCTCCCAAAAATTCTACATTTGGCTATGCAAGAAATTCCATAAGGGTGAAGCCTACAAGTTTGGTTGTCCTTCCAAAGCTTCGTCACCGAAACCCATTAAAACTAACTCTCTAACTTGCACGAATTTACTCCTCATTAACATGATTGGATTAATACGCCACGCCATTTGGATTATTTGAATGGACTTTGAATATAATTTTTTACTATTGAAATAGTGTACAATAATTTAGCATGGTTTACAAAAATGGATTTGAAGTGGATATTGAGGACTTTCGAATGAACATGAATTTTGAATTACAATCTCCCTGGTAGTAACGATGAACCAAGGAACCTGAGGAGATTAGCATGTATTCGAATAATATCTCAATCCAAATAATTGTTGAAATTGACCATAATGAAATCCTTTAATTCTTGAATAGAGAGACGATCCCACAAAAGATCACATTTGACGCTAAATGGGATCAATCCATGAGAAAAAAAGGCTAATCATGATTTGAGTTGAATCCACACATCATGCTGAAATCAAATGGAAACAAATCCGAATCGAAAATCATATGATAGGAAATAAACCCTAATCAAGACCCATGAGTACAAGAAGATGATATTGATGACCACATGATCAAAACCTGGACTTCCTTTGATATGAAACCCTATTTCCATGATCCACAAACCAAGGGAATAAACCAATTCTTCAAAGGACAATGATCCCATGCCTTAGGAGCTCAATAAAAATGCATGGTTGTGAATTTTATGACCTAATGGGGACGCATATGAATGTGAAGCATAAGCCAGTTAAGGTTATAAATATGAGGGCAAATTTTGAGGTATTACAGGTACCAGCAACAATGATCATGTACAACCTCGAACTGATCCCCCGAAGATTGGACCTCATCTCAACCCTGACATTAATGCTATCAGAATACCCTGGGTAATATTGGAGGGTGTGCCTTGCAAGAGGACCCTCAGGAGGATCAATTCACTGTAGTTGGGGCAGGAGATGAAGTCTATGATCGTCGGCTGGACGAGATAGCAGAAAAGTTGAGGTCTCTGGAGTCTCAAAACTCCTTAGGGTTTGATGTTATGGATATGGGGCTAGTGGAGGGAGTTAGAATTCCTCACAAATTCAAACCTCCCTGCTTCGAAATATATAATGGAACATCTTGCCGTCGCACCCATCTTCAATCTTTCATGGGAAGATTAAAGGCTTACACTATGGATGAAAATCTATGGATGTTCTACTTTGAGGATAGCTTGACAGGGGCATCCCATGAGTGGTACTCTCATCTGACTAGGGCAACCATTAGGAATTGGAAAGATTTGGCCGAGGCTTTCATTCGCCAATACCAATACAATCTAGACATGGCTCCTAACAGAACTCTTCTAATGGGTATGTCACAATCCTCCAGGGAAAGCTTCAGAGAGTATGCTCAGAGTGAAGGCAATTAGTTGCTTCCGTTCAACCTCCAATGTTAGAAAGAGAAATGGCAGATATGTTTATGAACACCCTCCAGGGAACATACATTGATAGGTTGGCTGCTTTCTCTTCCACTAGCTTTGTAGATGTGGTCATAGCTGGAGAAAGGATTGAGAGTTTATTGAAAATGGGAAAGATTTCTGATAACGGCGCCAACTCAAGCAGCATAAGGAAACCATTTGTAGGGCCTCGCAGGTCCGGTGAAACAAATTCGGTAAACATGGGCAGAGGAAGGCCCCAGTATATGCCAAGATCAATTGTCATTGTCAACAACAATACACTCCGCAACCACTACAGTTCCCTCATCAACATTTTCCTCAACAAAGGTCCTATAACAACAACAACAACCAACATCAGCGTCCTTTCCAGCAAAGGCCATCTCAAGTCAACAGGGTAATTGAGCCTATACCAATTCCCTATGCCACTTTGTTACCACAACTTCTAAAGCTTAATCTTGTCGAATTAAGGACTCTGGCTCCACCAGATCCTCAGAACCTTCCACGGAATTACGACGTCAATGCCAGATGTGCCTTTCATTCTAATGCACCTGGTCACACCACAGAAAAGTGCAGAGCTTTGCACATGAAGGTCCAGGATCTAGTTGATTCAAAGGCTTTAAATTTTGCTCCACCTCCTAATGTCATAAAGAATCCTATGCCTAGCCATGGTGGGCCCAGGATAAATGCAATTGAGGAGGATCAACCCATGAATTTAATTGAAGATACTGCAAGCATTCAAACACCTCTGGCAGAGGTTAAAGCTCAGCTTTTAAAATTCCAGGTGTTCCCAGGTTGTGAAGCCTGCTGTGAATCTTGCAAAATTTCTGTCAATGGTTGTACAAGCTTAAGAAGTGGTATCAATGGCCTTATCAGAGAAGGTATCTTGCAGATAACATCAACTATTTCTACAACATCAAAAACTCCTCTTACAGCAACAACAAACACTCTTCCTAGAACTTCAAAGACAATTGTTCCGACATACTCGTCTACAAAATCAACAATCATCTCTTCCATCACTTCAACAAATACTAGTTCAATCGCGTCCGCTTCTACAAACTACATCAACCATTAACAACGACGTCTCCATAGTCACCATATACTACGACCCAACAATGGTCCCTGATTCCAACAATTTTCAACAACAATCTCAACAACCCAGCTTCAGTCCTTCATCACCACCACCAGTCAGAAATCCTGTCACCATATATTACAATCCAAAGAAGATCACAGTTCCTACCTCCGCTGTAGTCAGTCCAGTCACCATCATGGTACTTGGACCCATTCCGTATGAAAAAGATAATGTTGTGCCATGGCACTATGGTTCAGACCTTTACTGCAACAGGGAGAGAGTCCTTCTTGATTCTCCAGCTCATACACCACAGGTGGATAATGTCGGGGGAGGTGGAGGCTTCACCCGAAGCGGACGCCTCTTCGCGTAGCAAGTTCCAAGAGTCAATACTGAGGCAGAGGCTGCTACCAAAGCCAAAGGTAAAAATGTGGTGCCGGAAGAACCAGTTTTAAAAGAAGCCCATAAAACATCCTTTGATCAAGATGTGGATGAATTTATGAGGATAATCAAGAGAAGTGACTACAAGGTTGTAGACCAGCTCCACCAGACTCCTTCCAAGATCTCCATCTTATCCCTGCCGTTGTGTTCCAAAGCTCATCAGGATGCACTACTTAAGGTCTTGCATGCAGCCTATGTGCCTGAGGAGATCACGGTGAATCAGCTAGAGACAGTGGTTTCTAATGTTAATACTAGCCATGGGCTAGGCTTCACCAACGCTGATTTGACAACGGAAGGCCGTCACCACAAAAAATCTTTACACATCACGTTGCAGTGTAAAGGGGTTGTGCTTTCGCATGTTCTTGTTGACACTGGGTCTTCGCTTAATGTCTTGCCAAAGAAAGCCCTTGTCAAGCTGGAATATGATGGAATATCTCTCCGACCAAGCAATCTGGTGGTTAGAGCTTTTGATGGCTCAAAGAGGTCTGTTCTTGGAGAGGTGGAGCTGCCTGTGATAATCGGTCCGCAGGTCTTTCAGACTACTTTCTATGTGATGGACATTCAGCCAGCCTACAGCTGTTTGTTGGGTCGACCATGGATTCACGCCGCTGGCGCAGTTACGTCGAGCCTTCACCAGAAATTGAAATATGAGTGGGAAGGACAAATTATCACCATCTGTGGTGAAGAGGATAACTTTGTTAGCCATTTGGCTACATACAAATACATTGAAATGGATGGTGAAATCCATTAAAATATGAGCCAGGGGTTCGAGGCACTGAACGTAAATGAGGCGACAACTGAAATATTTGCTGCATCCCCGGAGGATAGGATGGATAATTCAATTGTCTCCTATCATAAAGCCCAGAAGGTTGTTGAAGATGGAAATGCCCAAGGCTGGGGCAAGCTGCTACCAGTGGAGAAGAAGGAGGACATATTCGGTTTGGGTTACAAACCATTTCGACAAGATCAAGCAGAGGCTGATAAGGAGCCCAAGTTCATCAATGGGGGGATGCTCACCCCCGATGCTGTCAATAACGTGGAAGACGAGACGGAAAGCGACCTCAACCTGGAGAGCTGGATTTGTCCAAGGATCCCGGGCCAACAAGTCCTTAACTGGTCTTCCTAGGAAATTATAAGAGTTACTCCTGCATAGTAATTATTATTTCCTGTTTTTAGCATGCATCAAGTCCTGCATCTTGCCCAAGGTGTCAGGACTCATTTTGTAATAGGGTCATATTTGTATTTTGTGCAAATGGAATATCAATGAACAATGGACATCTTTTGCAAACAATTTTCTCTTTCGCTCACTGTCTTTTCATTTTTTTTATTTTTCGCACAAAACAATAAAATGGCAATGTTTTCAAAATAAATAACTTCATTTTTCTGAACATGATTAAAATTGATCACTAAAAAGAACAAATCTCCACCCTTGCAGAGATAATCCTCCAGATTGCACCGACAACATCACGGCTATGACCTTGTATGACTTCGACAATCCAATTAATCAAGCCGACAAAGGGGTTGAAGAAGACTATGAGTTGCCTGAAGAGTTAGCCAGGTTGTTGAGGCAAGAGGAGAAAGTGATTACTCCTCATCAGGAGGAAATTGAAACTGTTAATCTTGGTACCGAGGAGGATGTAAAAGAAGTGAAGATTGGGGCCAGTCTGCAAGCTCCAGTAAAAGAACAGCTTATCAGCATGCTTCGGGAATATGTCGACGTCTTTGCTTGGTCCTATCAAGACATGCCAGGTCTAGATACAGATATTGTCATGCACAGGCTACCATTGAAAGAATATTGCCCACCGGTTAAACAAAAGTTACGCCGTACTCGCCCAGATATGGCCATGAAGATTAAGGAAGAAGTAAAAAAGCAGTGGGACACCAGTTTCCTTGCTGTAACTAGTTACCCGTCGTGGGTTGCTAACATTGTACCCGTGCCTAAGAAGGATGGTAAGGTGCATATGTGTGTGGATTACCGGGATCTGAACAGAGCTAGCCCGAAGGATGATTTCCCATTACCTCACATTGATGTATTGGTCGACAACACAACTCAATTCTCGGTATTTTCTTTCATGGATGGATTTTCTAGGTATAATCAGATTAAGATGTCACCCGAAGACATGGAGAAAACAACTTTCATCACACCTTGGGGCACATTTTGTTACAAGGTAATGCCATTTGGACTAAAGAATGTCGGTGCAACGTATCAACGGGATATGGTAACGTTATTCCATGATATGATCCACAAAGAAATTGAATGCTATGTGGATGATATGATTGCCAAGTCCCTCACAGAAGAAGATCATATGATGAATCTACTGAAGTTGTTTAAGCGTCTGAGGAAGTATCAACTGAAGTTGAACCCCAACAAATGCACATTTGGGGTACACTCCGATAAGCTGATGGGTTTTATCGTAAGTGAAAAGGGAATTGAGGTTGATCCCGACAAAGTCAAAGCCATTCAGGAGATGCCTACACCTGGGACTGAAAAAGAAGTTTGGGGGTTCTTAGGTAGATTGAACTATATATCAAGGTTCATATCTCACCTCACTGCAACCTGTGAGCCCCTGTTCAAACTGTTAAGAAAGGAACAAATAGTCAGGTGGAACGACGATTGTCAGAAAGCTTTTGACAAGATCAAGGAGTACCTGCAAGAACCTCCAATTTTCATACCTCCAATTGAAGGAAGACCTCTGATAATGTACCTGATAGTATTAGAAGGATCAATGGGGTGTGTGTTGGCCCAACATGACGATCTGGTCGAAAAGAGTATGTAATATACTACCTAAGACAAAAGTTTACCGACTGTGAACAACGTTATTCACTGCTCGAGAAAACTCGATGTGCTTTAGCGTGGGCTGCTCGCCGACTAAGACAGTATATGTTGACTTACACTACCTTGTTGATCTCAAAAATGGACCCCGTCAAGTACATATTTGAGAAGCCAACACTTACCGGAAGGGTTGCAAGATGGCAAATGATTCTAACAGAGTATGACATTCAGTACACATCTCAAAAAGCCATCAAGGGCAGTGTACTGTCTGACTATCTGGCTGAGCAACCCATTGATGATTACCAGCCCATGAGATTTGACTTCCCTGATGAGGACATCATGTACTTAAGAGCAAAAGATTGTGAAGAGCCAGTTCACACTAAAGGTCCTGATCCCGAAGAAGAATGGACTATTATGTTTGACGGGGCTATCAATATGAATGTTCGTGGAGTTGGTGCAGTGCTCGTTACACCTAAAGGAGTTCATATGCCTTTCTCGGCAAAACTCACATTTGCCTGCACTAACAACGAAGCAGAATACGAAGCTTGTATCATGGGTCTTGAGGAAGCCATTGACCTCAGGATCAAAACCTTGAATGTATTCGGAGATTCAGCTTTGGTAATCAACTAGACCAACGGCAAATGGTACACTCATCAAGAGCATCTGATTCCATATCGTGACTATATGAGGAGATTATTGACTTTCTTCACAACAGTCAAACTTGAATACATCCCTCGAGACGAAAATCAGTTTGCAGACGCTTTAGCTACCATTTCCTCTATGATCAAAGTTCAAACTGCCAATTATGTGCCTCGGATTTTGGTATCCAGACTAGACCGACCGGCATATGTGTTCTATGTGGACATTGCTAGTGATGACAAACCTTTGGTTCCACGACATTAAATGCTTCTTAGAGAATCAGACATACCCACATGGGGCATCATCTAATGATAGTAAGACATTAAGAAGGTTGGCTGGCAGTTTCTTCCTCAATGCTGATGGTTCATTATACAAGCGAAATGTGTTGACAAGAAGGAAGCAGACCTACTGATGCACGAGGTGCATGAAGGTGTAAACACCTCAAATTTGCCCTCACTCAATTTCACACCATGGCTTGTGATCTTTCATTTTTGCATAAGTTTAAGCACACTATCTCATATTGCATATTTGTCTCACTGCATAGTTCAAGTTCATCTGCATCTAGGGTTTGTGATCTGAGCAATCCAAGATTCCATCTGAGCCACTCCAAAGGTCTTAAAGTATTCCAAGAGGGTCCATGTGTGTTCTATCATCATATTATATCCCTCAAAGTTCATGGAAGTCAAGAAATAACAAGAACTGGAAAAGCAGGGAAGCAGAGCTAGGGTTTTCACTACACAAATGACCAAAATTAGGGTTATGGTTTTAGAGGCCTCAACACCAAATTTTTGGGCCATTCTTATTTCTAATGTTCTTAAGATGTTATAAGGATCATATGTACCAAGTTTGATGAAAAAATTCATTGTGGAAGTCATTTGTTCACTGGGTAACTTCTTGAGCAAGTCAGAGCAAAATCAGGGCATTTGAGGCCCCCAACAATGGAACCAAAGGGGTATTTTCATCAAATTGAAGTTATATTATCTTTATTTGATCATTTAAATGCTTGGAAGTTCACAAAATTGAAGAAATTTGAGCTAAACCAAAAGTTTCCAAAAATGGAAATGACTTGTAATGGAAACTTTCCATTTTGGGAAAGTTCTTCAACCTCCTCTTTCTCAACCAAAAATGCTTCAAATGAAAAATTCTTGGTCATGAAAGTTGTAGATTAGGTCTTTCCCTTTTCAAAAAGTACAAGAACATGTTCTAATTCATTATGGAACTCAAGTTATGATCCTTCAAATTTGGCAAAAATCCTATAATTTTCAAGAATGCACCAAAGAGGATTTTTTGCAAAACCACTTGCCAAACCATTTCTTGACCTCTAATGCATCTCTAAACATCATACCTTCATAGTACAACTCATTTTGATCAGTATTGGCTCAAGAATTATGTATTTTCATGCCTTGAACTTCAAGAAATTTCAAAAGGGCCAAAACTTCTCGAATTTGTAAAATGGTATAGATCTTTCCATACACTTGTGCCAGCATGCCAAATCTGTTTCCATGGTCCTCCTTGAACTCAGCTGAGGTCATACACCCCTTGCAACCAGAACTTCCATGACCCATACCTCAAGTACAACCAAACTTGACTTTTTGCATTTCAAACCATACCAATCAGCATAGCCCACAACAACTCTTCTGACCTATCACAACTTCACATACATGCCCTAAGGATCTCATTTCATAACATCTTGGATCTTGAATCATCCCACACATTTAGATTGCCAAAATCCTCAAGAAACTTCATTTCTTCGAAACTCCAAAACCAGCCATCAAAACTTCAAGCAAACTTCACCAATCAACTCCATACACCCTCTAGATCATTTCCCAACCATTAAACAAGCCTGAAACCTCAAGAATCAAAAACACGATTTCACCCCCTCTGAACTGAAACCTCAAAAATAGTACATATAAAATTGTTTCAAGCTAGCCAGAAGCATCAATGGGTTCATTGGAGTGGAAAAGCATCAAAGAAGTGGCCATAAAGCTCCAGTTTCGAAAGCTTCAACTCAGGTAACTTCAAGAACATTTTTTTCCAGAAATGTGTTTTTAAGTTTCTAAATGAATCTATGAACTCCCCTGATCATCACGATATGTTTACTTTTGAAAATAGTTGAGAAATAAGGATGTATCGTGCTTTTGAAATTTTTGATGTATTTTCCGTTTTGCTTTGATTCATGTTCTTGATGAAAATAAATGGGTTTTGGGGCTGGATTCATGTTTAGGGTTGTTAGATGTTTGATTCTGGAGAGTTTGAGAGCTTGGGGTTGCGTTTTGAGGGAGATAACATAAAGGGGCTGCCGGAGAAGATGACCGAAAGTCTTCTCTGGCCACCTGAAAATGATTAGGGCTTAATTAGGGTATTATTTTCCAGATGCGTTCTGGGCCTTTGGATCTGGATTAGATTAGGAACAGATGGCTAGGATCATTTCACTTAGGGTTTAATTCTGATTAATTAATTTAAAACATAATTAAGGCCAGTTTGAATGTGGGCCTTTGGATCTGGCGCGCAATCAATTCCCTCCCTTTTCCTTTTGAATCTCATCCATCAGATGCGTTGACTTCCCCTTTTATTCATTTTTATTTCAGTTTTATTCATTTTCTTGCATATTTATTTTAAAATACTTAGAAAAATTCCAAAAATATTTCCTTTTGCATTTTTGTTTAAAATAATTTTCTTAACCAGAAAATGATTTTTATTTTATTTTTTGCATATAAAAAGTATTTTTAAAATATTTTAATGTTTATTTTAATTAATTAATTGAATTTAATTAATTAAAATATCATTTAGGTTTCTAAAAATCACCAAAAACTTCATGTTGCATCTTAACACATTTAGATATATTTTCAAACCCTCATACAAATTTCTTTTTTGTTTTGATCATCATTTGACAATTTTCTATGAATTTAGGGTTCATAAAATCACATTTTTAAACCCTAACCTTTGAAAAATCTTTTCTGCCTAACCATAGAGGGTTTGAAGTTGGTTCTTTTTGCATTGTCTTAAACATATCATGTAGTATCTAGGATATTTTTGGCATGAATGTATCTTGCATTTTCAATTTGTTTGGAATTTTACATTGATGATCACCCAAAAAACCCTAGAAACTTAGGAAATTCATAACTCCTTCTAGGTTTAGGTTCTGACCTCCCCCTTTGGATGGTAACCTAACATAGGTTTAGGGTTCCTTTGAGTGCACTTTCAATTTTTTATCATGTCATTTGCTTCTGTTTTGGTCATTTGCATCTCATCCTCTCATGTAACCCTAATTTTGCATCTTTACTTGCATCTTACATTGCATTGCATGAACATATGAACTTGCCATGCCATTTTAAGCATTTTTATGCCATCTTAGACATCTTAAGACATTGCTTGATCATTTATTCATACATTTGCTATTCTTTTCATCCATTACATGTCATGAACATCCATGTGTTCTCATGCCTCTTACATGCTTCATTTTCATTCATCCTCTTGTATGAACACACACATGCATCTTGTATGCCTTTGCATCATATCATAGCATCATTTACATCATGTTTATGCTTCTGGTCTTGGTCTTTGCCCTTGCATATGCATCATTTCATTTCATTCTTTCCATATTGCATCTTGTACTAACTTTTCAGGTTAATGGTACGTTTGTTTAGGAGGTGGATTTGCCTCCACCTCCCACCTCTTTTCATCTCTTCATATTGAATCCTTGCTGCATTTTTACTTGACCTTGAGTGAGCTTTCTCACTTGCACTTCTCTCCCTCTCTTTCTTTAAGTTACTTATCTTCTTAGGAAGTAAGTAACTTATTCTTCTGCTTCCTTCTTTCTTTCATCTGCTTCTTCCTTGGTTGCTTCCTTGAAGACTTCTTTTCTTAAGCCTCACAAACCCTAGGACTTCCAAGCATGATAGCTTTCTAGGACTTATTAGTTTCCCTTAGACTTTTTCCTTTGAGTCTCCTTGAGTCTCTCTTCTCATCTTCATAATCAGAGACTAAACCTTTAAGGTTTTAGGACTTTGGAATTAGGGTTATGCCTGCATCCTTCTCTTAGGATGGAGTGTATAACTTTAATCCTAAGTGTTAAACCCTTAATCTGTTTAAACCTCTTAATCAATCCATCTAATAATCACTAAGACATTAACTTGTAACTTGGGCCTTACATTAGGGTTCTAATTCTTCCTTTATTGGTTAAGGACTAACCCTAGTGTTTAATGGACAAGTCCTCCATAAGTTGTCTTACAAACCATAAAATTCACTTCTTAATCTCATCTTTTAATTAAAATCCACTTAATAAAGGCTTGTTATATAATGAATTTAGTCCCTAACCATGGATTAAGTTGAGGTATCTTCCTCGGTTTAAGTGTTCTCATCTATTATCCTTCTATTAGGATGATGTAATGAGCCCACTAATCTGTGATTAGAGATTAAACTCATTACTTAACACTAAACAAAAACCCAAAAAAAACATCTAAATAATCACAAGTAGGTTAATGATCTTAATCCTACATCATCATGGCAATTAAGTTGAGAGGCTTATCTCATACTTAAGTATTCTCATTATCCCTAATCACATGGAGGATATAATGAGTTTACAAGCCTTTGATTTAGGCTTAAGCTCATTAACTTATGACAAACTCCAAAAACAATAAAAAACTGAAAACACAAAAAACAAACAATAATCGTCTCCTTCGGGATTCTTTTCTCGTCATCTTCACTCACAAACGATAACTTGCTTCTTCCGTCCAATACAAGACAGTTAGCACTTGAGCCAGACAAGTCATACACTTAAGCATAGACAAGTAAGCAATTCATCAGTCAATTTATCTTTCAGTCTCTTTGAGTAGAACTACGGTGTTCTGACTTCCTCATTGCATGAGAGGATACGTAGGCATAACTTAACTGTTATCGAACAAAAGTCTCTTTGTCTTCCCCCTCCTTCAGCATTCTTTTAAAAGCCTCAGTTCCTGAGCAATTCACTTCTTTTTTTGCACAGACACTTGTACATTTCTTTTCCAGCTTTTGCACACAGATAACACATACATTACCCTTTTAAACACAATCTTTTAAGCGTGGATCCCTTCGAGTACGACGGACAATCTGGGTGCTAATACCTTCCCAGGTTGTAATCAACCCCCTTTCTCAATTTCTCTGGTTCGCAACCGTCTTATCCATCTCTTTCCAGGTTTATGCAGCATTACCTTTCCTTCGGGATAAAAATGCCTAGCTGGAGACTCTATTCAGTTCATTTCTTTTCTCTTTTCGCGAACCGTTCGCGCTTGTACCGGGATGCAAATCTTCGGGAGCGACAGCTTGGTGACTCTGCTGGGGACCCTTATATTGCAACCAGGGCTTCTGGTTCTTTTTGTGGGTTCCTCCTAGCTCTTGTTTAATTTGTATTTATGGGGGTGTTATGTGCTACTTGTGCTTATTATTTATTGCTTTATTTATTGCTTTCTGTACAGCTTTATTTATTACTTTCATTTACAGTTTTTATGCATTTCATACTGTCATTATCATATGTGCGGGATCTGCTATTTCTTTGGTGGGTGAGGATCATTGAGTGATTAAGGTTCCATACCAGGGACCTGAGTGAAACATAGGCTAGAGTGGCTTCATATTCTTTCCCATTCCATTTCGGTCTTGTGCGGGAATATGAAACACGGTTCAGACATGGGTTTCTTCTTGAGAACTCTGTGCTACGGATTTCCTGTAGTACTAGGGCTATCTGGGAAGCCTGCTAAGTCTGGATGACCTTTTATGACCTTCAGCATTTGAGATGAATTAGAGGAGGATCTTTTATGGTTATTGTAAACACTATACCTCCGGGTTAGAAATGTTTACACTTCTCATAACTGATCCAAGTTTGAGGATCCTTGTTCTAGAACATTACATGTGAGGGGGTTGGGATGTTTACAGGTTTGCAGGAACCCTTGGCCTTATCATACCTTTGTTAGTAGATTTGTTAAGGTTGTATTATTTTGGAACAATTCTTGTGAAACCCTGGACTTGTGACGCTTTATTTGAGTCCCCCACCTGGTTACTGGTTTTCTAAGCCTCCATCCGGACTTATGAACACATATGGACCCTATCAAGGCAGATAACAGATCCAACACTTGATCACAAACCCTTTGCATATCATTCTGCATACATCATTTTTGCATCATTTAACATTTTCCTATTTGTTTTACAGGGTATCCACCTTATTATCTTTGGTTTGGTTTTGACCTGTTTTGCTGCTCAGAGACTCTCCACCAACATCTTCATCAGAGATTCTTCCCAGTTCTCTCCATCAGTTGTCTTCATCAGAGACCCATCTTCAGCATCTTCTTCAGTTACCTTCATCAGCAGTCACCCTCAGTTTTCTTCATCAGCAGCATGGACACTTCCAGGAAGAGCAACATCACATACCACTTCTTTGAGCCTACCCTGACAGGCATCAGACAGATCCAGTCTCTCATTACTCCTGATCATGTCCCATTATTCAGGGAACATTATGGAGGCATATTGGACATGATCATGGATCTGGATGCATTCCAGAGAAGCATGATTCACATTTGCTTGCAGTTTTATGACCCTCCTCTCAGATGCTTCACATTCCCTGATTTTCAGTTGGGACCTATGCTAGAAGAATTGTCCATGTTGTTAGGAGTTCCTATAAGGAGAGGGATTCCTTTCAACCCTGAGATGGTTGCTCCCATGAATGAAGACATAGCTAAGGCAATGCATTTGGAGCCTGCCCTCATTGATCAGAGCATGACCACAAAGGTTGGGGTTCCAGGCCTTCACCTAGATTTCTTGATCTCCCAGGCCACCCTGCATGCTGCAGTAGGGAAATGGAATGTTGTTTGTGCACTTCTAGCCCTCAGCATATATGGAGTTATCTTGTTTTTAGACGAGCCAAAGTTTGTAAGCAAGAGTGCCATTCACCTTTTCTTACTGAGGAACCCGGTGCCTACCTTGCTTGGAGACTTCTATTATTCAGTGCACCAAAGGAATGAGAAGCAAAGAGGAAGATTGGTCAGATGTTGTGCACCCCTCTATTACTGTTGGTTGTTAAGACACCTGCCAAAATTAGACACTTTCCTGAACCCTCACCAGCCAAGGAATTGGGCTAAGAGATTGATTGCCCTTACATCAGAAGACATCAGATGGTGCACTCAGAGCACCAAGGGCAAGAACATCATTACTAGCTGTGGGCAATATCCTAATGTGCCATTGATTGGAGTAAAAGGTTGCATCAACTACAACCCTTTGCTCTTCAAGAGACAATTAGGATATGCTTTGGTTCATCCCCCAAGAGGGAAAGACCTGACAGAGACCCTTTATTGTGACATCCAGCATAACTCAGCTATTGTCAAACAAGCCGCCTAGGCTTGGGACAACATTCTGACTAAGGGGACAGCTATCCTTGGCAAGTGCAACAACATTGCTTCAGCAAATTATCTTGATTCGTCTCGCACCAGGGCACAGATAACCCGGATGCCATTCACTTTAGAGGATACACCTGGACCTTCAACAGTGCAACCTGCAGCTACTGTCAGTTTGGAAGAGTTTGAGATAATGAGAGGTTAGAGAGGCTCCGGATTGAGCACTTGACCAAGATTGAGAAGACGGATGACTACATCAGAAAGGCTAGAGCAGGAGAGCTAGTACTGAAGAATGCTTGCAAGGAAGCAACAACTCAGAAGGTTAGGGCAGAGCATTATTTAGAGGAGAGCCAGGCTAGGTGGATCAGGATCACTGAGGCCCGTGCACAGGAAGATAAGAGAACTCAAGCTAAGATAGAGCAACTGGGGGCTAGTGAGAGGAAGCATCAGGAGGCATTATTAGCAGCACAGAAGGAGATCTCTAATAAAAACTCCGAGCAGGGTTGAAGAGGTCAAAGGATCAGGATAAGCATAAGAAGTTGACCAGTGCCATTGCTACCAGGAACCTCCTCATCAGGAATATCACAGAGCACCCGGTTGGTCCAGTGACTGAGGCCCTCCTAAAGCAAGTCAGAGAAGATGACTTTGGATTGGATGTTTGACTCTTGTTGTTTGTACTTCATTTTGATTGTATTTTCCTTTTGTTGATGTTTTTTGACCCGCCATGGGAATGTTATTGTAATCAAACTATGTATCTTCACTCTTTGTAATATATATGGTTTGTATTATTTTTGGTGGGCTTTATCTCTCTCTGCAACATCATCAGCATTTCCTCGAGGTCTGGAAAGGTCAAAACCAAAGAACCAAACCGGATACCCTTGGAAGACAAATAGGCATCCTGCATTGCATACTAACATTTTCTTTGTTTTGTAGGTTCTTGTTTGTTGATGTTTCTCAATTTGTTGTGGTTTCAGGAAACATTGCTCGCAGAAGAGTGTTCCCTGTCAACAGAATACACCGGTACCCGACAAGAAACAACCTTCCGGGACTACAGATGGATCAGGTTCAACAAGACTTGACTGAAGTGAGGGCCCAGATGGCCAATGAAAGGACAGAGATGAGGGCCCAAATGAATCAATTTATGACAGTGATGACTGGTCTAGCTCAAAGCCAGGAAAGACTGAGGGAGTTAGTTGAGCGACAAACTCCCAAGGAACACCATCCAGGTACAGGAGGTACCAGTAACAACGTTCACGTGCAGCCTCGCACTGATCCACTAGAGTTTGGACCTCATTTGAACCCAAACATCAACGCCATAAGAAATACACAGGGTAACACTACTGGAGGAAGGGTCTTGCAGGAGGATCCTTAAGAAGAACAGTTTACAGTGGTTGGGGCTTGAGACGAAGTTTACGACCGTCGGTTGGATGAAATTGCAGAGAAGCTAAGGTCTCTTGAATCCCAAAACTCTCTAGGTTTTGATGTCATGGACATGGGATTGGTGGAAGGGGTGAGAATTCCTCACAAGTTCAAACCCCCTTGTTTTGAAAAATACAATGGCACATCCTGCCCACGTACCCACCTTCAGTCTTTCCTGGGAAGATTGAAAGCATACACCATGGATGAGAAGCTATGGATGTTTTACTTCGAGGATAGCCTGACAGGGGCATCCTGAGAATGGTACTCCCACTTGACCAGAGCCATAGTAAGAAACTGGAAAGATTTGGCTGAAGTTTTCATCCGTTAGTATCAATATAATCTGGACATGGCTCCAAACAGGACCCTTCTGATGGGAATGTCACAATCATCTCGTGAGAGCTTTAGAGAATATTCCCAAAGGTGGAGGCAACTAGTTGCTGACGTTCAGCCCCCGATGTCAGAGAGGGAGATGACAGATATGTTCATGAATACTCTCTAGGGTACCTATATTGACAGATTGGTTGCATTTTCTTCTACCAGCTTTGCAGACATGGTGATAGTTGGGGAAAGAATTGAGAGCTTACTGAAGATGGGAAAAATTTCTGACAATGGTGCCAGTTCAAGCAGTTCAAGGAAGCCATTTGTTGGGCCCCGTAGATCTGGTGAAACAAATTATGTACATGTGGGAAGAGGGAGACCCCAATATTTGTAAGATCAAAATGCGCCTAAGAGGGGGGTGAATTAGGTGTATATAAATTTTCTCGATTCTTTTTCTTTGATGGATAGAATTTTTCTTTTAAGTTTGTATGGAAGGAAAGCAGTAAGGCAGAAAATAAAAACGACACAGAAAGTTATCCTGGTTCCCTTCACAGTCCGAAGGTACATCCAGTCCCCTTTCAACTTGAAAGAGATTTCCACTAGTTTTTAGAAATAGTACAACCTATCACACCTTCAATGGTGAGGCCTACTTTCTAACAAACTATCATACAAGTGTGCAAGAACAATCCTCTTGCCACACTTACCCTTTTTTCCAAACAAACCTTGGCACACAAGTCACACAATAGAAATACCTTTCTATATTTTTAATTTTGAGTGAGTAATACAAAGATTTTAATATCAATAATGATCTTCTCCTATGTACACAAATCACTTTTCAAATATCAATACAAGTGTTCAAACATGAAGTATGAAAGATGAATATCTTATGAACACTTTTGAAAAGTATGAAAAATATTTGAAAATTGATCAATTTGATTCAAGTGATTTTTTATAAAAATTGTAGGAGGTGTTTTTTGAATTTGAAAAATTCAGATTTTTTATA
Source organism: Lathyrus aphaca (assembly GCA_963966055.1). Taxonomy (NCBI): domain Eukaryota; kingdom Viridiplantae; phylum Streptophyta; class Magnoliopsida; order Fabales; family Fabaceae; genus Lathyrus; species Lathyrus aphaca. Next base: position 224,776,011 of record OZ014523.1, on the reverse strand, counting down.
ATACATGACACCCTTTTGAAAAGGTGTGAAAATTATGAATCAAAAAGTTTCTTGAAGAGATATAATCAAAAGGTGCAATTTGAATTTCAAAGGAAAAATATTTTTCAAAATATTACAGTGTTAGCCGGTTAACCAAATGGTTAACTGGTTAACGCCTATGAACGTTAACAGGTCTTTTTAAAAATTGAACTCGTTAACCGGTTAACCAAATGGTTAACCGGTTAACATTGTTAAAACCAGAAACAGAAGGTTTTTTAAAGAGTGTTAATCGGTTGAAAAATATGTTAAATTATTTTATGCAATATGCTAGTATATGATTGAATGCATGAACACTTGTACATCAATTTAAAAAGGGATTGATATACCTAACCAAAAGCATTCAAGCATGAAGTTGAATGATGATGCAAACGAAGCTTGATAGCGAAGCCGGTTGCTTGAAGCTTGATCAGTTGGAGCTCTTGACTTTTTGTAGGTCTGAAATATATGCGCCGTGTTGTCTTCATCAAAATCTCCGAGATTGAAGGCGTGCTTCTACATTCTCCCCCTTTTTGATGATGACAACCGAAAATTCTGCGAGAGCTTTGATCAATGTTTCTCTAAGCGAATTCTCCCCCTATGGGCAGCAACTCCCCCTAACTGATAGCAGCAGTAGCAAGAAAAAGATTCTGCCTAGAGAGTCATTAGAGAAACAAAGGTCTTCTCCCCCTTTGGCATTAGCAAAAAGGAAGGGACCAACAAGCATGAACATGAAAGATAGCATCATACAAGCAATCATACAAGCAATCACACATATAAAATGCAAACATAGTGCAAGTAAACCAAAAATGCCTAAAAACTTAGGACTTTAGTTTGAGAGTACAAAGCATAACATGATTAAAATATAAAACAACATAATAAAAACAGCATGGAGACATGGTCCTCATTCCTCATCCGACACATCCTCATCATCTTCTTCCTCTTCTTCGGTACCGTCCCCATCCTCATCAACATGCTCGGTGGTGGTTCGGGAGCTTAGGACAAGGTTCCGAAGGCTTTTGATGGCACACATAGCTTCATGGTGGTGTGACATCATGGTTGAGTAGAGAAATTCATTGGTAATGCCGGTTTCCGGAATAGGTGGAATGGAGGTGGAGGATCCGTCATCATACTTATAAGTTCCATCATTGGCTTGGACAATGCCGGTGTTCTTGATAATAGTGACTCCGTTGATTTCATTTCCCGTAGTAGTCATAGCAATAAACGGTTCTCGACCGATTTCCATATCGGTAAGTTCCAAAATCCTTGAAAGAAGTCGGCCATACGGTAAACGAGTCTTCAACGAAAGTTGTTGCTTCAAATGATATAGCATGGTAGGAAGCCAATTAATCTTAATCTTGTTCTTGATGGCAAAGAGCACTTGCATCTCCAAATCATTGATTTGGGATTGATTGGAGTCCTTGGGCAGCAAGACATGGCAAATGACATAATGAAGCATCCGGTCATCAACGGAGAGATTCTTCGCATAACAAAGTACCCGAGAGGTACGCTGGCCGGAAATCACGGCTGCCTTTGGAAACCTACAAATGTTATAGTAGTATTCCATCTTATCATAGTTGGCCCATTTGCCTTCATCATGGTTGACACCCTTTCGGAGAAACACTCCCGAGTACGGTAAAGACAAAGATGTAGCAAGAGTACATAGGTCAACCTCAATCTCACAATCTCTAATAGAAGCAAAAAGGTGGTGCTTATCATTTTCATCACAATTGAGAACCATGTTGTTCATGAAAGACTTCACCAAATCCGGATACACTTTTCCATTGTCGGCAATAAAATCTAACATTCCTTGATATTCTAGTAGTGCCGGAAACTTAAAAGATTCAAAAGATTTCAGGTTCACATACTTACCCTTGAGAAGATGTCGAACCCGAACACGAAAATCCAATCTTCTCTTCTTGGTAGATTCCATTGGCATGTCTTCTTCACTGCTAGACCTTGATGCTGACACTGGAGCTTTTCCCTTTCTTGAAGCCATGAGGATGAAGCTTAGGTTGAAGGTGAGTGAGAGTATTTTCGGATTAGGGTTTGGTGTAGAGAAGAGTGAAGTGAATAAGATGGAGTTTTTGTGAGAGTTACAATGTAGTAGGTTTTAATGGAGGAGATGAAAGGTTTGGAGAAAGAGAGTAAGTGGAGTTTAATGGTAGGTCAAAGGAAGAGGAATAGATTTATGAGGTGTCTTGAGAAACCATGCATCAAAAAGACATAACACATACAACACAACATAAAAAATTTTAAAAGTTAAAAAAAATGACAGAACCTATCACGCAGGCAGGGACTGCTGTTTTGAAGCTGTTAACCGGTTAACCGATCCGTTAACCGGTTAACGGACAAAAAATTTCAAAAATTTTAAAAATCCAGCAGCTTTGGTGGGGAAAAATGGGAGAGATTTTTCAAAAAAAATTTCTATAAAGTGTTAGCACTTGTCATTTCGCAACTTTCGATCAAAAAATATTTTGAAACCGATTAATTTTGGGTATACGAAAGTGAGAAAAACCGAAAACGGTGAAATGTGAGTGCTAGCATTTTATGACTTTAAAGTGAGCAAAAACACATATAAACACACATAATGCAATAAAAACATATAACAACCAATTTTTAGGTTATGATTAGATGTCACCTTCATTGAGAATCCCAAGTTCTCGTCGAATCTTGAAGAATTGTTCCTTAGCCAATGGTTTTGTGAATATGTCGGCTAGTTGATTGTGTGTATCCACGAACGTAACATCGACATCTCCATTAAAACATGATCTCGAAGGAAATGATGTCGGATATCTATGTGCTTTGTTCTTGAATGCATGACCGGGTTCTTTGTGATATTGATGGCACTTGTGTTGTCACACCGGAGAGGGATACAACCGAGATCTATACCGAAATCGAGAAGTTGTTGTTTGAGCCACAAGATTTGAGCACAACAACTTCCTGCTGCAATGTACTCTGCTTCGGCCGTGCTAAGTGCAACGCATGCTTGCTTCTTGCATGCCCACGACACTAGTGCATTCCCGAGAATGTGACAAGTACCACTTGTACTCTTTCTATCGGTCTTACATCCTGCATAGTCAGCGTCAGAATAACCAATTAAAGAACAAGTACTACCTTTAGGATACCATAGTCCGACGTGCGTTGTTCCTTTGAGATACTTCATGATCCTCTTCACGGCAGTGAGATGTGATTCCTTCGGATTAGCTTGAAAGCGGGCACACAAACAAACACTAAACATAATGTCAGGACGGCTCGCCGTCAAATATAAGAGTGAACCGATCATACCTCGATATTTTGTAATATCTATTGAAGTGCCGGAAAGATCTTGATCAACATACGTTCCGGATCCCATTGGAGTAGACATCTCTTTGCAATTGTCCATATCAAATCTTTTCAATAATTCCTTGCAATACTTGGATTGATTGATGAAGATTCCATCCTTTGTTTGTTTGATTTGTAAACCAAGAAAGTAGTTCATCTTTCCCATCATGGACATCTCGAATTCGCCTTGCATCATAAGAGAGAATTCTTCGCAAAGATCTTTGTTTGTTGAACCGAATATGATGTCGTCGACATAGACTTGTACAAGTAGGGTGTTACCCTTAAGATTCTTGATGAACAAATTGTCAACCTTTCCTTTAGTAAAACCTTTCTCACATAAGAAGTTGCTAAGGCGATCATACCAAGCCCTTGGTGCTTGCTTTAAGCCATAAAGAGCCTTCTTCAACTTGTAGACATGAGATGGGTTCTTGAAGTCTTCAAAACCGGGAGGTTGTTGATAACGAGAAAACGTATCGATTATATTGCTAGGTTTCGTTAACGTTTTATCGAATAATCACCATTTTAACACTCGATTTCTCGAGTTTTTCTTACCGTTTTGCAGGTACATCATTATATGGAGCTAAATCATGAACTAAGAGAAAAAGGAACAAAATCAATCATAAAAAGATGAAGAAATGAAGAAGCCTGCAAAACTGCATACTTTGTTGCAGCCACGATCGTCACAAGGGTGTCACGACCGTGACACCCCAAAATGAAGCATCACGACCGTAAGAGAAGTGTCACGACCGTGACACTTAAAAGCCACAAGCCATGAACGTGAAGACCTTGTCACGACCGTGACAAGGGTAAAAATAGGTTTTTGACCAAGACTACGTCAAGGCATTACGTGAAGAATTTGTTTCCTAAATATTTGCCACGTTCCTGCATTCCCTCCACAAATTCAGCAAGGCCCAAGCAACAAAGGTCCAAAAATCCAGCCCATTTAGAGTTCTATAAATAGTACAAGTTCTATGAACAATGGACAGAGCATTTTTTATTGAATTTTCTGCGGAAGCTCTGCCGAACTGTTTTACGACCTTTTTTTTTTATTTCTGCATTATTTTCTGTTTCGTTCTTATTGTATCCAAACCCGCCATATAACAATTTCCAACATCAGGAAATTGTTATACATTTATTTTTTCTAAACCTTCAGCCTTTGTTATTTTCGATTTCGCCAACTCCAAGCTTTCCGGTCTGTGGAAGAAGGAGTCTGCTCTAATATTGTTAACCAGGTTTTTTCATTATATTGCAATTTAATTATTTATAATGTTTATTTATTTTTCTGCCATGAGTATTTTATTTATTAATTTTCTGTCTCTGTCTGGTTCAACATCGATGAGTAGCTAAACACCTTAGGGCGGTATGTAGTTAGAACAAACTTAACCGGTAAAATATAACCATAGGCTAAAAATAATTAATCACTTAACATTCTGGCTGATACTTTTTAATTAAATAGACCTTTTCGCTACGAGAGTAAGAAAAGAGTATTAGGTTAGGTCAAGACCACGAGAGTGTGAGGTTTTAACCAGATAGCTAAAGTTAGGCATTTAAATTAAACACAGCGAGAGCGCTTTAAAATAAATTAGAATTACTTAGTTTCCAAAAATTACCTCTAAACACTTATGGGCTAGCGAGAGCAGGCATAGGGCTTTAGGGATAAGATCTGATATAAGACCACGAGAGTGTGAGTTGAGGGTATTTAAACTGGTAATCTCTACCGAATAGATTAAGTAAACATCTTTATAAGCCTAGGTTAGATTGACCCACCTAAGTTAGTATAATTACATACCGACCGCCTTAGTATTACTTAATTAAAACTTAAATTTAATTCCGCTTTTAATAGTCTTAAAAATCAACAAAAAATCGTGACAACCATTCGCCTTAGCTAAACTAGAAGTTCATCTAGCACTAAGTAACCATAGAATCCCTGTGGATCGATAATCTTAAATATTACTTCGATAGGCTGTGCACTTGCAGTTAAGATACCGCTAGACGCATAATTAGACACGTCTTTAGCCCATCAAGTTTTTGGCGCCGTTGCCGGGGATTCCTTAATTTAGTTACTAGTGCATTTAGGTAGCATTGTCTAGACTAAGGTATCAACTATTTAATTTAATTTAATTTCCGAGTGTATGCCAAGTACTCGCTCTAAAAGCGAAGACTTGCAACCTCTAATCCCTGAATCGGAACGCTTCTTACACGTAAGAAGACGTATATTCGATTACGAAAATAATTACAATATTCCAGATCTTCAATTAGATCCGCCTAAACCAGTCGTAACATCAAAGGACGCAGAGATGGCTGAAGAACAGATCATCCACTCAAGTATTACGCCAATCCTTCGCAAGCTGAACCGCATTCAAGCATTGCCGCGCCGGCTATCAACCGAAACGATTTCGAACTAAAACCTTCGTTGATATCAGCCGTGCAACAAAATCAATTCGCCGGTAATTCTACCGAAGATCCGAATCTTCATCTTTCGATCTTTGTGCAATATGCAGATACCGTAAAAGCCAATGGAGTTACCCAAGAAGCTATTAGATTACGTTTATTTCCTTTTTTCGCTTCGAGACAGAGCAAGAGCTTGGCTTTAATCTCTGCCTTCGAACTCAGTAACTACGTGGGAGGAACTTAAGAGAGTTTTCTTGAATAGGTATTTTCCACCCAGCAAGACAGCTATGCTGAGAGCTCAGATCAACAGATTTAAGCAACGAGAAAGTGAATCATTATTCGAAGCTTGGGAACGCTATAAGGATCTGCTGAGACTTTGTCCACATCACGGATTAATAGAATAGATGGTCATCCATACCTTCTATAATGGACTCTTGTACAATACAAGAATGACAATTGACGCTGCCGCGGGCGGTGCATTGATGGGCAAAGAATATAATGATGCCTATGCACTCATCGAAAGTATGGCTCAAAATCATTACCTTTGGGGAAGCGAGAGAGTCGCAACTGAGAAACCAACAAAGGGAGGTATGTACGAAGTAAGTAGTATGGACCAAGTCAATGCGAAGTTTGACCAACTAAGCCAAAAGATCGACAACTTGGCCATAACACCAACAGCCAACGTGGCTGCAGTAACACCTAACTGTGAGTTATGTGGAGTCCCAGGACACGAAGTTTCTGATTGTCAACTATTGACAGGAACTCCCACTGATCAAGTGAATTATGCTCAAGGAAACCCTTACTCAAACACATATAACCCAGGTTGGAAGAATCATCCGAACTTCTCCTATAAGAATAACAATGCTTTATACGCACCAGGTCAAGCACCAGCTACATCACCAGGATATCAAAAGACTGCTCCTAATGTCCCTAGAAAATAGAACCTTGAGTTGATGATGGAGAACTTTATAGCTAACCAATCTCAAACAAACAAGGACTTCTTAAACCAAAACATTCACACTAATGAGCAGATTAAACAATTAGTGAGCAAAGTAGATGCATTAGCTACACATAACAAAATGCTTGAAACTCAGATTTCACAAGTAGCTCAACAACAAGCACCTACTGCTGCACCAGCTGGAGTATTTCCTGGACAACCTCAACCTAATCCGAAAGGACATGCCAATGCCGTAATATTAAGAAGTGGCAAGGAACTTGACGGACCTACCGATCCAAGACTTGACAATCCAGCCATGTACCAAAAACCGGATAAACCGACTGAAGTGGTGAATGATCCAGAAGAAAAGGAAGATGACAATCAAGAGGTAGTGGAGAAAGAACAACCTTATGTGCCTCCACCACCCTATAAACCACCAATTCCGTACCCTCAAAGATTAATAAATTCCAAGACGACGGGTCAATTTAAGAAATTTGTCGAACTTCTGAAACAGTTGAATATTACTATTCCGTTTACAGAAGCAATTACCCAAATACCCTCGTATGCTAAGTTTTTAAAAGAAATCTTATCCAATAAGAAAAAGATAGAGGATAACGGAACAGTTACACTTACTGCCGAGTGTAGCGCCATAATTCAGAATAAAATGCCTCCTAAGCTAAAAGATCCAGGAAGTTTCTCTATACCCTGTGTAATAGGAAAATTCGTCATTGACAAAGCTCTATGTGATTTAGGAGCCAGTATCAGTGTTATGCCCTTAACGATTTGCAAAAGGCTAGACATGGGAGACCTAAGACCAACTAAAATGTCTGTTCAACTAGCCGATCGCTCTGTTAAATATCCTGTAGGCATACTAGAAAACGTCCCAGTACGTATAGGACAATTCTACATCCCTACTGATTTTATAATCATGGACATCTCTGAGGACTCCACTACACCTATCATACTAGGAAGACCATTCTTAGCTACCGCCGGAGCTATAATAGACGTAAAAAGAGGAAAGCTAACCTTTGAAGTAGGTGAAGAGAAAGTTGAATTTATTTTAACACAATTCTTACAATCACCAGCTATAGAGGATACATGCTATCTATTGGACGTAATTGACGAATGTGTAAGAGAAATGGAACTAAAAGAGACCACTTATTCTGAAATAATGAAAATTCAAATCCCTCCGATTTTCGAAGATGATAATTGGCGAAAACCGTATCAGGATGATAGTCTAAGCGAAAGTTTAGCACTTACACCGGATCCTATGCCAAGTAAAGATAAACCTACATTAGGATTAAAAACTTTACCTCATAACCTAAGGTACGAATTCTTAGACGTTGAATGTAAAAGACCAGTTATAATAAATTCCAGTTTAGGAACTATAGAAACAAAGAAACTTTAAGATGTTTTGAAGAAATATCCAACTGCATTAGGATATAACATATCTGATCTCAAAGGAATATGTCCTTCAGTTTGTATGCATCGTATTCTGCTAGAAGAAGATTGCAGAACCTCCAGAGAATCTCAAAGAAGAATTAACCCAACCCTTAGCACTGTAGTAAAAGAAGAAGTTAAAAAATTACTAGATGCCGGAATAATATATCCAATCTCTGATAGTGAATGGGTTAGTCCAATACATGTAGTGCCAAAGAAAGGAGGTATCACTGTTGTGAAAAACGCTCAAGGAGAATCGATATCGCAAAGAGTAGTGACGGGATATAGAGTATGCATAGATTATCGTAAACTAAACAAAGCCACTCGAAAAGATCATTTCCCACTACCTTTTATAGATCAAATGTTAGAACGATTAGCCAAGCATTCTTACTTCTGTTATCTTGACGGTTACTCAGGATTTTTCCAAATCCCTATCCATCCTGATGATCAAGAGAAGACTACATTCACATGCCCATATGGAACGTTCGCTTATAGACGAATGCCCTTTGGATTATGCAACGCTCCTGCAACCTTTCAAAGATGTATGATGTCAATCTTCGCAGATTTTATAGACAACATCATGGAAGTGTTCATGGACGACTTCTCTGTATGCGGGCAAAGTTTTGAAGGATGCTTATCGAACTTAGAAATGGTGTTAGAAAGATGTGTAAAAGTAAACCTCGTGCTTAACTGGGAGAAATGTCATTTTATGGTCAACGAAGGAATCGTATTAGGTCATGTAATATCCGACAAGGGAATTGAAGTTGATAAAGCTAAGATTGAAGTAATAAAAGATCTTCAACCCCCTAAAACCGTTCGAGAAATACGAAGCTTTTTAGGACACGCCGGTTTTTACCGACGATTCATCAAAGATTTCTCGAAAATTACTAAACCTCTTACTGGTTTATTAATGAAAGACGCTGAGTTCATATTCAATGAAGATTTTCTTAAAGCATTCGAAACTCTAAAAACAGCCCTCATCACCGCACCAATCATGCAACCCCCTGACTGGAGATTACCTTTTGAAATCATGTGCGATGCGAGTGACTATGCTGTAGGCGCAGTTCTAGGCCAGAGGAAGGAAAAGAAACTTCATGCGATTTACTATGCCAGTAGAACCTTAGATTCTGCCCAGATGAACTACGCCACTACCGAAAAAGAATTGTTAGCAGTTGTCTTTGCGCTTGACAAATTCCGTTCTTACCTAGTTGGAGCGAAAATAATCATTTACACAGACCATGCTGCTATCCGATATTTACTAACTAAGAAAGATGCTAAACCAAGACTCTTAAGATGGATTTTACTCTTACAAGAGTTTGATCTAGAAATAAAAGATAAGAAAGGTACTGAGAACGTCGTAGCGGACCATTTATCTAGAATAGAAGGTATTAAACCCGAACAAGTCCCGATTAACGATGATTTTCCGTATGAACAGCTGATAGCACAATTAGGAAGCGACCTAGCTCAGTTAGACATAAATGAACCAGAATTCGTGGAAACAATCCAAACAACTGTAGGACTGCCATGGTACGCTGACATTGTCAACTACCTAGCCGCAGGAGCTCTTCCACCCGATCTAACCTATCAGCAGAAAAAGAAATTCTTTCACAATCTGAAACATTACTATTGGGATGAACCATTATTGTTCAAAAGAGGACCAGATGGAATCTTTCGCCGATGTATTCCCGAAGAAGAAATAGAAGATGTCATTGCTCAATGCCATTCATCTCCTTATGGTGGACATGCAAGCACTTCCAAAACTTGTGCAAAAATCTTGCAAGCCGGGTTATTCTGGCCTAATCTATGGAAGGATGTCCACATCGCTGTTATAAATTGCGATCGGTGTCAACGCACTGGCAATATTTCAAGAAGAGATGAAATGCCTCAAAAAGGAATATTAGAAGTAGAAATCTTTGACGTCTGGGGAATAGATTTCATGGGACCATTCCCATCATCTTTCGGTAATAATTACATACTCGTAGCTGTTGATTATGTTTCGAAATGGATTGAAGCTATAGCTTCTCCTACAAACGATACACGAGTAGTAATAAAGCTTTTCAAAAATATAATCTTTCCCAGATTTGGTGTGCCAAGACTCGTCATAAGTGACGGTGGCTCGCACTTCATCTCAAAAATCTTTGACAAATTACTATCTAAGTATGGAGTAAGACACCGTGTGGCTACACCATATCACCCACAAACAAGTGGATAAGTCGAAGTCTCAAACAGAGAAATTAAACAAATATTAGAAAAGACTGTCGCCATATCTCGGAAAGATTGGTCATCTAAACTTAATGAAGCTTTATGGGCTTATAGGACCGCTTACAAGACACCCATAGGTACTACACCTTTCAAACTAGTTTATGGAAAATCTTGTCACCTCCCAGTAGAACTAGAACACAAAGCTTATTGGGCGATTAGAACTCTCAATATAAACTATAATGCTGCAGGAGAAAAGCGAATCCTAGACATTAACGAATTAGAAGAATTAAGGCTAGATGCTTATGAGAATGCTAAGATATATAAAGAAAGAACTAAGCGATGGCATGATAAACGCCTATCTAGGAAAGAATTTAGTGTGGGAGACGTTGTACTCCTCTTTAATTCAAGACTTAGGCTCTTTCCTGGAAAATTAAAATCTAGATGGTCAGGACCCTTTGAAATAATTAAAGTATTCCCGAGTGGAGCAATAGAAATTAAGGGTAGGAATAGTGAACCATTCATAGTAAACGGACAACGTTTAAAACATTATCATAAAGTTGAAAATAGAGATTATGCGAATAATCTAAAGCTTTTAGAGTTGTCCACTAATTCCCCTGATTAATCTAAACCTAAGCATTACGTCAGGCTTTTGACGATAAAAACAGCGCTTAGTGGGAGGCAACCCATTTACTTATTTAATTATTTAAATTATTCTCTTTATCATTTTGTTATTTATCATTTTACTATTTGTTTATTTGTTTTGTCATCTTATAGTTTTATTTTATATTACCTATTATTGCCATTACATTATGCATTTCATTTTCTTATTTTTATCTTAAATCAGTTTTTACAGATTTTCTAAAAGTCTTTTCCACTTTCCTTCTTCCCCTGATTTGTTTCCTCCATATTTGCACTGACCATGGCTAACCAACCAATTAACCATATGGAAACCAAATTTAGAGGTAGGAACCAAAGAATGAAATTTGAAGAGTTATCACAGAGGCAAATGGATTTGACCCTGTACCCGGATGATCGGACTATGGAAACCTTAGGAATACATGATAGCATCATGTACTTGTTTAACCGACTCGGATGGGAGAATGCATTGATCCAACATAAGTTTGTGACTTACCGCGAGCTCACTCTTGAGTTCCTTAGCTCCTTAATTTACCTACCTGAGCGCGGTTTTGGATTTAGGAAAGGATTTATTAGTTTCCGCCTATTTGGAATAGAATATGACTTTAACCATAAAGAACTAGCTGACTTGTTAGGATTCCCTAGTGGACCATTTGCTTTCACTACCACACAGGTAGAATTGATGGATATTGAGCTAGATTTCTTTTGGGTAACTTTAACCGGAAACTACCACCCTGAACCAAATAGCATGAATAATGATGAGATCCATAACCCTGCTCTCCGTTACTTCCATAAAATCCTTGCCCACACCTTCTTTGGAAAAGAAGAAAACATTACCGGAGTTTCTAAAGATGAAATATTTATTATGTCATGTTTCACAAATGGACAACCTGTTAATGGTGTACCTTTCATGATGCAAACCTTCACCCGTATCCAAGAAGAACCTGAATTACCTATATTAGTAGGAGGTCTTGTAACCATGATTGCTGATGCTTTAGGACTTAGGTACCAATTGCACAGGTGCGACCGTTTAGGTAACATCCGTCCTATGAATCTTAACTTCTGCTTTAATAGACATATCATAAGGAATTTAGGACATCCACCTTTTGAGTACCTAATCCGGAACGAGGTAGTAACCCTGTTCACATTGCCTAACCATGCTAGAGTAAGTGTTCACAATAAGGATAACTGGCTTTATGAGTTAAACCCACCTGATTATCCACCCACTCCTGAAACACCTCAGTCTTACAAGATAAAAGATATACAATGACCGATGTCGAAACTGACCCTGAGACGCCTCCTGGTTACCATGACATTGACCACACTGAAGAAGTACATGAAACCCCTGAAGTGAATCAAGGAGATTATGCTAACAACTTACAAAACATCATGAACACTCTCAACCATTACCAAACTGACATTAACTTATTCAAAGAAGACATTAAGAGCATGCGATTGGATATTATAGGGTTGACTGACATAACCTGCGAACAATTCTATCACTTGAACTCCGCCATCGAAGACTTGAAGAAACTCTTTTGATAATGTTATAAGTGATTTAGTTTATTTTTCCCATTGTTTTCGTTTCTAGTTAGATTTATTTTTTTCACAACAATTTCATACCGCAAATTTCCGTTTATGTAACTTCATTTTCAATTACTTTATGCAATGCACCTTTAATTCCAAAATTTCTCCATTTTTAGCAATTTATATATTTTTCATTCTATGTACTTTATGCTTGCATTTATTCATATTATATAAAATCTCTCATGCCTTGCAAGATATTGAAGTACTGTGTTTAAATATTATACTATATGGTGTTTTTAAATTAATATGAGTGATAGTGAAGAAAATACATTATTATAAAATATGTGAAATAAGTGAGAAAGTGTTTTCTGGAAATTATTCAACGAAGCAAGCCCTCACGGTCGTCACTTCCCCATAACGATCGTGACGTGCTAATTTAGCGTGTCACGACCGTCGCACCCCTGTCACGACCGTGACGACCCCTATTACAGGAATCGTGAGAAACAGAACTGTTTCTCTTCGTGCCTTTTCTTCTTCTTCCTCCATAACTTCCAAAAAACTACCCATCTTCTCCATAACCTCCGTAACCCCCCCATTACCAACTTTAAACTCATTAACCCCCCATTATCACAACCTATCACATTCTCACTCTCCATTATTTATCCCGAATCAATATTTCTTTCATTTTACCATTTTTTTTTCACAAAACATCAAAAATCTTCATTCTTCACTCTAAGCTCTTGCATGCAATGGATACTATTACTTTTAGAGAAGGTGATGCTGGAGAAACTCAGAGAGAACGATTTCTCTGATTCCAAAACTGCGGTGTGCAACCTACACGTTACATCGACACTTTCTGTTTGAGGGAACTCGGAATGCTTGCCAGTGTTACGAGCCTGCTTCAAAAAGTCGGTCTGTGGGATCTTTGCAGTCAACCTCAGCCCACATTCGAGCTTCTGACACTGGAGTTCTTAAGCTCGTTCAGTTACATCACCGGTACCGGTTCTCAGAGTCAGCTCACCGGTTTCGCAAAATTCAGATTGCATGGCCAAGAGTTCAACCTTTCGCAAGACAGGATAGCCGAGTTATTAGGCTTCGATCACGGAACTGAAGCTCACCGCCGCGTGCCCGATAATTTCAGTGAACAAGCTTTCACTCTATGGCACGACTTAACCAACACCCGTGCATCAGCCTTCCAAAGCCTCAACGCTACGCACATTCACAACCCGACCATCCGCTATTTCCACCGAGTCATTTGCAACACCATCTTCTCTCGAGAAAGCAACCATAAGCTCAACTCTAAGGAGCTTCTATTCTTACACTGCGCTCTTAATGACGAGCCGATCAACGCTGCCCCTTTCATGCTTTATCATATCCAGGCTATTGCACACAGAGGATCCACCCCGTTCTTCATAGGCGGCATTGTCACCACCCTCGCCATCCAGTTGGGGCTTGGTGACTTGGTCGCAGATCAGCCTCACCTAGCCGCAGAATTCCTCACCAAGAGTTATTGCAGGTCCGCTCACCTGATTGCGCAGCGAGAGGATGGCAGGTATAGCCCTGTTGTCCAAGGCACCATATTTCACCATATCATTCTGCCGTCCCGCGACCGCATCGACCCATCCAGCCGAGCCAACTGGCTCTTTGTTCTACCTGATGCTGCCGGCCACGCTCCTATCCATGATCAGGCAGATCTCCCTGCGGATGAGATGCAGGACGCTATGGATGCAGCTGAGCCTGTCCAAGATATACCAGAGACATCTAGCCGACAACCCCCTGCACAGGACTTCACTCTTGAGGATGTCCTCCGTGCGATTCATCAGCAGAACCAGATGAACGCCGCACTGGAGCGAAGGCATAAGGAGCAGTACGATGCTTTACTCGGCACTATTGCAGCAAACCAGGCAGCTACTAATGAGAGGTTTAACGAGATTTTCAGCGAGTTAGACGCCTTGCGTATCGACATCACTGGGACCACCAGCACCGGTTCTGATCCTGAAGCGACTCCTTCCAGACGCCGCTCCCGCACCAGAAGCCGACCCCGCGGTCCTCAGCAACCATAGATCTAGTTTACTTATGTTTGTTTTTCGTTTTTGTCGTTTGTACTGTACTTTGACCGCATTTATATCACAACATTGAGGACAATGTCTGATATAGTGTGGGAGAGGTACCTTTCATTTCCGCATTTTTCCGTTTCGCACTTTTTCATTTCGTTGTATTTTCAATTCCGTTGTATTTCCTTTAGCAAGTTAATGAAGCGAGCAAAATCTTTATGATATTTTCTTTAGTTTCAAACTTTCCCGTTTATTTAGCCATAACCGAAAATTTTTTAATTATTCGCATTACCCGACTTACCTACGAAATCGTAAATAGGAAGCTGAGAACGATTAAACAAGACCAATACAATCTTGACACCTTTGACTTCCTACTTAAGCGATTCCATTCCGATTACCATTACGAGTACACTTCTAGTTTCAGTTCAAAAGTAACCCCTAGTAGTTTATACTAGCAGTCAGCACCGTCTGAACACAAACCACGTGGGGAGCCGATGAATATAAGCGTTTGATGCCTAATCAATAATGATCCTTCATATCTCGATGCAAAATGAAAAGAAATTGCACCAAAGTACACGGTCGCATATAAGAAACGAGAAATATGAGAAGGAGTCCATTGCGGGTTGGTTCAGAGGTACTGGTTCTGAACTCGGTAGGGCGTGCTACGGCTCGATCCCCCACAACCTCCAAATCGGATAAAATATGTAGGGTTACCACACTCGTGTACCAGACCCTGTGCTCAAAAAGGATCAAAGTCGCTAACCGGCTACTCCACTACGTGCGTGCTAAGGCAAAGGGCTTAATGTGATTGCGCTAGAATGAAACCGGGTGAAATAAGATCGAAATTTTTTAGGTGAAATCGTAAAGTAATTGCCGATTGTTTCGTTTAACGGGAAGTCGACGACATAGCTTGTTGCTTGTGTCATTAGTGTATCGGTAGTGTTCTATCAAAGTACCGGATTATCCGACAAAACGATCCCTCGTATGATTTGTTATGAGTATGCGTGAATAAAATCTTGTCCGCCGATTTTCAACCGACTATTTGCTTGAGGACAAGCAAAGGTTTAAGTTTGGGGAAGTTTGATAACGAGAAAACGTATCGATTATATTGCTAGGTTTCGTTAACGTTTTATCGAATAATCACCATTTTAACACTCGATTTCTCGAGTTTTTCTTACCATTTTGCAGGTACATCATTATATGGAGCTAAATCATGAACTAAGAGAAAAAGGAACAAAATCAATCATAAAAAGATGAAGAAATGAAGAAGCCTGCAAAACTGCATACTTTGTTGCAGCCACGATCGTCACAAGGGTGTCACGACCGTGACACCCCAAAATGAAGCATCACGACCGTAAGAGAAGTGTCACGACCGTGACACTTAAAAGCCACAAGCCACGAACGTGAAGACCTTGTCACGACCGTGACAAGGGTAAAAATAGGTTTTTGACCAAGACTACGTCAAGGCATTACGTGAAGAATTTGTTTCCTAAATATTTGCCACGTTCCTGCATTCCCTCCACAAATTCAGCAAGGCCCAAGCAACAAAGGTCCAAAAATCCAGCCCATTTAGAGTTCTATAAATAGTACAAGTTCTATGAACAATGGACAGAGCATTTTTTTATTGAATTTTCTGCGGAAGCTCTGCCGAACTGTTTTACGACCTTTTTTTTTATTTCTGCATTATTTTCTGTTTCGTTCTTATTGTATCCAAACCCGCCATATAACAATTTCCAACATCAGGAAATTGTTATACATTTATTTTTTCTAAACCTTCAGCCTTTGTTATTTTCGATTTCGCCAACTCCAAGCTTTCCGGTATGTGGAAGAAGGAGTCTGCTCTAATATTGTTAACCAGGTTTTTTCATTATATTGCAATTTAATTATTTATAATGTTTATTTATTTTTCTGCCATGAGTATTTTATTTATTAATTTTCTGTCTCTGTCTGGTTCAACATCGATGAGTAGCTAAACACCTTAGGGCGGTATGTAGTTAGAACAAACTTAACCGGTAAAATATAACCATAGGCTAAAAATAATTAATCACTTAACATTCTGGCTGATACTTTTTAATTAAATAGACCTTTTCGTTACGAGAGTAAGAAAAGAGTATTAGGTTAGGTCAAGACCACGAGAGTGTGAGGTTTTAACCAGATAGCTAAAGTTAGGCATTTAAATTAAACACAGCGAGAGCGCTTTAAAATAAATTAGAATTACTTAGTTTCCAAAAATTACCTCTAAACACTTATGGGCTAGCGAGAGCAGGCATAGGGCTTTAGGGATAAGATCTGATATAAGACCACGAGAGTGTGAGTTGAGGGTATTTAAACTGGTAATCTCTACCGAATAGATTAAGTAAACATCTTTATAAGCCTAGGTTAGATTGACCCACCTAAGTTAGTATAATTACATACCGACCGCCTTAGTATTACTTAATTAAAACTTAAATTTAATTCCGCTTTTAATAGTCTTAAAAATCAACAAAAAATCGTGACAACCATTCGCCTTAGCTAAACTAGAAGTTCATCTAGCACTAAGTAACCATAGAATCCCTGTGGATCGATAATCTTAAATATTACTTCGATAGGCTGTGCACTTGCAGTTAAGATACCGCTAGACGCATAATTAGACACGTCTTTAGCCCATCAGTTGTTTGACGTAGACTTCTTCATTGATGTAACCGGTTAGGAAAGCGCTTTTGACATCCTGTAACACCCTAATTTTTGTCCTAAGATTGTTTCGCATATCATCTGCATTTTGCATACAAACAAGATCGCACTGGCTTTCGAGTTTCTCCTCAGATGTGGGTCTATGCTTCGCAGGGGTGTAACACGGTGGGAGAACTGACTTTAGTTATGTTGCGGATAGCAAGAGTCGCCACCGACTTTTATTTTATCCAAAGGAAAGGAATAAAAGAACAGGAAAGACCTTTTTAAAAGATTTTTGGGTCCGGGGGATAGGTTATGTAAAGGGAAGGTGTTAGCACCCTTTACATCCATGGTTATCCATGGGCTCTTAGTTACTTAGCTCACTTTAAAATGTTTTTGAAATGTGAAGTGTGTGAATAGAAATTTTCATAAGAGTTTGATAATGATCCATGTACGGATGCGTAAAAAACTTGTGTTTGAAAATTTTTGTTTGAAATTGTGAAGTTTTTGAAAAGTGAGCAAGCAACTATGAGGAACCTACCCTATAATAAGTCTTTACTGTTCTTATATGTTCTTTAAATGGTAAGACTATCCCTATTATTAAGGAATAGGTAGTCATTACCTTGGATGTGAGGGACAAGTGAGGGTCATCTGTTAATATAGGCAACTGTGGGGTGTATTAAGCATTTTTTGAGGGACTGTCATCATTATTCGAAAGGGACAAGATCATTACGAAGGCAACTGTTAAAGGGACTTGATCTTTTATTGTTAAGGGACTAGATGACTTTATTTTTGAGGGACTTTTGCTTTATACACCCTACTTGACCTTTTGATTAGGCAACAATGAGAGGTAACCCTAGAAAGTGAGATGGCGATCAAAGATCGACTTACGTGTGTGAGTGTTCAATTTTATCTTTTGAATTAAGTGATCTAAATTATTTTTTAAATAACATACATGTTTTCACTCCCTATTTTTACTAACCATGACATAAAAAATAAATAATTTAAATATTACAAAATATTACATCCAGGAGCAATTACATAATAATAATAAAGCAATTGAAATAAATAATCAAAATAAATAAATAAGCAATAAACAAAATAAATACGCAATTATAATTGGGTTAGTAGAAAATAATAGTAATAATCACAATTTAAAAATAAATGGGGTTAGTGACAAAATAATTATAAGAAAGAAAGATTAGTACAAATATACAAAAATTTATAGAATTTAAAAGAACATTTTTAAATTAAA
Source organism: Lathyrus aphaca (assembly GCA_963966055.1). Classification (NCBI taxonomy): domain Eukaryota; kingdom Viridiplantae; phylum Streptophyta; class Magnoliopsida; order Fabales; family Fabaceae; genus Lathyrus; species Lathyrus aphaca. The sequence continues at coordinate 224,757,581 of OZ014523.1, read as the reverse complement.
TAAGCAATTTTTAAGAATTTTTTAAAAAATAAATAATAAAGGAATTATAATAATGATAATGAATAATATAATAATTATTTACAAATAAAAGAACAAAATTAATTATTTAATTAAGTATTAGAAAAATTAATTGAGTTAATATTTAAAATTAAATAAGAAGTAGGGTTAGAGATTTAAAAATAAAATTAGGGTTTTGAAAAATAATTATGGTTTAATTTATATACAAAAATATTAGGATTCAATTTACAATAATAATTTATTAACTAAATAAATATATAAATATTAATAAATAAATAAACATATAAAGAAATAAATATATTAATTGTGTTTTTGAGAAAATAACATAAGTTTTAAAAAAAAAAAATGATTTATATATATATTGTTTTAGAAAAATATTTAAATTAGTTTTAGAAAATAATATAAAATAATAATAAGAAAATAAAACCAGAAAAAATAAAAATAAAAAAAAAAGGACCTGGGATTTGAACCCAGGTCCTTTACCTGGAAACACAAGGGCATAACCACTGGGCTAGCGCGCGCTGGCTGATAGTGGAATGAATCCAATTTGTTTTATGCACTAAACCTGAAAAATCACAAAAAAGAAGAAAAACCAAAAGGCCTGGGGGGGAATCGAACCCAGGACCTTTCAACCAATACATAAACACCTTACCATTCCTGCTGGATGAGCGCATCTGATAATATAGGCATTACCAATCATTATATTTTAAGTTTAACAATTAAAAGGGAAAAATAAGAAAAACGCTGCAGCCAGGATTCGAACCCCTGCCCTTCAACCACACACGCGCTGGCTTCACCACTGGGACAAGCATCAGCTTGTGCTATTAAACAGAAAACAAAACATAAAATATTAAAATGAAATTCAAATTCCAGCTTGCGCGCGCAGGGATCATCTTCTTCCTCTGAAATTCGTAGGTTTACCTGCGAATTTTGCTATGAAATTACCTGCAAATTTTCATGCACACAAAACCTGCCAATCTCATATACCTCTCAATATGCAACGATTCATCAAATTAAACATATGGTTATGATCACCACACTTCACACAGTTCATTTATGTTCTTAAAATTAATTTATATGGTCTAAATCAAAGAACCCTAATTATGGTTCAAGAACCCTAACAATGGCCGTTTGCGATTTAGGTCCTCATCCTTCAATTTCTTTGCCCAGAAACGTTCTATACAACATCACAAACATGATTAGCCAAACAAAATTCATCAAAATGCATTGAATTAATGAAATCGAAAAAAAATTATTCATGATCAAGAATGCTTCGGGTTTGGCTATATGAATGGTTTTGGATGCAACCAAGCATTGGTTTCCACTCAATGATGTCCAAGGATCATAGCTGTGTCCTCAAATTACCTTTTAATGCCTTGTATGGATGAATCCGAATTTGAGTTTTTGGATGGTTTTTTTATTTATGAAACTTACTCTTGGAGGCTGCAAATTCGTGGCTTGTGAATTGTTAAGTGTTCATTATATATGAGTGAGTGAATTAGGTCAAAGACTTCACCAATTTGATGGATATTTGGATCATTTGAAGATTGAAAAAGATTGGCTTTAAAATTTGAATATTCTTGATCTCACATTGCTATTTTAGGATGATTCTCATTACTCTTGTATCAATCAAGTCTAAATATAATTTAAGACCTTCTAGAAACCAAATCAAATTAAATTTTCATTATTTTATATTTTATTTGAATTTAAAATGATTTTTTAATATAAAAATCATAATAAATAAAAACAAAATGAATAAAATTATGAATAAATCAATTTAATTTCGTGCATGATGTTTTGGTGTGGATTGGGTCATCATTTGGCAAGCCCATTTGGAAGAAATTGGTTTTAGACCTCCATTTTCTTCATAAACCAACCAAAAATTTCCCAACTTTGCAAGGTCTCATATCCTTAAATTTTAATGCTATGAGGGTGTTCTTGGACATTTTGCAAAGCTTGAAGAGTCCTCTAACCAAACCCACTGGTTTCATGTACATATCATTTACCATTCTCAAGTTATGCCCTTTTGAAGTTGTTGACTTTTTGTTGACTTTCAAAAGGACCTATAATGTCTTAGCTCATACCTTCCAAATGAAGCATTTTTGGGCTTGGCTTGTGAGACACAAAGTTGTAGAGAATTCAATTTCCTTCAAAATGAGATTTGGATGGAGACTTGGTGATGAAGTATGTGAAAGTTATGGCTGGTCAAAGTTCAGTTGACTTTTACTAAGGAAACCCTAATTTAGAAACTCCTGATTCTTGATGATCTGGAATCTCCTTGATGAATCATGATCAACCCTTGATCAAATGATGAATTTTACTTCATATACTTGATGCTGGCAAAAAATCATGAAGTTTGACTTTGGTTTGACCACAGTTGACCTCAGTTTGACTTTTTAACTACTTTGACTGATTTTGACTTATCTGATCATCTGACTGAGCAAACTTTTGAGAAAAGTCTTGAAACTTGTCATGGGGGTTCTTACACACATATAAGATTTTATGAAGCTCACTTGAAGTCTTGGAAGTTCATTTAGCCTGATTAAAGTCAAAACCCTAGTTTTGGATGCACTGCTTAGGAGGTGCATTGTCTGAAGGAATTGTCAACTCTTCTGACCATTTGTGAACCTTGTGAACCTTGTGAACCTTGTGAACCATCATAAAATGTCTTGTGAACCTCATGGAAGGTATTGTGAACCTTTTGAACCTCATAAAGTGACTTGTAGACTTCATGAACCTCATGAAAGGTTTTGTAAACATTGTGAATCTTGTGAACCTTGTGAACCTCATAAAGTGACATGTAGACTTCATGAACCTCATGAAAGGTCTTGTAAGCATTGTGAATCTTGTGAACCTTGTGAACCTTCTTAGCACACAAAGTCTTGTATTGTGAGGGCAAATTTTGGGGTGCAACAGCTGCCCCTGTTCAATTTTCTGAAACCTGAGGGGTTAGATTGGTATGTTTGCCAGTCGTAACCTGGAAGGTTGAAGGGGATTGAACACAAAAGCCCAAAAATTTGCACTCACCAGTGCATAGAGTGATACAGGTGACTAGTTGAATATGCTTGAGTGGGCTTAAAGATGCCACTTGGAGAAAAGTTCTTCATATACATTTCTTGGAGGATAAAGCAGTCCAAAATATGAAGATATAATGATAGCTTTCAGGAGGATAAAGCAGTCCTGAGGTTAATGATATGCTTTCAGGAGGATAAAGCAGTCCTGAGGTATAAGAAGCTGTCAGGAGGATAATGCAGTCCTGATGTAGTGATATGCTTTCAGGAGGATAAAGCAATCCTGAAGAGATAGTAAGTGTAGATGTTTAAGAATTGGCAGAATTTTTGACCAAACAAGAAATGTTAAATTCAGTTCAGAATGTCCTATCAGATGTTGGGACATTAGCAAACAGAGTATGTGAACTTATTTCAGGATGTCTCATCAGATGTTGGGACATTGTGTGAATAAATTAAGTTCAGTTTTTCAGGATGTCCCAACAGATGTTGAGACATCTCAGACCTGCTACCAGAATTAATTATTGATTAACAGATCAGAGATATTTAAGGAGAACTATCTGGAATTAATTAATGCTGGATAAAAACAGAACAAGGCGCATCTGTAGGGAGTTTTAAATTGAAGATTCAGATTAAAACAGAAGACCTAATGCACCTAGAATATAGGAGGTAACAAACCCTAAATTCAAGGTGACAGTTGCTGCACATTAGGGCTGGATCATTCTACAGAAAGCCCAAAATTCAGATACCTATTTAAACAACAGAAACTCATAGAATTGAGTACGAATTTCAGAAGACAAAATAGGGTGTCTAGTGTTTTAATAGCAGGTTGTTTTTATGTACCACTTTATGAGCTTTTAAGCAAAAGTGCATTTGTGACTTGATTGAAACTGTGAAGTAAGATCAAGCTGTTATTGTTTGAAGGATGTCTTCAACTTTTGTAAACTTGTAAACTTGATCACTGGGTGATTGAGGGGGAGTGAGTAGGGTACTCTTATCTAAGTGAGTCTTAGGTAGAAATTGCATTGGGTAAGTATTAAGTGATAGATTAAACAGGGTGGTTTAAGTCTAGAATTAATATTACTAATAGTGGATTTCCTCCTGGCTTGGTAGCCTCCAGATGTAGGTGTGGTTATACACTGAACTGGGTTAACAAACTTCTGTGTTGTTTACTTTTCTTGCTGTTTAAGTTTTGGTTAAATTTGTCAAATGTCCTATTAAGTGTTGGGACATCTCTTAGGACATCTCATACCTGATCACAGAATTTCAATTGGCATCAGAGCAGGCACCCTGCCTGTTTATACTGGGTGAGATCTAGGGAAAACAAATTCTGTAACATGGACAGAGATATAGGGTCAGTAAATAGACCACCTATACTGGATGGTTCTAATTATGACTACTGGAAGCCAAGAATGATTGCATTCTTAAAGTCACTTGACAACAGGGCATGGAGAGCAGTAAATGTTGGATGGAAACATCCTGTTCAAGACACCAAAGATGGATCAATAGTTCTGAAACCTGAAGAAGAATGGAGTAAAGAGGAAGAAGATTCAGAACTAGGCAACTCAAAAGCCCTAAATGCCTTATTCAATGGCATTGATAGAAATATTTTCAGACTAGTGCATCATTGTGAGCTGGCCAAAGATGTGTGGGATACCCTCAAGACAACTCATGAAGGAACATCAAAAGTAAAAATGTCAAGACTTCAACTTCTCACCACCAAGTTTGAGAACTTAAGAATGAAGGAAGATGAATCAATTCATGAGTTCTACTTGAACATCTTGGATATAGCCAATACTTCTGGAGCCTTGGGAGAAAAGATGACTGATGAAAAGCTTGTAAGGAAGATTCTCAGATCTTTGCCAAAAAGATTTGACATGAAAGTCACAGCAATAGAAGAAGCACAAGACATATGCTCCATGAAAGCTGAAGAACTAATTGGTTCCCTTCAAACTTTTGAAATGGGAATGAATGACACACATGCTAAAAAGAACAAAAGCATAGCCTTGGTGTCAAATACAGATGAAGAAGAAGATGATGAATCAGAAAATGACAAAAGCTTATCAGAAAACCTTGCCTTGCTTGGAAGACAATTCAAACAGATTCTCAGAGGAATGGAAGGCCAATCCAAATCCAGTGGAAGAAACACAAACTCTGAGAACAGGAGACCATATGATGCTAACAGAAAGTCAAAGTTTGTTGAAAAGACCAGTCAAGATAAAGGAGTCAAATGCCATGAATGTGAAGGATATGGACACATCAAGTTTGAATGTCCTACCTACTTAAAGAGGCAAAAGAAAGGACTCTCTGTGACCTGGTCTGATGAAGACTCAGGAGAGTCAGAAGAAGAATCAGCTAAGCATATTACTGCTCTAGCTGGACTGTGTGAATATGATAGTGATTCCAGTTGTGGAGAACTTACTTATGAAGAACTTGAGCAAGCATTCAAAGATCTATACAAAAGAAGCTCTGAAATATGCAGTGATGTTATAAAGCTAAAGAAGCAGAATGAGACTTTAGAAGATGACAAAGCAAATGATCAGGAGATCATTGAAACATTAAAAAGTGAAGTAAGCCTTCTCAACTCTAAATTGGAACATATGTCCAAATCTGTTAGAATGTTGAACAGCAGCTCAAACACACTGGATGTTATTCTCAGCAATAATAAACATTCAGGGGACAAAAGTGGACTGGGATATGACAGAGATGAAGCAAGCTCTAGCAGAACTACTTCAAAAACTACACAGTCAAACAAGATGTCCCAACAGATGCTCCAACATCAGAACACAAAGACAAACATAATGTTCCAACAGATGTCTCAACATTCTGGAAAGAACAAAATGAAGAAAAAATATCAAAGATGGAGATGTCATCACTGTGGAAGATTTGGGCATATCAAACCTCACTGTTATAAACTACATGGATATCCAAATCAGATGTGTCAGCAACCTTCCAAGCAGAAAGTAGTAGGTACCAAGAAAGTGCTGCATAAAAGTCAGCAATATCCTAAGCAAAAGACAGAAGTAATCAAGAAAGTTTGGAGACCAAAAGCTGACATTCAGACTGATCAAAGCCACATACACAAGAACAAGATCAACAATCAAGCTTGGAGATCAGCTGAACAACACTCAGAGCAGAGGCATCAAAAGAAATCTCAACTCATCTGGTCAAAGAAAAGTACTGCATACATAGCACATACATCATTGAAAGTATCAGCTAAAGAAGACTGGTACTTTGACAGTGGATGCTCAAGACACATGACTGGATTGAAGAATTTGCTAGTAAACTTAAAGCCACATTCATCCAGGTATGTTACCTTTGGAGATGGAGCTAAAGGAGAGATCAAGGGAGTTGGAACCTTGGATTGTCAAGATGTTCCAAGATTAGATGATGTGCTGCTTGTTAAAGGTTTAACTGCTAATCTGATCAGCATAAGTCAACTATGTGATCAAGGATACAGTGTAAACTTTACCAAATCTGAATGCATAGTGACTAACAAAGAACAAGAGGTTGTCATGAAAGGAGCCAGATCTAAAGACAACTGTTACATGTGGGAATCCCAAAATCTCAGTCTCACTTCAACCTGCTCTCTAGCTAAGGAAGAAGAAGTGAAACTGTGGCATCAAAGACTAGGTCATCTTCATTTCAGAGGCATAAAGAAGATCATATCTATGGATGCTGTAAGAGGTATTCCTAAACTGAAGATTGATGATGGCAAGATATGTGGTGAATGTCAAATAGGCAAACAAACCAAGATGTCCCATCCAAAGCTCCAACATCTGACAACTTCCAAAGTTTTGGAACTTCTACATATGGATCTTATGGGACCTATGCAATTTGAAAGTCTTGGTGGTAAAAGGTATGCCTATGTTGTGGTTGATGACTTTTCAAGATATACATGGATAAATTTCATTAAAGAAAAGTCAGATGTCTTTGATGTATTCAAGGAATTATGTCAAAGATTACAAAGGGAAAAATCCAGCTGTGTGATCAGAATTAGAAGTGATCATGGAAAGGAATTTGAGAATAAAAAATTCTTAGATTTCTGCTCTTCAGAAGGAATCAATCATGAATACTCTTCTCCTATCACTCCTCAACAAAATGGGATTGTTGAGAGAAAAAATAGAACTATTCAAGAATCTGCAAGAGCTATGATACATGCTAAAAAGCTACCTCTGTATTTCTGGGCTGAAGCTATGAACACTGCCTGCTATATCCATAACAGAGTTACCTTGAGAAAAGGAACTTTGTCCACAATATATGAAGTCTGGAAGGGCAGAAAACCCACTGTTAAGTATTTTCATGTATTTGGAAGTAAATGCTATATTCTGGCAGATAGGGAGCAAAGGAGAAAAATGGATCCTAAAAGTGATGAAGGAATTTTCCTTGGATACTCTATAAACAGCAGAGCATATAGAGTATTTAACTACAGAACAAATGTTATCATGGAGTCCATAAATGTGATAATTGATGATGCTCCTACAGATGTCCCAGAAGATGTTGGAACATCTGCTGATATCAAGATTGAAGCTGAAGAAAAGAATGATCAATATAACTTCACTCAAAATGATACAAGGTCAGAAGATTCAAGCAAACCTCCCTCCATCAGAATACAGAAGGATCATCCCAAAGATTTAATAATTGGTGATCCCAACAGAGGTGTGAGCACTAGATCAAGAGAAGTGATTTCAGGTTCTTGTTTTGTTTCCAAAATAGAACCTAAAAATGTCAAGGAAGCTCTCACTGATGAATACTGGATTTGTGCTATGCAAGAGGAATTAGGTCAATTCACAAGGAATGAAGTGTGGAATCTCGTACCTAGACCTGATGACATAAATGTGATTGGTACAAAATGGGTGTATAAGAACAAGTCAAATGAACAAGGAATTGTTACAAAGAACAAAGCTAGACTTGTGGCTCAAGGATACACTCAAATTGAAGGAGTAGACTTTGATGAAACCTTTGCACCAGTAGCAAGGCTTGAATCAATAAGACTACTGTTGGGAATTGCTTGTATCTTAAAGTTCAAGCTATTTCAAATGGATGTGAAAAGTGCCTTTCTTAATGGTTATCTTAATGAAGAGGTATATGTAGAACAGCCTAAAGGATTTGTTGATCCAAGCTGTCCAAATCATGTATACAAACTCAAGAAAGCACTTTATGGTCTGAAGCAAGCTCCAAGGGCATGGTATGAAAGACTTACCACATTTCTTATCAAGCAAGGATACAGAAAAGGTGGGATTGATAAAACCCTGTTTGTTAAAGATGAAGAAGGTAATGTCATGATTGCACAAATATATGTTGATGACATTGTGTTTGGTGGGATGTCTGATAAGATGGTCAAACATTTTGTCAAGCAGATGGAAGCTGAATTTGAAATGAGTCTAGTAGGTGAATTAACCTATTTTCTTGGTCTGCAAGTTAAGCAAATGGAAGACTCAATGTTCATCTCACAAAGCAAGTACTCCAAGAACATAGTAAAGAAATTTGGAATGGAAAATGCTTCTCATAAAAGAACTCCTGCTCCTACACATTTAAAGCTGACTAAAGATGAGAAGGGTGAGAATGTAGATCATAGTTTATATAGAAGCATGATTGGAAGCTTGTTATACTTGACTGCTAGCAGACCAGACATTGCATTTGCAGTAGGAGTTTGTGCTAGATATCAAGCTGATCCAAAAGTCAGTCATCTCAATCAAGTCAAGAGAATCCTTAAATATGTTAGTGGTACTTGTGACTATGGCATAATGTACTTTCATGGTTGCAAACCTATTCTCACTGGCTTCTGTGATGCTGATTGGGCAGGAAGTGCTGATGACAGAAAAAGCACTTCAGGAGGATGTTTCTTTCTAGGAAACAATTTGATTTCTTGGTTCAGTAAGAAACAGAATTGTGTATCTTTATCTACAGCTGAAGCTGAATACATAGCAGCAGGTAGCAGTTGTTCTCAGTTGGTTTGGATGAAGCAGATGCTCACTGAGTACAATGTCCCACAGGATGTCATGACATTGTACTGTGACAACTTAAGTGCAATCAACATATCTAAAAATCCTATTCAACATAGCAGGACAAAGCATATTGATATCAGACATCATTTCATCAGAGATCTTGTAGAAGAGAAGGTGATTTCATTGGAGCATGTTGCTACAGATCTGCAATTAGCTGATATCTTTACCAAAGCATTGGATGCTACACAATTTGAGAACTTAAGGGGCAAACTTGGAATATGTTTATGTGATATTTAGCAGTTAATGAGATGTGCCAACATGTCATATGACATTGCATGGCATAAGTTCCAGATGGCAAAGCTAGTCTGGACAAGATCCTTGGGAATTCCATTCTTAATCATTTGGATTGTAACGGCTACTTATTTAGTAACTACTTATAAGAAGCTATCAAGATTCTCATTATATCATCACAAGCGAATCACATTAACTCTCAAATCTTCAGAAATCATAAACCCTAAAGCTGTTCATCCCTCTTCCTTTACAATGTCTCAAAACCCTAAAACAGCTGAGGAAATTCTCAACAAGGAAGACGTGGTTCATGCCACTCCAATCTCTGTTGTGCCAATGCCTTCAACACCATTGGACGAGCTCAGGGGAAGCGCCTCTCACACTAAAAAGGCAAGAACACCAAAGAGATGTAAAGATCAAATCAGAAGCAAAGCTAAAGGCATTCCCTCTCCTGCCAACATGTCTACAAGGTACTCCAAATATGTTGATGATTCCATCAAGGAGATTGTTAACCAAGTCTTTTCTGAACAAAGAGTGGTGAAAGGTATCTCTGTTCCTTTGAACACCATTCCTGCACCTCAAGAAGAACCAACTCAAGCTACAAAGGACACTGCTGCAGAACAAGATGTCCCAACAGATGTTGGAACATCTGAAGATAAGAAAAAGAACTCATCTGATGTTGATCTGGAACAATCTAAGGACAAAGTTTCAAATGAAAATGATGAAGAGGTCTCTGAAGAACAGGCTCAAGGCTCAAATGAAGATCAAATCCCTGCTGATCAACCAGCTGAAGAGGAGGCTGCTCAATCTCCTCCAGTGGTCAATCTGGAGCAGGACTCTGATGCAGAGATCATAGCATCTGTGAAACCCAGCATTGCTAAAAGACTAAGGTCCAGGAAAGGAAAGATGCAAGCTGAACCTGTCATTCCTGAGAAGAAGAAGGCTAGTTCAAAGAAAGGCAAAGCTAAAGCTACCTTTGGTCCAACAAAACCATGGAGCAAAGTTCAAACCCAGAAGAGAAAAGCTGCAACACCATCAGATTCAGATGTTGGATCAGATGTCCCAACATCTCCTCCCAAGAAGAAACCAGCACTAGCTAGAGCTTCAACTGCTGTCCCAGAAGCTCCCTTGGACAACATATCCTTCCATCATGTCTCCAGTGTCAACAGATGGAAATATGTGTATCAAAGAAGGGTTGCCTTGGAAAGAGAACTAAGCAGCAATGCACTTGAGTGCACAGAACTGATAGACCTCATCTCTGCTGCAGGACTATTCAAAACAGTCTCAGACCTCTCTCCATGCTATGAACTACTTGTCAAAGAGTTCATTGTGAATCTTCAGGAGGATTGCTCAAATGGTAAGTCTTCTGAGTTTAGAAAAGTTTTTGTTAGAGGTAAATGTGTACAGTTTTCTCCTCAAATCATCAATGAGTATCTAGGAAGAGAAACAGATGGACCCAATGAGCTAGGGAAAACAGATAATCAAATCTGTAAGGTGATCACTGCAAACCAGGTCAAAGCTTGGCCTGTGAAGGGAAAGCTCTCTGTGAGCATGCTTACTAGAAAGTATGCCATGCTTAACAGGATTGGAACTGCAAACTGGGTGCCTACCAATCACACTTCATCAATCTCAACTGGTCTGGCCAGATTCATCTTTGTTGTGGGGACTCAAACCAAGATGGATTATGGAGCATATATTTTTGATCAGACTATGAAGCATGCCATCTCTACTGCAACAAAGCTGCCAATAGCTTTTCCATCATTGCTGTGTGGTATTGTACTCAATCAATATCCTGGGATTTTAACTGACAAGGATACTGCCTGCAAGAGAGGGAGCCCCCTGGCTTTTCACTACAAGTTATTCCTCAGTCATCATGCTGCAGATGTTGAAGCTCCTTCTGGGACATCTGCTGGTCCATCCATTGTTAAGAATCCAATCTCCAGGAAGACTTTAATTGCTGAACTCAAAAGCACCTGCAAAGAGCTTGAAGCTAGAAAGGAGAAGCTTGAGGAAATAATTCAAAGGTTGGAGAATGAAGAAGATCTGAAAGCAAACTCTGATGAAGACAGTGCTGCTGATGAAGAAACAGAAGCTGATGAAGAGACAGAAGTTGAGGAGGGAACTGAGAGTGATGATTCTGAGTGATCAAATGTATGTGAGGCAAATGTAATGACAGCAATGTAATGACTGAAATAGTGTCTTTGGCCCCTAATTTTGTGTCTACCAAGGGGGAGAACAACATCAAATGTAATTGCTGTTTAAATTCTGTTTGTTTGCTTCTGAACTGAATAAGTTTTTCTGTTGGAACAAGACTGGATAAAGACAAAGACTGGATAAAGACAGGACACATGTATGTTTGAGGGGGAGTAATCTCAAATAAAAATCAACAGAAAAGTAATGATATACTCTGATAAAAAGAACTTCTGCTGCACTCTGAAAACCAGGAAAGATGTTAGCCAAAAATTAGCCAAAGGGGGAGTTTGTAGATGTTTAAGAATTGGCAGAATTTTTGACCAAACAAGAAATGTTAAATTCAGTTCAGAATGTCCTATCAGATGTTGGGACATTAGCAAACAGAGTATGTGAACTTATTTCAGGATGTCTCATCAGATGTTGGGACATTGTGTGAATAAATTAAGTTCAGTTTTTCAGGATGTCCCAACAGATGTTGAGACATCTCAGACCTGCTACCAGAATTAATTATTGATTAACAGATCAGAGATATTTAAGGAGAACTATCTGGAATTAATTAATGCTGGATAAAAACAGAACAAGGCGCATCTGTAGGGAGTTTTAAATTGAAGATTCAGATTAAAACAGAAGACCTAATGCACCTAGAATATAGGAGGTAACAAACCCTAAATTCAAGGTGACAGTTGCTGCACATTAGGGCTGGATCATTCTACAGAAAGCCCAAAATTCAGATACCTATTTAAACAACAGAAACTCATAGAATTGAGTACGAATTTCAGAAGACAAAATAGGGTGTCTAGTGTTTTAATAGCAGGTTGTTTTTATGTACCACTTTATGAGCTTTTAAGCAAAAGTGCATTTGTGACTTGATTGAAACTGTGAAGTAAGATCAAGCTGTTATTGTTTGAAGGATGTCTTCAACTTTTGTAAACTTGTAAACTTGATCACTGGGTGATTGAGGGGGAGTGAGTAGGGTACTCTTATCTAAGTGAGTCTTAGGTAGAAATTGCATTGGGTAAGTATTAAGTGATAGATTAAACAGGGTGGTTTAAGTCTAGAATTAATATTACTAATAGTGGATTTCCTCCTGGCTTGGTAGCCTCCAGATGTAGGTGTGGTTATACACTGAACTGGGTTAACAAACTTCTGTGTTGTTTACTTTTCTTGCTGTTTAAGTTTTGGTTAAATTTGTCAAATGTCCTATTAAGTGTTGGGACATCTCTTAGGACATCTCATACCTGATCACAGAATTTCAGTAAGCTTTCAGGAGGATAAAGCAATCCTGAGGGGTGATATGCTTTCAGGAGGATGAAGCAGTCCTAATGTAGTGATGATAACTTTCAGGAGGATAAAGCAGTCCTGAGGTAATAATAAGCTTTCAGGAGGATAAAGCAATCCTGAGGGATGATATGCTTTCAGGAGGATAAAGCAGTCCTGAGGTATAAGAAGCTGTCAGGAGGATAAAGCAGTCCTGAGGTAATAATAAGCTTTCAGGAGGATAAAGCAATCCTGAGGTATGATATGCTTTCAGGAGGATAAAGCAGTCCTGAGATATAAGTATGCTTTCAGGAGGATAAAGCAGTCCTGAGGTATGAGAAGCTTTCAGGAGGATAAAGCAATCCTGAGGAATGATAACTTTTCAGGAGGATAAAGCAGTCCTGATAGTCACAAGTTGTTGATGAAGTTTGTTTGCTGGAGAATTAACCTGAAAACAAGGTAGCATTCTATATGGTAGCATTAGTTTATGCATTATGTATGCATGTATAGTATGATGCACCTAAATAATGTATTATGTATCTATGGATATGTATGTTATGGTATGATGTAAATGATGTATGTATGATATGATACTGCCTGAAGCGTCTGGATATCTTCGTATAACAACTGTTGGCCAGGGAAAATAAATCCCGGTTTGTTGCTGAAGAATATGAGGAACTCATTCCCGTCTTGTTTGATAATATATTATACATAACCTCCCGTATGCTGGGGATAGTAAGGTATATATAACCTCCCGTCTGCTGGGGATAGTAAGGTATATATAACCTCCCGTCTGCTGGGGATAGTAAGGTATACATAACCTTCGTCTTCGTTTGATAGTAGGATAGATATAACATCCCGTCTTCGTTCGTCGTACCCTTATTGGAAATTAAATTCCCGAATATCCGTATGAGGATAAAAGAGATGGATATAAATTCCAGGGGAGATGTGACTTCATGAAAATGGATTTGTCCTACTGAGGGTTTTGTAACTGTCTTGTAGAGATGAACCGGCGAAGCTTCGTTGAAATCCTTCCCTCGTTCGTCCTTAGTAAATACTATTACTGCATTTTCATGCATTTCTGGTAAACATCAATCATATTAAGCATTCATGCATTTCTTGTAAACATCAATCATATTCAAAAGCATACATACATTCAAACACAACCAATGGACGTTTCGCTTATGTAAATAGGGTAAAAGTAAATCTGGATTTGAAAATGGAATTTTATTTATATCAAAGAGTGACCCATACATGGGTAAGTTTGTACAAGGAGACATAAATCCTAGTAAGAGGAATTTGTCGTAAAATTTTTACAAAACAAAGAAAATCAGCTATGTGGGAAATAATCCTATTGAGTTTCAATTCTACTATTGCCATTATCTTAAAGTATCTCATCTTCTTCTGTTGAGACGGAAACGATTGGATTGAGATTTATCTGTTCGAGCTTGAGTAAGTAACACAACTGGTTGCAGTTTCATGGGTGATCCAAACGAGACATAGTCATACGCTTTAATCCCTAACTTTTGCCTGGATTGCCCTTTCAGGTTTTCAATCCACCGGGATACCCTTTTTTGCCCAAGCCGCCTTTTCAGGTTTTCGACTTGCCGGGTGTACATCTTTTTATATATATCCCTAATTTTTTCCCAAACCCTTTTGGTTTGCCGGGATGCCCTTATTTTTTCCTAGGCCTGTCAACCTAGCGGGTCTCTCTTTATGCGTAGTATTTTTTAACTATGTCTGCGTTTACAGGCTGTGGGAAGTCTTCACCATCCATTGTAGTGAGTATCATAGCACCTCCTGAAAACACTGTCTTGACTACAAATGGTCCTTCATATGTAGGAGTCCACTTGCCCCTAGGATCACCCTGTGGTAATATGATACGCTTGATCACCAAGTCACCAGCCTGATATACCTTTGGCTTAACCTTCTTATTAAAAGCTTTGATCATTCGCTTATGGTACATCTGGCCATGACAAACTGCTGCTAACCTCTTCTCATCAATCAAATTTATCTGGTCAAGTCGAGTCTGAATCCACTCATCTTCATCTAAGCCTGCATCCTTCATAATTCTTAAGGAGGGAATCTGAATTTCAATGGGCAGAACTGCTTCCATACCATAGACTAAGGAGAATGGGGTTGCCCCTGTTGAAGTACGTATTGTGGTACGATAACCATGAAGAGCAAATGGTAACATCTCATGCCAATCCTTATAAGTCACAGCATCTTCTGTACAATCTTCTTAATATTCTTGTTAGCAGCTTCAACTGCCCCATTCATCTTCGGACGATACGGAGAAGAATTATGATGCTTAATCTTGAAATGTGTGCAGAGATCAGTAATCATAGTGTTGTTCAGATTAGAGCCATTGTCAGTAATAATCCTTTCAGGGATGCCATACCTACATATGAGATTATTCTTAATGAATCGAGCCACAACATTTTTGGTAACAGATGCAAATGAAGCTGCCTCTACCCACTTCGTAAAGTAATCAATGGCAACCAGGATGAAACGATGTCCATTAGAAGCAGTAGGCTTAATTTCACCAATCATATCAATGCCCCACATGGCAAAAGGCCAAGGAGCAGTCAACACATTCAATGGTGATGGAGGTATATGGACTTTATCAGCATAGATTTGACATTTGTGACAAGTTCTAGAGTGTTGATAGCAATCAGCTTCCATGGTAGACCAATAGTAACCTGCTCTCAATATCTTCTTTGCCATAGTATGACCACTAGAATGAGTGCCAAAGATCCCATCATGCATATCTTCCATAATCTCAATTGCTTCCTTCTTATCCACACAACGAAGCATAGTTGAATCATGATTGCGCTTGTACAGAATCCCATTACTCAAAAAGAACTTAGCAGAAAACCTTCTCAGAAACTTCCTATCTTTGACAGATGCCCCTTCAGGGAACTCCTGAGCTTCAAGATATCTTTTCACTTCATAGAACCAAGGCTTCTCTTCTGCCCCTTCTGTGTCAATCTCATTGCAATATGCAGGCTTTTCAAATCTATCAATAGTAATTTTGGGAGCTTCATCATCCCAGCTGATCTCAAACATGGATGCCATGGTAGCTAATGCATCTTCCAACTGATTCTCTCTTCGTGGAATATGTCCAAAGGTAATCTCTTTGAAATGTGGGATCAAAGACAACACATGCTCTCTGTAAGGAATGAGGTTATCATGCTTGGTATCCCAATCTCCTTTAATCTGACTTACTACCAAGGTTGAATCTCCATACACATCAAGGAACTGAATCTTCATATCAATAGCAGCTTTAATACCCAGGATACATGCCTCATACTCAGCCATGTTATTGGTACAATAGAAACAAAGTCTGGAAGTAATCGGGGTATGATAACCTTCAGGGGAACTGATCACAACACCCACACCATTACCAAGTGCATTAGAGGCACCATCAAAAACCATAGTCCATCGGGATCCTTGTTCAGGTCCGTCATATTGTCCAGGTTCTTTGGTAATAATCATAATGTCTTCATCAGGGAACTCAAAACTCATTGACTGGTAATCATCCACTGCCTGATGAGCCAAATGATCAGCAACAACACTTCCTTTGATGGCCTTCTGAGTAGTATACTGTATGTCATATTCTGTTAAGATCATTTGCCATCTTGCAATTCTTCCGGAGAGAGCAGGTTTCTCGAATATGTACTTGATTGGATCCATCTTTGAAATTAACAAGGTAGTATGGGTCAACATATACTGTCTTAGTCGGCGAGCAGCCCATGCCAAAGCGCAGCAAGTTTTCTCGAGCAGTGAGTATCTTGTTTCACAGTCGGTAAACTTTTTGCTAAGGTAGTATATTGCCTGCTCTTTTCGACCAGACTCGTCATGTTGCCCCAACACACACCCCATTGAATTGTCTAACACTGTTAAGTACATAATCAAGGGTCTTCCATCAACTGGTGGCATCAAAATTGGAGGTTCTAGCAGATATCTCTTGATTTCATCAAAGGCAGTTTGGCACTCATCATTCCATTCCATCACCTGATCTTTCTTCAACAACTTGAAGATTGGCTCACAGATGGCAGTTAATTGGGAAATAAATCTTGCAATGTAATTCAATCGTCCCAAGAAACCTCTAACCTCCTTCTCAGTACGGGGAGCTGGCATCTCTCGTATAGCTTTCATTTTTGCAGGATCCACTTCAATACCTTTTCCACTGACAATGAAACCCAGGAGCTTACCAGATCTAACTCCAAAAGTACACTTGTTTGGGTTCAATCTCAACTTGTATTTCTTCAACCTCTCAAACAATTTATGCAAATGATCAAGATGTTGTTCTTCATTCTGAGATCTGGCTATCATATCATCCACATATACCTCTATCTCATGATGTATCATATCATGAAACAAAGCCACCATAGCACGCTGATATGTTGCCCCTGCATTCTTCAAACCAAATGGCATCACCTTATAACAAAATGTGCCCCACTGTGTAACAAATGTTGTCTTCTCCATATCTTCAGGAGCCATCTTGATTTGATTATAACCAGAGAAACCATTCATAAAAGAGAATACCTTATGCTGAGCAGTGTTGTCTACCAGAACATCAATGTGAGGAAGTGGAATGTCATCTTTGGGGCTAGCCTTGTTCAAATCCCTGTAGTCTACACACATACGTACCTTACCATCTTTCTTAGGAACTGGTACCACATTTGCAACCCACTGAGGATAAGAAGTCACTGCTAAGAACCCTGCATTGAATTGTTTCATTACCTCTGCCTTGATCTTTTCTGACATTTCAGGATGCATACGACGAACCTTCTGCTTCTTTGGACGACAATCTTCTTTCACTGGTAAACGGTGAACCACAATGTCTGTATCCAACCCTGGCATATCTTCATAAGACCAAGTAAAGATCTCTAAATAGTCACATAACATCTGAATCAATCTGCTCTTGACACTGTCCTCTAAATCAGCCCCTATCTTGACCTCTTTCCTGTTTTCTTCAGTTCCCAGGTTCACAACTTCGACTGGCTCTTCATGTGGCTGTATGGCTTTCTCTTCTTGTTGTAACAACCTAGCAAGCTCTACAGGTACTTCACAATCGTCCTCATTTCCGTCTTCAGTTTGATAGATCGGATTCTCGAAATTATAATTGGCAATAGTAGAACTGTTATCAACAGGATCCAGAGTGGATGAGGATCTGCATTTTAGTGATGTGGGTGTGTGTAAGAACACATAGCTGATAAAACAAAAATAAAAGAAAAGAAAGACAAAGAACACAATATTTACGAAAACGAAACGTCCACTGATTTGAATGAAGTATGCAAATGAAATGACATCCCGTAACAAGCACACCATTGTGCCCCGGGCAAGGCACAAGGCTTAAGAGTTCAATTGTTCAAGAAATTACAAACTTAAAAAGCAACAACACAGTAATAGTATTTACTCCTGACTAAAGGAGATAGGGATAACATCTTCAGCTTTCCAATTATTGAGTCCAGCACCCACAGTAGGAAAAATCCAAGCATCCAGATTGTAGTCTTCATCATAGTCTCCCACAGCATTGATTTGATCTTTCATAACCCCTTGATTGGTGATACGAACAGCACGAGCACGACGAACAACCTTCTGGTACTCTGCAGTGAAACCCAAACCAAACTTGTCAGACTTGTATGGGATATCAGGAAGCTGACCCCAAATAGTACAACCACCTTCATCTACCACAGCTCTAGCATCATTGAGGGAGGCCATTGCCATTGTTGGAGGTACTCTGGTGACCACAAGAACTTTCTTGGCAACCGGAGGAGCTACATAATCATTAACAATCCAAGGAACCACTTCAAATGTCTGACACGGAGTTTCAACGTATTCACCTTCCATTTCCAGATACATGAAGGTGTTCACATGGCTGACAAAATATTCTTCTTCTCCATAGACAGTAACAATCTTTCCTTCCACCGGATATCTTAGCTTTTGATGTAATGTAGAGGTTACAGCACCTGCCCCATGGATCCAGGGACGACCAAGCAGATAAGAGTACGAAGGACGAATATCCATCACGTAAAATGTAGCAGTAAAGACCTGTGACCCAACTTTGATTGGGAGATCAATTTCTCCATGCACCACTCTTCTAGAACCATCAAAAGCCTTCACCACAATACTGCTGGGCTTCAGCACAGCATCTTCAGGACTCAGCTTGTTCAGGACTTCTTTGGGCAACACATTTAGAGAGGAACCATTGTCTATCCGTACATGCGACAGGGTAGTGCCCCTGCATTCAATTGAGATATGCAGAGCCCTGTTATGATCCCTCTTGGCAGGAGTCAAATCAGCATCAGAAAACCCTAACCCATTATCATAGGTCAGGTGGGCAACACAATTCTCAAACTGGTCAACAGAAATTGCATTGGGTACATGCGCAGTCTTCAGAAACTTGATCAAAGCTTTTGCATGAGCTTCAGAGCATAACAACAACGACAACATAGAAATCTTGGAGGGAGTATGCCCTAACTGATCAACAATGTCATAATCACTCTTGCGAATGATCTTCAATACTTCTTCCATCTGCTTAGAGAGATCATCAGCAGCTGGCACATCAGTAGGTACAGGTTCAATAACAGGACCTTTGCCCCGAGCATCAGTGGTGGAAGTAACAGCTGGAGTAACTGCATCCTTAGAAGCCACCGGAGGAGAGAAGACTCTTCCACTACGTGTGATCTTACTAGATCCAGCAATATTGTCAACATCAACAGGTACATCAGCTAAGGGTTCTTGTTTAACACCATGGATGTAAACATCAGACCCATAATGCCAAGGCACAACTTTATCAGACGTGTACGGAATAGGACCAGGAGTAGTAATGACCATAGGAGCCACTCTGGCTTCAGCAACAACCTTCACAGGGCCTTCAGCAGTAATCTTGATTGGACCCTTATGAGTGATTTTAATGGGTCCCTTTGAAGTGATCCTTACTGGCACTTTGTCAACCATATCAACCTCTTCAATCTTCCTACCTTGAGTAATATGATCCACCATACTTTCTACAGACGATGGAGTCCTCTCAAACACTATAGTATACTTATCCATGAGACGCTGAATTCCATCTCTCAATCTCCAACAACTATCCGGCTTATAGGTACAATACAAACAATCTTCACGACAACCTGGAAAGAACCCAGCTTGCACTAACTTCTTCTTGATAACAGACAATGGTGTGGTCAACTCTGCAACTGAATAGATATGTAGATCTTCATCAATGGCATTGACAGTCTTCTCGTGATTTGGCATTGGAGCAGTAATCACATTTGGAGTACCCGGAGGATCAAACTCAATCTCTCCAGCCTCAATCATATCTTGAATTTTATTCTTCAAGACCCAGCAGTTATTAGTATCATGTCCCTGACAGTTCGAATGATATGCACATCGTGCATTGGGATTGTACCTGGGAGAGGTAACATTAGGACTCTGAGGAGCCTCTTTCAAAGTAATAAGTTCAGCCTTCAACAAGTGTTGCAATGCCTGAGCCATTGACATGTTGATCTTCGTGAACTGCCTTCTAGCCCTCTGTTGATTGCCCTGTGGCTGCTCTGTTGTTGCAGGAGTTGGATTTGAAATATGAACTGCACTAACAGACTGATGCCTTCTATTACGATCAGGTTGACCATAAACAGCATTGGATTCTTTCTTCCCAGTGGGAGGCTTCTTTGTAGCACCTGATGAAGAAGTACCCACTTGGATCTTGCCATTCTTTATACCATTTTCTACGCGCTCTCCTGTCATTATCAACTCAGTGAAGCCAGATGATGAGCTTCCAATGAGATGACTGTAAAAAGGACCATTCAGCGTACACATGAACATATCAACCAATTCCCTGTCAGTTAAAGGGGGTTGAACTCTTCCAGCTAAATCTCTCCACTTCTGAGCATACTCCTTGAAACTTTCTTTGGCACCCATAGACATGCTTTGCAGCTGCATGCGAGTGGGGGCTAAGTCAGCATTGTATTGGTACTGCTTATAGAAAGCTCCAGCAAGATCATTCCAATCCCTGATGTTGACACTCTCCAATTGATAATACCACTCCAGCTGAGCTCCAGATAAGCTCTCTTGAAAAAAATGGATCCACAATTTCTTATCAGCAGTGTGGGGTTGGATTCTTCTGACATAAGACCTCAGATGCAGCTTGGGACAAGAGACCCCATCATAAACAACAAAGGTAGGAACCTTGAAACCAATGGGTATGACTACCCCAGATATCAGACTCAAATCTTCAAAATCCAGCCCAGAAGATTTCTGCAACTCCATAGCATCCATTCTATCCACCAGCATTTTGAATTTGTCTTCATTAGGCTCATGGTAATAATTAGCCTCAGAATCAGAGTCCCCCATAGTGTTGTGGAGACTGCCTCCCTCTTTTTCAGATTCTTCAGATTCATAGTCTTCAACTGGTTCTTTGGTCTTGGCAAGACCTTTGAACCTTCTTCCCATGTTGATCAGGCCACCTGACCTTCTAGTCTTCTTAGTCTTCTTGGCCAACAATGTCTTCAATTCATCCTGCCCCTTGGTCAGGTTCAGGATCAGCTCTTGGAACTGTGCATTTTGTGTCTGGAGATCCTTAACTGTTTGTTCAAGAGCCATTGCTGAAATAAACAGCGAGAAGATGAGAAACCTGTGCACAATTATAAACCTGTGATGCAATGAAATGATATGTGAATGTACATGCTATGTTTTCAAGGACCGCAGGATTTAAATTTGCTTAAACAAACACGAAGGTAAATTTTTATTAGTAATAAATTTGTTTTGCCTCTTGGGCTTACAGAAAATGAAATGAAATAAATACAAAAGATGGGGTTTTAAGTCTCCCATGGACGTTTCCTCTTTGTGTTGAGGTATGAGTTGAGATTCCGTTCCTCGTGAAGTTGCTTTGTTAGTTCCAGGATTCTTTCCTGGCTTGCTTTGTAATGAGCCTCGAAAGTATCCCTTTGCTCCTTCAACTGGATCCAGGATCTCTGTAAGTCTTCCATGTCAGTAGGCATGTCTGGGTGAAGGATGGTATAAGCAGTATCTCCTTTAGCAACAGGTTCCATGGTAACTGGCAGGATAGCAGGATATGGCATCATGAGAGTCTGAGCACGAGATCGCACCCATCTGAGATAAGCTTCCATAGGAATAGAGTACTTAGGCTCCAGTGTCTTGCTGTCAACTCTGTTCACTTTTCCCCAGGCTCGTATGAATCTCTGACGGTAACCTTGAAGATCGTTGTCGTAATCAAACATAATGCCCTGAATCAACATGTCATGTGGACCATCACTTCGAGCATAACCAAACTGTTGTAAAGCTAGAGAGGGGTTGTAGGTGATGCCTCCTCTTATGCCTAGAAGTGGCACATTAGGAAACTCCCCACAACGGTCAATAATAGTGACATTCTCCATAGATCTGGAGCACCAATGAATATCTGAGTGAGAAAGTGACATGATCCTCTTGGACCATCTGAACCCTTGCTCATTCTTCATTACTGAGAGAGGAAGGTGAGAAATAAACCACCTAGAAAGCAAAGGTATGTAGCACATCAAAGTTCCTCTTGCCCTTGTAGTACGGGTATGAAGAGAATGTAGGATGTCTCCAAGCAATGTAGGTACTGGATTGTGACTCAGGAATATGTTGATGGCATGAACGTCTATGAACTGATCTGGATTCGGGAACAATACTAAGCCATAAATTAGCAAGGCTAAGATCTCCTCAAAAACATCATAGCTCATAGCCTTCAAGAACACTTGAGCTTTATCCATTAATACTTTAGCAAGAATACCCTTAACTCCGCTTCTCGTTTCTAGAACAATGTCAGACTTCTTCAGATGTAGAGCTGCAGCAATAACTTCTGGTTTAAGCTCCTTCTCCAAGCCTGTGAATGGTCTTTGATCAAGAACAGGTATACCCAGAAGTTTAGAGAATTCTTCCATTGTAGGAACCAGCTGATAGTCGGGGAATGTGAAGCAATGGTGTTTAGGATCAAAGAACTGAAACAGGACACTCATCATGTCTTCATTGAACCCTGAGGTGACTAGATCCAGTAGGTGACCATGTCTCTTGATGAACTGGGAATGATCAGACACCTGAGAAACCAACTCTTTAAGCTTAGGAGGTATGCCCACAAAGTTGATCCTGATGGTGTTTCTACGAGCAGAAGCCATGACCTGCAACAAAGAACAAAGATAAATCCTTTGGTCCTTGAAATGGTTAGTGAAAATGCTATGCTTATGATGCATGATGATGTCATGATGTTATGTTCAATCACAAACATGTGGCACACACAAACAAGTCACACAATAGCCCTAGGTTTGAAGGCTTGCATGAGGTTTAAAGGTAAGTACCCTCCCCTGAAGTTAGTTGGTTCATCCTGTCCTACAAAAGTAACCAGGTTCTAAGAGATATCAATATCATTGATCCTTCACAAGGGTAGTTGTTCAGAAGGCAACTTACTTGCCAACCAAAACCCTCCAAGTTTAAGATCTCAATGAGTGTAGTATCGAGTATCAACCAACTTCAGTCTGCACCAAAGCCGGTTATCTCACTACTTTCTAAAGGCCAAGATGGGATGACTAGGGTTCTAAAAGTTAGTTAGTGCATTGACAACATATGGCAGCCTCATATTATCCTCAACTTGACTTAAGGAACATAAGCACCAACCAAGAAGTCACACTAACTATGGCCACCAGATCAACCATATCGGTATACGTCGTACAGTTTCCTTGGTCTATTGCCATTTACCTAAGGTACACTAGATCCGGGTTAGGATCTTTCACACATAAGAGCACCCAACAATATAAAGTAAAGCAAACAAAGCAAACAAGTTTAAAGTGATCTAATTCCTAAGGGTACCCCTCTTTTATTAATTCCCCAGCAGAGTCGCCAGTTCTGTAACACGGTGGGAGAACTGACTTTAGTTATGTTGCGGATAGCAAGAGTCGCCACCGACTTTTATTTTATCCAAAGGAAAGGCATAAAAGAACAGGAAAGACCTTTTTAAAAGATTTTTGGGTCCGGGGGATAGGTTATGTAAAGGGAAGGTGTTAGCACCCTTTACATCCATGGTTATCCATGGGCTCTTAGTTACTTAGCTCACTTTAAAATGTTTTTGAAATGTGAAGTGTGTGAATAGAAATTTTCATAAGAGTTTGATAATGATCCATGTACGGATGCGTAAAAAACTTGTGTTTGAAAATTTTTGTTTGAAATTGTGAAGTGTTTGAAAAGTTTTTGAAAAGTGAGCAAGCAACTATGAGGAACCTACTCTATAATAAGTCTTTACTGTTCTTATATGTTCTTTCAATGGTAAGACTATCCCTATTATTAAGGAATAGGTAGTCATTACCTTGGATGTGAGGGACAAGTGAGGGTCATCTGTTAATATAGGCAACTGTGGGGTGTATTAAGCATTTTTTGAGGGACTGTCATCATTATTCGAAAGGGACAAGATCATTACGAAGGCAACTGTTAAAGGGACTTGATCTTTTATTGTTAAGGGACTAGATGACTTTATTTTTGAGGGACTTTTGCTTTATACACCCTACTTGACCTTTTGATTAGGCAACAATGAGAGGTAACCCTAGAAAGTGAGATGGCGATCAAAGATCGACTTACGTGTGTGAGTGTTCAATTTTATCTTTTGAATTAAGTGATCTAAATTATTTTTTAAATAACATACATGTTTTCACTCCCTATTTTTACTAACCATGACATAAAAAATAAATAATTTAAATATTACAAAATATTACATCCAGGAGCAATTACATAATAATAATAAAGCAATTGAAATAAATAATCAAAATAAATAAATAAGCAATAAACAAAATAAATAAGCAATTATAATTGGGTTAGTAGAAAATAATAGTAATAATCACAATTTAAAAATAAATGGGGTTAGTGACAAAATAATTATAAGAAAGAAAGATTAGTACAAATATACAAAAATTTATAGAATTTAAAAGAACATTTTTAAATTAAATAAGCAATTTTTAAGAATTTTTTAAGAAATAAATAATAAAGGAATTATAATAATGATAATGAATAATATAATAATTATTTACAAATAAAAGAACAAAATTAATTATTTAATTAAGTATTAGAAAAATTAATTGAGTTAATATTTAAAATTAAATAAGAAGTAGGGTTAGATATTTAAAAATAAAATTAGGGTTTTGAAAAATAATTAGGGTTTAATTTATATACAAAAATATTAGGATTCAATTTACAATAATAATCTATTAACTAAATAAATATATACATATTAATAAATAAATAAACATATAAAGAAATAAATATATTAATTGTGTTTTTGAGAAAATAACATAAGTTTTTTTTAAAAAAATGATTTATATATATATTGTTTTAGAAAAATATTTAAATTAGTTTTAGAAAATAATATAAAATAATAATAAGAAAATAAAACCAGAAAAAATAAAAATAAAAAAAACAGGACCTGGGATTTGAACCCAGGTCCTTTACCTGGAAACACAAGGGCATAACCACTGGCTAGCGCGCGCTGGCTGATAGTGGAATGAATCCAATTTGTTTTATGCACTAAACCTGAAAAATCACAAAAAAGAAGAAAAACCAAAAGGCCTGGGGGGAATCGAACCCAGGACCTTTCAACCAATACACAAACACCTTACCATTCCTGCTGGATGAGCGCATCTGATAATATAGGCATTACCAATCATTATATTTTAAGTTTAGCAATTAAAAGGGAAAAATAAGAAAAACGCTGCAGCCAGGATTCGAACCCCTGCCCTTCAACCACACACGCGCTGGCTTCACCACTGGGACAAGCATCAGCTTGTGCTATTAAACAGAAAACAAAACATAAAATATTAAAATGAAATTCAAATTCCATCTTGCGCACGCAGGGATCATCTTCTTCCTCTGAAATTTGTAGGTTTACCTGCGAATTTTGCTATGAAATTACCTGCAAATTTTCATGCACACAAAACCTGCCAATCTCATATACCTCTCAATATGCAACGATTCATCAAATTAAACATATGGTTATGATCACCACACTTCACACAGTTCATTTATGTTCTTAAAATTAATTTATATGGTCTAAATCAAAGAACCCTAATTATGGTTCAAGAACCCTAACAATGGCCGTTTGCGATTTAGGTCCTCATCCTTCAATTTCTTTGCCCAGAAACGTTCTATACAACATCACAAACATGATTAGCCAAACAAAATTCATCAAAATGCATTGAATTAATGAAATCGAAAAAAAATTATTCATGATCAAGAATGCTTCGGGTTTGGCTATATGAATGGTTTTGGATGCAACCAAGCATTGGTTTCCACTCAATGATGTCCAAGGATCATAGCTGTGTCCTCAAATTACCTTTTAATGCCTTGTATGGATGAATCCGAATTTGAGTTTTTGGATGGTTTTTTGATTTATGAAACTTACTCTTGGAGGCTGCAAATTCGTGGCTTGTGAATTCTTAAGTGTTCATTATATATGAGTGAGTGAATTAGGTCAAAGACTTCACCAATTTGATGGATATTTGGATCATTTGAAGATTGAAAAAGATTGGCTTTAAAATTTGAATATTCTTGATCTCACATTGCTATTTTAGGATGATTCTCATTACTCTTGTATCAATCAAGTCTAAATATAATTTAAGACCTTCTAGAAACCAAATCAAATTAAATTTTCATTATTTTATATTTTATTTGAATTTAAAATGATTTTTTAATATAAAAATCATAATAAATAAAAACAAAATGAATAAAATTATGAATAAATCAATTTAATTTCGTGCATGATGTTTTGGTGTGGATTGGGTCATCATTTGGCAAGCCCATTTGGAAGAAATTGGTTTTAGACCTCCATTTTCTTCATAAACCAACCAAAAATTTCCCAACTTTTCAAGGTCTCATATCCTTCAATTTTAATGCTATGAGGGTGTTCTTGGACATTTTGGAAAGCTTGAAGAGTCCTCTAACCAACCCCACTGGTTTCATGTCCATATCATTTACCATTCTCAAGTTATGCCCTTTTGAAGTTGTTGACTTTTTGTTGACTTTCAAAAGGACCTATAATGTCTTAGCTCATACCTTCCAAATGAAGGATTTTTGGGCTTGGCTTGTGAGACACAAAGTTGTAGAGAATTCAATTTCCTTAAAAATGAGCTTTGGATGGAGACTTGGTGATGAAGTATGTGAAAGTTATGGCTGGTCAAAGTTCAGTTGACTTTTACTGAGGAAACCCTAATTTAGAAACTCCTGATTCTTGATGATCTGGAATCTCCTTGATGAATCATGATCAACCCTTGATCAAATGATGAATTTTACTTCATATACTTGATGCTGGCAAAAAAACATGAAGTTTGACTTTGGTTTGACCACAGTTGACCTCAGTTTGACTTTTTAACTACTTTGACTGATTTTGACTTATCTGATCATCTGACTGAGCAAACTTTTGAGAAAAGTCTTGAAACTTGTCATGGGGGTTCTTACACACATATAAGATTTTATGAAGCTCACTTGAAGTCTTGGAAGTTCATTTAGCCTGATTAAAGTCAAAACCCTAGTTTTGGATGCACTGCTTAGGAGGTGCATTGTCTGAAGGAATTGTCAACTCTTCTGACCATTTGTGAACCTTGTGAACCTTGTGAACCATCATAAAATGTCTTGTGAACCTCATGGAAGGTATTGTGAATCTTGTGAACCTTGTGAACCTCATAAAGTGACTTGTAGACTTCATGAACCTCATGAAAGGTTTTGTAAACATTGTGAATCTTGTGAACCTTGTGAACCTCATAAAGTGACATGTAGACTTCATGAACCTCATGAAAGGTCTTGTAAGCATTGTGAATCTTGTGAACCTTGTGAACCTTCTTAGCACACAAAGTCTTGTATTGTGAGGGCAAATTTTGGGGTGCAACAAGGGGATCACCATTTATTTTTACTGTCTTATGATTGTTTATATTTACTGACTTCTAACCAAAATACAAAAAATATGTTGCAGTGTTCTTCTTCTTCTCTGTGTTGCAGGTTTGCGAAGATGAGACAGTAATTTCATTCAGATGCGTTTGTTCAGTCACAATTCGATTTCAGATGGATGTTTGACCTATTATTGGTCAAATTGTCAAAAGATTGGTTGACTGCCAGTTGTGTGTGCCAGTAATTCATTTATCAGACAATGTGTTTTCAAAGTACAAGTTGGGTTGTGTGACAGTGTTTCTTGTGCGAAGTTATCAGGCTGTATTTTGTGCGAAGTTTGGTTTGAATCTTCAGTGTTTATCAGTTCATCGATTCATCAGTTCATCAGCGATTCATCTGAGGATTTATTTTCCTCAGTATAAATTCGGTTTATCAGATAATAATCAGACAGTTTTCAGTTGGCAAGTTGCAAGGTATTTGGGTTGTGTTCAGAGGCTTGTGAAAGAATAATCGAGATTTGTTGCGGGCTTAAAAAAATCAAATTTCATCCATCATCCTTTTTTTTTCCGATTAAACCATTTTATTTCCTAATCCAGTGACCATTTTTTTTCCATTATCCAATTCATTTTTTTTATTCAATTATCCAAAGTACATTTTTTTATTCCATTTCCATATTCACCAATATCCATTTTTATTTTAACTCACAAATATTCATGAACCCCATTTTTTTATATACAAGCCCATATTTTTTTTTAAGCCCATTCATAAAAAATTACATTATCATTGTTTTCCCTTTTCTTCATTATATGTTCATCTCATTAATACAAAATAATAAAAAAAATACAACTTTATACAAGACATTTGAACAAGCCTCTCACAGCAAAAAACCGTACAAGCCTAAGCCAATACTTCCCAAGCCGTATCCGTACTCCTTCAAGCCATACGCCTAACACTTCAATCACCTGCCAGCATCACGTGCAAATACTTCATGCCAGCCACACAAACTAGCAACGCCGCACGCCCTAACACACCAGCTTCAGGCTCGTATTCACAAATCCTCCAAATACAACAAGCTGTATCCTAGCCACAAACATCAGCCTCGCATATCCCGCAGCAGGCCTCAAGCAAACAATAAGCCTTGTCACAGCCAACACTTCAAGCTACAAGCCAACGCTTTCAAATCCGCAAGCCACAGGCCCAAATGAACAACAATCAGCTTGCCAAAGCACGCGGAACACACCTGAAAAAGCAAAAATCAAAACGCACAGCAGCTAGCCATAAAACGCAAGAACACGCAAACATCATCAACCAAAACGCAAGCAATCTGAAGCATAAAACGCAAACCTCACGCGGAATACCTTCAGCCATCAAAACACAAGTGCATTTAACCCCAAACGACATTCGTTTGACTCCGCTCTCCCTCTATAAATTGAAGCATCTTCCTCTCATTTTCGGAAGCTTCAATAGCACCTCGAATCTCTGCCAAATTCATCCCCAATTCCAAAATCCCTAAACCCTTTTCTATTCTTCAACCAAACATATCAAAACAAAATCAAAAGGAAGAAGAAGAGAGGTCGAATTCGAGAGAAGAGAAGAAGAGTTCGCGGTTTTTGAAAAGGAGAAGAGAGATTTTGTGAAGGTGAGCTTGGATTCGTGTTTGCCGCCACCGTGACTTTGTCGTTGCCCTGTTTTCATTCTCTGTGTTTGTGCGTGAAGGAGAAGAAGAAGAGAACATTTGTTTCTTTTCTTTCTTATTTATTTTTATAAATTATTTTATTTATTTAGTTTTAACAAAAAGAGAATATTAGAATGATTGTGTTTGGGCCATGGGGTCCTTGGATCTGTGACATCACCCGCGGATCCCCCCTCCTTTTTTCTTTTTCTACTTTCTTTTATTAACCTTTTTTTATTATACATATTATATTTATTAACTTTGATTATCTTTGGAATTTAATTTCAAATATTTTGATGTCAAAAAGGTTCTAGGATATATTGTAAGAAAAAACTTTGGAAATATTTTTTAGAAACAATTTGGAAGTTCTTTTTTGAAAGAGTTTAGAAAATGATTTAAAAAATGTTTTTATTTCTTTTATGGATCTAATTTTGGATCTATTATTCTTCATCTTTCTTTTTTTAATTTTGGTCGATGACAATCTTCCGATTCGGGATTGTTGATTTCCGATTAAGTTTAATCTTCATTATTTCAAATCTATGGATGAATGATCATTTGGATCATTCTCCATACTTTGAGATCGTGATAGGTTGCTTTTCGATGAAATTCAACGATAATCCCGATTAAGATTAGACCTTCCTCTTTCTTTTAGTGTGGCATGTTTTCGGAGAACGATCCATTATATCGTTTCTCTAACATGTATTAACACGAATATTTTCCACTTTAATTAGTGGTGGCCGACCTCATTTGTAGGGTAATTACTCCGTAAATTACTCGGCGATTGCTTAACATAGACCTACAGTTGTCCCGATTCGAATTAAGATCCACTTGGATCCGGTTGCCTCGATTTTATTTTCCTTGTTGTGGTTGTGCTTGATTAAGTTCATCATACCACCTTATATTGTAAATATTATAATAATGTGAATATATTTGTTTAAATTTAATCTCTCGTACCTTATCCTTTTATTTTAATCTCTTGCTCCCTTATCTCTTTATTATGCTTTACCATATAATATCATATATCATTGTTTATATTCATATTGTGCTTGTTTTTATTTTGTCCATTTGGATATCAAAACACTTAATAAAGGATTAAACTCTTAAAAAAACTTGTGACTTCTAATTTGCGGACTATGGTTACTATCCCTTTGCTTTTGGAGAATGGACTTAGACTTCTAGGATCTCCCTTTGCTCAAGTTGGAATGGATTAGAAACCTCGGTCTCAAGTTATGTCCTTAGTCTTTGAAGATGGAAACCCGAACTTTGAAGAATTGTGTATATTGGTTTGGTAAACTCTTTCCTTATCTTTTAATTCAAGCATTAGGACTAGTCTCTTCATCTCCTCCCCATTCTTTAATTTTCAAAACTTCTTCCTATTTCAAAACCTTCTTGTTTTCTAAACTTCAAACACTTTCATAAACAAACCTTGACTTAGGTCAAGCGATTTTTAATCTTTTCCTTTTATTTTCTTAATCAAATATTAATCTATGTAAATATATCAAAAACCATTTTCTTACATACTTAAAAAAAATGCAAACCCACTCAATTGTTTTTGTGTTTTGTGCACCTTTTCTTTTTTTCATATGTTTAGATATGATTCATCTTTTCCTAGCGGAATTATTCGCTAAAGGATGACGACTTATCTCTACATTTTAAAATCAACTAAACTCATTTGTTCTTTTCAAATTTTGTACCACGAACTACGAGGTTTTGATCTCGCATTGCACTTTGTGGGTACGTAGGCATAAGGCTTTAAAACCTTATCAAACACAAAATCATTAAAAAATATTCTTCTCCTCATCTCTTCCATCATTTTAAACAAACCAATTTCAGACCAAAAAAGCAATAAGTATTTCAAAGGGCTCCCGTGGAGTACCACGGATGAGTCGGGTGCCTAAAACCTTCCCGGTTCATAACCAATCCCCTTACCCAATCTCTGTTTATTTCTTTTAGCCTTTGCTTTTAGAATCCTAGGTTTTTATTCGTTCTTTTACCTTTTTCCTTTCGGAAATAAAGAAAAGCGCGGTGGCGACTCTGTGTTTATCGAGTTAAGTTAATCAATAACTTACACTCACGATTTTACCGCTACAGAAAAGTGGCGACTCTGCTGGGGAGTAATCTCTAAGCGGATTTAGCCTACTTTGATTTATTTAGTGCTTTGGTTTGACTTGTTTGTTATTTGGTTGTTCTGTTTTGGTTTTGGTGATCCTCTGTGGGAGATAGATTCTAACCCGGATCTGAGTGACACTTATGATAGGACGGCGATATTCGAAGCGATATGTGATGGATTAGTCCAAAGCAATATCAATTTGATAATCTCCACTCGGTTAGGCTCTCTTGGACTATCAATGTCATGACGAGTAATCGTACGTGGCATTATTTTCCGACCTTGAGCTGATCATACTGAGGACCTTAGAACCCTTAACCCATCTAAGCCAATTTAGGAACGTAGTGCGGAAGCTGTCTGGATGTAAATCTAAGGCGGTTGTCACGCGATACTACACTCGGACGAGGTCTATTTTAAGGATGTTATCGGTTGGGGAGTAATCCAACGTACCGGTGATATTCTAAAGATGGCTGTTAACTCCGGGCACCTCTGTTAGCACCCTTTTGGTTTCTTGCAGGTACAATGAAGACAAAACCTTAGTACTTACCTTTGTGGGTTGGTGTTCTGTTACCTTGACTTCATGCTCGTGACTCGGAACCTAAGCCCGTGTGCCTTGTGTGATCTTGTTTGTGTTTGTTGCATACATGCCATCATACATTCATGAGCATTGTCCGTAAGATTTCAAAGGACTTATAAGGAACTTTTGCAAAATTTCAGATCGTAATAAGAATGAGTTTTTTTTAAGTACTTCAAAAATGTTTCTTTATAAATATTACAAGTTATCTTATAGCCCTTTGAAATCTTTGCATTTGCATACACATACCATGCATCATACTTGCATTCGTCTTGCTTTTTGGGTGTTCTCCAGGGGTTTTATTGTTGTTTCTTGGTCTTCATTCAGTGTTCCTGTCAAGCTGACTCATCGATTCGATACTCGAGTTAATCGAAGAAGAGTGATGGATACTTTGCAACAAGAGAATCGCGAGCTGCGCGAAGAGGTTACCTATCTGAGGGAAAGCTTGGAAAGAGTGACTGCTATGATGGAAAATTTGGTGGCTGCTCAGAATCAGCCACCTCCTTCTCCTGTTCAGAATACTGTCATCTCAGAGGTTGTTACCGCATCCATTCCTGTTGAGACTGTTATTTCTCCTCGCCATCGTATACCTGCTAGCACGCCCTGGGGCATGCCTGTTGACTTTTTTCCTGCTGGATACCGTCCTCCTCATCAACTTGAGACTGCTGCATTTAATACTATCCCACCACCAGTGTGGACTACTCTTCCTCCAATTGTGACTACTGTACCGTCTGGGGTGCGCAATATTCCGCATCATGATGAAATGATTTACCATGCTGAGTCTAGTGAAGGTGCTGGAGTTGCTGAAAGACTTGATGACTTCCAGGGACGCTTTGTTGAGATCCAAAGGGAGATGAGAGCTTTGAAGCATAAGGATTTGTTTGGAAAAGATGCTTATGACCTTTGTCTGGTCCCGAATGTTAAAGTTCCTTACAAATTCAAGTTGCACGAGTTTGAGAAGTACAAAGGCAACACTTGTCCGTTGAGCCATTTGACTATGTATGCAAGGAAGATGTCTGCTCAGACAGATAATGATAAGCTGCTGATTCACTATTTCCAAGACAGTTTGACCGGGGCACCTATGAGGTGGTATATGAGTCTGGATAATGTAAACACCCCAAATTTGCCCTCACCCATTCACACCATGGCTTGTGATCTCCTCATATGCATAAAATCAATCATAGCATCTCATATCACATTTTTGATTCACTGCATTGGTTCAAAGCCATCTGCATCTAGGGTTTGTGATCTGAGCAATCCAAGAGCTTCTTGAGCCACTCCAAAGGTCATCAATCACTTAAAAGGGGTCCATGTGTGTTCAAGTATCATATTATATCCTCTCAAAGTCAAGAATGTCAAAGAATCATAAGAACTGAAAATGGCATGGAAGCAGAGCCAGGTTTGACTGCACAGATGACCTAGAATTAGGGTTTTGGTTTCAGAGGCCATAACTCCAAATTTTTTGGTCATTCTTGTTTCTATTGGTCTCTATATGGTATAGGGAGTATGCATATCAATTTTCATGAAGAAATTCCATGGGGAAGTCATCTGATCAAGAGTTGACTTTTCAAGCAAGTTAGTGCAAAATCAGGGCATCTGAGGCCCTCAATGACCCAACCAAGGGGTGTTCTTCATCATTTTGATTGTATATGATCTTTATTTGATCATGGAAGATGTTAGAAGTTCACAAAATTGAAGAATTTCAAGTCTTTTGCAAAGTTGACTTTTTGGGAAAGTTTGACTTTTAATGAAATTGCCATTCTGGGAAACTTTTTCAACCCTTGCTTTTTGATTCAAAAATGCTTCAAATGAAAAAACTTTGGTCATGAAAGTTGTATAATGGATCATTCCCTTTTCAAAAAGTACAAAAACATGACCTAATTCATTTTGGATCAAAAGTTATGGCTTGTCAAAGTTGGCTAAAATCACAAAATTTCAAAGTTTCCACCAAAGAGGCAAAGTTGCAAATTCACTTCTCAAGGCAAATTAAGTTATCAAATGGACTTCTAAACTTCACAACATGATCATACAAGACCTAAAAGTCAGAATGGGCCAAGAAATCCCTCATTTTTATGGCTTATGGATCAAGATTTTTCATAAGAAGCAAAAATGAACCAACTTGCAAACTCATCATAGTTTATCATCCACTTGCCTGCTAGCTTGCTGAACCATCCTAGGCATCTCCCCACATCATGCTGCGCAGGACACACCTTTTGTCCTTGGCTAGAAAGTAGCCCATACCTCTCTTACACAACTTTGACATTTTGGCAACTTGAGCCATACCAATCAATAAAGCACACATCACTTCATCTGACCTATCACAATTGTTTATATAAGCCAAAAGCAAGCCAAAGCAACGAGAACACAAGCCTGAAACCATCCATAACTCAGCATTCTCATTTTCACCTCATCTTGCAAGAGCATTCGAAACTCATCACACAGGCCACAAACATACAAACTAACTTCACAAATCAACTCCACACACCTTCCTGATCACAAAGCACCCTTCACCATAGCCTGAAACTCAAAGAATCAAAAACACGATCACCACCTGCCATTGAACAAAACTCCTGCCATCTCTCAAACCAGCCATTGCAAACTTCAAACAAACATTGCAAGCTTCTTAGGAGGATCATTGGAGTGGATTTAAGCCAAAGAAACAGCCAGAAAGCTCCTGAATCGAAAGCTCCAGTTCAGGTAGTCATCTCAAAACTTTTTTCCAGAAACATGTTTTTAAGTTCTTAAAAGCTTCTATGCACTTCCCTGATCATGAATATGTGTTTACTTTTGAAAATGGTTGAGAAATCAGGATGTATGAATGCTCTGAAACTTTTTGCCCTAAAAATGTTTTGATTCGATTTGGCTGATTGATGAATGAAAAATGATGTTTGATTGGGGGGTTTGATTCGTTTTTGAATGGGGATGAGTTCTGGGCAGTTAGATTTTGTTTTCATTGCGTGTAGAGAGAGTTAGGAGTTTGAGCTTACCGGAGAAGACGACCGGAACAGTGTTCCGGTCGCCTGAAAGTCATTAGGGTTTGATTAATTAGGGCTAATCATAATTATGTGAGTTTGAATCTCAACCCTTGGATGTGGCGCCAAGTCAAACGCGCGCGTTCCCAGTTCAAATGCCAGCCATTGATTCTGATTACCACCCATTTAATTAGTTTTTATTTTCATTTTAATTGATTTGTTTTCTACATTTTATAAAAAATAGTAAAACAATTTTAAAAATTCTGAAATTTTTTATATAAACTTTTATGAATTCTCAGAAACCCAAAACATTTTTTTTTTTTTTTTGCATTAAAAAATATTTTTAAATTATTTAAAAGTTTTTTTTAATTAATTAATGAGAATTAATTAATTAAAAATACTTTTAGGTATTTAAAAATCACCAAAAAATTCATGGAACCTTTAAAATCATTTAGAAACATTGTCCAACCCTCAAACCAAATTTCTTTTTTGATCTTAATGCATTTTGATAACTTTCCATGGAATTAATTCCATTTTAAAGCATTATTTTGATCCAATCTTTGAAAAAATCATTTCTGCCTAACCATTGAGAGTTGGACTTTGTTTCTTTTTGCATTGTGTCTTGCATATCATGTAGTTTGTAGGATTAAATTGGCAGGATTTGATCTTGCATTTTTCATTTGTTTGACATTTTTCTTGTTAGGATACCCCAAAACCCTAGAAATTTTAGGAAATTCATAACCCTAATTAGGTTAAGAGTTAGAATCCCTCCTTTGGGCAGTGAGTTTGTATAGGTTTAGGGTCCCTTTGAATGCATTTTCAATTTTTTATCTTGATGTTTGCTTCTGATTTTGGTTTTTGTTTGATGCATTGATCATAAACCCTAATTTGAGCTTCCTTTTGCATCCATCTTGCATTTGCTTGCATACCATGTCTTGCCATAGCATTTTGTGCATCCATTTGATTCATTAGACATCTTAAGACATGCTAGAAGTATGTTTGATCATTGCCTCTTGCATTTGCCATGTTGTATTTCATTTGCATTTCATAACTTTTCATGTATGTTCATGGTTCTAAGCATGCTTCTCTTGCACCCATATGTTTGTATGATCATCCCCATGCCTTGTTTCATGTTTGCATCATCTCATAGCATCATTATCATCTCATATATGCTTCTGATTTTGGTTTGCATCATGCCATTCCATCTCATTTTGCATTGCATTGCATCTTTCTCACTAACTTTTCAGGTGGTAAGCAACTTTGAGAAGTGAATTTGCCTTCACTTCTCACAATTTCTTTTCATCTCTTTATGCATCATTGCTGCATTTTGTCTTGTGTTTGAGATTGAGCTTGCTCTTTCTTTTTCTTCTTACTTTCTTTCTTCAAGTGACTTGTCTTCTTAAATGAAGCAAGTTACTTTGCTTCTCTTTGCTCCTTTCATCTGCTTCCTGGTGGTTCCATTGAAGATTTCTTTCTTAAACCTCACAAACCTTAGGAACAACCAAACATGACAATGATTAGGGTTTTGATTAGTCCCCCACTTAGTCTTTTACCTTTGTGTCTCATTTAGTCTTCTCTCCTCACCTCATAATCAGGGACTAAACCCTAAAGGCTTTAAGGCTTTGTGATTAAGCTTATGCCTGCATCCTTCTATTAGGATGGAGTGTATAACTTTAATCCTAAGTGTTAAACCCTTAATGTGTTTAACTCCTTTAATCAATCCATCTTAATAATCATCAAGACATCAAGCTTGTAACTTGGGCCTTGCATTAGGGTTCCAATTCTTCCTTAATTGGTTAAGAAGGACTAACCCTAGTGTTAATGGACAAGTCCCCCTCAAGTTGTCTTACAAACCCTAAAAATCACTTCATCATCTTATCATTAATTAAAATCCACTTAATAAAGGTCTTGTTTTGTCATGAGTTTAATCCCTAATCATGGATTAAGTTGAGGAGCTTTCCTCAGCTTAAACATTCTCATCTATTATCCTTCTATTAGGATGGTGTAATGAGTCTGTTTAATCCTTGATTATGGCTTAACCTCATTACCTAACACTAAACAAAAACAACAAAAACATTCAATTAATCACAAGTGGGTTAATAATCTTAATCCTGCATCAAAGGTGATTAAGTGTGAGAAGCTGACTTCACACTTAAGGTATTCTCATTACCCCTAATCAGAGGGAGGATGTGATGAGTTTACTAAATCCATTGGTTTAGGCTTAAGCTCATTAACTTATAACAAACTTCAAAAAAGCAATAAAAGACTGAAAACTCAAAAACAAACAATAATCGTCTCCTCCGGGATTCTTTTCTCACCTCATTCACTCATAAACGAGAACTTGCTTCTTCCGTCTAATGCAAGACAGTTTGCATCTGTGCCAGACAGATCATACACTTGAGCATAGGCAAGCAAGCAGTTCACAGGTCAATTCATCTTTCAGTCTCTTTGGGTCGAACTACGTAGGCATAACTTAACAGTTATCGAACAAAAGTCTCTGTATATTCCCCCTCTTTCCAGCTTTATTCTTTTAGCCTCATAGTCTTGAGCATTTCACTCCTGTTCTCACACTGACACTGTACACTTATACACTTCACATTTTTCTTTACACTGACACTTGCATTCTTTCCAGCTCTTTTATACACTAATTGCACTGACACTACCCCTTTAAAACACAAATCTTCTAAGCGTGGATCCCGTCGAGTACGACGGACAATCTGGGTGCTAATACCTTCCTAGGTTGTAACCAACCCCCTTTCTCAGTCTCTCTGGTTCGCAACCGTCTTATCCATATTTTTCTAGGTCTATGCAGCATTGCCTTTCCTCCGGGATAAAAATGCCTAGCTGGCGAATCTTTTCATTCCCTGTGAGTTCACTCCTGTGTGTTCTCACACCCTCCTCTCGCCGACCGTTCGCGTCTGTACCCTATTTGACCCGGCTTCATTTAGTGGGAGCGACAGATAATAGCCAAATCAAGACTTTCAATGATTTGGGAGAAGCTTTTGTGCGACAGTACAAGTACAATGTTGATATGGCGCCTGATAGAGATCAACTTCATGTTATGTCCCAGAAGGACAAAGAGACTTTTAAAGAATATGCACAGAGATGGAGAGAGCTGGCAGCCCAGATTGTTCCTCCGTTGGAAGAAAAATAAATGACGAAGATCTTCTTGAAGACGTTGGGTTCTTTTTATTATGAAAGGATGATAGCAAGCGCTCCTTCCGATTTCACTGAGATGGTGAATATGGGGATGCGTTTAGAAGAAGGTGTCCATGAGGGACGGTTGACTCAAGAGAATGGCAATGGTTCAAGCTCTAGAAGGTTCAACTTCGGGAAAAAGAAAGAAAATTAGACTAATGCAGTATCCCGTGAAAGTTATAGAAGACCTCACAGTCGTGTGAGTCACCATTCGCAGCATGTGGCTTCAGTAACACCGATGATTAACATGGCTCCAGCTGTACAAGCTGTTCCAAAGTTTCAACCTCATTATCAGCAACCTTCTGTGCAACAAGGTGGTAATCAACAGACTCGAGTTAAGCCCAGTTTTGATCCTATTCCGGTGACGTATGCGGACTTGCTTCCATCTTTAATTGCAAAGAATCTTGTGCAAACGCGTCCTCCACCTCCAGTTCCAGAGACTATTCCATGGTGGTATAAGCCAGAAGCTCGTTGTGCTTTTCATCAAGGTGCCCCGGGGCATGATGTTGAGAATTGTTATCCACTAAAGTTTGAAGTACAGAAGTTGATGAGGAACAACGTCCTGTATTTTAATGATATTAATCCAAATGTGCAGAAGAATCCGTTGCCGAAGCATGGTAATGCCTCTGTGAATATGGTTGCTGGTTGTCCTGGGTTGTTCAAGATTTATGAAGTTAGTCATATCAGAAGATCTTTGGTTGAAATGCATGCTTTCTTGAGTGAATATCACGATATTGATCACGACTATGCTGGATGTTGTATTTGCTCGGTGAATCCTCGTGGTTGCGTGATTGTTAAGAGGGATATTCAAAAGATGATGGACGATAAATTGATTGAAGTAACAGCAAAGAGAGATGAATACGAAAATGAAGTGAATGTTATTATGCCTCAGTTCAATCTTCCTGAAAGGATTGCTCCTGAGAGGGTGGTTATTTCTTTTGATAGTCGCAAAAATGTTGTTACTCCATTGGTGATTAATGTACCTGGTCCAATGCCATATGAGTCTGATAAAGCTGTTCCGTACCGGTATAATGCTACGATGATAGAGAATGGTAGGGAAGTTCCTCTTCCTACTCCAAAGTCTGTGGTTAGCATTGCGGATGTGACGAAAGTTACCCGAAGTGGTAGATTGTATGCTTCAGACCCTCCGAAAAGAGTTGAAGATACAAGTGCAAGTAAGCAGATTATGGATGTTGTTGCCCAATCGGGCCAATCTGGTAGTAATGATGATGAGGTGCTAAAGTTGATAAAGAAGAGTGAATATAACATTTCTGAGTAGTTATTGCAGACTCCCTCAAAGATATCAGTGTTGTCTCTCTTGATGAGTTCTGAAGCTCATAGGCAGTCGTTGCAGAAGATTCTGGATCAAGCTTATGTTGACCATGACGTGACTGTTGATCAATTTGATAGTATTGTGGCGAATATCACGTCTTGCAACAATTTGAGCTTCTGTGATGACGATCTGCCTGAAGAAGGAAGAAATCATAACTTGGCGTTGCACATCTCGGTGAATTGTCAAGAAGATGCCATGTCCAAGGTGCTGGTTGATACAGGCTCGTCTCTGAATGTTATGCCAAAGTCGACATTGTTAAAGCTTGCGTTTCAAGGTGCTCCCATGAGGCACAGTGGGATTATAGTGAAAGCTTTTGATGGGTCGAAGAAGACAGTGATTGGAGAGGTGGATCTTCCTATTCTTATTGGACTGTTTATATTCAAGATTACTTTTCAAGTAATGGATATACGTCCCGCATATAGTTGTCTCCTCGGAAGACCATGGATCCACGAGGTTGGAGCTGTAACATCCACTCTTCACCAGAAGTTGAAGTTTGTGAGAGAAGGTAAATTGGTGACCATTGAAGGTGAGAGGGCGATGCTTGTGAGCAATTTGTCTTCTTTTTCTTATATTGATGTCGAGGAAGAGGTGGGAACGTCGTTTCAAGCTCTTTCTGTGGTGGATAATGTTGTTAAGAAGAATGCCATGCCCATGTCTTCTTTCAAGGATGCTCTGCGAGTGATTGAAGCTGGTCAGTCTGATGGTTGGGGGCGAATTATTGATGCTGTCGACAACAAGGAAGGTTTTGGTATCGGCTTTGCACCTGGTGCAGTTATCAAAGATCCAAAGACTATTCAAGAAGGCTTCCGAAGTGCTGGATTTATCAATGATCATTCTGCTGCTGCCATCATTGATGATGATGATGAAGATGAAGAAATGCTAGACTTCGTTACACATGGAAAGATTTGCCAGAATTGGATCGTTGTTGATGTTCCCTTTATTGTTCATTCTTCAAAGTAATTGTTTTTATTTTCTTTCAAAAAATCCTTTCACTCTGCCCAAGGTGAAAGTGATGATTGTCGGGCTTTGTTTCAAATTTTATCATCATCAATAAAATGTTATTTTGTTATTTCCATATGTGTGTTTTTCCTTTTTGCTTTATTCTGAAAAATGGTAACATAAAAAACCCAAAAATATAATAATTGTGTATCTGCATATTGTTTGCACTTTTGTTCATGCTCTAAAATAAAAATAAAATCATTGTGCAGATTGATTGATAAACCCATTGAAAACAATGATCCTATGCCCTCTCCCAACTTTGAATTCCCTGTGTTTGAAGCTGAGGAAGAGAATGATGAAGAGATTCCAGATGAAATTTCTCGGTTGCTTGAGCACGAGGAGAAAATTATTCAGCCTCATGGAGAGTCTATAGAGATGGTCAACTTGGGTTATGATGATGAAAAGAAAGAAGTCAAAGTTGGAGCATTGCTTGATCCTGGTGTTAAGAAGAGGATTATAGAGCTTCTCAGAGAATATGTTGATGTATTTGCTTGGTCTTATCAAGACATGCCAGGTCTTGATACTAATATTGTGGAGCATAGATTGCCGCTGAAGCCTGAATGTCCACCTGTGAAGCAGAAGCTCAGAAGAACTCATCCAGACATGGCAGTAAAAATCAAAGAGGAGGTTCAAAAGCAGATTGATGCAGGTTTCCTTGCGACATCAACTTATCCTGAATGGGTGGCCAATATTGTTCCAGTTCCGAAAAAAGACGGAAAAGTCTGAATGTGCGTAGATTACAGAGATTTGAACAAAGCCAGTCCGAAAGATGATTTTCCATTGCCACACATTGATATGTTGGTAGATAATACGGCTAAGTTTGATGTGTTCTCTTTTATGGACGGATTTTCCGGTTATAATCAAATAAAGATGGCACCCGAGGACATGGAAAAGACCACATTTATTACACCATGGGGAACATTCTGTTACAGAGTGATGCCCTTTGGATTGAAGAATGCTGGTGCGACTTATCAAAGAGCTATGAATACACTTTTCCATTATATGATGCATAAAGAAATCGAGGTATATGTTGATGATATGATCGCCAAGTCGAATACTGAAGAGGATCATGTAGAACATTTGCTGAAGTTGTTTCAGAGGTTGAGGAAGTATAAGCTTCGTCTGAATCCGAACAAGTGCACTTTTGGTGTACGTTCTGGAAAGTTGCTAGATTTCATTGTCAGCCAAAGAGGCATTGAAGTGGATCCTGATAAAGTGAAAGCTATTCAGGAAATGCCTGCTCCAAGAACCGAAAAGCAAGTAAGAGGATTCTTGGGCCGATTGAATTATATCTCAAGATTTATCTCTCACATGACTGCCACATGTGCTCCGATTTTCAAGCTGCTTCGAAAAGATAAAGGTTGCGTCTGGACTGATGATTGCCAGAAGACGTTTGAAAGTATTAAAGAATATCTGATTGAACCTCATATATTGTCTCCTCCGGTGGAAGGTAGACCGATGATCATGTACTTGACGGTGTTGGAAGATTCCATGGGTTGTGTGCTGGGTCAGCAAGATGAAACTGGAAGAAAAGAACATGCAATTTACTACTTGAGTAAGAAATTCACTGATTGTGAGTCTCAGTATTCCATGCTTGAAAAAACTTGTTGTGCCTTAGCTTGGGCTGCAAAGCGTCTTCGCCAGTATATGCTGAATCATACGACTTGGTTGATCTCTAAAATGGATCCAATCAAGTATATCTTTGAAAAGCCTGCTTTAACTGGGAGGATTGCTCGTTGGCAAATGTTGTTATCAGAATATGATATCGAGTACCGAACTCAAAAAGCTATAAAAAGTAGTATCTTGGCTGACTATTTGGCACATCAACCGATTGATGATTACCAACCTGTCAAGTTTGATTTTCCAGATGAAGATGTGATGTTTTTGAAAGTAAAAGATTATGATGAACCTTTGATTGAGGAAGGGCCGGAGCCTGGATCTCGATGGGGTTTAGTTTTTGATGGTGCTGTGAATGCACGTGGAAGAGGAATTGGGGCAATGATCATTACTCCCCATGGTTCACATATTCCTTTTGCCGCAAGATTGACTTTTCCTTGTACCAACAATGAAGCTGAGTATGAAGCCTGCATTATGGGTCTTGAAGAAGCTATCGATTTAAGAATTAAGCATCTTGATGTGTATGGAGATTCCGCCTTGGTAATTAATCAGATTCAGGGCACGTGGATAACTCATCAACCCCACTTGATCCCCTATAGAGATTATGCCAGGAAGATTTCAACTTTCTTCACCAAAGTTGAGTTTCATTATGTTCCTCGTGATGAGAATCAGATGGTAGATGC
This sequence comes from Lathyrus aphaca, assembly GCA_963966055.1. NCBI lineage: Eukaryota > Viridiplantae > Streptophyta > Magnoliopsida > Fabales > Fabaceae > Lathyrus > Lathyrus aphaca. The sequence continues at coordinate 224,714,807 of OZ014523.1, read as the reverse complement.
TTTAGAAACCATAGCTTCTATGATAAAAGTGCACCAGTGGAATGATGTTCCCATGATTAGTGTGAATCGACTGGAAAGACCAGCTCATGTGTTTGCAGTTGAAGAGGTCCATGATGACAAGCCTTGGTATCATGATATTAAATGTTTTCTCCAGAGTCAAGAATACCCGCTTGGGGCATCTGATAAGGATAAAAGGACTTTGAGGAGATTGGCAGGCAATTTCTTCTTGAATGGAAATGTGTTTTATAAAAGAAATTTTGACATGGTCTTGCTCAGATGTGTGGATAAACACGAAGCAGACATGTTGATGAAAGAAATTCATGAAGGATCTTTTGGTACTCATGCCAATGGGCATGCAATGGCTAAAAAGATGTTGAAAGCAGTTTACTATTGGATGACAATGGAATCTGATTGTTGCAAATATGTGAAAAAATGCCATAAGTGTCAGGTGTATGCTGATAAGATTCATGTGCCACTAGCTTATCTCAATGTGATTTCTTCCCCATGGCCCTTCTCTATGTGGGGAATTGATATGATTGGCATGATTGAACCTAAGGCTTCGAATGGATATCGTTTTATTCTTGTGGCAATTGATTACTTCACCAAGTGGGTGGAAGCGGCATCGTATGCTAATGTGACCAAGCAAGTCGTGGTTCGGTTTATCAAGAATAATCTTATCTGTAGATATGGTGTTCCGAATAGAATCATTACTGATAATGGTTCGAACTTGAACAATAAGATGATGAAAGAGCTTTGTGAAGATTTCAAGATTCAACACCATAATTCCTCTCCTTATAGACCGAAGATGAATGGGGTTGTTGAAGCTGCGAATAAGAACATTAAGAAGATCATTAAGAAGATGGTTGTGACGTACAAGGACTGGCATGAGATGCTCCCTTTTGCTTTGCATGGATATCGTACATCTGTCCGCACTTCAACAGGGGCAACCCCTTTCTCACTTGTTTATGGTATGGAAGCAGTGCTCCCCGTCGAAGTTGAGATCCCCTCAATGAGAGTTCTGATGGAAGCCAAGTTGACTGAAGCTGAATGGTGTCAAAGTAGATTTGATCAGTTGAATTTGATTGAAGAAAAGAGAATTACAGCTTTGTGTCATGGTCGGTTGTACCAGCAAAGAATGAAGAAAGCTTTTGATAAGAAGGTCAAACCTCGTGTATTCAGAGAAGGCGACCTCGTGCTCAAAAAGATTCAGTCTTTCCTTAAAGATTCTCGGGGCAAGTGGACTCCGAACTATGATGGCCCATATGTTGTTAAGAAAGCCTTCTCTGGCGGTTCATTAATTCTTGCAACTATGGATGGTGAGGAGATCACTCGCCCTGTGAATGCGGATGCAGTCAAGAAATACTTCGCCTAAAAAAATAAAAGAACAGCTCGCTAAGTTGAAAACCCGAAAGGGCGGCTTAGGCAAAAATGAGCGTCTCGGTGGATTGAAAACCCGAAAGGGCGGTCCAGGCAAAAATTAGAGACAAAAACAGAAATAATTATCCCGATAGATTGAAAACCCGAAAGGGCAATCTAGGCAAAAGTTAGGGATCATGGCAAGTAATTGCGTCGACAGACTGGATCACTTGTAGCGACCGAGGATTTCAGATTCTATCCCTCAGAAGAATTATTCATCAAAGATTCTTATTCACTCATCCTTGACTGAAGTTTCGGACACAGTGGAGTTCAAAGTTGATAGGGATAATAGTGATCATTGTATCTCAATGTAGCCCTTTTCCATGTATTTACCATTTTTCAAACTTGTAATGATCCATGGAGTCATGCCATTTGCTGACTACCATTCTATCAATGAATTTGAGCTTTTATCCAATTGTTTGCAATTCTTTATATTTGTTTATGTTTACAAAATTTCAATTTATTGTTGATGTTGATTTTTGAAACAAATTTAATAAATTTTAATTTTTGAAGATTTTAAAAACATTTTTCTTTTGATATATGAACAAAGAAAGGATGTCGATGGTGATTCCAAGAATGGTAAAGTCTGGATATGTGTAACTCGTCTCTCCCAAAGCAGGGTTTGATTCGGTGGTGTTTATGCCAAGTTCCTGGATAGTCTTGACAGATTGATGTTAATGATGTTTTGTTTCCCAACCATGATGTTGAATGGAGGTTGTTTGTATCCCCCAGAAGAGTTGTTGGAAGGGATGTTCTTATGAATCCCTAGCTGAGTGTTGATCTTTTCCTCAGCATGTTATCTGTGAATTGAGAAGTATTGGGAATCCCCAGCTGAGCTCATGTTCCTCAGTTTGATTGTTTGCATCCTTGAATATAGAAGTATTAATATAGCAGTCAGTTTAGAGGTTTTCTTTTACCTTATGTTGGGTACTGATTTAAAATCCCTCGTAACTGTGTTGTGGCTATGATGTTAACTTCTGATATCCCCATATGGATCCCCAGTAGGTCTGCGTGTGTTGATTTCCAGCAGATTCCTATGTGATTTTTAGCAGGTCTTGCACTCTATCCCCAGGTGGAGCAGGAGTTGTATGACAGTTATTTCTTCGTGAAGTTTGATTTTTATCAAGAATATTTCCATCCTCAGCAGATTATTACCTTTCCTCAGCAGGATGATATTCATAGCAGATGCTGTATTGTCATGATTTGAGCCTTGTAGCAGGATTTTATTCCTTTGATGGCTTATGATTTTCCCCTGCAGATTTCAAGTTGAATCTCCAGCATGTTTCCCTGCGTTGTTGCCTTGGGATTAGCCGAGTATCCGGTTGTTGTGGTGTTCATGTCACCTATTTCTTATCTTTATGGCTGTTTCGTCAGCATATTCATAAGCATATTCATACGCATAAGCATAGCATTGTTTGCTTGCATTCTTGCGTTTATCATTGTTATCTGCTCTTTGGTGTGGACTTTCCCCACAGAGTGTGTGTGTTGTCCTCCTCTCAAGTTTAGAGTGTCGACCATTAAGCAGAAAGAGTTAATCCTTTCTAATTCCCCACTGAGTTTGTTTCTCGTGGATGATGTTGATTTAGTTTCCTCCCCAGTTTATTATCTGGATGGAATTTTCCCCAGTTGAGATATTTCTTCCTCGGGATGAGTTTTATTTGACCGTTTCTTTCCAATTTGTTCTTGGATTGAACTGCACCCCCTTTTGTGGATATTATTGTTTGGAATTAAGCTATCAGTAATCGATAGTGGGTAATATTACCAGATTTGATCAAGTTCTTTTACTTATACTCCTACCCAGTAAATCCGCTAGTCGAGATTTTATTCCTCTTACCCAGTAAAAAGGTAATAGAGTTTGTTTTCATCTGCTTAAGCTCCTACCCAGTAAATCAGGTAGTTGAGAATTGTTCTACCCAGTAAATCCGGTAGTCAAGATATTTTCCTCTTACCCAGTAAAAAGGTAATAGAGTCAAGATATTTTCCTCTTACCCAGTAAAAAGGTAATAGAATCAGATATTTTCATCTTACCCAGTAAAAAGGTAATCTGATTGAGTTTCTACCCAGTAAATCCGGTAGCCGATATTTCTTCTTCTTACCCAGTAAAAAGGTAATAGAAGTTTGTTTCTCTTTGATTGAGTTCCTACCCAGTAAATCAGGTAGTGGATCATACTCCTATCCAGTAAATCGATAGTCGAGTTTCTTTATACCTAGTAAAAAGGTAATTGAGGTTATTCCTCCGTATTTTGCTCCTATCCAGTAAATCGATAGTCGAGTCCCTTATACTCCTGCCTAGTAAATTAGGTAGTTGAGAGTTTCTTGCCCAGTAAAAAGGTAGTTGAGGTTATCCCTCCGTATTTTGCTCCTATCCAGTAAATCGATAGTCGAGTCTGTTGTATTTCCTACCCAGTAAATCAGGTAGTTGTTGATTCTTATCTAACACAGTATTTCTCTATTCTTGGATTCAAATACTTTGATTGGTTGATATTTCTGGCAGGGTGTTGATATTTCCCTGGTTGAATCTTGTTCTTGATTATTACATATCTTTTCCCAAGTGGAGTCTGCTATCCAGTGATTTATTTTCCTGGATTCTTTGGTTGTCTGTTATTGTTTCCCCAGCGGGATTTTCTTCTGAGTCCCCAAGTTTTTGCTTTTCTCTGGTGGTCATATTTTCCCCACAGAGATCTTGGGTTTGCATATCATATTCATATCATATCATTTGTTCTCTTAGGACAAAAATTGGGTATTCTGTATTTAAGTCTCTCCCATCTTGTAGAGACGAAGATGTCAATCTTCATATCTCCGGATTGAAGAAACTTAAATAGGGGCAGCTGTAACACCCTAATTTTTTCCCTAAGATTGTTTCGCATATCATCTGCATTTTGCATACAAACAAGATCGCACTGGCTTTCGAGTTTCTCCTCAGATGTGGGTCTATGCTTCGCAGGGGATCACCATTTATTTTTACTGTCTTATGATTGTTTATATTTACTGACTTCTAACCAAAATACAAAAAATATATTGCAGTGTTCTTCTTCTTCTCTGTGTTGCAGGTTTGCGAAGATGAGACAGTAATTTCATTCAGATGCGTTTGTTCAGTCACAATTCGATTTCAGATGGATGTTTGACCTATTATTGGTCAAACTGTCAAAAGATTGGTTGACTGCCAGTTGTGTGTGCCAGTAATTCATTTATCAGACAATGTGTTTTCAAAGTACAAGTTGGGTTGTGTGATAGTGTTTCTTGTGCGAAGTTATCAGGCTGTATTTTGTGTGAAGTTTGGTTTGAATCTTCAGTGTTTATCAGTTCATCGATTCATCAGTTCATCAGCGATTCATCTGAGGATTTATTTTCCTCAGTATGAATTCGGTTTATCAGATAATAATCATACAGTTTTCAGTTGGCAAGTTGCAAGGTATTTGGGCTGTGTTCAGAGGCTTGTGAAAGAATAATCGAGATTTGTTGTGGGCTTAAAAAAATCAAATTTCATCCATCATCCCTTTTTTTTTCCGATTAAACCATTTTATTTCCTAATCCAGTGACCATTTTTTTTCCATTATCCAATTCATTTTTTTTATTCAATTATCCAAAGTACATTTTTTTATTCCATTTCCATATTCACCAATATCCATTTTTATTTTAACTCACAAATATTCATGAACCCCATTTTTTTATATACAAGCCCATATATTTTTTTTAAGCCCATTCATAAAAAATTACATTATCATTGTTTTCCCTTTTCTTCATTATATGTTCATCTCATTAATACAAAATAATAAAAAAAATACAACTTTATACAAGCCATTTAAACAAGCCTCTCACAGCAAAAAACCGTACAAGCCTAAGCCAATACTTCCCAAGCCGTATCCGTACTCCTTCAAGCCATACGCCTAGCACTTCAATCACCTGCCAGCATCACGTGCAAATACTTCATGCCAGCCACACAAACTAGCTACGCCGCACGCCCTAACACACCAGCTTCAGGCTCGTATTCACAAATCCTCCAAATACAACAAGTTGTATCCTAGCCACAAACATCAACCTCGCATATCCCGCAGCAGGCCTCAAGAAAACAATAAGCCTTGTCACAGCCAACACTTCAAGCTGCAAGCCAACGCTTTCAAATCCGCAAGCCGCAGGCCCAAATGAACAACAATCAGCTTGCCAAAGCACGCGGAACACACCTGAAAAAGAAAAAATCAAAACGCACAGCAGCTAGCCATAAAACGCAAGAACACGCAAACATCATCAACCAAAACGCAAGCAATCTGAAGCATAAAATGCAAACCTCACGCGGAATACCTTCAGCCATCAAAACGCAAGTGCATTTAACCCCAAACGACATTCGATTGACTCCGCTCTCCCTCTATAAATTGAAGCATCTTCCTCTCATTTTCGGAAGCTTCAATAGCACCTCGAATCTCTGCCAAATTCATCCCCAATTCCAAAATCCCTAAACCCTTTTCTATTCTTCAACCAAACATATCAAAACAAAATCAAAAGGAAGAAGAAGAGAGGTCGAATTCGAGAGAAGAGAAGAAGAGTTCGCGGTTTTTGAAAAGGAGAAGAGAGATTTTGTGAAGGTGAGCTTGGATTCGTGTTTGCCGCCACCGTGACTTTGCCGTTGCCCTGTTTTCATTCTCTGTGTTTGTGCGTGAAGGAGAAGAAGAAGAGAACATTTGTTTCTTTTCTTTCTTATTTATTTTTATAAATTATTTTATTTATTTAGTTTTAACAAAAAGAGAATATTAGAATGATTGTGTTTGGGCCATGGGGTCCTTGGATCTGTGACATCACCCGCGGATCCCCCCTCCTTTTTTCTTTTTCTACTTTCTTTTATTAACCTTTTTTTATTATACATATTATATTTATTAACTTTGATTATCTTTGGAATTTAATTTCAAATATTTTGATGTCAAAAAGGTTCTAGGATATATTGTAAGAAAAAACTTTGGAAATATTTTTTAGAAACAATTTGGAAGTTCTTTTTTGAAAGAGTTTAGAAAATGATTTAAAAAATGTTTTGATTTCTTTTATGGATCTAATTTTGGATCTATTATTCTTCATCTTTCTTTTTTTAATTTTGGTCGATGACAATCTTCCGATTCGGGATTGTTGATTTCCGATTAAGTTTAATCTTCATTATTTCAAATCTATGGATGAATGATCATTTGGATCATTCTCCATACTTTGAGATCGTGATAGGTTGCTTTTCGATGAAATTCAACGATAATCCCGATTAAGATTAGACCTTCCTCTTTCTTTTAGTGTGGCATGTTTTCGGAGAACGATCCATTATATCGTTTCTCTAACATGTATTAACACTAATATTTTCCACTTTAATTAGTGGTGGCCGACCTCATTTGTAGGGTAATTACTCCGTAAATTACTCGGCGATTGCTTAACATAGACCTACAGTTGTCCCGATTCGAATTAAGATCCACTTGGATCCGGTTGCCTCGATTTTATTTTCCTTGTTGTGGTTGTGCTTGATTAAGTTCATCATACCACCTTATATTGTAAATATTATAATAATGTGAATATATTTGTTTAAATTTAATCTCTCGTACCTTATCCTTTTATTTTAATCTCTTGCTCCCTTATCTCTTTATTATGCTTTACCATATAATATCATATATCATTGTTTATATTCATATTGTGCTTGTTTTTATTTTGTCCATTTGGATATCAAAACACTTAATAAAGGATTAAACTCTTAAAAAAACTTGTGACTTCTAATTTGCGGACTATGGTTACTATCCCTTTGCTTTTGGAGAATGGACTTAGACTTCTAGGATCTCCCTTTGCTCAAGTTGGAATGGATTAGAAACCTCGGTCTCAAGTTATGTCCTTAGTCTTTGAAGATGGAAACCCGAACTTTGAAGAATTGTGTATATTGGTTTGGTAAACTCTTTCCTTATCTTTTAATTCAAGCATTAGGACTAGTCTCTTCATCTCCTCCCCATTCTTTAATTTTCAAAACTTCTTCCTATTTCAAAACCTTCTTGTTTTCTAAACTTCAAACACTTTCATAAACAAACCTTGACTTAGGTCAAGCGATTTTTAATCTTTTCCTTTTATTTTCTTAATCAAATATTAATCTATGTAAATATATCAAAAACCATTTTCTTACATACTTAAAAAAAATGCAAACTCACTCAATTGTTTTTGTGTTTTGTGCACCTTTTCTTTTTTTCATATGTTTAGATATGATTCATCTTTTCCTAGCGGAATTATTCGCTAAAGGATGACGACTTATCTCTACATTTTAAAATCAACTAAACTCATTTGTTCTTTTCAAATTTTGTACCACGAACTACGAGGTTTTGATCTCGCATTGCACTTTGTGGGTACGTAGGCATAAGGCTTTAAAACCTTATCAAACACAAAATCATTAAAAAATATTCTTCTCCTCATCTCTTCCATCATTTTAAACAAACCAATTTCAGACCAAAAAAGCAATAAGTATTTCAAAGGGCTCCCGTGGAGTACCACGGATGAGTCGGGTGCCTAAAACCTTCCCGGTTCATAACCAATCCCCTTACCCAATCTCTGTTTATTTCTTTTAGCCTTTGCTTTTAGAATCCTAGGTTTTTATTCGTTCTTTTACCTTTTTCCTTTCGGAAATAAAGAAAAGCGCGGTGGCGACTCTGTGTTTATCGAGTTAAGTTAATCAATAACTTACACTCACGATTTTACCGCTACACATCCATCTGGTACAACTGAAAATTCATAGAGCAAGCGTAAGCAAGTAATAATCTAATTGCTTCTAACCTTGCTACCGGAGCGAATGTTTCATCAAAGTCAATTCCTTCTTCTTGGTTGTAGCCTTGTGCGACCAATCTTGCTTTGTTACGAACTATGATTCCATTCTCGTCAAGTTTTTTCTTGAACACCCATCTTGTGCCAATGATATGCTTGTTGTCCGGTCTTGGTACAAGAGTCCAAACTTGGTTCCTTTCGAATTGATTGAGTTCTTCTTGCATAGCTATTATCCATTAATCGTCGCCTAAGGCTTCATCGATTTTTGCTGGTTCAATTTGAGACACGAACGCCATGTTGAGGCAAGCATCCTTGAGATTGAGTCTAGTTTCAACGCCTTGGCTAATATCACCAATCACTTTATCTATTGGGTGATCTCTATGAGTTCTCCATTCTTTTGGAAGATCTTGATGTTCTTCAATGGTTGGTGACTTATCTTCTTGTGATATTGCTTGTTCTTTTGATATCTCCCTTTGTTGTTGTGATAGATCTACATCATCATCATCATCCACAATAATATTATCCTCTTTCGAGGGGTTAGTCTCATCAAACGAAACATGTATGGACTCTTCAATGGTAAGAGTACGTTTATTGAAAATTCTAAAAGCTTTACTTGATAGAGAATATCCAAGAAAGATACCTTCATCGGATTTCTCATCAAACTTACCAAGGTTGTCCTTACCGTTGTTGAGAATGAAGCATTTGCATCCGAATATGTGGAAGAAGGATATGTTAGGTTTCCTTCCCTTGAACAACTCATATGGGGTCTTCTTGAGAATAGGTCGAATATTGACACGGTTACTTACAAAACAAGCCGTGCTAACCGCATCCGCCCAAAAATATTGAGGAAGATTCGAGTCGCTAAGCATTGTCCTTGCAAGTTCTACTAGTTCCCTATTCTTCCTTTCTACGACACCGTTTTGTTGAGGAGTCCTTGGTGCAGAGAAGTTGTGAGAGATTCCATGCTCTTCACAAAAATCTTCAAATGATGAGTTTTGAAACTCGCCACCATGGTCGCTTCTTATGGAAATAATTGAGAGTGACTTCTCATTTTGAATTTGCTTGGCATACTTCTTGAATGCTTTAAAGGCATCGCTTTTCTGCACTAAAAACAAAGTCCAAGTGTATCTAGAGAAATCATCAACAATAACTAGTGCAAAAACGTTACCTCTGAAGCTTTTTGTTCTTGATGGACCGAAAAGATCCATATGTAACAATTGGAGTGGTCTTGTAGTAGATATCACTTTCTTGGTCTTGAAGGATGTTTTGGTTTGCTTCCCCTTTTGACATGCGTCACAAAGCTTATCCTTGATAAACTTCATCTTTGGAAGACCAACAACTAGATCATGCTTTAATAATTTATTCAAATGCTCCATGTGAATGTGAGCAATCCTTTTATGCCAAAGCCATGCATCGTTGTTGTTTGCCATTAAGCATTTCACCTTCAAGAGAGAGTCATCAAAAGAAATCATGAAAATGTTATTAAATCATTTACCTTTTAGCAAGAGTTCATGAGTGACTCCGTGTTCTATCAAACATTCCTCCTTCGTGAAGTTGATTCGGAACCCTTTGTCACACAATTGACTTATGCTAAGAAGGTTGTGTTTAAGGCCTTCCACATAAAGGACGTCTTCGATGATTGTATGAGGAGATGCACCAATGGTTCCAACTCCAAGAATTCTTCCTTTATTATCATCACCGTAAGTAACGTATCCTTTGGCCTTAAGTGTTAGACTTGAAAATTTGTTGATGTCGCCCGTCATATGCTTTGAACAACCGCTATCGAGATACCATTGCGTAGAAGTTGTTTTCAAGCATACCTACAAAACAAAATCAGGTTTTGTTAGGTACCCAAATTGCTTTGGGTCCTTAGTAGTTAGTACCCTTTTCAACCCACACATAATGCCCTTTAGCAACACCAATGTTGCGCACATAGCAAGCATTAGGTGTATGGCCTTTTATTCCACAATAAAAACACATAGGTTGAAATTGACTTTTGAATTTAGGAACATAATTTTGTTTCTTAAGATTCCTTTTCTTTTTATGACTTTGATGGATAAGTTTAGCATTGTTAGTCTTTTCCTTAACAATTTGTTCACTAGCTTTTACGAAAACGGTTTCACTTGTGCTTGGTTTGGAAAACTTAGAGTATCCTAGGCCACTTTTATCATTTGGATATCTTTGGTGCCTAAGAATTTCCTCCAAGCCAATTTGACCTTTTTCATATCTTTCTAAAACTCTTTTGAGTTGAACAATTTGAAAGGACAATGACTCACAATTTTTACATGTAAGACTTTGTTCTTCATCCATTATCTTTTGTTTTTCATTTTCAATGTATTTTTCAAAAGATGCATTTTGTTCTTCTAAAGATAATATTTTCTTCTTTTGGGATGAGATAGTTTTGTACAATGTCTTACATTCCTTAAGAAGTTCATCTATGACTTCTTGTGCATCATTTTCATAAATTGAAAAATTACTACTAAGCTCGTCATTTTCTTCATCGGAGTGATGTGATGCCATTAACGCCATATTTGCACATTCGTCGCTTTCCGATTCCGATGAGGAACTAACTTCATTGTCATCCCATGCGACATAAGCCTTTTTATTCTTGAAGTCCTTCTTGCCTTTGAATCCTCCTTTCTTCGCAAGTCTTGGACAATCCGGTTTTATGTGACCTTGCTTTCCACATTCATAGCATGTAACTTCTTGGTTCGATGTGGATGCATCCTTCTTCCTGAAATGTTTATTCTTTTTAGGAAAAGAAGAATTATTATTTTTGTTAAAAAACTTACCAAGCTTCTTAACAAGAAGCATGAAGTTCTCATCTTCGGGGATCTCGTCATCTTTGTCATCCTTTGTATCAATCTTCAAGGCAATTCCTTTGGACTTTTTCTCTTGACTTTCATGTTTTTCGAGCCTTCCAATTTCCAACTTGTGCTCTTGAAGTTTGCCGAATAGAGATGCGGATGTCATTGTTGAGAGACTCTTCTTCTCCGAGATTGCGGTCACTTTCGGTTGCCATTCCCATGTCAAAGACCTTAGAACTTTCAAATTGAGATCATCGTTGGTGAAGGTCTTTCCGAGTGCAATCAAATGGTTGGTTAGATGAACAAATCTTTTTTGTAAAGCCACAATAGATTCTCCGGGCTGCATGCGGAACATTTCGTATTCTTGACTTAACGTGTTAAGCCTTGATCTTTTAACTTCTGTTGTTCCTTCATGTGTTTCTACCAAAGTATCCCAAATCTCCTTTGCCGATTTGCATTGTGATACACGAAAAAATTCGTCCATACTAAGAGCACTTTGAAGTATGTTGATTGCTTTCTTCTCATTTAGGATCTTTCTTTTATCATCTTCATCACACATATTCTTCAACTTCGCCGTTCCAACACCGTTGATTACATTGACGGGATTATGCGGACCTTCTTCGATTGCTTCCCATACGCCTTCTCCTTGGGCTTCAAGATGTGCCCTCATTCTGATTTTCCAGAAATCGAAGTATTCGCCGGAGAAGAGCGGAGGCTTGTTGCTACTTCCACCATCTTTGAAAACGGGATTCGAGTTTGCGGAAGCCATAGGATCTTATAGGAACAGGTTACCTAAACCTGCTCTGATGCCAATTGTAAGATCAGAATGCGCCTAAGAGGGGGGAGGGGTGAATTAGGTGTATATAAATTTTCTCGATTCTTTTTCTTTGATGGATAGAATTTTTCTTTTAAGTTTGTATGGAAGGAAAGCAGTAAGGCAGAAAATAAAAACGACACAGAAAGTTATCCTGGTTCCTTTCACAGTCCGAAGGTACATCCTGTCCCCTTTCAACTTGAAAGAGATTTCCACTAGTTTTTAGAAATAGTACAACCTATCACACCTTCAATGGTGAGGCCTACTTTCTAACAAACTATCATACAAGTGTGCAAGAACAATCCTCTTGCCACACTTACCCTTTTGTCCAAACAAACCTTGGCACACAAGTCACACAATAGAAATACCTTTCTATATTTTTAATTTTGAGTGAGTAATACAAAGATTTTAATATCAATAATGATCTTCTCCTATGTACACAAATCACTTTTCAAATATCAATACAAGTGTTCAAACATGAAGTATGAAAGATGAATATCTTATGAACACTTTTGAAAAGTATGAAAACTATTTGAAAATTGATCAATTTGATTCAAGTGATTTTTTATAAAAATTGTAGGAGGTGTTTTTTGAATTTGAAAAATTCAGATTTTTTATAATACATGACACCCTTTTGAAAAGGTGTGAAAATTATGAATCAAAAAGTTTCTTGAAGAGATATAATCAAAAGGTGCAATTTGAATTTCAAAGGAAAAATATTTTTCAAAATATTACAGTGTTAACCGGTTAACCAAATGGTTAACCGGTTAACGCCTATGAACGTTAACAGGTCTTTTGAAAAATTGAACCCGTTAACCGGTTAACCAAATGGTTAACCGGTTAACACTGTTAAAACCAGAAACAGAAGGTTTTTTAAAGAGTGTTAATCGGTTTGAAAAATATGTTAAATTATTTTATGCAATATGCTAGTATATGATTGAATGCATGAACACTTGTACATCAATTTAAAAAGGGATTGATATACCTAACCAAAAGCATCCAAGCATGAAGTTGAATGATGATGCAAACGAAGCTTGATAGCGAAGCCGGTTGCTTGAAGCTTGATCAGTTGGAGCTCTTGACTTTTTGCAGGTCTAAAATATATGCGCCGTGTTGTCTTCATCAAAATCTCCGAGATTGAAGGCGTGCTTCTACAATATCTGCCCAGATCAGTTGTTGTTGTTGTCACTATCCCTACTCCACCTCCTCAGTATGCTCAACAACCACAACACTTTCCTCAACAGCCACAGTTTCCTCAACAGAGATCATACAACAAAAATAACAATAATCAACAACAACGCCCTTTTCAACAGCGGCCATCTCAGACCAACAGGGTGATTGACCCTATTCCAATGCCATATGCTACATTGCTGCCACAACTCCTAAAGCTCAATCTTGTTGAGTTGAGGACATTGGCTCCACCTGATCTTCAGAACCTTCCGAGAAACTACGATGTCAACGCTAGGTGTGCTTTTCATTCTAATGCACCTGGTCACTCCATGGAGAAATGCAGAGCTCTGCATATGAAGGTCCAGGATCTGGTAGATTCAAAGGATTAATGCTATAGAAGAAGGCTCACCCATGAGTTTAATAGAAGATAGTGCAAGTATTCAGACACCTCTGGCAGAGGTTAAAGCTCAGCTTTTGAAATGCCAAGTGTTTCCAGGATGTGAGGCCTGTTGTGAATCTTGCAAGGTTTCCGAGAACGGGTGTGCATGCTTAAAGGATGGCATCAATAGCTTGATCAGAGAAGGCATTATGCAAATAACAACAACTATTTCTACAACACCAGCAACCCTTTTGTCAACCATAAATGATTCTTCTACAACTGCAACAACAATTGTTCCTACTGATTCATCTACAACTTCAGCAACCACTTCTTCCATCACTTCAACACACAACAATTCATTTGCACCTACTTCTACAACTTCAGCAACCATTAACAATGACGTCTCCACAGTTACTATTTATTATGACTCGACAACGGTCCCAAACTCTAACAATTATCAACAACAATCTCAACAACAGTTTCAGCAACAACCAAGCTTCAATTCATCACCTCCAACATCCACAAGAAGTCCTGTCACTATCTTCTATGATCCACAGACAATAACGATTCCAACCTCTGCTGCAGTAAGCCCAGTCACCATCACGATTCCAGGGCCAATTCCATATGATAAAGACAATGATGTACCTTAGCATTATGGTGTAGATCTTTACTGCAACAGAGAAAAAGTCCTTCTTGATTCTTCAGTTCACACCCCCAAGTGGATAACGTCGGGGGAGGCGGAGGCTTCACCCGAAGCGGACGCCTCTTCACGTTACAAGCTCCAAAGACTAATACTAAAGCAGAAGCTGCTGCCAAAGCCAAAGGGAAAAGTGTGGCACCAGAAGAATGTGCACCAAAAGAGACTCATAAATCATCCTTTGATCAGGATGTGGATGAATTTATGAGGATAATTAAGAGAAGTGACTACAAAGTTGTGGATCAACTCCACCAGACTCCTTCTAAGATCTCCATCTTATCCCTGTTGTCGTGTTCCGAAGCTCATCGAGATGCGCTACTCAAAGTTCTGCACGCTGCCTACGTGCCAGAAGAGATCACAGTGAATCATCTTGAAACAGTGGTATCTAATGTCAATACTAGCCATGGGCTAGGTTTCACCAATGCTGATTTGACAACAGAAGGACGTCACCACAACAAAGCTTTGCACATAACCCTGGAGTGCAAAGGGGTTGTACTCTCTCATATTCTTGTAGACACTGGGTCCTCACTCAATGTCTTGCCGAAGAAAGCTCTTGTCAAGCTCGAATATGATGGTATAGCTCTCCGACCAAGCAATCTAGTGGTCAGGGCTTTTGATGGCTCTAAGAGGTTTGTTCTTGGAGAGGTGGAGCTTCCTGTGATAATCGGTCTGTAGGTCTTCTAGACTATTTTCTATGTGATGGACATACAGTCGGCCTATAGCTGTTTGTTGGGTCGACCTTGGATTCACGCCGCAGGTGCAGTAACGTCGACCCTTCACCAGAAATTGAAATATGAGTGGGAAGGACAGATTATCACCATTTGTGGTGAGGAGGACATCTTTGTTAGCCATCTGGCTACATACAAGTATATTGAGATGGATGGTGAAATCCATGAAACTATGAGCCAAGGGTTCGAGGCCCTGAATGTCAATGAGGCGACGACTGAAGTATTTGCGGCATCCCAGGAGGATAGGATGGGTACTTCAATTGTCTCCTATCAGCAAGCCCGGAAGGTTGTTGAAGATGGTAATGCTCAAGGCTGGGGCAAGCTGCTGCCAGTGGAAAAGAAGGAGGACATATTCGGTTTGGGTTACAAACCATTCCGACAAGATCAATCAGAGGCTGCTAAAGAGCCCAAGTTCATCAGTGGGGGGATGCTCACCCCAGATGCTGTTAATAACCTGGAAGACGAGGTGGAAAGCAATCGCAACCTGGAGAGTTGGATACGTCCAAGGATCCCAGGTCACCAAGTCCTTAACTGGTCTTCCCAGGAAATTATAAGGGTTACTCCCACAGAGTAATTATTATTTCCTGCCTTTTTTAGCATGCATCAAGTCCTGTATCTTGCTCAAGGTGTCAGGACTCATTTTGTAATAGGGCCATATTGTAATTTTGTGCAAATGGATTATCAATGAATATCGGACATCTTTTAAAAACAAGTCTCTTTTTCGCTCGCTGTCTTTTCATTTGTTACTTTTGTACAAAACAATAAAATGACAATGTTTTCAAAATAAATAACTTCATTTTCACTTTTTCTAAACAAGATTAAAATTGATCACTAAAATGAACAAATCTCAACCCTTGCAGAGATTATCCTCCAGATCGCATCGACAACAACACTGCTATGACCTTGTATGACTTCGACAATCCAATTAATCAAGCAGACGAAGGGGTTGAAGAAGACTATGAGTTACCTAAAGATTTAGCCAGGTTGTTGAGGCAAGAAGAGAAAGTGATTACTCCTCATCAGGAGGAGGTTGAAACATTTAATCTTGGTACCGAAGAGGATTTGAAAGAAGTGAAGATTAGGGTCGGTCTGCAAGCTTCAGTAAAAGAACAGCTCATTGACATGCTTCGAGAATACGTCGACGTCTTTGCTTGGTCCTATCAAGACATGCCAGGTTTGGATAAGGATATTGTTATGAACAAGTTGCCTTTGAAAGAAGATTGCCCTCCAGTGAAACAAAAGCTACGCCGCACTCGTCCGGATATGGCCATGAAGATTAAGGAAGAAGTCCAAAAACAGTGGGACGCTGGTTTCCTTGATGTAACTAGTTACACGCCGTGGGTTGCTAACATTTTACCAGTGCCTAAGAAGGATGGCAAAGTACGGATGTGTGTGGATTACCAGGACCTGAACAGAGCTAGCCTGAAGGATGATTTCCCATTACCTCACATTGATGTATTGGTCGACAACACAGCTCAATACTCGGTGTTTTCCTTCATGGATGGTTTTTCTGGGTATAATCAGATCAAAATATCACCCAAGGACATGGAGAAAACAACCTTCATCACACCTTAGGAAACTTTTTGTTACAAGGTAATGCCTTTTGGACTGAAGAATGCTGGTGCAACTTATCAACGGGCTATGGTAACATTATTCCACGACATGATCCACAAAGAAATTGAATGCTACGTGGATGACATGATTGCCAAGTCCCTCACTGAAGAAAATCATCTGGTAAATCTGCGGAAGTTGTTTAAGCGTCTGAGAAAATACCAATTGAAGCTAAATCCCAACAAATGCACATTCGGGGTACGTTCCGGTAAGTTGTTGGGATTTATCGTAAGTGAAAAAGGAATTAAAGTTGATCCTGACAAAGTCAAAGCCATTCAGGAGATGCCTGCACCCAAAACTGAAAAGGAAGTTTGGGGGTTCTTAGGTAGATTGAACTACATATCAAGGTTCATATCTCATCTTACTGCAACCTGTGAACCCTTGTTCAAATTGCTAAGAAAGGAACAAACGGTCAGGTGGAACGAAGATTGTCAGAAGGCTTTTGACAAAATCAAGGAGTACCTACAAGAACCTCTGATTCTCATGCCTCCGATTGATGGAAGACCTATAATAATGTACCTGACAGTATAAGAAGGATTAATGGGGTGTGTATTGGGCCATCATGACGAGTCTGGTCAAAAAGAGTATGCAATATACTACCTAAGCAAAAAGTTTACTGACTGTGAACAACTTTATTCACTACTCGAGAAAACTTATTGTGCTTTAGCGTGGGCTGCTCGCCGACTAAGAAAGTATTTGTTTACTCACACTACCTTGTTGATTTCAAAGATGGACCCCGTCAAGTACATATTTGAGAAGCCAGCACTTACCGGAAGGGTTGCAAGATGGCAAATGATTCTGACAGAGTATGACATCCAGTACACATCTCAAAAGGCAATCAAGGGCATTGTAATGTCTGACTATCTAGCTGAGCAACCCATTGACGATTACCAGCCCATGAAATTTGACTTCCCTGATGAAGACATCATGTACCTGAAAGTAAAAGATCATGAAGAGCCTGTTAACACCGACGGACCTGACCCGGAAGAAGAGTGGACAATGATGTTTGATGGGGCTATCAATATGAATGGTCGTGGAGTTCGTGCAGTGCTCATTACACCTAAAGGAGTTCATATGCCTTTCTCGGAAAAACTCACCTTTGCCTGCACTAACAACGAAGCAGAATATGAAGCATGTATCATGGGTCTTGAGGAAGCCATTGACCTCAGGATCAAGACATTAACTATATTCGGGGATTCAACTTTGGTAATCAATCAGACCAGCGGAAAATGGTACACTCACCAAGAGCATCTGATCCCATACCGTGACTATACGTGGAGATTATTGACTTTCTTCACAACAGTTAAACTTGAGTACATCCCTCGAGACGAAAATCAGTTCGCCGATGCTTTAGCTACCATTTCCTCTATGATCAAAGTTCAAACTGCAAATTATGTGCCTCGGATTTCTGTATCCAGACTAGACCGACCAGCATACGTTTTCTCTGTGGACATTGCTAAAGATGACTAGTCATGGTTCCATGACATCAAAAGCTTCTTAAAGGATAAAAAATACCCACCTGGGGCATCATCCAATGATAAGAAGACACTAAGAAGGATGGCCGGTAGTTTCTTCCTTAATGCTAATGGTTCATTATACAAGCGAAACTTTGATATGGTTCTGCTCAGATGTGTTGATAAGAAAGAAGCGGACTTGCTAATGCACGAGGTGCATGAAGGATATTTCGGTACCCATGCTGGAGGACATGCAATGGCTATAAAATTGTTAAGATCAGGTTACTACTGGATCACAATGAATGCAGATTGTTGTGCCTATTCCAGAAAATGCCACAAATGCTAGATCTATGCAGATAAAGTGCATGTGCCTCCAAATCCTTTGAACGTGATGTCTTCACCTTGGCCCTTTGCCATGTGGGGTATTGACATGATTGGAAAGATCAAGCCGACTGCTTCAAATGTCCACAGATTCATCCTGGTAGCCATTGATTACTTCACTAAATGGGTCGAAGCAACTTCGTATGCAAACGTCACCAGACAAGTGGTAGCCAGATTTCTGAAAAGAGACATCATCTGTCGATATGGAGTTCCCGAGCGAATCATTACTGATAATGGTTCCAATTTGAACAACAAAATGATGGAAAAATTGTGCCGGGACTTCAAAATTCAACATCACAACTCTTCTCCTTACAGGCCAAAGATGAATGGCGTTGTGGAGGCAGCTAACAAAAATATCAAGAAGATTGTGCAGAAAATGGTGGTTACCTATAAAGACTGGCATGAGATGCTACCTTTTTCCTTGCATGGGTATCGAACCTCAATCAGAACGTCTACTGGGGCAACACCGTATCAGCTTGTGTATGGTATGGAAGCTGTCCTACCTGTTGAAGTTGAGCTAGCCTCCTTATGGGTAATGATGGATGTAAAGCTGGACGAGGCAGAATGGATCTGTTCTCGGTATAATCAACTGAATATGATCGAAGAAAAGAGATTAGCTGCTATCTGTCATGGGAAGTTATATCAGAAAATAATGAAGAAAGCCTTCGATCAGAAAGTCAGGCTTCGGGAATACCAAGTGGGAGATCTTGTGCTGAAAAGACTTCTTCCTCCTCATACAGACCACAGGGGCAAATGGACTCCAAATTACGATGGTCTGTTCATAGTAAAGAAGGTTTTCTCTGGTGGAGCACTGATGCTCACTACTACGGATAGTGAAGATTTCTTATCCCTTGTGAATTCAGATGTAGTTAAAAAATACTTCGCATAAAATGACCTGTTGGACATAAAAACATAATGTAAGTCCAAGCAAAAATAGGGGATCCCGGCGAGTCAAAAAAACAGAATAAAAGACTCGGGCAAAAATGAGGGAAAATGAGTTGAAAAGCCGCATTGGACAGCTCAGGCCAAAATGGGTATCCCGGTGGATTGAAAACCCGAAAGGGCGATCCATGCAAAATCAGGGAATAAGCGAACAACTACATTCTGAATTCGTCTGTATCACTCACTACATGGAAAACTTCGAAAGGATAAAACATTAGTCAGAATCGGCCTTCTTCAGAAAGCAAGATAAGAAGAACGTTAAGGTCATACAAGTCATAACAAAGGAAGTTCACCGGAGTATCGTCAACATTGCTAGCACTTTTACTTTTCTCAATTTATAGCAATCTCCTCATTCCAGGGGATTTGTTTCTTTGACTGTATTTTCCGATTCAGGGCACCCAGATTAATAAAATCAGATTTTCAGTCACACCTCTTCTTGTACATTTTTGTTTCGTTTGCAAAATGTCCAATATCCATGATATAATATTTGCATAAAACAAATGATCCATTTTTGATAAATGCTTGCAGGAAATATGTTTACTTTCAAGAATATCTAACTCCTATGACGGAATCCGGTAAGGGATACCTCGGGTTACTTGTGCGTTTCTCTTGTATTAAACAGGTTGCAGGTATTCGATACGCAACATAGGGCATGCCAAGCACACTTCCCCAGCATACCTCCTCCCTAAGCAATATCTGGAATGCTTTTCCACACCAGAGTGCCAGATCTCTCATCCCCAGCCAATCTCCCCACAGAGTCTCCAGCCTCTCCCCAGAAGAGCAATGCCTGAAACTCTTACACAACAAAGTGACAAAAGCTTTCTTCTCCCCAGCTGAGTTCTCCTTGCAGGGAAGATCTATCAACAATCTATTCCCCCGAGCAGAGCTATATCTACTAACAGATCTACCAATGATCTCTTCCCCATCTGGGATATCCCCCCAAGAAGATCAGCTAGATATCTTTTCTTCAATGGGATCTGAATCCTGGATCGGTTTCTATTTTGCATAATCATAGCATTCACATCATATTCACAAAATAAGTGTAGCATTCCGTCTAATACGGAGCATTATGGCAAAAATCAACCATTTGCATGATCACAAGCCAGGTTTGAGCCAGTCACCTGCAATTACCATCAATATTTCATCCGCAATATATATAAAAGCTCACATCCCCTGCAAATAAAAGCCAAAGCGTCCCCTTTGCACTCTCCAACACAAAATGCCTGTTATATATACTCTTTCGACACTCGTCCATGTCATATCATTCCACTGCAGATATAAGCCAAAAACATCCCCTTTGCATTCTCAAATACATACCTATATACTCGTTTGACACTCGTCCGTGTCACCTTTCCCCAGCATGGTTGTCAAAACACTTGTTGTCAATCGAACACTTGTTTATAACACACTTCTTTTGACACCCGTCCGTGTCATCCCCACAGGTCACCGAAACACCTTTTACACCCTCACATACAAATATTTGTTCATATACAGTCTCTTTTGACACCCATTCGTGTCATACCTTCCCCAGCAAGTTGAACACTCGTTCGTGTGTAGCCCATACTTCACCAACAATATTCATTGATACTTATACAGAAGATACTCCTCCGTATCTTGTATATATATATATATCACTCCTCAAACAGATCTGACACTCTTCCGTGTTCTTTGTTAACCAATTGGTACTCGCCCGTATCATCATCTCTGAACACGTGTCAGCATTTGTTTCTACCGATACTCGTCCGTATCATGGTCCTAAGGATGCTCGTCCGCATCTTTAATCTATACACATCGTCAAACACTTGTACATTTTATCCTTGAGCGTAAGCACTCGTCCGTGTTTACCGTTCCCCAGTAAGTCACCAGTAGAACAACTTTTCTCCTATCCGACATTCGTCCTATGTCGTGATACTTTCGGCAGCCGTCCCCTGCCAGATGATCGTCCTTCACCTTTGGATGACCATCCCTCATTCTTTCCCCAGTGGAGTCTCCATTATTGGAACCCTTTTCTATCCGACATTCGTCATATGTCGTGATAAAAAGCAGTTGTCCCCTGCTAGGTGATCGTCCTTCACCTTTGATGACCGTCCCTCATAATTTTATCCGATGGCCGTCCCCATCATTGATCTTGTTATCCGACATTCGTCCTATGTCGTGATAAACCCCCGAGAGCAGCCATACCCTGCTAGGTGATCGTCCTTCACCTCTTGATGATCGTCCTTCATCATGCTTATCTGATGGTCGTCCCCATCGTTGACCTTTCCTATCCGACATTCGTCCTATGTCGTGATAAAGAGCAGTCGTCCCCTGCTAGGTGATCATTATTCACCTTTGATAACCTTCCCTCATTGTTATTTCATTTATTCTTAAACCCGGTGGCCATCCCCATCGTTGTTTACTTTACTTTCCGAACTTGATGGTTGTCCCCATCATTTCCTTTACTTTAATCCCTAGAGAATCTTGTCTCTTTACCCGATGGTCGTCCCCGTCGTGGTCTCTTTATCTCCCCAGCTTGTCGGTCGTCCCCGTCATTGCTTTACTTACCGCTTCATCCCCAACAGTCGTCCTCTGCTCGATGGTCGTCCTCCATAACCTTCATTTCATAAACATACTATACTACCTTTTACAATTTATATCTCTTTTCTTCTTCTATCCAGCAAGTGCAAATTTTGGACTGTCTTTGGTATTCAACCACAAGTTATCTTGTTTGTCTATTAAGCCAGGCGCTTACATCCTGCACAGCTAGCTCATGTTTGAATAGGGGCAGCTGTAAACACCCCAAATTTGCCCTCACTCAATTTCACACCATGGCTTGTGATCTTTCATTTTTGCATAAGTTTAAGCACACTATCTCATATTGCATATTTGTCTCACTGCATAGTTCAAGTTCATCTGCATCTAGGGTTTGTGATCTGAGCAATCCAAGATTCCATCTGAGCCACTCCAAAGGTCTTAAAGTATCAAAATAGGGTCCATGTGTGTTTTATCATCATATTATATCCCTCAAAGTTCATGGAAGTCAAGAAATCACAAGAACTGGAAAAGCAGGGAAGCAGAGCTAGGGTTTTCACTACACAGATGACCAAAATTAGGGTTTTGGTTTCAGAGGCCTCAACACCAAATTTTTGGGCCATTCTTGTTTCTAATGTTCTTAAGATGTTATAAGGATCATATGTACCATGTTTGATGAAGAAATTCATTGTGGAAGTCATCTGTTCACTGGGTAACTTCTTGAGCAAGTCAGAGCAAAATCAGGGCATCTGAGGCCCCCAACAATGGAACCAAAGGGGTATTTTCATCAAATTGAAGTTATATGATCTTTATTTGATCATTGAAATGCTTGGAAGTTCACAAAAAATGGGAAAGTTCTTCAACCTCCTCTTTCTCAACCAAAAATGCTTCAAATGAAAAATTATTGGTCATGAAAGTTGTAGATTAAGTCTTTCCCTTTTCAAAAAGTACAAGAACATGTTCTAATTCATTATGGAACTCAAGTTATGATCCTTCAAAGTTGGCACAAATCCTATAATTTTCAAGAATGCACCAAAGAGGAATTTTTGCAAAACCACTTGCCAAGCCATTTCTTGACCTCTAATGCATCTCTAAACATCATACCATCATAGTACAACTCATTTTGATCAGAATTCGCCCAAGAATTATGCATTTTGATGCCTTGAACTTCAAGAAATTTCAAAAGGGCCAAAACTTCTCAAATTTGCAAAATGGTATAGATCTTTCCATACACTTGTGCCAGCATGCCAAATCTGTTTCCATGGTCCTCCTTGAACTCAGCTGAGGCCAGAGACCCCTTGCAACCAGGCCTGCCATGACCCATACCTCAAGTACAACCAAACTTGGTCTTTTGCATTTCACACCATACCAATCAGCATAGCCCACAACAACTCTTCTGACCTATCACAGCTTCGCATACATGCACCAATCATCTCCATACACCCTCCAGATCATTTCCCAACCATTAAACAAGCCTGAAACCTCAAGAATCAAAAACACGATTTCACCCCCCTCTGAACTGAAACCTTAAACACAGTCCATATAAACTTGTTTCAAGCTAGCCAGAAGCATCAAGGGGTTCATTGGAGTGGAAAAGCATCAAAGAAGTGGCCAGAAAGCTCCAGTTTCGAAAGCTTCAACTCAGGTAACTTCAGGAACAGTTTTTTCCAGAAATGTGTTTTTAAGTTTCTAAATGAATATATGAACTCCCTTGATCATCACGATATGTTTACTTTTGAAAATGGTTGAGAAATAAGGATGTATCGTGCTTCTGAAATTTTTGATGTATTTTCCGTTTTGCTTTGATTCGTGTTCTTGATGAAAAATAAATGAGTTTTGTGGGTGGATTCATGTTTAGGGTTGTTAGATGTTTGATTCTGGAGAGTTTGAGAGCTTGGGGTTGCGTTTTGAGGGAGATAGCATAAAGGGGATGCCGGAGAAGATGACCAGAAGTCTTCTCCGCCCACCTGAAAATGATTAGGGCTTAGTTACGGTTTTATTTTCCAGATGCGTCCTGGGCCTTTGGATCTAGATTAGATTAGGAACTGATGGCTAGGATCATTTCACTTAGGGTTTAATTCTGATTAATTAATTTAAAACATAATTAAGGCCAGTTTGAATGTGGACCTTTGGATCTGGCGTGCAGTCAATTCCCTCCCTTTTCCTTTTGAATCTCATCCATCAGATGCGTTGACTTCCCCTTTTATTCATTTTTATTTCATTTTTATTCATTTTTCTTGCATATTTATTTTAAAATACTTAGAAAAATCCCAAAAATATTTCCTTTTGCATTTTTGTTTAAAATATTTTTCTTAATCAGAAAATGATTTTTATTTTATTTTTTACATATAAAAAGTATTTTTAAAATATTTAAATGTTTATTTTAATTAATTAATTGAATTTAATTAATTAAAATAGCATTTAGGTTTCTAAAAATCACCAAAAAATTCATGTTGCATCTTAACACATTTAGAAACATTTTCAAACCCCTCATACAAATTTATTTTTGGTTTTGATCATCATTTGACAATTTTCTTTGAATTTAGGGTTCATAAAATCACATTTTTAAACCGTAACCTTTGAAAAATCTTTTTTGCCTAACCATGGAGGTTTTGAAGTTGGTTCTTTTTGAATTGTTTTACACATATCATGTAGTATCTAGGATATTTTTGGCATGAATTTATCTTTCATTTTCAATTTGTTTGGAATTTTACATTGAGGATCACCCAAAAAACCCTAGAAACTTAGGAAATTCATAACTCCTTCTAGGTTTAGCTTCTGACCTCCCCCTTTGGATGGTAACCTAGCATAGGTTTAGGGTTCCTTTGAGTTCACTTTCAATTTTTATCATGTCATTTGATTATGTTTTGGTCATTTGCATCTCATCCTCTCATGTAACCCTAATTTTGCATCTTTACTTGCATCTTACATTGCATTGCATGAACATATGAACTTCCATGCCATTATAAGAATTTGTATGCCATCTTAGACATATTAAGACATTGCTTGAATATTTCTTGATCATTTATTCATACATTTTCTATGCTTTGCATCCATTACATGTCATGAACATCCATGTGTTCTCATGCCTCTTACATGCTTCATTTGCATTCATCCTCTTGTATGAACACACACATGCATCTTGTATTCCTTTACATCATCATGGCATCTAAATAATCACAAGTAGGTTAATGATCTTAATCCTACATCATCATGGCAATTAAGTTGAGATGCTTATCTCATACTTAAGTATTCTCATTATCCCTAATCACAAGGAGGATATAATGAGTTTGAAAGCCTTTGATTTAGGCTTAAGCTCATTAACTTTTGACAAACTCCAAAAACAATAAAAAATTGAAAACACAAAAAACAAACAATAATTGTCTCCTTCGGGATTCTTTTCTCATCATCTTCATTCACAAACGAGAACTTGCTTCTTCCGTCTAATGCAAGACAGTTAGCACTTGAGCCACACAAGTCATACACTTGAGCATAGACAAGTAGGAAGTTCACAGTCAATTTTATCTTCAGTCTCTCTGAGTCGAACTACGGTGTTCTGAGTTCCTCATTGCACGAGAGGATACGTAGGCATAACTTAACTGTTATCGAACAAAAGTCTCTTTGTCTTCCCCCTCCTTCAGCATTCTTTTAAAAGCCTCAGTTCCTGAGCAATTCACTTCTTTTTTTTTGCACAGACACTTGTACATTTCTTTTCCATCTTTTGCACACAGATAACACATACACTACCCTTTTAAACACAATATTTTAAGCGTGGATCCCGTCGAGTACGACTGACAATCTGGGTGCTAATACCTTCCCAAGTTGTAATCAACCCCCTTTCTCAGTTTCTCTGGTCCGCAACCGTCTTATCCATCTCTTTCCAGGTTTATGCAGCATTACCTTTCCTTCGGGATAAAAATGCCTAGCTGGCGACTCTATTCAATTAATTTATTTTCCCTTTTCGCCGACCGTTCGCGCTTGTACCGGGATGCAAATCTTCGGGAGCGACAGAAGGGTCTTTTGGTACCCATGCTGGAGGACATGCAATGGCAAAGAAATTGTTAAGATTAGGTTATTACTGGATCACAATGGATGCAGACTGTTGTACCTATGCCAGAAAATGCCACAAGTGTCAGATCTACGCAGATAAAATGCATGTGCCTCCAAATCCTTTGAACATGATGCCTTCACCTTGGCCCTTTTCCATGCGGGGCATTGACATGATTGGAAAGATTGAACAACCTACTTCAAATGGTCATAGATTCATCCTGGTGGCCATTGATTACTTCACCAAATGGGTTGAAGCAGCTTCGTATGCAAACGTCACCAGACAAGTGGTAGCCAGATTTCTGAAAAGAGACATCATCTGTCGATATGGAGTTCCCAAGCGAATCATTACTGATAATGGTTCCAGTTTGAACAACAAAATGATGGCAGAACTGTGTCGGGACTTCAAAATTCAACATCACAACTCTTCTCCTTACAGGCCAAAGATGAACGACAATGTTGAGGCAGCTAACAAGAACATCAAGAAGATTGTGCAGAAGATGGTGATTACTTACAAAGGCTGGCATGAAATGTTACCATTTGCCTTACATGGGTACCGAACCTCAATTAGAACATCTACTAGGGCAACGCCTTATCAGCTTATGTACGGTATGGAAGCTGTCCTACCTGTTGAAGTTAAGCTACCCTTCTTACGGATAATGATGGATGTGAAGCTGGATGAAGCAGAATGGGTCCGGTCTCGGTATAATCAACTGAATCTGATTGAAGAGAAAAGATTAGCTGCCATCTGTCATGGACAGTTATATCAGAAGCGAATGAAGAAAGCCTTCGATCAGAAAGTCAGACCTCGGGAATACCAAGTGGGAGATCTTGTTCTAAAGAGAATCCTTCCTCCTCATACAGACCACAGGGGCAAATGGACACCAAACTATGAAGGTCCCTATGTGATAACTAAAGTCTTCTCAAGTGGAGCACTGATGCTCGCAACCATGGATGGTGAAAACTTCTCGTCTCCTGTGAATTCGGATGCAGTTAAAAAATACTTCGCATAAAAAGACCCGCTGGACATAAAAACAGAATGTAAGTCCAGGCAAAAATAGGGCATCCCGACGAGTCAAAAATAGAATAAAAGACTCGGGCAAAAATAAGGGAAAAATAAATAAAAAATGTACACCCGCTGAGTTGAAAAGCCACATTGGACAACTCAGGAAAAAATGGGTATCCCGGTGGATTGAAAACCCGAAAGGCGATCCACGCAAAATCAGGGAATAAGCGAACAACTGCATTCTGAATTCGTCTGTATCATTCACAACATGGAAAGTTTCGAAAGTGCAAAGCATCGGTCAGAATCAGCCTTCTTCAGAAAGCAAGATTAGAAGAACGTCAAGGTCATACAGGTCATAACAAAGGAAGCTCATTGGAGCGTCGTCGTCAACATTTCCAACACTTTTATTTTCTCAATTTATAGAAATCTCCTCATTTCAGGGGATTCACTTCTTTTAACTGTACTTGTCGATTCAGGGCACACAAATTAATAAAATCAGAGTTTTCAGTCACACTTTGTTTTGTACATTTTTGTTTCATTTGCAAAATGTCCAATGTTCATAATACATCACTCGCATAAAACAAATGAGTCATTTTTAATAAATGCTTGCAGGAAATGTTTTACTTTCAGGTAAATCTAATTTCTATGACGAAATCTGGTTAGGGATACCTCGGGGCACTTGTGTGTTTTCCTTTGTCTTAACAGGTTGCAGATATTCAATACAGACAATCTTTCTCAACATGGGGCATATCAAGCATTGAACCCCCAACATACTAATTCCCAGAAGTTATATCACCCCCAAGAAGGACCCCCCGAGCAGTTCCTGACAACTATTGTACATCAAAGTGATCAAAGAACCTTCCATTCCCCACAGAGATGCCAGATTTCTCTCACCCTCAGCGGAGTTGGTTGAATTGATTCTTCAGAGAGTTGCCTCCCCAGTAGAGCAATACCTGAAACACATCTCCAGTTGAGTTGCTAAAACTTTCTCATCCCCAGATAGACCTACCAATTATCTATTTCCCCAAGAAGAGTTACCCCTCCGGACAGATCCATCAATGATCTCTTCCCCCACCCGGGTTATTCCTCCAAACAGATCAGCCAGGGATCTGTATCCCCCGTAGGATCCGAGTCTCGGATCGAGCTTCTCATTTGCATAATCATAGCATTTGCATCATACCCACCGAAATAAGCGTAGCATTCCGTCTAATACGGAGCATTGCGGCAAAAATCAAACATTTGCATGATCATAAGCCAGGTTCGAGCCAGTCACCTGCAAATATCATCCTCATTTCACCAGCAATATACGAAACTCATATCCCCTACGGATAAAAGCCAAAGCATCCCATTTGCACTCTCAAAACACAGATGTCTGTTTATATTTATACATATTCTTTTTGACACTCGTCTGTGTCATACTTCCCTAGCAAGTCAAACACTCGTCTGTGTCCCTTGCCCAATCTTTCGACGCTCGTCCGTGTCTTACACATACTTCACCAACAGATCAAAACTTGTACCTATACAGAAGCCTTTTGATACTCGTCTGTATCTTGTATATATCACTCCTCAGCAGATTCAACATTCATTTGTGTTCCTTGCTTAACCGATTGATACTCGTCCGTATCATAATCTTTAAACACGTGTCAGCATTTGTTTCTATCGATACCCATCCATATTATGGTCCTAAGGATGCTCGTCCGCATCTTTAATCTATACACATCGTCAAACACTTGTATCTTTTATTCTTGAAAGCATAAGCACTCGTCTGTGTTTACCGTTCCCTAGTAAGTCATCAACAAAACAACTTTCTCCTATCCGACATTCGTCCTATGTAGTGATACTTTCGGCATCCGTCCCCTGCTAGGTGATCGTCCTTCACCTTTTGATGATCGTCCCTCATCATTTATCCGATGTTCGTCCCCATCGTTGATCTTGTTATCCGAAATTCGTCCTATGTCGTGATAAACCCTGAGAGTAGCCGTACCCTGCTAGGTGATCGTCCTTCACCTTTTGATGATCATCCTTCATCATGCTTATCCAATGGACGTCCCCATCGTTGATCTTTTCTATCCGACGTTCGTCCTATGTCGTGATAGAGAGCAGCTGTCCCCTGCTAGGTGATCGTCCTTCACCTTTGATGAACATCCCTCATCATTATTTCATTTATTCTTTAAACTGATGGTCGTCCCATCATTGTTTACTTTACTTTCCAAAGCCTGGTGATCGTCCCCATCATTGCTTTTCCCATTACTTTAACCCCCAGAGAATCGTATTTCTTTACCCGATGGCCATCCCCATCATGATCTCTGTATTTCCCAGCTTGTCGGCCATCCCCGTCATTGCTTTACTTACCACTTTATCCCCAGCAGTCATCCTCTAATCAATGGTCGTCCTCCATCGCCTTCATTTAATAATCATACTATACTACCTCTTACAATTTATATCCCTTTTCTTCTTCTCCCCAGCGAGTGCAAATTTCGGACTGTCTTTGGTATTCAACCACAAGTTATCTTGTTTGTCTGTTAAGCCATGCGCTTACATCCTGCACAACTAACTCATGCTTGAATAGGGGCAGATATAAACACCCCAAAATTTCCCTCACTTTTTCTCACACCATGTCTTGTGATCTTTCATTTTTTTTTAACATAAGCATTACATCTCATATTACATGTCTGCTTCACTGCATAGTTCAATTTCATCTGCATCTAGGATTTGTGATCTGAGCAATACAAGAATCAATCTGAGCCATCCCAAAGGTCTTAAAGCTTTCCAAGAGGGTCCATGTGTGTTCTATGGTCATATTATACTCCCCAAAGTTCATGAAAGTCAAGGGATCACAAGAATTGGAAAAGGCATGGAAGCAGAGCTAGGGTTTTCCTTCACAAATGACCAAAATTAGGGTTTTGGTTTCAGAGGCCTTCACTCCAATTTTTTTGGTCATTCTTGTTTCTAATGTTCTTAATATGTTATAAGGATCATGTGTACCAAGTTTGATGAATAAATTCATTGTGGAAGTCATCTGATCATTGGGTAACTTCTTGAGCAAGTTAAGTCAAAATCAGGGCATCTGAGGCCCCCAACAATGGAACCAAAGGGTCAGTTTCATCAAATTGAAGTTCAATGATCTTTATTTGATATTAGAAGTGGTTTTAAGTTCTCAAGATTGAATAATTTTTAGCCAACTGCAAACTTGCCATTTTTGGAAATGACTTGAAATGCAAACTTTCCATTTTGGGAAAGATTTTAAACCCCCTCTTTCATGACCAAAAATGCTTCAAATGAAAAATTCTTGGTCATGAAAGTTGTAGATTAAGTCTTTCCCTTTTCAAAAAGTAGAAGAACATGTCTTGATTCATCCTAGAACTCAAGATATGGCCTTTCAAAGTTGGCAAAAATCACATAATTTCAAGTTTCATGCCAAAGAGGGAATTTTGCAATTTCACTTGCCAAGCCTTTCTATGACCTCTAATCAACTTCTATGAATCATAACATGTCAAAAAAACTTCTAAATATCAGAATTGGCCCAAGTTTGCATTGTTTTCATGACTTGATCTTCAAGAAATCTCAAAAGGGCCAAAACTCACAAAATTTGCAAAATGCCTTGGATCCTTCCATCCACTTGTGCCAGCTGCATCAAACTTATTCTATGGCTCTCCATGAATCTTGCTAAGGCCAGACACCCCAAAAAGCCAACTCTGCCATGGCCCATACCTCAAGTACATATAAGTTGACATTTTTGCATTTCCTCCCATACAAATCAAACTGAGCCACCACCTACTCTCAGACCAATCACAACCTCTTATGCAAACCCTAAGGACTCCATTCCATAACACATTCAAGTATGAATCATCCCACAAGTCATATTGCAAAAAATCACCATAGAACTTCACCTCTTCGAATCTCCCTGCACAAGCCTCAAACTTCAAATATTTTTCCACCAATCAACTCAAAATCATCCATAGATCACAAAACACCTTTCACCATGGCCTGAAACCCCCCAAATCAGAAATACAATTTCTGAGTTATCAGAATCAAACACTTCAAAACAGCCATCACAAACTTGTTCTAAGCTTCACATCATCCTCAGGGGGTCCATTGAAGTTGATTTGCACAAGGGAGAAGGCTAGAAAGCTCAAAAGTGCAAAGCTTCATCTCAGGTATACCTCAAGAACAAATTTTCCAGAAACCTTCTTTTAAGTTTTAGAATGATTCTATATATTCTCTAGTTCACTCTGATATGTTTAGTTTTGAAAATGATTGAGAAATGAGCATGTATGGTTGTTCTGAAAGTTTGCCCGAAAATTTTGTTTGATTCGATTCTTGCTTTTGATGAAATATAAATGTTATATGATGATGGATTCTTGTTTGGGGAGGGTAGTAGATCATTTATGGAGCTTTAGAGGATCTAATTTGACCTAGGGAAGAAGTTGAGATTTTGGGGTGACCGGAGAAGATGACTGGAGCTTACTCCGGTCACCTGAATGTCATTAGGGTTTGATTAAGGTTTAATCTTGCCAGTTTAAATGTGGGTCGTAGGATTAGGTTTAGCGCGTGAATGAAAGGCCATGATCAGTTCACTTAAAACCCTAATTTTTAATTAGTTTTAATTAATTAAGATTAATTTTAAAATGCCAGATTCAATCCCATCCACCCATTAGCACGCGCAGTCTTCCCTCCTTTGAATCTCACCCCTCAGATCAGTTGACTTCCATTTTTATTCATTTTATTTTCTTTTCTTTTCATTTCTTTTGCATATTTATTTTAAAATACCAAAACTCATCACAAAAATATTTCTTTTTGCATTTCTGATCCAAATATTTTTCTCAACCCAAAAAAGATTTTTATTTTATTTTTTGCATTTAAAAAGTATTTTTAAAATATTTAAATGTTATTTTTAATTAATTAATGAATTTTAATTAATTAAAAATACATTTAGGTTTCTAAATAATCACCAAAAAATCATGAACCATTCCAATACATTTAGAAACATTTTCAAACTCTTCATACAAATTTCTTTTTAGGTTTGATCATAATTTCACAATTTTCTTTGAATTAGGGTTCTTTAAAATCACAATTTTCAACCCTAACTTTGAAAAATTATTTCTGCCTAACCAAGAAGAGTTTGAACTTGATTCTTTTTTCATTGTTTCAAATATTGCATGTAGTTTTTAGGTTATTTGCCTCATGAATTTATATTTCATTTTCAAATTGATTTGCATTTTTCCTTTTGAATCACCCAAAAACCCTAACAAACTTAGAAAAATCATAACTTTCAATAGGATAGGCTTCTGACTTTCTCCTTTGGGGTGTGACTTTGTATATGTTTAAGGTTTGATTGAGATTGGTTTCAAATTTTTATCATATTGCATGCTTCTGTTTTGTTCATATGCATCTCACATGTCCATAAAACCCTAATTTCTCATGTTCATTTGCATTCACCTTGCATATTCATCATCACATGAACATTCCATGACATCTCAAGCATTCACATGTCATATTAGACATCTTAGGATATGTTAAAAAATTGCTTGATCATTTCTTCATTCATTTTCCATGTCTTGCATTCATTTCATTTCATAAACATCCATGTGTTTTCAAGCTTCTAAGCATGCTTTCATGACATCTCATCTTTGTATGATCATTCATATGCACATTGTATGACTTTGCATCATCTCATATGTCATTTTAATTGCATAATCACTTATGACTTTGGTCTTTTCATCTCATTTCATCTCATTTCAATTCATTTCTTCATGCTTTATGTTTTATGCATCCATACTAACTTATCAAGAACCTTTTGGCAAGTTGTTTTTGGGAGGTGGATTTTCCTTCACCTCTCACCTCTTCTTATTTCATACATAAGCATTTTAACTTGTATTTGAAGTGAATTTGATTCACTTATGTTCCATCTTTCTCACTTTCTTCCTTTAGGTTACTTATCTTCTTAGGAAGTAAGTAACTTATTCTTCGGCTTCCTCCTCCTTTCGTCTGCTTCTTCCATTGGTCGCCTTGAAGATCTTTTCTCCTAAGCCTAATAAACCATAGGATACCCAAGCATGATAACGTTTAGGGATGTATATAGTCTCCCTTAGTCTTTTACCTTTGAGTCTCCTTGAGTCTCTTTTCTCATCTCAATAATCAGAAACTAAACTCTTAAAGCTTTAGGACTTTAGAATTAGGGTTATGCATGCATCCTTCTCTTAGGATGGAGTGTATAACTTTAATCCTAAGTGCTAAACCTTTAATTTGTTTAAACCTCTTAATCAAATCACCTTAATAATCACTAAGACTTTATCTTGTAACTTGGGCCTTACATTAGGGTTATAACTCTTCCTTATGGTTAAGAGGGACTAACCCTAGTGTTTAATGGACAAGTCCTCCTCAAGTTGTCTTACAAACCATAAAATCCACTTCTTAATCTCATCCTTTAATTAAAATCCATTTAATAAAGGTTTGTTATATAATGAATTTAATCCCTAACCATGGATTAAGTTGAGGTATCTTCCTCAACTTAAGTGTTCTCATCTATTATCCTTCTATTAGCATGGTGTAATGAGTTCACTAATCCCTGATTAGAGATTAAACTCATTACTTAACACTAAACAAAAACCCAAAAACATCTAAATAATCACAAGTAGGTTAATGATCTTAATCCTACATCATCATGGTAACTAAGTTGAGTTGCTTATCTCATACTTAAGTAGGCTCATTATCCCTAATCAGGGAGGATATAATGAGTTTACAAGCCCTTGATTTAGGATTAAACTCATTAACTTATGCAAAACACCAAAAGCAATAACAAAACTGAAAACACAAAAAAAACAAACAATAATCATCTCCTTCGGGATTCTTTTCTCATCACCCTCATTCACAAACGAGAACTTGTTTCTTCCATCTAATGCAAGACAGCTAGCACTCGAGCCAGACGAGTCATACACTTAAGCATAGGCAAGCAAGCAGTTTACAATTAATTCATTTTCAGTCTCTTTGAGTCGAACTACGGTGTTCTGACTTCCTCATTGCACGAGAGGATACGTAGGCATAACTTAACAGTTATCGAACAAAAGTCTCTTTGTCGTCCCCCTCTTTCAGCATTCTTTAAAAGCCTCAGTTCCTGAGTATTCACCCTTTTGCACTGACACATGTACATTCATTCCTAGCTCTTGCACACAGATAACACATACACCTACCCCTTTTAAACACAATCTTGTAAGCGTGGATCCCGTCGAGTACGACGGACAATCTGGGTGCTAATACCTTCCCAGGTTGTAACCAACCCCCTTTCTCAGTTTCTATGGTTCGCAACCGTCTTATCCATCTCTTTCCAGGTTTATGCAGCATTACCTTTTCTTCGGGATAAAAATGCCTAGCTGGGGACTCTATTCAATTCACCTTTATTTTCTCTTTTCGCCGACCGTTCGCGTCTGCACCGGGATGCAAATCTTTAGGAGCGACACACTGATCGAGGAAGGTGAGAAATAAACCACCTATCCAATAAAGGTATGCAACACATCAGAGTTCCCCTCGCCTTCGTAGTACGAGTGTGAAGAGAATGTAAGATGTCTCCAAGTAAGGTAGGCACTGGATTGTGAGTCAGAAATATGTTGATGGCGTGTACGTCTATGAACTAGTCTGGATTAGGGAACAACACTAAGCCATAGATCAATAGGGATAGTACCTCCTCAAAATCATCATATCTCATAGCCTTCAAGAACACTCGAGCTTTCTCCATCAATATTCTTAGAAGGTATCCCTACAAAGTTGATCCGGATAGTATTCCTATGAGCAGAAGCCATGAACTGCAACAAAGAACAAAGATAAATCCTTTGGTCCTTGAAATGGTTAGTGAAAATTCTATGCTTATGATGTCATGATGTTATGTTCAATCACAAACATGTGGCAAACACAAACAAGTCACACAACAACCCTAAGTTTGAAGGCTTGCATGAGGTTTAAAGGTAAGTACCCTCCCCTAAAGTTTAGTTGGTTCATCCTATCCTACAAAAGTAACCAGTTTCTAAGGGATCTCAATATCACTGATCCTTCCCAAGGTTGGTTGTTCAGTCGGCAACTTACTTGCCAACCAAAACCCTCCAAGTTTAGTATCTCAATGAGTGTAGTATCGAGTATCAACCAACTTCAATCTTCACCGAAACCGGCTATCTCACTACTTTCTAAAGGCCAAGATGGGATAACTAGGGTTCTAAATGTCAGTTAGTGTATTGAAAACATATGGCAGCCCCATATTATCCTTAACTTACTTAAGGAACATAAGCACCAACCAAGAAGTCACACTAACTATGGCCACCAGATCAACCATATTGGTATACGCCGAACAGTTTCCTTGGTCTATTGCCATTTACCTAGGGTACACTAGATCCGGGTTAGGATCTTTCACACAAAAAGCCCAACAAGTAATATAAAGCAAACAAAGCAAACAATTTAAGTGATCTAATTCCTAAGGGGACCCCTTTTTTACTTAGTAAGTCCCCAGCAGAGTCGCCAGTTCTGTAACACGGTGGGAGAACTGGCTTTCTATAAATGTTGCGGATAGCAAGAGTCGCCATCGACTTTTATTTTATCCATATGGAAAGGACATACAAGAAAAGGATAGACCTATTTTTAAAAGACTTGGGTTCAGGGGGTAGGTTATATAAAGGGAAGGTGTTAGCACCCTTTATATCCATGGTTATCCATGGGCTCTTAGTTACTTAGCCCACTTAAATGTTTTTGAAAATTGTAGTGTGTGATTAGAAATTTTCTAAGTATTTTGTAATGATCCTCATATGGATGTATACAAAGCCTTGTTTGAAAATATTGTGAGGTGTGAAAAGTATTTTTGAAGAGTGAGCAAGTAACTATGAGGTACCTACCATAGACTAAGTCATTCATATTCTTATACGTCCTTTCAAGGGTAAGACTTTCCCTATTATTAAGGAATAGGTAGTCATTACCTTGGATTTATTAAGGGACAGACGTAGGGTTATCGTATGGTCAATGAAGGCAACTTGTAGGGGTGTCTTTAGCAATTCATAGGGACTATCATCATTTATTCTGTAGGGTCATCGAGGGACGAGATCATTTATTCGTAGGCAACTTCGAAGGGACTTGGTGATTTATTTTGTAGGGACATTTGCTTAAGATACCCCCACGTTCAAGGGACGACCATATTAAAGGCAACCAAGAGGGGTAACCCTAAGAAGTGCAGATGGCGATCGTAGAACGATCGACTTACGTGTGTGAGTGTTGTTTTCAGATATTTATCTTGATTATTAATTTTCTAAGTCCATGGTTCATTTATTTCTTGGCACTCCCTATGTTACTAACCACGCAGTTAATATGAAAAATAAATGGCAGAAATTAAAAGGCAGAAAATAAAATTTCTACAATATTACATGGCTTAGGGGCAGTTACATAATAATAATGGCGGAAAATAATAAAAACTAATTATTACAAAGGCAAAGCAGTTACATAATCAGGCAAACAGTGAATGAATAACATAAAAATGAGTGAATAAATTAGAAAAAAAAAGTTTGCAAACTAGGTTAAGAAAACAATTAGGGTTAGGGTTTGAGAAAAATTTTAAGGTTTAAAAAAATTTAAGGTTTAGGAAAAATTTTAGGGTAAAAATTAGGGCGAAATATGGGTTTTAAGATAAAGATTAGGGCTAAATTTTTAGGGTTTAAAGTTTATGAAAAAAAATTAAGACTTAGGTTTAAAATTAAGGTTTATGGAAAAAATTAAGCTTTATGAAAAAAAAATTAAGGTTTATAAAAAAAATTAAGTTTCAAATTAATTAAAAAATATTAAGCTTTTAATTTATAAGAAAATATATAATTTGATAATTAAAGAAAAGGGAGAGAAATAACCAATTTAGCAAAAAAAAATGCCATAGCCCTTTGCCTTGTCATTGAGTCCTTTGCCACTGGGACAAGCGCACTCTTATGTTTGAATAAGTATAACAAATACCTATTATATAATAAAAATGAGAAAAAATATGTTAGTAAAAAAAATGTCCCAAGGCTGGGTTTTACAAAAGAAAATATATAATCAATTTATATTAAAATAACCTAACACTTAAATAAATTAAAAAAAATGAATTATGAAAATGAATTAAATTAAAAAAATTTAAAGATTGATTAAGGTTTTAAAAAAAATTGAGGTTTTAATTATGAAAATAATTAGGGTTTAATTATAAACCTAAATATAAAAGTAATAATACTAATAAAAATGTTAACCTAAATTTAATAAAAAAAAGATTTGTTGAAAAAAAAAGTTAATTAAAAAAATAGGTTAACGATGTTTAAAAGATAAATTAAGGTAATTAAGTAAATTTTAAAAAAAGAAAATTATGAAGAACCCATGTTTCTTCCTTAAAATGTTGTGGCTCCAAACCTCAGTTCCTTGCCACTAGGTTGTGGGCATTCCTGGGAAATAACATAGGGAATACATATTATATAATAAGAAATTTATATAAAATGTAAATAAATAAACAATAATAAAATAAGAATAATAATAAAAAAATGCCATAAGCTACGTTTGAACCCACGCCCTTGCCCTTCATTGAGTCCTTTGCCACTAGGACAAGTGCAGGCTTGTGATAGAAACTGTTTACATAATCAAATAATGAAATAAAATATAAAACAAAATATTTGAAAAATCTTCAGCGCGCCAAATCCATCATCTTCTTCCTCGTGACCTTCTTGAATCCGCAATGAAACTTCAAAGTAATTGTCCAGAAATCATCCAAACCTCACAACAAACACAAATCAATGGTTAAATGCAATTTACATTGAGTATATATATGAAATCGAAAAGTATGAAAAAAAAAACAAAATAAAAAAACGATTCGGATTGGGCATTATGGCATGAATTTAATGATGAAGATGATTGGGATATGCTTAAGATACTTCAAGGATTCGTTTGCAACCTTCAAACATGAATATGTTTCTAGGATTCTTTTGAAATTTGTGTGAAATTTTGAAATATGAATATGATTTTCTTGTCCTCTGAAAAATCCTTTTTCCCCTTATGTCTTTGTTGTGTATATAATATAGTGAATTTAGGTTAGAAATTGGGCCTTTTGGCAATGGGTTGAGGTTACTTGATTGTGAAGAAAGCTATGGTAAAAATTATCAAAACAAATCAAATGATATGTTTCCAAATTGGTTGTGCACGAAATTGGAGAGTATCAAATCAACTTAAATGATGTTTATGAGCTTCTAGAACAAGAATCACATTCAAATATTGAGTTTTTATATTTTATTTTGATTTAAATTGAATTTTAATAAATAAAATCCTAATAAATTATAAATAAATTATAAAAATCAGAAATAATTGGAATTGGGTCGTGCTTGATGTTATTGTTAAGATTGGGTTGCAAATTGATAGGCCCATTTGGAAAAAATTGGATTTAAGACCTTATTTACTTCATACACCCCTTGAAAATCTCCCAACTTTGACAAGGCATAAATACCTCAATTTTAAGGCTATGAAGATGTTATTGGACATTTTGGAAATCTTAAAGAGTCCTCTAACAAACCTCTTTGGTCTCATGTCAATATCTTTTACCATTTTCATATTATGCTCTTTGGAAAAAATTGACTTTTTGTTGACTTTTGAAATGACCTGTAATGTTTTAGCTCATACCTTCCAAATGAAGCATTTTTAGGCTTGGCTTGTGAGACACAAAGTTGTTTAGAATTCAATTTCCTTCAAAATGAGCTTTGTATGGGAAATTTTTGATGAAGCATGTGAAAGTTATGGCTGGTCAAAGTTCAGTTGACTTTCCTTAAGAAAACCCTAATTTAGAAACTCCTTGATTCTTGATGATCTGAGACTTTCTTGATGAATCATGATCAAACCTTGATTAAATGATGAATTTTAATTCATAAAATTGATGTTGGCAAAAAATCTTGAAGCTTGACTTTATTTTGACCACAATTGACCTTAATTTGACTTTTTAACTGCTTTGACTAATTTTTGCATATCTGATCATCTGACTGGTCAAACTTATTGGGAAAGCCCTGAAATTTGACATGGGGATTCTTGAATATATTTGGGATGTTATGAAGCTCACTTTAGGCCTTGGAAGTCCATTTAGCTCAGATAACCTCAAAACCCTAGTTGTGGATCCATTGCTTAGGAGGAGGCATTGTCTGGGGAAACTTCCACACTTCTTGATCAATTGGGAGTCTTGAGGATCTTATGGTCATTTAGAATCCTTGAGAGATATTGTATTGATTGTGGGAGGGAAAATTTTGGGGTGCAACAACCTCCTTTTCCAAAAATAAATTGGACTTTTGATTTGAGGACCTTTCTTGGGGATATTTCAACTAATGGGGATTGCATCTCACCCATAAGACTCCGCTGGGGGATTGGCAACTTTCTGACTTAGCTGGGGAAAAGTCATGTCAAGGATCTGCTGAGGAGAACTCTCTATCAACCTGAATTTTTGAAACCTTAGTAGGGAAGGGAATCATTCAGTTGGCTGCCAGGAATACGTGAATTCTTGTAAGAATGGTTTCACTATAGGAAGATGACTCTCTGCTTGGGGATTATCAATCCTCCTTGCTCTATTGGTGCAAGGAACTCTTCCAAGATCTGTTGGGGAAGAGAAAATATTTGTCTGAGATCTACTGAGGGAATAAGAGCCACCCTAGATCTGTTGAGGAACAGGATCAGGGAAACCCGTTGAAGAGAAAAAGTCCATGATGCCCTCTGCTGGACATAACTTCTATCCGTCTGTTGGGAATACCAAAACCAAAACACATCCTGCCTAGGAGGAAAGATTTCAATTAGCCTCGTGTTGGGGATTATTTGCTTTTGTCCTAACTTTACCTTAAGAGGATTTTACAAAAGACTTAGTGTCTTTAAACTCTTAAGTATCACATTGACTGCATGAACTAGTGTAATAACCTTGCTAGGGAGGTAGCCATTATCAACACAAATGAACTTGTAGCTATTGGAAGTGTTGAAAGAGAGAATTGGCTTGGCGAGCGACCGTTAGATGAGTAATGGACTCAATAAGTAAAAGTTGTGACAAAAAATATGACACATAAACTCTTCAGGAGCATAGCTGTCTTGGTACTCTGAACTCTGGATAGGTGCTTTCGATTGTCCGTCTTCGGGGAATAGTGAATTCTCATGCTATTGGGGTGGCCTGCCCCAGTATGAATATTTGAATAGTTTATCCAGACTGAATGCTCTTGGAGTGATTTGAATCTCGAAGTGATTGCCCTAGTTTGTCTGAATTTTGTAGAGATTGCTCATTGCGCTTGTCCCAGATTGGCTGGCTCTTACCATAACTGGTTGGGAAAGTCCTTACTCAATGGAGCTTCCTGGAAAAGTGCATCTCGACATGATTGTCCTTCAAAAGTTTCAGACTTCTCAACTTGGCAAGATTAAACTTCTAGACTGAGGTTCCCTATGTGAACTTTTATGATGCCAAACAAATGTATGCAAGCATAAAATGTTTATTCTGATAATGAAAATTCTAATGCAACACACATGTTAATCTTGAAGTTTTACTAAAAAAGATGTCGCAAACCTTTGTGAGCGAATCATTGGTTAAGATATAACATTATTTTTTAATAAAAGAAAACATGCACATGCAATACCAACAAAGGTCTTTTAGCATAACTCATAGGAGTCAGGAACGCAGTTCTGTGGTAGTACGCTCTCAAAATAACCCTGTTTTAGTTAGGACTTTTGAGAATTGTATCATGGTCTGGTTCACAGTTATAAAAATAAAGGATATAGGCTCGAAGTTTATTTGTGCCCACCCCTCTTCGTGATGTCCTCCATTCTTATGTTCAACTAGCCTTCACAAGCGCTCACCTTTCAAAAAGGGTTTTGTGATGGTTAAGGGACCATTGCTGCTAACGGTTCAAGCACCAATCAAGTTGTTGTTGGGAGTCAGTCACCCCTTTTTCTTTTGTGTCTGTGCCACACGACTTTGTTCTTGTTTAAGGATCTTTCTCGTGTAATACTTTTTGTCTTTCGCTATTTGAATTTTTTTTGCTTATCCCTAACTTTTGCCTGGACTGATTCTTGTGAATCTTTGATTGTGAAGTCCAGCGGGATGCCCTAATTTTTGCCTAAGTCACTTGTTTTCAAGTTTCGACTTAGCGGGATTTTTCATCATCATTTTTTTCAATTCTCTCTTTGTTTGAACAAATTGTGTGACATTGTTTGTCTTGATTGCTTTGCGAGGGTTGTGATTGCCTTATTCTCTAGTCAACGAGGGATAACCATTGTGGCTTCCGACCTTTGAACCTCTTGATTTGGATAACCATTGTGGTTTCTAGTACTTGGACCTCTTGATTAGCACAATGGAATGTAATGGATCCTCAAATAAACTCCTTTATGAAAGTCTGAATGCTTGGTCCAACTAGCTGACACCTACCCTGCCCCTGGGTTACATGTGAGGGTTTTTTCGTGCCAAAAGAAACTCCTACTTCAAGGCTCAAAGAGGTTAGAGAGGGTTTATCTCTCTTATATCACCGGTGCTTAGGGATTTGAAACAAAGCTTGTACATTGTCAATAGGGTCTTACTCAAGAGAACACAATTAGAGATTTTTGCTTTTTCATTTCGTCATCCTCCCTCACAGAGTTCAAGCACGAGAGTTGGCATTGCAATGCATAAAAAGTTATAACTGAATATGAATGAATTACTTCAAGAAAAACATCTGAGTTTTACTATGATTATTGTTCAAAAGAAAACAAATTTCATACATATAAACAAATGTTTAGCAAATAAAAGAACCTACAAATGAAAATGTAGTAAGGAAACTGAATATTGCCGTAGTTGAGGAGGCTTGACTCCATCTGGACCTATTAGTCTTGGATACTTTCAGTGATCAATAGCTTTTTTATGGACTTGTAACCTTCAAGTAAATGGCCGCATGCCCAGCATGGAAATCTTACCTCCTCTTCTAGTTATTCTGACCACAAGGCTCTGACACGAGACGTCTAGAGGGAAAAGTAAAGCTGGGGAATAAGGTTTCCCCATAAGGTTGCTTGGAAAGAACTGACAATCTTCTTCCTACGTATCTCCATTGTGTAAGCACCCCAAATTTTCCCTCTCTTTTTTATCACACCTTGGCTTGTGATCCTTCATATTGCATTGCATAAGCATTCCATCTTACACTGCATAGTTTTATTTCACTACACAAGTTGCATAGTTAGGGTTTGTGATCAGGTGAATCTTATAAGTGGTTTGAGATATCTCAGAGGCCATGAAGCATGCCAAGAGGGTCCATGAGTGTTCTATGATCATATTATGCCTTCAAGGGTGTTTTTAAGTCACAAAATCTCAGAGGATTGCACAGTTGTCCAGGCAGGCTCAAGGCTCCTGCACAGATGACCTAAAATCAGGGTTTTGGGTTTGAGGCCCTTACACTAAAACTTTTTGGCCATTATTGATTCTATTGTTCCATATATGTTATAAGGAGCTTGTGTATCAAATTTTATGGAAACATTCAATGAGGAAGTCATTTGATCAAATGGTAACTTCTTGAGCAAGAAAAGTCAGATTCTGGGCATCTGAGGCCCCCAACAATGGTTCCAAAGGGTCATCATCACCATTTTGAAGTAATATGGTCTTTATTTGATCATTGGAATGCTTGGAAGTTCACAAAGTTGAAAAAAAATGAACAAAGTCAAAACATTCCAAAAATGGAAATGACTTGTAATGTAAACTTTCTATTTTGGGAAAGATTTTCAACCTCCTATTTCTTGATCAAAAAGGTTTCAAATGAAATTTCTTCAAACATAAAAGTTGTAGATTGGATTCTCCCATTTTCAAAAAGTACAAGAACTCATTCTAATTCATCATAGAACTCAAGTTATGGCCTTGCAAAGTTGGCAAAAATCACATAATTTTCACATTCATGTCAAAGAGGGAAATGTGCATTTTGGTTTCTAAGCATTCAAATGACTTATAATGTGCCCAAATGTGACATAACATGTGCATACACCTTGCCTAGACCAGAATTGTGCCTTGTACCATTGCTTTTCATGGCCATTTTTCACAAAATTCACAAAGTAACAATTATGCATAAAGCTTGCAAACTCTTGATCAAAGCAATACAACTGCATTCTACCAATCCAAGGGCTCTCCATGAAGCATGCTGAAGAGATCTAACCACATAAATCTATGATGCACAAGCCCATACCTCAAGTACAAAGAAACTTGACTCTTTGCACAAAGCTCCCATACCAATCACACAGTGCCACACCCACTCTACTGACCAATGGTATGGCTTATGCAAACCCTAAGCACAATAAATGAACACCCTTCATGGCTTGAAACCACACACAACTTCAGATTGCCAAAAATTTCTCAAAACTTCATGCTATCGAATTTCTCAATCTAGCCAACAAAAACCAAAATTTCTTTCACCAATCAACTCCATATAACCTCAGGATCATTTCCCACCCATCACCATAGCTTGAAACACCCTCTAGACAAAACAAGATTTCTGCAACCTCAGAATTGAAACACACAAACCAGCCACTCAAAGTTTCATTCAAGCTTGCCAATAGCCTCAGGAGGTCAAAGGGGACTGGATTGCACAAAGGGAGGGCCCAGAAAGCTGCATTTTGAAGGATTCCATCTCAGGTAACCTTCATGAATTGTTTTTCCAGAAGCATGATTTTAAGTTCTAAAATGATTCTTCATGCTTCCCTGATGATCCTGATATGATTAGAATTGAAAATAGGTTAGAAATGAGGATTTCATGATGTTTTGAAATTTCTGACCTAGAACTTGTTTGCTTCGATTTGGCTTCTTGATGCATGATAAATGATTTTTGCTTGTTGATTAGAGTTGTATGATGTTAGGAGAGTGTTTATGGGCAAGAAATTAGGAGTTTAGAAGCTTGTAGTGGATTCTGGGAATTTTGGCTGCCGGAGAAGATGACTGGAGCTTGTCTCCGGTCACCTGAAAGTGATTAGGGCTAATTAGGGTTTAGGTTGCCAGATTAAATGAGGACCCTTGGATCATGTTTAAATTAGTGTACGAACGGCTCAAATAATTCACTTAATATTAATTTTGATTAATTAAATTAATTGTAATTAATTAAGTCAGATTAAACCTAGGCCATTGGATCACGTGCCAAAAGCATATTTAAACCTATGCCCTTAGATCATCATACCCTTGGTCAAACATACTCTCATCTCGGGCCTTTGATCTCATCAATTTCGCATCTGGACCACTCATTTGAATTACTTTCCCGTTTTATTTAATTTAAAATTTTATTTTATCTTGTTTTATTTTGTTTCATTTAATAAAAATACCAAAAACAATTCAAAAATTCTGGAAATTTTTCTCACCACTTAAAATAATTTTCAGAAAGCAAAAATATTTTATTTTTATTTTTTTCATTAAAATGAATTTTTAAATATTTTAATTTTATATTTTAATTAATTAATTCCATTTAATTAATTAAAAATAATTCAAAGTATCTAAAAATCACAAAAGAAATTCAGAGAGGTCCTTTAAACATTTAGAAACATTTACAAACTCATCTCACAAATTTATTTTTGGTTTTGATCATATTTTAATATTTTCCTTTGAATTAGGGTTCCTAAATTTCATGTTTTCTAACCCTAACTTCAAAAATTCATAACTTTCAAACCAAGATGAGTTTGCATTTGATTCTTTTTGCTATCTTTCACTTTTAACCTCTATTTTATAAAACTATTTTTGTTTCATTTTTATCTTGAACTTTCAATTTTTTTGGCATTTTTCATTGAGAAGTATCCAAAACCCTAACAAATTTTAGGATGACCATAACTTGAACTTGGTAAGCCTTTAGACCTCCCCCTTTGGATGGTGATTTTATGAGTGCTTAGGGTCCCCTTGGATGCATTTTCAATTTTTTATCTCTTCATTTGTTTATGATTTTGAGTTTGTACATAGCTTTCAAACTAACCATTTCAGGTGCTTTTGGTAAGTTAATCAGGATGTGGATGTGCATCCACATCCAACCTCTCCTTATCTCTTTATTATTATGCATTTTAGTTGTGCTTGAAGTGAATCTCATTCATTTATGTCATCTCTTGTTCCTAGGTTACTTAACTTCTTCATGAAGTAAGTAACCTAATCCTTCTTTCTCTCTCTCTTTTCATCAGCTTTTCTTCCTTGGTGGC
Organism: Lathyrus aphaca; assembly: GCA_963966055.1. Lineage (NCBI taxonomy): Eukaryota > Viridiplantae > Streptophyta > Magnoliopsida > Fabales > Fabaceae > Lathyrus > Lathyrus aphaca. The sequence continues at coordinate 224,669,929 of OZ014523.1, read as the reverse complement.
CACTTGAAGACTTCTCTTGATGCCTCACAAACCTTAAGAATATCCAAGCATGATAAATTTAGGGTTGTACATAGTCCCCCCTAGTTTTTACCTTTTGAGTCTCCTCGAGTCTCTCTCTCATCTCATAATCAAGGCTAAACAATTAAAGTTTTGGGACTCTGAATTAGGGTTATGCCTGTATCCTTATCTTAGGATGGAGTGTATAACTTTGATCCTTAGTGCTAAACCTTTAAGTTATTTTCACCTTCAATCAAAAACACCTAATAATCACTAAGACTTAAGCTTATAACTTGGGCCTTATATTAGAGTTACATCTATGCCTGGTGGTTCAGAGGGACTAACCCTAGTGTTCAATGGACAAGTTCCCCTCATGCTAAAGTCTTGCAAACACTTAATAATTACCAAAGTAGGTTAATGATCTTAATCCTATATCATCATGATAATTAAGTTGGGATCTTCATCTCACACTTAAGTAGGCTCATTATCCCTAATCAGGGAGGATATAATGAGTTTACAACCTTTGATTTAGGCTTAAGCTCATTATCTTATGCAAAACACCAAAAACAATAACAAAACTCAAAACTAAAAAAAACAATAAAGGTCTCCTCTGGGATTCTTTTCTCATCACACTCACTCTGAAAACGAGAACTCACTTCTCCTGTCTAATGCAAGACAAGTAGCACTCGAGCCAGACGAGTCATACACTTGAGCATAGATAAGTAAGCAGCTCACAACAAAAGTATCTAAGTCTCTTTGAGTTGAACTACGGTGTTCTGACTTCCTCATTGCACGAGAGGATACGTAGGCATAACTTAACAGTTATCGAACAAAAGTCTCTTTGTCTCCCCCCTCTCCTCCTTCCAGTTCTCTTTCCTCAGCCTCAGTTTTGAGCATTCACTTTCTTTTTGCACTGACACTATGTACATCCTTTTCTCCTTAGCTTTTTTTATGCACAGTTTAGCACATATATTATCCCCTTTTAAACACAATCAGGTAAGCGTGAATCCCATCGAGTACGATGGATGATCTGGGTGCTAATACCTTCCCAGGTCGTAACCAACCCCCTTTCTCTGTTTCTTTGGTTCGCAACCGTCTTATCCATGTCTTAGCTGAAGACCCTATTCAACCTCAACCTCCAACATCACCGACGGTTCGCGTTTGCACCGGGACGAAAGTCCAGGGAGCGACAACTTTGCGACTCTGCTGGGGACCCTTTGCAACCAGGGCTTTTGGTTCTCTTGTGGGTTTCTCCTAGCGCTTGTTTGTTTATGTTTATGGGGGTGTTATGTGTTATTTGTGTTTATATTTTTGCTTTATTTATTGCTTCCTGTACAACTTTATTTATTGGATTTTATCGCTTTCATTTACTGCTTTCTGCATTTCATTATTATTATTGCATCACTGTGCTGGATTATTGTTACCTTGGTGGGAGGGGTATTTTAGTGAGAAAGGCTCAACACAAAGGCCTGAGTGACACATAGGATTATAGTGGTTTTATATTCTTTCCCATTTCATTTCATTCTGGTGTGGTAATATAAAAACATGGTTCAGACATGAGTTTCTTTTTGAGAACTCTGTGCTACGGATTTCCTGTAGTACTAGGGCTATCTGAGAACCTGCTAAGTCTGGATGACCTTTTTAGATGACCTTCAGCATCTGAGGTGAATTAGAGGAGGATTTTTTATGATTAGGGTAAACATTGTACCTCCGGGTTAGAAGTGTTTACAATTCTCATAATAGATCCGAATCTGAGGATCCTTGTTCTAGAACAATACCTGTGAGTGGGTTGGGTTGTTTACAGGTTTGCAGGAACCCTTGACCTCAACATACCTTGCAATTGGAATATATTCTTAAGGTTGTACTATTTTGGACTTGTTCTTTGAAACCCTGGTCATGTTCCCTTATTCAGAGAGCATCATGGTAGAATCCTGGACATGATTATGGACTTGGATGCATCACAAAGGAGTATGATTCACACCTATCTTCAGTTTTATGACCCTCCTCTATGTTAATTCACTTTCCCATATTTTCAGATAGGGCCTTTACTGGAAGAATACTCTATGCTATTGGGTGTCCCTATCAGAAGAGGAATTCCTTTCAAACCTGAAATGACCCCTCCAAAGAATGAAGACATAGCCAAGGCATTACATTTGGAAGTAACCACCATTGATGAGCACATGACTTCCAAGGCTGGATTCCCAGGCCTTCATCTGGATTTCTTGATCACTCAAGCTACAAAGCAAGCTGCAGTAGGGAATTGGGAAATAGTGTATGCTCTCCTGGATCTCAACATTTATTGTATCATTTTGTTTGGAGACGAACCTAAGTTTGTAAGCAAAAATTCCATCCACATCTTCATGCTCAAGAACCCAGTTCCCACCTTGTTAGGAGACTTTTACTACTCAGTTCATCAGAGGAATGAGAAATAGAGAGGAAGACTGGTGAGGTGTTGTGCACCTATTTTCTACAGTTGGTTGATGAAACATATGCCGAAGACGGAAGCTTTCTTGAACCCACATCAGACAAGGAATTGGGCTAAAAGGATGATTGCCCTTACTTCAGAAGACATCAAATGGTGTACTCAGAACACCAAGGGTCGGGACATAATAACAAGTTGTGGATAATATCCAAATGTGACACTTATTGGAGTAAAAGGTTGCATCAATTACAATCCTTTACTTTTCAAAAGACATTTAGGGTATGCCTTGATACATCCACCTAGGGAGCAGGACTTAGCAGAGTCTCTTTATTGTGCTTTTCAGAACAATCATGTCATTGTCCGACAAGTAGCCTGGGCTTGGGACAACATACAGACTAAGGGGACTATTATTTTGGGGAATGCAACAACATAGCCTCTGCTCAATACACTGAATTGTCTCGCATCAGAGGACAGGTTACTCGTATGCCATTTACCCTGGAAGATGTACCAGGTCCATCAGCAGTGGAGCCCACAGCTACAGTAAGCCTGGAAGAGTTTGAGAAACTAAAGGAAAGAAACACCCAGCTAGCTGAAGCTTTGAAGAAGACCCTTTGGGAAAGGAATGATGGTCGTCTAGACATTTAAAGGTTAGAAAAGCTACGCATCGAGCATGTGACCAAGATTGAGAAGACTGATAGCTACATCAGGAAGGCCCGAGCAGGGGAACTTGTGTTGAAGAATGCATGCAAAGAAGCAAAGATTCAAAAGGCAAGAGTTGAGCATTATCTGGAGGAGAGCTAAGATATATGGGTCAGGATAACTGAGGCTCGTATGATAGAAGACCAGAAGATGCAAGCCAAGATAGAACAGTTAGAGTCAAATGAGAAAAGAAACCAAGAGGCACTGCTAGCAGCTCATAAGGAGATCTCAGAATTGAAGCTCCGGGCGGGGTTAAAAAGATCTAAAGAACAAGATAAGTATCAGAAGATGACAAATGTCATTGCAACCAGAAACCTTCTCATCCAAACCATCACAGAGCACCCAGTTGGACCAGTGACTGATGCTCTCCTGAAGGAAGTCAGGGAGGATGCATATGGATTAGATGTTTGATCTTCTCTTTTTATACTTTAATCCACCATGGTGATTTTGTTTGTTGTATTCTTAATTTTGTTGTATTTTGATTCACCATGGGAGTTTGTTTGGTTGTAAGTCATGAACTATTTGTGCTTTGGCATCACTTGTATTTTTTTAGTTATGTATTGAATTTTCTTTTGCTTCAACATCTTCTTCAGGAGAAAAGTCTGGAAGGTCAAAACCAAGAACCAAACCGGATACCCTCTGAAGGCAAATAGACATATTAAATTGCATGCTAATCTTCATATTCTTTATTTTGCAGGTGTTTTGTTGTTGTCAATGTTATTCGAAATACCCAGAGAAACACTGGAGATCGTATTCTACAAGAAGATCCTCAAGACGAGCAGTTTACAGTGCTAGGTGTTGGGGCTGATGAAGCGTATGACCGTCGTTTGGACGAGATATCTGAGAAGCTAAGATCCCCGGAATCACAGAATTCTTTGGAGTTTGATGTGATGGATATGGGCCTAGTAGAAGGAGTAAGGATTCCTCAAAAGTTCAAACCTACATGCTTTGAGAAGTACAATGGTACCTCCTGTCCTCGTACCCACCTGCAATCTTTTCTAGGAAGGTTGAAAGCATACACCATGGATGAAAAACTGTGGATGTTTTACTTTGAAGAAAATTTAACCGGGGCATCCAGAGAGTGGTATTCACACTTGTCAAGGGCTACTGTCAGGAACTGGAAAGACTTAATTGAGGCCTTTATACGCCAATATCAGTACAACCTTGATATGGCACCCAATAGGACCCTCTTGATGGGTATGTCTCAATCTTCAAGAGAAAGTTTTTGTGAGTACGCTCAAAGGTGGAGACAACTTGCGGCCACTGTCCAGCCACCTATGTCTGAAAGAGAGATGGCTGATATGTTTATGAATACCTTGCAAGGGACCTATATTGATAGACTTGCTGCCTTCTCTTCTAGCAGTTTTGCTGATGTGGTTATAGCGGGAGAGAGAATTGAAAGCCTATTGAAGATGGGTAAGATTTCTGACAATGGTGCTAGCTCCAACAATGCAAGGAAACCCTTCTCGGGACCTAGAAGGACAGAGAGACCAATGCAATACATGTTAATAGAGGTAGACCCCAGTACTTGAAAAGATCAGTGGCCGCAGTCACCATTCCTACTCCAGCATCTCAGCAACAACAGTATCCTCAGCAACAACAGTTCCCACAATAGCAACAAATTTCTTACAACAACAACAACAATTAGCAATAACTTCCTTTCCAACAAAGGCCTTCTCAGATTAATAGGGTGATCGATCCCATCCCGATGCCCTATGCAGTCTTACTCCCGCAGTTATTGAAGCTTAATCTGACTGAACTAAGAACTTTGGCTCCACCAGATCCTCTGAATCTTCCAAGGAATTATGATGCCAACGCCAAATGTGCTTTTCACTCCAATGCACCTGGTCATTCAATAGAGAAGTGTAGGGTCCTGCACATGAAAGTACAAGATCTGATTGACTCCAAAGCTTTAAATTTTGCACCTCCACCAAATGTCACAAAGAATCCAATACTGAATCACGGTGGGCCGAGGATTAATGCTATTGAGGAGGACCAACCAGCAATTCTGATTGATGACATTGCAAATATTCAAACACCACTGGCCGAAGTGAAAGCTCAACTATTGAAGTTCCAAGTGTTTCTGGGTTGTGAGGCCCATTGTGAAGCTTGCAAAGTTTCTACCAATGGTTGTGCAAATCTAAGGAATGGTATCAGTAGTCTTATCAGAGAAGGAATTCTACAGATCACATCAAAGGTTCCATCTTCTACAACTGCAACAAAAATCCCTCCTACAACACCAACATACATTATCTCAACAGAGTCTTCTACAACAACAGCAAACAACACCAGTGACGATATCTCAACGGTTACCATCTATTATGATCCGACAATGATCCATGTTCCGGATTCTCTCAACAACAACCTTCATCAACATCAACAACTTGCTACACCTGCACCAGCTTCAGTCAGACCTCCTGTCACCATCTACTATGATCCACAGACTATCACAACACTTTCTTCTGCCGCAATTAGCCTGGTGACTATCACAGTGCCTGGACCAGTTCCTTATGATAACAACAGTGTTGTGCCTTGGCATTATGGTTCGGATCTTTACTGCCATGGAAAGAAGATCTCTCTTGACTCCTCAATACTTGTACCACAAGTTGACAATGTCGGGGGAGGCATAGGCTTCACTCGAAGCGGATGTCTCTTTGCTTCACAGTTTCCCAGAGTTAATGCTGAAGCAGAAGTTGCTGCTAAAGCAAAAGGCAAAAGTGTGGTTCCAGAAGAACCACCTACAAAAGAAACTCAGAAGACACCCTTTGATCAGGATATAGACGAGTTTATGAGAATTATCAAGATAAGTGATTACAAGGTTGTGGATCAGCTTCACCAAACACCCTCCAAGATCTCCATACTATCTCTGCTCATGTGTTCCGAGGCTCACCGGAATGCACTACTTAAAGTCTTGCATGCAGCTTATGTGCCTGAGGAGATCACAGTCAATTAGTTTGAAACGGTGGTTGCAAACGTCAATACTAGTCATGGACTAGGTTTCATCGATGTTGACTTGACTACGGAGGGGCGTAATCACAACAAGGCTTTGCATATCACTTTGGAATGTAAAGGTGTTGTACTTTCTCATGTCCTTGTTGATACTGGATCATCACTAAATGTATAACCGAAGAAGGCGTTAGTCAAGCTGGAGTATGATGGTCTTGCACTCCGTCTGAGCAACCTAGTTGTCAGAGCTTTTGATGGTTATAAGAGATCGGTTCTCGGAGATATTGAGCTGCCCGTGGTAATTGGCCCACAAGTTTTCAAAACTACCTTCTATGTGGTGAACATACAGCCTGCCTACAGTTGTTTGTTGGGTCGACCCTGGATTCACGTCGCCGGCGCGGTAACGTCTACCCTTCACCAGAAGTTAAAATATGAGTGGGAAGGCCAAATTATCACCATTTGTGGAGAATAGGACATCTTTGTCAGTCACCTGGCTACGTACAAGTACACAGAGATGGATGGGGAGATCCATGAAGCCATGAGTCAGGGTTTTGAAGCCTTGAACATCAACAAAGCTACAACTGAGGTGTTTTCCGCATCCCAAGAGGAAAGGATGGGCACCTCAATTGCTTCCTACAAACAGGCTCAGAAGGTTGTGGAAGAAGGGAATGCCCAAGGCTGGGGCAAGTGGCTGAAGGTTTAGATGATAGAAGACAAATTCGGTTTGGGTTACAGACCATCCCGACAAGTTCCAGAGGAGGCTGCCGAAGCTCCCAAATTCATAAGTGGGGGAATGCTGACCCCAGATGTTGTCAACACTTTGGAAGACGAGGCTGAGAGCGACTACAACCTGGAAAGTTGGATCCGTCCAAGAGTCCTGGGCCAACAAGTCCTCAACTGGTCTTCCCAGGAAATTATAAGGGTTACTGCTGCAGAGTAATTATTATTTCCTATTTTAAGCATGCATCAAAGTCATGTATCTTGCCTAAGGTGTCGGGACTCATTTTGTAATAGGGTCATATGTATTTTGTGCAAATTGAATATTAATGAACAATGGACATCTTTTTGCAAACAATCTTTTTTCGCTTACTGTCTTTTCATTTTTGATATTTTCGCACAAAATAATAAATGTCAATGTTTTTCTCAATAATAATGTCATTCACTTTTTTCTAAATAAGATAAAATCAATCACTAAAAATAACGAAATCTCAACCCTTGCAGAGATAACCCTCCAGATTGCACCAACAACAACACTGCTATGACCTTGTATGACTTCGATAATCCGATTAATCAAGCAGATGAAGGGGTTAAAGAAGACTACGATTTACCTGAAGAGTTAGCCAGGTTATTGAGACAAGAGGAAAAGGTGATTGCTCCTTATCAGGAGGAGGTTGAGACTATCAATCTTGGTACCGAGGAAGATGTGAAAGAGGTGAGGATTGGAGCCTGTCTGCAAGCTCCATTAAAAGAATAACTTATTAATATGCTGCGAGAATATGTCGATGTGTTCGCTTGGTCCTATCAAGATATGTCGGGTTTGGATACAAATATTGTCATGCATAAGCTGCCATTGAAAGAGGATTGTCTTCCAGTAAAACTGAAGTTGCGTCGTACTCGCCCAGACATGGCCATGAAAATTAAAGAGGAAATGCAAAAGCAGTGGGACGCCAGTTTTCTTGCTGTAACTAGTTACCCGCCTTGGGTTGCTAACATTGTACATGTACCTAAGAAAGATGGCAACGTGCGTATGTGTATTGATTACCGGGATCTGAATAGAGCAAGCCCTAAAGATGACTTCCCATTACCTCACATTGATGTATTGGTGGATAACACAGCTCAATTCTCGGTATTTTCTTTTATGGACGGATTTTCTGGATACAATCAGATTAAGATGTCACCTGAAGACATGGAGAAGACAACTTTCATCACACCCTGGGGCACGTTCTGCTGCAAAGTAATGTCGTTTGGTTTGAAGAATGCCGGTGCAACATATCAACGGGATATGGTAACATTATTCCATGACATGATCCATAAAGAAATTGAGTGTTACGTGGATGACATGATTGCCAAGTCCCAAACAGAGGAAGAACATTTGGTAAATCTATTGAAACTATTCAAGCGTTTGAGAAAATATTAGTTAAGGCTAAACCCCAAAAATGCACATCCGGGGTACGTTCTGGTAAGTTGTGGGGTTTTATTGTAAGTGGAAAAGGAATTGAGGTTGATCCCGACAAAGTCAAAGCAATTCAGGAAATGCATGCACCTAAGACTGAGAAAGAAGTTCGAGGGTTCTTAGGTAGATTGAACTACATTTCAAGGTTCATATCTCATCTCACTGCAACTTGCGAGCCCTTGTTCAAACTGCTAAGAAAGGAACAAACAGTCATGTGGAATGATGATTTTCAGAGAGCTTTTGACAAGATCAAAGAGTATTTTCTAGAACCTCTAATTCTCATGCCTCCAGTCGAAGGAGACCTCTAATAATGTACCTGACAATATTAGAAGAATCAATGGGCTGTGTGTTGGGCCAGCATGACGATTCTGGTCGAAAAGAGTATGCAATATACTACCTAAGAAAAAAGTTTACTGACTGTGAACAACGTTATTCACTGCTCGAGAAAATTTGTTGTGCTTTAGCATGGGTTGCTCGCCGACTAAGACAATATATGTTGACTCATACTACCTTGTTGATCTCAAAGATGGTCCCAGTCAGGTACATATTTGAGAAGCCAACACTTACTGGAAGGGTTGCAAGGTGGCAAATGATCCTAACAGAATATGATATTCAGTACACCTCTTAGAAAGCCATCAAGGGTAGTGTATTGTCTGACTATCTGGGAGAACAACCCATTGATGACTACCAGCCTATGAGATTTGATTTTCCTGATGAAGACATCATGTTCTTAAAGTCAAAAGATTACGAAGAGCCTATTCACATTGAAGGGTGTGATCCAGAAGAAGGATGGACTATGATGTTTGATGGGGAAGTTAATTGTAATGGTCGTGGAGTTGGTGCAGTGCTTATTACACCCAAAGGAGTCTATCTTCCTTTCTCAGCAAGGCTCACCTTTGCCTGCACTAACAACAAAGCAGAGTATGAAGCTTGCATCATGGGTCTTGAGGAAGCCATTGACCTTAGGATCAAAACCTTGAATGTATTCGGAGATTCAACTTTGGTGATCAACCAAACTAATGGCAAATGGTATACTCATCAAAAGCATCTAGTTCCCTATCGTGACTATACGAGGAGATTGTTGACTTTCTTCACAATGGTCAAGCTTGAATACATCCCTCGAGATGAGAATCAGTTTGCAGATGCCTTGGCCACCATTTCATCTATGATCAAAGTACAGACTGCTAATTATGTACCTCGGATTTTAGTATCCAGACTAGACCGACCGGCGTATGTATTCTCTGTGGACACTATCATTGACAACAAACCTTGGTTCCACGACATCAAATTCTTCTTGGAGACTCAGACATACCCACCTGGGCATCGTCCATTGATAAGAAGACATTGAGAAGGCTAGATGGCAGTTTCTTCCTCAATACTGATGGCTCCTTATACAAGCGGAACTTCGACATGGTCTTGCTCAGATATGTTGACAAGAAGGAAGCAGACCTACTAATGCACGAAGTACATGAAGGTTATTTCGGTACCCATACTGGAGGACATGCAATGGCAAAGAAATTGTTGAGATTAGGTTACTATTGGATCACAATGGATGCAGACTGTTGTGCCTATGCCAGAAAATACCATAAATGCCATATCTACGCAGACAAAGTGCATGTGCCTCCCAATCCTTTGAATATATTGTCTTCACCCTAGCCCTTCTCCATGTGGGGCATTGATATGATTGGAAAGATCGAACTGACTGCTTCAAATGGTCATAGATTCATCCTGGTAGACATTGATTACTTCACCAAATGGGTTGAAGTAGCTTCGTATGCAAATGTCACCAGACAAGTGGTAGCCCGTTTTCTAAAAAGAGATATCATTTGTCGATATGGAGTTCCCGAGCGAATCATTACTGATAATGGTTCAAACCTTAACAACAAAATGATGATAGAGCTATGCCGGGATTTCAAGATCCAACATCACAACTTTTCTCCTTACAGACCAAAGATGAATGACGCTGTTGAAGCGGCTAACAAGAATATTAAGAAGATTGTGCAAAAGATGGTGGTCACATACAAAGACTAGCATGAAATGTTACCATTCGCCTTGTATGGGTACCGAACTTCCATCAGAACATCTATCGGGGCAACACCCTATCTGCTTGTGTATGGTATGGAAGTAGTCCTACCTGTTGAAGTTGAATTACCCTCCTTGCGGGTAATGATGGATGTAAAACTGGACGAAGCAGAATGGTCCGATCTCGTTATAACCAACTGAGCCTAATTGAAGAAAAGAAATTAGCGGCTATCTTTCATGGTTAGTTATATCAGAAACGGATGAAGAAAGCCATCGATAAAAAAGTTAGACCTCAGGTATATCAAGTGGGATAGCTTGTATTGAAAATACTCCTTCCTCCTCATACAGACCACAAGGGCAAGTGGACGCCTAACTATGAAGGTCCTTATGTGATAACTAAAATCTTCTCAGGCGGAGCACTGATGCTCACAACCATGGATGGCGAAAAATTCTTATCTCCTGTGAATTCATATGCAGTTAAAAAATGCTTCGCATAAAAGACCCGCTGGACATAAAAACAGAATGTAAGTCCAGGAAAAAATAGGGCAAAAATAAAGGAAAAATAAAGGAAAAATAAAGGAAAAATTGAAGAAGAAAAAATTACACCCGCTGAATTGAAAAGCCACATCGGACAACTCAAGCAAAAAAGGGTATCCCGGCGGATTGAAAACCCGAAAGGGCGATCCATGCAAAATCAGGGAAAAACGAACAACTGCATTCTGAATTCGTCTGTATCACTCACGTAACATGGCAAGCTTCGAAAGGACAAAGCTTTGGTCAAAATCAACTTTCTTCATAAAGCAAGATAAGAAGAGCGTTCAGGTCATACAGGTCATAGCAAAAGGAAGATTGAAGCATCAACATCAGCATTGCCAAATAAGACTTTTATTTTCTCAATTTTGTAGCAATCTCCTTATTGAAAACACCCCAAATTTGCCCTCACTTTTTCTCACACCATGGCTTATGATCTTTTCATATTGCATTGCATAAGCATATCATCTTACATTGCATATATGTTTCATTGCATAAGTTGCATAGCAAGGGTTTGTGATCAGATGAATCCAAGAAGTGATCTGAGCCATCTCAAAGGCCTTGAAGCTTGTCAAGTAGGTCCATGAGTGTTCTATGATCATCTTATGCTCTCCAAAGTTCATTAAAGTCAAAATGTCCCAAAGGATTGCACAGAGGTCCAGGCAGGCTAGGGTTTTCTACATAGATGACCTAAAATTAGGGTTTTGGTTTCAGAGGCCTTACACCCAAATTATTTGGTCATTCTTGATTCCATTGGTCTTTGTATGTTATAAGGAGCATGTGTACCAAATTTGATGAAGAAATTCATTGAGGAAGTCATCTGATCAACTGGTAACTTATTGTGAAGGAAAAGTCAGAATCAGGGCATCTAAGGCCACCACCAATGGTACCAAAGGGTCATATTCATCATTTTGAGGTTCTATGATCTTTATTTGATCTTAGAAGAGGTTAGAATTTCACAAGATTGAAGAATTTCAAGCCATTTGCAAACTTTCCATTTTTGGACATGACTTGTAATGAAAACTTTCCATTTTGGGAAAGATTTTCAACCTCCTCTTTCTTGATCAAAAAGGCTTCAAATGAAAAATATTCAAACATGAAAGTTGTAGATTGGATCTTCCCATTTTCAAAAAGTACAAGAACTCCTCTTGATTCATCCTAGAACTCAAAATATGATGTTTCAAAGTTGGGAAAAATCCTATAAATTTCAAGTCCATGCCAAAGAGGGATTTTTGCAAAACTGATTTTTAAGACTTTGTGTGATCTCTAATCCACTTCAATGCATCATAGCAACATCATACAACATGCCATGACCAAGATTCAGCATCGAGCAAGCCATTTCCATGACCAAATGTCTCAAAATGCACAAAGTTGTAAAAATGCAAAACATGTGCAATCTCACCATTCATTTACTTCTGATCACTCTAAACCATCCCATGGCCATCCTTGAAGCTAGATGAACTCATAGCAACCCTAAAACATCTTCTGCCACGGCACATACTCAAGGACACCAACTATTGACTTTTTTGCCAATTGCTCATACCATTCCCACATTGATATGCAGTCTTTCTGACTCATTGCATTTGTTTATTCATGCCTCAAGGATCATAAATACATAGCACACAAGGCCTCAGGAGGACACCATAATCAGATTGCAAGAAAATCACTCAAAACTTCTCATTTTCGATTCTCTCAAACCAGCCATTAAAACTAAAAAATTCTTTCACCAACAAGTCACACTTCATCCATAGAATAAAACCCAACCCTCAAAATGGCCTGAAACATCACAAACATAAACCTCCATTTCTGCTACACCAGAACTAAAACACACAAACCAAGCCATCTAAGCTCTATCTAAGCACTTCATTCACTCAAGGGGACCAGAGGAAGCTTTTTTGCACGAAGGAGAGGCTCTGAAAGCTCACATTTGCAGTTCATCAGCTCAGGTATGCTCAAGAACACATTTTCTCAGATCTTTGATTTCTTGTTATAGAATGAAAATACATGCCATGGGAATCATGTTGATGCTTTTAGAATTGAAAATAGTTAAGAAATGAGCATGTTACGAACTTCTGAAATTTTGTCCATGAATATGTTTTGATTCGATTCTCTTGGATTGTGTGATATAAATGTTGTTTAATGATTGATTTGAGTTGCATTTTGCTTGGGGATCATTTATGGGTGGTTTAGAGGTCTTGATTTTACCTAGGGAAGAAGTTAGGTTTTGGAGTTGGCTGGAGAAGATGACCGGAGCACTGTTCTGGTTGCCTGAGAGTGATTAGGGTTTAAGTGTCAGTTTAAATGTGGACCATTGGATGAGTGATTAGTTTAAGACATGTGCGGCCTAGAGTAATCCACTTAACCCTAATTATAATTAATTAAATTAATTAGGTTTAATTAATCTGAAGCAATCCCAGCCACCCATTAACGCGCGCAGTCTCCCCAAATTTGAATCTGGACCTTAGATCTTGCATACTTGCATACTTTCATTTTTCTTTTTATTTTTCATATTTCTTTTCATATATTTATTAAAAATAGAAAAAAGACTTCTAAAAATCTCATTTTCTGCATTTTTACTCCAAATATTTTTCTAAACTCAAAAACATTTTTTATTTTAATTTTTGCTTTAAAAAGTATTTTTAAATCATTTAAATGTTTTATTTAATTAATTGATTTTAATTAATTAAAAATACATTTAGGTTTCTAAAAATCACCAAAAAATTCATGAAGCATTCATAGGAATTTAGAAACATTTACAAACTCACCATACAAATTTATTTTTAGGTTTAATCATGTTTTCATTATTTACTTTGAATTAGGGTTCATAAAATTCCATTTTTCTAACCCTAACTTGTAAAAATCATGTATGATCAACCATGATGAGTTTGAACTTGTTTCTTTTCGCATTCTTTCACATATTTCATCTAGTATCTAGGTTATTTAACTCATAATTTTGCATTGCATTTTCAATTTGATTTTCATTTTTCCTTTAGAATCACCCAAAAACCCTAGTTAACTTAGGAAATTCATAACTTCCTCTAGGTTTAGCTTATGACCTCCACCTTTAGGGAGTGATCTTGTATGTGTTTAGGGTTGGTTTGATTTCATTTTCAATTTTTTTATCATGATGTGTGCTTCTGTTTTGGTCATATGCATCTCATACATTCATAAAACCCTAATTTCTCATGTTCATTTGCATTCATCTTAGCATATCTCAATCATATGAACTTGCCATGACATTTCAAGCATTTGTATGACATCTTAGACATCTTAAGACATGCTTGAACATTGCTTGATCATTTCTTCATTCATTTGGTATGATTTTCATTCATTACATTCCATGTACATCCATGTGTTTTCAAGATTCTACCATGCTCCCTTTGCATCTCATCCTTTGTATGAACATCCATATGCATCATGTTTGGATTTTCATCATCTCATAACATATTTGCATCATGTTTACACTTCTGGTTTTGGTCATTGCACTTCCATTTGCTTTATCTCTTTTTGCTTTACATCTTATGCATTCACACTAACCTTTCAGGGGCTTATGGTAAGTTGATTGGGATGTGGATTTGCCTTCATATCCCACCTCTTCTCATATATTCATATGCATTATTTACTTATCTTTAAAGTGAACTTGCGTCACTTATGTTCTCTTGTTCTTACTCTCTTTCTTTTAGGTTACTTAACTTCTTCAGGAAGTATGTAACCTAGTCTCTTTCTCCTTCTCATTTCATCTGCTTCTCTTCCTTGGTGGCCATCTGAAGATCTTTCTTTAAGCCTCACAAACCATAGGAATATCCAAGCATGATAATTTTAGGGTTGTAAATAGTCCCCCCTAGTCTTTTACCTTTGAGTCTCCTTGAGTCTCTCTTCTCATCTCATAATCAAAGGCTAAACACTTAAAGCTTTAGGACTTTGAATTAGGGTTATGCCTGCATCCTTATCTTAGGATGGAGTGTATAACTTTAATCTTTAGTGTTAAACCTTAAATTTGTTTACACCTCTTAATCAAAATACCTAATGACTATTAAGACTTAAGCTTGTAACTTGGGCCTTATATTAGGGTTACATCTCTTCCTTTTGGTTAAGAAGGACTAACCCTAGTGTTTAATGGACAAGTCCCCCTTAAGTTGTCTTACAAACCTAAAATCCACTTCTTAATCTCACCCTTTAATTAAAATCCACTTTAATAAAGGCTTATTATTGTAAACACCCCAAATTTTCCCTCACTCATATCACACCATGGCTTGTGATCTTTCATTTTTGAATAAGCATAAGCATTACACCTCATTTAACATATTTGTTTCATTGCATAAGTTCAAGTTCATCTGCATCTAGGGTTTGTGATATGAGCTATCCAAGAATCCATCTGAGCCATCCCAAAGGACTCAAAGCTTTCTAAGAGGGTCCATGTGTGTTCTATCATCATATTATGCTCCTCAAAGTTCATGAAAGTCAAAAGATCACAAGAACTGGCAAAGGCATGGAAGCATAGTTAGGGTTTCACTACACAGATGACCAAAATTAGGGTTTTGGTTTCAGAGGCCTTAACTCCAAATTTTTGGGTCATTCTTGTTTCTAATGTTCTTAATATCTCATAAGGATCATGTGTACCAAGTTTGATGAAGAAAAGCATTGTGGAAGTCATCTGTTCACTAGGTAACTTCCTGAGCATGTTAAGTCAAAATCAGGGCATCTGAGGCCACCAACAATGGAACCAAAGGGGTATTTTCATCAAATTGAAGTTATATGATCTTTATTTGATCTTATAAGTGGTTATAAGTTCACAAGATTGAAGAATTTTGAGCCAATTGCAAACATGCCATTTTTGGAAATGACTTGAAATGCAAACTTTCCACTTTGGGAAAGTTTTTCAACCTCCTCTTTCATGACCAAAAATGCTTCAAATGAAAAATTCTTGGTCATGAAAGGTGTAGATTAGGTCTTTCCCTGTTCAAAAAGCACAAGAACATGTCTTGATTCATCATAGAACTCAAGATATGGCCTTTCAAAGTTGGCAAAAATCATATAATTTTCAAGTTCATGCCAAAGAGGGAATTTTGCAATTTCACTTGCCAAGCATTCTAATGACCTCTAATGTGCACAAACACTTCATAACATGCTTATGCAACTTCAAAAGATCAGAATTGGCCCATGGTTGGAGGCATTTCATGACTTATGATCCAAGAAGCACCAAAGAGGGAAAAGTTGCAAGAAGCTTGGAAAGGCTTCATCCACTTGTGCCAGCTGCATAATCTTGATTCTATGGCTCTCCATGAATCTTGCTAAGGCCAGACACCCCATTGAACAGCTCCTGCCATGGCCCATACCTCTAAGTACACAATGTTGACTTTTTTGCAAAACACACCATACCAATCAGCATGTGCCACAACAACTTTCTGATCAATCCCATTGGCTAAAACAAACATCATGGATCACAAACAACATAACACACAAGCCTAAAATCTCTTGTACACTCAGGATCACAAAAACCTCAAGAAACCTTCACCTCTTCGAATTTCATAGCTCAGCCACTAAAACTTCAATCTTTTTTCACCAATCATCTCCACATAACCCCAGGATCATTTCCCACCCATCACCATAGCCTGAAACACTCTCAAACACAAACACTATTTTTGCATACTCAGAACTGGAACTCATGATTCAGCCAAAATAAACTCATTCCAAGCATCACAATAGACTCAGAGGGACCAAAGGAGGTGGTTTGCACAAAAGAAAGGCCCAGAAAGCTCCATTTTCAAGAACTGCAACTCAGGTAACCTCCATGAACATTTTTTCCAGAAGCTTATTTTCTTGTTAAAATATGATTCTATGTCTTGCACTGATCATGGGGATGTGTTTAGTTTTGAAAATAAGCAAGAATTGAGTACATATTGATGATTTGAAATTTTGACCTAAAAACTTGTTTGATTCGATTCAGTCATTTGATGCATGATTAATTGTTTTTGTTGCTGGATTTTAGTTTGTTGTTGGTTAAGGATCATTTCTGGAGCTTGTGGTGATTTTTTGTGAGGTTTTGAGAGATTCAGGGAGGGAGTCTGGCCGGAGAAGATGACCGGAGGTCTTCTCCGGCCACCTGAAAGTGATTAGGGCTAATCCTGTTTAAATCCCCAGTTTGAATCTTGGCCATTGGATTAGGATTAGGGTTAGCGTGTGTACGACTAGGATTAGGTCATTAAACCCTAAGTATAATTAATTTAATTAAATAAGATTAATTAGTCAGGAGTGATCTGGACAACTGATTCACGCGCGCAGTCAATCATTACCCCCTGAATTTGAATCTGAGCCCATAGATCAACATACTTCTAATTTTATTCATTTTATTGTCATTTCTTTTGCATATTTATTTTAAAATACCAAAAAGCATTCAAAAAATATTTCCTTTTGCATTCTAACTTTAAATATTTTTCTTCATCCAAAAATAGATTGTATTTTATTTTTTGAATTAAAAAAGTATTTTTAAAACATTTAAATGTTATTTTTAATTAATTAAAGTATTTTAATTAATTAAAAATACATTTAAGTTTCTAAAAATCACCAAAAAAATCATGAATCATTCTAATGCATTTAGAAACATTTTCAAACTCTTCATATAAATTTCTTTTTAGGGTTGATCATATTTTGCCAATTTTCTTTGAATTAAGGGTTATAAAAATCACATTTTTGAACCCTAACTTTAAAAAATCATTTCTGCCTAACCAAGAGAGTTTGAACTTGATTCTTTTTGCATTGTGTTACATATTGCATGTAGTTTTTAATTATTTTTCCTCATGAATTTATCTTGCATTTTCAATTTGATTTGCATTTTTCCTTTTGAATCACCCAAAAACCCTAGAAAACTTAGGAAAATCATAACTTTTGATAGGTTAGGCTTCTGACCTTCTTCTTTGGGGTGTGACCTAATATGGGATTAGGGTTTGTTTGAGCTTAATTTAAATTTTTTATCATGTCATTTGTTTCTGTTTTATCCATTTTCATCTCACATGTCCATGCAACCCTAATTTCTCATGTTCATTTGCATTTACCTTGCATATGCATCATTACATGAACTTTCCATGACATTTCATGCATTCATATGTCATCTTAGACATCTTAGGACATGTTAGAACCTTGCTTGATAATTTCTTCATCCATTTTCCATGATTAGCATTCATTTCATTTCATAAACTTTCATGTGTTTTCAAATTTCAAAGCATGCTTCCTTTGCATCTCATCTTTGTATGATCACACATATGCATTTTGTATGCCTTTGTATCACCTTACATGACATTTACATTTCATAAACACTTCTAACCTTGATAATTACATCTCTTTTCAATTCATTTCTTCATACTTTATACTTTTTGCATTCATGCTAACACTCTCAGGTTTTGGTAAGTTATTTTGGGAGGTGGATTTGCCTTCACCTATCATTTCTTTCATTTGCATTTTGTTTGTCCTTGAAGTGAATTTGATTCACTTGTGTTCAATCTCTCTCATTTCTTCCTTTAAGTTACTTATCTTCTTAGGAAGTAAGTAACTTATTCTTCTGCTTCCTCCTCCTTTCATCAGCTTCTTCCATTGGTGGCTTCCTTGAAGATCTTTCTTAAGCCTCACAAACCATAGGATATCCAAGCATGATGATGATTAGGGTTTTAATTATTTCCCCTTAGATTTTTACCTTTGAGTCTCCTTGAGTCTCTCTTCTCATCTCAATGATTAGAGACTAAACTCTTAAAGTTTTAGGACTTTGGAATTAGGGTTATGCTTGCATCCTTCTCTTAGGATGGAGTGTATAACTTTAATCCTAAGTGTTAAACCCTTAATTTGTTTAAACCTCTTAATCAAATAACCTTAATAATCACTAAGACTTTATCTTGTAACTTGGGCCTTATATTAGGGTTCTAATTCTTCCTTATGGTTAAGAAGGACTAACCCTAGTGTTTAATGGACAAGTCCTCCTCAAGTTGTCTTACAAAATTAAAATCCAATTCTTAATCTCATCCCTTTAATTAAAATCCACTTAATAAAGGCTTGTTATATAATGAATTTAATCGCTAACCATGGATTAAGTTGAGGTATCTTCCTCAGCTTAAGTGCTCTCATCTATTATCCTTCTATTAGGATGGTGTAATGAGTTCATTAATCTGTGATTAGAGATTAAACTCATTACTTAACACTAAACAAAAACCCAGAAAACATCTAAATAATCACAAGTAGGTTATTGATCTTAATCCTACATCATCATGGTAATTAAGTTGAGATGCTTATCTCATACTTAAGTAGGCTCATTATCCCTAATCAGGGAGGATATAATGAGTTTACAAGCCCTTGATTTAGGCTTAAGCTCATTAACTTATGCAAAACACCAAAAACAATAACAAAACGGAAAACACAAAAAACAAACAATAATCGTCTCCTTCGGGATTCTTTTCTCATCACACTCATTCATAAACGAGAACTTGCTTCTTCCGTCTAATGCAAGACAGTTAGCACTCGAGCCAGACGAGTCATACACTTGAGCATAGACAAGTAAGCAATTCATAGTCAAAATCATTTCAGTCTCTTTGAGTCAAACTACGGTGTTCTGACTTCCTCATTGCACGAGAGGATACGTAGGCATAACTTAACAGTTATCGAACAAAAGTCTCTTTGTCATCCCCCTCTTTCAGTGTTCTTTTTCTAAGCCTTAGTTCCTGAGCATTCACCCTTTTGCACTGAAACTTGTACATTTCGTTTCCAGATTTATCACACAAATAGCACATACACCTACCCCTTTTAAACACAATCAAGTAAGCGTAGATCCCGTCTAGTACGACGGACGATCTGGGTGCTAATACCTTCCCAGGTCGTAACCAACCCCCTTTCTCAGTTTCTCTGGTTCGCAACCGTCTTATCCATCTTTTCCCAGATTTATGCATCATTACCTTTCCTTCGGGATAAAAATGCCTAGCTGGCGACTCTATTCACTTCATCTTCATTTCTCCTTTCGCCGACCGTTCGCGCTTGTACCGGGATGCAAATCTTTGGGAGCGACAGCTTGGAGACTCTGCTGGGGAAGCTTATCATGCAACCAGGGCTTCTGGTTCTTTTTGTGGGTTTCTCCTAGCGCTTGTTTGATTTGTGTTTATGGGGGTGTTATGTGCTACTTGTGTTTGTTGTTTATTGCTTTATTTATTGCTTTCTGTACAACTTTATTTATTGCTTTCATTTACTGTTTATATGCATTTCATACTGTTATCATCATATCATGTGTGCTGGATCTCTTGTCTGTTTTGGTGGGAGGGATCATTGAGTGAGTAAGGTTCCATGCCGTGAGCCTGAGTGACACATAGGATAGAGTGGCTTCATATTCTTTCTCATTCCATTTCGGTCTGGTGCGGGAATATGAAACACGGTTCAAACATGGGTTTCTTCTTGAGAACTCTGTGCTACGGATTTCCTGTAGTACTAGGGCTATCTGGGAAGCTTGCTAAGTCTGGATGACCTTTTTATGAACTTCAGCATCTGAGGTGAATTAGAGGAGGAACCTTTATGATTATTGTAAACACTATACCTACGGGTTAGAAGTGTTTTCACTTCTCATAACTGATCCAAGTTTGAGGATCCTTGTTCTAGAACAATACATGTGAGGGGGTTGGGATGTTTACAGGTTTGCAGGAACCTTTGGCCTCATCATACCCTGTTACCAGTTTTGTTTTAAGGTCACATCATTTTGGACTATTCTTGTGAAACCCTGGACTTGTGACTCATTATTTGAGTCCCCCACATGGTTACTGGTTCTCTAAGCCTTCATCCGAACTTATGAACACACATGGACCTTATCAAGGAAGATAACAAATCCAACACTTGATTACAAACCCTTGCATATCATTCTGCATACATCATTTTGCATCATTTAACATTTGTCTATTTGTTTTACAGGGTGTCGCTCCAGCCTGATGACACATGGCCAAGAGGGGTACAGACGCGAACGGTCGGCGAAGGAGAGAACATGAAGATGAACGGAAAAGAGTCGCCAGCTAGGCATTTTTATCCCGAAGGAAAGATAATGTTGCATAAACCTGGGAAAAGATGGATAAGACGATCGCGAACCAGAGAAACTGAGAAAAGGGGTTGGTTACAACCTGGGAAGGTATTAGCACCCAGATTGTCCGTCGTACTCGACAGGATCCACGCTTGAAAGTTTGTGCTTAAAGGGGTAGTGTCTGTGCTATCAATGTGCAAAAGCTAGAAAAGAATGTACATGTGTCAGTGCTAAGAAGTGTGAAGTGAAACAAAGGAGTGTCGGTGTAAGAAAAGAGTGCAAAGCTCAAGACTATGAGGCTTAAAAGAATAAAGCTGGAAGAGGGGGGAATATATGAAGAGTTTTGTTCGATAACAGTTAACTTATGCCTACGTATCCTCTCGTGCAATGAGGAAGTCAGAACACCATAGTTCGACTCAAAGGGACTGAAAGATAAATTGACTTGTGAACTACTTACTTGTCTATTCTCAAGTGTATGACCTGTTTGGCTCAGGTAAAAACTGTCTTGCATCAGACGGAAGAAGCGAGTTCTTGTTTGTGAGTGAATGAGATGAGAAAAGAATCCCGGAGGAGACGATTATTATTTGTTTTTGGCATTTTCAATCTTTTATTTCTTTTTGGAGTTTGTCATAAGATAATGAGCTTAAGCCTGAACAAAGGGTTAGTAAACTCATCACATCTTCCCTCTGGTTAGGGGTAATGAGAATACCTTAAGTATGAAGTAAACACCTCACACTTAATCACCATGATGTAGGATTAAGATCATTAACCTACTTGCATTTATTTAGATGTTTTTGGTGTTTTTGTTTAGTGTTAAGTAATGAGTTTAAGCCATAATCAAGGATTTAATGGACCCACTACACCATCCTAATAGAAGGATAATAGATGAGAACATTTAAGCTGGAGAAGATACCTCAACTTAATCCATGATTAGGTATTAACCTCATGACAAAACAAAGCCTTTATTAGAGTGGATTTTAGTTAATGATAAGATGAAGAAGTGAATTTTATGGTTTGTAAGACAACTTGAGAGGGACTTGTCCATTAACACTAGGGTTAGTCCTTCTTAACCAATTAAGGAAGAATTAGAACCCTAATGCAAGGCCCAAGTTACAAGCTTATTGCCTTAGTGATTATTAGATGAATTGATTAAGATATTTAAACACATTAAGGGTTTAACACTTAGGATTAAAGTTATACACTCCATCCTAATAGAAGGATGTTAGCATAAACTTAATCACAAAGCCTTAAAACCTTTAAGGTTTAGTCCCTGCTTATGAGATGAGAAAAGAAGACACAAAAGATGACACAAAGGTAAAACTAATGGGGGACTAATCAAACCCTAATTGTGATCATGCTTGGATGTTCCTAGGGTTTATGAGGCTTGCAAGAAATCTTCAACAAGAGCCACCAAGGAAGAAGCAGATGAAAGGAGGAGAAGCAGAAGAAACAAGTCAACTTACTTCACTTAAGAAGATAAGTTGCTTGAAGAAAGAAGGTGAAGAAGGAACATGAATGAGAAAGCTCACTCTAATACAAATACAAAATGCAGCAATGAATGCATAAGAGAGATGAGATGAAATTATGAGAAGTGAAGGCAAATTCACTTCTCAAAGTAACTTACCACCTGAAAAGTTAGCAAAAGTAAATGAAATGAAATGGAAATGAAATGAAATGCAAAGATGCAAACCAAAACCAGAAGCATATCATGATGCAAATGATGCTAAGATATGATTCAAAGGCATACCAAATGTTATAGATGATCATACAAAGGATTAGAATACAAACGAAGCATAAAGGAAGCATGAAAGTTCATGTATGCACATGAAATGTAATTAATGCATAACATGGCAAATGGATGATGCAATGATCAAACATGATTCTAATGTGTCCTAAGATGTCTTAGAAGTCATGTGAATGCATAAAATGTCATGGAAAGTTCATGAATGCAAGCATATGCAAGATGTATGCAAGTGAAGATGCAAAATTAGGGTTTTATGAAAGGATGAGATGCAAATGGCAAAGACAGAATCAAATGACATGATAAAAAATTTGAAAATGCACTCAAAGGAACCCTAAACCTATACTAGGTTACCATCCAAAGGGGGAGGTCAGAAGCTAAACCTAGAAGGAGTTATGATTTTCCTAAGTTTCTAGGGTTTTAAGGGTGATCTTCAATATAAAATGCCAAATAATTTGAAAATGCAAGATAAAAATGAAACAAAAATGTTTTTAGAAACTAGAAGTCATGCATAGAACAATGCAAAAAGAATCATTCACAAACTCAACTTAGTTTAAAAGTTATGAATTTTTGAAGTTAGGGTTAGAAAATGAACAATTTTAAGAACCCTAATTCATTGAAAAATGTCAAAGCATGATCAAAACCAAAAAGAAATTTATATGGTGAGTTTGTAAATGTTTCTAAATGTCTAAAAATGTTCTCTGATTTTTTTGGTGATTTTTAAATACTTAAATGTATTTTTAATTAATTAATTTTCATTAATTAATTAAATAAAACATTTAAATGATTTAAAAATACTTTTTTAATGCAAAAAATAAAAATAAAAATATTTTTGGTTTCTGAAAATTAATAAAAGACTTGATAAAAATCTTCAGAATTTTTTGATGGTTTTTACTATTTTTAAAAATTCGTAAAAAATAAATAAGAAAAATGTGAAATAAAGTTAAAATAAATGAAAGGGTATGCTGATCCAAGGCTCCAGATTCAAAGTTGGGGGTTTTTGGTTGACTGGCGCGTTTTTTAAGGGCCTGGATTGCTTCTGGCTAATTAATTGTGATTTACTTAATTAATTGGGAATTAGGGCTAACGAACTAATCTGGGCCATCCATCCACTAACTAAAACACGCATCCAATGGTCCACATTAAATCTGGCACTTAAACCCTAATTAGGGTTAATTACTTTCAGGTGACCGAAGGGGAGCTCCAGTCATCTTCTCCGGCGAAGCAAAAACCATAAGTCTCTCTATAGGCCACCCCACCTCAAATTAACTGCCCAGAAATGATCCCCTACCCAAACTAAACTTAAATCAACCTTCAAACATTATTTACAACACATGAACAAGGAGAATCGAACCAAATCATTTTCACGAGCAAAATTTCAGAGGGTCATAAAATGTTCATTTCTTCATCATTTTCAATTCTAAAAGCATCAGTGTGATCCCCATAACATATATTTTCATTTTGTAACAAAAAATCTAAGCTCTGAAAAGTTTTATGCTTGAGGTTACCTGAGATGATGAACTGCAAATGTGAGCCTTCAGGGCCTCTCCTTCGTGCAAAAAGTCTCCCCTGATCCTCCTGAGGCTAATGGAATGCTTCAAAACCTTTGATGGTGGCTAGTTTGAAGGTTCCAGTTTTGGTGTAGCAGAATTTGAGGTTTGTGTATGTGAGGCTTCAGGCAATTTTAGTGGTTGATTCTTGTTCTATGGATGATGTGTGACTTGTTGGTGAAGAAAAATTTAAAGTTTGATGGCTGGATTTAGAGAATCGAAGAAGGGAAGGATTTTGCAAGTTTTTGTGAATGCTGAGTTGTGGGAGAGTTCAAGCTTGTGTGTGGTGTTCTTTTAGGTCCATGAGGTCCACATAATGTATGCTGATTGGCCAGAGAGTTGGTAATGTCACAGCTTGATTGGTATGGGTGAAAATGCAAAAAGTCAAGATTTTGTGTACCATAGGCATGGCTCGGGTCAGAGAAGATCTTAGGGCTTGTCTTGCTTCATCTTAGATCAAGGAAGGCCTTTGGATCAGATTTTGTGATCTGGATGGCTTTGATCAAGAGTTTCCAATGTTCTTGCATATTTCCCCCTTTGGAATTTTGTGAAAAATGGCCCATGGTTTCTTGTGATCCAAGGCACAATTTTGGTCCAAATGTGTTGTGTGATCATAATATGATGTATTGGAGTGCATTAGAAGTCATTAAGAAGCTTGAAACTTGAAATTGCAAAAATCCCTCTTTTGCATGAAACATGAAATTATGTGATTTTTGCCAACTTTGGAAAGCCATAACTTGAGTTCAAAAATGAATTAGATCTCGTTCTTGTACTTTTTGAAAAGGGAATGATCCAATCTACAACTTTCATGACCAACAATTTTTCATTTGAAGCATTTTTGGTTGAGAAAGAGGAGGTTGAAAAACTTTCCCAAAATGGAAAGTTTACATTACAAGTCATTTCCATTCTTGGCAACTTTTGGTTTTGCTCACTTTTCTTCAAATTTATGAACTTCTAAGCACTTCAATGATCAAATAAATACCATATAACTTCAATTTGATGGAAAATCCACCTTCGTTCCATGTTGGGGGGCCTCAGATGCCCTGATTTTGCTCTGACTTGCTTAGGAAGTTAACCAGTGATAAGATGACTTCCACAATGAATTTCTTCATCAAACTTGGTATTCATGATCCTTATATCATATTGAGACTATTAGAGACAAGAATGACCAAAAAAATTGGAGTTATGGCCTCTGAAACCAAAACCCTAATTTCAGGTCATCTGTGTAGTTAAACCCTAGCTCTGCTTCCATGCTTTGCCAGTTCTTGTGATTATTTGACTTCCTTGATATTTGGAGGATAAAATATGATGATTGAACATACATGGACCCTCTTGAGATGATTGAAGACCTTTGGAGTGGTTCAGAAGGATCTTGTATTGCTCAGATCACAAACCCTAGATGCAGATGAACTTGAACTAATGCAGTGAAACAAAAATGCAATATGATATGGTATGATTAAACTTATGTAAATATGGAAGATCACAAGCCATGGTGTGAACTTAGTGAGGGAAAATTTGGGGTGTTTACACAGGGTATCCACATCTTATCTTTGGTTTTGTTTTGACCTATTCTACTGCTCAGATTCCTTCAGCTATCTGCACCAGCCTCTTTATCAGTTATCTTCACCAGAGATCCTCTCCAGTGTCTTCTCTAGTTATCTTCAACAGTATTTCTCCTCAACCTTCTTCACCAGCATCCATTGTCAACATGGACCCATCCAGGAAGAGCAACATCACCTATCATTTCCTTGATCCCACTCTGACAGGCATCAGGCAGATGCAGACACTTATCACTCCCGATCATGTCCCTTTATTCAGGGAACATTATGGTGGCATTATGTACATGATCATGGATTTGGATGCATCACATAGGAGCATGATCCACACATGTCTTAAGTTCTATGACCCTCCTCTCATATGTTTCACTTTCCCAGATTTTCAGTTAGGACCATTGATGGAAGAGTTCTCCATGTTGTTGGGTGTCCCCATCAGGAGAGGGATTCACTTCAACCTTGAGATGGCTGCTCCTAAGAATGAAGATATATCTAAGGCTTTGAACTTGGAGTCCACCCTTATTGACCAGAATATAACCACCAAGGGTGGAATTCCAGGCCTTCATTTGGACTTTTTGGTTACTCAGGCCACTCTTCATGCTGCAGCAGGGAAGTGGGACACTGTTTGTGCATTCTTGGCCCTCAGCATATATGGTATCATCTTGTTTGAAGACGAGCCTAAGTTTGTAAGAAAAAGTGCTATCCACCTCTTCCTGTTGAAGAATCCAGTCCCTACCTTGCTTGGAGACTTTTACTACTCAGTGCATCAAAGGAATTTGAAGCAGAGGGGGAGATTAGTCAGATGTTGTGCACCTCTCTTCTACTGTTGGTTATTAAGGCACTTGCCGAAGTCAGATGCTTTCTTGAATCCTCATCATCTAAGGAGTTAGGCTAAAAGAATGATTGCCCTTACATCAGAAGACATCAGATGGTGCACTCAGAGCACCAAGGGCAAAGATATCATCACCAGCTGTGGGCAGTATCCCAATGTACCCCTGATTGGAGTGAAGGGTTGCATCAGCTACAATCCTATTCTTTTCAAAAGGAAATTAGGGTATGCCTTGGTACATCCACCAAGGGAATAAGACTTGTCAGAAACCCTCTACTGTGACATTTAGCATAACCATGACATTTCCCGACAAGCAGATTGGGCTTGGGACAATATCCAGACTAAGGGGACAGCTATTCTTGGCAAGTGCAACAACATAGCTTCAGCTCAGTATCTTGATTGGTCTTGTATCAGGGGACGGATCATCCGCATGCCATTCACCATAGAGGATGTACCTGGACCATCAGCAGTAGAGCCTGCGGCTACTGTCAGTTTAGAGGAGTTTGAGAAATTAAAGGAAAGGAATACTCAGCTTTCTGAAGCTCTGAAGAAGACTCTCTGGGAGAGGAATGATATTTGTTTGGACAATGAGAGATTAGAGAAGCTCCAAATTAAGCACATGACCAAGATTGAGAAGACAGATGATTACATCAGAAGGGCTAGAGCATAGGAGTTAGTGTTGAAGAATGCTTGCAAGGAAGCCAAGATTCAAAAGGCCAGAGCTGAGCACTACTTGGAGGAGAGTCAGGCTAGGTGGATCAGGATCATTGAGGCTCGTTCACAGGAAAATCAGAGGACTCAAGCTAGGATAGAGCAGCTGGAAGCTAATGAGAAGAAGAATCAGGAGGCCTTGTTAGCAGCACAGAAAGAAATCTTTGAGTTAAAACTCCGGGCGGGGTTGAAGAGATCAAAGGACCAAGACAGGCATAAGAAGTTGACAAGTGCGATTGCCACCAGGAACATTCTTATCAGGACCATCACAGAGCATCCAGTTGGCCCAGTGACTGAGGCTCTCCTGAAAGAAGTCAGAGAGGATGATTATGGATTGGATGTTTGATTTCTTTGTACTTGTACTTCTTTTTTATTGTATTTTTTGTTATTGTATTTTGACCCATCATGGGGACTTTGTTGTAATCAAACTATGTATCTTTAAATTTTGTAATATATGGTTTGTATTGTTTCATGGGCTTTATCTCTCTTCAACATCATCTATCCTCGAGGTCAGGAAGGTCAAAACCAAAGAACCAAACTGGATACCCTTGGAAGATAAATAGGCATCCTGCATTGCATACTAACCTCTTTTCTTTGTTTTGTAGGTTTTTGTTTTTTGTTGTTGTTTCTCACTTTGTTGTGGTTTTAGGAAACATTGCTCGCAGAAGGGTCTTCCCCATCAATAGAGTGCACCGGTATCCAACAAGAAACAACCTTCCGGGCTTACAAATGGATCAGGTTCAACAAGATCTGACGGACGTGAGAACCCAAATGGCCAATGAAAGGACTGAGATGAGGGCCCAAATGAACCAGTTTATGGCAGTGATGACTGGGTTGGCTCAAAGCCAAGAAAGACTAAGAGAGTTGGTCGAGCGGCAAACTCCCGAGGAAAACCACCCAAGTACAGGGGGTACCAGCAACAACGATCATGTATAGCCTCGTACTGATCGCCCAGAGTTTGGACCTCATCTTAACCCAGACATCAATGCTATAAGGAACACCCAGGGCAACACTGGTGGGAGGGCCTTGCAGGAGGACCGTCAGGAAAAACAATTTATTGTGGTTGAGGCAGGAGACGAAGTCTATGATCGTTGGCTAGACGAGATAGCAGAAAAGTTGAGGTCTCTGGAGTCTCAAAACTCTCTGGGTTTTGATGTCATGGATATGGGACTAGTGGAGGGGGTTAGAATTCCTCACAAATTCAAACCTCCTTGTTTTGAAAGATACAATGGTACATCCTTCCCTCGTACCCATCTTCAGTCTTTCCTGGGGAGATTGAAAGCCTACACCATGGATGAAAAACTGTGGATGTTTTATTTTGAGGATAGCTTGACAAGGGCATCCCGTGAGTGGTACTCTCATTTGACCAGGGCCACAGTTAGGAATTGGAAAGACTTGGCCGAAGCTTTCATTCGTCAATATCAATATAATCTGGACATGGCTCCAAACATAACCCTTCTGATGGGAATGTCACAGTCTTCCCGGGAAAGCTTTAGAGAGTACACCCATAGATGGAGGCAATTAGCTGCTGTCGTTCAAACCCCGATGTCAGAAACGGAAATGGCAGATATGTTCATGAACACCCTCTAGGGGACTTATATTGATAGGTTGGATGCTTTCTCTTCCACTAGCTTCGTAGACGTGGTCATAGCTGGGGAAAGAATTGAGAGCTTATTGAAAATGGGAAAGATTTCTGATAAAGGCGCCAGTTCAAGCAGTGCAAGGAAACCATTTGCAGGGCCTCGCAGATCTGGTGAAACAAATTTTGTACACATGGGCAGAGGAAGACCCCAGTATCTGCCAAGATCAATTGCCGTTGTCACTATTCCTACTCCACCTCCTCAATACACTCAACAACCACAACATTTTCTTCAACAGCTATAGCTTCGTCAACAAAGATCCTACAACAACAACAACGCCCTTTCCAGGAACGACCATCTCAGGTTAACAGGGTGATTGACCCTATACCAATGCCATATGCCACCTTATTGCCACAACTCCTAAAGCTTAATCTTGTCGAGCTAAGGACTTTGGCTCCACTAGATCCTCAGAACCTTCCAAGAAATTACAACGTCAACGCTAGGTGTGCTTTT
Source organism: Lathyrus aphaca (assembly GCA_963966055.1). Lineage (NCBI taxonomy): Eukaryota > Viridiplantae > Streptophyta > Magnoliopsida > Fabales > Fabaceae > Lathyrus > Lathyrus aphaca. The sequence continues at coordinate 224,640,629 of OZ014523.1, read as the reverse complement.
CATTCTAATGCACCTGGTCACACTACGGAAAAGGGAAGAGCTTTGCACATGAAGGTCCAGGATCTGGTTGATTCAAAGGCCCTAAATTTCGCACCACCTCCTAATGTCACGAAGAACCCTATGACCAGCTGATGCGTGTTTTTCGCAAGTGTACGAACTCGTCAGAGTAATATAAAAGATTGTCGAATCCACAGAGACCAAATGTCAATCTATCGTACCTGTTGTTATGGTGTGTATCTAAGGCAACTAATTTTAAGGGTTTTAGTAAGGGTGCAATGGTAAATAAAATAATAATTTTAAATAATAAATAAAAGACAGACTCGAATTAATTCATGTAATCAATGATAATCCAGTACTTGTTAATGGAACTACTTATGGGCAATGTTTTCTCCTTTGAAAAGAACTAATTTAACAGGAATTGTCGCTTTCGCGTATTCAGAACCGAGTTGTACTCTCTAATCAACCCCTCCTATTGTCACGGATAAAAAGGTGCGTACTGCGTTAGAGTAGTAAACCTATTTTTAAGAAATGTAGTATCTTAACTAAGTTGAAAAGTATTTTAACCTGGACTTCTTAGCAAAAAGAGGTTCTTATGAACCAGACTCTAAACTTCATAACGCGTCCGAAAATCGTTTTAAAATCTCTTTTCTTTTTAATCTAAAATCTCCTAATAAACTAGACAAAGCGCTTTTGGCTGTTTTTGAAATAGTTAAAAACAATTACTTGAATTGAAAGATAAAATAGCCCTTAGGTGTTTCCACGAACAATTATACGGATTACTGGTTCAATTACGATCCTTACATTCTAACCTTTATGGAATTAGTTAGACATGATAAAGTAAAGATTCTTTTTATAGTTTTTCATAAAAGTAATTTAGTGCGAGTGCGGAAAGTAAATGAATTTAGTGCGAGTGCGAGAAATAAAGTAATTTAAAGCGAGTGCAGGAAATAAAGTAATTTAAAGCGAGTGCGGGTAATAAAGGAAAGTAAAGCGAGTGCAGGAAATAAACGAAATAAAGCGAGTGCAGGAAATAAATAAAGTAAAGTGCGAGTGCGAGAAATAAATAAAGTAAAGCAGTGCGAGAAATAAATAAAAGTAAAATACGAACATGAATTAAAATGGCGGGAGGATTAACTTCCTCCAGAGTGCTCCAAAACTCGATCACACAGACAGATTACAGACTCGATCACTCGATTGCAGAAACACCCCGATATGGAATGGTAACTGCTTTATAACTGATATATGCCTAGAGAAATCTAATTCTGGATGAAGAAAAACGAAAATCTAAGGTCCTATTTATAGGAAAACTGAAAGCATGAAATGACTGGGATGCCCCTCCACTAAAAAGTGGAGGTTACTGGAATTGGCCTTGTGGCGCCCGCCACAGGCCTATGGCGCCCGCCATGGTCCCTACAGGGGATTGGAGAGTGGGGATCGTGGGTCTTGGAGATTGAGGAGTGGTCTTGAGACGTGGCCACGTCATGGCTAACCCCATGGCGCCCGCCACGGTGGGTGCCGTAAGTGCAAAACGCTGAATTTCTAGGTTTTCGTCCGTTTTCACTCCTTTTTCGCTCCTTTTCCCTATTCAAGCTCCGATTATTATAAAAACCTGAAAATATAAGAAAACAAAGTAATAACATAACAAAACAACAATAAAAGCTAAGAATGCATGCGAAATCGGAGTCAGAAACACGGTGAATTTTAGTGTGATCAAATTCTCCCACACTTAAACCTTTGCTTGTCCTCAAGCAAACATTAAAGCTTAAGAAAATATGGTGTCAACACTTGTCTTTGGGCTAAAGGGCTTCTAAGTTCAAGTCAGGATGCAGTGACAGATACTAACTAAGTGAACCAAGGGTACCATAGTAACACAAACACAAACTTCAATCCTATATTAACCAGTCCATATCATCCCACGATACCTAGGCCTATCTTCTCATCTTTTTGTGTCCTTTTCATTCAGGCGCAATCACATTAAGCCCGTTATCCGTACATGCTTCATAGTAGAGTGACCGGTTAGTGATTCTGATCCATAACATAAGGTTTCTGGCACATAAGCATGTGTAAACCTGTTTTTATTTCACCTAAATGCAGCTGCGGGGGATCGGATCGTAATCCGCCCTACCAAGTTCAGTGTCAGATACCTCTGAACCAACTAACAATAGGTGACTTGCAATTTTTTTTCTTTTTTTTGTGGCAAAAATTTTTTTCTTCTCTTTTTTCGGTTTAAATGACTTTGTGAGGGTCACCTATACCAGAGTTTGCCTTTTTTTCTTTTTTCTCTTTTTTTTGTTAGCACTGGATCATTCACTTATGTTCATCGACCCCCTACGTAGAGCATGCTTAGGCCGGAGCTGACTACTAAAATAAACTACTTAGGACAATTTTTTAAATGATAATAAAGGCCATGGTGGTGGGGTTTAGGAGTGATTCCTATATTCAAGAGGTCTATGGTGCTAAAATGGTTCTGATGTTTCAAAAAGTTGACCTAAGTCACCACATCCTAATCTAAACCTGTCTCAAAGCCCAAAAAACATGTGAAACAACATTATTTTCTTTTTAAAATTTTTCTGGTAAGGCTAAGGAAATGGGAAAAAATGAAGATGAACTAAAAATACACTATACTGGTGACTCGTCAGACTCATGCATTATCTATGAAAAATAAATTACTGAAAAGGGAAATAACTGAAAGGAAATAATTAACTAAAAAGGGAAATGACAGAAAGCAATAAAATCCCCTCCCACACTTAAATCGAACATTGTCCCCAATGTTTCGAAATAAGATAAGGGGGGTAACCTGAAAAAGACTACTGAGGAGGGGCACTGGTGCCTTCGCCGTCCTGCTGTGATGGTCTGGAATGACGGGATCTACTACGATGCTGGTCCCTCCGGTCGAGTCGTGCTGATAAAGCAGCCTGAGCACTCCGGACCTCTCGAAGGTTACCTAAGATGGAACCCTGAGTGGCCTCTACAAGCTGGTAGTGTCGGCTGTTGAACTCTCTCTGACGGTTCTGCTCTAATGAAATACCGTTCAAGGTACGGCAAACGTTGCTATAAGCACGATCCGAAACCAATCGCGATTGTTGCATGAAGCTCATGTTGTCCGTCAGCTATTTTAAAATCCTCCTTTGGGCCTTCTTTCAATCGCCTGATGTAGAGCATCGGCCTCTGAGGCATGAGTGAGATCGGAAACCTGCATCTGTAACTCTAAGTCTGCCACTTCCTGCTTGAGCAGGGCAGTCTCCTTACGGAGCTCATAAATCTGTGTTTGTAGGTCAGGTGGCTGCAGAGACATATTGTTAGACATAATAGTGATTCGGGGAGTAAGAGGTGTAGGAGTGTACTCAGCAGCGGGAGGCGATTTCGGCTCTTCGACAGTCTCTCCATAACCCTCTAGAGCATAACTCCAGTTTTCAGGATCATGGACACTGGTCATCAGCGGATCTGGTAATGTAAAATAGTGTATCGCTTCGCCGTCGATCAGCAATCTAAACATGTTGGGCTCAAAAGAAGCCCTCCTCATCAGTACTCTATCAAGACAAAAATCAATATCCAGGGTCGTGTAGCAGCAGAAGGTCCTGAGGTGCAATAACTTGCGAGACAAGCCCAATGCAGTAGCTATCTGTGTAACAATCCCACCGATATGTATGATGCCTACTGATGATCTGGCAACACTAGCCAGGCCCTTCAACAGAAAGTTGCCACAAGCAACAGGGCGAGACTGAGTCGCACAAAACAGTAGGAAAATCTCCTCTTCACTTAGCAGTGTCTCTGTATCTGGAAAACCTAGGAAAGAATGTGCTAGAATCATCTGGAAGTACCTCAATGCAGGGTTGTGGATTACCTGAGAAAACTGGGTAGAAGGATCTTGGCTCCCTCCACCTAATATTTTAGTCCAAAACTTTTCCACTTCTCTGCTCATAAAATACCCCATCGGAGTCTCTGGAATAGCATCAGGAGTAGTCTGGAAACCTAGTAAATCACCAAACTCTTTGTGAGAGAATGAGTAGTCAATCCCGAACAACCTGAAAACAGCGAGTCCATCGGGTCCAGCCCAAGGGTCATGATGAAACGAGCTGAGGAACTCAAGAGTCAAGTTCTTATAAGTGTTGTTCCTGTCGTCAAACTGGTCCCACTGGAGTTGATGGCATAAAAATCTGACGTTTGGCTCTATCCCCAAGGCATCCATGCAGTCATGGTCAGGGTACCTGGTAGGAGCCATAGGGCGTCTCATGTGAACATAGTAACGCTCTCTCTGTGCATCGTCTCTAAAGGCCACGTGCATGTCATCAGGGTTCTGCATTCTGCACAAGGTTAGCAAACAAGTCCTGAAAGCACATAAAACATTCAATCGTTAGTCCTGACATATTAATTAAATAAACAAATTAAAATAAAGTAAAAATAAATAAAAAGTACATAAATAAGAAAACCATGGGTTGCCTCCCATGCAGCGCTTGTTTAACATCATTAGCTCGACGACCGATATTTAAACATCATTGGAAGGATATGGTGGATCACTCAGAGTATGACAGGTGTATGTTGTTGGAATGCCACCTCCTTCGTAGGGCTTCAACCTCTGTCCATTGACGATGAACGGTTTACATGTCTGGTTCTTGATTTCAATAGCACCGGATCTTAGGATCTTAGATACTTCGAAAGGGCCAGTCCATCTTGAACGGAGTTTACCTGGAAATAGTCGTAACCTAGAATCGAACAGGAGAACAGGATCGCCTATTTTGAAGTCTCTTCTTATGATTCTTTTGTCATGCCAAGATTTTGTTCTTTCTTTGTATATGATGGCATTTTCGTAGGCGGATTGTCTGAGCTCTTCTAACTTGTGGATATCAAGGATACGTTTCTCACCAGCAGTCAAGTAATCCAAATTCAAAGTTTTGATGGCCCAATAGGCCTTATGCTCCAATTCAAAAGGTAAGTGACATGATTTTCCATAGACCAGTTGATAAGGGGTTGTTCCTATAGGAGTTTTGAAAGCGGTTCTATAGGCCCATAATGCTTCTTGAAGTTTCTGTGACCAATCTTTTCTAGATATAGAGACAGTCTTCTCGAGGATTTGTTTTATCTCCCTATTAGATACTTCCACTTGTCCATTGGTCTGTGGGTGGTATGGTGTTGCTACTCTATGCTTAACTCCATACTTGCTTAAAAGTTTATCAAATATTCTCGATATGAAGTGTGATCCTCCATCACTTATGACTAAACGGGGTGTTCCAAACCTGGGAAATATATAATTTTTGAATAATTTGATGACTACTCTGGTGTCGTTCGTGGGTGCGGCGATAGCTTCAATCCATTTAGACACGTAGTCAACGGCTACTAAGATGTACTGATTTCCAAAAGATGGTGGGAACGGTCCCATAAAGTCTATACCCCATACGTCGAAGAGTTCTACTTCTTGGATATTTCTTAACGGCATTTCATTACGTCTTGAAATATTTCCTGTGCGTTGGCATCTATCACACTTGACAATGAAAGCATGGACATCACGCCACATAGTAGGCCAGAATAGGCCAGCTTGAAGAATCTTGGCGTAGGTCTTAGATGTGCTTGCATGTCCACCATAGGGTGCAGAGTGAAAATGCTCAATTATAATATTTACCTCTTCTTCTGGAACACAACGGCGGAAAATGCCATCTTTACCTCTCTTGAAAAGAAACGGTTCGTCCCAATAGAAGTTTCTCACATCACTATAGAACTTCTTCTTCCGGTGGTAGTTTAGATCAGGGGGTATGATGTCAGCGGCTAGATAATTAACAAAGTCTGCATACCAAGGTACATTGCTTATAGCTAAGGATTTATGAGAATGCTCATGTGGGTCTGGGTTACCATCTTCAATAGTTTCTAGTTGGGCTATCAGTCTATCATAGGCAAAATCGTCATTTATGGGTACTGAATCAGGTTTCAGGTATTCTAGCCTAGATAGGTGATCAGCTACCACATTATCAGTGCCTTTCTTATCACGGATATCCAAATCAAACTCTTGCAGTAATAGAATCCATCGAAGTAACCTAGGCTTGGCATCCTTTTTGCTTAGTAAGTAACGAATGGCAGCATGGTCGGTGTAAACTATAATCTTGGCTCCTACTAGATAAGATCTAAATTTGTCTATTGCAAAAACTACAGCTAGGAGCTCTTTTTCGGTTGTTGCGTAGTTGAGCTGTGCAGCGTCTAGGGTTCTACTGGCATAATAAATTACATGTAACTTCTTATCTTTTCTTTGACCTAGAACGGCTCCAACAGCATAATCACTGGCGTCACACATTATCTCAAACGGTTCTGACCAATCAGGGGGTTTCATTATAGGTGCTGAAATCAGAGCTTGCTTCAGAAGATTAAATGCTTCAGTACATTTTTCATCGAAGATAAATTCAGCATCTTTCATTAAAAGACCAGTTAAGGGCTTTGTTATTTTGGAGAAATCCTTGATGAAACGTCGGTAAAATCCGGCATGTCCAAGAAAACTTCTTATCTCCCTGATAGTCTTCGGCGGTTTTAGATTCTCTATGACTTCTATTTTTGCTTTATCTACCTCTATACCTTTTTCGGAAACTATATGTCCTAAAACAATCCCTTCGGTGACCATGAAATGACATTTTTCCCAATTTAGCACAAGGTTTACCTCCACACATCTCTCCAGGATTTTCTCAAGGTTGATAAGACAATTTTTGAAATCTGATCCACAAACTGAGAAATCGTCCATAAATACTTCCATAATTCCATCTAAATAATCGGCAAAGATAGACATCATGCAGCGTTGGAAAGTTGCAGGAGCATTACAAAGTCCAAAAGGCATTCTTCTATAGGCAAAGGTTCCAACTGGGCATGTAAAGGTAGTTTTTTCTTGATCTTCGGGGTGAATAGGTATTTGGAAGAATCCTGAATATCCATCTAAGTAAAAAAAGTAAGAGTGTCTGGCTAGGCGCTCCAACATTTGGTCTATGAATGGTAATGGGAAATGGTCCTTCCTAGTTGCTTTATTTAATTTTCTATAATCTATGCACATACGCCAACCTCCATCAGTTCTTTTTGCTACAGGTTCGCCCTTCTCGTTTTGCACGACTGTGATGCCTCCCTTTTTCGGTACTACATGCACAGGACTCACCCATTTACTGTCCGAGATCTGATATATTATACCTGCCTCTAGTAACTTAAGAACTTCAGTCTTAACTACAGTACTCATTATAGGATTTATTCTTCGTTGGTGTTCTCTGGAAGGTTTTGAATCTTCTTCAAGCAAAATCCGATGCATGCATACGGATGGGCTTATTCCTTTTAGATCAGAGATCTTATATCCTAAGGCTGAGGGGTACCTACGTAAAACTTCTAATAATTGATCGGTTTCTTTTTGGTTTAAGGTAGCACTGACTATAACTGGACGATTCATATCTTCATCAAGAAATTCATATCTCAGGTTTTTAGGCAGTTCCTTAAGTTTTACGGTCGGTTTCATAGGGCAATGCATAGGATCCGGGGTAAGAGATAAACATTCGTGAAGGTTATCATCAATGTAGGGTGTTTTGTAATTGTCATCTTCCAAAATAAGGGTTGATGGCAATTTTATAGATTCAGTTTCTTCTTCTTGTTCTAATTCCCTAATGCATTCTTCGATGATATCTAAGGCATAACAAGCATCTCCTATCACAGGTGCCATAAGAAATTTTGACAATATAAATTCTATCTTCTCGTCACCTACTTCAAAAGTTAGTTTTCCCTTTTTAACATCTATTACGGCTCCAGCAGTCGATAAGAACGGTCTACCTAGGAGGATTGGTATGTCGTCATCTTCTTTAATGTCCATGACAACAAAATCAGTAGGTATAAACAACTGACCTATCCTAACAGGGACGTCTTCAAGTATGCCTATAGGGTATTTAACGGATCTATCGGCTAATTGAAGTGACATCTTAGTAGGTTGTAATTCTCCTAAGTTTAATCTCTCACAAACTGCTAAAGGCATTAAGCTCACACTAGCTCCTAAGTCTAGAAAAGCTTTTTCGATGACATGATTCCCCAAAATACAAGGAATGGAAAAATTCCCGGGATCTTTATCTTTCTTTGCTAACCTATTTTCGGAAATAGAATTACATTCCACGGGTTTCAGATCTTCAAGTCTACGTTTATTTGTAAGTATGTCTTTGAGAAACTTAGCGTAAGAAGGTATTTGGGTGATGGCATCTGTAAAGGGGATTTCTACGTGAAGTTTTTCTATAACCTTAACGAATTTTTGATATTGATTATCGATTTGGGTTTTCTTTAATCTTTGAGGGTAAGGTATTGGTGGTTTGTATGGCGGTGGTGGTACATAGGTTTTATTTTTAGGTTCTTCTCCCTTTTCTTGACTTTCCTGGGTTTCAGGCTCCTCTGGTTCCTTCTCCTCATTCCTCTCAGAAGTTTCGGGCTCACTTAATCTAGGGTTTAAAGGCTCCTTATAAGCGGTTCCACTTCGTAGAGTAATGGCATTAGCTTGCCCTTTCGGGTTTTGTTGAGGTTGTCCAGGGAACTGTCCTCCAGGTGTAGTCTGTGGGGCTTGGTTTAACGCTACCTGAGAGATCTGGGTTTCAAGCATCTTATTATGAGTAATGATTTGATCAACCTTGGTTCCTAACTGGGTAATTAGTTCGTTAACCTGGACGTTTTGGTTCATGAACTCTTTATTTTGTTGTTTTTGAGCAACGATAAAATCTTTTACAACTTCCTCAAAGCTCGGGTTTGGTTTAACAGGTTGCATATGTTGATTTGTTCTTGGGGCTTGGTAACCTTGTTGTCTCGGAGGTGCGGTATTTTGAATAGGGTTATTATTTTTGTAGGAGAAGTTTGGGTGATTCCTCCATCCAGGGTTATATGTGTTTGAAAATGGGTTCCCTTGGGTATAGTTTACTTGCTCAGTGTTGGTTTCATTCAACAGATTGCATTCGGCGGATTGGTGTCCTTGCGTTCCACATATCTCACAATTCGGCGAAACTGCGGCTACAGTATTCGGAGTTGTACACATATGTTCGACCTTAAGGGCCAACGCGTCCATTTTAGCCTGCATCATGTCTATAGAGCTTAGCTCATGTATTCCTCCTTGGGCTTCCTTCTTTTCCACTGTCGCTCTTTCTACTCCCCATGATTGATGGTTTTGGGCCATATCCTCGATAAGGGCACTAGCTTCAGGGTAAGGTTTGTTCATCAGTGCGCCACCAGCGGCAGCGTCGATGGTCATTTTAGTGTTATAATGAAGTCCATTATAGAAGGTTTGGATGATTAGCCAATTCTCTAAGTCGTGATGTGGGCATGCTCTTAATAGTTCTTTATATCTCTCCCAGGCTTCGAACAATGACTCTCCTTGGTGTTGGGTAAATCTAGTTATTAGGTTTCGAAGAAGAGCGGTCTTACTTGGGGGAAAATATCTAGCAAGGAAAACTTTTCTAAGGTCATCCCAAGTTGTTATTGAAATGGGTGGAAGGGAATCTAACCATGATAGAGCTTTATCTCTGAGGGAAAAGGGAAATAATCTTAAGCGTATCGCCTCAGGAGAAGCTCCATTGGTTTTAAAGGTGTCTGCTAACTGAAGAAAGTTTTTTAAATGTTGGTTCGGGTTATCAGTAGCGAGACCTGCGAATTGTCTCTGTTGCACTAATTGCAGCAGGGATGGTTTAAGTTCAAAATTATTGGCTGGGATAGCGGGGTTTACTATACTGGAACTAGGTTCCTCGTTTGATGGTTGGGCGAAGTCCTTAAGAGGTCTTCGGTTTTGATCTTCGGCCATAGCTCTCCTATTCCTATGGAAAAATAAACGTGCGCGAGCGTAACGTTCAGGTTCAGCTAGAGGGTCTACTAAACTTCCGGCACTGCGAGTCTTTCGCATTGACCGGTGGGTAACAACCTTAGTCTAAACGGTATAACTACAGGGTAATGAAATTTGACGATATTGGTCCCCGGCAACGGCGCCAAAAACTTGATGCGTGTTTTTCGCAAGTGTACGAACACGTCAGAGTAATATAAAAGATTGTCGAATCCACAAAGACCAAATGTCAATCTATCGTACCTGTTGTTATGGTGTGTATCTAAGGCAACAAATTTTAAGGGTTTTAGTAAGGGTGCAATGGTAAATAAAATAATAATTTTAAATAATAAATAAAAGACAGGCTCGAATGTAATTCACGTAATCAATGATAATCCAGTACTTGTTAATGGAACTACTTATGGGCAATGTTTTCTCCTTTGAAAAGAACTAATTTAACAGGAACTGTCGCTTTCGCGTATTCAGAACCGAGTTGTACTCTCTAATCAACCCCTCCTATTGTCACGGATAAAAAGGTGCGTACTGCGTTAGAGTAGTAAACCTATTTTTAAGAAATGTAGTATCTTAACTAAGTTGAAAAGTATTTTAACCTGGACTTCTTAGCAAAAAGAGGTTCTTATGAACCAGACTCTAAACTTCATAACGCGTCCGAAAATCGTTTTAAAATCTCTTTTCTTTTTAATCTAAAATCTCCTAATAAACTAGACAAAGCGCTTTTGGCTGTTTTTGAAATAGTTAAAAACAATTACTTGAATTGAAAGATAAAATAGCCCTTAGGTGTTTCCACGAACAATTATACGGATTACTGGTTCAATTACGATCCTTACATTCTAACCTTTATGGAATTAGTTAGACATGATAAAGTAAAGATTCTTTTTATAGTTTTTCATAAAAGTAATTTAGTGCGAGTGCGGAAAGTAAATGAATTTAGTGCGAGTGCGAGAAATAAAGTAATTTAAAGCGAGTGCGGGAAATAAAGTAATTTAAAGCGAGTGCGGGTAATAAAGGAAAGTAAAGCGAGTGCAGGAAATAAACGAAATAAAGCGAGTGCAGGAAATAAATAAAGTAAAGTGCGAGTGCGAGAAATAAATAAAGTAAAGCAGTGCGAGAAATAAATAAAATTAAAATACGAACTTGAATTAAAATGGCGGCAGGATTAACTTCCTCCAGAGTGCTCCAAAACTCGATCACACATACAGATTACAGACTCGATCACTCGATTGCAGAAACACCCCGATGTGGAATGGTAACTGCTTTATAACTGATATATGCCTAGAGAAATCTAATTCTGGATGAAGAAAAACGAAAATCTAAGGTCCTATTTATAGGAAAACTGAAAGCATGAAATGACTGGGATGCCCCTCCACTAAAAAGTGGAGGTTACTGGAATTGGCCTTGTGGCGCCCGCCACAGGCCTATGGCGCCCGCCATGGTCCCTACAGGGGATTGGAGGGTGGGGATCATGGGTCTTGGAGGTTGAGGAGTGGTCTTGAGACGTGGCCACGTCATGGCTAACCCCATGGCGCCCGCCACGGTGGGTGCCGTAAGTGCAAAACGCTGAATTTCTAGGTTTTCGTCCGTTTTCACTCCTTTTTCGCTCCTTTTCCCGATTCAAGCTCCGATTATTATAAAAACCTGAAAACATAAGAAAACAAAGTAATAACATAACAAAACAACAATAAAAGCTAAGAATGCATGCGAAATCGGAGTCAGAAACACGGTGAATTTTAGTGTGATCACCAGCCATGGTGGGCCTAGGATAAACGCAATCGAGGAGGGAAAACCCATGAATTTAATTGAAGATACTGCAAGCATTCAAACACCTCTGGCAGAGGTTAAAGCTCAGCTTTTAAAATACCAGGTGTTTCCAGGTTGTGAGGCCTGCTGTGAATCTTGCAAGGTTTCCGTCAATGGGTATGCAATCTTGAGGAATGGCATCAATGGCTTGATTAGAAAGGGTATTATGCAAATAACAACAACCTCTTCTACAACACCAGCAACTCCTAAATCAGCAACAACAAGTATTCCTCCTACAACTACAAGGACAATTGTTCCTACAGACTCGTCTACAAAATTAGCAACTTCCACTTTCATCACTTCAACAAACACCGGTTCAATTGCATCCACTTATACAACTAAATCAACCACAAACAACGACGTCTCCACAGTCACCATCTATTACGACCCCGCAACGGTCCCTGTTTCCAACAATTATCAACAACAATCTCAACAACAGTTTCAGCAACAACCAAGCTTCAGTCAATCATCACCACCCTCGATCAGAAGTCCTGTTACCATATATTATGATCCATAGACAATAACAGTTCCTATCTCTGCTGCAGTCAGTCCAGTCACCATCACGGTGTCGGGGCCCATTCCATATGATAAAGACAATGATGTACCATGGCACTATGGTTCAGACCTTTACTGCAACGGAGAAAAGTCATTCTTAATTCTCCGGTTCATACACCACAAGTGGATAATGTCGGGGGAGGCGGAGGCTTCACCCGAAGCGGACGCCTCTTCGCGTCACAAGCTCCAAGAACTAATATGTAATACCCCGTATTTTATTTAAAGCTCTGGACATTATTAATTGTTAATAATATTATTTCGAAATACTCTAAGAAATTTTGATGGAACTAAATAGAGTAATTCATGAGATTATATTTTATTAATTGATAATTAGCTGACTCAGAGGTTTTATAAAATATCGGATTAAGAGACATTTTCGGATACTCTCTAATTTTGACTTATCGGTAAAAATATAAGCTTTTATGTTATATATATATAAATATATATATATATATATATATATATATATATATATAAATATTATGAGAGAAAGAGAAAGTTAGTAAGGAAAGAAGAAAAGAAGAAAAGGAGAAGAGAAGAGAAGAAGAAGAGAGAAAAGCCCTAAAGCTCCAATCCTTCATTCCCGATCATCCGTCCGTCGAACCAACTCAATCTTTCCGCCAATCTTCGTCTCTCGAGGTGGGTTCTTAGTTAGAAACTTTTATCTTTGATTTTGGTTGAGTTTTAGAAATGTTTGTGGTTAGGATTTAGTTGGAAACCTAAGAAAAATCGGAAGTTTAACGGTTAAAACTCGATTAAAACCTACCTAAAACACTCATATTATGATAATGGATACATTTGATCATGTCTTGTTGCATTGGTTGAGGTTTGGGAGTGATTGGGTGTGGGAATAGTGTTTTCTCGTAAGGCTGGAACTTCCTGAACTGGTGTAGCTCGCTCAGCGAGCATACCTCGCTTAGCGAACATTCCAGGGCGATTTTCGCTCAGCGAGAAGGAGCTCGCTCAGCAAGACATGTAGTTTTAAACTTTGGTTTTTAATTCGTAACTTATGATTCGGGTGTCCGTTTTGAGCGTTCCACATATCGTTTTGAAGCTTAAAGAATAATCTATCTATTAAGATTGAATAACATTAATTTCGAGCCGACTTCTACCCGATTATTTCAAATGACCACAAAACTTGATAAAATGAAACTTGTGAATTAATGGAAATAGAAACAAGTACGACTTGTGAGGTATCTAGGTTTCCCTTAGGTTCGTTTGAATTATGATTTGTGTTGCTTGTTTTAGGATCCTCCATAAGGTCTTGTATAAGTCTCAAGTGGTTACTATGTGTTTTCACTAGAGCATCCGTAAGGACTTGAGGTATCCGTTATATATACGTGGGCGTTGATTTGAGAAGTGTAGACTATAAGTCCCCCGTAAGGTCTTGAGTAAGTCTTGAGGTGGGTTGTCCTTAGTTCCACGTGAAGCATCCGTAAGGACTTGGGGCAAGTGCTATGCTAATTGTGTCAATCTTGAGTAAGTCTTGAGGTGGGTTATCCTGAGTCCCATGGGAAGCATCCATAAGGATTGAAGCACATGTTATGTCTTTCCTCCGTAAGGTCTTGTATAAGTCTCTATGTTGTTACTATGTGTTTCACTAGAGCATCCGTAAGGACTTGAGGTAGACATTTCCCTGTGTGTTTTGTTTGAAATCGTGTGTGGACCCTAGTTTTCCCTATATCCTTGTCCCTTGTGTAAATTGGTTCGTGAAGCATGTGAGTTTCGTTTGAAATGACCCTTAGAGCCAAGATAACTCTTAGATAGTGAACCCACTGAGATGTTTTATATCACCCCATATTGATGTTGTTATTTCAGGTACTTTAGGTTCCACTAAGGGTAAGGATAATGCGAATTGATTATCTTTACTAGCTGATGGCTTAGTCTTCTGCTGTGGACTTTTGAGATCTTCGGATCTAGTTATTAGACCTTTTTGTAGTTGAACATCTTGTATTATTATATAGCCTTGTTTAGTACCTTAAGTTGTAGTGGCTATATTTATGCAATGTGTTGCTAAGAACTTATTTGTATTTCAAGTACCAAATCATTAATATTATATATGAAAAATATGCTTTATGTATGTCTTTTGTATATGGGTATTACAGTTGGTATCAGAGCTGGTCGTATCCTCGACCTAGCCTTGAAATATTATGAGTATTTCCTTCCGTTCATACACGTTGACTTGCGATAGGACTAAATGTTATGTTTATGGTATTGAGCCTGATCAACTTAATCCTGTTTTGATGACATTTAGGAAATATGGCTAGTAGACGTGGAACCTGTGCCCAACCCAGTGTCACTCCTACCGGTAGCGATCAAGTAGGTAGCGAGGGGAATGCTCCTATGTTCTAATTTATGCAGCAGATGCAACAACAGCTGCACCAATTCATGCAAGAAATGATGCATCAGATGAGTGTGGGCCTTCACCCTCACGTGGTTGCTCCTGGAGCTACGGGTGGAACATTTAGAGACTTCTTCCGCATGAACCCTCAGGAGTTTCATGGCGGGTTGGATCCGGTTAAGGCTCATGAATGGGTGCTGGAATGGAGAGGATATTCCAGATTGTGATTTGTAGTGAAGAAGACAAGGTGACCTTCACGTCACATTTACTAAAGGGTCCTGCTGCTAGTTGGTGGGAAAGTGCCTCCAACTTGATGATGGTGCAAGAAATTCCAAGAGTGTGGCAACAATTTAAGACAGTTTTTATGGACAAGTATTTTCCGAGTTCCTTGAGGATGCAAAAAGAGTTTGAATTTCAACAACTTAGGCAAGGGAGCATGACTGTGGCCAGTTATGCTGAGAAGTTTGAGGACATGGCGGCCTACTCTAGGCAGGCTATGTATGCCCTTGATGAAAGGTGGAAAATTGACCATTTCGTGTTTGGGCTAAGGGCCGAGATTTTGCATAGTGTCTCTCAAAGGGAGTTCACTACTTACTCCGAGATGTTGAGGCAATGCTATGTTGCAGAGCATAGTTTGAAGAAAGTTCGAGTAGAAGCTAGTACCGGAAGAGTGGTTCAAAGAGATAGGGGGAGGGCTAGTCAATCTTTTAGGCCAAGGCCTCAACCCTTCAAGGGGAAACAGGTGTCGAGTCCTAGATCCAGTGCTCCTCCTTCTTGCCCCCGATGTCGCAAGAACCATTTTGGAAGATGCGAGAAGAACGGTGTATTTTGCTATCATTGCCAAAAGGAAGGACATATTTCTAGGGATTGCCCTCAGATGAAGGATCTGATTCAAGGGAGAGTTTATACTATGGACGCCAGGAAGACGAAAGGAGACAATTCCTTGATTGTGGGTAATTGTCTTATTAACAACAATCCTTGTCTTATTTTATTTGTTTGTAGAGCTACGCATTCTTTTATATCTACTATTTGTGCGAAGCGACTTGGGTTGCGACTTTTTCCCTTGTCCCCTCCAATAGTAGTTGCTACCGTTATGGATGAAACTGTCGAGACGCCACTTAAGTGTGAGAACTGTACGTTGTCCGTGGATGGCAGAATCTTTCAGATTGACCTCATTTGTTTGCCCCTTAAGAAAATTGATGTTATCCTGGGAATGGAATGGTTGTCTATTAATTCTGTGTTTATTGGATGAGAAGATAAGTTGATCCTCATTCCCTCCGTTGAAGTGCCTTCGAAAGATGTTTTGGCAACGATCTTAGAAGGTACGATTGTAATGGTAAATTTTCTGTTTGAGAAAGAGAAATCTGGTTTGCTTGTCCTTACTAAAGAGGAGAGTATTGACCAACAAGTTTTGAACATTCCGATAGTTTGTGAATTTTACGACGTATTTCCTGAAGATGTCACTTCCTTACCTCCGGTGAGGGAAGTTGAATTCTCAGTCGACCTGATACCGGGAACGACTCCTATATCCGTTTCCCCTTATCGGATGGCTCCTCTCTAGTTGAAAGAATTGAAGGATCAATTAGAAGATTTGATTGCAAATCATTTTGTAAGACCTAGTGTCTCGTCGTGGGGAGCTCCGGTGTTATTGGTGAAGAAAAAGGATGGTGGTATGAGGTTGTGCATCGATTATCGAAAGTTGAACAAGGTTACAATTAAGAATAAATACCCCTTACCGAGGATAGACGATCTTCTAGATCAATTGAAAGGAGCCTGCGTGTTCTCGAATATTGATCTGAGATCGGGCTATCACCAGATTCGTGTGAAGAGTTCAGATGTTTCGAAGACTGCGTTCAGAACCCGTTACGGTCATTACGAATTCTTAGTAATGCCTTTCGGTGTGACGAATGCTCCAGCTGTTTTTATGGACTACATGAATCGGATATTTCAGAATTATTTTGATAAATTTGTGATGATCTTTATCGACGACATTATTATCTATTCTCGTACTCCGCAAAAGCACGGAGAGCATCTGAGGATTGTCCTATCGATGCTGCAAGAAAAGCAACTTTTTGCTAAGTTTAGTAAGTGTGAATTCTGGATGTCAGAAGTCAAGTTCCTTGGACATGTTATATCACAAGGCGGTGTAGCTGTAGACCCGTCAAAGATAGAAGTTGTAATTAATTGGGAGAGACCGAAGAATGTTACCGAAGTGAGAAGCTTCCTAGGGTTGGCAGGTTACTACAGAAGATTTATTAAAGGTTTTTCCCAGATGGCGTTACCGTTAACTAAACTCACTAGGAAGGACTTTGATTTTGAATGGGATTCTGATTGTGAACAAAGTTTCGTGTGGTTGAAGGAGAGATTGACAACTGCTCATGTCCTGATTATTACCGATCCTAACAAATCTTATGAAGTGTTCTGCGATGCTTCAAAGATGGGTTTAGGAGGTGTTCTCATGCAAGAGGGACATGTAGTGGCGTATGCTTCCAGGAAATTGAGAGTTCATGAGAAGAATTATCCTACGCATGATTTGGAATTAGCGGCCATGGTGTTTACTTTGAAGGTGTGGCGACACTACTTGTATGGTGTGCATTTTGAGATGTTTAGTGATCATAAGAGTTTGAAGTACCTCTGTGATCAGAAGGAAATGAATATGAGACAGAGAAGATGGATGGAGTATTTGAAGGATTATGATCTTGAATTGAGGTATCACCCCGGAAAAACAAACAAAGTGGCAGATGCCTTGAGTAGAAAAGTGATTCGTAGTGCCGAATTGATAGTATTAGAGTATGCATTGTTAGAAAAGTTTCGAGATCTTAACCTTCAGTTTGTTTGGACTCCGAATGGCGTAATCATGGGAAATTTGAATATTAGTTCTACGTTGAGGAATGATATTCAACAAGCGCAAGTTTTGGATGAGAAGCTGCAAGGACTGTTACTCCAACCGGGTTTCGTGAGAGCATTAGATGGGATCATCCTATTTAATCAAAGAATTTGTGTTCCAATGACGATGTGTTAAAGAGAAGGATTCTAGAAGAAGCACATAAAGGTTCTTTTATGATACATCCGGGTTCTTCGAAGATGTATCAAGACTTGAAGAGAGAGTATTGGTGGTCCAGAATGAAAAAGGACATTGCGGTATTTGTGTCAGAATGTGCAGTATGTCAGCAAGTGAAAATTGAGCACCAAAGGCCAGGTGGATTGTTACAACCTTTGGACATTCCGATTTGGAAATGGGATAGTATCTCTATGGACTTCGCAGTAGATTTACTGAGTACTCAGGGTGGCTATGACTCTGTTTGGGTGATTGTGGACCGACTAACGAAATCTGTGCATTTCTTAGCCGTGAAGACTACATATAAGGCAAGTCAGCTTGCAAGGTTGTTTATTGCTGAAATTGTGATATTACAAGGTGTTCCGTCCAGTATTGTATCGGATAGAGATCCGAAGTTCACTTCGAGATTTTGGAAGGTGTTCCAACAAGCCATGGGTACGAATTTGTGTTTGAGTACTTCTAATCATCCTCAAACGGATGGTCGGACGAAACGTACGATTCAAACGATGGAAGATATGTTGAGGGCATGTGTTTTAGAGAGCAAAGGGAATTGGAAAGAACTTTTGCCGTTGATCGAATTTTCGTACAATAACAGTTATCACGCGAGCATCTGAATGGCTCCGTATGAGGCTTTGTACGAAAGAAAGTGTAGAACACCGTTGTGTTGGTCAGAAGTGGGTGAAGATAGAATTCTAGGACCGGAAATTATTCAAGAGACTACAGAAAAGATTTGTATGATCCGAGAAAAGATTAAGCAAGCCCAAGATCGTCAGAAGAGCTATGCCGACAATCGAAGGAGACCCCTGGAATTCGGGGAAGGCGATCATGTGTATTTGAAAGTCACTTCGAGATTAAGGTTGAAGGGACCGTTTAAGTCACGTAAGTTAAGTCCAAGATACGTAGGACCGTATCAGATCCTAGAAAGGATTGGTGAAGTCGCTTACTGGTTAGCCTTGCCGCCATCTCTATCTGAAATGCATGATGTCTTCCATGTATCCCAACTTTATAGGTTCATCCCCGATCCTCTTCAGTCTATTCTGCCGGATTCTATTGAGATAGAAACGGATTTGAACTTTGAACCCAAACCAAGCCGTATTGTCGGGAGAGAAACCAAGGTAATGAGAAATAAAGAAATACCACTTGTTAAAGTGCAATGGGACGAGACGCATCCGGGTGATGCTACGTGGGAGTTGGAATCAGAAATGCGGGAATCATATCCTCACCTGTTCAGGTAATCTTTCAAATTCGTGGACGAATTTTATTTAAGGGGGGAGGATGCAATAACCCGTATTTTATTTAAAGCTCTGGACATTATTAATTGGTAATAATATTATTTCGGAATACTCTAAGAAATTTTGATGGAACTAAATAGAGTAATTCATGAGATTATATTTTATTAATTGATAATTAGCTGACTCAGAGGTCTTATAAAATATCGGATTAAGAGACATTTTCGGATACTCTTTAATTTTGACTTATCGGTAAAAATATAAGCTTTTATGTTATATATATATATATATATATATATATATAGAAAGATTATGAGAGAAAGAGAAAGTTAGTAAGGAAAGAAGAAAATAAGAAAAGAAGAAAAGGAGAAGAGAAGAGAAGAAGAAGAGAGAAAAGCCCTAAAGCTCCAATCCTTCATTCCCGATCATCCGTCCGTCGAATAAACTCAATCTTTCCGCCAATCTTCGTCTCTCGAGGTGGGTTCTTAGTTAGAAACTTTTATCTTTGATTTTGGTTGAGTTTTAGAAATGTTTGTGGTTAGGGTTTAGTTGGAAACCTAAGAAAAATTGGAAGTTTAACGGTTAAAACTCGATTAAAACCTACCTAAAACACTAATATTATGATAATGGATACGTTTGATCATGTCCTATTGCATTGGTTGAGGTTTAGGAGTGATTGGGTGTGGGAAGAGTGTTTTCCCGTAAGGATGGAACTTCCTGAACTGGTGTAGCTCGCTCAGCGAAAGTTCCAGGGCAATTTCCGCTCAGCGAGACCTGTAGTTTTAAACTTTAGTTTTTAATTCGTAACTTATGATTCGGGTGTCCGTTTTGAGCGTTTCACATATCGTTTTGAAGTTTAAAGAATAATCTATCAATTAAGATTGAATAACATTAATTTCGAGCCGACTTCTACCCGATTATTTTCAAATGACCAAAAAACATGATAAAATGAAACTTATGAATTAATGGAAATAGAAAAAAGTACGACTTGTGAGGTATTTAGGTTTCCCTTAGACTCGTTTGAATTATGATTTGTGTTGCTTGTTTTAGGATCCTCCGTAAGGTCTTGTATAAGTTTCAAGTGGTTACTATGTGTTCTCACTAGAGTATCCGTAAGGACTTGAGGTATCCGTTGTGTATATGTGGGCGTTGATTTGAGAAGTGTAGACTATAAGTCCCCCGTAAGGTCTTGAGTAAGTCTTGAGGTGGGTTGTCCTTAGTCCCACGTGAAGCATCCGTAAGGACTTGGGGCAAGTGCTATGCTAATTGTGTCAATCTTGAGTAAGTCTTGAGGTGGGTTATCCTGAGTCCCACGGGAAGCATCCGTAAGGATTGAAACACATGTTATGTCTTTCCTCCATAAGGTCTTGTATAAGTCTCTATGTTGTTACTATGTGTTTCACTAGAACATCCGTAAGGACTTGAGGTAGATATTTCCATGTGTGTTTTGTTTGAAATCGTGTGTGGACCCTAGTTTTCCCTATATCCTTGTCCCTTGTGTAAATTGGTTCGTGAAGCATGCGAGTTTCGTTGGAAATGACCCTTAGAGCCGAGTGAACTCTAAGATAGTGAACCCACTGAGATGTTTTATCTCACCCCATGTTGATGTTGTTATTTCAGGTACTTCAGGTTCCGCTAAGGGTAAGGATAAGGCGAATTGATTATCTTTACTAGCTGATGGCTTAGTCTTCTGCTGTGGACTTTTGAGATATTCGGATCTAGTTCTTAGACCTTTTTGTAGTTGAACATCTTGTATTATTATATAGCCTTGTTTAGTAACTTAAGTTGTAGTGGCTATATTTATGCAATGCATTGCTAAGAACTTATTTGTATTTCAAGTACCAAATCATTAATATTATATATGAAAAATATGCTTTATGTATGTCTTTTGTATATGGGTATTACATAATACTGAGGCAGAGGTTGCTGCCAAAGCCAAAGGTAAAAGTGTGACACCTGAAGAACCTGTACCAAAAGAGGCCCATAAATCATCCTTTGATCAAGATGTGGTTGAATATATGAGGATAATCAAAAGAAGTGACTACAAGGTTATGGATCAGCTCCACCAGACCCCTTCCAAGATCTCCATTTTATCCCTGCTGATGTGTTCCGAAGCTCATCGAGATGCACTACTTAAAATCTTGTACGCAGCCTACATGCCAGAGGAGATCACAGTGAATCAGATCGAGACAGTGGTGTCTAATGTTAATACTAGCCATGGGCTAGGTTTCACCAACACTGATTTGACAACGGAAGGCCGTCACCACAACAAAGTTTTACACATCACCTTAGAGTGTAAAGGGGCTGTGCTTTCGCATGTTCTTGTTGACACTGGGTCTTCACACAATGTCTTGCCAAAGAAAGCCCTTGTCAAGCTGGAATATGATGGAATAGCTCTCCGACCAAGCAATCTAGTGGTTAGAGCTTTTGATGGCTGCAAGAGGTCTGTTTTTGGAGAGGTGGAGCTGCCAGTGATAATTGGTCCGCAGGTCTTTCAGACTACTTTCTATATGATGGACATTCAGTCGGCCTACAATTGTTTGTTGGGTCGACCATGGATTCACGCCGCTGGAGCAATTACGTCGACTCTTCACCAGAAATTGAAATATGAGTGGGAAGGACAGATTATCACTATCTGTGGTGAAGAGGATAACTTTGTTAGCCATTTAGCTACATACAAATACATTGAAATGGATGGTGAAATCCATGAAACTATGAGCCAGGGGTTCGAGGCACTGAACGTTAATGAGGCAACAACTGAAGTATTTGCTGCATCCCAGGAGGATAGGATGGGTACTTCAATTGTCTCCTATCAGCAAGCCCAGAAGGTTGTTGAAGATGGAAATGCCCAAGGCTGGGGCAAGCTGCTACCAGTGGAGAAGAAGAAGGACAAATTCGGTTTGGGTTACAAACTATTCCGACATGATCAAGCAGAGGCTGCTAAGGAGCCCAAGTTCATCAGTGGGGGGATGCTCACCCCCAATGCTGTCAATAACGTGGAAGACAAGACGGAAAGCGACCTCGACCTGGAGAGCTGGATTCGTCCAAGGATCCCAGGTCACCAAGTCCTTAACTAGTCTTCCCAGGAAATTATAAGGGTTACTCCTGCAGAGTAATTATTATTTCCTGCCTTTTTCAGCATGCATCAAGTCCTGCATCTTGCCCAAGGTGTCAAGACTCATTTTGTAATAGGGCCATATTTGTAATTTTCTGCAAATGGAATATCAATGAATATCGGATATCTTTTGCAAACAATTCTCTTTTTTGCTCACTGTCTTTTCATTTTTCACTTTTGTACAAAACAATAAAATGGCAATGTTTTCAAAATAAATAACTTCATTTTTTGAACAAGATTAAAATTGATCACTAAAATGAACAAATCTCAACCCTTGCAGAGATAATCATCCAGATTGCACCGACAACAGCATCGCTATGATCTTGTATGACTTCGACAATCCAATTAATCAAGCTGATGAAGGGGTTGAAGAAGACTATGTGTTGCCTGAAGAGTTAGCAAGGTTGTTGAGACAAGAAGAGAAAGTGATTACTCCTCATCAGAAGGAAATTGAGACTGTTAATCTTGGTACCGAGGAAGAGGTAAAAGAAGTGAAGATTGGGGCCAGTCTGCAAGCCTCTGTAAAAGAACAGCTTATCAACATGCTTAGAGAATACGTCGACGTCTTTGCTTGGTCCTATCAAGACATGCCAGGTCTAGATACGGATATTGTCATACACATGCTTCCCTTGAAAGAAGAGTGCCCTCCAGTGAAGCAAAAGCTACACCGTACTCGCCCAGATATGGCCATGAAAATTAAGGAAGAAGTACAAAAACAGTGGGACGCCGGTTTCCTTGTTGTAACTCGTTACCCGCCGTGGGTTTCTAACATTGTACCCATGCCTAAGAAGGATGGAAAGGTGCATATGTGTGTGGATTACCGGGACCTGAACAGAGCTAGCCCGAAGGATTATTTCTCATTACCTCACATTTATGTATTGGTCGACAAGACATCTTAGTTCTCGGTATTTTCTTTCATGGATGGATTTTCTGGGTATAATCAAATCAAGATGTCACCCAAAGACATGGAGAAAACAACCTTCATCACACCTTGGGGTACATTTTGTTACAAGGTAATGCCGTTTGGACTGAAGAACGCCGGTGCAACTTATCAACGGGCTATGGTAACACTATTTCATGATATGATCCACAAAGAAATCGAATGCTACATGGATGACATGATTGTCAAGTCCCTTACTGAAGAAGACCATATGGTAAATCTGCTGAAGTTGTTCAAGCGTCTGAGAAAGTATCAATTGAAGTTAAACTCTAACAAATGCACATTCGGGGTACGTTCTGGTAAGTTGCTGGGATTTATCGTAAGTGAAAAGGGAATTGAGGTTGATCCCGACAAAGTCAAAGCCATTCAAGAGATGCTTGCACCTAGGACTAAAAAAGAAGTTTGGGGGTTCTTGGGTAGATTGATCTACATATCAAGGTTCATATCTCACCTCACTGCAACCTGTGAACCCTTGTTCAAGCTGTTGAGAAAGGAACAAACAGTCAGGTGGAATGACGATTGTCATAAAGCTTTTGACAAGATCAAGGAGTACCTGCAAGAACCTCTGATTCTCATGCCTCCAGTTGAAGGAAGACCTCTAATAATGTACCTGACAGCATTAGAAGGGTCAATGGGGTGTGTGTTGGGCCAGCATGACGAGTCTGGTCGAAAAGAGTATGCAATATACTACCTAAGCAAAAAGTTTACCGACTGTGAACAACGTTATTCACTGCTCGAGAAAACTTGTTGTGCTTTAGCGTGGGCCGCTCGCCGACTAAGACAGTATATGTTGACTCACACTACTTTGTTGATCTCAAAAATGGACCCCGTCAAGTACATATTTGAGAAGCCAACACTTACCAGAAGGGTTGCAAGAGGGCAAATGATTCTGACAGAGTATGACATTTAGTACACACCTCAAAAGGCCATCAATGGCAGTGTACTGTCTGATTATCTAGCTGAGCAACCCATTGATGATTATCAGCCCATGAAATTTGACTTCCTTATTGAAGACATGATGTACTTAAAAGCAAAAGATTGTGAAGATCCAGTTCACACTGAAGGGCCTGATCCAGGAGAAGAATGGACAATGATTTTTGACGGGGCTGTCAATATGAATGGTCGTGGAGTTGGTGCAGTGCTCATTACACCTAAAGGAGTTCATATGCCTTTCTCGGTAAAGCTCACCTTTGCATGCACTAACAACGAAGCAGAATACGAAGCATGTATCATGGGTCTTGGGGAAGCCATTGACCTCAGGATCAAGACATTAAATGTATTTGGAGATTCAACTTTGGTAATCAATCAGACCAGCGACAAATGGTACACTCACCAAGAGCATCTGATTCCGTATCGTGACTATACGAGAAGATTATTGACTTTCTTCATAACAGTCAAACTTGAGTACATCCCTCGAGACAAAAATCAGTTTGCGGATGCTTTAGCTACCATTTCCTCCATGATCAAGGTTCAAACTTCCAATTATGTACCCCGGATTTTGGTATCAAGACTAGACCGACCAGCATATGTATTCTCTGTGGACATTTCTAAAGATGACAAGCCGTGGTTCCATGACATCAAAAGCTTCTTAGAGGATCAGAAATACCCACCTGGGGCATCATCCAATGATAAGAAGACTTTAAGAAGGCTGGCCGGTAGTTTCTTCCTTAATGCTGATGGTTCACTATACAAGCGAAACTTTGACATGGTGCTGCTCAGATGTGTTGACAAGAAAGAAGAAGACTTGCTGATGCACGAGGTGCATGAAGGATCTTTCGGTACCCATGTTGGAGGAAATGCAATGGCTAAGAAATTATTAAGATCAGGTTACTCCTGAATCACAATGGATGCAGACTGTTGTGCCTATGCCAGAAAATGCCACAAATGCCAGATCTACGCGGATAAAGTGCATGTACCTCTGAATCCTTTGAATGTAATGTCTTCACCTTGGCCCTTTGCCATGTGGGGCATTGATATGATTGGAAAGATTGAACCGACTGCTTCAAATGGCCATAGATTCATCCTGGTAGCCATTGATTACTTCACCAAATGGGTTGAAGCAGCTTCGTATGCAAACATCACCAGACAAGTGGTAACCATATTCCTGAAAAGAGACATCATTTGTCGATATGGAGTTCCCGAGTGAATCATTACTGATAATGGTTCCAATTTGAACAACAAAATGATGGCAGAACTGTGTCGGGACTTCAAAATCCAACATCACAACTCTTCTCCTTACAGGACAAAGATGAATGGCGTTGTTGAGGCAGCTAACAAAAACATCAAGAAGATTGTGCAAAAGATGGTGGTTACTTATAAAGACTGGCATGAGATGCTACCATTTGCCTTGCATGGGTATCGAACCTCAATCAGAACATACACTGGGGCAACACCTTATCAGCTTGTGTATGGTATGGAGGCGGTCCTACCTATTGAAGTTGAGCTACCCTCCTTACGGGTAATGATGGATGTGAAGCTGGATGAAGCAGAATGGGCCTGGTCTCAGTAAAATCAACTGAATTTGATCGAAGAAAAGAGATTAGCAACCATCTGTCATGGGCAGTTATATCAGAAAAGGATGAAGAAAGCCATCGATCAGAAAGTCAGGCTTCGGGAATACCAAGTGGGAGATCTTGTGCTGAAAAGACTTCTTCCTCCTCATACAGACCACATGGACAAATGGACTCCAAACTACGATGGTCCATTCATAAAAAAGAAGGTTTTCTCTGGTGGAGCACTGATGCTCACTACTATGGATGGTGAAGATTTCTTATCCCTTATGAATTCAGATGCAGTTAAAAAATACTTCGCATAAAATGACCCGCTGGACATAAAAACAAAATGTACGTCCATGCAAAAATAGGGCATCCCGGCGAGTCAAAAACAGAATAAAAGACTCGGGCAAAAATAAGGGAAAAATTGAAAAAAATGTGTACACCCGTTGAGTTGAAAAGTCGCATTGGACAGCTCAGGCAAAAATGGGTATCCCGGTGGATTGAAAACCCGAAAGGGCGATCCATGCAAAATCAGGGAATAAGCGAACAACTGCATTCTGAATTCGTCTGTATCACTCACAATAAGGCAAGCTTCGAAAGGATAAAGCATCATTCAGAATCAACCTTCTTCAGAAAGCAAGATAAGAAGAACGTCAAAGTCATAAATGTCATAGAAAAGGAAGTTCAATGGAGCATCGTCGTCAGCATTGCCAACACTTTTATTTTCTCAATTTTTAGCAATCTCCTCATTTCAGGGGATTTGTTTCTTTGACTGTATTTGCCAATTCAGGGCACCCAAAATTAATAAAATCAGAATTTTCAGTCACGCCTCGTTTTGTACATTTCTATTTCATTTGCAAAATGTCCAATATTCATAATACAACACTTGCATAAAACAAATGAGCCATTTTTAATAAATGCTTGCAGGAAATATATTACTTTCAGGTAAGTCTAACTCTTATGACGGAATCCGGTTAGGGATACCTCGGGATACTTGTGCGTTTTCTGTGTTTTAACAGGTTATAGGTATTCAATACACAACATGGGGCATACCAAGCATTGCGTCCCCAACATGTTGCTTCCCAAAAGTTATCTCCTCCCCAAGCAGGACCTCCCGAGCAGTGCTTGACAACTATTTCACAGCAAGGAGAGCAAGGAATCTCTTATTCCCCACCAGAGTGCCAGATCTCTCTCATCCTCAGCAAAGTTAATGGGAATTGTCTTCCCACAGAGTCTCCATTCTCTCCCTAAGAAGAGAAATGAATGAAACACTTTCCCAACGGAGTTGCTGAAGCTTCCTTCTCCCCAGCTGAGTTCTCCTTACGGATAGATCTACCAACGATCTACTCCCCCAAGCAGAGTTCTCCCTCCTGACAGCTCTACCAATGATCTCTTCCCCAACCGGGATATCCCTCCAAAGCAGATCAGCTAAGAGATCTTTATCCCAGCAGGATCCGAGCCTCAGATCAGTTGCTCCCCTCTACATAAATCATGGCATTCGCATCATTTTTCCCACACAGAGCGTAGCATTCCATCTAATACGGAGCATTACAGAAAAAATCAAACATTTGCATGACCACAAGCCAGGTTCAAGCCAACCACCTGCAATTACCATCAATGTTCCATCAACAATATACAAACACACCCCTTTACACATAAAAGCCGAAGCGTCCCCTTTGCACTCTCAAAAACAAATACTTGTTCATAGCATGTCCTTTTCGACACCCGTCCGTGTCATCCTATCCCCACAGAAAGCCAAAGCATCTCCTTTGCACTCCCAAAACAGATGCTTGTTTTTATAGCACATGTATGACACCCGTCCGTGCCATATTTCCCCAGCAGATCAAGCACTCGTCCGTGTCTTGCACCAACTTCACCAATAAATCAATACTTGTACACACTTATACAGAAGTCTCCGATACTCGTTTGTATTTTGTTTATATCATTCCTCAACAGATCTGACACTCGTCTGTGTTCTTTGTTAACCAGTTGGTACTCGTCCGTATCATCATCTCTGAACACGCGTCTACGTTGTTTCTACAGATACTCGTCCGTATCATGGTCCTAAGGATGCTCGTCCGCATCTTTAATCTATACACAATGTCAAACATTTATACCATTTATTCTTAAGCGTGAACACTCGTCCGTGTTTACTGTTCCCCAGTAAGTCACCAACAAAACAACTTCCTCCTATCCAACATTCGTGATATTTTCGGCAGCCGTCCCCTGCCAGGTGATCGTTCTTCACCTTTGGATGACCATCCCTCATCCCCTCCCCCAGTGGAATCTCCGTTATTGGAACCTTTTATCCGACATTCGTCCTATGTCGTGATACTTTTAGCAGTCGTCCCCTGCTAGGTGATCATCCTTCACCTTTTGATGATAGTTCCTCATCCTTTTATCCGATGGCCGTCCCCATTGTTGATCTTGTTATCCGACATTTGTCCTATGTCACGATAATCCCCGAGAGCAGCCATACCCTACCAGGTGATCGTCCTTCACCTCTTGATGATTTTCCTTCATCACTTTATCCGATGTTCGTCCCCATCGTTAACCTTTTTCTATCTGACATTCGTCCCATGTCATGATAAAGAGCAGCCGTCCCCTGCTAGGTGATCTTCATTCACCTTTGATGACCGTCCCTCATCATTATTTCATTTATTACTTTAAACCGATGGCCTTCCATGTTGTTGTTTACTTTACTTCCCAAAACCTGGTGGTCGTCCCTATCATTGTTTCACTTTAACCGCCAGAGAATCTTATTTCTTTACCCGATGGTCGTCCACATCATGATCCCTTTATTTCCCCAACGTGTCGGTCGTCCCCGTCATTGCTTTACTTACCACTTTATCCCCAGCAGTCGTCCTCTGTTCGATGGTCGTCCTCCATCGCTTTCACTTGATAAATCATACTATACCACCTCTTACAATTTATATCCCTTTTCTTCTTATCCCCAGCGAGTGCAAATTTCGGACTATCTTTGGTATTCAACCACAAGTTATATTGTTTGTCTGTTAAGTCAGGCGCTTACACCCTGCACAGCTAACTCATGCTTGAATAGGGGCAGCTATAAACACCCTAAATTTTCCCTCACTCATATCACACCATGGCTTGTGATCTTTCATTTTTGCATAAGTATAAGCATTACACCTCATTTAACTTATTTGTTTCACTGCATAAGTTTAAGTTCATCTGCATCTAGGGTTTGTGATCTGAGCTATCCAAGAATCTATTTGAGCCATCCCAAAGGCCTCAAAGCTTTCCAAGAGGGTCCATGTGTGTTCTATCATCATATTATGCTCCTCAAAGTTCATGAAAGTCAAGAGATCACAAGAACTGACAAAGGCATGAAAGCAGAGCTAGGGTTTCACTACACAGATGACCAAAATTAGGGTTTTGGTTTCAGAGGCCTTAACTCAAAATTTTTGGGTCATTCTTGTTTCTAATGTTCTTAATATGTCATAAGGATCATGTGTACCAAGTTTGATGAAGAAACCCATTGTGGAAGTCATCTGTTCACTGGGTAACTTCCTGAGCAAGTTAAGTCAAAATCAGGGCATCTGAGGCTCCCAACTGTCGCTCCCGAAGATTTGCATCCCGGTACAAGCGCGAACGAACGGAGAAAAGAGAATGAAAGTGAGAATGGATAGAGTCTCCAGCTAGGCATTTTTATCCCGAAGGAAAGGTAATGCTGCATAAACCTAGAAAAATATGGATAAGACGACCGCGAACCAGAGAAACTGAGAAAGGGGGTTGGTTACAACCTGGGAAGGTATTAGCACCCAGATTGTCTGTCGTACTCGACGGGATCCATGCTTACAAGATTGTGTTTAAAAGGGGTAAGTGTATGTGCTATCTGTGTGCAAAAGCTGGAAAAGAAATATACAAGTATCAGTGCAAAAAGGTGAATGCTCAGGAACTAAGGCTTAGAAAAGAATGCTAAAAGAGGGGGAAGACACAAAGACTTTTGTTCGATAACTGTTAAGTTATGCCTACGTATCCTCTCGTGCAATGAGGAAGTCAGAACACCGTAGTTCGACTCAAAGAGACTGAAAAATAAATTGACTGTGAACTGCTTGCTTGTCTATGCTCAAGTGTATGACTCGTCTGGCTCGAGTGCTAACTGTCTTGCATTAGACGGAAGAAGCACGTTCTCGTTTGTGTATAAGTGTGATGAGAAAAGAATCCCGGAGGAGACGATTATTGTTTGTTTTTGTGTTTTCAGTTTTGTTATTGTTTTTTGGTGTTTTGCATAAGTTAATGAGCTTAAGCCTAAATCAAGGGCTTGTAAACTCATTATATCCTCCATGATTAAGGATAATTAGCCTACTTAAGTATGAGATAAGCATCTCAACTTAATTACCATGATGATGTAGGATTAAGATCATTAACCTACTTGTGATTATTTAGATGTTTTTGGGTTTTTGTTTAATGTTAAGTAATGACTTTAATCTCTAATCACAGATTAATGGGCTCATTACACCATCCTAATAGAAGGATAATAGATGAGAGCACTTAAGTTGAGGAAGATACCTCAACTTAATCAATGGTTAGGGATTAAATTCATTATATAACAAGCCTTTATTAAGTGGATTTTAATTAAAGGAGTGAGTTTAAGAAATGGATTTTATGGTTTGTAAGACAACTTGAGGGGGACTTGTCCATTAAACACTAGGGTTAGTCTTTCTTAACTATAAAGGAAGAATTAGAACCCTAATGTAAGGCCCAAGTTACAAGATAAAGTCTTGATGATTCTTAATGTGTTTTGATTAAGAGGTTTAAACAAATTAAAGGTTTAACACTTAGGATTAAAGTTATACAATCCATCCTAAGAGAAGGATGCATGCATAACCCTAATTCCAAAGTCCAAAAACTTTAAGAGTTTAGTCTCTGATTATTGAGATGAGAAGAGAGACTCAAGGAGACTCAAAGGTAAAAAGCTAAAGGGGATCTAATCACAACCCTAATTATTATCCTGCTTGGAAATTCTATGGTTTGTAAGGCTTGAGAAAGATCTTCAAGGAAGCCACCAATGGAAGAAGCAGATGAAAGGAGGAAGAAGCAAAAGAATAAGTTACTTACTTCATTGAAGAAGATAAGTAACTTAAAGAAATAAAGTGAGAGAGATGGAACACAAGTGAAAAAGTTCACTTTTAAGACATATTGGAATGAAAACTAAAGAGATAAGAAGAAGGGAGAGGTGAAGGCAAATCCACCTCTCAAAATGACTTACCACCTGAAAGTGTTAGCATGAATGCATAAAGTATAAATCATAAGGAAAAAAAGTGAAATGAGATGATATGAGATGAAATCACCAAAGTCAGAAGTGTTTATGCAATGTAAATTTCATGTAAGATGATGCAAAGGCATATAAAATGCATATGTATGATCATACAAAGATGAGATGCAAATGGAAGCATGCTTTGAAGTTTGAAAACACATGAAAGTTAATGAAATGAAATGAATGCAAATCATGGAAAATGAATAAAGAAATGATCAAGCATGGTTCTAACATGTCCTAAGATGTCTAAGATGACATATGAATGCAAGAAATGTCATGGAAAGTTCATGTAATGATGCATATGCAAGGTGAATGCAAGTGAACATGAGAAATTAGGGTTACATGGAAGCATGAGATGCAAATGAACAAAACAGAAGCATATGACATGATAAAAATTTGCAATTAAGCTCAAACAAACCCTAATCCCATATTAGGTCACACCCCAAAGGAGAAGGTCAGAAACCTAACCAATCAAAAGTTATGATTTTCCTAAGTTTTCTAGGGTTTTTGGGTGGTTCAAAGGGATAAATTCAAATCAAATTGAAAATGCAAGATAAATTCATGAGGAAAATGTCCTATAAACTACATGCAATATGAAAAACAATGCAAAAAGAATCAACTTCAAAATCTTCTTTGTTAGGCAGAAATGATTTCTTAAAGTTAGGGTTCAAAAATATGATTTTAATGACCCTTTATTCAAAGAAAATTGGCAAACTATGATCAAACCTAAAAAGAAATTTGTATGAAGCGTTTGAAAATGTTTTTAAATGCATTGGGGTGTTTCATGATTTTTTGGGTGATTTTTAGAAACCTAAATGTATTTTTAATTAATTAAAAGACTTTAATTAATTAAAAATAACATTTAAATATTTTAAAAATGCTTTTTTAAAGCAAAAAATAAAATAAAAATTATTTTTGAAATGAAAAAAATATTTAAAGTCAGAATGCAAAAGAAAATATTTTTGTGATGCTTTTTGATATTTTAAATTAATTATGCAAGAAAAATGAATAAAAATGAATAAAAATGTAATAAAAATGAAAGTATGCAAATCTGATGGTTGAGGTTTGAACTGGGTTGGAGGGAATTGACTGCGCGTGCAGATCAATGGCCCACATTCAAACTGGCTAGTTAATTGATTAAATTAATTAATTAAAATTAGGGTTTTAAATGAAATGATCCTGGCCACTGAAACACGTGCTAACCTAAATCTAGGGGTTGTAATTCAAACTGGGAAGATTAGCCCTAATCCTAACCCTAATCACTTTCAGGTGACCGGAGCAAGCTCCGGTCATCTTCTCCGGCCACACCAAAACCTCAACTTCTTCCATAGGCTAAATCAGAAGCTCTAAAGCTCCAGAAATGATCTACTGCCCTCCCTTAACAAGAATCCATCATCAAAACACATTTATCATTCATCAAAAACAAGATTCGAAGCAAATCGTGAAAATAAACAAAACTTTCAGAAGTTCAATACATGCTCATTTCTTAATCATTTTCAAAACAAATCATATCAGGGTGATCAGTGAAGCATGTAGATTCATTTAGAAACTTAAATAGCAAGTTCTAGAAAAAAAGTTCATGAAGCTACCTGAGTTGAAGCTTTGTGTTCTTGATCTTTCTGGCCTCCCTCTTGGTTCAAATCCACCCCAATGATCTTCCTGATGATGAAGATTAGCTTAGAGCAAGCTTGTGATGGCTATTTTGAGGTGTTTGGTTCTGAATATGCAGAAATCGTATTTCTGATTCAGTGGATTTTAGGGCAAAATGGAGGGTGCTTTGTGTTCTATGGATGATTTTGAGGTGAATGGTGAAAGAATGAGTGAGTTTGAGTGGCTAGGCAGTGAGATTCGAAGACTTGAAGTTTTTACAAGTTTTTGTCAATCTGAGCTTAGGGTTGCATTCAGGCTTGTGTGTTATGTTCTTTGAGGTCCATGATGTTTGTATAAGGTGTTCTGATTGGCTCAGAGAGTTGTTGTGGCATAGTGTGATTGGTATGGCTTCATTTGCCAAAAGTCAAGGAAAGTGTACCACAAGCATGGGCTCGGGTGAGAGGTGATCTAAAGGGTGGATTTGCCTCAGCTGACTTTGTGGAGAGCCATAGAATCAGATTACATGAGCTGGCACAAGTGGATGAAGAGTTTCATAGCATTTTACAATTTTTGAAAGCTTTGGCCCTTTTTGATTTCTTGAAGTTCAAGTCATGAAAATACTTGGTTCAATGCACAATTCTGATGTTTAGAGGCCCAATTGACATATTGTGAAGTGTTTGTGTCCATTTGAAGTCATTAGAATGCTTGAACATGCCAATTTGCAAAATCCCTCTTTGACATAAAACTTGAAATTATAGGATTTTTTTGCCAACTTTGAAAAGCCAAAACTTGAGTTCTATGACGAATCAAGACATGTTCTTGTACTTTTTGAAAATGGAAATACCTAATATACAACTTTCATGACCAAGAATATTTCATTTGAAGCATTTTTGGTTAAGAAAGAGGAGGTTGAAAAACTTTCCCAAAATGGAAAGTTTGCATTTAAAGTCATTTCCATTTTTGGCAACTTTTCAAATGGCTCAAAATTCTTCAATCTTGTGAACTTCCAACCACTTATAAGATCAAATAAAGATCATAGAACTTCAATTTGATGAAAATACCCCTTTGGTTCCATTGTTGGGGGCCTCAGATGCCCTGATTTTGACTTAACTTACTCAAGAAGTTACCCAATGATCAGATGACTTCCATAATGAATTTCTTCATCAAACTTGGTACACATGATCCTTATAACATATTAAGAACATTAGAAACAAGAATGGCCCAAAAATTTTGAGTTAAGGCCTTTGAAACCAAAACCCTAATTTTGGTCATCTATGTAGTGAAAACCCTAGCTCTGCTTCCATGCCTTTGCCAGTTCCTGTGATCTCTTGACTTCCATGAATGTTGGGGAGCTTAATATGATGGTAGAACACACATGGACCCTCTTGGAAAGATTTAAGACCTTTGGGATGGCTCATATGGATTCTTGGATTGCTCAGATCACGAACCCTAGATGCAGATGAACTTGAACTATGTAGATGAAACAAAAATGCAATGTGAGGTGTAATGCTTATGTTAATGTAAACATGAGAGATCACAGGCCATGGTGTGAAATGAGTGAGGGTAAATTTGGGGTGTTTACAGTTTCCCCTATTCAAACTTGAGTTAGCTATGCAGGGTGTAAGCGCCTGGCTTAACAGACAAACAAGATAACTTGTGGTTGAATACCAAAGACAGTCCAAAATTTGCACTCACTGAATAGAAGAAGAAAAGAGATATAAATTGTAAAAGGTAGTATAGTATGATTATCAAATGAAGGCGATGGAGGACGACCATCGAGCATAGGACGACTGTTGGGGGGATAAATTGGTTTGTAAAGCAATGACGGGGACGACCGACAAGCTAGGGAATGATAAGACCATGACGGGGACGACCATCAGGTAAAGAAATAAGGTTCTCCGGGGATTGAAGTAAAGTCAATGATGGGGATGGCCATCAGGTTTGCAAAGTGAAGTAAACAACGATGGGGACGACCATCGGTTTAAAGAATGAATGAAATAATGACGAGGGACGGTCATCAAAGGTGAAGGACGATCACCTAGCAGGGGACGACTGCTCTTTATCTCGACATAAGACAAATGTCGGATAGAAAAAGGTCGACGATGGGGGCGGCCATCGGATAAGATTGATGAAGGAAGATCATCAAGAGGTGAAGGACTATCACCTAGCAGGGTACGGCTGCTCTCGGGGTTTATCACGACATTGGACGAATGTCGGATAATAAGATCAACGATGGGGACGGCCATTGGATAAAATGATGAAGGACGATCATCAAGAGGTGAATGAAGATCACCTAGCAGGGTACGGATGCTCTTTATCACGACATAGGACGAATGTCTGATAGAAAAAAGATTCCACTAATGGGGACTCCGTTGGGGAAAGGATGAGGGACGGTCATCCAAAGGTGAAGGACGATCATCTGGCAGGGGACGGCTGCCGAAAGTATCACGACATAGGACGAATGTCGGATAGGAGAAAGTTATTTTGTTGGTGACTTACTAGGGAATGGTAAACACGGACGAGTGTTCACTCTCAAGAATAAAAGGTATAAGTGTTTTGACGATGTGTATAGACCAAAGATAAGGACGAGCATCCTTAGGACCATGATACGGACGAGTATCGGTAGAAACAAACGCTGACGCGTGTTCAGAGATGATGATACAAACGAGTACCAACTGGTTAACAAAGAACACGGACGAGTGTTGGATCTGTTGAGGAACAAGATACTGACGAGTATCAGAGACTTCTGTATAAATATGAGTGAGTATTGGTTTATTGATGAAGCATGAGCAAGAAACGAATGAGTGTTCGACTTGCTGGGGAATGACGACACGGACGAGTGTCAAGTATGTACTATATAAGAAAGCGTTTGTTTTGAGAATGTAAGGGATATGTTTTGGCTTTCTGTAGGGATTGGATGACACGGACGGGTGTCAAAAGAGTGTGTTATAAACAAGTATTTGTTTGTAAAAAGTGTTCGGGTGACCTTGTTGGGGAAGGATGACACGAACGAGTGCCAAGAGGAGCATGTATAGGTATCTGTATTTGAGAGTGCAAAGGGGACGCTTTGGCTTATATCTGCAGGGGATATGAGTTTTTTGTATATTGCTGATGAAATACTGATGGTAATTGCATGTGACTGGCTTGAACCTGGCTTGTGACCATGCAAATGTTTGATTTTTTGCCGTAATTCTCCATATTAGACGGAATGCTACGCTTATGTGGTGAATATGATGCAAATGCTATGATTATGCAAAAGAGAAACCGATCCGGGATTCGGATCCTGCTGGGATAAAGATCTCTGGCTGATCTGCTTGGAGGGATGTCCCGGGTGGGGAAGAGATTGTTGGTAAATCTATCAGGAGGGAGAACTCTGCTTGGGGAAATAGATCATTGGTAGATCTATCCGGAGAGAAGACTCAGCTGGGGAGAAAGAAGCTTCAGCAACTCCGCTGGGAAAGTATGTATGCATTGTTATCCTGGAGAGGGAACAAAACCCTACACTACTGCCACAACTCCTAAAGCTCAATCTTGTTGAGTTGAGGACATTGGCTCCACCTGATCCTCAAACCTTCCAAGAAACTATGATGCACATGCTAGGTGTGCTTTTCATTCCAATGCACCTGGTCATTCTACGAAAAAATGTAGAGCTCTGCATATGAAGGTTCAGGATCTGGTAGATTCAAAAGCCCTGAACTTTGCACCTCCTCCCAATGTAATGAAAAATCTTATGCCAAGCCACAGTGGGCCAAGGATTAATGCTGTAGAGGATGGTTCATCCATGAGCTTAATAGAAGACATTCCATGTATTCAGAAACCTCTGGCAGAGGTTAAAGCCCAACTTTTAAAGTGCCAAGTGTTCCCAGGTTGTGAGGCCTGTTGTGAATTATGCAAACTTTCTGAGAATGGGTGAGCCAGCTTGAGGAAAGGCATCAATGACTTGATTAACAAAGGCATTCTGCAAATTACAACCACCGCTTCTACAACACCAACAACTCTTTTGTCAACAACAAGTGAATCTTCTACAAATACAACAACCATCTTTCCTAGTGATTCTTCTACAACCGTAACTACCATTGTTCCAACTGATTCAGCTACAACTTCAACAATCATTTCATCTGTCACTTCAACACATAACAATTCATTTGTACCTGCTACTACAACTTCAGCAACCACTAATAATGATGTTTCCACTGTCACAATTTATTACGACCCGACAACGATCCCGAATTCCAACAACTTTCAACAGTCTCAACAAAGCTTCAATTCACCTTCACCAACATCCACCAGAGGTCCTATTACTATTTTCTATGATCCACATACTATCACAGTCCCAACATCTGCTGCAGTGAGTCCAGTCACTATCACGGTGCCCGGGCCAATCCCATATGATAAAGACAGTGCTATACCATGGCATTATGGTGCTGATCTATACTGCAACGGAGAGAAAGTCTTTCTTGATTCTCCAGTTCTCACTCCCCAAGTGGATAATGTTGGGGGAGGCGGAGGCTTCACCCGAAGCGGACGTCTCTTTGCATCACAAGTCCCTAGAATCAACACTGAGGCAGAGGCTACTACCAGAGCCAAAGGGAAGAGTGTGATACCGGAAGAATCTACACCCAAAGAAACTCATAAATCATCCTTCGATCAAGACGTGGATGAGTTTATGAGAATTATTAAAAGAAGTGACTATAAGGTTGTGGACCAGCTCCACCAGAATCCTTCAAAGATATCAATCCTATCTCTGCTGTTGTGTTCCGAAGCCCATCGGGATGAACTACTCAAAGTTCTGCACGCTGCCTATGTTCCAGAAGAGATCACTATGAATCAGCTGGAAACAGTGGTGTCAAATGTCAATACTAGCCATGGGCTAGGTTTTACTGATGCTGATTTGACAACATAAGTACGTCTCCACAACAAAGCCTTGCACATAACCCTGGAGTGCAAAGGAGTTGTATTATCTCATGTTCTTGTAGACACTGGGTCCTCACTCAATGTCTTACCCAAGAAAGCCCTTGTCAAGCTCGAGTATGATGGGATAGCTCTCCGGCCAAGTAACCTTGTGGTCAGGGCTTTTGATGGCTCCAAAAGATCCGTTCTGGGAGAGGTGGAGTTGCCAGTGATAATCGGTCCATAAGTATTTAAGACCATTTTCTATGTGATGGACATACATCCTGCTTACAGCTGTTTACTAGGTCGACCCTGGATTCACGCCGCAGGTGCAATAACGTCGACCCTTCACCAGAAACTGAAGTATGAATGGGAAGGACAGATTATCACCATTTGTGGTGAGGAGGACATTTTTGTTAGCCATCTGGCTACATACAAGTATATTGAGATGGATGGTGAAATCCATGAGACAATGAGCCAAGAGTTTGAGGCCCTAAATGTCAATGAGGCTACTGAAGTATTTGCTGCATCCTAGGAGGACAGAATGGGTACCTCAATTGTCTCTTATCAGCAAGCCCGAAAGGTTGTTGAAGATGGTAACGCTCAAGGCTTGGGCAAGTTGCTGCCAGTGGAAAAGAAGGAAGATAGATTCAGTTTGGGTTACAGACCATTTCGACAAGATCAATCAGAGGCTGCAAAGGAGCCCAAATTCATCAGTGGGGGGATGCTCACCCCAGATACTGTTAACAACCTGGAAGATGAGGCGGAAAGCGACCGCAACCTGGAGAGCTCGATACGTCCAAGGATCCCGGGGAACCAAGTCCTTAACTGGTCTTCCCAGGAAATTATAAGAGTTACTCCTGCAAAGTAATTATTATTTCCTGTCTTTTTTAGCATGCATCAAGTCCTGCATCTTGCCCAAGGTGTCAAGACTCATTTTGTAATAGGACCATATTGTAATTTTGTGCAAATGGATTAATCAATGAATATAGGACATCTTTTGCAAACGAGTCTCTTTTTCGCTCACTGTCTTTTCATTTTTCACTTTTGTACAAAACGATAAAATGACAATGTTTTCAAAATAAATAACTTCATTTTCACTTTTTCTAAACAAGATTAAAATTGATCACTAAAACGAACAAATCTCAACCCTTGCAGAGATTATCCTCCAGATTGCACCGACAACAACACTACTATGACCTTGTATGACTTTGACAATCCAATTAATCAAGCTGATGAAGGGGTTGAAGAAGACTATGAGTTACCTGAAGAGTTTGCCAGGTTGTTGAGGCAAGAAGAGAAAGTGATCACTCCTCATCAGGAGGAAGTTGAAATAGTTAATCTTGGTACCGAAGAAGACTTCAAAGAAGTAAAGATTGAGGCTGGTCTGCAAGATTCAGTGAAGGAACAACTTATTGACATGCTTTGAGAATACGTCGACGTCTTTGCTTGGTCCTATCAAGACATGCCAGGTTTGGATACCGACATTGTTACGCACAAGCTGCCTTTGAAAGAAGATTGTCCTCAAGTAAAGCAGAAGATACGCCGTACTCGTCCGGATATGGCCATGAAGATAAAAGAAGAGGTACAAAAACAGTGGGATGCCGGATTCCTTGTTGTAACTAGTTATCCGCTGTGGGTTGCTAATATTATACCAGTGCCTAAGAAGGATGGAAAATTACAGATGTGTGTGGATTATCAGGATC
This sequence comes from Lathyrus aphaca, assembly GCA_963966055.1. Lineage (NCBI taxonomy): Eukaryota > Viridiplantae > Streptophyta > Magnoliopsida > Fabales > Fabaceae > Lathyrus > Lathyrus aphaca. Next base: position 224,601,827 of record OZ014523.1, on the reverse strand, counting down.
TGAACAGAGCTAGCCCGAAGGATGATTTCCCTTTACCTCACATTGATGTATTGGTTGACAGCACAACCCAGTTCTCGGTGTTTTCCTTCATGGATGGTTTTTCAGGGTATAATCAGATTAGAATGTCACCCGAAGACATGCAAAAGACTACCTTCATCACACCTTGGGGCACTTTTTGCAACAAGGTAATGCCATTCGGGCTGAAGAATGCCGGTGCTACTTATCAACGGGCTATGGTGACATTATTCCATGACATGATTCACAAAGAAATTGAATGCTACGCGGATGACATGATTGCCAAGTCCCTCACTGAAGAAGATCATCTGGTAAATTTGTTGAAATTGTTCAAGCGTCTGAGAAAGTATCAGTTGAAGCTAAACCCCAACAAATGCACATTCGGGGTGCGTTCCAGTAAGTTGCTGGGATTTATCGTAAGTGAAAAAGGAATCGAAGTTGATCCTGACAAAGTCAAAGCCATTTAGTAGATGCCTGCACCTAATACTGAAAAGGAAGTTCAAGGGTTCTTAGGTAGATTGAACTACATCTCACGGTTCATATCTCACCTCACTGCAACCTCTGAGCCCCTGTTCAAATTGTTAAGAACGGAACAAACGGTCAGGTGGAATGAAGATTGTCAGAAGGTTTTTGACAAGATCAAGGAGTACCTGCAAGAACCTCTGATTCTTATGCCTCCAGTTGAAGGAAGACCTCTAATAATGTACCTGACAGTATTAGAAGGGTCAATGGGGTGTGTGCTGGGCCAGCATGACGAGTCTGGTCGAAAAGAGTATGCAATATACTACCTAAGCAAAAAGTTTATCGACTGTGAACAACGTTATTCACTGCTCGATAAAACTTGTTGTGCTTTAGCGTGGGCTGCTCGCCGACTAAGAAAGTACATGTTGACTCACACTACCTTGTTGATTTCAAAGATGGATCCAGTCAAGTACATATTTGAGAAGCCAACACTTACCGGAAGGGTTGCAAGATGGCAAATGATTCTGACAGAGTATGACATTCAGTACACATCTCAAAAGGCCATCAAAGGCAGTGTACTTTCTGACTATCTAGCCGAGCAACCCATTGATGATTACCAGCCAATCAGATTTGACTTCCCTGATGAAGACATCATGTTCCTGAAAGCAAAAGATCATGAAGAGCCTGTTCACACTGAAGGGCCTGACCCAGAAGAAGAATGGACAATGATGTTTGATGGGGCTGTCAACATGAATGGTCGTGGAGTTGGTGCAATGCTCATTACACCTAAAGGAGTTCATATGCCTTTCTCGGCAAAACTCACCTTTGCATGCACTAACAACGAAGGTGAATACGAAGCCTGTATCATGGGTCTTGAGGAAGCCATTGACCTCAGGATCAAGACCTTAACTGTATTTGGGGATTCAACTTTTGTAATCAATCAGACCAACGGAAAATGGTACACCCACCAAGAGCACCTGATTCCATATCGTGATTACACGAGGAGATTATTGACTTTCTTCACATCAGTCAAACTTGAGTACATCCCTCGAGACAAAAATCAGTTCGCAGATGCTTTAGCTACCATTTCCTCCATGATCAAGGTTCAGACTGCCAATTATGTGCCTCGGATTTCGATATCCAGACTTGACCGACCAGCATACGTTTTCTCTTTGGACATTGCTAAAGATGACAAGCCTTGGTTCCATGATATCAAATGCTTCTTAGAGGATCAAACATTCCCACCTGGGGCATCATCCAATGATAAGAAGACATTGAGAAGGCTGGCTGGTAGTTTCTTCCTGAATGCTGATGGTTTATTATACAAGAGAAACTTTGACATGGTGCTTCTCAGATGTGTTGATAAGAAAGAAGCTGACCTGCTGGTGCACGAGGTGCATGAAGGATCTTTCGGTACCCATGCTGGAGGACATGCAATGGCTAAAAAGTTGTTAAGATCAGGTTACTACTGGATCAAAATAGATGCAGATTGTTGTGCCTATGCCAGAAAGTGCCACAAATGCCAGATTTATGCAGACAAAGTGCATGTGCCTCCAAATCCTTTGAACGGGATGTCTTCACCTTGGCCCTTTGCTATGTGGGGCATTGACATGATTGGAAAGATTGAACCGACTGCTTCAAATGGCCACAGATTCATTTTGGTAGCCATTGATTACTTCACCAAATAGGTTGAAGTAACTTCGTATGCAAACGTCACCAGACAAGTGGTAGCCATATTCTTGAAGAGAGACATCATCTGTCGATACGGAGTTCCCGAGCGAATCATTACTGATAATGGTTCCAATTTGAACAACAAAATGATGGTCGAACTGTGTCGGGACTTCAAAATTCAACATCACAACTCTTCTCCTTACAAGCCAAAGATGAATGGCGCTGTCGAGGCAGCTAACAAAAACATCAAGAATATTGTGCAGAAGATGGTGGTTACTTACAAAGACTGGCATGAGATGCTACCATTTGCTTTGCATGGGTACCGGACCTCAATCAGAATGTCTACTGGGGAAACACCTTATCAGCTTGTGTATGGTATGGAGGCAGTCCTACCTGTTGAAGTTGAATTACATTCCTTACGGGTACTGATGGATGTCAAGCTGAACGAAGTAGAATGGATCCGTTCTCGGTACAATCAACTGAACCTGATCGAAGAAAAGAGATTAGCTGCAATCTGTCATGGGCAGCTATATCAGAAAAGGATGAAGAAAGCCTTCGATCAGAAAGTCAGGCTTCGGGAATACCAAGTGGGAGATCTTGTGCTGAAAAGACTTATTCCTCCTCATACAGACCACAGGGGCAAGTGGACTCCAAACTACGATGGTCCGTTCATAGTAACGAAAGTTTTATCTGGTGGAGCGCTGATGCTCACTACTATAGATGGTGAAGATTTCTTATCCCCTGTGAATTCAGATGCAGTTAAAAAATACTTCACATAAAATGACCCGCTGGACATAGAAACAGAATGTAAGTCCAGGAAAAAATAGGGTATCCCGGCGAGTCAAAAACAGAATAAAAGACTCGGGCAAAAATAAGGGAAGATGAAAAAATGTACACCCGCTGAGTTGAAAAGCCGCATTGGACAGCTCAGGCAAAAATGGGTATCCCGGTGGATTGAGAACCCGAAAGGGCGATCCACGCAAAATCAGGGAATAAGCGAACAACTGCATTCTGAATTCGTCTGTATCACTTACAACACGGCAAGCTTCGAAAGGATAAAGCATCATTCAGAATCAACCTTCTTCAAAAAGCAAGATAAGAAGAGCGTCAAGGTCATACGGGTCATAGCAAAGAAAGCTCACCGAAGCGTCATCAACATTGCCAGCACTCCCACTTTTTCTCAATTTGTAACAATCTCCTCATTCCAGGGGATTTATTCCTTTGACTGTATTCGCCAATTCAGGGCACCCAGATTAATAAAATCAGATTTTCAGTCACACCTCGTTTCGTACATTTTTGTTTCTTTTTCAAAATTTCCAATATCCGTAATATAATGTTTGCATAAAACGAATGAGCCATTATTAATAAATTATTGCAGGAAATGTATTTACTCTCAGGAATAGCTAACTCCTATGACGGAATCCGGTAAGGGATACCTTGGGATGGTTGTGCGTTTCTTTGTCTTAACATGATGCAGGTGTTCGATACGTAGCATGGGGCATGCCAGGAATCACTTCCCCATCACATCTTCTCCAAGCAGCATCTGAAATGCTTTTTCCCCAACAGTGTTGTCAAAGCCTCCTCATCCTCAACCGGGATCCCCACAGATATCTTTAGGAAGATCGTTCAGTGATCTTTCCTCCCCCAAACAGAGTGCCAGGTCTCAAAGATAGAAGGGCCATCTCCTCACAGGATTCCAGCCTCTCCCCGGAAGAGCAAGGCCTGAAATTCTCACACAACAAAGTGACGAAAGCTTCCTCATCCCCAGCTGGGTTTTCTCCTTACATGATAGGTCTATCAATGATCCCTCCCCCCAAGCAAAGCCATAAAACTCATCTGATCCACATATGATCTCATCCCCAGCTGGGATACTCCTTCCAAGCAGATCAGCCAAAGATCTTCACGGCAGCGGGATCCGAATCCCAGATCGATTTCTTTTGCGTAATCATAGCATTTGCATCATCTTTCCCCATAAAGTGTAGCATTCCGTTTAATACGGAGCATTACGGCAAAAATCAAACATTTTGCATGATCACAAGTTAGGTTCGAACCAGTCACCTGTAAATACCAACAATATCTCATCAGCAATGTATATAAAGCTCACATCCCTCACAGATAAAAGCCAAAGCATCCCTTTTGCACTCTCCAACACAAATACATGTTCACATATACCCTTTTTGACACTCGTCTGTGTCATACTTTTCCCCTGCAGATATAAGCCACAAGCATTCTCTTTAAATACAGATACCTATACACACTTCTAACACTCGTCCGTGTCACCTCTCCCCAGCATGGTTGCTGAGTCACTTGTTACAAACCAAGTACTTATTTATAAGACACCCTTGTTGACACCCATCCGTGTCATCCTATCCCCACAGGTCGCTGGAACACCTTTTACACTCATAAGTTCATAACTTATACACTTTCTATGCTGACACCCGTCCGTGTCACATTTTTCCCCAGCAAGTTGAACACTCATCTGTGTCTTGCTCATACTTCACAATACTTGTTCATAATTATACAGATACTCGTCCGTATCTGGTATATACACTTATTCTCCACAAATTCGACACTCGTCCGTGTTCTTTGTTAACCAGTTGGTACTCGTCCGTATCATCATCTCTGAACACGCGCCAGCGTTTGTTTCTACCGATACTCGTCCGTATCACGGTCTTAAGGATGCTCGTCCGCATCTTTAATCTATACAAAGCGTCAAAACACTTATACCTTTTACTTATTAAGCGTAAGCGCTCGCCCGTGTTTAACAATCCTCAGCAAGTCGCCAACAAAACCTTTTTCTTCTATCCGACATTCGTCCTATGTCGTGATACTTTCGGCAGCCGTCCCTGCCAGGTGATCGTCCTTCACCTTTGGATGACCGTCCCTCATCCTTTCCCCAACGGAGTCTCCATTATTGGAACCATTTTATATCCGGCATTCGTCCTATGTCGTGATATTTAGCAGCCGTCCCCTGCTAGGTGATCGTCCTTCACCTCCTGATGATCATCCTTCATCACTTTTATCCGATGGCTGTCCCCATCGTTGATTTTGTTATCTGACATTCGTCCTATGTCATGATAAACCTCGAGAGCAGCCGTACCCTGCTAGGTGATCGTCCTTCACCTCTTGATGATCGTCCTTCATCATGCTTATCTGATGGCCGTCCCCATCGTCGACCTTTTCTATCCGACATTCGTCCTATGTCGTGATAAAGAGCAGCTGTCCCCTGCTAGGTGATCGTCCTTCACATTTGATGACCGTCCCTCATCATTTATTTCATTTATTCTTTGAACCGATGGACGTCCCCATGGTTGTTTACTTTATTTTTACAAACCTGATGGTCGTCCCCATTACTGCCTTTACTTTAATCCCCAGAGAATCTTGTTCCTTTACTTGATGGTCGTCCCCATCATAATCTCTTTATTTCCCCAGCTTGTCGGTCGTCCCCGTCATTGCTTTATCCCCAACAGTTGTCCTCTGCTTGATGGTCGTCCTCCATCGCCTTCATTTGATATTCATGTTATACTACCTTTTACAATTTATATCCCTTTTCTTCTTAATCCCCAGCGAGTGCAAATTTCGGTCTGTCTTTGGTATTCAACCATAAGTTATCTTGTTTGTCTATTAAGCCAGGCGCTTACACCCTACACAACTAACTCATGTTTGAATAGGGGCAACTGTAAACACCCCAAATTTTCCCTCACTCATTTCACACCATTGGCTTGTGATCTTTCATATTTGCATTTGTTTAATCATACCATCTCATAGTGCATTTTTGTTTCACTGCATTAGTTCAAGTTTATCTACATCTAGGGTTTGTGGTCTGAGCAATCCAAGGATCCATCTGAGCCCCTCCAAAGGTCTCCAATCATTCCAAGAGGGTCCATGTGTGTTCTATCATCATTTTATAGATCAAGGAAGTCAAAAAATCACAAGAACTTGGGAAGCATGGAAGCAGAGCTATGGTTTCACTGCACAGATGACCTGAAATTAGGGTTTTGGTTTCAGAGGCCATGACTCCAAATTTTTTAGTCATTCTTGTTTCTAATAGTCTCAATATGTTATAAGGATCATGTGTACCAAGTTTGATGAAGAAATTAATTGTGGAAGTCATCTGTTCACTAGGTAACTTCTTGAGCAAGTCAGAGCAAAATCAGGGCATCTGAGGCCCCCAACAATGGAACCAAAGTGGATTTTTCATCAAATTGAAGTTATATGATCTTTATTTGATCATTAAAGTGCTTGGAAGTTCACAAAATTGAAGAAAATTGAGCTAAACCAAAAGTTGCCAAAAATGGAAATGACTTGTAATGGAAACTTTCCATTTTGGGAAAGGTTTTCAACCTCCTCTTTCTTAACCAAAAATGCTTCAAATGAAAAATTGTTGGTCATGAAAGTTGTAGATTGGATCATTCCCTTTTCAAAAAAGTACAAGAGCAAGTCCTAATTCATTATAGAACTCAATTTATGGCTTGGCAAAGATGGCAAAAATCCTATAATTTTCACTTTTACACCAAAGAGGATTTTTTGCAAATTTACAAACTCATAGCACACACACTCAAACTCAAAACTTCTTTCATCAATCAACTCATCATCACCAAGGGATCATTTCCCACCCTTCATTGCAGCCTAAAACCAAACAAAACTGAAACACGATTTCTGACCAGCTGAAGAACAACCACTCAAACCAGCAATTATAAACTCCTTCCAAGCATCAAAGCATCACCAGGAGGATCATTGGAGTCATTTTTCACCAAAGAGGAGGCCAGATAGATCAGATTGAGAAAGCTTCACTTCAGGTATCCTCAAGAACAAATTTTCCAGAATGTAATTTCTTATTATAGAAATGTTCTTTATGCTTTGCTGATCATCATGATGTATTTACTTTTGAAAATGGTTGAGAAATAAGCTTGTATACGTACTCTAAAACTTTTGCAGTTTTTAGGTTTTGATTCGTATCCTTTGATTCAGCCATTAGAAATTAGTTTAGAGGTTAGATTTATGTTTAAGGAGGTGAGGATATGTGATCTGGAGCTTTAGAGCTCCTGAAATGGCCTAGGGAAGAAGTTGACAATTTGGTCTCGCCGGAGAAGACGACCGAAAGTCTTCTCCGGCCACCTGAAACTGATTAGGGTTAATGACGTGTTTAGGGCTAAGTTTGAATTTGGGTCGTTGGATGAGGGTTAGGGTTAGGCAGTGGATGGCTCAGATTAGCTCATTAAGTTTTAATTGTGATTAATTAATTAATTAATAAGGATTTAGTCAGTTTGAATTTTGACCATTAAGATGTGCGCATGGTGTTCCCTCCAAACCCCAGTTTGAATCTGATCCATTGGATCAGTTGACCAGCCTTTAATTCATTTTTATTTTCATTTTATTCCATTTACTTTGAGCAATTTATTTAAAATACTTAGAAAATTCCAAAAATATTTTTCTTATGCATTTTGATTTCAAATATTTTTCTTCACCCAAAAACATTTTAATTTTAATTTTTTGAATTAAAAAATCATTTTAAAAATATTTAAATGTTTATTTTAATTAATTAATGGAAATTAATTAATTAAAATATCATTTAGGTTTCTTAAAATCCCAAAAAAAATCACATTGCATTTTAGGACATTTAGAAAACATTGTCAAACCATTCATACAAATTTTTTTTTGGTTTTGATCCAACTTTGACATTTTTCTTGAATTTAGGGTTCATAAAAATCCCTTTTTTGAACCCTAATTTCAAAAATTCTTTTCTGCCTAACCATGAAGGGTTTGACATTGGTTCTTTTTGAATTGTTCTTCATATAGCATGTAGTCTCTATCATATATTTGTCATGAATTTATCTTGCATTTTCCATTTGATTTGCATTTTCCCTCTTAAGGTACCCAAAAACCCTAGTTTACTTAGAAAATTCATAACTTTCTTTAGGTTAAGAGTTAGACCTTCTCCTTTGGGGTATGATATCATATGGGGTTAGGGTTCCTTTGAGTTCATTTGCAATTTTTTATCATGTGATTTGCTTCTAGTTTTGACATTTGCATCTCATCCTTTCATATAACCCTAATCTTGCATCCATACTTGCATCTTACATTGCATTGCATGAACATGTGAACTTACCATGACATTCTAAGCACTTGTATGCCATCTTAGACATCTTAAGACATTTCTTGAACATTGCTTGATCATTTCTTCATACATTTGCCATGCTTTGCATCCATTTCATTCCATAAGCATACATGTGTTTTCATGCTTCCTACATGCTTCATTTGCATTCTTTCTCTTTGTATGAACATTCATTGCACTTTATATGCCTTTGAATCATCTCATAGCATCATTTACATCATGTTTTTGCTTCTGGTTTTGGTTTTTACCTTTGCATACATTTCATTTTCATTTCATTCCTTAATTAAACCCTTAATCCTAAGTGGTTTAATCCTAAGTGGTAGGCCCTTAATTTGTTTAAACCTCTTAATTAATCCACCTTAATAATCACTAAGACAATAGCTTGTAACTTGGGCATTGCATTAGGGTTCTAATTCTTCCTTTATTGGTTAAGAAGGACTAACCCTAGTGTTAATGGACAAGTCCTCCTCAAGTTGTCTTACAAACCATAAAATTCACTTCTTAATCTCACCCTTAATTAAAATCCACTTTAATAAAGGTTTGTTTTGTCATGAGGTTAATCCCTAATCATGGATTAAGTTAGGTATCTTCCTCAGCTTGAGTGTGCTCATCTATTATCCTTCTATTAGGATGCTGTAATGGCTTCACTAATCCTTGATTATGACTTAAACTTATTACTTAACACTAAACAAAAACTCAAAAACATCTAAATAATCACAAGTAGGTTAATGATCTTAATCCTACACCATCATGGCAATTAAGTTGGGGTGTTTATCTCATACTTAAAAGTATTCTTATTATCCCTAATCTAAGGGAGGATATGATGAGTTTACTAACCCTTGGTTTAGGCTTAAGCTCATTAATTTATGACAAACACAAAAAAGCAATAAAAGATTGAAAACACAAAAACAAACAATAATCGTCTCCTCCGAGATTCTTTTCTCATCATTTTCACTCACAAACGAGAACTTGCTTCTTCCATCTAATGCAAGACAGTTAGCACTCGAGCGAGACGAGTCATACACTTGAGCATAGACAATTAAGCAGTTCATCAGTCAATTTTACCTTTCAGTCTCTTTGAGTCGAACTACGGTGTTCTGACTTCCTCATTGCACGAGAGGATACGTAGGCATAACTTAACTGTTATCGAACAAAAGTCTCTGTGTCTTTCCCCCTCTTTTTAGCATTCTTTCTAAGCCTCATTCCTGAGCACCTCACTTCACTTTCTTGCACTGACACTTGTACATTTCTTTTCCAGCTTTTGCACACAGATAGCATAGACACTACCCCCTTTAAACACAATCTTTCAAGCGTGGATCCCGTCGAGTACGGGGGACAATCTGGGTTCTAATACCTTCCCAGGTTGTAACCAACCCCCTTTCTCAGTTTCTCTGGTTCGCCACCGTCTTATCCATCTTCTTCTAGGTTTATGCAGGATTACCTTTCCTTCGGGATAAAAATGCCTAGCTGGCGACTCTATTCACTTCATTTTCATCTTCTCCTTTTCGCCGACCGTTCGCGTCTGTACCCTATCTGACCCGGGTGTCTTTTAGCGGGAGAGACAAGATGGTTGATATTTTCATGGATACCCTCCCTGGTCACTTCATGGAAAGATTAGTAGGTTGTTCATCTAGCGGTTTTTCTGACATCATCCTAACTGGTGAGAGAATTGGAAGTTGGATGAAACAAGGGGATATTCAGAGTAGCGGAGCATCGACCTCTAGGGCCAAGAAACCTTTCATAAAAAGAAAAGAAGGTGAAGTCGAGGTCGTGTACACCCAAAGGAAGAGGGGAAATCAGAACTCCTATTATCAACCAGCTCCTATTACCATTTCTGCTCCCGCGAATCAACAGCAGGTTCAGCAACCGCAACAACAACGTCAGCAGAACTACCATCAGCAACGAGTTCCTCTTCAATACTATCCTCCCAGATCAAAGGATAGGCATCTTGAGACGCCGCCAATGTCTTATTCCCAGCTTTTGCAAAATATTCTTCAACTTCAAATGGTCTAGTTAAGAACTTTGCAGCCTCCGAGGCCGAGGCAGATTCCTGAGGGCTATGACGCTAATGCTTACTAAGAGTTCCATTATGAAGCTCCAGGCCACAATACTGAAAATTGCAAAGCCCTTAAACATAAGGTGCATGATTTGATAGACTCCAAGGCAATTAATTTCGCTCCAACACCGAATGTGTTACAAAACCCCATGCCTCCGATGGAAGGACCGTAGGAGCCATTGATAGTGGTGAAGGCTTGAATCTGATATATGATATCAATGCTTTGAAAACTTCATTATTGTCCGTGAAGAATTACCTCGCCAAGAAGAATATGTTTCCGGGCTGTGAAGAGGGTTGTTCATATTTTGATAATTCTGTCGATGGTTGTGACCAATTGAGATCGAGGATACAAAGAATGATCAACGAGGGCAGTATTCAGTTTGACATAATTGTGAAGGAAGATGAAGTCTCAACAATGACTATATACTACAATCCAGTACAAGTTCCAACACCAGCAAATGTGGCACCTGTGACGTTTACCACTCCTGGACCAGTTCCATACCAAAGCGAAAATCTGTCCCATGGTACTATGGGGCCTAAGTTTACTGTAATGGTTGTCGCTCGCCCGAAAAGACACTAAGGTCCCAGGGTGCAGACGCAAACGGTCGGCGAAAGAGAAATGATGAGGTTGAATTGAATAGAGTCGCCAGCTAGACAATTTTATCCCGAAGGAAAGGTAATGCTGCATAAACCTGGAAAGAGATGGATAAGACGATTGTGAATCAGAGAAACTGAGAAAGGGGGTTGGTTACGACCTTGGAAGGTATTAGCACCCAGATCGTCCGTCGTACTCGACGGGATCCACGCTTACAAGATTGTGTTCAAAAGGGGTGAGTGTATGTGTTATATGTGTGCAAAAGCTAAGGAAAGAAAGATATACAGGTGTCAGTGCAAAAGGTGAATTGCTCAGAAACTGAGGCTTAGAAAAGAATGCTGAAAGAGGGGGATGACAAAGATACTTTTATTTGATAACCGTTAAGTTATGCCTACGTATCCTCGCGTGCAATGAGGAAGTCAGAACACCATAGTTCGACTCAAAGAGACTTAGTGTTTTTGTGTGAACTGCTTGCTTGTCTATGCTCAAGTGTATGACTCGTCTGGCTCGAGTGCTAACTGTCTTGCATTAGACGGGAGAAGCGAGTTCTCATTTTTAGAGTGAGTGTGATGAGAAAAGAATCCCGGAGGAGACGTTTATTGTTTGTTTTTGTGTTTTCAGTTTTTATTGTTTTTGGTGTTTTGCATAGGATAATGAACTTAAGCCTTAATCAAGGGTCGTAAACTTATTATATCACCCCTGATTAGGGATATGAGCCTACTTAAGTGTGAGATAAGCATCTCAACTTAATTACCTTAATGATGAAGGATTAAGTTTATTAACCTACTTGTGATTATTAAGATGTTTTTGGGCTTTTGTTTAGTGTTAAGTAATGAGTTTAATCTCCAATCAAGGATTATTGAACTCATTACACCATCCTAAGAGAAGGATAATAGATGAGAACACTTAGGCTGAGAAAGACTCCTCAACTTAATCCAGGGTTAGGGATTAAATTCATTATATAACAAACCTTTATTAAATGGATTTTAATTAAAGGGTGAAATTAATAAGTGGATTTTATGGTTTGTAAGACAACTTGAGGGGGACTTGTCCATTAAACACTAGGGTTAGTCCCTCTTAACTATAAGGAAGAGATAGAATCCTAATGTAAGGCCTAAGTTACAAGATAAAGTCTTCGTGATTATTAATGTGTTTTGATTAAGAGGTGTAAACAAATTAAAGGTTTAACACTAAGGATTAAAATTATACACTCCATCCTAAGAGAAGGATGCAGGCATAACCCTAATTCAAAGTCCTGAAGCTTTAAGAGTTTAGTCTCTAATTATTGAGATGAGAAGAGAGACTCAAGGAGACTCAAAGGTAAAAGACTAAGGGGGACTATACACAACCCTAAAATTTATCATGCTTGGGTATCCTATGGTTTGTTAGGCTTAAGAGAAAGGATCTTCAAGGCCACCAATGGAAGAAGCAGATGAAAAGAGAAGGAAGAAGAATAATAAGTTACTTACTTCCTGAAGAAGATAAGTAACTTAAAAGAAATAAAGTAAGAAGAATGGTACACAATTGAAACAAATTCACATCAAAGACAAGTAAATATGCATATGAATAATGAGAAGAGATGGGAAGTGAAGGCAAATCCACCTCCCAAATAACTTACCAAAAGTTCCTGAAAATGTTAGTATGAATGCATAAGACATAAAGTAAAAGTAAATTGAAATTCTGGTATGACAGACTCAGATGTCGAATATGATGTTGAGACATCTTATCTGTTACTTATAAACATGGTAAGGCATACATATCAGTACTTAAATAATTCTGATATATCAGAGTCAAACATGCTTCAGGATGTTGTGACATCTGATAGGACATTCAGTTCAGGTACTGCATAAAACATAAAACAGAAAAGATATAAAGAGCACAACAGAATTGTTAACCCAGTTCGATCAAATCAATCTACTCTGGGGGCTACCAAGCCAGGAACGAAATCCACTATGTAGTATCAATTCAAAGACTTCTCAGCAAACACCTATAGTTTACAGTCTTCTCACTTAATCACTACCAATGCAACTTCTACTTAGGAACTCCTAAATATGAGAAAATCATTCTCACTTCCAATCACCTCAGTGATGTCTCACAGTTCTCAACTCTCAGTTGCTGATATTGACGACTTCATACCTATACAACAATTCACAAATAGAATCCATACTTCCATGACAACAACTTAACTTTTCTTAGCAGCTTCAATTAAGTACAATACTTCTCTTGCTTACAAGCTTCGAGAATCACAGTTGAAACAGCCACAATATGGTTCCTTGTTACACACGGCTGCCACAAGAACACAACCCTAATAATGTTTACATTTTCGGTTGATTGGGTTAATTCTAAACTTGGTTACAGGGTTTCTTTTATAACCTATTCCCAACTAGATTTGGGCCTAAACAATCACAACAATAGCTTCTACAAATATGCAGAAAAAATCTTCTACAAATATACCAAAAGATCTTCAAATCTAAAAGCTCCTAAAATATCTCTAAATATAGAAACTCTATATTTTTCAATATTTGTCTTCAATTTAAATTGAGTCTTTAAGATCTTCTAAATCAGCACCCTTTAAATCAGCGCCACATATGATTGCATAATATCTCCAGAATATTCTGCATCTTTAAAAAATAATTCCACCTGTGATATCAGAATATTTTGTAGAATATTCTGCATAATTCAGATCTGATAAATCCTACTATCATCACCTTGAATTAGGGTTAGTTATTTTGTTACCTCCTTGATTCAAGGTGAATTAGTTATTCTGTTATACTGAAATCAAATAACTAATCTCCCTAAAGATGCGCCTTGTATTGCTTATCTCTTTCCAATTAATTCCAGATAGATTCCCCTGAATTTACTCAGTTCTGTTACGCATCATTTAAGTCTGGTAGCAGGTTTACGATGTCCCAACATCTGGTGTGACATCCTGATATCTTGACTTAAGTTCATTAACTGTTACTCTGTTTGACAATGTCACAACATCTGGTGTGACATCCTGAACTAAGTTCAACACTTCTTGTTTGATATCTATCTGTAACACATGACAGTAATGTTGTCATGACAATTGCAGATGTTTCAACATTTTCTTTGACATCTATCTGTAACACATGACAGTAATGTTGCCATGACAGTTGCAGATGTTTCAATATTTTTTTGACATCTGTCTGTAACATATGACAGTAATTCTGTCATGACATTTGCAGATGTTTCAACATCTTCTTTGACATCTGTCTGTAACATATGACAGTAATTATGTCATGACATTTGCAGATGTTTCAACATCTTCTTTGACATCTGTCTGTAACATATGACAGTAATTCTGTCATGACATTTGCAGATGTTTCAACATCTTCTTCAGTATCTGCCAATTATTATAACCACATTTATCTGTGCCACCATGTTAGGACATCATGTTTGACATGTTCTTCCAGAATCTATACCATGTTAATTTAACATATGGAACTTCTTATTCAACATTTTCCAGCCATATTAGTTTTACCAAACATAATGCCAATCATAAAATAATAGAATTAACAATCTCCCCCTTTGGCTTATTTTGGCTAAAACTAATTTACATACAGGTGTAGCAGTACCTTATGTAGAAGTTCCTTAACATCACATCTTCATATAAGACCTCAATAGTACACACTATTAATTCTCCCCCTTTTTAGCCATAAAAAGACAAAGGTACGATAATAACCATAGAGGTATATAATCTTCATAAGCTTGAAACACACACAAGCTTCACAATTTCTCAAGAATCAAACATAAACTGCAGAGAGCAGCTTTATACAATATAGCCTTCTAGACTCCTAGGATACTCCTTATCTGGTTAAGGTATTACTCCCCCTTAACTCCACAAAATCAGTTTCACATACTTGTAACACACTCCCCCAGTCTAGGATACTCCATGCTTCTCTGTACATTGATGAAAGGAAAACATAAGACGCATCTTCATGTCTTCAAGAGCTCACCCTCTGTTCAATTCCCAATTGAACACATTCACTTCTTGTACCAAAGCATACCTGATTCCTTTCTTGGTTTGTAGTTACCACAGACTACACAAGATGAACATCTTCTAGCACACAGGTTCTTGACATTAAGCCTTTACACACCACAGGCCATAAAATCCAGATAAAACACATCCAAACTAATTATGACATTAGAATGAATGTCCACAAACAAACTTCCAAGCAATCAATACTTGATATACTTCAGTCTCTTCTACATGTTTCTTCCAATATATATCATCTACTTCATCATTCTCCCATATGATTAGGTAGTCTAATAATAGAAACCATGTAGATAAACACCCCAGAGAATGTACTAACACTTAGTTAGAACATTTTTCATACACCAAGACCTTATCACCATGATCCTAGATGTGCTCCACCAACTGGACTTACTATAGCATAGTAATCCAAGAACTGAAAATCTTCAACTACACTGTGCCACCAGTTAGAATCAGAAATCCAGAAAAAGTGATAAACTCTCATCTACCTTCAAGAAGAATAAATCCCCTTGAGTTTCCAACTCATCACTCCTCTGCCCAAGAGCAATTTGTTCCAAGACAATCCTCAAGAACAACCAGCTGCCACACTCTGATTATCTTGATTCTTCGAATCCACTTTAAAGATCAACCAATTACCACATTTTGATCACCTCCTTTATGAATCCTCATATGAAAAAGCCAATTGCCACATTTGTCTTCTTTACGTTTATAATAAATCTTCCAAAGATATCCTGATCAATAAAGTTGATCTTCACCAAGCTGTCAAGATAATAGGCCTTATGAAGCATTCAATCCCTATAGATCATTCTATCTTAATTTATGTGTCACTTCACCAATTAGACTCTGATGTTGAACTAGATGTTTGAACATTATTAGCCCACATCAATCTGTTAAATTCAGGTCCTTCTTTTGCCACTTGAAAGAACCTCCTTCCTTTATAGAACAAGAGTTCCATGCTCTCATAGACTTGATTTATCCATCAAGTTTGAGTAAACAACCTCCATTCTATTGGTTTTGCAGAAATTCCTACCGATAACACATATTGATGAGAAACTTCCAATGTTTCTCCAAAGTCTTCTAACCTGCCACTGTCTTATCATTTAGAAGGAATAGTTAAGAACTACACCTCATAACTATACCAAGGATGCCACCTTTCCTTGAGTAAGGTAGTCTTAACAAATTTATGATATCGCCACCTATCTTAACTCCATGATGAGCATTCTGGACTACACCTAGATCAGAAATAAACCAATCCAAGTAGTCATCAAGATTATGATGTGTTCATGGTCTTTCATCTCCATCTTCAGAATCAACAATATCCAGACCAGTTCTTGCCAAGAAACTTTCCAGAAGTACACAACTCCTGTCACACAAGACTGAAGCCAATTCTCAATCTAACTCCCAAGAAATAACAGATGCTACAACTTATGGAATACCTCTCCCATGATTCTGCACAAACTCTGATGATAAGATGTTCCAACATCTTTTTGAACATCACCAATCTTGAATCACAAGGATAATCAATCAAATATTTGTGAACTCCACAAACAACAATTGATCTTAAATCCTTGTATAATACCCTATCAGATAGTTCTACACAGTCTAATCTTTTAATTTTGAAGGATTTTAAGGTTAGCTCCAGATAAGATTAGCAAGGTCTCCTCATGTCATGGATAAACAATACTCCAGCTGAGCATAAACTCCACTAATTCTCAACTTCACACCCCTGATGAACATACTCTCAAACCGAAAAACAATCATGAGTTTTAAAAATTCATATACACTAGTTCTCTGAGAATACCACAAAGAGCACAATTGATAAATATCCTTATATATCCATACAAGACACACTTGATTTTATATTCCAAAACAGATGCTCTTAGTTTGCTTGCTACAAAGGGTTCATACTGCCACTATCCATGACCAGTTCAACAACCATTATGATCAGACCTCCCAATCTGACATTCTTCCCTTGCTCCTAGGAATTGTTGGTCACATTGCTAGCTTTAATCATGACCAAAGGCATGCATTTATCACACACATTTGTAGATACATTTAGAAGCTTCTTTTATCTACCAATAGACATGATTGTTTCAATATCATTTAGGACTTCAACACAGAGCTCCAAAGACAATCTCTAAGGATCACACCTTCAGTAGCTAATTCAGGTCATCACAGACTAAAACACCATGAAAAGAAATATACATCCACAAAGAGAAAAGTAATTTCTCAACACTTCTTGAATTATGATGTTTAGACTGTAGTTCTACACTTTTACATCAGACAAATACATAATCCTCCATTAATGTATTTTCTCATTGGTTGAAAGCACAACATCTTTCAAAGACAGATAAACATTTAGCTCCTGTCAGAGTATTCACTATCGGTTAGATGCATATCCTTATCAATAGCAGACAAATACTCAACTCCTGTCAAGGTTTTTATCATATGTGATAAGGTAAACTTCTCACACAAGGTAGGATATTTGGTTTGACATTCATTTCATGCACACCTGTGGCACTTGCTAGTCCCTATTTTATTAATCCACATCACCTATCACTTCAAATTAAGTAAATGGCTTGACCTGATATTCCACCATGAGCACAACTAACTTCCTTGGTTGAAGACTCAACATTTTTGAGATAATGTTCCAACATCAGATCTGACAACAATCTCAAACAAATTGATTTGACACTTACTATGTTTTTAGGGGTAACAACAGTAGTAATCCATGTACAACTCTTTGCAGAGGGTACGAGAGTTCACCAGAAGTTAATCATCCTTTTCTATCATACCCAAATACATGCAGTGGCTTGCATGATACATACCATTAACATGTCTACATATTATACTCTTCATACGAGGACATCACATAATTGGGCCTAAGCTTGATGAAGAATTCCCTTGATCATACACCAATAACTATGGTTATTAGCAGCACACTCCCACTTTCTTAAACTTGAGACCTTCAACACATAGCATAGATGCCTCCTCTTCCAGGTAAGGAGTAGGTTCCAAACATATGTGATCATCACACATTTGTCTAACACCCAAAGCATCCATCATGTTAGCAGGATATCACACCAGTTTCCTTCTTCTGGAACACAAAACTAAGCTTGGTTCTGAAACATTACCGCTTTCAAGATTACTACCTTTTCTTCAATCAGCTCCAACTGAAGTGCTATAACATTATGAAAGATACTTTGCACAAATACAATCGTCAGTAGTATCTCAAAGAGTATTCCACTTTATAGCTTCAGAGATCCTTAAAAAAACACAATCTTTTAGGTCTTTGAATCAACATTTACCATAAACTGCTGATGTGTAGCGTGGTGTCAAGACATTAGGATTGACATATCAACTCAGCTTCTTTCTTGATGAAACTTCCTTCAGTTCATGATTTAGACAATCAGAAACATGTATCATCACAAGAGAAATTATCTTCAGCTATACCTAAACTATATTGGACACCATAACCAGGAAGAATATCCTAATTAGGTCACCATAAATAAGCTTAAGAGATAACTTATCAAGAACTTCACTCCCGCATGAAAGATTTGATAATTATACTCTTTTGCTTCCCTCTTCTTTCACCAGGAATCTCTCATCAAGAAACACAACATTCTGAACTAAGTGTTCTCCAGTTTTGTAATCACATGATAGAACATCAAACTTGACATTATGAACTGAAGCTTTACAACAGCCTTTGTATGAAGTACTGGGGAACCACTATCAAACATAACACATCATAAATAATAGAGAAATTCCTTGGAGATAAATAAACTCCTCCACAGTAAGATCCTCCAAAAGATATTGAACACGATGTCAAGACATCTTATCTGACATCAGCAAACCTATGTGAATAAAACATCATTATACCATATTCCTTATAAATTGTATGATCATCAATTCAGATACAGATATAACTCCCCATACAGGAACAACCAGAACATTTCCCAACCACAGTGCATCTAATCCAAGTAACACACAAACTTGGTATAACTTCAGAATATATCAGAGGCACATGCAGCAGTACAGAAGTTGAAACCAAACCTCACAGAAAACAAAACATAAGCCTCCTTCAAATATAGAATTCTCTGAACCAAGATGTCAGGACATTCTGTCTGACATCATAGCTACACAACAATTCACCAACAAATTTCCAGCCCTGATAACACCAGACCGGTCCAATATACACCATATGATGAATAGTCCATCCTCCACTTCTAGGGACCACTCAAACACCAATATGAACCTCTCAAGTTCCAACAGATTTTCATTATATCATCCTTCTTCCTTTACCATGAACCAGAAAGTATCCCCCTTAGATCTCATCCAGAAACAGACCAGGATGCCTGCTCTGATACCAATTGAAATTCTGGTATAACAGACTCAGATGTCGAATATGATGTTGAGACATCTTATCTGTTACTTATAAACATGGTAAGGAATACATATCAGTACTTAAATAATTCTGATATATCAGAGTCAAACATGCTTCAGGATGTTGTGACATCTGATAGGACATTCAGTTCAGGTACTGCATAAAACATAAAACAGAAAAGATATAAAGAGCACAACAGAATTGTTAACCCAGTTCGATCAAATCAATCTACTATGGGGGCTACCAAGCTAGGAAGGAAATCCACTATGTAGTATCAATTCAAAGACTTCTCAGCAAACACCTATAGTTTACAGTCTTCTCACTTAATCACTACCAATGCAACTTCTACTTAGGAACTCCTAAATATGAGAAACTCATTCTCACTTCCAATCACCTCAGTGATGTCTCACAGTTCTCAACTCTCAGTTGCTGATATTGACGACTTCATACCTATACAACAATTCACAAATAGAATCCATACTTCCATGACAACAACTTAACTTTGCTTAGAAGCTTCAATTAAGTACAATACTTCTCTTGCTTACAAGCTTCGAGAATCACAGGTGAAACAGCCACAATATGGTTCCTTGTTACGCACGGCTGCCATAAGAACACAACCCTAATAATGTTTACATTTTCGGTTGATTGGGTTAATTCTAAACTAGGTTACAGGGTTTCTTTTATAACCTATTCCAAACTTGATTTGGGGCTAAACAATCACAACAATAGCTGCTACAAATATGCAAAAAAAATCTGCTACAAATATACCGAAAGATCTTCAAATCTAAAAGCTCCTAAAATATCTCTAAATATAGAAACTCTATATTTTTCAATATTTGTCTTCAATTTAAATTGAGTCTTTAAGATCTTCTAAATCAGCACCCTTTAAATCAGCGCCACATATGATTGCATAATATCTCCAGAATATTCTGCATCTTTAAAAAATAATTCCACCTGTGATATCAGAATATTTTGTAGAATATTCTGCATAATTCAGATCTGATAAATCCTACTGTCATCACCTTGAATTAGGGTTAGTTAGTTTGTTACCTCCTTGATTCAACGTGAATTAGTTATTCTGTTATACTGAAATCAGATAACTAATCTCCCTAAAGATGCGTCTGGTATTGCTTATCTCTTTCCAATTAATGTCAGATAGATTCCCCTGAATTTACTCAGTTCTGTTATGCATCATTTAAGTCTGGTAGCAGGTTTACGATGTCCCAACATCTGGTGTGACATCCTGATATCTTGACTTAAGTTCATTAACTGTTACTCTGTTTGACAATGTCACAACATCTGGTGTGACATCCTGAACTAAGTTCAACACTTCTTGTTTGATATCTATCTGTAACACATGACAGTAATGTTGTCATGACAGTTGAAGATGTTTCAACATTTTCTTTGACATCTACCTGTAACACATGACAGTAATGTTGTCATGACAGTTGCAGATGTTTCAACATTTTCTTTGACATCTGTCTGTAACATATGACAGTAATTCTGTCATGACAATTGCAGATGTTTCAACATCTTCTTTGACATCTGTCTGTAACATATGACAGTAATTCTGTCATGACATTTGCAGATGTTTCAACATCTTCTTTGACATCTGTCTGTAACATATGACAGTAATTCTGTCATGACATTTGCAGATGTTTCAACATCTTCTTCAGTATCTGCCAATTATTATAACCACATTTATCTGTGCCACCATGTTAGGACATCATGTTTGACATGTTCTTCCAGAATCTATACCATGTTAATTTAACATATGGAACTTCTTATTCAACATTTTCCAGCCATATTAGTTTTACCAAACATAATGCCAATCATAAAATAATAGAATTAACATAAATGAAATGAAATGAGATGTGAAGACCAAAGTCAGAAGTGAAAATGCAATGTAAAAGGTATATGAGATGATGCAAAGTCATACAAGATGCATATGAATGATCATACAAAGATGAGATGCAATGAAAGAATGTTTAAAAGCATGAAAACACATGGATGTTCATGAAATGTAATGGATGCCAAGCATAGCAAATGAATGAAGAAATGATCAAGAAATGTTCAAGCACGTCTTAAGATGTCTAAGATGTCATACAAATTCTTGAAATGTCATGGAAAGTTCACATGATGATGATATGCAAAGATGAATGCAAATGAACATGAGAAATTAGGGTTTTATGAATGTATGAGATGAAAATGACCAAAACAGAAGCATACTTCAAGATAAAAAATTGCAATTGGACTCAAACAAACCCTAATCTTATACAAGATCACACCCCAAAGGAGAAGGTCAGAAGCTTAACCTAGTGAGAGTTATGAATTTTCTAAGTTTGCTAGGGTTTTTGGGTGATTCTAAAGGGAAAATGCAAATCAAATTGAAAATGCAAGATAAATTCATGAGAAAAATAACCTAGAAACTATATGCAATATGTGAAACAATGCAAAAAGAATCATTTTCAAACTCATCATGGTTAGCCAGAAATGAATTTTCAAGTTAGGGTTAGAAAAATGTGATTTTAGGAACCCTAAATGCATTTTTAATTAATTAAAATCCATTAATTAATTAAAAATAACATTTAAATATTTTAAAAATACTTTTTAAATGCAAAAAATAAAATAAAAATTATTTTTGAGTTGAGAAAAATATTTGGATCAGAAATGCAAAATATGTGATTTTTTGAATGAGATTTGATATTTTAAATAAAATGAGATAGAAAATGCAATAAAATGAAATAAAAATTGATTTAAATGAAAGTATGCAGATCCAAGGGCCAGGATTTGAACTGGGGTGGAGGGAATTGACTGGCGCGTGTTTGGATGGCCTGGATCTAATCTGGGCTAATCTGAATTAATTAAACTAATTAATTATAATTAGGGCTAATGGACGAATCTGAACCACTCACACGCGCGGTAAACCTAAGATCTAAGGGTGGAGATTCAAACTGGGACTAAACCCTAATTAAGGCCTTAAACACTCTCAGGTGACCGGAGAAAGCTCCGGTCATCTTCTTCGGTCACCCCTTCATCCCAACTTCTTCCCTGGGCTATGAAACTTCACCAAAATCTCCTGAAATGATCATCAAACAAAACAGAACAAGAATCCATCATCAAAATTCATTTATTTTCAGAAACCAGCATGAATCGAAGCAAACTTCTTTTAGGTCAAAAGTTTCAGAGATACGGTTCATGCTCATTTCTTCACCATTTTTAAAAACAACAAGTGCAGTGTGATCAGGGGAACATGGGGAACATTTCTAGAACATAAAATGAAGCTTTTGGAAAAAAAGTTTGAGATGGCTACCTGAGCTGAAGCTTTCACTCTCTGAGCTTTCTGGCCTCTTTTTTCGTTCAATCCACCTCCAATAAACTCCTTGATGATGTTGCAATGTTTAGAACAAGTTTGTGTGGCTTGGTTTGAGAGGTACAACTCCTCTGCACCAAGAATCGTGTTATTGTTTGGCTATTTTTAAGAGCTTTTTAAGGGTTGTTTTGTGTTCTATGAGTGATATTAAGATGATTGGTGAAGTTTGTTTTGAGATTTGATGGTTGGTTTTTGAGAATCGAAGAAGGGAAGCTTTTTGTGGATTTTGGTGATTCTGAGTTCTTGGAGCATTCAGTCCAATGTGTTTTTTTGAATGAGTTGCATAAGGTCTCTATGTGATGTCTTGATTGGCCAGAGGAGTTGTTGTGGCTCAGTGTGATTGGCATGGGCAATTTGCAAAAAGTCAAAAGTTTTTGTACCTCGAGCATGGGCCATGGAAGAGCTGGCTTTTGGGGTGTCTTGGCCTTAACATGATTTGTGGATAGCCCTAGGATCAAAGTTATGCAGATGGCACAAGTGGATGAAGAGTTTCAAGGCATTTTGCAAATTTCCCTCTTTGAACTTTCTTGAGAAGCAAGGCATGGAAACTTGTGATTTTTGGTGAAATCTTGATCAAAATGTGTTGCATTATGTTGGTATGATGTTTAGAAGTTGATTAGAGGTCATGAAATGGCTTGAAACTTGAATTTGCAAAAAAACCTCTTTGGCATGAACTTGAAAATTATAGGATTTTTGCCAACTTTGAAAGGCCATATCTTGAGTTCTAGGATGAATCAAGATATGTTGTAATACTTTTTGAAAATGGGAAGACATAATCTACGACTTTCATGCCCAATAATTTTTCATTTGAAGCATTTTTGGTCATGAAAGAATATGTTGAAAATCTTTCGCAAAATGGAAAGTTTCCATTACAAGTCATTTCCAAAAATAGCAAGTTTGCATTTGGCCCAAAATTATTCAACTTTGTGAATTTCCAACCACTTCTAAGATCAAATAAAGATCATAGAGACTCAAAATGATGACGATGGCCCTTTGGTACCCTTGTTGGGGGCCTCAGATGCCCTGATTTTGACTTTACTTGCTCAAGAAGTTACCCAATGATCAAATGACATCCACAGTGAATTTCTTCATCAAACTTGGTACACATGATCCTTATAACATATTAAGACTATTAGAAACAAGAATGCCCAAAAAATTTGGGATTAAGGCCTCTGAAACAAAAATCCTAATTGTAGGTCATCTGTGTAGGAAAACCCTAGCTCTGCCTCTATGCCTCTACCATTCTTTGTGATCTCTTGATTTTCATGAACTTTGGGGAGCATATCATGATCATGGAACACACATGGACCCTCTTGGTAAGCTTCAAGACCTTTGGGATGGCTCAGATCACTTCATGGATTGCTCAGATCACAAACCCTAGATGCAGATGAAATGGAACTATGTAGTGAAACAAATATGCAATGTGAGATGGTATGCTTATGTTAATGCAAAAATGAAAGATCACAAGCCATGGTGTGAGAAAAAGTGAGGGCAAATTTGGGGTGTTTACAGCTGCCCCTATTCAAGCATGAGTTAGCTGTGCAGGGTGTAAGCGCCTGGCTTAACAGACAAATAAGATAACTTGTGGTTGAATACCAAAGACAAACCAAAATTTGCACTCGTTGGGGAAAAGAAGAAAAGAGATATAAATTGTAATAGATAGTATAGTATGATTATCAAATGAAAGCAATGGAGGACGACTGTTGTGGGTAAATGATAAGCAAAGCAATGATGGGGACGACCATCATGCTGGGAAATAAAGGAACCACGACAGGGACAACCATCGGGTAAAGTGATGAAGGACGATCATCAAAAGAGAAAAGACCACGACGGGGACGGCCATCTGGTAAAGAAAAATAAAACTCTATGGGGATTTGAAGAAGTGAGAAAAGTAATGATGGGGACGGCCATCAGGTTGAATGGTAACTAAACCACGACAGGGACGACCATCAGGTAAAAGAATAAATGAAATAATGATGAGGGACGGTCATTAAAAGGTGAAGGACGATCACCTAGCAGGGGACGGATGCTGAAAATATCACGACATATGACGAATGTCGGATAGAAAAGATCAATGATAGGGATGACCATTGGATAAATGATGAAGGACGATCATCAAGAGGTGAAGGACGATCACCTAGCAGGATACGACTGCTCTTGGGGTATGATCATGACATAGGACGAATGTCGGATAGAAAAGGTCAACGATTGAGATGGCCATTGGATAAATGATGAGGGACGGTCATCAAAAGGTGAAGGAAGATCACCTAGCAGGGGACGATTGCTCTTTATCACGACATAGGACAAATGTCGGATAGAAGGTTCCAACAATGGGGATTCCACTGGGGACGGTCATCCAAAGGTGAAGGACGATCACCTGGCAGGGGACGGCTGCCGAAAGTATCACGACATAGGACGAATGTCGGATAGGAGAAAGTTGTTTTGTTGGCGACTTACTGGGGAATGGTAAACACGGAAGAGTGCTTACGCTCTTAAAATAAATGATATAAGTGTTTTGACAGTGTGTATAGACTAAAGATGCGGACGAGCATCCTCAGGACTACGATACAGACAGGTATCGATAGAAATAAATGCTGACGCGTGCTTAAGGATGATGATGCGGATGAGTATCAATCGGTTAAGCAAGGAACATAGACGAGTGTTGAATCTGCCGGGGAGGTGATATATACAAGATACGGACGAGTATCAGAGGATTGTATATAAATGTGTACAAGTATGATCTGCTGGCGAAGTATGTGCAAGACACAGACGAGTGTCATAAAGGGATTGAGCAAGGGACACAGACGAGTGTTTGACTTGCTGGGGAAGTATGACACAGGCAAGTGTCAAATAAGTATGAACAAATATCTGTATTTTGAGAATGCGGAAGGTATTCTGACGACCTTACTAGGGAAAGATGACACGGACGAGTGTCAAAAAGAGCATGTATAAATATGAACAGGCATTTGTGTTTTGAGAGTGCAAAGGGGGTGCTTTGGTTTTTATCTGTAGGGGAAATGAGTTTTATGTATTGTTAATGAAGTGATGATGGTACTTGCAGGTGACTGGCTCGAACCCAGCTTATGATCATGCAAATGTTTGATTTCTTGTTGTAATGCTCCGTATTAGACGGAATGCTACGCTTATTTTGGTGAATATGATGCGAATTCTATGATTATGCAAATGAGAAACTTGATCCGGAATTCGGATCCTGCGGGGATAAAGATCTCTTATTGATTTGTTCGGAGGGAGAACTCAGCTGGGGAAAGAGATCATTGATTGATCTGTCCGGAGGGAGAACTCCTAATGAGGAAGTTTTAGCAACTCCGTTGGGGACGTGTTTTAGGCATTGCTCTACTGGGGAGGCAACTCTGTGGGGAATCAATTCCACCAATTCTGTTGAGGATGAAGGAAATCTGGCATTTCTGATGGGGAAAACAGTTATTTGACCACTTTGCTGTGGAAGAGTTGTCAGTCATTGCTCGGGAGGTTTCGCTTGGGGAGGAGATAACTTCTGGGAAGTAGTATGCTGGGGATTTAATGCTTTATATGCCCCATGTTGCGAAAGATTATCTGCCTTGAGTACCTGCAACCTGCTAAGACAAAGGAAAACGCACAAGTGTCCCGAGGTATCCTTAACCGGATTCTGTCATAGGAATTAGATTTGCTTAAGAATTCAAATTTCCTGCAAGCATTTTGTTTAAAAATGGCCTATAAGTTTTCATGCAAATGTTGTATTACGAACTCTGGACATTTTGCAAACAAAACAAAGGGTAAAAAAAGTGTGACTGAAAATTCTGATTTTATTGATTTGTGTGCCCTGAATAGGAAAGTACAGTCAAAGAAGCGAATCCCCTGAAAGGAGGAAGATTGTTGTAAATTGAGAAAATAGAAATGTTGGCAATGTTGAAGATGAAACTCCGGTGAGCTTCCTTTGCTATGACCTGTATGACCTTGACGTTCTTCTTATCTTGCTTTCCGAAGGAGGATGATTATGACCAACACTTTATCCTTTCGAAGCTTGCCATGTTGTGAGTGATACAGACGAATTCAGAATGCAGTTGTTCGCTTATCCCCTGATTTTGAGTGGATCTCCCTTTCGGGTTTTCAATCCATCGGGATACCCATTTTTGCCTGAGCTGTCCGATGTGGCTTTTCAACTCAGCGGGTGTACATTTTTTTATTTTTCCCTTATTTTTGCCCGAGTCTTTTATTCTGTTTTTGACCTGCCGAGATGCCTTATTTTTTCCTAGACTTACATTCTGTTTTTATGTCCAGCAGGTCTTTTTATGCGAAGTATTTTTTAACTGCATTTGAATTCACAGGAGACGGGAAGTCTTCACCTTCCATGGTTGCGAGCATCAGTGCCCCACCTGAGAAGACTTTGGTTATTACGTAGGGACCTTCATAGTTTGGTGTCCACTTGCCCCTGTGGTCTGTATGAGGAGGAAGGATTTTTTTTCAGAACAAGCTCTCCCACTTGGTATTCCCGAGGTCTGACTTTTTGATCGAAGGCTTTCTTCATTCGCTTCTGATATAACTGCCTATGGCAGACTGCAACTAATCTTTTCTCTTCTATCAGATTCACTTGATTGTATCGAGACCGGACCCATTCTGCTTCATCCAGTTTCAAATCCATCATTACCTATAAGGAGGGTAACTCAACTTCAACAGGTAGGACAACTTCCATACCATATACAAGTTGATAAGGTGTTGCCCCAGTAGACGTTCTGATTGAGGTTCGGTACCCATGAAAGGCAAATGGTAGCATTTCATGCCAGTCTTTGTAGGTGACTACCATCTTCTGCACAATCTTCTTGATGTTCTTGTTGGATGCTTCAACAACGCCATTCATCTTTGGCCTGTAAGGAGAAGAGTTGTGATGTTGAATTTTGAAGTCCCGACAAAGTTCTGCCATCATTTTGTTTTTCAAATTGGAACCATTATCAGTAATGATTCGCTCGGGAACTCCATATCGACAGATGATATCCCTTTTTAGAAATCTAGCTACCACTTGTCTGATGACGTTTGCATACGAAGCTGCTTCAACCCATTTGGTGAAGTAATCAATGGATACTAGGATGAATTTGTGTCCATTTGAAGCAGTCGGTTCAATCTTTCCAATCATGTCAATTCCCCACATGGCGAAGGGACAAGGTAAAGACATTACGTTCAAAGGATTTGGAGGCACATGCACTTTATCTGCCTAGATCTGGCATTTGTGACATTTTATGGCATAGGCACAACAGTCTGCATCCATTGTGATCCAGTAGTAACCTGATCTTAATAACTTTTTTGCCATTGCATGTCCTCCGACATGGGTACCGAAAGAACCTTCATGTACTTCGTGCATCAGTAGGTCTGCTTCCTTCTTGTCAACACATCTGAGCAAGACCATGTCGATGTTTTGCTTGTACAAAGAACCATTAACATTGAGGAAGAAACTGTCGGTTAGCCTTCTTAATGTCTTCTTATCATTTGACGATGCCCCAGGTGGGTATATCTAAGTTTCCAAGAAGCATTTGATGTCATGAAACCAAGGCTTGTCATCAGCGACAGTGTCCAAAGAGAATTCATATGTCGGTCGGTCCAGCCTGGATACCCAAATCTGAGGCACATAATTGGAAGCTTGTACTTTGATCATGGATGAAATGGTAGCCGAAGTGTCTGCAAACTGATTCTCATCTCGAGGGATGTATTAAGATTTACTATTGTGAAGAAGGTCAACAATCTCCTCGTATAGTCACGATATGGAATTAGATGCTCCTGATGAGTGTACCATTTGCCGTTGGTCTGGTTGATTACCAAAGATAAATCTCCGAATACCTTCAAAGTTTTGATCATGAGGACAATGGATTCCTCAAGACCCATGATACAGGCTTCGTATTCTGCTTCGTTGTTAGTGCAAGCAAAGGTGAGTTTTGCCGAGAAAGGCATATGAACTCCTTTAGGTGTGATAAGCACTGCACCAACTCCATGACCGTTGCAATTAACTGCCCTGTCAAACATCATAGTCCATGCTTCTTCTGGGTCATGCCCTTTAGTGTGAATAGGCTCTTCACAATCTTTTGCTTTTAAGTACATGATGTCTTCATCAGGGAAGTCAAATTTCATAGGTTGGTAATCATCAATGGGTTGCTCAGCAAGATAGTCAGACAATACACTGCCCTTGATGGCTTTCTGAGAGGTGTACTGAATGTCATATTCTGTTAGAATCATTTGCCATCTTGCAACCCTTCTAGTAAGTGCTGACTTCTCAAATATGTACTTGAAGGGGTCCATTTTAGAGATCAACAAGGTAGTATGAGTCAACATATACTGTCTTAGTCGGCAAGCAGCCCACGCTAAAGCACAACAAGTTTTCTCGAGCATTGAATAACGTTGTTCACAGTCGGTAAACTTTTTGCTTAGGTAGTATATTGCATACTCTTTTCGACCAGACTCGTCATACTGGCCCAACACACACCCCATTGAACCTTCTAAAACTGTCAGGTACATGATTAAAGGTCTTCCTTCAATTGGAGGCATGAGAATTGGAGGCTCTTGCAGATATTCCTTGATCTTGTCAAAAGCTCTCTGACAATCATCGTTCCACCTGACTGTTTATTCTTTCCTTAACAGCTTGAACAAGGGTTCATAGGTTGCAGTGAGATGAGATATGAACCTTGATATGTAGTTCAATCTACCTAAGAACCCTCGAACTTCTTTCTCAATCTTAGGTGCAGGCATTTACTGAATAGCTTTGACTTTGTCGGGATCAACATCAATTCCCTTTTCACTTACAATAAAACCTAGCAGCTTACCAGAACGTACCCGAATGTGCATTTGTTGGGGTTCAACTTCAGCTAATACTTCCTCAGGCGCTTAAACAACTTCAATAGATTCACCAGATGATCTTCTTCAGTAAGGGACTTGGCAATCATATCATCCACATAGCATTCGATTTCTTTGTGGATCATATCGTGGAATAATGTTACCATAGCCCGTTGATATGTTGCACCGGTGTTCTTCAGTCCAAAGGGCATTACCTTGTAAAAAAATGTGCCCCAAGGTGTGATGAAAGTTGTTTTCTCCATGTCTTCGGGTGACATCTTAATCTGATTATACCCAGAAAATCCGTCCATGAAAGAAAATAACGAGAACTGAGTTGTGTTATCCACTAATACATCAATGTGAGGTAATGGGAAATCATCCTTTGGGCTAGCTCTGTTCAGGTCCCGGTAATCCACACACATACGCACCTTGCCATCCTTCTTAGGTACGAGTACAATGTTAGCAACCCA
This sequence comes from Lathyrus aphaca, assembly GCA_963966055.1. Taxonomy (NCBI): domain Eukaryota; kingdom Viridiplantae; phylum Streptophyta; class Magnoliopsida; order Fabales; family Fabaceae; genus Lathyrus; species Lathyrus aphaca. Next base: position 224,571,858 of record OZ014523.1, on the reverse strand, counting down.
CGGCGGGTGACTAGTTACAACAAGAAAACCGGTGTCCCACTGCTTTTGTACTTCTTCCTTAATTTTCATGGCCATATCTGGGCGAGTGCGGCGCAAATTCTGTTTAACTGGCAGGAAATCTTCTTTCAATGGTAGCCTGTGCATGATAATATCTGTATCTAGACCTGGCATATCTTGATAGGACCAAGCAAAGACGTCGACATATTTCCGAAGCATACTGATGAGCTGTTCTTTCACTGGAGCTTGCAGACTGGCCCCAATCTTCACTTCCTTCACATCTTCCTCGGTACCAAGATTGATAGTTTCAACCTCCTCCTGATGAGGAGTAATCACTTTTTCCTCTTGTCTCAACAACCTGGCCAACTCTTCAGGCAAATCATAATCTTCATCAACCCCTTCATCTTCTTGATTAATTGGATTGTCGAAGTCATACAAGGTCATAGCAGTGCTGTTGTCGGTGCAATCTGGAGGATTATCTCTGCAAGGGTTGAGATTTATTCATTTTAGTGATTAATTTTAATCTTGTTTAGAAAACGTGTGAATGAAGTTATTATTTTGAAAACATTTCCATTTATATTTTTATGCGAAATAACAAAAATGAAAAGACAGCGAGCGAAAAAAGAAAATCATTTGCAAAAAGATGTCCATTGTTCATTGATATTCCATTTGTACAAAATACAAATATGGCCCTATTACAAAATGATTCCTAACACCTTGGGCAAGATGCAGGACTTGATGCATGCTTAAGAAGGAAATAATAATTACTCTGCAGGAGTAACTCTTATAATTTCCTAGGAAGACCAGTTAAGGACTTGTTGGCCCGAGACTCTTGGACGAATCCAGCTTTCCAGGTTGAAGTCACTTTCAACCTCGTCTTCCACATTATTGACAGCATCTGGGGTCAACATTCTCCCACTTACGAACTTGGGCTCCTTAGTTTTAACACCCCAAATTTTCCCTCACTAATTTCACACCATGGCTTGTGATCTCTTCATTTGCATAAGTTCAATCATATCATCTCATATTGCATTTTTGCTTCACTGCATTGGTTCAAAGTCATCTGCATCTAGGGTTTGTGATTTGAGCAATCCCTGAGCTATCTGAGCCACTCCAAAGGATCTTCAATCATCTCAAGAGGGTCCATGAATGTTCAAATATCATATTATATCCTCCCAAGATCAAATAAGTCAGAAAATCACAAGAGCTGAGAAAGGCATGGAAGCAGAGCCAAGCTTAACTGCACAGATGACCTAAAATTAGGGTTTTGGTTTCAAAGGCCATAACTCCAAATTTTTTGGTCATTTTTGCTTCTATTGGTCTCTATATGTTATAAGGATCATACATACCAATTTTCATGAAGAAATTCAACGGGGAAGGCATCTGATCAATATATGACTTCTTGAGCAAGTCAGTGCAAAATCAGGGCATCTGAGGCCCCCAATCGTCCAACCAAAGGGTCTTCTCCATCATTTTGGATGTGTATGATCTTTATTTGGTCTTAGAAGAGGTTAGAAGTTCACAAAGTTGAAGAATTTCAAGCCATTTGCAAAGTTGCCATTTTGGGAAAGTGACTTGTAATGCAAACTTGCCATTTTGGGAAAGTTTTTCAACCTCCTCTTTTTGATTCAAAAATGCTTCAAATGAGAAATTCTTGGTCATGAAAGTTGTAGATTGGATCATTCCCTTTTCAAAAAGTACAATAACTTGACCTAATTCATTTTAGAACTCAAGTTATGGCTTGTCAAAGTTGGGAAAAATCACTTAAATTTCACTTTTGCACTAAAGAGGGAAGTGTTCAAATTCTCATACCAAGCCAATTTAGGACTTCTTATACATCTCTACACTTCATACCATCCTATTGAAACTCATTTGGATCAGATTTGTGCCTTGAATCACAAGCATTCATGCCTTGAACTTCACAAATTTCAAAAGGGGCCAAACTTCCCCAAATTTGCAAAATGGATCAAAACCTTTCATCCACTTGCCACAGCTCATCAAATCTGATTTCATAGCCTTCCTTGATCCTTGCTGCACACAACCATGCCTCTGTCCCAGCCTGCCACTTGCCCATACCTCAAGTACACCAACTCTTGACTTTATGCATTTTGCCCCATACCAATCAGCATAGCCCACAACAACTACACTGACCTATCCCAACATGTTATGTGGCAAAGAAGCAAGACATTTCACACAAGTTTGGAACCTGAATCCTCCCATTGCTCAGCATAGCCAAAATCCCTCCATTTTGTAAAAGCCTTCGAATTCCATAACTCAGCCAACAAATATCCAAACTTTTTCCACCATTCAACTCCACATTCATTGCTGATCATTTCCCACCCTTCATTTTGCCTTGAAACACCTTGTACCAAAAACACGATTTTCACATTCCTTGACCTGAGTTTCAGCCAACATCACTTAGAGGCCATATAAACTCCAACCAAGCATCACAAACTCTTCAGGAGGATTATTGGAGCTGATTTGAGGCAAAGAAGCAGCCAGCCAGTGCCATTTTCGAAAGCTTCAGTTCAGGTAACTGTCGCTCCCACCAAATGACACCTCAAAGGTCAGAAGGGGTACAGACGCGAACGGTCTGCGAAAGAGGAAGAGAACACACAAAAGTGAGCTCAAGAGAAAAGAAAAGAGTCGCCAGCTAGGCATTTTTATCCCGGAGGAAAGGTAATGCTGCATAGACCTAGGAAAAGATATGGATAAGACGGTTGCGAACCAGAGAGACTGAGAAAGGGGGTTGGTTACAACCTGGGAAGGTATTAGCACCCAGATTGTCCGCTGTACTCGACGGGATCCACGCTTAAAAGATTTGTGTCTTAAAGGGGTAGTGTCAGTGCAATTTGTGTATCAAAGCTGGAAAGAATGCAAGTGTCAGTGTAAAAGAAGTGAAGTGTATAAATGAAGTGTCAGTGTAAGAATAAAAGTGAAATGCTCAAGACCATGAGGCTTAAAGAATAAAGCTGGAAAGAGGGGGAATATACAGAGACTTTTGTTCGATAACCGTTAAGTTATGCCTACTTATCCTCTCGTGCAATGAGGAAGTCAGAACACCGTAGTTCGACTCAAAGAGACTGAAAGATAAATTGACTTGTGAACTGCTTACTTGTCTATGCTCAAGTGTAATGACCTGTCTGGCTCAGGTGCAAACTGTCTTGCATTAAACGGAAGAAACAAGTTCTCGTTTGTGAGTGAATAAGGTGAGAAAAGAATCCAGGAGGAGACGATTATTGTTTGTTTTTGGGTTTTCAGTCTTTTATTGCTTTCTTGAAGTTTGTCATAAGAAAATGAGCTTAAGCCTAAACCAATGGGTTAGTAAACTCATCACATCCTCCCGCTGATTAGGGATAATGAGAATACCTTAAGTGTGAAGTCAGTGTCTCACACTTAATCACCATGGTGTAGGATTAAGATCATTAACCTACTTGTGATTAGTTAAATGTTTTTGTTGTTTTTGTTTAGTGTTAAGTAATGATATTAAGCCATAATCAGGGATTAAACAGACTCATTACACCATCCTAATAGAAGGATAATAGATGAGAATGTTTAAGCTGAGGAAGACTCCTCAACTTAATCCATGATTAGGGATTAATCTCATGACAAAACAAAACCTTTATTAGATGGATTTTAGTTAATGGTAAGATGAAGAAGTGAGTTTTATGGTTTGTAAGACAACTTGAGGGGGACTTGTCCATTAACACTAGGGTCAGTCCTTCTTAACCAATTAAGGAAGAATTAGAACCCTAATGCAAGGCCCAAGTTACAAGCTTGATGTCTTGATGCTTATTAAGTGAATTGATTAAAGGATTTAAACACATTAAGGGTTTAACACTTAAGATTAAAGTTATACACTCCATCCTAATAGAAGGATGCAGGCATAAGCTTAATCACAAAGCCTTAAAGCCTTTAGGGTTTAGTCCCTGATTATGAGATGAGAAGAGAAGACTCAAAGATGACACAAAGGTAAAATCTAAGTGGGGGACTAATCAAACCCTAATTGTTATCATGCTTGGTCATTCCTAGGGTTTGTGAAGCTTGAAAGAGAAAGATCTTCAAAGAAACACCAAGGAGAGGAGTAGATGAAAGGAGCAAAAAGAAGCAAAACAACTTGCTTCACTTAAGAAGACAAGTTGCTTGAAGAAAGAAGGTAAGATGAACAAGAATGAGCAAGCTCAATCCAATACACATACAAAATGCAGCAAGGGAAGTATGAAAGAGATGAAAAGAGAATGTGAGAAGTGAAGGCAAATTCACTTCTCAAACAACTTACCACCTGAAAAGTCAGCAAAAGAAATGAAATGCAATGCAAAATGAGATGCAATGTCATGATGCAAACCAAAACCAGAAGCATAAGTATGATGTTAATGATGCTAAGAGATGATGCAAACATGAGGCAAGGCATTAGAATGATCATACAAACATATGGAGGCAAGAGAAGCATGTTTTGAACCATGGATGTACATGAAAAGTTATGGAATGCAAAAGACATGTAACATGGCAAATGAAAGATGCAATGATCAAACATGATTCTAATATGTCCTAAGATGTGTTATGAATCAAATGGATGCACAAAATGTCATGGCAAGTCATGGTATGCAAGCAAATGGAAGATGGATGCAAAGGAAGGCATGAATTAGGGTTATATGCAACATACAAAGCAAAAATCCAAAACCAGAAGCAAATGACATGATAAAAATTTGAAAGTGCAATCAAAGGAACCCTAAACCTATACAAACTCACTGCCCAAAGGAGGGGATCCAACTCTTAACCTAGTGTAAGTTATGAATTTCCTAAGATTGCTAGGGTTTTAAGGTACCTTGTCAAGAAAAATGTAAAACAAATTGAAAATGCAAGGTACCTAAAAGTATTTTTAATTAATTAATTTTCATTAATTAATTAAAAATAAACTTTTAAATGATTTAAAAATAATTTTTAATGCAAAAAATAAAAATACAAATATTTTTGTGTTCCGAAAATTAATTAAACCTTTGACAAAAAATTTCAGAATTTTTAAGAGTTTTTTGCTATTTTAATAAATTCGTGCAAAATAAATCAAAGCAAATGAAAATAAAATGAATTTTAAATGAAAAATAGGAAAGTCAACTGATCTGAGGGCTGAGATTCAAACTCACAAGGGCGGGAATTGACCTGGCGCGCTAATGGACGGCTCACATTCAAACTTGCCTAATTACGTCATTAAGCCCTAATCTCAATCTCTCTCAAAATGTATCAAAACCTCACAAAACTCTCCAGAATCAATCTATGATCATCACTAAACATAAACCCTAACACAAACAACATTTATTTTTCGTGAATCAAAGGAATCAAGCAAAAACATTTTCACGGGCAAACTTTCAGAACATCATAACATGCTTGTTTCTGGCTCATTTTCAAAAATAATTAGATCCCCATGACCAGGGCAACATACAGAACAACATTCTAACAAGAAATCAAAGTTCTGGAAAATTTGTTCATCATGTTACCTGAGTTTGAGCTTTCAGTCCAAGAGCTTTCTGCTTGCCTCTTTGCCTCAAAATGATCCCAATGGTCCTCCTGATGAAGTTATGAAGCTTGGTTGGAGTTTATAATGGTTGGTTTGTGAGTTTGCAGAAGTTCTGTTCAGGAGGGGGGAGGAATCGTGATTCAGTTTGAGGAGGTTTCAGGGATGAATGAGGGTATGGAAATGATCAGGGGAGTGTGATGAGTGATCCTATGGAGTTTGTTTCTATGTTTGATGCTTGTTTGATGAGTTTCGAAGGAAGTTGCATAAGAGGTGGAAAATGAGAATGATGGCTTAGAGAGAGTTTCAGGCTTGTGTGTGTGGTGTGTTGAGTTGCTTTTGGTCCATGTATCAAGTGGTGATAGGTCAGAGAGTTATTGGTGGCCTATGGTGATTGGTATGGGTCTTTTGCAAAAAAGTCAAGCTATGTGTAAGAGAGGTATGGGCTCATGGCTAGCCAAGGACAAGAGGGGTGTCCTGCGCAGCAAGAAGTGAGGAGAACCATAGGATCAATTTTGAAGTTAGCCAGCTCATGGATTAGGGTTTGAGTGAGGTTTTGCAACTTTGATCAACTTTGGCCCTTTTGAAATTTCTTGATCCACAAGTCATGAAAATGAGTGAACTATTGATGCAATCTGACTTTTAGACATTGGTTCATGTTTGTGTGAAGATTAGAAGTCCATTTGAGGTCTCAATTTGCCTTGGCAAGGGATTTTGCAACTTTGCCTCTTTGGTAGAAAACTTGAAATTATGTGATTTTTCCCAACTTTGACAAGCCATAACTTTTGATCCAAAATGAATTAGGACAAGTTCTTGTACTTTTTGAAAAGGGAATGATCCATTCTACCTCTTTCATGACCAAAGTTTTCCCATTTGAAGCATTTTTTAATCAAGAAGCAAGGGTTGAAAAAGTTTCCCAAAATGGCAAGTTTCCATTATAAGTCATTTTCCCAAAAAGTCAACTTTGCAAATGGCTTGAAATTCTTCAATTTTGTGAACTTCTAACATCTTCTATGATCAAATAAAGATCATACATGATCAAAATGATGAAGAACACCCTTTGGTTGGGTCATTGAGGGCCTCAGATGCCCTGATTTTGCACTGACTTGCTCAAAAAGTCAACTCTTGATCAGATGCCTTCCCCATTGAATTTCTTCATGAAAATTGATATGCATGATCCCTATACCATATAGAGACCAATAGAAACAAGAATGACCAAAAAATTTGGAGTTATGGCCTTTGAAACCCAAACCCTAATTCTAGGTCATATGTGCAGTTAAACCTGGCTCTGCTTCCATGCCATTCTCAGTTCTTGTGATTTTTTGACTTTCTTGACTTTGAGAGGATATAATATGATGCTTGAACATACATGGACCCCTTTGAAGTGATTGATGACCTTTGGAGTGGCTCAAATGGCTCTTGGACTGCTCAGATCACAAACCCTAGATGCAGATGACTTAGAATCAATGCAGTGAATCAAAAATGTGGTATGAGATGCTATGGTTGAGTTTATGCATATGAAAAGGTCACAAGCCATGGTGTGAATGGGTGAGGGAAAATTTGGGGTGTTTACATCTGCCCCTATTCAAACATGAGTTAGCTGTGCAGGGTGTAAGCGACGGCTTAACAGGAAAACAAGATAACTTGTGGTTGAATACCGAAGACAGTCCAAAATTTGCGCTCACAGAATGAAGAAGAAAAGGGATATAGATTGTAAAAGAAAATAAAGTATATTATAAAGTGCGGGCGACGGAGGACGACCGTCGAGCAGAGGACGACTGCTGGGGAAAGAGCAATGACGGGGACGGCCGACATGCTGGGGATATAAGAGATTATGATGGGGACGGCCATCAAAATAAAGTGACAAAGATTCTCTGGGGATTATAGGTAAAAATGAATGATGAGGTACAATCATCAAAGGTGAAGGACGATCACCTAGCAGGGGACGGCTGCTCTGTTGGGTATAAGATGAGGGACAGTCATCTAAGGTGAAGGACGATCACCGGGCAAGGTACGGTTGCCAAAAGTACCGCGACATAGGACGAATGCCGGATGAAAAAGTCGACGATGGGTACGGCCATCGGATAAGCATGATGAAGGACGATCATCAAGAGGTGAAGGATGATCACCTAGCAGGGTACGGCTGCTCTCAGGGTTTATCATGACATAGGACGAATGTCAGGTAACAAGATCAACGATGGGGACGGCCATCGGATAAAATGATGAAGGACGATCATCGGGAGGTGAAGGACGATCACCTAGCAGGGGACGGCTGCTAAAAATATCACGACATAGGACGAATGTCGGATAGAAGGTTGATGATGGGGATGGCCATCGGATAAGCATGATGAAGGACGATCATCAAGAGGTGAAGGCGATCACCTAGCAGGGTACGGCTGCTCTGAAGGTATCATGACATAGGACGAATGTCAGATAACAAAGATCAACGATGGGGACGGCCATCGGATAAAATGATGAAGGACGATCATCAAAAGGTGAAGGACGATCACCTAGCAGGGTACGGCTGCTAAATATCACGACATAGGACGAATGCCGGATAGAAAAGGGTTCCAATAATGGAGACTCCACTGGGGAAAGGATGAGGGACGGTCATCCAAGGGTGAAGGACGATCACCTGGCAGGGTACGGCTGCCGAAAGGTATCATGACATAGGACGAATGTCAGATAGAAAAGAAGTTTTGCTTTGCTGGCGACTTACTGGGGAATAGTAAACACGGACGAGTGTTTACATCCAAGAAATAAAAGGTATAAGTGTTTTGACATTGTGTATAGATTAAAGATGCGGACGAGCATCCCTAAGACCGTGATACGGACGAGTATCAGGTAGAAACAAATGATGACACATGTTCTGAGATGATGATACGGACGAGTATCAACTGGTTAACAAAGAACACGGACGAGTGTTGAATCTGAAGGGACTCCTCTGGGGAATATTAGACACAGACGAGTGTCTAAATTCAAGAAGACATAAGTGTTTGACACATGTATGGATTAAAGATGCGGACGAGCATCCTTAAGACTATGATACGGACGAGTATCAGGTAGAACAAACGCTTGACGCATGTTCTAAGATGATGATACGGACGAGTACCAACTGGTTAATAAAGAACACGGACGAGTGTCGAATATGAGGAGGTATAAGTGGTGTATACAAGATACGGACGAGTATCTGTATGAGTAAACAGGAGTAACAAATATGAGTGGTGTACGGGAGTGTTTAACTTGTTAGGGAGAGTGACACGGACGAGTGTCAGAGAAGGTGTATTAAAAACAAGTGTATGGTTTACAAAGTGTTTAGGTGGCTACGTTGGGGAGGGTGACACGGACGGGTGTCAGGGAATCTGTATAGGTATATATCTTGTGAGTGCAAAGGGGACGCTTTGGCTTTCTACTGGGGATATGACACGGACGGGTGCCAAGAAGTATATATAAGTGTCTGCTTGTAAAGAAAGCTCGGGCGACTTTACCGGGGAATCATGACACGGATGGGTGCCAAAAAGAGTGTACATTTGTATTTATGAGTGTAAGGCAAAAGCTTTGGCTTCCTGCCGGGGAATTTGGAGAGTTTTCTGTATATCTTTGCTGGATTGTTAGTATTCACAAGTGTTTGATTCAGAACATGGCTTATGATTATGCAATATGTTTGATTTTTGCCGTAATGCTCCGTATTAGACGGAATGCTACGCTCTGTGGGAAATATGATGTGAATGCCATGATTATGCAAAGATACTGATCCGGGATCCGGGTCCCGTTGCTACGAAGATCTCTGGTTGATCTGCTTGAAGTGAACATCCCAGCTGGGGATGAGATCATTGGTATATCTGACGTATGGGACTCTGCTTGGGGATATAGATCACTGATAGACCTATTTCTGGTAATGAGGGACCCAGCTGGGGTTTGTAGAAGCTTTATTCACTCTGTTGTAAGATCTTCAGGCATTGCTCTTCTTGGATAGAGGCTGAAGCTCTGTGGGGAGAAGGTTCCCTGGCTTTTGTACTTGGTTGCAGAGGAAGTAACAACTGGCAACTCAGCTGGGGAGAAAGCACCTCCGATACTAAGACTGAGTAGGTAATGATTTGCCAACTTGCTAGGATGAAGCCCTCATGCCCCATGTTGTGCTTTGAATACCTGCAAATCCTGAAAAGACAGAGAAGTGCACAAGTAATCCCAAGGTATCCCTTACCGGATTCCATCATAGGAGTTTAGACACTCCCGGGAGTAAGTATATTTCCTGCACGCATGTATTTTTAGAAGAAAAGCACCTGTATTTATGCAATCAGTATTTTAAAGACATCTGACATTCTTGCAAAATGAAAACAAAATGTACGAGACGAAACATGACTGAAAAATCTGATTTTATTAATTCGTGTGCCCTGAATTGGAAAATACAGTCAAAGAAACAAATCCCCTAAAATGAAGAGATTGTTACAAATTGAGAAATAAAAGGTATTGGCAATGTTGATGACGTTTCAGGGAGCTTCCCTTTGCTATGACTCGTATGACATTTGACGTTCTTCTCGTCTTGCTTTCTGAAGAAGGCTGATTCTGAAAGAAGCTAGATCCTTTCGAAGCTTACCAAGTTGTAAGTGATACAGACGAATTCAGAATGCAGATGTTCGCTTATTCCCTTATTTTTCATGGATCGCCCTTTCGGGTTTTCAATCCATCGGGATACCCTTTTTTGCCTGAGTCGTCCGATGTGGCTTTTCAACTCAGCGGGTGTACATTTTTTGGTTTATTTTCCCTTATTTTGCCCGAGTCTTTTATTCTGTTTTTGACTTGCCGGGATGCCCTATTTTTGCCTGGACTTACATTCTGTTTTTATGTCCAGCGGGTCACTTTTATGCGAAGTATTTTTTAACTGCATCTGAATTCACAGGGGACGGGAAGTCTTCACCATCCATAGTACTGAGCATGAGTGCTCCACCGGAGAAAACTTTCTTTACTACGAATGGTCCTTCATAGTTCGGAGTCCACTTGCCCCTGTGGTCTGTATGAGGAGGAAGGAGTCTTTTCAGCACAAGATCTCCTACTTGGTACTCTCGGAGCCTGACTTTCTGATCGAAGGCTTTCTTCATTCTTTTCTGGTACAACTGCCCATGGCAGATTGCAGCTAGTCTCTTCTCTTCAATCAGACTCAATTGTTCATATCGGGACCGGACCCATTCAGCTTCATTTAATTTAACATCCATCAATACCCGCAAGGAGGGTAATTCAACCTCAACAGGTAGGACTGCCTCCATACCATACACAAGTTGATACGGTGTTGCCCCAGTGGATGTCCTGATTGACGTACGGTACCCATGCAAGGCAAATGGTAGCATTTCATGCCAGTCTTTGTAGGTGACTACCATCTTCTGTACAATCTTCTTGATATTCTTATTAGCTGCCTCAACAGCGCCATTCATCTTTGGCCTGTAAGGAGAAGAATTGTGGTGTTGGATCTTGAAGTCCCGACACAGTTCTGCCATCATTTTGTTGTTCAAGTTGGAACCATTATCAGTAATGATTCGCTCAGGAACTCCGTATCGACAGATGATATCTCTCTTCAGAAATCGGGCAACCACTTGTCTTGTAACATTTGCATATGAAGTTGCCTCGACCCACTTGGTGAAATAGTCAATGGCAACCAGGATGAATCTGTGGCCATTTGAAGCAGTCGGTTCAATCTTACCAATCATATCAATGCCCCACATAGCAAAGGGCCAGGGTGAAGACATCACATTCAGAGGATTGGGAGGCACATGCACCTTATCCGCATAAATCTGGCATTTATGGCATTTTCTGGCATAGGCACAACAATCGGTATCCATTGTGATCTAGTAATAGCCTGATCTTAGCAACTTCTTGGCCATGGCATGCCCTCCTGCATGGGTACCAATGGATCCTTCGTGCACCTCGTGCATCAACAGGTCTGCTTCTGTTCTATCGACGCATCTGAGGAGTACCATATCAAAGTTTCTCTTATAAAGGGAACCATCGGTATTCAGGAAGAAATTACCAGCTAGCCTTCTTAATGTCTTCTTATCATTGGAAGATGCCCCAGGTGGGTATGTCTGATCCCCCAAGAAGCACTTAATGTCATGGAACCAAGGCTTATCATCTTTAACAATATCTGCTGAGAATACATATGCTGGCTGTCAAGTCTGGACACTGAAATCCGAGGTACAAAGTTGGCAGCTTGAACTTTGATCTTGGATGAAATGGTAGCCAGAGCATCTGCAAATTGATTCTTGTCCCGAGGGATATATTCAAGCTTGACTGTTGTGAAGAAAGTCAATAACCTTCTTGTATAATCCCTGTAGGGTATCAGATGATCCTGGTGTGTGTACCATTTGCCATTGGTTTGATTGATCACCAAAGCTGAATCACCGAACACAGTCAAAGTCTTGATCCTGAGGTCAATGGCTTCCTCAAGACCCATAATACAAGCTTCGTATTCAGCTTCGTTGTTAGTGCAGTTAAAGGTGAGTTTTGCCGAGAAAGGCATGTGAACCCCTTCAGGTGTAATGAGTACTGCACCAACACCACGACCATTCATATTAAAAGCCCCATCAAACATCATAGTCCATTCTTCCGCTGGGTCAGGCCCTTCAGTGTGAACAGGCTCTTCATGATCTTTTGCTTTTATGAACATGATGTCTTCATCAGGGAAATCAAATCTCATAGGCTGGTAATCATCAATTGGTTGCTCAGCAAGATAATCAGACAGTACACTGCCCTTGATGGCCTTTTGAGATGTGTACTGGATGTCATACTCTGTGAGGATCATTTGCCATCTTGCAACCCGTCCGGTAAGAGCTGGCTTCTCAAAAATGTACTTAACTGGGTCCATCTTTGATATCAACAAGGTAGTGTGGGTTAACATATACTGTCTTAGTCGGCGAGCAGCCTACGCTAAAGCACAACAAGTTTTCTCGAGCAGTGAATAACGTTGTTCACAGTCGGTAAAATTTTTGCTTAGGTAGTATATTGCATACTCTTTTCGACCAGACTCGTCATGCTGGCCCAGCACACACCCCATTGACTCTTCTAATACTGTCAAGTACATTATCAAAGGTCTTCCTTCAACTGGAGGCATAAGGATTGGAGGATCTTGTAAGTATTTCTTGATCTTGTCAAAAGCCCTCTGGCAGTCTTTGTTCCACCTGACCGTTTGTTCTTTTCTTAACAGCTTGAACAAAGGCTCACATGTTGCCGTAAGGTGAGATATGAACCTTGAAATGTAGTTCAATCTACCTAGGAAACCTCGAACTTCTTTCTCAGTCTTCGGTGCAGGCATTTCTTGAATGGCTTTGACTTTATCAGGGTCAACTTCAATCCCTTTCTTACTCACAATAAATCCCAGCAGCTTACCAGATCTCACCCCGAATGTGCACTTGTTGGGGTTCAGCTTCAGTTGGTACTTCCTCAGACGCTTGAATAACTTTAGCTCATTTACCAGGTGGTCTTCTTCTGTGAGGGACTTGGCAATCATGTCATCCACATAACATTCTATTTCTTTATGGATCATGTCATGGAATAATGTTACCATAGCCCGTTGATAAGTTACACCAGCATTCTTCAGTCCGAATGGCATCACCTTGTAACAGAACGTGCCCCAGGGTGTGATGAAGGTTGTCTTCTCCATGTCTTCAGATGACATCTTGATCTGATTGTATCCTGAAAATCCGTCCATGAAGGAGAATACCGAGAACTGAGCCGTATTATCAACAGATACATCAATGTGAGGTAAAGGGAAATCATCTTTCGGGCTGGCTCTATTCAGATCCCGGTAGTCCACACACATCCTCACCTTGCCATCTTTCTTAGGCACAGGTACAATATTAGCAACCCACGGTGGATAACTAGTCACGGAAAGGAACCCGACGTCCCACTGCTTTTGCACCTCTTCTTTAATCTTTATTGCCATATCTGGGCGAGTACGGCGCAGTTTCTGTTTTACCGGCGGACAGTCTTCTCTTAAAGGCAGCTTGTGCATAACAATATCGGTGTCCAACCCTGGCATATCCTGATAAGACCAAGCAAATACATCCACATACTCCCGAAGCATGTCAATCAGTTGCTCTTTTACTGAGTCTTGCAAGCAGGCCCCGATCTTAACCTCTTTCACATCTTCTTCCGTACCAAGATTAACCGTTTCGACCTCCTCCTGATGAGGAGTGATAACCTTCTCCTCTTGCCTTAACAACCTGGATAGCTCTTCAGGAAGCTCATAATCTTCTTCAACCCCTTCATCAGCTTGATTGATTGGATTGTCAAAGTCATACGAAGCCATAGCTGTGCTGTTGTCGGTGCAGTCTGAAAGGCACTCTCTGCAAGGGTTTAGATTGTTCATTTTAGTGATCGATTTTAATCTTTGTTTAGAAAAAGTGAAATAAAGTTATCATTTTGAAAAACATTGCCATTTTATTTTTGTACAAAAAGAAAAATGGAAAACAGTGAGCGAAAAAGAAAAAGACTCATTTGCAAAAGATGTCTGATATTCATTGATTGATCTGTTTGCACAAAATTACAAGATGGCCCGATTACAAAATGAGTCTTGTCATCTTGGGCAAGATGCAAGACTTGATGCATGCTTAAAATATACAGGATATAATAATTACTCTGCAGGAGTAACCCTTATAATTTCCTGGGAAGACCAGTTTGAGATACGGCTCCCCGGGATCCTTGGACGTATCCAGCTCTCCAGGTTGCGTTCATCTTCCGACTCATCTTCCAAGTTGTTCACTGCATCCGGGGTGAGCATTCCCCCGCTGACGAAATTGGGCTTATTAGCAGCCTCTGATTAATCTTGTTGAGTTGGTTTGTAACCCAACCCAAATCTGTCTTCCTTCTTCTCCACAGGTAGCAGCTTGCCCCAGCCTTGGACAGTACCCTCTTCAACAACCTTCCTGGCTTGCTGATAAGATGTCATGGAGGTTCCCAGTACAGCATATGCTTCATTAATATTCAGGGCCTCAAACCCATGGCTCATAGTTTCATGGATCTCTCCATCCATCTCAATATACTTGTACGTAGCCAGATGGCTAACAAAGATATCTTCTTCACCACAGATGGTGATGATCTGGCCTTCCCACTCGAATTTCAGCTTCTGGTGAAGGGTAGACGTAACAGCGCTAGCGGCATGGATCCAAGGTCTACCCAACAAACAGCTGTAGGCTGGCTGAATGTCCATCACATAGAAGGTAATTTTGAAGGTTTGCGGGCCAATCATCACAGGCAGATCAATCTCCCCAAGCACTGATCTCTTAGAGCCATCAAATGCTCTTACCACCAAATTACTCGGGCGTAATGCTAAGCCATCATACTCCAGCTTCACCAAAGCTTTCTTTGGTAGAACATTGAGTGAAGACCCAGTGTCCACCAGTACATGAGATAGAACAACACCCTTGCATTCTAGAGTGATGTGTAAAGCCTTGTTGTGGTTACGCCCCTCAGTTGTTAAGTCAGCATTGGTAAAGCCCAGTCCATGACTGGTGTTGACATTTGCTACCACAGTTTCTAGCTGATTAACAGTGATCTCCTCTGGCACATATGCTGCGTGCAAGACTTTCAGTAATGCGTTCCTGTGAACTTCAGAACACATCAACAGGGATAATATGGAGATCTTTGATGGAGTTTGGTGAAGCTTATCCACCACCTTGTAATCACTTCTCTTTATAATTCTCATAAACTCGTCTACATCTTGTTCAAAAGATGTCTTCTGAGTTTCTTTGACAGCCGGCTCTTCAAATACCACACTCTTTCCCTTTGCTTTGGCAGCAGCTTCTGCTTCGGCATTAGGTTTATGCAATTGTGAGGCAAAAAGGCGTCCACTTCTGGTGAAGCCTCCGCCTCCCCCAACATTATCAATCTGTGGAGAAGAAGTTGAAGAGTCCAAAGTGATTTTCTCCCCGTTGCAGTAAAGGTCAGAGCCATAATGCCAAGGGATGGCATTACTGCTTTCATATGGAACTGGTCCAGGCACCGTGATGGTAACTGGACTGACTGCTGCAGAGGAGGGTACTGAAATGGTGTGCAGATCGTAGTAGATGGTGACTGGTGACCTGGCAGGAGGTGCCACTGTTTGTTGTTGGAAGTTGTTGTTTGGAGGAACATATGATGGGTCATAGTAAATGGTGACTGCTGAAATATCTTCATCAATTTCTGTTGGCGTTGTAGAAGATTCTGCTGAATAAATGGGTGCTGATGTTGTAGAAGAGATGGTTGTTGACATCTGATTTGTTGAAGCGATGGACGGAGCCATTATTGATGATATTGATGAATTGGTTGGAATGATTGTTGTTGCAGTTGTAGAAGAGTCAGGAATTGTTGTTAAAGGGATTGCTGGACTTGCAGGTACTGATGTTGTGATTTGAAGTATACCACTTTTGATAAGACTATCTATGTCGCTTCTCAAATTATCACACCCGTTGACCGAAATGTTGCAATAACCACAACCGAGCTCACACCCAGGGAACATCTGGCATTCTAGGAGCTGAGCTTTAATTTCTACCAGAGGTGTCCGAATCTGCCCAACATTGGTGATTAAGAAAGATGGCTTGTCTTCCTCAATGGCATTAATTATTGGTCCTCCATGATTGGGCATGGGATTCTTGTTGACATTTGGAGGGGGTGCAAAGTTGAGGGCTTTAGAATCCACCAAATCTTGTACCTTCATTTGTAAAGCCCTGCATTTCTCTGTATTGTGGCCAGATGCATTAGAGTGAAAAGCACATCTGGCGTTGACATCGTAATTTCTTGGAAGATTGGAGGGATCTGGTGGTGCCAATGTCCTTAGTTCAATCAAGTTGAGTTTCAGGAGTTGTGGCAATAAAGCGGCATAAGGCATAGGGATTGGATCAATCACCCTATTTGCCTGTGATGGTCTTTGCTGAAAAGGTCTTTGCTGTTGATTGCTGTTGTTGTTGTTGTAGGTTCTTTGTGGCGGATACTGAACTTGCCGCTGATAATGTGTTTGTTGTGGTGGTTGATATGCTGGTTGCTGAGGAATCAAAGCTGGAATAGTGACAGCTGCTACTGATCTGTGGACATACTGAGGTCTGCCCCTGCCGGCATGAATGGCATTTGTCTCACCAGTTCTTCTGGGTCCCACAAAAGGCTTCCTGGGATTACTTGACGAACTTGCACCATTATCAGAAATCTTACCCATCTTCAGAAGGCTTTCAATTCTTTCTCCAGCTATGACTACGTCAGCGAAGCTGGTGGAAGAAAAAGAAGCTAGCCTATCAATATATGTTCCTTGCAGAGTATTCATAAACATGTCGGCCATTTCTCTTTCCGACATGGGTGGCTGGACAGCAGCAGCAAGCTGTCTCCACCTCTGGGCATATTCATGAAACCTTCTCTGGAGGATTGAGACATTCCCATCAGAAGGGTTCTGTTAGGAGCCATGTCTAGATTGTATTGGTACTGTCTGATAAAAGCTTCAGCTAGGTCCTTCCAGCACCTGATAGTAGCCCTGGTCAAATGTGAGTACCACTCCCTTGAAGCCCCAGTCAAACTGTCTTCAAAGTAAAACATCCACAGTTTCTCATCCATGGTGTATGCCTTAAGCCTTCCCAGAAAAGACTGCAAGTGAGTTCGTGGACAGGAAGTTCCGTTGTACTTCTCGAAGCACGGGGGTTTAAACTTATGGGGAATTCTTACCCCATCCACTAACCCCATATCCATGACATCAAAACCCAAGGAGTTTTGAGACTCCAGAGATCTCAATTTCTCAGCAATTTCATCAAACCTTCTATCATAAACTTCTTCCCCGGCTCCCATCACAGTAAACTGCTCTTCTTGGGGGTCTTCTTGTAAGACTCTTCCTCCAGTAGTATTTCCTTGCACATTACCCGGGATGTTAACTTCCGGATGTAGATGAGGCCCATATACTGGTGGGTTAACATGAGGCTGACCCCTCTCATTGTTACTTGTTCCTCCGGTTCCCAGAGGAGGTTCTTCCGGGGTTTGTCTTTCCACCAATGCCCTCAGCCTTTCTTGACTTTGAGCCAAGCCATTCGTTACCTCCATGAACTGGATCATTTGGTTTCTCATCTCCAGCCTTTCAGTAGCCATCTGAGTTCTGACCTCTGTCAGATCTTGCTGTACTTGGTCCATTTGGATACCAGGAAGATTATTGCAAGTAGGATATCTGTGCGGACGGTTGAGAGGGAACACCCGACGGCGAGCAATAATTCCTGAATCACAACAGAGTTAGTAACAAACAAACCAAAAACAAAACCTACAAAACAAAACAAAGGTTAGTATGCAATGCAATATGCTTATTTGTTTCCAAGGTATCCGGCTTGGCTCTTGGTTTTGACCTTTCCAGACCCTGAGGAAGATGCTTTGATGTTGTTTGAGAGGAAGAAAACTTAGTGAAACAAACTGACAAATACATTACAAATAGTGAGTAATACATTGTCTTTTTTACAACATATGCCCCTGAAGGGTCAAAATACAACATAAAAGAAAAGTACATCAAATGGAAATAACAACAAGCAAAGTACTCAAACATCTAAGCCAAACTCATCCTCCTTAACCTCCTTCAAAAGTGCTTCAGTTACAGGACCAGCTGGATGCTCTGTAATGTTTCTGATAAGAAGGTTTCTGGTGGCAATAGCAGTGGTCAGCTTCTTGTTCCTGTCCTGGTCCTTTGACCTCTTGACACCAGCCCTAAGCTTCAATTCTGAAATTTCCTTCTGGGCTGCTAGCAGAGCCTCCTGTTGTTTCTTCTCAATGACCTCTAACTGCTCAATCCTGGCCTGAGTTCTCTTATCCTCTTGAGTGCGAGCTTCAGTAATTCTGACCCACCTATCTTGACTTTCTTTTAGATAAAGATCAGTCCTAGCCTTCTGAAACTGGGCCTCTTTGCAGGCATTCTTCAAAATTTGCTCTCCAGCTTTTGATTTCTTGATGTAGTCCTCTGCTTTCCCAATCTTGGCTAGATGCTCCACTCTAAGCTTCTCCAACCTCTCAATGTCTATATGACCATCACTCCTCTCCCAGAGGGTCTTCTTCAGAGCTTGAGACAGCTTCTCATTCCTTTCCTTCAGCTTCTCAAATTCTTCCAGGCTGACAGTGGCTGAGGGTGGTACTGTGGATGGTCCAGGTGCATCCTCAATGGTGAAAGGCATCCCAGAAATCTGAGCTCTAGCATGAGACCAATCATAATACTGAGCTGAAGCCACATTATTGCATCTCCCAAGAATGGCCATTCCTTTAGTCTGGATGTTGTCCCAAGCCCAGGATGCTTGTCTGACAACAGCTAGATTAGGCTTTATCTCACAATACAGGGTTTCAGCCAAGTCTTGTGCTCTAGGAGGGTGAACCAAAGCATAGCCCAATTGCCTCTTGAACAGCAAATGATTGTAGTTGATGCAACCCTTCACTCCTATTAGAGGTACATTGGGGTACTTCCCACAGCTAGTGATTATGTCTATGCCTTTGGTGCTCTGGGTGCACCATCTGATGTCATCTGAAGTCAAAGCAATGAGTCTTCTAGCCCAATTCTTCTGTTGGTGAGGGTTCAGGAAGGCATCAGTTTTAGGTAAGTGTCTAAGCAGCCAAGCATGAAATAGAGGAGCACAGCACCTCACCAACCTCCCTCTCTGCTTCTCATTCCTTTGGTGAACAGAATAATAGAAATCTCCCAGCAAGATGGGCACTGGGTTCCTCAAAAGGAAGAGATGAATAGCATTCTTTCTGATAAACTTGGGCTCATCTGCAAAAAGTATAACCCCATATATACTGAGGGCTAACAATGCACAAACTGCCTTCCATTCTCCCAAGGAGGCCTGAGAAGTTAGAAAGTCCAAGTGTAGGCCAGGAATTCCAGCCTTTGTTGACATGTTCTGCTCAATCAAAATAGATTCCAAATACAGTTCCTTTGCCACTTCTTCATTGCTGGGAGAAGCCATCTCTGGGTTGAAGGGGATACCACCCCTGACAGGTACTCCAATCAATGATGAAAACTCCACCAATAGAGGTCCCAACTGAAAATTCTGGAAAGTGAAGCATCTCAAAGGAGGATCATAGAACTGTAGGGTGTGGATCAAACTCCTCTGAGAAGGGTCTAGGTCCATAACCATATCAAGGATGCCTCCATAATGCTCTCTGAATAATGGGATGTGGTCTGGGGTGATAAGTGCCTGGACCTGCCTGATGCCAGCCAGCACAGGCTCAAAGAAATGGTATGAAATGTTGCTCTTCTTGGGTGCCATGACTGCTGATGAAGAGCTCAGAACAGATGCTGATGATGAAGACTGATACTGGAAATGAACCATTGATAGGCTGATGATGAAGGTACTGAAGCATACCACTGATTAAGATAGCTGAAGCAGATAGCTGATGAACAGGGGTCTATGCAGATGAAGGGGTCAAAACCAAGCCAGATGTAATATGGATACCCTGAAAAACAAATAGACAAATGTTAAATGATGCAAATGATGAGTATGCAAATGATATGCAAGGGTTTGTGATCAAGCTGGATCTGATTACTGCCTTGATATAAAAGGTCCATGTATGTTCAAGAAGTCCAGTAACCAAGGTGGGGGACTCAAATAAAGAGTCACATGTCCTGGGTTAAATCACAAGAACTGTCCAAAGTGAAGCATTCTTAAACACAATAGGTAACAGGGTATGATGTGGCCAAGGGTGCCTGCAAACCTGTAAACAACCTAACCCCCTCACAGGTGGTGTTCTAAAACAAGGATCCTCAGACTTGGATCAGTTATGAGAAGTGTAAACACTTCTAACCCGGAGGTACAGTGTCCACAATAACCATAAAAGATCCTCCTCTAATTCACCTCAGTTTCTGAAGGTCATAATAAAGGTCATCCAGACTTAGTAGGCTTCCCAGATAGCCCTAGTACTATAGGAAATCTGTAGCACAGAGTTCTCAAAAAGAAACCCATATCTGAACCGTGTTTCATATTCCCGCACCAGACCGAAATGGAATGGGAAAGAACATGAACCACTCTAGCCTAGGTGTCACTCAGGTCCCAGGTATAGGACCTTAAACTCTCAATGAACCCCACCCATCAAAACAATAAACCAGATCCAGCCAGATAACAATATGACAGTATGATGCATAAAGCTGTAAAGAAAGCAATAAATAACTGTACATAAAGCAGTAAATAAAGCAAATATACAAACACAATTAGCACATAACACCCCAGTAAACACAAATAAAACAAGCACTAGGAGGATGATGGAAAATTGCGATCTAAACGCAGCGGAAAACAAAAATTTCCTTTAGTGATCCTTACGAATGAGCATGGTCAGTGATAGAATCGTTACCTCTTTGTGGCGATTCAGATCTTTGATGCAGCGATCACAAGCGTTGATGAAGTGCAACGCCTCTACTCAGTCCACACGAACAGCTTCCGGTCACAGTGCTAGCTGCTTACGAACGGAATTATTTGAGTGAGAAAAGAGAATCAAAAACGAAATTGCATCAAGTGAAAGCTTCATCACAAGGGTTCCTTTTATAGACTCTCTTGTGGGCTGCGGGCTAAAAGCCCAATTCACATGATCCATAATAATATTATATATTATTATAATAACTATTATTATAATAAATATATTTATTTTATTATTATTTTATAACCATTATAAAATAACAATAATTATTATTATATTATCCGAATTTCTATTTTCACTTAAGTGCACCGTACCTTACGGTGTTCCTTTGATTTCTCTATCTCTCATCAAACTGTCCTTATGTGTGTGACCCTGTCGGATTTCGTAACGTTGGTAATTATATTAAATTATATATTTAACATAATAAACAGTGAGCGGTATCTAGCAACACATCACTGCTACCCAAGTCACGAAAATGTCATGTGATCTGACAAAACCTTTTTCGTGATAATATATGTTTGTACAATTACCCTTTTGCCCCTATGTCTATATTGAACACAAGGCATACACTGTGTCATCCTTGTCCAGTTCAATATTGGTCCCTTAGACATTTCTCCTGTTATGCAGGATTGGCAAATTCCATCTAGGACACTCATGTCCCTCAGCATGCTTCGTGGAGTGCCCATCAACTGTCTTTATGATCATCCAGTTACGGATAATGTTTGATCAGCAATAAAGCACCCGACTCTACATCTAAGGTCCATAGTGGTTTCAGGTCGAAGGGTGGTAATACACCATTATCACCATGAGAATAACTTATGACACTTTGCATAACATACTATGTAGTATTCTCATAGCGGGTCAATCCGGTATAAATATTACTCCTAATATTTATACCTATGTCAAGACTTGATAACTCTTTATCCATGATCCATGAGATGTGATCATCAGTCTATCTTCATAATAGTCTCAATGCTTTAAAGTTATCCCACTTTGCAATAAAGCTTGACTACGGATATTTTAAGAATAATGTCTTTATGTTTAATGGGATCTCATGATTAAGTCACACTTAACATTTCATTAAACAGACTAACTATTCTAGGGACTTTATTATTCTGAAAGACAAACATAATAAAGAAATGCCTTTTATTATTAAACGAATAATCCGATACAAGTACCAAAAAGTATTGGCCTCTAGGGCTTACACCAACAGAGGAACCCACAAAAAGAACCAGAAGCCCTGGTTACAGTATAAGGATCCCCAGCAGAGTCGCCAAGCTGTCGCTCCCACCAAATGACACCTCAAAGGTCAGAAGGGGTACAGACGTGAACGGTCGGCGAAAGAGGAAGAGAACACACCGAAGTGAGCTCAAGAGAAAAGAAAAGAGTCGCCAGCTAGGCATTTTTATCCCGGAGGAAAGGTAATGCTGCATAGACCTAGGAAAAGATATGGATAAGACGGTTGCGAACTAGAGAGAATGAGAAAGGGGATTGGTTACAACCTGGGAAGGTATTAGCACCCACATTGTCCGCCGTACTCGACGGGATCCACGCTTAAAAGATTTGTGTTTTAAAGGGGTAGTGTCAGTGCAATTTGTGTATCAAAGCTGGAAAGAATGCAAGTGTCAGTGTAAAAGAAATGAAGTGTATAAATGAAGTGTCAGTGTAAGAATAACAACAAGCAAAGTACTCAAACATCTAAGCCAAACTCATCCTCCTTAACCTCCTTCAAAAGTGCTTCAGTTACAGGACCAGCTGGATGCTCTATAATGTTTCTGATAAGAAGGTTTCTGGTGGCAATAGCAGTGGTCAGCTTCTTGTGCCTGTCCTGGTCCTTTGACCTCTTCACACCAGCCCTAAGCTTCAATTCTGAAATTTCCTTCTGGGCTGCTAGCAGAGCCTCCTGTTTTTTCTTCTCAATGACCTCTAACTGCTCAATCCTGGCCTGAGTTCTCTTATCCTCTTGAGTGCGAGCTTCAGTAATTCTGACCCACCTATCTTGACTTTCTTTTAGATAAAGATCAGTCCTAGCCTTCTGAAACTGGGCCTCTTTGCAGGCATTCTTCAAAATTTGCTCTCCAGCTTTTGATTTCTTGATGTAGTCCTCTGCTTTCCCAATCTTGGCTAGATGCTCCACTCTAAGCTTCTCCAACCTCTCAATGTCTATATGACCATCACTCCTCTCCCAGAGGGTCTTCTTCAGAGCTTGAGACAGCTTCTCATTCCTTTCCTTCAGCTTCTCAAATTCTTCCAGGATGACAGTGGCTGAGGGTGGTACTGTGGATGGTCCAGGTGCATCCTCAATGGTGAAAGGCATCCCAGAAATCTGAGCTCTAGCATGAGACCAATCATAATACTGAGCTGAAGCCACATTATTGCATCTCCCAAGAATGGTCATTCCTTTAGTCTGGATGTTGTCCCAAGCCCAGGATGCTTGTCTGACAACAGCTAGATTAGGCTTTATCTCACAATACAGGGTTTCAGCCAAGTCTTGTGCTCTAGGAGGGTGAACCAAAGCATAGCCCAATTGCCTCTTGAACAGCAAATGATTGTAGTTGATGCAACCCTTCACTCCTATTAGAGGTACATTGGGGTACTTCCCACAGCTAGTGATTATGTCTATGCCTTTGGTGCTCTGGGTGCACCATCTGATGTCATCTGAAGTCAAAGCAATGAGTCTTCTAGCCCAATTCTTCTGTTGGTGAGGGTTCAGGAAGGCATCAGTTTTAGGTAAGTGTCTAAGCAGCCAAGCATGAAATAGAGGAGCACAGCACCTCACCAACCTCCCTCTCTGCTTCTCATTCCTTTGGTGAACAGAATAATAGAAATCTCCCAGCAAGATGGGCACTGGGTTCCTCAAAAGGAAGAGATGAATAGCATTCTTTCTGATAAACTTGGGCTCATCTGCAAAAAGTATAACCCCATATATACTGAGGGCTTACAATGCACAAACTGCCTTCCATTCTCCCAAGGAGGCCTGAGAAGTTAGAAAGTCCAAGTGTAGGCCAGGAATTCCAGCCTTTGTTGACATGTTCTGCTCAATCAAAATAGATTCCAAATACAGTTCCTTTGCCACTTCTTCATTGCTGGGAGAAGCCATCTCTGGGTTGAAGGGGATACCACCCCTGACAGGTACTCCAATCAATGATGAAAACTCCTCCAATAGAGGTCCCAACTGAAAATTCTGGAAAGTGAAGCATCTCAAAGGAGGATCATAGAACTGTAGGGTGTGGATCAAACTCCTCTGAGAAGGGTCTAGGTCCATAACCATATCAAGGATGCCTCCATAATGCTCTCTGAATAATGGGATGTGGTCTGGGGTGATAAGTGCCTGGACCTGCCTGATGCCAGCCAGCACAGGCTCAAAGAAATGGTATGAAATGTTGCTCTTCTTGGGTGCCATGACTGCCGATGAAGAGCTCAGAACAGATGCTGATGATGAAGACTGATACTGGAAATGAACCACTGATAGGCTGATGATGAAGGTACTGAAGCATACCACTGATTAAGATAGCTGAAGCAGATAGCTGATGAACAGGGGTCTATGCAGATGAAGGGGTCAAAACCAAGCCAGATGTAATATGGATACCCTGAAAAACAAATAGACAAATGTTAAATGATGCAAATGATGAGTATGCAAATGATATGCAAGGGTTTGTGATCAAGCTGGATCTGATTACTGCCTTGATATAAAAGGTCCATGTATGTTCAAGAAGTCCAGTAACCAAGGTGGGGGACTCAAATAAAGAGTCACATGTCCTGGGTTAAATCACAAGAACTGTCCAAAGTGAAGCATTCTTAAACACAATAGGTAACAGGGTATGATGTGGCCAAGGGTGCCTGCAAACCTGTAAACAACCTAACCCCCTCACAGGTGGTGTTCTAAAACAAGGATCCTCAGACTTGGATCAGTTATGAGAAGTGTAAACACTTCTAACCCGGAGGTACAGTGTCCACAATAACCATAAAAGATCCTCCTCTAATTCACCTCAGTTTCTGAAGGTCATAATAAAGGTCATCCAGACTTAGCAGGCTTCCCAGATAGCCCTAGTACTACAGGAAATCTGTAGCACAGAGTTCTCAAAAAGAAACCCATATCTGAACCGTGTTTCATATTCCCGCAGCAGACCGAAATGGAATGGGAAAGAACATGAACCACTCTAGCCTAGGTGTCACTCAGGTCCCAGGTATAGGACCTTAAACTCTCAATGAACCCCACCCATCAAAACAATAAACCAGATCCAGCCAGATAACAATATGACAGTATGATGCATAAAGCTGTAAAGAAAGCAATAAATAACTGTACATAAAGCAGTAAATAAAGCAAATATACAAACACAATTAGCACATAACACCCCAGTAAACACAAATCAAACAAGCGCTAGGAGGATGATGGAAAATTGCGATCTAAACGCAGCGGAAAACAAAAATTTCCTTTAGTGATCCTTACGAATGAGCATGGTCAATGATAGAATCGTTACCTCTTTGTGGCGATTCAGATCTTTGATGCAGCGATCACAAGCGTTGATGAAGTGCAACGCCTCTACTCAGTCCACACGAACAGCTTCCGGTCACAGTGCTAGCTGCTTACGAACGGAATTATTTGAGTGAGAAAAGAGAATCAAAAACGAAATTGCATCAAGTGAAAGCTTCATCACAAGGGTTCCTTTTATAGACTCTCTTGTGGGCTGCGGGCTAAAAGCCCAATTCACATGATCCATAATAATATTATATATTATTATAATAACTATTATTATAATAAATATATTTATTTTATTATTATTTTATAACCATTATAAAATAACAATAATTATTATTATATTATCCGAATTTCTATTTTCACTTAAGTGCACCGTACCTTACGGTGTTCCTTTGATTTCTCTATCTCTCATCAAATTGTCCTTATGTGTGTGACCCTGTAGGATTTCGTAACGTTGGTAATTATATTAAATTATATATTTAACATAATAAACAGTGAGCGGTATCTAGCAACACATCACTGCTACCCAAGTCACGAAAATGTCATGTGATCTGACAAAACCTTTTTCGTGATAATATATGTTTGTACAATTACCCTTTTGCCCCTATGTCTATATTGAACACAAGGCATACACTGTGTCATCCTTGTCCAGTTCAATATTGGGCCCTTAGACATTTCTCCTGTTATGCAGGATTGGCAAATTCCATCTAGGACACTCATGTCCCTCAGCATGCTTCGTGGAGTGCCCATCAACTGTCTTTATGATCATCCAGTTACGGATAATGTTTGATCAGCAATAAAGCACCCGACTCTACATCTAGGGTCCATAGTGGTTTCAGGTCGAAGGGTGGTAATACACCATTATCACCATGAGAATAACTTATGACACTTTGCATAACATACTATGTAGTATTCTCATAGCGGGTCAATCCGGTATAAATATTACTCCTAATATTTATACCTATGTCAAGACTTGATAACTCTTTATCCATGATCCATGAGATGTGATCATCAGTCTATCTTCATAATAGTCTCAATGCTTTAAAGTTATCCCACTTTGCAATAAAGCTTGACTACGGATATTTTAAGAATAATGTCTTTATGTTTAATGGGATCTCATGATTAAGTCACACTTAACATTTCATTAAACAGACTAACTATTCTAGGGACTTTATTATTCTGAAAGACAAACATAATAAAGAAATGCCTTTTATTATTAAACGAATAATCCGATACAAGTACCAAAAAGTATTGGCCTCTAGGGCTTACACCAACAGAGGAACCCACAAAAAGAACCAGAAGCCCTGGTTACAGTATAAGGATCCCCAGCAGAGTCGCCAAGCTGTCGCTCCCACCAAATGACACCTCAAAGGTCAGAAGGGGTACAGACGTGAACGGTCGGCGAAAGAGGAAGAGAACACACCGAAGTGAGCTCAAGAGAAAAGAAAAGAGTCGCCAGCTAGGCATTTTTATCCCGAAGGAAAGGTAATGCTGCATAGACCTAGGAAAAGATATGGATAAGACGGTTGCGAACCAGAGAGACTGAGAAAGGGGGTTGGTTACAACCTGGGAAGGTATTAGCACCCACATTGTCCGCCGTACTCGACGAGATCCACGCTTAAAAGATTTGTGTTTTAAAGGGGTAGTGTCAGTGCAATTTGTGTATCAAAGCTGGAAAGAATGCAAGTGTCAGTGTAAAAGAAGTGAAGTGTATAAATGAAGTGTCAGTGTAAGAATAAAAGTGAAATTCTCAAGACCATGAGGCTTAAAGAATAAAGCTGGAAAGAGGGGGAATATACAGAGACTTTTGTTCGATAACCGTTAAGTTATGCCTACGTATCCTCTCGTGCAATGAGGAAGTCAGAACACCGTAGTTCGACTCAAAGAGACTGAAAGGTAAATTGACTGATGAACTGCTTACTTGCCTATGCTCAAGGGTATGACCTGTCTGGCTCAGGTGCAAACTGTCTTGCATTAGACGGAAGAAGCAAGTTCTCGTTTGTGAGTGAATGAGGTGAGAAAAGAATCCCGAAGGAGACGATTATTGTTTGTTTTTGGGTTTTCAGTCTTTTATTGCTTTCTTGAAGTTTGTCAAAAGAAAATGAGCTTAAGCCTAAACCAATGGGTTAGTAAACTCATCACATCCTCCCTCTGATTAGGGGTAATGAGAATACCTTAAGTGTGAAGTCAGTATCTCACACTTAATCACCATGATGTAGGATTAAGATCATTAACCTACTTGTGATTATTTAGATGTTTTTTGTTGTTTTTGTTTAGTGTTAAGTAATGAGTTTAAGCCATAATCAAGGATTTAATGGACTCATTACACCATCCTAATAGAAGGATAATAGATGAGAACATTTAAGCTGAGAAAGACTTCTCAACTTAATCCATGATTAGGGATTAACCTCATGACAAAACAAAGCCTTTATTAAGTGGATTTTAGTTAATGATAAGATAAAGAAATGATTTTTATGGTTTGTAAGACAACTTGAGGAGGACTTGTCCATTAACACTAGGGTTAGTCCTTCTTAACCAATTAAGGAAGAATTAGAACCCTAATGCAAGGCCCAAGTTAAAAGCTTGATGTCTTGGTGATTATTAAGTGGATTGATTAAAGGATTTAAACACATTAAGGGTTTAACACTTAGGATTAAAGTTATTCACTCCATCCTAATAGAAGGATGCATGCATAATCTTAATCACAAAGCCTTAAAGCCTTTAGGGTTTAGTCCCTGATTATGAGATGAGAAGGGAAAACTCAAAGATGACACAAAGGTAAAACTAAATGGGGGACTAATCAAACCCTAATTGTTATCATACTTGGAGATCCTAGGGTTTATGAGAATTGCAAAAAGATCTTCAGAGAAGCCACCAAGGAAGAAACAGGATGAAAGGGGGAGAAGCAAAAAGAAGCAAAACAACTTACTTCACTTAAGAAGATAAGTTGCTTGAAGAAAGAAAGAGAGGAGGAGCATGAATGAGCAAGCTCACTCTAATAAAAAAGTAAAAATGCAGCTATGAATGCATAAGAGAGATGATAAGAGATTATGAGAAGTGAAGGAAAATTCACTTCTCAATGACTTACCACCTGAAAAGTTAGTGTAAGAAATGAAATGCAATGCAAATGAGATGAAATGTGAGGATGTAAACCAAAGTCAGAAGCAATTACATGATGTTAATGATGCTTAAGAGATGATACAAACATGAGGCAAGGCATGGTGTCGCTCCCGATAGATGGGACTGGCCCAAATAAAGGTACAGACGCGAACGGTCGGCGAGAGGGACAATGAGAACACACAGCCGTGAACTCACTGGAGATGAATAGAGTCGCCAGCTAGGCATTTTTATCCCGGAGGAAAGGTAATGCTGCATAGACCTAGAAAGAGATGGATAAGACAGTATGCGAACCAGAGAGACTGAGAAAGGGGGTTGGTTACAACCTGGGAAGGTATTAGCACCCAGATTGTCCGTCGTACTCGACGGGATCCACGCTTAAAAGATTTGTGTTTTAAAGGGGTAGTGTCAGTGCAATTTGTGTATAAAATAGCTGGAAAAGAATGTACAGGTGTCAGTGTAAAGAAATGTGATGTGTAATATATACAGTGTTAGTGCAGGAACAGGAATGAGATGCTCAAGATCATGAGGCTTAAAGAATAAGGCTGAAAAGAGGGGGAATATACAGAGACTTTTGTTCGATAACCGTTAAGTTATGCCTACGTATCCTCTCGTGCAATGAGGAAGTCAGAACACCGTAGTTCGACCCAAAGAGACTGAAAGATGAATTGACTTGTGAACTGCTTGCTTGTCTATGCTCAAGTGTATGACCTGTCTGGCTCAGGTGCAAACTGTCTTGCATTAGACGGAAGAAGCAAGTTCTCGCTTGTGAGTGAGTGTGATGAGAAAAGAATCCCGAAGGAGACGATTATTGTTTGTTTTTGAGTTTTCAGTCTTTTATTGCTTTTGAAAGTTTGTCATAAGTAAATGAGCTTAAACCTAAACCAATGGCTTAGTAAACTCATCACATCTTCCCTCTGATTAGGGGTAATGAGAATACCTTAAGTGTGAAGTCAGATTCTCACACTTAATTACCATGATGTAGGATTAAGATCATTAACCTACTTGTGATTATTTAGATGTTTTTGGTGTTTTTGTTTAGTGTTGAGTAATGAGATTAAGCCATAATCAAGGATTAAACAGACTCATTACACCATCCTAATAGAAGGATAATAGATGAGAATGTTTAAGCTGAGGAAAGCTCCTCAACTTAATCCATGATTAGGGATTAAACTCATGACAAAACAAGCCTTTGGTTAGGTGGATTTTAATTAATGGTAAGATGATGAAGTGATTTTTAGGGTTTGTAAGACAACTTGAGGGGGACTTGTCCATTAACACTAGGGTTAGTCCTTCTTAACCAATTAAGGAAGAATTAGAACCCTAATGCAAGGCCCAAGTTACAAGTGTGATGTATTGATGATTATTAAGTGATTTGATAAAAGGATTTAAACACATTAAGGGTTTAACACTTAGGATTAAAGTTATACACTCCATCCTAATAGAAGGATGCAGGCATAAGCTTAATCACAAAGCCTTAAAGCCTTTAGGGTTTAGTCCCTGATTATGGGATGAGAAGAGAAGACTCAAGAGAGACACAAA
This sequence comes from Lathyrus aphaca, assembly GCA_963966055.1. Lineage (NCBI taxonomy): Eukaryota > Viridiplantae > Streptophyta > Magnoliopsida > Fabales > Fabaceae > Lathyrus > Lathyrus aphaca. The sequence goes on along the minus strand of OZ014523.1, from coordinate 224,541,838 downwards.
GGTAAAACTAAGTGGGGGACTAATCAAAACCCTAATCATTGTCATGCTTGGTTGTTCCTAAGGTTTGTGAGGTTTATAAGGGAACTCTTCAAAGGAACCACCAGGAAGCAAATGAAAGGATCAGGAGAAACAAAGTAACTTGCTTCATTTAAGAAGTCAAGTCACTTGAGGAAAGAAAGTGAGAAGAAGAAGAATGAGCAAGCTCAATCTCAAACACATGATAAAATGCAGCAAGGGTGCATGAAAGAGAGATGAGAAGAAAGTATGAGAAGTGAAGGCAAATCCACTTCTCAAAGTTACTTACCACCTGAAAAGTTAGAAAGGAAAGTGCAATGCAATGCAAAATGAGATGAAATGGTATGATGAAAAACCAAACCAGAAGCACATACATGATGTTAATGATTCTATGAGATGCTACAAACATGTGGCAAGGCATGAAGATGCTTATACAAACCTATGGATGCAAATGGAACAAGTTAAGGAACATGAACATACATGAAAAGTTATGAGATGCATATGGCATACAACATTTACCAAAGTCAGAAGCAAACAACATTATAAAAAATTAGGGTTTAATGATCAAAGCATCAAACACAAACCAAAGTCAGAAGCAAACAACATTATAAAAAATTGAAAATGCACTCAAAGGACCCCTAATCCTATACTAACCCAATGCCCAAAGGAGAGGTTTCAACTCTTAACCAAATTCAAGTTATGATTTTCCTAAGTTTTCTAGGGTTTTAGGGTTCCTTAACAAGAAAATTACCAAACAAATTGAAAATGAAAGATCAAATCATGGCCATTTAATCTCACAAACTACATGCTAAACACAATGCAATGCAAAAAGAATCAAGGTCCAACTCTTTAGGGTTAGGCATAAATGATTTTTGGAAGTTTAGATCAAAATAATGCATAAAAATGATTTTAATTCAATGAAAAATTCTCAAAATGCATCAAGATCAAAAAAGAAATTTGGTTTGAAGGTTGGACAATATTTCTAAATGTTTTTAAATGTTTCATGAATTTTTTGGTGATTTTTAAATACCTAAAAGTATTTTTAATAAATTAATTTTCATTAATCAATTAAAAATAAACTTTTAAATATTTAAAAATACTTTTTAATGCTAAAAAGTAAAAATAAAAATATTTTTGTGTTTTAAAAAATTAATGAAACTCTTGGTAAAAATTTCATAATTTTTAAATGGTTTTTGCTATTTTTAATAAATTATGGAAAACAAATGAAATAAAATGAAAATTAAATGAATTTTAAACTGAAAAAGGAAAAGTAATCAAATCCTAGGGTTTAGATTCAAACAAGCCTGCGCGCGAATTGACCTGGCGCCAAATCCTACGGCCAAAATTCAAACTCAGCTAATTAATGATTATGCCCTAATCCTGCCGTTAATGACCCTCAGGTGACCGGAACAGTGTTCCGGTCATCTTCTCCATTCACTCCAAAACACCAACTCTCTCCACACGCATCTAAAATGAATTCTAACTACACAGAAATGATCCCCATCCAAAAACGAATTGAAACCCCCATTCAAACAAAATTTATCACTTCTAAACTAGCTGAATCGAATCAAACAAAACCTAGGGCAAAAAGTTTCAGAAACTGATTAAACTCTCATCTCTCCACCATTTTCAAAACCAATGACATCAAAGTGATCAGTGGACAACAAAGAACAACTTAGGAACTTTAAAAATCATTTCTGGAAAAAAAGTTCTTGAGCTACCTGAGTTTCGAAGCTTTCAATTTTGCAACTTTCTGACCTCTCCTCTTGATGCAATCCACTCTACTTGATCCCCTGATGATGCCTGAATGCTTAGAAGGAGTTTATGTTGGCTGGTTTGAGAGTTTGAACAAGTTCTGTTCAAACTCAGGTGAGAACTGTGTTTGTGATTCAGGCAGTTTCAGGCAAGGGTGAGGGGTTCTTTGTGACCAGGATGATGATTTGAGAAGGTTTGTGAAGTTTGTTCAAGTGTTTGTGGCCTGTATGAAGAGTTTCGAAGGTTTTGGCTTTGAGAGTGAAAAATGGGGAAGTTGAGTTCTTGCTGGTTTCAGGCTTATGTCTTGTTGGTTTGGGTTCAGTGAAGCATGGTGAGAAGGTTGATGAAACTTGTTTGAATGTTTTTGGCTTGTGGAATCAGATTCGAAGGAAAATGCAAGTTGGAGAGAGTTTGTGAATGTGTGTTGTGGTGAGTTTTCAGGCTGGCTTGTTGTTATGTTTAGCTAGCATTTGATCCACATAAACAACTCCTATTGGTCAGATGATGTGACCTGCCCTTTATTGATTGGTATGGTGCCTTTTGCAAAATGTCAACTTTATGTAAGAGAAAGCATGGGTCAAGTTCTAGCTTGGTACAAGGGGTGTGGGCTGCGCAGCAACATGAGGGGAAAGGCTAGGGCTGGTTCAGCAACATAGGCAGCAAGTGGATGGAAGTGTTATGATGGTTTTGCAACTTGCTCACTTTTAGTTCACATGGAAATATCTTGCCTCACAAGCCATGAAACATGAGAAACTCTTGGTCCAATCTGAATTTTAGGTTACATGTGATGTTTGTGTATTGGTTAGATATCAACTAGAAGTGACAAATACCTTTGGTACAAGTTTTTGCAAGTTTCTCATTTTGTGCACAACTTGAAATTTAGTGATTTTTGCCAACTTTGACACACCATAACTTTTGATCCAAAATGAATTAGGTCATTTTCTTGTACTTTTTGAAAAGGGAAAGATCTAATCTACAACTTTCATGACCAAAGTTTTTCCATTTGAAGCTTTTTTGAATCAAAAAGTAAGGGTTGAAAAAGTTGCATAAAATGACATATTCCTTAAAAGTCAACCATGCCCAAAAAAGTCAACTTTGCAAAAACTTGTAATTCTTGAATTTTGTGAACTTCAAGCTTCTTCCATGATCAAATAAAGATCATATACACTCAAAATGATGAAGATCACCCCTTGGTTGGGTCATTGGGGGCCTCAGATGCCCTGATTTTGCACTGACTTGTCCAGAAAGTCAACTCTTGATCAGATGACTTCCCCATGGAATTTCTTCATAAAAATTGATATGCATACTCCCTATACCATATAGAGACCAATAGAAACAAGAATGACCAAAAAATTTGGAGTTATGGCCTCTGAAACCAAAACCCTAATTTTAGGTCAACTGTGCAGTCAAACTTGGCTCTGCCTCCATAACAATCCCAGTTCTTGTGATCCCTTGGCATTCTTGACTTTGAGAGGATATAATATGATGCTTGAACACATATGGATCCCTTTGGAGTGATTGATGGTCTTTGGAGTGGCTCAAGAGGCTCTTGGATTGCTCAGATCACAAACCCTAGATGCAGATGACTTAGAATCTATGCAGTGCATCAAAAATGTGGTATGAGATGTTATGATTGTGTTTATGCATATGAAATGATCACAAGCCATGGTGTGAATGGGTGAGGACAAATTTGGGGTGTTTACAGCTGCCCCTATTCTAACATGAGTTAGCAGTGCAGGATGTAAGCAACGGCTTAACAGGCAAACAAGATAACTTGTGGTTGAATACCAAAGACAGTCCAAAATTTGCACTCACAGAATGAAGAAGAAAAGGGATATAGATTGTAAAAGAAAATAAAGTATATTGTAAAGTGTGGGCGACGGAGGACGACCGTCGAGCAGAGGACGACTGCTGGGTAAAGAGCAATGACGAGGACGGCCGGCATGCTGGGAAAAGTGCGGGAAATAAAGCGATGACGGGGACGACCGACATGCTGGGGATAAAAGATATTATGATGGGGACGGCCATCAAGTAAAGCTATAAGATTCTCTCGGGGATTAATGAAACATGACGGGGACAACCATCAAGTTCATAAGATAAAGTAACCAACGATGGGGACGGTCATCGGGCTAAAAGGAAAAGGGACCATGACGGGGACGGCCATCGGGTTAAAGAATAAATGAAATGAACGGATGATGAGGTACGGTCATCAAAGGTGAAGGACAATCACCTAGCAGGGGACGGCTGCTCTGTTGGGGATTAGATGAGGGACGGTCATCTAAGGTGGAGGACGACCACCTGGCAGGGTACGGCTGCCGAAAATATCGCGACATAGGACGTATGCCGGATAAGGGGTCAATGATGGGGATGGCCATCGGATGAGCATGATGGAGGACGACCATCAAGAGGCGGAGGACGACCACCTAGCAGGGGACGGCTGCTCTCAAGGTTTGTCATGACATAGGACGAATGTCAGATAACCGAAATCAACAATGGGGACGGCCATTGGATAAAAATGATGAAGGACGATCATCAAGAGGTGGAGGACGACCACCTAGCAGGGGACGGCTGCTAAAAATCAACGATGGGGACGGCCATCGGATGAGCATGACGGAGGACGACCATCAAGAGGTGGAGGACGACCACCTAACAGGGTACGGCTGCTCTCAAGGTTTATCATGACACATGACGAATGTCAGATAAAAAGGAAAAAAATGCTTTGGTAGCGATCTACTGGGGAATAGTAAACACGAACGAGTGTTTATATCCAAGAAATAAAAGGGTAAGTGTTTAGATGTTGTGTATAGATTAAAGATGCGGACGAGCATCCCTAAGACTTACGATACGGACGAATATCGGGTAGAAACAAAATACTAACACGTGTTCAGAGATGATGATACGGACGAGTATCAACGGGTTAACAAGGAACACGGACGAGTGTTGAATCTGAAGGGACTCTTCTGGGGAATGGTAGACACAGACGAGTATCTACATTCAAGAAGACATAAGTGTTTGACACGGTGTACGGGTTAAAGATGCGGACGAGCATCCTTAAGACTATGATACGGACGAGTATCATGTAGAAACAAACGGTTGACGCATGTTCTGAGATGATGGTACGGACGAGTACCAACTGGTTAACAAAGAACACGGACGAGTGTCAAATCTGTGGGGATATGTAAATGGTATATACAAGATACGGACGAGTATTTGTATAAGTATGAGTGTGAATATTGTATAGATGAGTATTTGTCTGCTGGGGAGAGTGACACGGACGAGTGTCAAAAGAGGAGAGAAGTATAGTATCAACAAGTATATGGGTTGCAAAAGTGTAGGCGACTGCGCTGGGGATATGACACGGACGGGTGTCAAGAAAATGTATTATAGGTGTATGTGAGTGCAAAGAGGATGTCTTTGGCTTTCTGCTGGGGGGTATGACACGGACAGGTGTCAAAGGGAGCTTCTATAATACAAGTGGTTTTGTTTGCAAAGAATGTTCAGGCGACTTTACTGGGGAATGATGACACGGACGAGTGCCAAAGGGAGTATATATATTGGTGTTTGTGAAGGTGAGGCAACTGTTCTTTTGCTGGGGAATCTGGTGGATTTTTCTGTATGACGAACGGTTATTATTCACAAGTGTTCGATTCACAACATGGCTTATGATTATGCTATGTACTGGATTTTTGCCGTAATGCTCCGTATTAGACGGAATGCTACGCTTTGTGGGTGAATATGATGCAAATGCCATGATTATGCGAGGGTACAGCTCTGGGATTCGGATCCCGTTGCTGCGAAGATCTCCGGCCGATCTGCTTGAAATGGGCATCCCAGCTGGGGATGAGATCATTGATTGATCTGGTGAGATGCATCTGCTTGGGGATACAGGTCACTGATTGACATATCCTTGCAAATGAGAGACCCAGCTGGGGTTTGTAGAAACTTTCTGTATTCTGTTGTGATTTCTTCATGCGTTGCTGTTCTGAATAGAGGCTGACACTCTGTGGGGAAATGGTTCCCTGGTTTTGTATTCTGCTGAGGAAGAATGATTGGCACCTCGGCTGGAGGAGTGACAAGTGGCAACTCAGTTGGGGGAAGTTATCGGTGATAACTCAGCTGGGGAGAAAGCCCCTCAGGTGCTGAGAATGAGTGTTGATTTGTCAGCTTGCTGTGATGAAGCTTTCATGCCCCGAGTTGCGCTTTGGATACCTGCAATCCTGCAAAGATAGGGAAACGCACAAGTGATCCCGAGGTATCCTTTACTGGATTCCGTCATAGGAGTTTAGACATTTCTGAGAGTAAGTATATTCCCTGCAAGCATGTGTTTTATTTTTTTGAAGAAAAACATTTGTACTTATGCAATCAGTTTTTTAGAGACATCAGACATTCTTTGCAAATAAAAAAGTGCACGAGACGAAACATGACTGAAAAATCTGATTTTATTAATTCAAATGCCCTGAATTGGCAAGATACAGTCAGAGAAACATATCTCCTGAAATGAGGAGATTGTTACAAATTGAGAAACAAAGTGCTGGCGATGTTGACGACGCTTCAAGGAGCTTCCTCTTTTGCTATGACTCGCATGACTTTTGACGTTCTTCTCGTCTTGCTTTTTGGAGAAAGTTGATTCTGATTGGAGCTTAATCCTTTAGAGGCTTACCAAGTTGTAGGTGATACAGACGAATTCAGAATGCAGTTGTTCGCTTATTCCCTTATTTTGCATGGATCGCCCTTTCGGGTTTTCAATCCATCGGGATACCCATTTTTGCCTGAGTTGTCCAATGCAGCTTTTCAACTCAGCGGGTGTACATTTTTTTGTTTATTTTCCCTTATTTTTGCTCGAGTCTTTTATTCTGTTTTTGACTCGCCGGGATGCCCTATTTTTGCCTGGACTTACATTCTGTTTTTATGTCCAGCGGGTCATTTTTATGCGAAGTATTTTTTAACTGCATCTGAATTCACAGGGGACGGGAAGTCTTCACCATCCATGGTGCTGAGAATCAGTGCTCCACCAGAGAAAACTTTCTTTACTACAAATGGTCCTTCATAATTCGGAGTCCACTTGCCCTTGTGGTCTGTATGAGGAGGGAGGATTCTCTTCAGCACAAGATCTCCTACTTGGTACTCTCGGTGCCTGACTTTCTGATCGAAGGCTCTCTTCATTCTCTTCTGATATAGCTGCCCATGACAGATTGCAGCCAACCTTTTTTCTTCAATCAGACTCAGTTGTTCGAACCGGGACCGAACCCATTCTGCTTCGTTCAGCTTAACATCCATCAGTACCCGTAGGGAGGGTAATTCAACTTCAACTGGTAGGACTGCCTCCATACCATACACAAGCTGATACGGTGTTGCCCCAGTGGATGTTCTGATTGACGTGCGGTACCCATGCAAGGCAAAGGGTAGCATTTCATGCCAATCTTTGTACGTAACCACCATCTTCTGCACAATCTTCTTGATATTCTTATTAGCTGCCTCAACAGCGTCGTTCATCTTTGGCCTGTAAGGAGAAGAATTGTGGTGTTGGATCTTGAAGTCCCGGCATAGCTCAGCCATCATCTTGTTGTTTAGATTGGAACCATTATCAGTAATGATTCGCTCGGGCACTCCGTACCGACAGATGATATCCCTCTTCAGAAATCGGGCTACCACTTGCCTTGTGACATTTGCATATGAAGCTGCTTCAACCCACTTAGTGAAATAATCAATGGCGACCAAGATGAATCTGTGGCCATTTGAAGCAGTCGGTTCAATCTTGCCAATCATGTCAATGCCCCACATGGCAAAGGGCCACGGTGAAGACATTATATTCAAAGGATTGGGAGGTACATGCACCTTATCTACATAGATCTGGCATTTATGGCATTTTCTGGCGTAAGCGCAACAGTCTGCATCCATTGTGATCCAATAATAACCTGATCTTAGCAATTTCTTAGCCATGGCATGCCCTCCAGCATGGGTACCAAAGGATCCTTCGTGCACTTCATGCATCAACAAATCTGCTTCCGTCTTGTCAACACATCTGAGGAGTACCATATCAAAGTTCCTTTTGTATAAAGACCCATCAGTGTTCAGAAAGAAACTACCAGCAAGCCTTCTCAAAGTCTTCTTATCATTGGAAGATGCCCCAGGTGGGTATGTTTGATCCTCCAAGAAGCACTTAATGTCATGGAACCAAGGCTTATCATCTTTGACAATATCTGCTGCAAATACATATGCTGGTCTGTCGAGTCTGGATACTGAAATCTGAGGTACAAAGTTAGCAGCTTGAACTTTGATCATGGATGAAATTGTAGCCAGAGCATCTGCAAACTGATTCTCGTCCCGAGGGATATACTCAAGCTTGACCGTTGTAAAGAAATTCAATAACCTCCTTGTATAATCCCTGTAAGGTATCAGATGATCTTGGTGGGTGTACCATTTTCCGTTGGTTTGATTAACTACCAGAGCTGAATCTCCGAACACAGTTAAAGTCTTGATCCTGAGGTCAATGTCTTCCTCAAGACCCATAATGCAAGCTTCGTATTCAGCTTCGTTGTTAGTGCAGTTGAAAGTGAGTTTTGCCGAGAAAGGCATGTGAACCCCTTTAGGTGTAATGAGTACTGCACCAACACCACGACCATTCATATTAACAGACCCATCAAACATCATAGTCCATTCTTCTTCTGGGTCAGGCCCTTCAGTGTGAATAGGCTCTTCATGATCTTTCGCTTTTATGAACATGATGTCTTCATCAGGGAAGTCAAATCTCATAGGCTGGTAATCATCAATAGGTTGCTCAACAAGATATTCAGACAATACACTGCCCTTGATGGCTTTCTGAGAAGTGTACTGGATGTCATATTCTGTGAGAATCATTTGCCATCTTGCAACCCGTCCGGTAAGAGCTGGCTTCTCGAAAATGTACTTAACTGGGTCCATCTTTGAAATCAATAAGGTAGTGTGGGTCAACATATACTGTCTCAGTCGGCGAGCAGCCCACGCTAAAGCACAACAAGTTTTCTCGAGCAGTGAATAACGTTGTTCACAGTCGGTAAACTTTTTGCTCAGGTAGTATATTGCATACTCTTTTCGACCAGACTCGTCATGCTGGCCCAGCACACACCCCATCGACTCTTCTAATACTGTCAAGTACATAATCAGAGGTCTTCCTTCAACTGGAGGCATAAGGATTGGAGGTTCTTGCAAGTACTCCTTGATCTTGTCAAAAGCCTTCTGGCAGTCTTCATTCCACCTGACCGTCTGTTCTTTTCTCAATAACTTGAACAAAGGCTCACAGGTCGCCGTAAGGTGAGATATGAACCGTGAAATGTAGTTCAATCGGCCTAAGAACCCTCGAACTTCTTTTTCAGTTTTCGGTGCAGGCATCTCTTGAATAGCTTTGACTTTATCAGGGTCAACTTCAATCCCTTTCTCGCTTACAATAAATCCCAGCAACTTACCGGATCGCACCCCGAATGTGCATTTGTTGGGGTTCAACTTCAATTGGTACTTCCTCAGACGCTTGAACAGTTTCAACAGATTCACCAAGTGGTCTTCTTCAGTAAGGGACTTGGCGATCATGTCATCCACATAACATTCTATCTCTTTATGGATCATATCATGGAATAATGTCACCATAGCCCGTTGATATGTTGCACCAGCATTCTTCAGTCCGAATGGCATCACCTTGTAACAGAACGTGCCCCAGGGTGTGATGAAGGTTGTCTTCTCCATGTCTTCAGGTGACATTTTGATCTGATTGTATCCTGAAAATCCGTCCATGAAGGAGAATATCGAGAACTGAGCCGTGTTATCAACCAATACATCAATGTGAGGTAATGGGAAATCGTCCTTCGGGCTGGCTCTGTTCAGGTCCCGGTAGTCAACACACATCCTCACTTTGCCGTCTTTCTTCGGCACAGGTACTATGTTAGCAACCCACGGCGGATAGCTAGTTACAGCAAGGAACCCGGCGTCCCACTGCTTTTGTACCTCTTCTTTTATCTTCATTGCCATATCTGGGCGAGTACGGCGTAGCTTCTGTTTAACCGGTGGGCATTCTTCTCTTAAAGGCAGCTTGTGCACAACAATGTCGGTGTCCAGCCCTGGCATATCTTGATAAGACCAAGCAAACACGTCCACATATTCTTGAAGCAGATCAATCAGTTGTCTCTTCACTGAGTCTTGTAGGCAGGCCCCGATTTTAACTTCTTTCACATCTTCATCTGTACCAAGATTAATTGTTTCGACCTCCTCCTGATGAGGAGTGATAACTTTCTCCTCTTGTCTCAACAACCTGGCTAGCTCTTCAGGAAGCTCATATTCTTCTTCAACCCCTTCATCAGCTTTATTGATCGGATTGTCAAAGTCATACGAAGTCATAGTCGTGCTGTTGTCGGTGTTGTCTGGGAGGCACTCTCTGCAAGGGTTCAGTTTGTTCATTTTAGTGATTGATTTTAACCTTGTTTAGAAAAGTGAAATAAAGTTGTCATTTTGAAAACATCGCCATTTATTTTTTGTACAAAAAGAAAAATGGAAAAACAGTGAGCGGAAAAGAAAAAACTCGTTTGCAAAAAGATGTCTGATATTTCATTGATTAATCTTGTTGCACAAAAAGTACAGATGGCCCGATTACAAAATGAGTCTTGTCATCTTGGGCAAGATGCAAGACTTTGATGCATGCTATAAAAATACAGGAAATAATAATTACTCTGCATGAGTAACCCTTATAATTTCCTGGGAAGACCAGTTTGAGATACTGCTCCCCGGGATCTTTGGACGTATCCAATTCTCCAGATTGCGTTCTTCTTCCAGCTCGTCTTCCAAATTTTTGATAGCATCAGGGGTGAGCATCCCCCCACTGACAAAACTAAGCTTCTCAGCAGCCTCTGCTTGACCTTGTTGAGTTGGTCTGTAACCCAACCCAAATTTGTCTTTCTTCTCCTCCACGGATAAAACTTTGCCCCAGCCTTGGGCAGTTCCTTCCTCAACAACCTTCCGGGCTTGTTGGTAAGATGACATGGAGATTCCAGGTACAGCATATGTTTCATTCACGTTCAGGGCCTCAAACCCTTGACTCATCGTTTCATGGATCTCCCCATCCATCTCAATATATTTGTAGGTAGCCAGGTGGCTGACAAAAATATCCTCCTCTCCACAGATAGTAACGACTTGACCCTCCCACTCGAATTTTAACTTCTGGTGAAGGGTAGATGTAACTGCGCCAGCGGCATGAATCCATGGTCTACCCAACAAACAGCTGTAGGCAGGCTGAATGTCCATCACGTAGAAGGTCGTTTTGAAAGTTTGTGGGCCAATCGTTACAGGCAACTCAATTTCTCCCAGAACCGATCTCTTAGAACCATCAAAGGCTCTCACTACCAGATTGCTGGGACGCAATGCCAATCCTTCATATTCCAACTTCACAAGGGCCTTTTTGGGTAAGACATTGAGGGATGACCCTGTGTCTACAAGCACATGGGAAAGGACTGCACCTTTACATTCCATGGTGATGTGCAAGGCCTTGTTATGATTGCGGCCTTCCGTAGTCAAGTCAGTGTTGGTAAACCCTAGCCCATTGATAGCAGTAACATTTCCAACCACAGTTTCCAACTGATTGACGGTCATCTCTTCAGGCACGTAAGCTGCGTGCAAGACTTTGAGTAGTGCATTCCGATGGGCTTCGGAGCACATAAGCAATGACAGGATAGAGATCTTGGATGGCGTCTGGTGAAGCTGGTCCACTATTTTGTAATCACTCTTCTTGATGATTCTCATGAACTCATCAACTTCTTGATCAAAGGGTGTTTTCAAAGCTTCCTTAACAGATGGATCTTCCTGCACCAGGCTCTTCCCTTTTGCCTTGGCAGCAGCTTCTGCTTCGGCAGTGGGTCTTCGAATTTGTGGAGCAAAGAGACGTCCGCTTCGGGTGAAGCCTCCGCCTCCTCCCACATTGTCTACTTGTGGTGCAGGTGTTGATGATTCAAGAGTGATTTTCTGTCCTTCGCAGTACAGATCAGCACCGTAATGCCAGGGGATGGCATTACTGCTTTCATAAGGTATCGGCCCGGGCACTGTGATAGTGACTGGACTAAGAGCAGCTGCAGAAGGAACTGTGATAGTCTGTGGATCATAATATATTGTGACCGGTGCTCTGATGGGAGTAGCACTTTGTGAATTATAGGCAGAATCATTCTCAGGATCATAATATATTTTAACAGTTGAGACATCTTCATTGTTTGCTGCTGATGTTGTAGGAGACATTGTTGGAAGGATGGGTGTTGTTGTTGTAGGAGATTCAAAATGAAGTGGTGCTGAAGTTGTAGAAGGAATGTTTTCTGATATCTGATCAGTTGAAATGACAGATGAAACATTTGTTGATAAAACTGAAGAGTTGTTGGGAACAATGGTTGTTGCAGTTGTAGGAGGTTCTGGAACTGTTGCTGATGAGATTGCTGGATCTGTTGGAAATGATGTTGTAATTTGAAGCAGACCACTCTGGATGAGACCATCTATGCCATCCCTCAAGTTATCACAACCGTTCACTGAAATGTTGCAGTAAGCACACCCTAGCTCGCATCCCGGGAACATTTGACATTCGAGGAGTTGAGCTTTGATCTCCACCAACGGTGTCCGAATCTGGCCCACACTGGTTATCAAATAAGACGGTTTGTCTTCTTCAATAGGATTTATTCTGGGACCTCCATGGTGTGGCATAGGGTTTTTTGTTAACATTTGGTGGTGGCGCAAAGTTTAGAGCTTTAGAGTCTACCAGGTCTTGTACCTTCATGTGCAAGGCTCTGCACTTCTTTGTACTATGGCCAGGTGCATTTGAATGGAAGGCACATCTGGCGTTGGAGTCGTAATTCCTGGGTAGACTGTTGGGATCTGGAGGTGCCAATGTCCTTAGCTCAACTAGGTTGAGTTTCAGGAGTTGTGGCAGTAATGTGGCATAGGGCATGGGGATCGGATCGATCACCCTGTTGGCCTGAGAAGGTCTCTGTTGAAATGGTCTCTGCTGATTGTTGTTGTTGGTGTTGTTGTAGTTTCTTGGAGGATACTGAGTTTGTTGTTGGTACTGAGGTTGTTGCTGATAATTTTGTTGCGGTGGTTGATAAACTGGTTGTGGATGAGCTGGAGCGGGAATGGTGACTGCTGCCACAGACCTATGAACATATTGGGGCCTGCCCCTGTTGGTGTGGATAGCATTGGTCTCACCAGTTCTTCTTGGGCCTACAAAAGGCTTCCTTGTATTGCTGGATGAACTAGCACCCTTGTCAGAAATTTTTCCCATTTTTAACAAACTCTCAATTCTTTCCCCAACTATAACAACATCTGCAAAGCTGGTGGAAGAGAAGGCAGCTAGCCTGTCAATGTATGTTCCTTGGAGGGTGTTCATAAACATATCTGCCATCTCCCTCTCTGACATGGGTGGCTGAACAGCAGCAGCCAATTGCCTCCATCTCTGGGCATACTCTCGGAAACTTTCTCTTGATGACTGTGACATTCCCATTAGGAGGGTCCTGTTGGGTGCCATGTCTAAGTTGTACTGATACTGTCAAATAAAAGCCTCTGCCAGGTCCTTCCAACACCTGATAGTTGCTCTCGTCAGATGAGAGTACCATTCTCTTGAAGCTCCTGTCAAGCTATCCTCAAAATAGAACATCCAGAGCTTCTCGTCCATGGTATAGGCCTTCAGCCTCCCCAGGAAGGATTGTAAATGGGTCCGGGGGCATGAAGTCCCGTTGTACTTTTCAAAACAAGGAGGCTTAAACTTATGAGGGATCCTGACCCCGTCTACCAAGCCCATGTCCATAACATCAAAACCCAAAGAGTTTTGAGACTCCAAGGATCTTAATTTCTCAGCTATTTCATCCAGCCTTCTATCATAAGCTTCCTCCCCAGCTCCCATCACTGTGAACTGATCTTCCTGGGGGTCTTCTTGCAGCACTCTGCCTGCAGTGGCAGTCCCTTGAACATTTGCAGGAATGTTGATCTCCGGATGAAGGTGGGGTCCAAATACAGGGGGATTAACATGAGGTTGGACCCTCTCATTGTTGCTTGTTCCAGCAGTCCCTACATGGGGTTCTTCTTGGTTCTGCCTTTCTACCATGGCTCTCAATCTTTCTTGGCTCTGAGCCATATTGTTCATCACTTCCATAAACTGTGTCATCTGGGTTCTCATTTCCAATCTTTCGTTTGCCATTTGATTTCTGACCTCTGCAAGGTCCTGTTGTACCTGATCCATTTGTATGCCCGGAAGATTGTTTCGGGTTGGATATCTATGTGGACGGTTGAGTGGGAACACGCGTCGTCGAGCAATAGTTCCTGACATCACAACAGAGTTAGTAACAAATTATCAAAAACCTACAAAACAAGGTAAAAGGTTAGTATGCAATGCAGTTATGCTTATTTGTTTCCAAGGTATCCGACTTGGCACTTGGTTTTGACCTTTCCAGACCCTTGAAGCAGATATTGTTGATGTTGCTTTGAAGAATTCAGATAAAACCAAACAACACATATATTACACAAAGTAAATGATACATAACTTGTTTTTTACAATACATGCCCTCTGAGGGGTTAAAAATACAACATAAAGAAAAGTACATGAAATGAAAGCAACAACAAACAAAAGTCAAACACCAAGACCAAATTCATCCTCCTGAACTTCCTTGAGAAGTGCTTCAGTCACAGGATCAGCTGGACGCTCTGTAAGGTTCCCGATGAGAAGATTCCTTGTAGCAACAGCTGCAGTTAGCTTTTTGTGTTGACTCTGGTCCTTTGACCTCTTCACACCAGCTCTAATCTTCAGCTCTGAGATCTCCCTCTGGGCTGCTGCTAGGGCTTCCTGTTGCTCTTTTGCACTAGCTTCCAGTTGCTCGATCTTGTCCTGAGTCCTCTTATCTTCCAGAGTACGAGCCTCGGTGATTCTGACCCACCTAGCTTGGCTCTCCTTCAGATACAAGTCAGTCCTGTCCTTTTGGAACTGAGCTTCCTTGCAGGCATTCTTCAGAATCTGTTCTCCATCCCTAGACTTCTTGATGTAATCTTCAGACTTCTCAATCCTAGCCAGATGCTCCACCTTCAACTTTTCCAACCTTTCAATATCTATCCTTCCATCACTCCTCTCCCAGAGGGTCTTCTGTAGAGCTTGAGTCAGTTTTTCATTCCTCTCTTTCAAATGCTCAAACTCCTCTAAATTGACAGTTGCTGGAGGTGGTGTTGTGGAGGGTCCAGGCATATCTTCAATAGTAAAGGGCATCCCAGAAAATTGAGCCCTGGCATGGGACCAATCATAGTACTGTGCTGATGCCACATTGTTGCACTTCCCCAGGATGGTTACCCCCTTAGTCTGCACATTGTCCCAGGCCCAGGCTGCCTGCCTGACAACAGCCAGATTAGGCTTGATTTCAACATAAAGGGTCTCAGTCAGATCCTGTGCCCTAGGAGGATGGACTAATGCATAGCCCAGCTGCCTTTTGAATAACAGAGGATTGTAATTGATGCACCCTTTCACTCCAATCAGAGGCACATTGGGAAAATGCCCACAACTTGTAATGATGTCTCTACCCTTAGTACTCTGAGTACACCATCTGATATCATCTGAGGTTAGAGCAACCAACCTCCTAGCCCAGTTCTTCTGCTGGTGAGGGTTCAAGAATGCATCAGTCCTTGGCAGATGCTTGAGCAGCCAAGTATAGAACAAAGGAGCACAACATCTCACTAATCTCCCCCTTTGCTTTTCATTCCTTTGATGGACAGAGTAGTAAAGATCTCCCAGTAAGGTGGGCACTGGGTTTCTCAGGATGAAAAGATGGATTGCACTCTTGCTTACAAACCTAGGCTCATCTGCAAAAAGAATGACCCCATATATGCTAAGGGCCAATAGAGCACAGACTGCCTTCCACTCCCCCAGGGAGGCCTTCAGACTAGCCTGAGAAGTCAAGAAATCCAGATGGAAACCAGAGATTCCAGCTTTAGATGTCAAATTCTGCCCAATCAGAACTGGTTCTAGATGTAATGCTTTTGCTATCTCCTCATTACTTGGGAAAACCATCTCAGTGTTGAAGGGGATTCCACCCCTGATGGGTATACCAACCAATGATGAATATTCCTCCAACAATGGTCCCAACTGAAAATTCTGAAATGTGGAGCACCTCAGAGGAGGATCATAGAATTGCAGGCAAGTATGTATCAAGCTCCTTTGTGAAGGGTCCAAATCCATAACCACATCAAGGATTCCTCCATAATGTTCTCTAAAAAGTGGTATATGGTCTGGAGTAATCAGGGTCTGAATCCTCCTGATGCTAGCTAGCTCAGGCTCAAAGAAGTGATAGGAGATGTTACTTTTCTTAGGTGCCATGTTGATGAAGAATAGGTGTTGATGATGATGACTGAGGACAGCACTGAAGATGGACCACTGGTAGGCTGAGACTGAAGCAGGTGACTGATAGCTGAAGCAAATGTTGATGAAGATAAGTCTAAGCTGATGATGGGGTCAAAACCAAGCCAAAATGATAGGATGGATACCCTGAAAAACAAATAAACACATGTTAAAATGATGCAATGAGGATGTATGCAAATGATATGCAAGGGTTTGTGACTGAGCTGGATCTGATCAAGTGCTCTGATATAAGTCCAAGTGTGTTCAAGAAATCCAGATGGAGGTCTATAAGTCTAGTAACCAAGGTGGGGGACTCAAATAAAGAGCCACATGTCCAGGGTTTTAGAATCACAAGAACCGTTCCAAAATGGAGTACTCTTATTCAAACAAAGTAACAGGGTATGCTGAGGTCAAGGGTGCCTGCAAACCTGTAAACAGCCCAACCCCCCTCACAGGTAGTGTTCTAAAACAAGGATCCTCAGACTTGGATCAGTTATGAGAAGTGTAAACACTTCTAACCCGGAGGTACAGTGTTTACAATAACCATAAAAGTTCCTCCTCTAATTCACCTCAGTTTCTTAAGGTCAATACTAAAGGTCATCCAGACTTAGCAGGCTTCCCAGATAGCCCTAGTACTGCAGGAAATCTGCAACACAGAGTTCTCAAGAAGAAACCCATATTTGAACCGTGTTTCATATTCCCGCACCAGACCGAGATGGAATGGGAAAGAATATGAACCACTCTAGCCTAGGTGTCACTCAGGTCCCAGGTATAGGACCTTAACTCTCAATAGAACCCCCACCCACCAAAGCAACAAACAGATCCAGCCAGCACAGTATGACAATATGATATATGCAAAGCCATAAAGAAAGCAATAAAACAATGTACATAAAGCAAAAATAAATACAAATACAAACACAAATAGCACATAACACCCCAGTAAACACAAATCAATCAAGCGCTAGGAGGAACCCACAAAAAGAACCAGAAGCCCTGGTGTAAACACCCCAAATTTTCCCTCACCCATTCACACCATGGCTTGTGATCATCTCATATGCATAAACACAATCATATCATCTCATATCTCAATTTTGAGTCACTGCATTGGTTCTAAGTCATCTGCACCTAGGGTTTGTGATCTGAGCAATCCAAGAGCTTCTTGAGCCACTCCAAAGGCCACTAACCACTTCAAAGGGATCCATGTGTGTTCATCTATCATATTACATCCTCTTAAAGTCAAAAATTCCAAGGAATCACAAGAACTAGGGTTTGAATGGATGCAGAGCCAGGTTTGACTGCACAGTTGACCTAAAATTAGGGTTTTGGTTTCAGAGGCCATAACTCCAATTTTTTGGGTCATTCTTGTTTCCATTGGTCTCTATATGGTATAGGGAGTGTGCATATCAATTTTCATGAAGAAATTCCATGGGGAAGTCATCTGATCAAGAGTTGACTTTCTGGACAAGTCAGTGCAAAATCAGGGCATCTGAGGGCCCCAATGACCCAACCAATGGGTGATCTTCATCATTTTGAGTGTATATGATCTTTATTTGATCATGGAAGAAGGTTTAAGTTCATAGAAATCAAGAATTTGGAAATTTTGCAAATGTTGACTTTTTGGGCATAGTTGACTTTTCAAGAATGCTTCATTTTAGGTCATTTTTCAAGCCTTGATTCTTGATCCAAAAAAGCTTCAAATGGAAAAACTTTGGTCATGAAAGTTGTAGATCTCATCTTTCCCTTTTCAAAAAGTACAAGAACATGATCAAATTCTTCTTGGATCAAAAGTTATGGTGTGACAAAGTTGGCAAAAATCATTGATTTTCAAGTTATGCACCAAGTGTGAAAATTGCAAAACCATGAACCAATGCCTTTTGTAACCTCTAATTCATTTCAAACCATGACATAAACATTCTACATGTCCTAAAAAGTCAGAATTGGACCAAAGATCACATGTGTTTAGTTCATGTAACAAGGCATTTTTCATGAGATTTCAAAAAAATGACAACTTGCAAAAGCACTCATCACACTTCCTACAACTTGCAACCTTGGATGCTGACCTTGCTAGCTCTCTCACCACACCATGCTGCGCAGCCCCTAGCCCTTGTACCAAGCTAGCACCTCACCATACTTCTCTTACACAAAAGGTTGACATTTTGCAAAAGCAAACTTACCTATCACAGCAGGCCATGTCACATCATCCAGCCAATTGGATTAGTTTATACTTTTCATTTGCAAGCCATTTCATATACCAAGCAAGGATGAAACACTTAACATCATCACATTCACAAAACACACCCTAGCTGCATTTTGCTTCGAATCTCTCTGCCCAGCCACAAAACATCCAAACCATTTCCACACTTCAACTCACCATGATCCATTGAGAAGAAACCAGCCAAGAGCCAGGCCTGAAACCAACCACAAAGCCACTTCACCATTTTCACCTCAGCCTGCATTTCTCTTCGAATCACCTTCCACAGCTTACAAACATCCAAACGAACTTTACAAAGCTTCTCCACTCACCATCTGGATCACAAAGAACCACTCACAATGGCCTGAAACTGCCTGAATCATCCCTGCCATTTCTGACTGAGCTTGAGCAGAAGCTTGTCAAACTCCTCATCCAGCCAACATAAATTCCTCTTGAGCATTCAAGCATCACCAGAGGGTCAAGTGGAGTGGATTGCACTGAAGGAAGTGGCCAGAAAGTCATCAGAGTGAAAGCTTCGAATCTCAGGTAGCTTGAAAAATATTTTTCCAGAAATCATTTCTTTTGTTTTAAACTTGTTCTACATGTCTTCCTGATCATGAATATGCTTTTAGTTTTTGAAATGGTGATGAAATGAGAGTTTAATTGCTTTCTGAAACTTGCGTGCCCTAATTCTTTCTTGCTTCGATTCAGCCTTGTTAGGAAGAATAAATTTGTTTTGAGTGAGGGTTTTGATTCGTGAGTGAGTGGGGATCATTTCCCAATTCTTAGATTTCATTTTAGTTAGGTTTTTGGGGTTTTGGGGATTTTCAGGGGAGATGCTGGCCGGAGAAGACGACCGGAAGTCTTCTCCGGCCACCTGAAAGTCATTTGTGCCCTAATCATGTAATTAATTCCCATTTGAATCTAGAGCGTTGGATGCGTTGAAATGTTTGACTTGCCGCGCGTGTGGACGGTCCAGATTTGTCATTAAGCCCTAATCTTCATTATTTATTTAATTAATTGGGTTTAAGTCAGTTTAAACGTGGGCCACAGGATCTGGCGCGTAGTCAATGCCCCCAAGCCCAGATTGAATCCCAGCCACCCATCCTGCATACTTCTCCTTTTATTTATTTTAATTCAGTTTCTTCTCATTTTATTTGCATAATTATTTAAAAATAGTAAAAAATGTTTAAAAATTATGAAACTTTTTCTCCTGAGTTTTATTAATTTTTATGACACAAAAATATTTTCATTTTATTTTTTATCATTAAAAAAAGTATTTTTAAATATTTAAAAGATTATTTTTAATTGATTAATGAAAATTAATTTATTAAAAATACTTTTAGGTATTTAAAAATCACCAAAAAATTCATGAAATGTTCTAAGACATTTAGAAACATTGTCCAACCTTCAAACCAAATTTCTTTTTTGATCTTGATGCATTTTAAGAATTTTTCATTGAATTAAATCATTTTTTGTGCATTAATTTGATCCAAAGTTCAAAAATTCATTTCTGCCTATCTAAGAAGAGTTGGACATTGATTCTTTTTGCATTGCATTCTATTTGGCATGTAGTTTTTGAGATAAAATGGCCATGATTTGATCTTGCATTTTCAATTTGTTTGGCATTTCTTTTGTTTAGGAACCCTAAAAACCCTAATAACTTAGAAAAATCATAACTTGAGTTTGGTTAAGAGTTGAGACCTCCCCTTTGGACTTTGGTTTAATATAGGTTTAGGGTTTCTTTGGGTGGCATTTTCCATTTTTTATCTTAGGGTTTGCTTCTGTTTTTAAGTTTTGTTTGTTGTTTGATCCATAAACCCTAATTTGGGCTTCCATTTGCATCCTTCTTGCATTCTCTTGCATAACATGACTTGCCATGACATTTCAAGCATCCATTTGATTCATTTGACATCTTAAGACATATAGAAAGCATGTTTGATCATTGCATCTTGCATTTGCCATGTTGTTTGCCATGTATGTTTCATAACTTTTCATGTAAGTTCATGCTCCTTAACTTGCATCATTTGCATCCATGATCTTGTATGAACATCTCCATGCCTTGCCTCATGTTTGTAGCATCTCATAGCATCATTATCATCATCAACATGCTTCTGGTTTTGTTTATCATCATGTCATCTTATCTCATTTGGCTTTGCATTGCATTTCTTTTCTAACATTTCAGGTGGTAAGTAATGTTGAGAAGTGAATTTGCCTTCACTTCTCATGACTTTTCTTTTCATCTCTCTTGCATCCATTGCTGCATTTTTATATGTGTTAGAGTTTGAGCTTGCTCATTCTTCTTCTTCCCACTTTCTTTCTTCAAGTGACTTGGCTTCTTGAATGAAGCAAGTCACTTTGCTTCTCTTGATCCTGTTCATCTGCTTCCTGGTGGCTCCTTTGAAGATTTCTCTTGAAAACCTCACAAACCTTAGGAACAACCAAGCATGACAATGATTAGGGTTTTTGATTAGTCCTCCCTCTTAGATTTTACCTTTGTGTCATCTCTTTGAGTCTTCTCTTCTCACCTCATAAGCAGGGACTAAACCCTAAAGGCTTTAAGGCTTTGTGATTAAGCTTATGCCTGCATCCTTCTCTTAGGATGGAGTGTATAACTTTAATCCTAAGTGTTAAACCCTTAATGTGTTTAAATCTCTTAATCAATTCACTTAATAAATCATCAAGACATCACACTTGTAACTTGGGCCTTGCATTAGGGTTCTAATTCTTCCTTAATTGGTTAAGAAGGACTAACCCTAGTGTTAATGGACAAGTCCCCCTCAAGTTGTCTTACAAATCATAAAATTCACTTCTTCATCATATCATTAACTAAAATCCACTTAATAAAGGCTTTGTTTTGTCATGAGTTTAATCCCTAATCATGGATTAAGTTGAGGAGTTTTCCTCAGCTTAAACATTCTCATCTATTATCCTTCTATTAGGATAGTGTAATGAGTCTGTTTAATCCCTGATTATGGCTTAATCTCATTACTCAACACTAAAAAAAAACCACAAAAACATCTAAATAATCACAAGTAGGTTAATGATCTTAATCCTACACCAAAGGTGATTAAGTGTGAGAATCTGACTTCACACTTAAAGTATTCTCATTACCCCTAATCAGAGGGAAGATGTGATGAGTTTACTAAATCCACTGGTTTAGGCTTAAGCTCATTAACTTATGACAAACTTTCAAAAGCAATAAAAGACTGAAAACTCAAAAACAAACAATAATCGTCTCCTTCGGGATTCTTTTCTCATCATCTTCACTCACAAACGAGAACTCGCTTCTTCCTTCTAATGCAAGACAGTTAGCACCTGAGCCAGACAGGTCATACACTTGAGCATAGGCAAGTAAGCAGTTCACAAGTCAATTCATCTTTCAGTCTCTTTGGGTCGAACTACGGTGTTCTGACTTCCTCATTGCACGAGAGGATACGTAGGCATAACTTAACAGTTATCGAACAAAAGTCTCTGTACATTCCCCCTCCTTCCTGTATCATTCTTTAAGCCTCCTGGTCTTGAGCATTTCATTCCTTTCTTACACTGACACTTTCATGCCTCACATCACTTATACACTGACACCTGTACATCCTTTTCCAGCTCTTTATACACAGATTGCATTGACACTACCCATTTAAAACACAAATCTTTTAAGCGTGGATCCCGTCGAGTACGGCGGACAATCTGGGTGCTAATACCTTCCCAGGTTGTAACCAACCCCCTTTCTCAGTCTCTCTGGTTCGCAACCGTCTTATCCATCTCTTTCTAGGTCTATACAGCATTGCCTTTCCTCCGGGATAAAAATGCCTAGCTGGCGACTCTATTCATCTCCAGTGAGTTCACGGCTGTGTGTTCTCATTGTCCCTCTCGCCGACCGTTCGCGTCTGTACCTTCATCTGATCCATTTCATTTGTCGGGAGCGACAGCTTGGCGACTCTGCTGGGGACCCTTATATTGCAACCAGGGCTTCTGGTTCTTTTTGTGGGTTCCTCCTAGCGCTTGATTGATTTGTGTTTACTGGGGTGTTATGTGTTTATTTGTGTTTGTATATTTATATTTGTTTTTGCTTTATGTACAGTTGTCTACTGTTTTCTTTATAGCTTTGCATATTATCATACTGTTGTACTGTACTGCTGGCTGGATCTGGTTTTCCTTTGGTGGGTGGGGTTCTATTGAGAGTTAAGGTCCTATACCTGGGACCTGAGTGACACCTAGGCTAGAGTGAATCATATTCTTTCCCATTCCATTTCGGTCTGGTGCGGGAATATGAAACACGGTTCAGATATGGGTTTCTTCTTGAGAACTCTGTGTTGCAGATTTCCTGCAATGCTAGGGCTATCTGGGAAGCCTGCTAAGTCTGGATGACCTTTAGTATTGACCTTCAGAAACTGAGGTGAATTAGAGGAGGAATTGTTATGGTTATTGTAAACAATGTACCTCCGGGTTGGAAGTGTTTACACTTCTCATAACTGATCCAAGTCTGAGGATCCTTGTTCTAGAACACCACCTGTGAGGGGGTTGGGCTGTTTACAGGTTTGCAGGTACCTTGACCTCAGAATACCCTGCTACTTTGACTTGATAAGAGTACTCCATGTTGGACAGTTCTTGTGATTCTAAACCCTGGACATGTGGCTCTTTATTTGAGCCCCCCACCCTGGTTACTGGATTTATAGACCTCCATCTGGAATTCTTAAACACACATGGACTTATATCAGGGCTTTTTGATCAGATCCAGCTCAGTCACAAACCCTTGCATATCATTTGCATACATAATCATTGCATCATATTGACATTTGCTTATTTGTGTTTCAGGGTATCCATTTTCATCTGGTTTTGGTTTTGACCCCATCTTCAGTATTGACCTATCTTCACCAGCATCTGCTTCAGTTATCACCAGCACCAGCCAGTCAGTGGCCCTCTTCTTCAGTATTATCATCAGCACCTGTCTCTACTCAGTCTCAGCATCATGGCTCCTAAAAAGAGCAACATCACCTACCACTTCTTCCAGCCAGAGTTATCAGACATCAGGAGGATTCAAACCCTGATCACGCCAGATCACATACCTTTGTTCAGGGAGCATTATGGAGATATACTTGATATGGTTATGGATCTGGACCCTTCACAGAGAAGCTTGATCCACACCTGCATTCAGTTTTATGATCCTCCACTGAGATGTTTCACCTTTCAAGACTTTCAGTTGGGCCCTCTACTAGAAGAATACTCATCTTTGGTTGGTGTGCCTATCAGGGTTGGAATCCCTTTCAACCCTGAGATGGTCTTTCCCAGCAATGGAGAAGTAGCAAAGGCTTTGCATCTGGAACCTGTCCTGATTGAGCAGCATATGACTTCTAAAGCTGGGATCCCTGGCTTTCATCTGGATTTCTTAATCTCTCAAGCTACCCTGAAAGCTTCTCTAGGAGAGTGGAAAGCTGTTTGTGCTTTACTGGCCTTGAGCATATATGGAATTGTATTGTTTGCAGACGAGCCTCGATTCATTAGCAAGAATGCAATCCATCTGTTCATCCTGAAGAACCCAGTGCCAACTTTATTGGGGGATCTTTACTATTCAGTGCATCAGAGGAATGAAAAGCAGAGGGGGAGATTAGTGAGGTGTTGTGCTCCGTTGTTCCACACTTGGCTTCTCAGCCATCTACCCAGGACAGATGCATTTCTAAACCCTCATCAGCAGAGCAACTGGGCTAAGAGACTCACTGTTCTAACTTCAGCTGACATCAGATGGTGTACTCAGAGCACCAAGGGCAAGGATATCATCACCAGCTGTGGGCATTTTCCTAATGTGCCTTTGATAGGAGTTAAGGGCAGTATCAATTACAATCCTCTGCTGTTCAGAAGGCAACTGGGCTATGCACTAGTCCATACTCCTAAGGCACAGGACTTGGTTGAGACTCTTTATTGTGAGAACAAGGTTGATTTGACTGTTGTTAGGCAGGCTGCCTGGGCTTGGGATAATGTTCAAACCAAGGGAGTAACCATTTTGGGGAAGTGCAATAATGTGGCATCGGCACAATATTATGAGTGGTCCCGTGCCAGGGCCCAATTCTCTGGGATGCCCTTTACCATAGAAGACATGCCTGAGTCATCTTCAGCACCACCCCCTGCCACTATCAGTTTAGAGGAGTTTGAAAGCTTGAAGGAAAGAAATGAGAAGCTAACCCAGGCTTTGCAGAAAACCCTCCGGGAGAGGAGTGAAGGTATGAGGGAGATTGAGAGATTGGAGAAATTGAGAGTAGAGCATCTGACTAAGATTGAGAAGTCTGGGGATTATATCAAAAAGTCTAAAGCTGGAGAACAAATTCTGAAGAATGCTTGCAAAGAAGCCCAGTTCCAAAGAGCAAGGACAGACTTGTATCTGAAGGAGAGTCAGGCTCGGTGGGTCAGGATCACCGAGGCTCGTACTTTGGAAGACAAGAGAGTTCAAGACAAGATGGAGCAACTGGAAGCTAATGCAAAAGAACAACAAGAAGCCCTGGCAGCAGCCCAGAGGGAGATATCAGAGCTGAAGGTCAAAGCAGGGGTGAAGAGGTCAAAGGACCAAACTCAGCACAAGAAGCTAGCAGCAGCTGTTACGACCCGGAATCTCCTCATCAGGAATCTCACGGAGCGTCCGGCTGATCCTGTGACCGAGGCACTTCTCAAGGAAGTTCGTGAGGATGAGTTTGGTCTTGGTGTTTGACCATTTGTTTGTTGTTGCTTTCTTTCCATGTACTTTTATTTTCTTGTAATGTATTTTGACCCTTTAGAGGGCTTGTGTTGTAAAATAAACAAGTTGTATTATTTCACCTTCTGTAATATATTTGTGTTAGTTTGTTCCATCCAAGTTTACTTCGGAAGCCACATCAACAGCATCTTCAAGGGTCTGGAAGGGTCAAAACTGAAGGCCAAACCGGATACCCTGAGAACAAATAAGCATAATTGCATTGCATGCTAACCCTTTGTTTGTTTTGTAGGTTTTTGTGTTGTTGTTGCTAACCTCTGTTGTGATGCCTCAGGAACTATTGCTAGGCACCGGGTATTTCCCCTCAATCGTCCGCACCGTTATCCAACCCGAAACAACCTTCCGGGAATTCAGATGGATCAGATGCAGCAGGACCTTACTAAGGTCAGAAATCAAATGGCAAGCGAAAGGCTAGAAATGAGGAATCAAATGACTCAGTTTATGGAAGTTATGAACAACATGGCTCAGAGCCAGGAAAGATTGAGGGCCATGGTGGAAAGGCAAAATCAAGAGGATCCACATATAGGGACTGCCGGTACCAGTAACAATGAAAGGGTACAACCTCATGTCAACCCTCCGGTATTTGGACCACACCTCCATCCTG
This sequence comes from Lathyrus aphaca, assembly GCA_963966055.1. Taxonomy (NCBI): domain Eukaryota; kingdom Viridiplantae; phylum Streptophyta; class Magnoliopsida; order Fabales; family Fabaceae; genus Lathyrus; species Lathyrus aphaca. The sequence goes on along the minus strand of OZ014523.1, from coordinate 224,516,169 downwards.
AGGTCAATATTCCGGCAAATGTTCAAGGGACTGCCACTGCAGCCAGGGTACTTCAAGAGGATCCCCAAGAGGACCAATTCACAGTAATGGGTGCTGGAGAAGAAGCTTATGATAGAAGATTGGATGAGATAGCTGAGAAGTTGAGGTCCTTAGAATCTCAAAACTCTTTGGGCTTCGACGTCATGGACATGGGCTTGGTAGACGGGGTCAGGATTCCCCATAAGTTCAAGCCTCCTTGTTTTGAAAAATACAACGGGACTTCATGCCCCCGGACTCATTTACAGTCATTTCTGGGAAGGCTGAAGGCCTATACAATGGATGAGAAGCTCTGGATGTTCTATTTCGAAGACAGCTTGACTGGAGCGTCAAGAGAATGGTACTCTCACTTGACAAGGGCAACTATTAGATGCTGGAAGGACCTGGCAGAGGCCTTCATCAGACAGTATCAGTATAACTTAGATATGGCACCCAACAGGACTCTCCTAATGGGAATGTCACAGTCTTCAAGGGAGAGTTTCCGAGAATACGCCCAGAGATGGAGGCAACTGGCTGCTGCTGTTCAACCACCTATGTCTGAACGGGAAATGGCAGATATGTTCATGAACACCCTTCAGGGAACATATATTGACAGGCTAGCTGCTTTCTCTTCCACTAGCTTCGCGGATGTTGTCATAGCCGGGGAGAGAATTGAAAGTTTGTTAAAAATGGGAAAGATCTCAGACAACGGTGCAAGATCGTCCAGTAGTACAAGAAAGCCTTTTGCAGGCCCGAGAAGAACTGGCGAGACCAATGCCATCCATTCAAACAGGGGCAGGCCCCAATATGTTCAGAGGTCAATAGCAGCAGTCACCATTCCTGCTCCAGCTCATCCTCTACCAGTCTATCAACCTCCGCAGCAAAACTATCAGCCGCAACCTCAGTACCATCAGCAAAATCAGTATCCTCCAAGGAATTACAACAATAGCAACACCAACAACAACAGTCAACAAAGGCCATTTTAGCAAAGGCCATCTCAAGCTAATAGGGTGATTGATCCAATCCCTATGCCATATGCTACCCTGCTGCCACAACTCCTGAAACTCAACTTAGTTGAGCTAAGGACGCTGGCACCTCCAGATCCCAACAGTCTACCCAGGAACTATGACTCCAACGCTAGGTGTGCTTTTCATTCAAACGCACCTGGCCACAGTACAGAAAAATGCAGGGCTCTGCATATGAAGGTACAAGACCTGGTAGACTCAAAGGCTTTGAATTTCGCACCACCACCCAATGTCAATAAGAACCCGATGCCAAATCACGGTGGTCCTAGGATTAACGCCATTGAAGAAGACAAGCCGTCTTATTTAATAACCAGTGTGGGACAGATCAGGACACCGTTGGTGGAAATCAAAGCTCAGCTCTTGGAATGTCAAATGTTCCCGGGGTGTGAGTTGGGTTGTGCTTACTGCAATATCTCAGTAAATGGGTGCGATAATTTGAGGAATGGCATAGATGGCCTTATTCAGAGTGGCCAACTTCAGATCACCACATCATTTCCAACAAATCCAGCAATTTCATCCGCAACGGTTTCAGAACCTCCTACAACTGCAGCAACCATTGTTCCTGACATTTCTTCGGCCTCATCAACAAGTACTTCATCTGTCATTTCAACTGACCAGATGTCAATGAATGTTCCTTCTACAACTCCAGCACCACTCCATTTTGAAACTCCTACAACAACAACATCATTTCTTCCGACAATACCTCCTACAACACCAGCAACAAATCATGAAGATGTCTCTACTGTCACAATATTTTATGATCCTGAGAACAACTCTGCCTACCATTCAGAAGGTGCTGCTCCCATCAGAGCACCAGTTACAATCTTTTATGATCCACAAACAATTACAGTCCCTTCAGCAGCGGCAATCAGTCCAGTCACTGTCACGGTGCCTGGACCAGTACCATATGAAAGCAATAGGGCCATCCCTTGGCACTATGGCTCTGACGTGTACTGCGAAGGAAAAAGAATCACTCTTGAAACATCAACACCTGCACCACAAGTAGATAATGTGGGGGGAGGCGGAGGCTTCACTCGAAGCGGACGTCTCTTTGCTCCACCAATTCAAAGACCTATCGCCGAAGCAGAAGCTGCTGCTAAGGCAAAAGGGAAGAGCCCTGTGCAGGAAGATCAAGCTGTTAAAGAAGCCTTGAAGACACCCTTTGATCAAGAGGTTGATGAGTTCATGAGAATCATCAAAAAGAGTGATTATAAAATAGTGGATCAGCTTCACCAAACGCCATCCAAAATCTCTATCCTCTCACTGCTTATGTGCTCCGAAGCCCATCGAAATGCACTACTTAAAGTCTTGCACACAGCTTACGTGCCTGAAGAGATTACTGTCAACCAGTTGGAAACCGTGGTTGGAAATGTCACTGCTAGCAATGGGCTAGGGTTCACCAATACTGACTTGACAGCGGATGGCCGCAACCACAACAAAGCCTTGCACATAACCATGGAATGCAAAGGAGCTGTCCTTTCTCATGTGCTGGTAGACACAGGTTCATCCCTGAATGTCTTACCAAAGAAGGCTCTGGTGAAGTTAGAATATGATGGATTGGCATTGAGACCCAGCAACCTGGTAGTAAGGGCCTTCGATGGTTCTAAGAGATCGGTTCTGGGAGAGATTGAGCTACCTGTGACAATTGGCCCACAGACCTTTAAAACTATCTTTTATGTGATGGACATTCAGCCCGCCTACAGCTGTTTGTTGGGTAGACCTTGGATTCACGCCGTCGGCGCAATAACGTCTACCCTTCACCAAAAGTTAAAATTTGAGTGGGAAGGCCAAGTTGTCACAATCTGTGGGGAGGAGGACATTTTTGTCAGCCACCTGGCTACCTATAAATACATTGAAATGGATGGAGAGATCCATGAAACAATGAGCCAGGGGTTTGAAGCCTTGAATGTGAATGAAGCATCTGCTGTATCTGGGATCTCCATGTCATCATACCAACAAGCCCGGAAGGTTGTTGAGGAAGGAACTGCCCAAGGCTGGGGCAAATTGCTATCGGTAGAGAAGAAAGAAGACAAATTTGGGTTGGGTTACAAACCAACTCAACAAGATCAAACAGCGGCTGCGAAAGAGCCCAACTTTGTGAGTGGGGGAATGCTTACCCCTGATGCTATCAACTGTCTGGAAGACGAGCTGGAAGAGGAACGCAACCTGGAAAGCTGGATTCGTCCAAAGGTCCCGGGGAGCAGTGTCTCGAACTGGTCTTCCCAGGAAATTATAAGAGTTACTCATGCAGAGTAATTATTATTTCCTGTATTTTTATAAGCATGCATCAAAGTCTTGCATCTTGCCCAAGATGACAAGACTCATTTTGTAATCGGGCCATCTGTACTTTTTGTGCAAACAAGATTAATTAATGAAATATCAGACATCTTTTTGCAAACGAGTCTTTTTTCTTTTCGTTCACTGTTTTTCCATTTTTCTTTTTGTACAAAAAATAAATGGCGGTGTTTTCAAAATGACAACTTCATTTCACTTTTCTAAATAAGACTAAAATCAGATCACTAAAATGAACAAACTTGACCCTTGCAGAGAATGCCTTCCAGACAGCACCGACAACAGCACAGCTATGACTTCGTATGACTTTGACAATCCAATCAATCAAGCTGATGAAGGGGTTGAAGAAGAATATGAGCTTCCTGAAGAGCTAGCCAGGTTGTTAAGACAAGAGGAAAAGGTTATTACTCCTCACCAGGAGGAGATTGAAGTGATTAATCTTGGTACAGATGAAGACGTGAAAGAGGTTAGAATCGGGGCCTGCCTGCAAGACTCAGTGAAGAGACAACTGATAGACCTGCTTCAAGAGTATGTAGATGTGTTTGCTTGGTCGTACCAAGACATGCCAGGGTTGGATACCGATATTGTCATGCACAAGCTGCCTTTGAGAGAAGAATGCCCGCCGGTCAAACAGAAACTGCGCCGTACTCGCCCAGACATGGCTATGAAAATCAAGGAGGAGGTACAAAAGCAATGGGACGCCGGGTTCCTTGCTGTAACTAGCTATCCACCGTGGGTTGCTAATATAGTACCTGTGCCTAAAACAGACGGCAAGGTAAGAATGTGTGTTGACTACCGGGATCTGAACAGAGCCAGTCCGAAAGATGATTTCCCATTACCTCACATTGATGTATTGGTGGATAACACGGCTCAGTTCTCGGTGTTCTCCTTCATGGACGGATTTTCAGGGTATAATCAGATTAAGATGTCACCTGAAGACATGGAGAAGACAACATTCATCACACCCTGGGGCACGTTCTGCTACAAAGTAATGCCATTTGGGCTCAAGAATGCTGGTGCAACATATCAACGGGCTATGGTAACATTATTCCACGATATGATCTATAAAGAAATAGAATGTTATGTGGATGACATGATTGCCAAGTCCCTTACTGAAGAAGATCACCTGGTGAATCTGCTCAAATTGTTCAAGCGTCTGAGGAAGTACCAACTGAAGTTGAACCCCAATAAATGCACATTCGGGGTGCGGTCTGGTAAGCTGCTGGGTTTTATTGTGAGCGAGAAAGGGATTGAAGTTGACCCTGATAAAGTCAAAGCCATCCAAGAGATGCCTGCACCAAAGACAGAGAAGGAAGTTCGAGGGTTCTTAGGTCGATTGAACTACATTTCGAGGTTCATATCTCACCTGACAGCAACCTGTGAACCCTTGTTCAAGCTGTTAAGAAAGGAACAGACGGTCAGGTGGAACGAAGACTGCCAGAAGGCTTTTGACAAGATCAAAGAATATCTGCAAGAACCTCCAATCCTTATGCCTCCAGTTGAAGGAAGACCTCTGATAATGTACTTGACAGTATTAGAAGAGTCGATGGGGTGTGTGCTGGGCCAGCATAACGAGTCTGGTCGAAAAGAGTATGCAATATACTACCTAAGCAAAAAGTTTACCGACTGTGAACAACGTTATTCACTGCTCGAGAAAACTTGCTGTGCTTTAGCGTGGGCTGCTCGCCGACTGAGGCAGTATATGTTGACCCACACTACCTTGTTAATCTCAAAAATGGACCCAGTCAAGTACATATTTGAGAAGCCGACGCTTACTGGACGGGTTGCAAGATGGCAGATGATTCTCACAGAATACGATGAAGGAAATTGCGATCTAAACGCAGCGGAAAAAATAAAATTTCCTTTAGTGATCCTTACGAATGAGCATGGTCAGTGATAGAATCGTTACCTCTTTGTGGCGATTCAGATCTTTGATGCAGCGATCACAAGCGTTGATGAAGTGCAACGCCTCTACTCAGTCCACACGAACAGCTTCCGGTCACAGTGCTAGCTGCTTACGAACGGAATTATTTGAGTGAGAAAAGAGAATCAAAAACGAAATTGCATCAAGTGAAAGCTTCATCACAAGGGTTCCTTTTATAGACTCTCTTGTGGGCTGCGGGCTAAAAGCCCAATTCACATGATCCATAATAATATTATATATTATTATAATAACTATTATTATAATAAATATATTTATTTTATTATTATTTTATAACCATTATAAAATAACAATAATTATTATTATATTATCCGAATTTCTATTTTCACTTAAGTGCACCGTACCTTACGGTGTTCCTTTGATTTCTCTATCTCTCATCAAACTGTCCTTATGTGTGTGACCCTGTAGGATTTCGTAACGTTGGTAATTATATTAAATTATATATTTAACATAATAAACAGTGAGCGGTATCTAGCAACACATCACTGCTACCCAAGTCACGAAAATGTCATGTGATCTGACAAAACCTTTTTCGTGATAATATATGTTTGTACAATTACCCTTTTGCCCCTATGTCTATATTGAACACAAGGCATACACTGTGTCATCCTTGTCCAGTTCAATATTGGGCCCTTAGACATTTCTCCTGTTATGCAGGATTGGCAAATTCCATCTAGGACACTCATGTCCCTCAGCATGCTTCGCGGAGTGCCCATCAACTGTCTTTATGATCATCCAGTTACGGATAATGTTTGATCAGAAATAAAGCACCCGACTCTACATCTAGGGTCCATAGTGGTTTCAGGTCGAAGGGTGGTAATACACCATTATCACCATGAGAATAACTTATGACACTTTGCATAACATACTATGTAGTATTCTCATAGCGGGTCAATCCGGTATAAATATTACTCCTAATATTTATACCTATGTCAAGACTTGATAACTCTTTATCCATGATCCATGAGATGTGATCATCAGTCTATCTTCATAATAGTCTCAATGCTTTAATGTTATCCCACTTTGCAATAAAGCTTGACTACGGATATTTTAAGAATAATGTCTTTATGTTTAATGGGATCTCATGATTAAGTCACACTTAACATTTCATTAAACAGACTAACTATTCTAGGGACTTTATTATTCTGAAAGACAAACATAATAAAGAAATGCCTTTTATTATTAAACTAATAATCCGATACAAGTACCAAAAAGTATTGGCCTCTAGGGCTTACACCAACAATCTCCCACTAGCACTAGAGCCAATTAGGCATACCCTTAATACCCATAGATCTAGTATGACCATCATGCTTCTGTTGCGCAAGAGGCTTTGTTAATGGGTCAGCGATATTGTCAAGTGTAGGTACTCTGCATATTTTCACATCTCCCCGATCGATTATCTCTCGAATGAGGTGATAACGCCTAAGTATGTGTTTGGATCGTTGGTGAGATCTAGGCTCCTTAGCTTGTGCGATAGCACCATTGTTATCACAATATAAACCAATGGGATCCACAATGCTAGGGACTATGCCAAGTTCACTAATGAACTTCTTGATCCAAACAGCTTCCTTTGCTGCATTTGAGGCAGCAATATACTCGGCCTCAGTTGTAGAATCAGCAACTGTTTCCTGCTTTGAACTTTTCCAGCTCACAGCGCCACCATTGAGACAGAACACATAACCAGATTGTGATCTAAAATCATCCTTATCTGTCTGGAAGCTAGCATCAGTGTAACCAATTACATCAAGCTCTTCCTGACCTCCATATATCAAGAATGAATCCTTAGTCCTTCTCAAGTACTTAAGGATATTCTTGACAGCTACCCAGTGAGCATCACCGGGATTAGATTGGTACCTGCTCGTTGCACTTAATGCATACGAGACATCTGGTCGAGTACATAACATGGCATACATGATAGATCCTATTGCAGATGCATATGGAATCTTATTCATGCCATCCCTTTCTTCCTTAGTTGAAGGGGATTGTGTTTTTGATAAACACAGACCATGTTGCATAGGTATGAATCCTTTCTTGGAATCATGCATATTAAAGCGTCTCAACACTTTATCTATGTATGTACTCTGACTTAGGCCAAGCAGTTTTTGTGACCTATCTCTATAGATCCTAATTCCTAATATATAGGCTGCTTCACCTAGGTCTTTCATAGAAAAACAATTCCCTAACCAAGTCTTCACTTGTTGCAAGGTAGGGACATCGTTTCCAATGAGTAATATGTCATCTACATATAATACCAGAAACACGATCATGCTCCCACTAACCTTCTTGTAGACACAAGGTTCATCTTCATTTTTGATGAATCCATATTGTTTTACGGTTTCATCAAAACGAAGATTCCAGCTTCTGGAAGCTTGCTTCAATCCATAGATTGATCGCTGTAACTTGCATATCTTTTGGGCATCTTGTGGTATGTCAAATCCTTCAGGTTGTGTCATGTACACATCCTCAAGAAGATTCCCATTAAGGAAAGCAGTTTTGACATCCATCTGCCATATTTCATAATCATGATATGCAGCGATGGCAAGTAAAATCCGAACAGATTTAAGCATTGCAACTGGTGAAAAGGTTTCATCATAGTCAACCCCATGAATTTGTTTATAGCCTTTTGCAACCAGTCTTGCTTTATAGGTATGTACCTTACCATCCATGTCAGTCTTCTTCTTGAAGACCCACTTGCATCCTATAGGGTTAACTCCTATAGGAGGTTCTACCAAGGTCCAAACCTGGTTTGTGTACATGGAATCCATTTCAGATTTCATGGCTTCTAGCCACTTCTCAGACTCAGGACCAGTTATGGCCTCTTTGTAGGTCACAGGCTCATCTTGATCCATGAGTAATACATCACCCTGATCACTTATGAGATATCCATATCTCTCAGGTTGGTGACGTATCCTGCTTGACCTACGCTGGTCTTGTTCTACTTGAGCAGGTTGCTCTTCCACAACTACTTGTGTTTCCTGCTCTAGTTCCTCCATAGGTGTTTCAATGTTTTGTGATTCTTGAATTTCTTCAAGCTCTATTTTCCTCCCACTGTTTCCTTTGGAAATAAAATCCCTTTCCAGAAAGACTCCAGTTCGAGCGACAAACACTTTGCCCTCAGAAGGATTGTAGAAGTAATATCCTCTTGTTTCTTTAGGATACCCCACAAATAAGCATTTGTCAGATTTGGGCTCAAGCTTGGTTGAAATTTGTCGTTTGACGTAAACTTCGCAACCCCAAATCTTCATGTAAGACATATGTGGTTTCTTACCACTCCATATCTCATATGGTGTCTTATCAACCTTTTTGGATGGAACACGGTTAAGTGTGTAAGCTGCTGTTAATAATGCATGTCCCCAAAAGGAGTTTGGAAGATCGGCGTGACTCATCATGGATCGGACCATGTCTAACAAGGTTCGATTTCTTCTCTCAGATACACCATTCCATTGTGGTGTTCCAGGAGGAGTAAGTTGGGATAGAATCCCATACTCTTTTAGATGGTCATCAAATTCTAGGCTTAAATATTCACCGCCTCGATCTGATCGAAGAACTTTAATATTCTTACCTAGTTGGTTTTGTACTTCATTCTTGAATTCCTTGAACTTTTCAAAGGACTCAGATTTGTGTTTCATTAAATACACATATCCGTATCTACTGAAGTCATCAGTAAAAGTGATGAAGTACTGAAAACCTCCTCTGGCTGGTATGTTCAGTGGTCCACATACATCAGTATGTATGAGTGCCAAGAGATCATTAGCCCTTTCACCTTTTCCTGTGAATGGGGACTTTGTCATCTTTCCAATTAAACAAGATCTGCATGTCTCATATGATTCATAATCAAAAGAGTCCAAGAGTCCATCTTTATGGAGTTTGGAAATGCGTTTCTCATTTATGTGGCCTAATCGACAGTGCCAAAGGTAAGTTGGATTCAACTCATTAGGTTTCAACCTTTTAGTATTAATGTTATAAATTGGCATTTCAAGATCAAGGACATATAGTCCATTATTCATTTTTGCAGTAGCATAGAATATATCATTCAAATAAATGGAGCAACAATTGTTCTTTATTATGAATGAAAAACCAAACTTGTCCAAACAAGAAACGGAAATAATATTCCTGCTAATTGCAGGTACATAATAACAGTTCTCTAACTGAATTATTAAACCACTAGGTAAAGTTAAAACATAAGTTCCTACAGCTAAAGCAGCAACCTTTGCTCCATTGCCAACTCGTAGGTCAACTTCACCTTTTGCCAAATCTCTACTCCTTTTTAGCCCCTGCACATTAGTACAAATGTGAGAACCGCATCCAGTATCTAATACCCATGATGCAGAAGTAGATAAATTAATTTCAATAACAAAAATACCTGAATTTGAAGTCTCTACTCCATTTTTCTTATCTTCCAGGTACTTTGGGCAATTTCTCTTCCAATGTCCGGTCTTACCGCAATGGAAGCAAGTGCCCTCCTTTGCTATTCCTCCACTAGGCTTCAAAACAGGAGGAGTGGGTTTGGGTTTGGCAACTTCCTTGCCTTTCCCTCTACCACCCTGTTTGATGGGCCTCTTGTTCTGTTTCTTTCCATTACTGACCATCAGAATGGATTTCCCTTTTGTCTTCATATTCTGCTCAGCAGTTCTCAACATGCCTAGCAGTTCTGGAAGACTTTTGTCCAAGTCATTCATATTGAAATTCAGGACAAACTGACTGAAGCTCTCTGGCAACGATTGCAAGATCAGATCAATTGCAAGTTCTTTTCCAAGGGGAAACCCTAATCTGTCAAGGTTCTCCACATACCCAATCATCTTGAGTACATGGGGACTTACAGGGGCTCCCTCAGCTAACTTGCTGTTAAAAAGGGACTTTGAAACCTGAAACCTCTCATTTCTTGCTTGCTCTTGATAAAGCATTTTCAGATGTCCGATCATATCGAACGCAGACATGTTCTCGTGTTGCTTTTGCAACTCAGAGTTCATGGTAGCAAGCATGAGGCAAGCGGTTTCATTGGCATCATCGAAATGCTTCTTATAAGCATCTCTTTCTGCCTTTGGTGCAGAACTAGGAGGTTCCTCCTCAGGAACTGGTGTCTCCAAGACATACAGCTTCTTATCGTGCTTGAGGACAATCCTCAGATTACGGTGCCAATCCAGGAAATTTGTCCCAGACAATTTTTCCTTATCTAGGATGGATCGCAAAATATTGTTCGATGTGTTTGTTGTCATGGTAATCTACAAGAGAAATATGAAAATATAAGTATCATTAAAACAACATATTTAATTAGGCCTTTAATCAAATATGCTCCCACTATTTTATTCAAAACAAATGACCCTCATCATTTGATTCGGAAAATCCCGTTGGAAGACTTTCTAGTGGGTCGAGATCCATGTTTCACTTTGTTTTAAGTCAGCGTTAGGCTGATTACACAAAACTAAGTTATTTAGGTAGGAACTCCTTCCAATTGTATCTCATACAATTCTCGAATATTTTCAATTGGGTGAATAACTCCTTATTCTGATCCATCACATGAATCATTCCCAATTCTTGCTTCTAAACATGTATAATCTTATTATAATTTGTTTAGTTAAGTTTGACCCATTGTTTTAGCAATTGGATATTACAATTATCCCATCACACCTTACTAATATAGAACATGCACCTCGCGTAGGCGAAACCTACAATGCTCGATACTAGTCTTGATGAGTGCTAAAAATTGGAAAGCATAAACTTAATATTTAATTTTGAGGGATTTTGTTATTAGTTTGATCTCACCGGCTTAACATGCAAAACGTCTCTCACATGCATCAACATACAATTACATGCATCAACATACATATAAAAAGATACAATTATGGCCCCTAACGCAATTGTTCTCTCAAGCCAATGAGAGAACCTAAGCTAACCTAATAACGATCTAAGCTTCTCCAAGCATGATCTCCAAGGTTATCCTCCTTTAATATTGAATACTTCCTTTTTCTTCATAACATAATATTACATTACATATAAGAAAACTCGTTTTACATACGAGGGAGTGAGATGAGAAAAGAAGTTACATAAAGAGATTGAGAGAGAGGCACGACACGCAGGCCGTATTTAAAAATCCCAAAACAATAATAAAGGATAAACTAAGGCCATAACTGATCACCACAAATAAATAATAATAAACACACTTTTATTATTAGTTTAAAATTCCGATAATTAAATAAACAATTAAATTTCGGCTGATTGATCACACTTTGCAGACTTAGCCGGGGGTTCCGCTGCCCGGTCAGCGGACGGTGGTTCCGGCGAAAAATTTTATGAACACTTCATTGTATTTCACGTCGTTTCCTGCACAACTTTTGTGCATTTACAACCCCAACCGGAAAAGTCTGCGGCAATACAACACTTGTACTGCCATTAATCCTAATGCAACAATTTCATGCCGTCAAACACAACTCGATTGATAACTCAATATGATAGATCAACATGTCATTGCTTCACCATACTAACGTCGGATTCCGAAGCGAATGAAAATGATGATCTTTCAAAAGAATTACAATCCTTATGTGATTGAATGGATGAAATCAAAACAGTATATCCCATATACCATCTTTGCATCAGAATTACTTATATCTTATATAAAAGTGATCGATCTAATTGTGTAACCTATGGATGATCAATGTATCGCACAACTTCACCATACTAATGTCGGTTTCTGAAGCATAATCAACATCAATCATCCAAATCATACACAACAGATGCCAAATTTAATTAATCGTTTATTGTTAAATTCATTCTGTGTTTTAATCGAATCAAATACAGAAAAGACGGAAATTTAACAGCTATCAGATCCATGGTTTCGTAAGTGGCTCTGATACCACTGAAGGAAATTGCGATCTAAACGCAGCGGAAAAAATAAAATTTCCTTTAGTGATCCTTACGAATGAGCATGGTCAGTGATAGAATCGTTACCTCTTTGTGGCGATTCAGATCTTTGATGCAGCGATCACAAGCGTTGATGAAGTGCAACGCCTCTACTCAGTCCACACGAACAGCTTCCGGTCACAGTGCTAGCTGCTTACGAACGGAATTATTTGAGTGAGAAAAGAGAATCAAAAACGAAATTGCATCAAGTGAAAGCTTCATCAGAAGGGTTCCTTTTATAGACTCTCTTGTGGGCTGCGGGCTAAAAGCCCAATTCACATGATCCATAATAATATTATATATTATTATAATAACTATTATTATAATAAATATATTTATTTTATTATTATTTTATAACCATTATAAAATAACAATAATTATTATTATATTATCCGAATTTCTATTTTCACTTAAGTGCACCGTACCTTACGGTGTTCCTTTGATTTCTCTATCTCTCATCAAACTGTCCTTATGTGTGTGACCCTGTAGGATTTCGTAACGTTGGTAATTATATTAAATTATATATTTAACATAATAAACAGTGAGCGGTATCTAGCAACACATCACTGCTACCCAAGTCACGAAAATGTCATGTGATCTGACAAAACCTTTTTCGTGATAATATATGTTTGTACAATTACCCTTTTGCCCCTATGTCTATATTGAACACAAGGCATACACTGTGTCATCCTTGTCCAGTTCAATATTGGGCCCTTAGACATTTCTCCTGTTATGCAGGATTGGCAAATTCCATCTAGGACACTCATGTCCCTCAGCATGCTTCGCGGAGTGCCCATCAACTGTCTTTATGATCATCCAGTTACGGATAATGTTTGATCAGAAATAAAGCACCCGACTCTACATCTAGGGTCCATAGTGGTTTCAGGTCGAAGGGTGGTAATACACCATTATCACCATGAGAATAACTTATGACACTTTGCATAACATACTATGTAGTATTCTCATAGCGGGTCAATCCGGTATAAATATTACTCCTAATATTTATACCTATGTCAAGACTTGATAACTCTTTATCCATGATCCATGAGATGTGATCATCAGTCTATCTTCATAATAGTCTCAATGCTTTAATGTTATCCCACTTTGCAATAAAGCTTGACTACGGATATTTTAAGAATAATGTCTTTATGTTTAATGGGATCTCATGATTAAGTCACACTTAACATTTCATTAAACAGACTAACTATTCTAGGGACTTTATTATTCTGAAAGACAAACATAATAAAGAAATGCCTTTTATTATTAAACTAATAATCCGATACAAGTACCAAAAAGTATTGGCCTCTAGGGCTTACACCAACATACGACATCCAGTACACTTCTCAGAAAGCCATCAAGGGCAGTGTACTATCTGAATATCTTGCTGAGCAACCCATTGATGACTACCAGCCTATGAGATTTGACTTCCCTGATGAAGACATCATGTTCATTAAATCAAAAGATCATGAGGAGCCTGTTCACACTGAAGGGCCCGACCCGGAAGAAGAATGGACTATGATGTTTGATGGGGCTGTTAACATGAATGGTCGTGGTGTTGGTGCAGTACTCATTACACCTAAAGGAGTTCACATGCCTTTCTCGGCAAAACTCACTTTCAACTGCACTAACAACGAAGCTGAATACGAAGCTTGCATTATGGGTCTTGAGGAAGCCATTGACCTCAGGATCAAGACATTGACTGTATTCGGAGATTCAGCTCTGGTAGTTAATCAAACTAACGGAAAATGGTACACCCACCAAGATCATCTGATACCTTACAGGGATTATACAAGAAGGTTACTGACTTTCTTTACAACAGTCAAGCTTGAGTTTATCCCTCGAGACGAGAATCAGTTTGCAGATGCTCTTGCTACCATTTCATCCATGATCAAAGTTCAGACTGCCAACTTTGTACCTCAGATTTCAGTGTCCAGACTCGATAGACCAGCATATGTATTCACAGTAGATGTTGTCAGAGATAATAAGCCTTGGTTCCATGACATTAAGTGCTTCTTGGAGGATCAAACATACCCACCTGGGGCATCTTCCAATGATAAGAAGACTTTGAGAAGGCTTGCTGGGAGTTTCTTTCTGAACACTGATGGATCTTTATACAAAAGGAACTTTGATATGGTACTCCTCAGATGTGTTGACAAGACGGAAGCAGGTTTGTTGATGCATGAAGTGGACGAAGGATCGTTTGGTACCCATGCCGGAGGGCATGCCATGGCTAAGAAGTTGTTGAGATCAGGTTATTACTGGATCACAATGGATGCAGACTGTTGTGCCTACGCCAGAAAATGCCATAAATGCCAGATCTATGCAGATAAGGTGCATGTGCCTCCCAATCCTCTAAACATCATGTCTTCACCATGGCCCTTTGCCATGTGGGGCATTGACATGATTGGCAAGATCGAGCCAACTGCTTCAAACGGCCACAGATTCATCTTGGTCGCCATTGACTATTTCACCAAGTGGGTTGAAGTAGCCTCATATGCAAACGTCACAAGACAAGTGGTAGCCAGATTTCTGAAGAGAGATATCATCTGTCGATACGGAGTTCCCGAGCGAATCATTACTGATAATGGTTCCAACTTAAACAATAAGATGATGGCTGAGTTATGCCGGGACCTCAAGATCCAACACCACAATTCTTCTCCTTACAGGCCAAAGATGAACGGCGCTGTTGAGGCAGCAAATAAAAATATCAAGAAGATTGTGCAGAAGATGGTAGTCACCTACAAAGACTGGCATGAAATGCTACCGTTTGCCTTGCATGGGTACCGCACGTCAATCAGAACATCCACTGGGGCAACACCGTATCAGCTTGTGTATGGTATGGAAGCAGTCCTACCGGTTGAAGTTGAACTACCCTCTCTGCGGGTATTGATGGATGTTAAGCTGAACGAAGCAGAATGGGCCAGGGCCCGATACGAGCAACTGAGTCTGATCGAAGAGAAAAGATTGGCTGCAATCTGTCATGGGCAGCTATATCAGAAGAGAATGAAGAGAGCCTTCGATCAGAAAGTCAGGCACCGAGAGTACCAAGTAGGAGATCTTGTGCTGAAAAGAATCCTCCCTCCTCATACAGACCACAGGGGCAAGTGGACTCCAAATTATGAAGGACCATTTGTTGTAAAGAAAGTTTTCTCTGGTGGAGCACTGATGCTCAGCACCATGGATGGCGAAGATTTCCCGTCCCCTGTGAATTCAGATGCAGTTAAAAAATACTTCGCATAAAAATGACCCGCTGGACATAAAAACAGAATGTAAGTCCAGGCAAAAATAGGGCATCCCGGCGAGTCAAAAACAGAATAAAAGACTCGGGCAAAAATAAGGGAAAGTAAATAAAGAATGTACACCCGCTGAGTTGAAAAGCCGCATTGGACAACTCAGGCAAAAATGGGTATCCCGATGGATCGAAAACCCGAAAGGGCGATCCATGCAAAATAAGGGATAAGCGAACAACTACATTCTGAATTCGTCTGTATCACTTGCAACTTGGAAAGCTTCAAAAGGATCAAGCTCCAATCAGAATCAGCCTTCTTCAGAAAGCAAGGCGAGAAGAACGTCGTTGTCATACGAGTCATAGCAGAAGAGGAAGCTCCTTTGAAAGCATCGTCAACACTGCCAGCATTTTGTTTCTCAATTTGTAACAATCTCCTCATTTCAGGGGATATGTTTCTTTGACTGTATTTCGCCAATTCAGGGCATATGAATTAATAAAATCAGATTTTCAGTCATGTCTCGTTTTGTACATTTTCATTTTTGCAAAAAATGTCTGATATCTTAAAAGAACATTGATTGCATAAGAATACAGATGTTTATAAAAACATGCTTGCAGGAAATTTTGCCTACTCTCAGAAGTGTCTAAGCTCCTATGACGGAATCCAGTAAGGGATACCTCGGGACCATCTTGTACGTTTCTCTATCTTTTTCAGGATTGCAGGTATCCAGAATGCAACCTGGGGCATGCAAGTTACATCCCAGCAAGCTGGCAAATCAACACTCAATTTTAGCACTCAAGGTGCTTTCCCCCCAGCTGAGTTTGCCTCCAAACAACTCTCCCCATCCATAGTACCAATCATTCTTCCTCAGCAAAATACAGGAGTCAGGGAATCATCTCCGCACAGAATCTTCAGCCTCTATTCAGAAGAGCAGCGCAGGAAAGGATCACAACAGAGTGAAGAAAGCTTCTACAGACCCCAGCTGGGTCTCTCATTTATTAGGATCGGTCTATCAGTGACCCGTATCCCCAAGCAAATATCATCTTACCAGATCTACCAATGATCTCATCCCCAGCTGGGAGGTCCATTTCAAACAGATCAGCCAGAGATCTTCGCGGCAACGGGACCCGGATCCCGGTTTGATATCTTTGCATAATCATGGCATTTGCATCATATTATCCCCTCAGAGCGTAGCATTCCGTCTAATACGGAGCATTACGGCAAAAATCAAACGCATAGCATAATCATGAGCCATGTTATGAACCAATACTTGTGAATAATAATAGTTCATTAATATACAGAAAAATCCCCCAGAGTTCCCAGCAAAAGCAGTTGCCTCACAAATCACAAACACCGGTATATGCACCTTTTGACACCCGTCTGTGTCATCACTCCCCAGAAAAGTCGCCTGAACACTCTTTACAAACGAGGCCACCCGTATTACAGATACTTCCTGACACCCGTCCGTGTCAAACCACCAGCAGAAAGCCAAAGACGTCCTTTTTGCACTCACATATACTTATATACACTTTCCTGACACCCGTCTGTGTCATTTCCCCAGCGCAGTCGTCCAGACTTTGTATATCAGATACTTGTTTATATTACACTCTTCTCCTTTTGACACTCGTCCGTGTCACCCTCCCCAGCAGATAAACACTCATCTATACACCACTCGCTCTTATACAGATACTCGTCCGTATCTTGTATATACCAGTTATATACCCCTCAGATTCAACGGTAGTCTTTGTTCTTTGTTAACCAGTTGGTACTCGTCCGTACCATCATCTCAGAACATTGTGTCTAGCGTTTGTTTCTACCATGATACTCGTCCGTATCATAGTCTTAAGGATGCTCGTCCGCATCTTTAATCCATACACTGTGTCAAACACACTTGTCTTCTTGAATGTAGATGCTCGTCTGTGTCTACTATTCCCCAGAAGAGTCCCCTCAGATTCAACACTCGTCCGTGTTCTTTGTTAACCAGTTGGTACTCGTCCGTACCATCATCTTTGAACATGCGTCAAGCGTTTGTTTCTACATGATACTCGTCCGTATCATAGTCTTAGGGATGCTCGTCCGCATCTTTGATCTATACACAGCATCTAAACACTTGTACTTTCTCTTCTTGGTTGTAAATACTCGTCCGTGTTTACTATATCCCCAGCAGATCGCAAAGCAAATTTTCCTTTTTATCTGACACTCGTCCTGTGTTATGATAAACCCTGAGAGCAGCCGTACCCTGCTGAGTGGTCGTCCTCCACTTATTGATGGTCGTCCTCCATCATGCTCGTCCGATGGCCGTCCCCATCGTTGATTTTAGCAGCCGTCCCCTGCTAGGTGGTCGTCCTCCACCTTTTGATGATCGTCCTTCATCATTTTATCCAATGGCCGTCCCCATTGTTGATTTTGGTTATCTGGCATTCGTCCTATGTCATGAGAAACCTCGAGAGCAGCCGTACCCTGCTAAGTGGTCGTCCTCCACTTCTTGATGGTCGTCCTCCATCATGCTCGTCCGATGGTCGTCCCCATCGTTGACCTTTTCTATCCGATGGCCGTCCCCATCGTCGATTTTTTCGGCAGCCGTACCCTGCCAGGTGGTCGTCCTCCACCTTTGATGGCCGTCCCCATCATAATTCCTTTATTACCCAACAGAGCAGCCGTCCCCTGCTAGGTGATCGTCCTTCACCTTTGATGGCCGTACCCCATCAGCTGTTTATTTCATTAACCCGATGGCCGTCCCCGTCGTGGTCCCTTTTCTTTTTAGCCCGATGGCCGTCCCCATCGTTGTTTACTTTGCTTTATGAACTTGATGGCCGTCCCCGTCATGTTTCATCAATCCCCCAGAGAATTTTACAACTTTACCTTGATGGCCGTCCCCATCATAATATTTCATTTTTCCCAGCTAGTCGGCCGTCCCCGTCTTAGCTTTACCTTTTATCCCCAGCATGTCGGCCGTCCCCGTCATTGCTTTATTTTTAGCACTTTCCCAGCGTGTCGGCCGTCCCCGTCATTGCTGTTTACCCAGCAGTCGTCCTCTGCTCGACGGTCGTCCTCCGTCGCCCACATTTTACAATATACTTTATTTTCTTTTACAATCTATATCCCTTTTCTTCTTCACTCTGTGAGTGCAAATTTTGGGCTGTCTTTGGTATTCAACCACAAGTTATCTCGCTTGCCTGTTAAGCCGTCGCTTACATCCTGCACAGCTAACTCATGTTTGAATAGGGGCAGCTGTAAACACCCCAAATTTGCCCTCACCCATTCACACCATGGCTTGTGATCATCTCATATGCATAAACACAATCATATCATCTCATATCTCAATTTTGAGTCACTGCATTGGTTCTAAGTCATCTGCACCTAGGGTTTGTGATCTGAGCAATCCAAGAGCTTCTTGAGCCACTCCAAAGGCCACTAACCACTTCAAAGGGATCCATGTGTGTTCATCTATCATATTACATCCTCTCAAAGTCAAAAATTCCAAGGAATCACAAGAACTAGGGTTTGAATGGATGCAGAGCCAGGTTTGACTGCACAGTTGACCTAAAATTAGGGTTTTGGTTTCAGAGGCCATAACTCCAATTTTTTGGGTCATTCTTGTTTCCATTGGTCTCTATATGGTATAGGGAGTGTGCATATCAATTTTCATGAAGAAATTCCATGGGGAAGTCATCTGATCAAGAGTTGACTTTCTGGACAAGTCAATGCAAAATCAGGGCATCTGAGGCCCCCAATGACCCAACCAATGGGTGATCTTCATCATTTTGAGTGTATATGATCTTTATTTGATCATGGAAGAAGGTTGAAGTTCATAGAAATCAAGAATTTGGAAATTTTGCAAATGTTGACTTTTTGGGCATAGTTGACTTTTCAAGAATGCTTCATTTTAGGTCATTTTTCAAGCCTTGATTCTTGATCCAAAAAAGCTTCAAATGGAAAAACTTTGGTCATGAAAGTTGTAGATCTCATCTTTCCCTTTTAAAAAAGTACAAGAACATGATCAAATTCTTCTTGGATCAAAAGTTATGGTGTGACAAAGTTGGCAAAAATCATTGATTTTCAAGTTATGCACCAAGTGTGAAAATTGCAAAACCATGAACCAATGCCTTTTGTAACCTCTAATTCATTTCAAACCATGACATAAACATTCTACATGTCCTAAAAAGTCAGAATTGGACCAAAGATCACATGTGTTTAGTTCATGTAACAAGGCATTTTTCATGAGATTTCAAAAAAATGACAACTTGCAAAAGCACTCATCACACTTCCTACAACTTGCAACCTTGGATGCTGACCTTGCTAGCTCTCTCACCACACCATGCTGCGCAGCCCCTAGCCCTTGTACCAAGCTAGCACCTCACCATACTTCTCTTACACAAAAGGTTGACATTTTGCAAAAGCAAACTTACCTATCACAACAGGCCATGTCACATCATCCAGCCAATTGGATTAGTTTATACTTTTCATTTGCAAGCCATTTCATATACCAAGCAAGGATGAAACACTTAACATCATCACATTCACAAAACACACCCTAGCTGCATTTTGCTTCGAATCTCTCTGCCCAGCCACAAAACATCCAAACCATTTCCACACTTCAACTCACCATGATCCATTGAGAAGAAACCAGCCAAGAGCCAGGCCTGAAACCAACCACAAAGCCACTTCACCATTTTCACCTCAGCCTGCATTTCTCTTCGAATCACCTTCCACAGCTTACAAACATCCAAACAAACTTTACAAAGCTTCTCCACTCACCATCTGGATCACAAAGAACCACTCACAATGGCCTGAAACTGCCTGAATCATCCCTGCCATTTCTGACTGAGCTTGAGCAGAAGCTTGTCAAACTCCTCATCCAGCCAACATAAATTCCTCTTGAGCATTCAAGCATCACCAGAGGGTCAAGTGGAGTGGATTGCACTGAAGGAAGTGGCCAGAAAGTCATCAGAGTGAAAGCTTCGAATCTCAGATAGCTTGAAAAATATTTTTCCAGAAATCATTTCTTTTGTTTTAAACTTGTTCTACATGTCTTCCTGATCATGAATATGCTTTTAGTTTTTGAAATGGTGATGAAATGAGAGTTTAATTGCTTTCTGAAACTTGCGTGCCCTAATTCTTTCTTGCTTCGATTCAGCCTTGTTAGGAAGAATAAATTTGTTTTGAGTGAGGGTTTTGATTCGTGAGTGAGTGGGGATCATTTCCCAATTCTTAGATTTCATTTTAGTTAGGTTTTTGGGGTTTTGGGGATTTTCAGGGGAGATGCTGGCCGGAGAAGACGACCGGAAGTCTTCTCCGGCCACCTGAAAGTCATTTGTGCCCTAATCATGTAATTAATTCCCATTTGAATCTAGAGCGTTGGATGCGTTGAAATGTTTGACTTGCCGCGCGTGTGGACGGTCCAGATTTGTCATTAAGCCCTAATCTTCATTATTTATTTAATTAATTGGGTTTAAGTCAGTTTAAACGTGGGCCACAGGATCTGGCGCGTAGTCAATGCCCCCAAGCCCAGATTGAATCCCAGCCACCCATCCTGCATACTTCTCCTTTTATTTATTTTAATTCAGTTTCTTCTCATTTTATTTGCATAATTATTTAAAAATAGTAAAAAATGTTTAAAAATTATGAAACTTTTTCTCCTGAGTTTTATTAATTTTTATGACACAAAAATATTTTCATTTTATTTTTTATCATTAAAAAAAGTATTTTTAAATATTTAAAAGATTATTTTTAATTGATTAATGAAAATTAATTTATTAAAAATACTTTTAGGTATTTAAAAATCACCAAAAAATTCATGAAATGTTCTAAGACATTTAGAAACATTGTCCAACCTTCAAACCAAATTTCTTTTTTGATCTTGATGCATTTTAAGAATTTTTCATTGAATTAAATCATTTTTTGTGCATTAATTTGATCCAAAGTTCAAAAATTCATTTCTGCCTATCTAAGAAGAGTTGGACATTGATTCTTTTTGCATTGCATTCTATTTGGCATGTAGTTTTTGAGATAAAATGGCCATGATTTGATCTTGCATTTTCAATTTGTTTGGCATTTCTTTTGTTTAGGAACCCTAAAAACCCTAATAACTTAGAAAAATCATAACTTGAGTTTGGTTAAGAGTTGAGACCTCCCCTTTGGACTTTGGTTTAATATAGGTTTAGGGTTTCTTTGGGTGGAATTTTCCATTTTTTATCTTAGGGTTTGCTTCTGTTTTTAAGTTTTGTTTGTTGTTTGATCCATAAACCCTAATTTGGGCTTCCATTTGCATCCTTCTTGCATTCTCTTGCATAACATGACTTGCCATGACATTTCAAGCATCCATTTGATTCATTTGACATCTTAAGACATATAGAAAGCATGTTTTATCATTTCATCTTGCATTTGCCATGTTGTTTGCCATGTATGTTTCATAACTTTTCATGTAAGTTCATGCTCCTTAACTTGCATCATTTGCATCCATGATCTTGTATGAACATCTCCATGCCTTGCCTCATGTTTGTAGCATCTCATAGCATCATTATCATCATCAACATGCTTCTGGTTTTGTTTATCATCATGTCATCTTATCTCATTTGGCTTTGCATTGCATTTCTTTTCTAACATTTCAGGTGGTAAGTAATGTTGAGAAGTGAATTTGCCTTCACTTCTCATGACTTTTCTTTTCATCTCTCTTGCATCCATTTCTGCATTTTTATATGTGTTAGAGTTTGAGCTTGCTCATTCTTCTTCTTCCCACTTTCTTTCTTCAAGTGACTTGGCTTCTTGAATGAAGCAAGTCACTTTGCTTCTCTTGATCCTGTTCATCTGCTTCCTGGTGGCTCCTTTGAAGATTTCTCTTGAAAACCTCACAAACCTTAGGAACAACCAAGCATGACAATGATTAGGGTTTTTGATTAGTCCCCCCTCTTAGATTTTACCTTTGTGTCATCTCTTTGAGTCTTCTCTTCTCACCTCATAAGCAGGGACTAAACCCTAAAGGCTTTAAGGCTTTGTGATTAAGCTTATGCCTGCATCCTTCTCTTAGGATGGAGTGTATAACTTTAATCCTAAGTGTTAAACCCTTAATGTGTTTAAATCTCTTAATCAATTCACTTAATAAATCATCAAGACATCACACTTGTAACTTGGGCCTTGCATTAGGGTTCTAATTCTTCCTTAATTGGTTAAGAAGGACTAACCCTAGTGTTAATGGACAAGTCCCCCTCAAGTTGTCTTACAAATCATAAAATTCACTTCTTCATCATATCATTAACTAAAATACACTTAATAAAGGCTTTGTTTTGTCATGAGTTTAATCCCTAATCATGGATTAAGTTGAGGAGTTTTCCTCAGCTTAAACATTCTCATCTATTATCCTTCTATTAGGATAGTGTAATGAGTCTGTTTAATCCCTGATTATGGCTTAATCTCATTACTCAACACTAAACAAAAACCACAAAAACATCTAAATAATCACAAGTAGGTTAATGATCTTAATCCTACACCAAAGGTGATTAAGTGTGAGAATCTGACTTCACACTTAAAGTATTCTCATTACCCCTAATCAGAGGGAAGATGTGATGAGTTTACTAAATCCACTGGTTTAGGCTTAAGCTCATTAACTTATGACAAACTTTCAAAAGCAATAAAAGACTGAAAACTCAAAAACAAACAATAATCGTCTCCTTCGGGATTCTTTTCTCATCATCTTCACTCACAAACGAGAACTCGCTTCTTCCGTCTAATGCAAGACAGTTAGCACCTGAGCCAGACAGGTCATACACTTGAGCATAGGCAAGTAAGCAGTTCACAAGTCAATTCATCTTTCAGTCTCTTTGGGTCGAACTACGGTGTTCTGACTTCCTCATTGCACGAGAGGATACGTAGGCATAACTTAACAGTTATCGAACAAAAGTCTCTGTACATTCCCCCTACTTCCTGTATCATTCTTTAAGCCTCCTGGTCTTGAGCATTTCATTCCTTTCTTACACTGACACTTTCATGCCTCACATCACTTATACACTGACACCTGTACATCCTTTTCCAGCTCTTTATACACAGATTGCATTGACACTACCCCTTTAAAACACAAATCTTTTAAGCGTGGATCCCGTCGAGTACGGCGGACAATCTGGGTGCTAATACCTTCCCAGGTTGTAACCAACCCCCTTTCTCAGTCTCTCTGGTTCGCAACCGTCTTATCCATCTCTTTCTAGGTCTATGCAGCATTGCCTTTCCTCCGGGATAAAAATGCCTAGCTGGCGACTCTATTCATCTCCAGTGAGTTCACGGCTGTGTGTTCTCATTGTCCCTCTCGCCGACCGTTCGCGTCTGTACCTTCATCTGATCCATTTCATTTGTCGGGAGCGACACCTGGTTACAATATAAGGGTCCCCAGCAGAGTCGCCAAGCTGTCGCTCCCGATAGATGGGACTGGCCCAAATAAAGGTACAGACGCGAACGGTCGGCGAGAGGGACAATGAGAACACACAGCCGTGAACTCACTGGAGATGAATAGAGTCTCCAGCTAGGCATTTTTATCCCGGAGGAAAGGTAATGCTGCATAGACCTAGAAAGAGATGGATAAGACGGTATGCGAACCAGAGAGACTGAGAAAGGGGGTTGGTTACAACCTGGGAAGGTATTAGCACCCAGATTGTCCGTCGTACTCGACGGGATCCACGCTTAAAAGGTTTGTGTTTTAAAGGGGTAGTGTCAGTGCAATTTGTGTATAAAATAGCTGGAAAAGAATGTACAGGTGTCAGTGTAAAGAAATGTGATGTGTAATATATACAGTGTTAGTGCAGGAACAGGAATGAGATGCTCAAGATCATGAGGCTTAAAGAATAAGGCTGAAAAGATGGGGAATATATAGAGACTTTTGTTCGATAACCGTTAAGTTATGCCTACGTATCCTCTCGTGCAATGAGGAAGTCAGAACACCGTAGTTCGACCCAAAGAGACTGAAAGATGAATTGACTTGTGAACTGCTTGCTTGTCTATGCTCAAGTGTATGACCTGTCTGGCTCAGGTGCAAACTGTCTTGCATTAGACGGAAGAAGCAAGTTCTCGCTTGTGAGTGAGTGTGATGAGAAAAGAATCCCGAAGGAGACAATTATTGTTTGTTTTTGAGTTTTCAGTCTTTTATTGCTTTTGAAAGTTTGTCATAAGTAAATGAGCTTAAACCTAAACCAATGGGTTAGTAAACTCATCACATCTTCCCTCTGATTAGGGGTAATGAGAATACCTTAAGTGTGAAGTCAGATTCTCACACTTAATTACCATGATGTAGGATTAAGATCATTAACCTACTTGTGATTATTTAGATGTTTTTGGTGTTTTTGTTTAGTGTTGAGTAATGAGATTAAGCCATAATCAAGGATTAAACAGACTCATTACACCATCCTAATAGAAGGATAATAGATGAGAATGTTTAAGCTGAGGAAAGCTCCTCAACTTAATCCATGATTAGGGATTAAACTCATGACAAAACAAGCCTTTGGTTAGGTGGATTTTAATTAATGGTAAGATGATGAAGTGATTTTTAGGGTTTGTAAGACAACTTGAGGGGGACTTGTCCATTAACACTAGGGTTAGTCCTTCTTAACCAATTAAGGAAGAATTAGAACCCTAATGCAAGGCCCAAGTTACAAGTGTGATGTCTTGATGATTATTAAGTGATTTGATTAAAGGATTTAAACACATTAAGGGTTTAACACTTAGGATTAAAGTTATACACTCCATCCTAATAGAAGGATGCAGGCATAAGCTTAATCACAAAGCCTTAAAGCCTTTAGGGTTTAGTCCCTGATTATGGGATGAGAAGAGAAGACTCAAGAGAGACACAAAGGTAAAACTAAGTGGGGGACTAATCAAAACCCTAATCATTGTCATGCTTGGTTGTTCCTAAGGTTTGTGAGGTTTATAAGGGAACTCTTCAAAGGAACCACCAGGAAGCAAATGAAAGGATCAGGAGAAACAAAGTAACTTGCTTCATTTAAGAAGTCAAGTCACTTGAGGAAAGAAAGTGAGAAGAAGAAGAATGAGCAAGCTCAATCTCAAACACATGATAAAATGCAGCAAGGGTGCATGAAAGAGAGATGAGAAGAAAGTATGAGAAGTGAAGGCAAATCCACTTCTCAAAGTTACTTACCACCTGAAAAGTTAGAAAGGAAAGTGCAATGCAATGCAAAATGAGATGAAATGGTATGATGAAAAACCAAACCAGAAGCACATACATGATGTTAATGATGCTATGAGATGCTACAAACATGTGGCAAGGCATGAAGATGCTTATACAAACCTATGGATGCAAATGGAACAAGTTAAGGAACATGAACATACATGAAAAGTTATGAGATGCATATGGCATACAACATGGCAAATATATGATGCAATGATCAAACATGCTTTCAATATGTCTTATGATGTCAAATGAATCAAATGGATGCTTGAAATGCTATGGCAAGTCATGTTATGCAAGCAAATGCAAGATGGATGCATATGGAAACCCAAATTAGGGTTTAATGATCAAAGCATCAAACACAAACCAAAGTCAGAAGCAAACAACATTATAAAAAATTGAAAATGCACTCAAAGGACCCCTAATCCTATACTAACCCAATGCCCAAAGGAGAGGTTTCAACTCTTAACCAAATTCAAGTTATGATTTTCCTATGTTTTCTAGGGTTTTAGGGTTCCTTAACAAGAAAATTACCAAACAAATTGAAAATGAAAGATCAAATCATGGCCATTTAATCTCACAAACTACATGCTAAACACAATGCAATGCAAAAAGAATCAAGGTCCAACTCTTTAGGGTTAGGCATAAATGATTTTTGGAAGTTTAGATCAAAATAATGCATAAAAATGATTTTAATTCAATGAAAAATTCTCAAAATGCATCAAGATCAAAAAAGAAATTTGGTTTGAAGGTTGGACAATATTTCTAAATGTTTTTAAATGTTTCATGAATTTTTTGGTGATTTTTAAATACCTAAAAGTATTTTTAATAAATTAATTTTCATTAATCAATTAAAAATAAACTTTTAAATATTTAAAAATACTTTTTAATGCTAAAAAATAAAAATAAAAATATTTTTGTGTTTTAAAAAATTAATGAAACTCTTGGTAAAAATTTCATAATTTTTAAATGGTTTTTGCTATTTTTAATAAATTATGGAAAACAAATGAAATAAAATGAAAATTAAATGAATTTTAAACTGAAAAAGGAAAAGTAATCAAATCCTAGGGTTCAGATTCAAACAAGCCTGCGCGCGAATTGACCTGGCGCCAAATCCTACGGCCAAAATTCAAACTCAGCTAATTAATGATTATGCCCTAATCCTGCCGTTAATGACCCTCAGGTGACCGGAACAGTGTTCCGGTCATCTTCTCCGTTCACTCCAAAACACCAACTCTCTCCACACGCATCTAAAATGAATTCTAACTACACAGAAATGATCCCCATCCAAAAACGAATTGAAACCCCCATTCAAACAAAATTTATCACTTCTAAACTAGCTGAATCGAATCAAACAAAACCTAGGGCAAAAAGTTTCAGAAACTGATTAAACTCTCATCTCTCCACCATTTTCAAAACCAATGACATCAGAGTGATCAGTGGACAACAAAGAACAACTTAGGAACTTTAAAAATCATTTCTGGAAAAAAAGTTCTTGAGCTACCTGAGTTTCGAAGCTTTCAATTTTGGAACTTTCTGACCTCTCCTCTTGATGCAATCCACTCTACTTGATCCCCTGATGATGCCTGAATGCTTAGAAGGAGTTTATGTTGGCTGGTTTGAGAGTTTGAACAAGTTCTGTTCAAACTCAGGTGAGAACTATGTTTGTGATTCAGGCAGTTTCAGGCAAGGGTGAGGGGTTCTTTGTGACCAGGATGATGATTTGAGAAGGTTTGTGAAGTTTGTTCAAGTGTTTGTGGCCTGTATGAAGAGTTTCGAAGGCTTTGGCTTTGAGAGTGAAAAATGGGGAAGTTGAGTTCTTGCTGGTTTCAGGCTTATGTCTTGTTGGTTTGGGTTCAGTGAAGCATGGTGAGAAGGTTGGTGAAACTTGTTTGAATGTTTTTGGCTTGTGGAATCAGATTCGAAGGAAAATGCAAGTTGGAGAGAGTTTGTGAATGTGTGTTGTGGTGAGTTTTCAGGCTGGCTTGTTGTTATGTTTAGCTAGCATTTGATCCACATAAACAACTCCTATTGGTCAGATGATGTGACCTGCCCTTTATTGATTGGTATGGTGCCTTTTGCAAAATGTCAACTTTATGTAAGAGAAAGCATGGGTCAAGTTCTAGCTTGGTACAAGGGGTGTGGGCTGCGCAGCAACATGAGGGGAAAGGCTAGGGCTGGTTCAGCAACATAGGCAGCAAGTGGATGGAAGTGTTATGATGGTTTTGCAACTTGCTCACTTTTAGTTCACATGGAAATATCTTGCCTCACAAGCCATGAAACATGAGAAACTCTTGGTCCAATCTGAATTTTAGGTTACATGTGATGTTTGTGTATTGGTTAGATATCAACTAGAAGTGACAAATACCTTTGGTACAAGTTTTTGCAAGTTTCTCATTTTGTGCACAACTTGAAATTTAGTGATTTTTGCCAACTTTGACACACCATAACTTTTGATCCAAAATGAATTAGGTCATGTTCTTGTACTTTTTGAAAAGGGAAAGATCTAATCTACAACTTTCATGACCAAAGTTTTTCCATTTGAAGCTTTTTTGAATCAAAAAGTAAGGGTTGAAAAAGTTGCATAAAATGACATATTCCTTAAAAGTCAACCATGCCCAAAAAAGTCAACTTTGCAAAAACTTGTAATTCTTGAATTTTGTGAACTTCAAGCTTCTTCCATGATCAAATAAAGATCATATACACTCAAAATGATGAAGATCACCCCTTGGTTGGGTCATTGGGGGCCTCAGATGCCCTGATTTTGCACTGACTTGTCCAGAAAGTCAACTCTTGATCAGATGACTTCCCCATGGAATTTCTTCATAAAAATTGATATGCATACTCCCTATACCATATAGAGACCAATAGAAACAATAATGACCAAAAAATTTGGAGTTATGGCCTCTGAAACCAAAACCCTAATTTTAGGTCAACTGTGCAGTCAAACTTGGCTCTGCCTCCATAACAATCCCAGTTCTTGTGATCCCTTGTCATTCTTGACTTTGAGAGGATATAATATGATGCTTTAACACATATGGATCCCTTTGGAGTGATTGATGGTCTTTGGAGTGGCTCAAGAGGCTCTTGGATTGCTCAGATCACAAACCCTAGATGCAGATGACTTAGAATCTATGTAGTGCATCAAAAATGTGGTATGAGATGTTATGATTGTGTTTATGCATATGAAATGATCACAAGCCATGGTGTGAATGGTTGAGGACAAATTTGGGGTGTTTACACATGGGAATGATCAAACAAGCATATGGATGCAAAAGAAACATGCTTTGAACCATGGAAGTACATGAAAAGTTATGAAATGTGATGAACATAGAACATGGCAAATGAAAGATGCAATGATCAAACATGGTTCTAATATGTCCTAAGATGTATTATGAATCAAAGGAATGCACAAAATGTCATGGCAAGTCAATGGATGCAAGCAAATGAGAGATGGATGCAAGGGAAGGCACAAATTAGGGTTATATGCATCACACAAAGCAAAAATTCAAAACCAGAAGCAAATGACATGATAAAAATTTGAAAATGAAATCAAAGATACCCTAAACCTATACAAGTTCACTGCCCAAAGGAGGGGATCAATCTCTTAACCTAGTGAAAGTTATGAATTTCCTAAGGTTGCTAGGGTTTTAAGGTACCTTGTCAAGAAAAATGCTAAACAAATTGAAAATGCAAGATTAAATCCAACCAATTTTATCCTATAAACTACATTCTATACAAGATGTAATGCAAAAAGAATCATTATCCAACTCTCAATGGTTAGGCAGAAAGAAATTTTTGAAGTTTGACATAAAATATTGCCTTGAAATGAAATTAAATCCAATGAAAATGATCAAAAGGCATCAAGAACAAACACGAAATTTGGTTTGAGAGTTGGACAATGTTTCTAAATGTTTTTAAATGCAATGTGAATTTTTTTGTGATTTTTAAATACCTAAATGTATTTTTAATTAATTAATTTTCATTAACTAATTAAAAATAAACGTTTAAATGATTTAAAAATGATTTTTAATGCAAAAAATAAAAATAAAAATATTTTTGGGTTTTAAAAATTAATGAAATCTTTGACAAAAAATTTCATAATTTTTAAATGATTTTAGATATTTTTAATAATTCGTGCAAAATAAATATGAAATAAATGAAATTAAAATTAAAATGGAAGAAGTATGCAAAAGGAGGGGCCAGGATTCATTATGGGCTGAAAAAGTTTGACTTGGCGCCACATCCAATGGCCCAAGTTCAAACTCCCTTAATCTGAATTAATTAAATATTAATCACATAATTAAAATTAAACACAAGATCCATACCACTCAAATGCGCGCGGGAAGACAGATCAAAGGGTCCACGTTCAAAGTTTGCCCTAACCCTAATTAAGTCACTAATGACTTTCAGGTGGCCGGAGAAGACCTCCGGTCATCTTCTCCGGCCAGACCCTCACCTGAAAGTTGCCAACTTCTCCCCTAGGTACTTTCTGGAGCTCTAAAGCTCCAGATTCACTCCTCTCACTCCCCTAATATCAAATTCACCCTAAACTTCATTTCTTTTCACCCAAAATCAAGATTCGAAGAAAACATCAAAAATGGCAAAAATTTCAGAAGCTCAGTAAATACTCATCTCTCCACCATTTTCAAAAATACAAAGTTCAGTATGATCAGGAGAGCGTGCTTTATCATTTAGATACAAAAAAAATAAGAGTTCTGGAAAAATGTTTCAAGGAGGTACCTGAGCTTGAGCTTTCTCAGTTTGGGACTTTTAGGCCTTCTCTCTTTGTGCAATCCACTCCTCTTGAACTCCTGATGAAGTTTTGATGGTTGGAAGGAATTTCTTTTGGCTGATTTGGGAGTTTGCAAGCCAACTGGTCAGAAATCGTGTTTGGTTTATGTGAGGTTTTTGGCTGTTTCAATGGTTGGTTTGTGGTCAGTGAGTCATCTTGAGATCAATGGTGAAGTTGGTTTGAAGATTGGTTGAGTGAGCTGAGAGATTCGAAAGGTTTTGCAAGTTGGGGGATTTTTGATAACTATGGCAATCTCTGGTTTTAGCTTGTGTTGTGTTGTGTGTTTTATCTCATTTGGTCCACTTATCACAACTAGAGAGGTCAGAGAAGTTGGTGTGGCCTAGCTTGATTGGTATGGGTCTTTTTGAAAAAAAGTCCAAGTTAGGTGTACTTGAGGTATGGGCAAGTGTAAGGCTGTGATAGGGGTATGGCTTGGCTCAGCTGAGTTTAGGGAGAACCATGGAAATGGATTAGAGGCAATGCAGCAAGTGGATTAGGGTTTGTGATAGGTTTTGCAACTTTGTGACCTTTTGCCCCTTTTGAAGTTTCTTGATCCATAAGTCATGAAAATAAGCAAACCTTTGGTGCATTCTGAATTTTAGGCCTTGGTTTATGTTTGTACAAAGATTAGAAGTCCATTTGAAAGCATAATTTGCCTTGGCAAGTGGTTTTGCAATTTTGCCTCTTTGGTACATAACTTGAAATTATGTGATTTTTCCCAACTTTGACAAGCCATAACTTTTGATCCAAAATGAATTAGAATGAGTTCTTATACTTTTTGAAAAGGGAAAGATCCATTCTACAACTTTCATGACCAAATTTTTCCCATTTGAAGCTTTTTTGAATCAAAAAGAAAGGGTTGAAAAAGTTTCCCAAAATGGCAAGTTTCCATTACAAGTCATTTTCCCAAAAAAGGCAACTTTGCAAATGGCTTGAAATCCTTCAATTTTGTGAACTTATAACATCTTCTATGATCAAATAAAGATCATACACAATCAAAATGATTAAGAACACCCCTTGGTTGGGTCATTGGGGGCCTCAGATGCCCTGATTTTGCACTGACTTGCTCAAGAAGTCAACTCTTGATTAGATGCCTTCCCCATGGAATTTCTTCATGAAAATTGATATGCATGATCCCTATACCATATATAGACTAATAAAAACAAGAATGACAAAAAAAATTGGAGTTATGGCCTCTGAAACCAAAACCCTAATTCTAGGTCATCTGTGCAGTGAAACCTGGCCCTGCTTCCATGCCATTCTCAGTTCTTGTGATTCTTTGACTTTCTTGACTTTATGGGAATACAATATGATGATTGAACATACATGGACCCCTTTGAAGGGATTTATGACCTTTGGAGTGGCTCAAATGGCTCTTGGATTGCTCAGATCACAAACCCTAGGTGCAGATGACTTTGAACCAATGCAGTGAAGCAAATATGCAATAGGATATGCTATGATTGAACTTATACATATTAAGAGATCACAAGCCATGGTGTGAATGGGTGAGGGCAAATTTGGGGTGTTTACAGTAATCTCAAGAACAAATTTTCCAGAAATGGTTTCTTAAGTTCTTAGATTGTTCTCCATGCTTCACTGATCACACTGCACCTTTTGGTTTTGAAAATGATTCAGTTTTAAGCATGTATGAAGTTTCTGAAATTTCTGAAAGATTTTCCGTTTTGCTTCGAATCTCTCAGTTCATGTGAAATAAATGTTGTTTGATGGCTGATTCTTGTTTAGAATGGGGTGGGGATCATTTCTGGAGAGTTTGGTGGTTTGATTTCACGTATTGAGAGAGATTGAATGAGAGGCTGGCCGGAGAAGATGACCGGAACACTGTTCCGGTCACCTGAAAGTAATTAGGGCTCAGATTAGGGTTTTAATCTTAATTAGCGTAGTTTGAATTATGGCCATTCAGATGTGCGCGCTGGTCAATTCCCGCGTCCTAACTTTGAACCCTGGCCCTTGGATTAGTTGACTTCCATTTAAATTAGTTTTATTTTCATTTTAATTGCATTTCTTTGTGCATTTTATTTAAAATAGCAAAACACTTTCAAAATTTTTTTTTTTTGCATCATGGTTCTAAATATTTTTCTCATTCTGAAAATAATTTTTATTTTATTTTTTGCATAAAATTCGTATTTTTAAAGTATTTAAATGTTTATTTTAATTAATTAATGGGAATTAATTAATTAAAATACCATTTAAGTTTCTAAAAATCACCAAAAAAATCACATTGCATCTTGACACATTTAGAGACATTATCAAACTCTTCATACAAATGTATTTTTTGT
Organism: Lathyrus aphaca; assembly: GCA_963966055.1. NCBI lineage: Eukaryota > Viridiplantae > Streptophyta > Magnoliopsida > Fabales > Fabaceae > Lathyrus > Lathyrus aphaca. The sequence goes on along the minus strand of OZ014523.1, from coordinate 224,483,514 downwards.
TCTTGACCTATTTTGACATTTTTCTTTGGATAGGGTTTTTAAAAATCAATATTTTTACCCTAACTTAGAAAAATTCTTTCTGCCTAACCATGAAGAGTTTGATGATAGTTCTTTTTGAATTACATTTCTCATGTCATGTAGTGTCTAGTATAAAATTGGCATGAATTTATCTTTCATTTTCAATTTTTTCTGGATTTTTCCTTTTGAAGTGCCTTAAAACCCTAGCAAACTTAGGAAAATCATAACTTTCATTAGGTTAAGAGTTAGGTCTTCCCATTTGGGCAGTGAACTTGTATGGGTCTAGGGTACCTTTGATTCCATTTTCAATTTTTTATCTCATGTCTTGCTTCTGGTTTTGAATTTTGCATTGCATATTGTATATGAACCCTAATTTTTGCCTTCATTTGCATTCATCCTTCATATGCTTGCATACATGAACTTGCCATGACATGTTGTGCATCCAAATGACATATAAGAAATCTTAGGACATATTGAAATCATGTTTGATCATTGCATCATCCATTTGCCATGCTTTTGCATCCATTGCACTTCATAAGTTTTCATGAACTTTCATGCTTACTTTCATATCTCATTTGCATCTTCATTGTTTGTATGATCATCCACATCTCATGACATCCATTTTTATCACTTCTTAGCATCATTTACATCTTGATTATGCTTATGGTTTTGGTTTGCATCTTTGCATCTTTCTCATTTTCATTTCATTTCACTTCCTTTTGCTAACTTTTCTGGTGGTAAGTGCTTTGAGAAGTGAATTTGCCTTCACTTCTCCTAACCTCTTCTCATCTCTTTTATGCATCTTTGCTGCATTTTTTACTTGTGAATTAGAGTGAGCTTTCTCATTCATGCTCCCTCTCCTTTCTTCTTTCTTCAAGCAACTTGTTGCTTCTTTTCATTTCATCTGCTTCTTCCTTGGTGGCTCTCTTGAAGATTTCTTGCAAGCCTCATAAACCCTAGGAACAACCAAGCATGACCACAATTAGGGTTTGATTAGTCCCCCCATTAGTTTTACCTTTGTGTCATCTTTGTGTCTTCTCTTCTCGCTTCTTAATCAGGGACTAAACCCTTAAGGCTTTAAGGCTTTGTGATTGAGATTATGCCTGTATCCTTCTATTAGGATGGAGTGTATAACTTCAATCCTAAGTGTTAAACCCTTAACGTGTTTGAATCCTTTAATCAATCGACCTAATAATCACTAAGACATCAAGCTTGTAACTTGAGCCTTGCATTAGGGTTCTAATTCTTCCTTAATTGGTTAAGAAGGACTAACCCTAGTGTTAATGGACAAGTCCCCCTCAAGTTGTCTTACCAACCATAAAATTCACTTCTTAATCTTACCATTAACTAAAATCCACTTCAATAAAGGCTTTGATTTGTCATGAGGTTAATCCCTAATCATGGATTAAGTTAAGGAGTCCTCCTCAGCTTAAATGTTCTCATCTATCATCCTTCTATTAGGATGGTGTAATGGGTCTATTAAATCTTTGATTATGGCTTAAACTCATTACTTAACACTAAACAAAATACCAAAAACAACTAAATAAATGCAAGTAGGTTAATGATCTTAATCCTACATCATGGTGATTAAGTGTGAGGTGCTTACTTCATACTTAATGTATTCTCATTACCCCTAATCAGAGGGAGAATGTGATGAGTTTACTAACCCTTGGTTTAGGCTTAAGCTTATTTTCTTATGACAAACTCCAAAAAAGTAATAAAAGATTGAAAACACCAAAAACAAACAATAATCGTCTCCTCCGGGATTCTTTTCTCATCACACTTACTCATAAACGAGAACTTGCTTCTTCCGTCTAATGCAAGATAGTTAGCACCTGAGCCAGACAGGTCATACACTTGAGCATAGACAAGTAAGCAGTTCACAAGTCAATTTATCTTCCAGTCTCTTTGAGTCGAACTACGGTGTTCTGACTTCCTCATTGCATGAGAGGATACGTAGGCATAAATTAACAGTTATCGAACAAAAGTCTCTGTATATTCCCCCCTCTTCCAGCATTATCCTTTTAGCCTCATTATCTTGAGCTTTGCACTCCTGTTCTTACACTGACACTTCATATATTCCACTTCACTTTCTTTCAGCACTGACACTTGCATTCTTTCCAACTTTGATACACAGATTGCACTGACACTAGCCCTTTAAGCACAAATCTTTTAAGCGTGGATCCCGTCGAGTATGGCGGACAATCTGGGTGCTAATACCTTCCCAGGTTGTAACCAACCCCCTTTCTCAGTTTCTCTGGTTCGCAACCGTCTTATCCATCTTTTTCTAGGTTTATGCAGCATTACCTTTCCTTCGGGATAAAAATGCCTAGATGGCGACTCTTTCATCCTTTCTCTTTCGCCGACCATTCGCGTTTGTACCGTATTTGACCAAGCCTCATTTAGTGGGAGCGACAGCTTGGCGACTCTGCTGGGGACCCTTATATTGCAACCAGGGCTTCTGGTTCTTTTTGTGGGTTCCTCCTAGCGCTTGTTTGATTTGTGTTTACTGGGGTGTTATGTGCTAATTGTGTTTATGTATTTGCTTTATTTATTGCTTTATGTACAGTCTTATTCACTGCTTTCTTTACAGTTTTATGCATCATACTGTCATACTGTCATTGATGGATTTGGTTTGTTGTTTTGGTGGGTGGGGTTCCATTGAGAGTTTAATGTCCTATACCTGGGACCTGAGTGACACCTAGGCTAGAGTGTCTCATGTTCTTTCCTATTCCATTTCGGTCTTGTGCGGGAATATGAAACACGGTTCAGACGTGGGTTTCTTCTTGAGAACTCTGTGCTACAGATTTCCTGTAGTGCTAGGGCTATCTGGGAAGCCTGCTTAGTCTGGATGACCTTTTAATACGACCTACAGAAACTGAGGTGAATTAGAGGAGGATCTTTTATGGTTATTGTAAACACTGTACCTCCGGGTTAGAAGTGTTTACACTCCTCATAACTGATCCAAGTCCGAGGATCCTTATTCTAGAACACTACATGTGAGGGGGTTGGGTTGTTTACAGGTTTGCAGGAACCCTTGGCCACATCATACCCTGTTACTGTTTTGTTTAAGAATACTCCACTTTGGACAGTTCTTGTGATTAACCCTGGACATATGACTCTTTATTTGAGTTCCCCACCCTGGTTACTGGATTTCTGAGCCCTCATCCTGAATCTTTGATCATACATGGACCTTGTATCAAGAAAGATAATCAGATCCATCTTAATCACAAACCCTTGCATATCATTTGCATATTTCATCATTGCATCATTTGACATTGTTTTATTTGCTTTTCAGGGTATCCATTTCATTGTATCTTGGTTTTGGTTTTGACCCCTTCTTCTGCATAGACCTCTGTTTCACATGTCTTCATCAGTTATTTGCTTCAGTTATCTCCATCACCACCTGCACCAGTCTGTCAGTGGTCCACCTTCAGCATCTCAGTCTATGATCTTTAGCAGCACTTATCTTCAGTTTCTTCAGCAGCACTCATGACTACTCCCAGGAAAAGCAACATATCCTACCACTTTTTTGAGCCTGTGTTGACTGGTATCAGGCAGGTCCAGTCACTCATCACACCTGACCACATCCCACTATTCAGAGAACACTATGGAGGTATCTTGGATATGGTTATGGACCTTGACCCTTCTCAGAGGAGCATGATCCACACATGCTTACAGTTCTATGACCCTCCTCTGAGATGTTTCACCTTTCCAGACTTCCAGTTAGGTCCTCTACTGGAAGAATTTTCTTTGCTGATTGGAGTGCCTGTTAGAGGAGGGATTCCCTTCAACCCAGAGATGACTGCTCCCAAGAATGAAGAAATAGCAAGGGCACTGTACTTGGAGCCTGCCCTTATTGAGCAAAGTATGACAACAAAAGCTGGGATCCCTGGTTTACATTTGGACTTCTTGGTTTCCCAAGCCATCCTGAAGGCTTCATTGGGAGAGTGGAGGGCAGTCTGTGCATTATTAGCCCTCAGCATATATAGGGCTATACTGTTTGCAGATGAACCAAAATTTGTCAGCAAGAATGCTATCCATTTGTTTCTTCTGAAGAACCCAGTACCTACACTACTAGGAGATTTCTATTATTCCATTCATCAGAGGAATGAGAAACAAAGGGGGAAGTTGGTAAGATGTTGTGCTCTTTTGTTTTACACCTGGCTGCTCAGACACCTGCCTAAGTCAGATGCCTTCTTAAACCCACACCAACAGAAGAATTGGGCCAAGAGGCTCATTGCTTTGACTTTAGATGATATCAGATGGTGCACCCAGAGCACTAAAGGCAAGAACATCATCACCAGCTGTGGACAGTACCCAAATGTACCTCTAATAGGGGTAAAGGGTTGCATCAACTACAACCCCTTACTGTTTAAGAGACAACTGGGTTATGCCTTAGTTCACCCTCCCAGAGGACATGATTTAGCTGAGACCCTGTATTGTGAAGTTCAACCTGATTCAGCTGTTGTCAGGCAAGCTGCCTGGGCTTGGGACAACATCCAAACGAAAGGGGTGGCTATCCTTGGAAGATGTAACAATGTTGCTTCAGCTCAGTACTATGACTGGTCCCGTACTAGAGCTCAGATTACCAGAATGCCCTTCACCTTGGAAGACATGCCCGGACCATCTACTGTACAGCCGGCAGCAACAGTTAGCCTGAAGGAATTTGAAAAGCTGAAGGAAAGGAATGAGAAGTTATCTGAGGCTCTAAAGAAGACTCTTTGAGAAAGAAGTGACGGTCGTCTGGACATTGAGAGATTGGAAAAGCTCAAGGTTGAGCATCTGACAGAAATTGAAAGAACAAAAGACTACATAAGGAAAGCAAGGGCTGGGGAACAAATATTGAAGAATGCCTATAAAGAGGCCAAGATTCAGAAAGCTAGGGATGAGCACTATCTGCAAGAAAGTCAGGCTAAGTGGGTCAGGATCACCGAAGCCCGTACACAAGAAGATCAGAAGACTCAAGCCAGGATTGAACAGCTAGAGGCCAATGAGAAGAAGAAGCAGGAAGCTTTGTTGGCTGCACAGAAAGAGATATCAGAGTTGAAACTCAGAGCAGGACTGAAGAGATCAAAGGACCAGGACAAACATAAGAAGCTGACGACTGCTATTGCCACCAGGAACCTCCTCATTAGGACCATTACAGAGCACCCAGCTAGTCCAGTGACTGAGGCCCTCCTGAAGGAGGTCAGAGAGGATGAGTTTGGACTGGATGTCTGATCCTTTGCTTGTTGTTTGTTTCCATTTGATGTACTTTTTCTTTTGTTTTATTCTGACCCTTCATGGGCATGTAATGTAAAAACAAACTATGTATTATTCATCAGTTGTAATATATATTTTAGTTTGTTTTGCATTTGGGCTTTTCTCTCAACAGCATCAAGCATCTTCCTCGAGGTCTGGAAAGGTCAAAACCAAGAACCAAACCAGGATACCTTGGAAAACAAATAAGCATACTGCATTGCATACTGACTTTGTTTTTGTTTTGTAGGTTTTTGTTATTATTGTTTCTAACTTTGTTGTGATCTCAGGAAATATTGCTCGCCGCCGAGTGTTCCTTGTCAACCGCGCGCACCGGTACCCGACTCGTAACAACCTTCCCGGTATTCAAATGGAGCAAGTACAGCAGGACCTATCTGAGGTCAGAAACCAGATGGCCAATGAGAGAGTAGAGATGAGAAATCAGATGTCTCAGTTTATGGCAGTGATGAATGGCTTAGCCCAGAGTCAAGAAAGGTTAAGAGAGCTGGTGGAAAGATAAACTCCTGAGGAGCCACATCTTGGAACAGGAGGCACTAGCAACAATGAACGGGGCCAGCCTCGTATTGACCCACCAGTATATGGACCTCATCTGGATCCAGAGGTTAATATCCCGAGGAATGTTCAAGGTAACGCTGCTGGAGGCAGAATCCTGCAGGAGGATCCCCAGGAAGAACAATTTACTGTTATAGGGGCTGGAGACGAGGTATATGATAGAAGACTGGATGAGATTACTGAAAAATTAAGATCTTTGGAATCTCAGAATTCTTTGGGCTTCGATGTAATGGACATGGGCCTAGTGGATGGGGTGAGAATTCCCCACAAATTCAAACCCCCATGCTTTGAAAAATACAATGGTACCTCCTGTCCGCGCACTCACCTGCAATCTTTCTTGGGAAGTCTCAAGGCTTATACCATGGATGAAAAGTTATGGATGTTCTACTTCGAGGACAGTCTGACTGGAGCTTCGAGAGAATGGTATTCACACCTGACTAGGACCACCATAAGATGTTGGAAGGACTTGGCCGAGACTTTCATCCGGCAATATCAGTACAACCCAGACATGGCTCCCAATAGAACTCTTCTAATGGGCATGTCTTAGTCTTCCAGAGAGAGCTTCCGGGATTATGCCCAAAGATGGAGACAGCTTGCTGCTGCTGTCCAGCCACCCATGTCAGAAAGAGAAATGGCTGACATGTTCATGAACACATTGCAAGGGACTTATATTGATAGACTAGCTGCTTTCTCCTCTACCAGTTTTGCTGATGTGGTTATAGATGGTGAGAGAATTGAAAGTCTATTGAAGATGGGAAAAATCTCCGACAGTGGTGCAAGTTCCTCCAGCAATCCAAGAAAACCTTTTGCAGGACCCCGAAGGGCAGGTGAAACTAATTCTATTCATACAAGCAGGGGCAGGCCTCAATATGCTCACCGATCAGTAGCAGCTGTTACCATCCCAGCTCCCATGCCACAACAATCATCATATCCTCAACAACAACAACCACAGTATCAACAACAAGTTCATTATCCGCAACAGAGGTCGTACAACAACAGCAATAACAACCAACAACAGCGTCCATCCCAACAAAGGCCATCACAATCAAACAGGGTAATTGACCTAATCCCAATGCCGTATACTGCACTATTGCCACAACTCCTAAAGCTCAACCTAGTTGAGTTAAGGACGTTGGCACCTCCAGATCCCCTCAATATGCCAAAGAACTATGATGCAAATGCCAGGTGTGCATTCCACTCAAATGCACCGGGGCATAACACTGAGAAATGCAGGGCCCTACAGATGAATGTCCAGGATCTGGTGGACTCAAAAGCTCTCAATTTTGCGCCTCCTCCGAACGTCACAAGAAATCCAATGCCTAGTCACAACGGGCCTAGGATTAATGCTATTGGAGAGGGCAAACCATCCACATTAATTAGTAGTGTTGCACATATCTGAACACCTCTGGTTGAAATTAAAGCTCAGTTGTTAGAATGTCAAGTGTTCCCCGGGTGTGAGCTCGGCTGTGGATATTGCAATATTGCCTTTAATGGATGTGAGAGACTGAGAAACGACATAAATGGTCTTATTAAGGATGGTATCCTTCAGATTACGACAACAACAACTACAACTCCAACAATTCCTTCATCAACAATCACAGATACTTCTACAACGTCAGCAACCCTTGTTCCAACAGATTCTGCTACAACTCCAACAATTATTCAATCAATCACTTCAACGGATGCAAGTTCAGTCACAATTTCTTCTACAACGACAACACCCATTATTCCATCAGGTTCTATTACAACTTCAACACCCGTCTAATCAACTCCGTCTACAACATCAACAACAGTTAACGAAAGCGTCTCAACGGTTACGATATACTACGATCCCGTAAATGTTCCTTCCAACAACTCACAACAAAATGCTACTCCTATCAGAGCTCCAGTTACCATATATTATGATCCACACACCATTATGGTCCCCTCTGCAGCTGCTATCAGTCTGGTCACAATCAGAGTGCCTGGGCCAATTCCTTACGAAAGCAATAATGCCATCCCTTGGCATTATGGCTCAGATCTATACTACGAGGGGCAGAAAATTACTTTAGAGTCATCAACTTCTTCACCTCAGATAGACAATGTGGGGGGAGGCGGAGGCTTCACTAGAAGCGGACGTCTCTTTGCCTCACAAATACCAAGACCCATTGCTGAAGCAGAAGCTGCTGCTAAGGCAGAAGGGAAGAGCATGGTGCAAGAAGAACCAATTGCTAAAGAAGCTTTGAGGACTCCTTTTGATCAAGAGGTTGATGAATTCATGAGGATCATCAAAAAGAGTGATTATAAGGTGGTGGACCAGCTTCACCGAACACCTTCCAAAATCTCCATACTATCATTGCTAATGTGCTCCGAGGCTCATCGGAACGCACTATTGAAAGTCCTGCATGCAGCTTATGTGCCGGAGGAGATTACTGTCAATCAGTTAGAGGTTGTGGTTGGAAATGTCAATGCTAGTCATGGACTAGGATTTACCAACGCTGATCTGACAACGGAAGGTCACAATCACAACAAGGCTTTGCACATTACCTTGGAGTGTAAGGGTGCAGTTCTTTCCCACGTACATGTAGACACAGGGTCATCCCTCAATGTCCTGCCCAAGAAAGCCCTTGTGAAGCTGGAACATGATGGATTGACATTGCGCCCAAGCAACTTGGTAGTGAGAGCCTTTGACGGTTCTAAAAGATCAGTTCTGGGAGAGATAGAGTTAACAATAATGATTGGCCCACAAGTTTTCAAAATGACCTTCTTTGTGATGGATATACAGCCTGCCTACAGCTGTCTATTGGGTAGACCATGGATACACGCCGCTGGCGCCGTGACGTCAACCCTTCACCAGAAGTTAAAATTTGAGTGGGAAGGCCAAGTCATTACCATTTGTGGGGAGGAGGATATCTTCGTTAGCCAGCTGGCTACTTTCAAATACATTGAAATGGATGGGGAGATCCACGAAACAATGAGTCAGGGGTTTGAGGCCCTTAATATTAATGAAGCATCTGCTGTGCTTGGGACTTCCATCACATCGTATCAGCAAGCTCGGAAGGTTGTTGAAGAAGGTACCGCGCAAGGGTGGGGCAAGCTGCTGCCAGTTGAAAAGAAAGAAGACCGATTCGGGTTGGGTTACAGACCAACTCGACGAGATCAACCAGAGGCTGCAACAGAGCCCAAGTTTGTCAGCGAGGGGATCCTCACCCCAGATGCTGTGAATAGTTTGGAAGATGAGTCAGAAGACGAGCGCAACCTGGAAAGCTGGATACGTCCAAGGATCCCGGGGAACCATGTCTCAAGCTGGTCTTCCCAGGAAATTATAAGAGTTACTCCTGCAGAGTAATTATTATTTCCTGTCTTTAAGCATGCATCAAGTCCTGCAACTTTCCCAAGATGTCAGGGCTCATTTTGTAATCGGGCCATCTTGTATTTTGTGCAAACGATCAATTAATGAATATCAGGACATCTTTTGAAAATGAGTCTTCTCTTTTCCGCTCACTGTTTTTCATTCTTTATTTTTTGTACAAAAATAAAATGGCAATGTTTTTCAAAATAATAACTTCATTTTCACTTTTTTCTAAACAAGATAAAACTGATCACTAAAATGAACAAATCTAAACCCTTGCAGAGAGTGCCCTCCAGACTGCACCGACAACAACACCGCTATGACTTCGTATGACTTTGACAATCCAATTAATCAAGCCGATGAAGGGGTTGAAGAAGATTATGAGCTACCTGAAGAACTAGCCAGGTTGTTGAGACAAGAGGAGAAGGTAATCACTCCTCATCAGGAGGAAGTGGAGACGGTTAATCTTGGTACGGAAGAAGACTTGAAAGAAGTTAAAATCGGGGCCCGTCTGCAAGGTTCAGTGAAAGAGCAACTTATTGATATGCTTCGGGAGTATGTGGATGTTTTCACTTGGTCTTACCAGGACATGTCAGGTCTGGACACCGACATTGTTATGCACAAGCTGCCTCTGAAAGAAGACTATCCGCCAGTAAAACAGAAGCTGCGTCGTACTCGCCCAGATATGGCAATGAAGATAAAAGAAGAGGTACAAAAACAGTGGGACGCCAGTTTCCTTGCTGTAACTAGCTACCCGCCGTGGGTTGCTAACATTGTACCTGTGCCTAAGAAGGATGGCAAGGTGAGGATGTGTGTGGATTACAGGGATCTGAACAGAGCCAGCCCAAAAGATGACTTCCCTTTACCTCACATTGATGTATTGGTCGACAACACGGCTCAGTTCTCGGTGTTCTCCTTCATGGATGGATTTTCAGGATATAATCAGATCAAGATGTCACCTGAAGACATGGAGAAGACAAATTTTATCACACACTAGGGCACATTCTGTTATAAGGTGATGCCATTCGGACTGAAGAATGCTGGTGCCACTTATCAACGGGCTATGGTAACATTATTCCATGACATGATCCATAAAGAAATTGAATGTTATGTGGATGACATGATTTCCAAGTCCTTCACAGAAGAAGACCACCTGGTAAATCTGTTGAAGCTATTCAAGCGTCTGAGAAAGTACTAGCTGAAGTTAAACCCCAACAAGTGTACATTCGGGGTGCGATCCGGTAAGCTGCTGGGATTTATTGTAAGTGAGAAAGGGATTGAAGTTGACCCTGATAAAGTTAAAGCCATTCAAGAAATGCATGCACCGAAGACTGAGAGAGAAGTTCGGGGGTTCCTAGGTAGATTGAACTACATTTCAAGGTTCATATCTCACCTTACTGCAACTTGTGAGCCTTTGTTCAAGTTGTTAAGGAAAGAACAAACGGTCAGATGGAATGAAGACTGCCATAAGGCTTTTGACAAAATCAAGGAATACTTACAAGAGCCTCCAATCCTTATGCCTCCAGTTGAAGGAAGACCTCTAATAATGTACTTGACAGTATTAGAAGAGTCAATGGGGTGTGTGCTGGGCCAGCATGACGAGTCTGGTCGAAAAGAGTATGCAATATACTACCTAAGCAAAAAGTTTACCGACTGTGAACAACGTTATTCACTGCTCGAGAAAACTTGTTGTGCTTTAGCATGGGCTGCTCGCCGACTAAGGCAGTATATGTTGACCCATACTACCTTATTGATCTCAAAGATGGACCCAGTTAAGTACATATTCGAGAAGCCAGCACTTACCAGACGAGTTGCAAGATGGAAAATGATTCTCACAGAATATGACATCCAATACACATCTCAAAAGGCCATCAATGGCAGTGTATTGTCTGATTATCTTGTTGAGAAACCCATTGATGATTACCATCCTATGAGATTTGACTTCCCAGATGAAGACATCATGTTCATAAAAGCAAAAGATCATGAAGAGCCTATTCACACTGAAGGGCCTGACCCAGAAGAAGAATGGACTATGATGTTTGATGGGGCTGTTAATATGAATGGTCGTGGGGTTGGTGCAGTACTCATTACACCTAAGGGAGTTCACATGCCTTTCTCGGCAAAACTCACCTTTAACTGCACTAACAATGAAGCTGAGTACGAAGCCTGTATTATGGGTCTTGAGGAAGCCATTGACCTCAGGATCAAGACTTTGACTGTATTCGGAGATTCAGCTCTCGAAATCAATCAAACCAACGGCAAATGGTATACTCACCAGGAGCATCTGATACCTTACCGGGACTATACAAGGAGGTTGCTTACTTTCTTCACTACAACCAAGCTTGAGTATATCCCTCGAGATGAAAATCAGTTTGCAGATGCTCTGGCTACCATTTCTTCCATGATCAAAGTTCAAGCTGCCAACTTTGTACCTCGGATTTCAGTGTCTAGACTTGATAGACCAGCATATGTATTCTCAGCAGACCTGGCTAAAGATGATAAGCCTTCGTTCTACGATATCAAATGCTTCTTGGAGGATCAAACATGCCCACCTGGGGCATCATCCAATGATAAGAAGACCCTAAGAAGGCTAGCTGGAAGTTTCTTCCTGAATGCTGATGGTTCGTTGTACAAAAGAAACTTTGATATGGTACTCCTCAGATGTGTGGATAAGACAGAAGCAGACTTGTTAATGCACGAGGTACATGAAGGATCTTTTGCTACCCATGCTGGAGGGCATGCTATGGCTAAAAAGTTGTTAAGATCAGGCTATTACTGGATCACAATGGATGCAGACTGTTGTGCTTATGCCAGGAAGTGTCATAAATGCCAGATTTATGCCGATAAAGTGCATGTTCCTCCGAATCCTCTGAATGTGATGTCTTCACCTTGGCCCTTTGCCATGTGGGGATTGATATGATTGGCAAGATTGAACCGACTGCTTCAAATGGCCACAAATTCATCCTACAAAGACTGGCATGAAATACTACCATTTGCCATGCATGGGTACCGTACATAAATCAGAACATCCATTGGGGCAACACCGTATCAGCTTTTTTATGGTATGGAGGTAGTCCTACCGGTTGAAGTTGAATTACCCTCCTTGCGAGTACTAATGGATGTTAAGTTGAATGAAGCAGAATGGGTCCGATCCCGATACGAACAACTGAATATGATTGAAGAGAAGAGATTAGCTGAAATCTGTCATGGGCAGTTATACCAGAAAAGAATGAAGAAAGCCTTCGATCAGAAAGTCAGGCTTCGGGAATACCAAGTGGGAAATCTTGTGCTGAAAAGACTCCTTCCTCCTCATACAGACCACAGGGGCAAGTGGACCCCGAATTACGATGGTCCATTCATAGTAAAGAAAGTATTCTCTGGTGGAGCACTGATGCTCAGTACTATGGATGGTGAAGACTTCCTGTCCCCTGTGAATTCAGATGCAGTTAAAAAATACTTCGCATAAAATGACCCGCTGGACATAAAAACAGAATGTAAGTCCAGGCAAAAATAGGGCATCCTGGTGAGTCAAAAACAGAATAAAAGACTCGGGCAAAAATAAGGGAAAATAAAGAAAAAATGTACACCCGTTGAGTTGAAAAGCCACATTGGACAACTCAGGCAAAAATGGGAATCCCGGTGGATTGAAAACCCGAAAGGGCGATCCACGCAAAATAAGGGAATAAGCGAACAACTGCATTCTGAATTCGTCTGTATCACTTACAACATGGAAAGCTTCAAAAGATTCGAGCATCAGCCAGAATCAGCCTTTCTTCTGAAAGCAAGATAAGAAGAACATCAATGTCAAACAAGTCATAGTAAAAGGAAAGCGCACTGAAGCGTCATCAACATTGCCAGCATCTTTTTTGTTTCTCAATTTGTAACTATCTCCTCGTTTCAGGGGGTCTGTTTCTTTAATTGTATTCGCCAATTCAGGGCACACAAATTAATAAAATCAGATCTTCAGTCACAGTTTATCTCGTACACTTTATCTTTATTTGCAAAAATGTCTGATGTCCTTAATATAATAGTTGCACAAATACAGGTGCGTCTTTTTCTAAGATTACAAGCTTGCAGGAAATATATTTGCTCCCGGGAGTGTCTGAACTGCTATGATAGAATCCAGTAAGGGATACCTCGGGGTACTTGTACGTTTCTTTGTCAATACAGGATTGCAGGTATTCAAAGCACAACGTGGGGCATGAAGGCTTCTCCCCAATCATTACTTACTCAGCACATCTTCCAAACAGCACCAGAGATGCTTTCTCCCCAGCTGAGTTTCCAAACATCATCATCCTCAGCAAAATCACAGAAATTACTAGGAAGGCCGTTCAGTGATCATTCTTCCCCGGCCGAGTGTTAGACAGGGAGCCATCTCCCCACAAAGTTTCAACCTCTATCCAGAAGAGCAATGTTTGAAGATCTCACAACAAAGCGACGAAAGCTTCCACAGCCCCAACTGGGCCCCTCATCATCAAAGATAGGTCTATCAGTGACCTGCTTCCCCAAGCAGTCATATATGCCAGATCTACCAATGATCTCATGCCCAGCTGGGATTTTTCCTTCAAGCAGATCAACCAAAGATCTTTACCACAGCGGGATCCGTATCCCGGATCGGTATCTTTGCATAATCATAGCATTCGCATCATATTTTCCCCCAGAGCGTAGCATCCCTTCTAATACGGAACATTACAGCAAAAATCAAACATATTGCATAATCATAAGCCATGTCTTGAATCAAAAACCTGTAAATACCAACAATACCACATCAGCAATATACAAAAATACCTCTCAATGTCCCCGGCAGAAAGCCAAAGCGTCTTCTTTACATTCCTAGAAATACAGATACATGCTCCTTTGGCACTCGTCCGTGTCATCATTCCCCAGTAAAGTCGTCTGAACGTTCTCTACAAACAGATATCTATACACTCTTTGGACACTCGTCCGTGTCACCATTCCCCAACATGTTTTCCTAAACACTTATTATAAACCAAACACTTGTTTATAATACATTTCTTTCGACACTCGCCCGTGTCATCCTATCCCCACAGATCGCCAGAATAACTTATACACTTTCTCTTATGATACTCGTCTGTGTCATATTCTCCCCAGTAAGTTGAACACTCGTCTGTATCTTGTCTACACCACTTAATTCCCCTCAAAGTCGACACTCGTCTGTGCTCTATGTTAACCAGTTGATACTCGTCCGCATCATCATCTCTGAACATGCGTCAGCGTTTGTTTCTAATCGATACTCATAGTCTTAAGGATGCTCGTCCGCATCTTTAATCTATACACCGTATCCAACACTCATACCTTTCATTTCTTGAATATAGACACTCGTCCGTGTCTACCACTTCCCAGAAGAGTTCCCAGCAAATTCTTGGCAAAATCCCCTTTCTATCTGGCATTCGTCCTATGTCATGATACTTTTGGCAGCCGTACCCTGCTAGGTGATCGTCCTTCACCTTTGGATGACCGTCCCTCATCCTTCTCCCAGCGGATTCTCCATTATTGGAACCCTTTTATTTTCGGCAGCCGTACCCTGCTAGGTGATCGTCCTTCACCTTCTTGATGATCGTCCTTCATCATTTTATCTGATGGCCGTCCCCATCTTTGATCTTATTATCTGACATCCGTCCTATGTCACGATAAACCCCGAGAACAGCCGTACCCTGTTAGGTGATCATCCTTCACCTCTTGATGATGGTCCTTCATCATGCTTATCCGATGGTCGTCCCCATCATTGACTTTTTCTATCCGACATTCGTCCTATGTCGTGGTAAAGAGCAGTCGTCCCCTGCTAGGTGATCATCCTTCACCATTGATGACCGTCCCTCATCATTACTCCATTTACTCTATGAACCTGATGGTTGTCCCCATCATTTCCTTTACTTTAATCCCTAGAGAATCTTGTTTCTTTACTTGATGGCCGTCCCCATCATGATCCCTTTATTTCCCCAGCATGTCGGTCGTCCCTGTCATTGCTTTATCCCCAGCAGTCACCCTCTGCTCGATGGTCGTCCTCCATCGCCCGCACTTTATAATCATACTATACTTTCTTTTACAATCTATATCCCTTTTCTTCTTCATTCAGTGAGTGCAAATTTTGGACTGTCTTTGGTATTCAACCACAAGTTATCTTGTTTGCCTGTTAAGCCCGACGCTTACATCCTGCACAGCTAACTCATGTTTGAATAGGGGCAGTTGTTAACACCCCAAATATTACCTCACTAAGTTCCCACCATGGCTTGTGATCTCTTCATTTGCATAAGTTCAATCATATCATCTCATATTGCATTTTTGCTTCACTGCATTGGTTCAAAGTCATCTGCATCTAAGGTTTGTGATTTTAGCAATCCCTGAGCTATCTGAGCCACTCCAAAGGGTCTTCAATTATCTCAAGTGGTTCCATGAATGTTCAAATATCATATTATATCCTCCCAAGATCAAAGAAGTCAGAAAATCACAAGAACTGAGAAAGGCATGGAAGCAGAGCCAAGCTTAACTACACAGATGACCTAAAATTAGGGTTTTGGTTTCAAAGGCCATAACTCCAAATTTTTTGGTCATTTTTGCTTCTATTGGTCTCTATATGTTATAAGGATCATACATACCAATTTTCATGAAGAAATTCAATGGGGAAGGCATCTGATCAATAGATGACTTCTTGAGCAAGTCAGTGCAAAATCAGGGCATCTGAGGCCCCCAATCGTCCAACCAAAGGGTCTTCTCCATCATTTTGGATGTGTATGATCTTTATTTGGTCTTAGAATAGGTTAGAAGTTCACACAGTTGAAGAATTTCAAGTCATTTGCAAAGTTGCCATTTTGGGAAAATGACTTGTAATGCAAACTTGCCATTTTGGGAAAGTTTTTCAACCTCCTCTTTTTGATTCAAAAATGCTTCAAATGAGAAATTATTGGTCATGAAAGTTGTAGATTGGATCATTCCCTTTTCAAAAAGTACAAGAACTTGACCTAATTCATTTTAGAACTCAAGTTATGGCCTGTCAAAGTTGGGAAAAATCACTTAAATTTCACTTTTGCACTAAAGAGGGAAGTGTTCAAATTCTCATACCAAGCCAATTGGGACTTCTAATACATCTAAACACTTCATACCATCCTAGTGAAACTCATTTGGATCAGATTTGTGCCTTGAATCACAAGCATTCATGCCTTGAACTTCACAAATTTCAAAAGGGGCCTGTTGCGGTGAGAATCGGATACCAAGCTATTAAGTGAGCTTGAATCGCAAAACATTTAATGTTCACCACCGACTTTAATTTAATCCAAAGGGAAAAGGGAAAAAGATCGTAAAAACCCTAATTGAGGAGAAACTAGGTTCGGGGGTTGATTATACCTAGGGAAGGTGTTAGCATCCTAAGCATCCGCAGTATCCTACGGGAACCTCTTGTTAATATTTGTATTTTTGTTGTTTATTGCTTGTTAAAATTATGGGAACCTAAGGTTTTATTTCTAATGGTGCTCGCACAACATCGCATCGATGCCTACGTATCGGGTATAGAATCAGAGCACTCGTAGTTCTCCTAAGGATTAACGAACACTTGGTTACGCTCAAGGTTCGCGGGGGAAGGTAAGTGTTATGGCAAACACTCACGTGACTTTTGGGAAGTCACAAAAAGTTGTAAAATAAAATACTAAGGACCTAATGGATAAGGACCTAAGGATGGGAGACCTAATTGCTAAGGTCAGAATGGAACTAGGGATTGCTAAACTTCCTATGACATTGAGTCAACTGCAGGAGTCTTTCCCTTTTGGATTGAAAAGCATAAACAAAAATAAATAAAGGTGCAAGCTCCTAAGACTAGGCAAAGGCTGCTACTTGCAAAAATAAATTGGATAAAATAAACAGGAAATGCAAAGACAAAGGCTTAGTAACTGGCTATGGCTCGATATATGGATCGAGAATGCTGGGGTGGAAAACAAACGCAGTGCATCAATTTGTTTAAGTTAAGAAGCTGTAAAGTGTAAGGAATTGTGCAGATGGCGATCGTAAACGACCGACTTACGTGTGTGAGTGTATGTGAAGTGAATTTCACTTGGCGTTGGACCAAGGAATTTATTTTTGAAAATTAAATTAATATGGTGTAAAAATGCGAGGAATAAATAAATAAAGTGAAATAAGTTATGAAATATAATAAATTAAATAAATTAAATAAAATAAATGAATTAAATAATAAAAAAATGCATGAAATAGAAATAAATAAATGCATGGCCTCATATGGGTCACGATTAATCGGAAATGATTTATCGTGACCTTTGTCATATCATTGGCCCGAGAAATAAAATCAAGAAATTGTATATACATTTTTAAACTAATTATAATGATAATGATAGAAAAGGAAAATCTAAAATTAAAATGTTGCTTAATTATTTGTATACATATTTCTAACTAAATATAATAAGAATAAAATTAAAATGTATATACTAATCCTACTAAGTATAAAAAAAACCTAATAAAATAGATTAGTTAATATTAAATGTAAAAACCTAATTGAAATATGAATATATTTTTTAGATATTTTCCATAAGATAAAATAAGAAAAGGAAAGAGCTAAAGGCTGGAGAGAAAACAGGGGGGTTTGAATTAAAGGGCCCAATGGAAAATAGCCCACCAGGGGCGCTGGATCAGGGGACGGGTCGGGTCAAACCTGACCCGGTTTGGCTATTTTATGGAAAAAGAAAAAGAAAAAGAACAAAGAGAACGCAAACCAGATGCAAACTCCCTCCCAAAACTCAGAAAAAGGAAAAAGAAAAAAACCCCCCAATTGCTCCTCTCTCTCGACCTCACTCTACTCTCTCACAGCTCGCCTCTCATGGTTCATTCTCTGTTTCTCACACAGGCCCTCACCCTCAATGCTCTCGTCTCTCTCTCAAATCAGTCTCGCTCTCGCCTCTCACTCTCACGCGATGCTTTTCTGGGTTCGCGATTTCTCTCTCCCAATCTCTCTTGGCATAGTTTCTCTCAGGTCACTCTCAATCTCTCTCGCGGTGGTCCGGTGGTGTTGGGTTTTGGCGTAGCTGCAAAGGTGACGGAAGCGGCAGCGGTGAGCGATGTTGGTGGGTGGCTGATGGCTTGGGTGGTTCTGATTTGGGGTTTACGGAGGTGAGGGGTGCGGAACAGTGAAGGGCTCGTGGTGAAGGTGACTCGGTCGGCAGTGGTTAAAGGGTGTGTTTGTTTTGTGTTAATGAGAAAGGTAATGGTTCTGTGAAAGTTTCGAAGGGTGGTTTGTCGATGGTGGATTCTGTTTCGGTTGGAGGTTCTGAGTTTTTGGTTTAAACTATGAACACATGTGGTGTTTCAGTGTGTTTGTGATTTGATGGCGGCTGGTCTGGTTTAAGGTGATGAACATTCGCGGCGTTTCTGAGTTGAGAAAAAAGGGAGTGGAAAGGTGCGGTTTGTGGATTTGTGTGATGATTTTGTTTCTGTTTTTTTGAGTTTGTGTTTAAATGAGGGTTTGGTGAGTTACAAATTCCTTCAGTGGTTTGTTTCGAATGGGCTGTTTGCTCAGGTCGGTTTCAGCGGCGGGACGGTGGTTCTGTGTGTGTGTTTCCTTTTGTTGTTATTGGTTTACTGATGGCAGAAGGTATAAGCTTATTTGTGAGTTGATTATTCTTTTGCAGGGGCTGTCAAAGGTTGATGGTGAGATGCGATTCGTGGCTGCTGTTAATGAAGGTAAGGGGTTTGCGGGTGTTGCTTGTTGGGAATCAAATTGGTGATGGAAGGTTATGAGGGTGATAGCACAGGCTTGCCATGGATGGAGACGGCAGATTTCTGTTCTTGTTCAAAGAAAGTTTTTTCGGTGAAGTTGTGTTGTGTGGTTCTGCGATTTAACGGTTTGGTTTTGAAGGTTCAGGATGGCTATTTCGGGTGTTTAAGGTGGATGTCGCGGTTCTGTATGTTTGATATTGGTGTTCTCACGCGGTTTCAATTTGGAATGGTGAAGGTTTGTTTCTCATTTCAAGGTTTCGGTTCTCTTGTGCTGTGTTGGGATTGGGTCAGAGTTGACAGTTTTTTTTTGTTATGCAGGTCTGTTTTGTGTGGTGATATGAGGGCTGTTTATGAATTCACGCAGAGGGACATAGCGCATCTGTTTGGTTGAGTTTGAACGGTGAGTTTGTGATTGATTTTTTTCTGGTTTTGACAGTCTGTTGGGTTTACATTTGGGACTGGTTTTAAGTTAAGTTTTTTTTGAAGTTCTTTTATTTTAATATGAAGTTTTTACTCTATGTGCAGATTTGAAATGAAGCTAAAAAAAAAACTATCTATGAACACAAGCTGTAAAGAGGTGAAGGGAAAAGAAGAATCAATACCGACCCGAATGTTATCGGGGTGAAGGATCCACGGATGGTAAGCTCCTACTCCTTGCTGCTGCTGTCTACTCTCTGTTGTTGTTGAAGAATCCTTTGTTCTCTCCTTTCTTCCTCTTCTTTTTTTTGCTGATTTTTTGGTGTTTGGTACTGAACTTTGGGGTTGTTTTATGGCTGAACTGTGTTGTTTCTGGTTGTGTTTTGAGGGGGCTGTTTGTATGTATTTTTTTTTGGTTGAATGAGAGCTGTTTGGGACTATTTTGAGGGTTGTTTGTGGCTGATTCTGTAGTGTGTTTAGGCGCTGGTTTTGTGGTGTTTATATTGAATATAACAGTGGTTTTTGACGCTGTTTGAGGGCTGTTTGTGTGTAGTTGTGATGCTGAGTTTTTTGGTTGATAATTCTAATATAACAGTGTGATTTTGGGGCTGTTCTGATATGGTTTTTATGCTGAATTTTGTGGTTGCTTGTAGGTGAAGGGTTTCAATAAAAGGGACAAGGCCTGAATTGCTGCTGTGGGTGGAGAAGTGGAGCAGGAAATGCAGGTTGTTGGTGGCTGCATGCTGCTGTGGGGCTGATTTGGAGCAGGCTGCAGTTTGTATTTTTGCTGAATTTTTTTGTACCATTTTTCTTGTAATTGTAACATAACAATATTATGGAATAAAAAGTTGATTATTTACATTTGGGGTTATAACTTGAAATTAACACTTAATATTGAAAATGAGAACTTTAAATTAAAATCTAAACATAAACTTAAATTAGAAGTGAATTAAAAAGAAATAAACTTAAAATTAAAAATAAATAAACTTGGAACTAAAATAAATAATAAAAAAAGAAATTGGAATTAAATTGAAAATGAAATCTTAAACTAAAAAATAAAATTAGAAATTGAAACTAAATTAGAAATAGAAACTTGAAAATGGATTAAAAGAAATAAACAATTAGAGATTATAATTAAATTAGAAATGGAACTAAACTAACTAAAAAAAAATGATGAATTAAAAATAAAAGTTAAAAACTAAAAATCACATTAAGAAATAAAAACTTTGAAAATAGAAATGAAATTACATTTTTTAAAAACCTTGAAATTGGAAATAAAATTACATTTTTATCTAGCAAAACTTTGAGAATAAAATAGATAGAAATTAAAATTAACATTAAAATTAAAACACGAAAATGAATTAAAAGGTTAGAAATGAGAAGTAGAAATTAAATTAAAATGGAAGCTTATAAGTGAAAAGAAATTAAGAATTATAAACAGCTAGAAAAATGAGAAGAAAGCAACAGAAAATAAATCGGGAAAAATCCCTGCTAAATGCGATGAATGTATGATGCGAGCAGTTAGGGGTAAAATTTGGGGTGTGACAGTTGCCCCTATTTAAATAACTTTACCAGATTGAATGAGTGATGTTTAATCCTCATAAAATCAGAGTGAAAGGTATTTAAATATAGAAATAACCGAAAATTTTGCCCCTAAATGCAATGTTATGCTGGACTACAAATCTATCTAACTCTGCAACTCTTATGCAATGGAATGATGATTATGGTATGAATGATTAGAATGAGATGAACCGACGACCACAAACCAAGACTCACTGGGGATGACAAACACTAGGGATGACAAACGAAAACGGGAAATATTCAAAGTGATAAATCAACAGGTTCAAGTGTAACTGTCGACACTAAGAATAACAGAAGACAGGAACGAAAGCAAATCCAAAGCATTGGATCAACAAACACAGACAAAACAAAATAAAATTCAAAGTGACTACACAATGGCTCGATGCGACAAACCGACACCAAGAATACAAATAAGACAAGGAAATAAATCGAAGTGGTAGACCAACGACTTTATGCGACCAAATGACTGTGAGGAAAAGCAGCAACATATTCAAAGTGAATGCGCAGCGGCTCGATGCGACCAACTGACACCAAGAATACAAAATAAACATTCAAAGGGAAAGTGCAGCGGCTCTATGAGACCAACTGTCACTGAAAATGATAATCACAATATTCAAAGTGAATGCGCAGCGGCTCTATGCGACCAACTGACATTAAGGATAATCAACAAAATAAACATCCAAAGTGAATGCACAGCGGCTCGATGCGACCAACTGTCACTGAGAATGACAACAAGCTTATTCAAGGTGAATGCGCAGCGGCTCGATGCGACCAACTGACACCATGAATACAACAAAATAAACATCCAAAGAGAATGTGCAGTGGCTCAAAGCGACCAAACTGTCATTGGAAATAAGAATGACACAAAATTCAAAGTGAATGCGCAGCGGCTCTATGCGACCAACTGACACTAAGAAAGACAACAAGCTTATTCAAGGTGAATGCGCAGCGGCTCGATGCGACCAACTGACACCATGAATACAACAAAATAAACATCCAAAGAGAATGTGCAGTGGCTCAAAGCGACCAAACTGTCATCGGAAATAAGAATGACACAAAATTCAAAGTGAATGCGCAGCGGCTCTATGCGACCAACTGACACTAAGAATACTCAACAAAAATAAACAAAACGAAAACGCAGTGGCTCGATGCGACCAACTGTCACTGGAGATGAAAATCACAATATTCGAAGTGAATGCGCAGCGGCTCGATGCGACCAACTGACACTAAGAATAAACAACAAAAATAAACATTCAAAGTGAATGTGCAGCGGCTCTATGCGACCAACTGTCACTGAGAATGACAACAACAAACTTATTCAAAGTGAATGCGCAGCGGCTCGATGCGACCAACTGTCACTGGAAATAGGAATGCCACAAAATTCAAGGTGAATGCGCAGCGGCTCAATGCGACCAACTGACACCAAGAATAATCAACAAAAATAAACATTCAAAGTGAATGCACAGCGGCTCGATGCGACCAACTGTCACTGAGAATGATAATCATAATATTCGAAGTGGATGCGCAGCGGCTCGATGCGACCAACTGACACTAAGAATAGCAACAAGCTTATTCAAGGTGAATGCGCAGCGGCTCGATGCGACCAACTGTCACTGAGAATAATAACAAAAATACTCGAAGTAGAAGCACAATAGATTCGAAACCTATTGGCACTAATAAAGGAAAGCCAAGATACACTCAAAGTGAATGTGCAACAAGTTGAAAAACCGGTTGACACTAAGAATGATAAAGACAAAGTAGTCAAAGTATTCAGAATGGTAGATTAGCAGATTCAAATGTAACTGCCAACACCGAGGATAAGGAAGGAAGTCACAGTGATTTAGTAGCGGCTCTATGCGACCAGCTAACATTGGGGATAGAATGCAAATCACCCAAAGATGAATCAACGGCTCTAAGCGACCGGCTAACACTAAAAAGTAACAACAAAATATGTTGGAGTTTTCAGATAAGATAAGATATCAATCCTCTGGAAATTCCTTCAGGAACCATCAGGAGAAAGGGTACAAGCATGTGTCAAAATCAAATGGACTTGGATTCTAAGCAAAAGGTTTCACGACCTGCTTAAAAGATTTGTGCCAATGACAATTGGACTTCAAGGAGATATTGGTGGTCATAAAGACAAATACCAATCACAATTAGAATTCCACGGGGGACACCAGCAATTACTGGGGACAAAAACAATGGTACACCAAACTTCGGGTACCAACAGCAATGAATTCTCAAAATGAACACTAACGATATCTGGACTTGGAGTTAGACAGACGCCAACTGGGGAAAGACAAATGCAAATGTCAAATGCGCATGATTGAGCATGATGCGAATGATCATGATATGCAAATGTTGACTCTAAAGAGACAAAGAGTTCTGACAAGGCTCCAAGAGGAGTAGGCTCTCAACACCAATACTCAGATGAGCAATATGAAAAACACTGGGGAGATGTCTTCGAACTTGGAAATCATGCTTGGTCCAAGGATCCATCCAAGAGTGTTATCAGTTTTGAACTTCTATGGAGATTTCTGTAACAGTAGTATAAAAGTGTTGTTGCAAACCAGGGCTTCTTGGGGAAACAGAAGGTTTTTCCAATTTTTCCAAAGTCAAAGAAACTTAAAAGTTTTTCAGTGTGCTTTCAAAAAACATTTTCTAAAAACTTGTCATTTTCAGAGTTAAATTGTAATCAAGTGATGGCATTTTGCATAACAAAAGAAAATAAGAGTTTAAACAACAAAATTCATAGGCAAAGTTTGTATTTTATTCAAGAATGGTAGCTTGCCAATGGCAAGAACTCCATGGAAAATTACAATTTTAAAATGGCAATGGGGAAAGGTCTACATTGAATCCAACGACCACTACAATCCCTAATAACTAAGACTGCCCGACACCTTGCTTCTGACAAGAGCAATTGGATTGGTCTTCCAGTATGATTCTTCAGTAATGGTAAACACCATCTGACACAGTCAAATGCCTTTGTCCCTAACTTTTGCCTGGATCGCCCTTTCGGGTTTTCAATCCACCGGGACGCTCTTTTTTGCCTAAGCCGTCCTTTCGGGTTTTCAACTTAGCGAGCTCTTATTTTTTCATTTTTATCCCTAACTTTTGCCTGGATCTCCTTCATAGGTTTTGATCCATCGGGATACCCATTTTTGCCTAGGTCGCCATTTCTGGTTTTCGACCTATCGGGTTTTATTTAGGCATAATATTTTTTGACTGCATCAGAATTCACCGGGTGTTTCAGCTGTTCACCATCCATAGTTGTAAGGATTAAGGAACCTCCGGAGAATGCCACCTTCACAATATATGGGCCTTCATAGTTAGGACTCCATTTTCCACGCATGTCTTTGTGGACTGGCAAGATTTTCTTGAGTACAAGATCTCCTTCTTTGAATTCTCAGATACGGACTTTCTTGTCAAATGCTCTCTTGATGCGCTTCTGGTACATCTGGCCGTGGCACATGGCAGTCATTCTTTTTTCATCAATGAGGTTCAGCTGGTCAAACCTGCTCTGGACCCACTCAGCTTCCTCCAGTTTGGTTTCCATCAAGATTCTCAAAGATGGTATCTCTACTTCAATAGGGAGAACTGCATCAATCCCGTACACCAGAGAGAAAGGGGTTGCCCCTGTTGAAGTGCGCACTGATGTTTTGTATCCGTGTAAAGCATATGGTAACATCTCGTGCCAATCTTTGTAAGTTTTTACCATCTTCTGCAGAATCTTTTTGATGTTCTTGTTTGCAGCCTCAACAGCTCCATTCATCTTCGGACGGTACGGAGAAGAGTTATGATGTTCAATCTTGAATGTCTCACACAACTCTTTCATCGTTTTGTTGTTCAAATTGGTCCCATTATCTGTGATGATTCGGCTTGGGATTCCATAACGGCAGATAATCTGGTTCTTGATGAAACGGGCAACCACTTGCTTTGTTACGTTGGCGTAGGAAGCTGCTTCTACCCATTTGGTGAAGTAATCAATTGCGACCAAGATAAACCGATGACCGTTGGAAGCTTTAGGCTCAATTGCCCCTATCATGTCAATGCCCCACATTGAGAAAGGCCACGGCGATGACAGAACATTCAAAAGTGTTGGAGGCACGTGCACCTTGTCGGCATAAATCTGGCATTTATGACACTTCCTGGCATACTTGAAACAATCTGATTCCATGGTCAACCAGAAGTATCCAGCTCTCAAAATCTTCCTGGACATGGCATGTCCATTGGCATGTGTTCCAAACGATCCTTCATGGATTTCCCTGATCAATAAGTCTGCTTCACGTTTGTCCACACATCTGAGCAGAACCATATCATGATTCCTCTTGTAAAGCACATCGTTGCTGAGGAAGAATTTGGACGCCAATCTTCTTAAAGTCTTCTTGTCTAGATTTGTTGCATTAGCTGGGTACTCCTGATTCTGCAAGTAGTTCTTGATGTCATAGAACCACGGTTTCTCATCAGTTTCTTCTTCGACCAGTAGACAATAGGCTGGTGCAGTTCTTCGCTCGATTGTAATGAGTGGAGCTTCATTAAGAAATCTGACTTGAAACATAGATGCCAACATAACCAAAGCATCTGCAATTTGATTTTCTGCCCTTGGAACATGATGGAAAGTGACTTCATCAAAGTATTTGATCAATTCCACAATGTGGGCACGGTATGGGATCAACTTCTCGTCACGAGTCTCCCATTCACCTTTAACTTGGTATATTACCAAAGCTGAGTCTCCATATACATCAAGGATCTTGATTCTGGTATCAATTGCAGCTTCGATACCCAAAACACATGCTTCATACTCTGCGATGTTGTTTGTACATTCGAAACATAATCTGGCTGTGAAGGGAGTATAACCACCATCAGGATTCATCAAAACAACTCCTACACCATGCCCCATGTAGTTGGAGGAACCATCAAACATCATCTTCCAACGGGACCCTGGCTCGGGACCTTCATCTGGATCTGGAACTTCATAGTCCTTTATCAACATAATGTCTTCGTCCGGGAAATCGAATTTCAAAGGTTCATAATCTTCAACAGGTTGATCAGCAAGGTATTCAGACAAAACACTGCCCTTGATAGACTTCTGGGTTACATATTGGATGTCGTATTCGGATAACAATATGTGCCAACGGGCGAGTCTTCCAGTCAAAGCAGGCTTCTCAAAGATGTACTTTATTGGATCCATTTTCGAGATCAACAAAGTAGTGTGACAAATCATGTACTGCCTGAGACGTCTGGCCGCCCATGCCAAGGCACAACAAGTCTTCTCTAAAAGTGAGTATCTGCTCTCACAGTCCGTGAACTTCTTGCTTAAGTAATAAATGGCGTGCTCCTTACGACCAGTTTCATCTTGTTGGCCTAATACGCAACCCATAGATCCCTCGAGCACAGTGAGATACATGAAAAGAGGCTTCCCTGGAGTAGGTGGGATCAAGATAGGAGGTTCTTGCTGATAAAACTTAATCTTCTCAAAAGCCAGTTGACAATCAGGACTCCACTCAATTGCTTGATTCTTCCGGAGTAACTTGAATAAAGGCTCACAAGTAGCAGTCATGTTGGAGATGAATCTGGAGATGTAGTTCAATCTTCCGAGGAAACCCCTGACTTGCTTTTCTGTTTTTGGAGCTGGCATCTCTTGAATTGCTCTGACCTTATCTGGATCTACTTCAATCCCTTGCTGACTAACAATAAAACCAAGTAACTTCCCTGATCTGACACCAAAAGTACACTTAGCTGGATTCAGACGCAGTTGTAACTTTCTGAGACGCTCGAATAATTTCAAAAGATGATTCAAATGATCCTCCTCACTCTGTGATTTGGCAATCATATCATCCACATAGACTTCTATCTCTTTATGCATCATATCATGGAAAAGGGTGACCATTGCCCTCTGATAAGTGGCTCCTGCATTTCTGAGACCGAATGGCATAACTTTGTAACAATAAGTGCCCCATGGTGTGATGAATGTAGTCTTTTCCATATCGTCAGGATCCATTTTGATCTGGTTGTATCCTGAAAACCCATCCATGAAGGAGAAAACAGCAAATTTAGCAGTATTGTCAAACAAAGTGTCAATATGCGGAAGAGGGAAATCGTCCTTCGGACTGGCTTTGTTCAAATCCCTATAGTCCACACACATTCTGACTTTGCCATCCTTTTTAGGGACTGGCACAATATTAGCTACCCACTCAGGGTACTTTGCAACTGCGAGGAACCCCGCATCAAACTGCCTTTTGACCTCTTCTCGAATCTTCAGAGCCATGTCTGGTCTTGTTCTTCGAAGCTTTTGCTTTACAGGAAGACAATCTGGTCGAAGAGGTAACTTGTGGACCACTATGTCTGTGTCTAAGTCGGGCATATCCTGATACGACCATGCAAACACATCTACATACTCTCTGAGAAGCTTGACCAATCTTTCTCTGACATCTGCCCCGAGTGTTGTACCAATCTTGACTTCCTTCTCATCTTCATCAGTGCCAAGGTTGATGGTCTCTACCTGCTCCTTATGTGGCTGGAGATATGTGTGCTCATTCTCAACTAATCTTGCCAGTTCTTCGGGAATGTCACAATCTTCCTCACCTTCATCTTCCGCTTGGTAGATGGGCGAATCAAAGTTAGGAGGGAATGTAGAGTCATTGGATTCAACAGGGTTTTCGTTTATTCTGCATATGATAATGATTTGCTTTTATTAAAAGTGGAAAATAGAGAAATGCAAGAGAAAAATCCTTTTATTGGTTTTGAAAGATTGCCATTTTCTTTTAAAAGTGAAAAGAGAGAAAAACAGTAAATGATCAAAATAAGAGTTTAACAAAATGCCTTCATTGATAATAACTTTTAAAAAAAGAGAAGGGGCCCTACAAAATACTCCCATAGCCTTGGGCAGAGCTAGGGAACTTGAAAACATTGAAAAAACAACAAATTACTTTGACAATGGAAAAAACTCTGGGATCTCGACTGCCTCCCAATTGTCCAAGGCTTCTTCACACTGATACACTAGATGATTCACATCTTCATCTTCAGAAACTCCGTCAATTGCGTTGACCTGATAACCAGCACTGGAAAACACCTCTTGAATGGTCTTCAGACGTCCTTTAACGGAGGTTGACGCTCCTTCCTTCGCATGAGTTGGTTTGTAACCCAACCCGCAGCGATCTAGCTTCTGTTTGACTTCGATGACATCACCCCAACCTTCATAGCTTCTTTCTTCAATGGTGGAAATGGTACTCTTCAGCGATGCAAAAGATGGGATACCCTTCCCTTTCGGTTCCTCTACTTCCAGAAGGACAGCATTGGCTATCTCAAGAGCTTGGAAAGAAGTTTCCAAAGCATCTTCATCAGCCTCAATATAGCTAAAGGATGAAAGGTTGCTAACCATGAGATCTTCTTCCCCAGACACGGTCACCAGCTTGTTATTGACTACAAACTTCATCTTTTGATGCAGGGTAGAAGTGACTGCCCCAGCAGCATGGATCCAAGGTCTTCCCAGAAAGCAACTGTAATTGGGATTGATGTCCATAACCTGGAAAGTAATTTTGAAGACCTGTGGCCCAATCAAGATTGGTAAGTCTACTTCTCCAATAACCGTCCTCCTTGACCCATCAAAAGCTTTTACAATCAGTGCACTGGGCTTCATCTCTGCCCCTTGATAAGATAACTTAGCAAGTGTTCTTTTCGGCAAAACATTCAATGAAGATCCTGTATCCATAAGAACTCTTGCTAAAGTATCCTCTTGACATTTCACTGATATGTGGAGAGCACGGTTGTGGTCCAAGCCCTCCTTTGGAAGATCCTCCATACTGAAACTGAGGTTGTTACACGCAGTGATATTGGCAATGACTCCATCAAACTGATTCACTGTTATATCATGCGTAACATGAGCTTGGGCTAGCAACTTCTGAAGTGCACTTCGATGAGCCGGAGAATGCATAAGAAGTGATAGGATAGATATTTTGGAAGGCGTTTGATGTAGCTGATCAATAACCTTATAATCACTCTTCTTTATGATTCTGAGAAATTCTGCATCCTCTTCTCCCAAGACTACCTCTTTATCTTTGTTGACAACAGCTGGAATGACTTCTTTAGGCGGAGCCGTATTGGCTTGCTGGGTATAAACACGACCACTGCGAGTCAGACGACCTGCACCCGCTATGTCAGCACTTGCCACTTTTGAACCTTCCTTCTGATTAGCTTTATCAATCTTCTGATGAACTTTCCCTGTATCATACCTCCATGGAACTGCTTTAGTGTCTCCATAACGGAAAGAGTTACACCTTTGCTCAAACCTTGGCTCAGGTATATTGAAAATTGGCACCACAGTTTCTGGAGTATTGAAGATAGGTTGAGCTCCTGAAGATTCAGTCAGGTTGAACACTGGCACCCAGGTAGAATCAGATTCAGGCAAGTTGAAAATGGGTTCAATCACTGCCACTTCATTCTTCTTCATATGACCGCTCACTTGTAAGACACCTTCATCAATTAAATCTTGAACATCTTTCAAGACCAATTCACAACCTCTTGGACTATCAACACAACCTTCACAATTCTTATGACAGCTCTTCAGTATGCCCGCCCCCACTAATTTTGCATGGAAGTCTCGAAGCGGGGTCTTGATCTCTGCGGCGTTGAAAATCAAACCTTCTTCAGACTCGTCAACAATAGCATTTATAGACCCATGCTTGGGTAAAGGATTATCTTTGACATTCGGACCAGTATTCCCAAATGACAGAATGTTCTTCTCCATCAAATCTTTCACTATATACTTCAAAGCATAACAACCCTCCAAATCGTGCCCTGGGGCACCTTCATGGAATAAACAATGAGCATTTGCGTTGTAATTTGGTGGGAGCGGATTTGGTGGAGGACCCAAAGGCCTTGGAGTAACCAAACCCTTCTTCAGCAGTGAAGGATATAACTCAGTATAAGTTATAGGGATTCGAGGATTAGGAGGCCTTCCACCTGGTCTTCTATTATGAAAATTGGGATTTGAATGAGGAGCTGGAGTCCTCTGCTGGTAGGCTGAAGCATTGGGTACTTGTTGATAGCCTGGATTGTTGAGCATACTGCTGTTGACGAGGATACTGCTGTTGAGCCATAGGTGAAGGTCTCTGCCAAAGCGGATTTCTTCTTTGACCTGTCATTATTGCATTTGTCTCACCCTCTTTCTTCTTGTGGAAGTTATTGGTAAATTTCTTGCCAATATTTCCACTGCCCGTGCTGGAGCTGCCAGATGCACCACTCATCTTTCCACTCTTCAAACCGAGTTCTACCTTGATTCCCACAGCCACTAAATCAGAAAAACTAGCAGTTATGCTCCCCACCATTCTTTCATAGAATTCTGGTCGCACAGTGTCAACAAACCAGTCAGCTAATTCTTTTTCAGTCAATGGGGGCTCTACTTGAGAAGCGGTCCCTCTCCACCTCTGAGCATACTCTTTAAAGGATTCAGACTCTTTCTGGGACATGCTTAGCAATTGCCTCCTATCGGGAGCAAGGTCCATGTTGTATTTGTATTGTTGGATGAAAGCATCTGCCAAGTCTTGGAAACTGCGAATCTTTGACTGGTCAAGCGTCAAATACCATTTAGAGGAGATTCCCTTCAGACTGTCCTGGAAGCAGTGGATCATTAACTTATCATTGTCCACCTGCGCAACCATTCTTCGATAGTACATCAGGAGATGGTTCTTAGGACAAGTTGCACCCTCATACATATCAAACGTGGGTATCTTGAACTTTGGAGGTATTACCAACCCAGACACCAGACACATCTCTCTGGCAGCAGCACCAAAGATCTGGTCACCTTCAATCGCTCTTAACCTTTTTTCAAGGGTATCAAAATTCTCTTGCATCTTCACGTGTTTCTCATCTCCGTTTTCAGACATATCTGGCGCTTCATACCCCTGATGGTCATTAAAGTACGGTTGGGCACGGGTGTGCACAATGTCTTGTGTAAAATTAGCAACTGCATGATTCTCTTCATTAGTCACGGGAACATTTTTTTGACCAGCAAATCCTTGAGGAGGAGGCACAAAACCTTGGAAAGGAAATGCCATACCCTGAGAGGGAGGTGCGAAACTTTGAGAAGCTAGACCTTGGGACGGGGGGAAGAAACCCTGAGCAGCAAATCCTTGGGAGGAAGGAATAAAACCCTGAGCAGCAAATCCTTGGGAAGAAGGAATAAAACCCTGAGCAGCAAATCCTTGGGAAGAAGGAATAAAACCCTGAGCAGCAAATCCTTGGGAAGAAGGAATAACACTCTGAGCAGCAAATCCTTGGGAAGAAGGAATAACACTCTGAGAAGCAAAACCTTGAGAAGGAGGGAAGAAACCCTGAGCAGCAAATCCTGAAGAAGAGGGAATAACACTCTGAGAAGCAAAACCTTGAGAAGGAGGGAAGAAACCCTGAGCAGCAAATCCTGAAGAAGAGGGAATAACACTCTAAGAAGCAAAACCTTGAGAAGAAGGAATAACACTCTGAGAAGCAAAACCTTGAGAAGGAGGGAAAAATCCAGGAGGAAACCCAAAAGGAGACCAGGTCACAGGGGTAGTGACTGATGATGTAGGCTCGGTCGTCGCAGTGACAACTTCAGTCGTTGCAGTAACAATTTCTGACACCACAGTCTGCTGGGTATCCAACTTTGCTCGAATGACTTGCAACATTTCCATCATCTGACCCATATCTCCACGAATATCAGTAAGCTCTTCGTTAACTCTGTCCATCTCTAGGTCTCTTTCATCCATCCTCTTTCTGGCTTGAGCTCGAGTGTAGTATTTGCGTGAGAGCCTCAGTGTGAAAGCTGAATTGAGAGCAGATGACGGGAATGAGTTTCATGAAAAAATGCAAATGCAATGCCAAATGTATGAGTGCAATGCAAAAAAAGAAATTTATTCAAGGAACTTTAAGAAACAATCTTCAAATACCAAGGAACACATAATAATCAAAAGGATATGATTTCATTAAATTCAAAAAGTGATACAAAGTCTTGAGTACACTTTCAAAAATCCCAAACAAAGCTTAATAAAGACAAAGACAAAGTCCTAAGGAGATTCTCCTAAAAGCCTCAAGTTGAGCTTCTCGATTTGTGCCTTCATCTGAGCCCTTTCAAGCATAAGTTGATCCACGATCGACTTCCAAGAAGTGTCCTCTTGAGTGCTGGAGGAAAATAAATCCTCTGGTGCTTTCCTTTTCTTGCTGGAGAGCTCTTCTTCTTCCTTCATCTTCAGTTGTCTTCTAAGTTCCTCATTCTCACTACTGATGATCTGATGTCGATTCCTCCATGCATTCTTCTCTCGAATCTCTTTCTCTAAATCAATCTTCAGCTTCTCTGCATCGTCCATAAAGATTAGAATGGGTTTCTTGAAGGTCATAGGATCCTGGCGAGGGTAAGGCATCTTCAGACTGATTGCCCTATCTCGTACCCATTGGAGATAGGGTTCCATAGAAACACAATTCGGCTTTCCCAAGCTACTCCTCCCCTTCCTATGGATGCACTTCCAAGCTTGCATAATTTGTTTCTTGAGCTCTGGTTCTTCGTCATCCTTAAAGAAAATTCCTTCCACTTCAACACTCTTAGGCTTGTCTTTCAACGGATATCCGAGTTGGCGGCGAGCCAAAACTGGATTATAGCTGATTCCTCCCTTAGTGCCAAGAAGAGGCACATTAGCAAAATCACCACAGCTATCAATAATCAATGCTCCATCATAAACACGATTGTACCAGCTAATGTCAGAATGGGTAAGAGACATGATCCTTTGTGACCACCACAAACCATCCTTAAGGTTCCAAAATGAAGCTAACTTAGGCAAGTGCGAAATAAACCACTCATATAGCAATGATACACAACAAGTAATCATCCCTCCCTTATGGTGATTCCTCAGATGGATGGAATGGTAAGTGTCTCCGAGCAAAGTAGGGACCGGGTTCTTCTTCAGAAAGATCTTGATGGCGTTCAGGTCGACAAAATCTTCAAAGCTTGGGAAAAGTAACACTCCATATATTAGCAGAATAAAAGTCGCCTCAAAAGCTTTCATATCCTTTACATCAACAAAATTCTTGGCCTTTTCTATCAGAAACTTTGTAGGGAATCCAAAAATCTTTCCTTTGTAGGTCATATTTGCCTTGACCTCAGGAACACTCAAATATGTTGCCTTTGCAATCTCCGCTTCTTCAGGGTCCTTCTCTAGAACAGGGAATGGAAACTCATCCTTAACACGTGATCCCACCAAAACTGAATACTCTTCCAAAGTAGGCGCCAATTGGTAATCAGGGAACGTAAAACAGTGGTAGAGAGGATCATAAAACTGGAGCATCACCGAGAGCAACCTTCCATCCCAATCAGTCTTAAGCAAAGCTAAAAGTCTCCTATGCTTCTCCATGAAGGCTTCTTGATCCAGAACCAAATCTCTTAATTTCCTTAGGTCTTCGAGTTTGGGAGTTTTGAATGTGTACTTGACAGTCTTTCTTCTTCCAAAGTCCATGATGATACCTATGATATTTGCAAAGATAGAGTTTCTGAGTTCCTTGAATAAATGGTAAAAATGATGCTTCATGATGCGTGAATGCAACAAACACAAACAAGGCTTAGGTTCAAAGCTTGCATGAGGTCAAAGGTTCAACCCTCCCAAAAGGTATGTACTATGAGTTTTTTTTGTACCTGTACAACGGGTTCTAAAAGTTCCCAGAATCACTGTCCCATCTTTCGGATATTACCGACTTCCCAACTCGACTTGGTAATCAGTAATATTCTCAAGAGAGTCTCATCCGAGTGTAGTATCGCGTATCAACTATTTCGGATTTGCATCCTCATAGTCATCGCACTACATCCCTAAAAAGGCCAAGTGGGGGTAAATGTTCTACGGTCCTCAGCATTAATGGCTCTCAGGTCGAATATAGTAATGTTTTCACGACTGAACTCGATCAACAAAACTACATCCGAGGAGGCCTCCGCTGAGTGGTGGTGTCTCAAGTCAACTTGGTCGGGACTCAACTCCCTACAAGCCTTCTTGAATATACCACCGTCCTAACTTATTTGCACTCAAGTCCGGGTTAGGACTTATCTCACCACACATGGAACACCCAAAAAAATCCAAAATAATAACAAGCAATACAACAACAAATATACAAATATACAAGGTGGGCTTAACCCTCAAAAATAGTTTCCCCAGTGAAGTCGCCATTTCTGTTGCGGTGAGAATCGGATACCAAGCTATTAAGTGAGCTTGAATCGCAAAACATTTAATGTTCACCACCGACTTTAATTTAATCCAAAGGGAAAAGGGAAAAAGATCGTAAAAACCCTAATTGAGGAGAAACTAGGTTCGGGGGTTGATTATACCTAGGGAAGGTGTTAGCATCCTAAGCATCCGCAGTATCCTACGGGAACCTCTTGTTAATATTTGTATTTTTGTTGTTTATTGCTTGTTAAAATTATGGGAACCTAAGGTTTTATTTCTAATGGTGCTCGCACAACATCGCATCGATGCCTACGTATCGGGTATAGAATCAGAGCACTCGTAGTTCTCCTAAGGATTAACGAACACTTGGTTACGCTCAAGGTTCGCGGGGGAAGGTAAGTGTTATGGCAAACACTCACGTGACTTTTGGGAAGTCACAAAAAGTTGTAAAATAAAATACTAAGGACCTAATGGCTAAGGACCTAAGGATGGGAGACCTAATTGCTAAGGTCAGAATGGAACTAGGGATTGCTAAACTTCCTATGACATTGAGTCAACTGCAGGAGTCTTTCCCTTTTGGATTGAAAAGCATAAACAAAAATAAATAAAGGTGCAAGCTCCTAAGACTAGGCAAAGGCTGCTACTTGCAAAAATAAATTGGATAAAATAAACAGGAAATGCAAAGACAAAGGCTTAGTAACTGGCTATGGCTCGATATATGGATCGAGAATGCTGGGGTGGAAAACAAACGCAGTGCATCAATTTGTTTAAGTTAAGAAGCTGTAAAGTGTAAGGAATTGTGCAGATGGCGATCGTAAACGACCGACTTACGTGTGTGAGTGTATGTGAAGTGAATTTCACATGGCGTTGGACCAAGGAATTTATTTTTGAAAATTAAATTAATATGGTGTAAAAATGCGAGGAATAAATAAATAAAGTGAAATAAGTTATGAAATATAATAAATTAAATAAATTAAATAAAATAAATAGAATAAATAGAATAAATAAATGAATTAAATAATAAAAAAATGCATGAAATAGAAATAAATAAATGCATGGCCTCATATGGGTCACGATTAATCGGAAATGATTTATCGTGACCTTTGTCATATCATTGGCCCGAGAAATAAAATCAAGAAATTGTATATACATTTTTAAACTAATTATAATGATAATGATAGAAAAGGAAAATCTAAAATTAAAATGTTGCTTAATTATTTGTATACATATTTCTAACTAAATATAATAAGAATAAAATTAAAATGTATATACTAATCCTACTAAGTATAAAAAAAACCTAATAAAATAGATTAGTTAATATTAAATGTAAAAACCTAATTGAAATATGAATATATTTTTTAGATATTTTCCATAAGATAAAATAAGAAAAGGAAAGAGCTAAAGGCTGGAGAGAAAACAGGGGGGTTTGAATTAAAGGGCCCAATGGAAAATAGCCCACCAGGGGCGCTGGATCAGGGGACGGGTCGGGTCAAACCTGACCCGGTTTGGCTATTTTATGGAAAAAGAAAAAGAAAAAGAACAAAGAGAACGCAAACCAGATGCAAACTCCCTCCCAAAACTCAGAAAAAGGAAAAAGAAAAAAACCCCCCAATTGCTCCTCTCTCTCGACCTCACTCTACTCTCTCACAGCTCGCCTCTCATGGTTCATTCTCTGTTTCTCACACAGGCCCTCACCCTCAATGCTCTCGTCTCTCTCTCAAATCAGTCTCGCTCTCGCCTCTCACTCTCACGCGATGCTTTTCTGGGTTCGCGATTTCTCTCTCCCAATCTCTCTTGGCATAGTTTCTCTCAGGTCACTCTCAATCTCTCTCGCGGTGGTCCGGTGGTGTTGGGTTTTGGCGTAGCTGCAAAGGTGACGGAAGCGGAAGCGGTGAGCGATGTTGGTGGGTGGCTGATGGCTTGGGTGGTTCTGATTTGGGGTTTACGGAGGTGAGGGGTGCGGAACAGTGAAGGGCTCGTGGTGAAGGTGACTCGGTCGGCAGTGGTTAAAGGGTGTGTTTGTTTTGTGTTAATGAGAAAGGTAATGGTTCTGTGAAAGTTTCGAAGGGTGGTTTGTCGATGGTGGATTCTGTTTCGGTTGGAGGTTCTGAGTTTTTGGTTTAAACTATGAACACATGTGGTGTTTCAGTGTGTTTGTGATTTGATGGCGGCTGGTCTGGTTTAAGGTGATGAACATTCGCGGCGTTTCTGAGTTGAGAAAAAAGGGAGTGGAAAGGTGCGGTTTGTGGATTTGTGTGATGATTTTGTTTCTGTTTTTTTGAGTTTGTGTTTAAATGAGGGTTTGGTGAGTTACAAATTCCTTCAGTGGTTTGTTTCGAATGGGCTGTTTGCTCAGGTCGGTTTCAGCGGCGGGACAGTGGTTCTGTGTGTGTGTTTCCTTTTGTTGTTATTGGTTTACTGATGGCAGAAGGTATAAGCTTATTTGTGAGTTGATTATTCTTTTGCAGGGGCTGTCAAAGGTTGATGGTGAGATGCGATTCGTGGCTGCTGTTAATGAAGGTAAGGGGTTTGCGGGTGTTGCTTGTTGGGAATCAAATTGGTGATGGAAGGTTATGAGGGTGATAGCACAGGCTTGCCATGGATGGAGACGGCAGATTTCTGTTCTTGTTCAAAGAAAGTTTTTTCGGTGAAGTTGTGTTGTGTGGTTCTGCGATTTAACGGTTTGGTTTTGAAGGTTCAGGATGGCTATTTCGGGTGTTTAAGGTGGATGTCGCGGTTCTGTATGTTTGATATTGGTGTTCTCACGCGGTTTCAATTTGGAATGGTGAAGGTTTGTTTCTCATTTCAAGGTTTCGGTTCTCTTGTGCTGTGTTGGGATTGGGTCAGAGTTGACAGTTTTTTTTTGTTATGCAGGTCTGTTTTGTGTGGTGATATGAGGGCTGTTTATGAATTCACGGCAGAGGGACATAGCGCATCTGTTTGGTTGAGTTTGAACGGTGAGTTTGTGATTGATTTTTTTCTGGTTTTGACAGTCTGTTGGGTTTACATTTGGGACTGGTTTTAAGTTAAGTTTTTTTTGAAGTTCTTTTATTTTAATATGAAGTTTTTACTCTATGTGCAGATTTGAAATGAAGCTAAAAAAAAACTATCTATGAACACAAGCTGTAAAGAGGTGAAGGGAAAAGAAGAATCAATACCGACCCGAATGTTATCGGGGTGAAGGATCCACGGATGGTAAGCTTCTACTCCTTGCTGCTGATGTCTACTCTCTGTTGTTGTTGAAGAATCCTTTGTTCTCTCCTTTCTTCCTCTTCTTTTTTTTGCTGATTTTTTGGTGTTTGGTACTGAACTTTGGGGTTGTTTTATGGCTGAACTGTGTTGTTTCTGGTTGTGTTTTGAGGGGGTTGTTTGTATGTATTTTTTTTTGGTTGAATGAGAGCTGTTTGGGACTATTTTGAGGGTTGTTTGTGGCTGATTCTGTAGTGTGTTTAGGCGCTGGTTTTGTGGTGTTTATATTGAATATAACAGTGGTTTTTGACGCTGTTTGAGGGCTGTTTGTGTGTAGTTGTGATGCTGAGTTTTTTGGTTGATAATTCTAATATAACAGTGTGATTTTGGGGCTGTTCTGATATGGTTTTTATGCTGAATTTTGTGGTTGCTTGTAGGTGAAGGGTTTCAATAAAAGGGACAAGGCCTGAATTGCTGCTGTGGGTGGAGAAGTGGAGCAGGAAATGCAGGTTGTTGGTGGCTGCATGCTGCTGTGGGGCTGATTTGGAGCAGGCTGCATTTTGTATTTTTGCTGAATTTTTTTGTACCATTTTTCTTCTAATTGTAACATAACAATATTATGGAATAAAAAGTTGATTATTTACATTTGGGGTTATAACTTGAAATTAACACTTAATATTGAAAATGAGAACTTTAAATTAAAATCTAAACATAAACTTAAATTAGAAGTGAATTAAAAAGAAATAAACTTAAAATTAAAAATAAATAAACTTGGAACTAAAATAAATAATAAAAAAAGAAATTGGAATTAAATTGAAAATGAAATCTTAAACTAAAAAATAAAATTAGAAATTGAAACTAAATTAGAAATAGAAACTTGAAAATGGATTAAAAGAAATAAACAATTAGAGATTATAATTAAATTAGAAATGGAACTAAACTAACTAAAAAAAAAATGATGAATTAAAAATAAAAGTTAAAAACTAAAAATCACATTAAGAAATAAAAACTTTGAAAATAGAAATGAAATTACATTTTTTAAAAACCTTGAAATTGGAAATAAAATTACATTTTTATCTAGCAAAACTTTGAGAATAAAATAGATAGAAATTAAAATTAACATTAAAATTAAAACACGAAAATGAATTAAAAGGTTAGAAATGAGAAGTAGAAATTAAATTAAAATGGAAGCTTATAAGTGAAAAGAAATTAAGAATTATAAACAGCTAGAAAAATGAGAAGAAAGCAACAGAAAATAAATCGGGAAAAATCCCTGCTAAATGCGATGAATGTATGATGCGAGCAGTTAGGGGTAAAATTTGGGGTGTGACAGGGCCAAACTTCCCCAAATTTGCAAAATGGATCAAAACCTTTCATCCACTTGCCACAGCTCATCAAATCTGATTTCATAGCCTTCCTTGATCCTTGCTGCGCACAGCCATGCCTCTGTCCCAGCCTGCCACTTGCCCCTACCTCAAGTACACCAACTCTTGACTTTATGCATTTTGCCCCATACCAATCAGCATAGCCCACAACAACTACACTGACCTATCCCATCATGTTATGTGGCAAAGAAGCAAGCCATTTCACACAAATTTGGAACCTGAATCCTCCCATTTCTCAGCATAGCCAAAATCCCTCCATTTTGCAAAAGCCTTCGAATTCCATAACTCAGTCAACAAATATCCAAACTTTTTCCACCATTCAACTCCACATTCATTGCTGATCATTTCCCACCCTTCATTTTGCCTTGAAACACCTTGTACCAAAAACACGATTTTCACATTCCTTGAACTGAGTTTCAGCCAACATCACTTAGAGGCCATATAAACTCCAACCAAGCATCACAAACTCTTCAGGAGGATTATTGGAGCTGATTTGAGGCAAAGAAGCAGCCAACCAGTGCCATTTTCGAAAGCTTCAGTTCAGGTAACCTCAAGAACAAATTTTCCAGAAATGGTTTCTTAAGTTCTTAGATTGTTCTCCATGCTTCACTGATCACACTGCACCTTTTGGTTTTGAAAATGATTCAGTTTTAAGCATGTATGAAGTTTCTGAAATTTCTGAAAGATTTTCCGTTTTTCTTCGAATCTCTCAGTTCATGTGAAATAAATGTTGTTTGATGGCGGATTCTTGTTTGGAATAGGGTGGGGATCATTTCTGGAGAGTTTGGTGGTTTGATTTCACGTATTTAGAGAGACTGAATGAGAGGCTGGCCGGAGAAGATGATCGGAACACTGTTCCGGTCACCTGAAAGTAATTAGGGCTCAGATTAGGGTTTTAATCTTAATTAGCGTAGTTTGAATTATGGCCATTCAGATGTGCGCGCTGGTCAATTCCCGCGTCCTAACTTTGAACCTTGGCCCTTGGATTAGTTGACTTCCATTTAAATTAGTTTTATTTTCATTTTAATTGCATTTCTTTGTGCATTTTATTTAAAATAGCAAAACACTTTCAAAAAAATTTATTTTTTGCATCATGGTTCTAAATATTTTTCTCATTCTGAAAATAATTTTTATTTTATTTTTTGCATAAAATTCATATTTTTAAAGTATTTAAATGTTTATTTTAA
Source organism: Lathyrus aphaca (assembly GCA_963966055.1). Lineage (NCBI taxonomy): Eukaryota > Viridiplantae > Streptophyta > Magnoliopsida > Fabales > Fabaceae > Lathyrus > Lathyrus aphaca. The sequence goes on along the minus strand of OZ014523.1, from coordinate 224,443,682 downwards.
TTAATTAATGGGAATTAATTAATTAAAATACCATTTAAGTTTCTAAAAATCACCAAAAAAATCACATTGCATCTTGACACATTTAGAGACATTATCAAACTCTTCATACAAATGTATTTTTTGTTCTTGACCTATTTTGACATTTTTCTTTGGATTTAGGGTTTTTAAAAATCAATATTTTTACCCTAACTTAGAATAATTCTTTCTGCCTAACCATGAAGAGTTTGATGATGGTTCTTTTTTAATTGCATTCCTCATGTCATTTAGTTTCTAGGATAAAATTGGCATGAATTTATCTTTCATTTTCAATTTGTTCTGGATTTTTCCTTTTGAAGTGCCTTAAAACCCTAACAAACTTAGGAAAATCTTAACTTTCATTAGGTTAAGAGTTAGGTCTTCCCCTTTGGGCAGTGAACTTGTATGGGTCTAGGGTACCTTTGATTCCATTTTCAATTTTTTATCTCATGTCTTGCTTCTGGTTTTGAATTTTGCATTGCATATTGTATATGAACCCTAATTTTTGCCTTCATTTGCATTCATCCTTCATATGCTTGCATACATGAACTTGCCATGACATTTTGTGCATCCAAATGACATATAAGACATCTTAGGACATATTGAAATCATGTTTGATCATTGCATCATCCATTTTCCATGCTTTTGCATCCATTGCATTTCATAAGTTTTCATGAACTTTCATGCTTACTTTCATATCTCATTTGCATCTTCATTGTTTGTATGATCATCCACATCTCATGACATCCATTTGTATCACTTCTTAGCATCATTTACATCTTGATTATGCTTATGGTTTTGGTTTGCATCTTTGCATCTTTCTCATTTTCATTTCATTTCACTTCCTTTTGCTAACTTTTCAGGTGGTAAGTGCTTTGAGAAGTGAATTTGCCTTCACTTCTCCTATTCTCTTCTCATCTCTTTTATGCATCTTTGCTGCATTTTTTACTTGTGAATTAGAGTGAGCTTGCTCATTCATGCTCCCTCTCCTTTCTTCTTTCTTCAAGCAACTTGTCTTCTTAAGTGAAGCAAGTTGTTTTGTTTCTTGCTGCTTCTTTTCATTTCATCTGCTTCTTCCTTGGTGGCTCTCTTGAAGATTTCTTGCAAGCCTCATAAACCCTAGGAACAACCAAGCATGATAACAATTAGGGTTTGATTAGTCCCCCCATTAGTTTTACCTTTGTGTCATCTTTGTGTCTTCTCTTCTCACTTCTTAATCAGGGACTAAACCCTTAAGGCTTTAAGGCTTTGTGATTGAGATTATGCATGTATCCTTCTATTAGGATGGAGTGTATAACTTCAATCCTAAGTGTTAAACCCTTAACGTGTTTGAATCCTTTAATAAATCCACCTAATAATCACTAAGACATCAAGCTTGTAACTTGAGCCTTGCATTAGGGTTCTAATTCTTCCTTAATTGGTTAAGAAGGACTAACCCTAGTGTTAATGGACAAGTCCCCCTCAAGTTGTCTTACCAACCATAAAATTCACTTCTTAATCTTACCATTAACTAAAATCCACTTCAATAAAGGCTTTGTTTTGTCATGAGGTTAATCCCTAATCATGGATTAAGTTAAGGAGTCTTCCTCAGCTTAAATGTTCTCATCTATCATCCTTCTATTAGGATGGTGTAATGGGTCTATTAAATCTTTGATTATGGCTTAAACTCATTACTTAACACTAAACAAAATACCAAAATCATCTAAATAAATGCAAGTAGGTTAATGATCTTAATCCTACATCATGGTGATTAAGTGTGAGGTGCTTACTTCATACTTAATGTATTCTCATTACCCCTAATCAGAGGGAGAATGTGATGAGTTTACTAACCCTTGGTTTAGGCTTAAGCTCATTTTCTTATGACAAACTCCAAAAAAGCCATAAAAGATTGAAAACACCAAAAACAAACAATAATCGTCTCCTCCGGGATTCTTTTCTCATCACACTCACTCATAAGCGAGAACTTGCTTCTTCCATCTAATGCAAGACAGTTAGCACCTGAGCTAGACAGGTCATACACTTGAGCATAGACAAGTAAGCAGTTCACAAGTCAATTTATCTTCCAATCTCTTTGAGTCGAACTACGGTGTTCTGACTTCCTCATTGCACGAGAGGATACGTAGGCATAACTTAACAGTTATCGAACAAAAGTCTCTGTATATTCCCCCCTCTTCCAGCATTATCCTTTTAGCCTCATTATCTTGAGCTTTGCACTTCTGTTCTTACATTGACACTTCATATATTCCACTTCACTTTCTTTCAGCACTGACACTTGCATTCTTTCCAGCTTTGATACACAGATTGCACTGACACTACCCCTTTAAGCACAAATCTTTTAAGCGTGGATATCGTCGAGTACGGCAGACAATCTGGGTGCTAATACCTTCCCAGGTTGTAACCAACCCCCTTTCTCAGTTTCTCTGGTTCGCAACCGTCTTATCCATCTATTTCTAGGTTTATGCAGCATTACCTTTCCTTCGGGATAAAAATGCCTAGCTGGCGACTCTTTCATCTTTTCTCTTTCACCGACCGTTCGCGTCTGTACCCTATTTGACCAAGCCTCATTTAGTGGGAGCGACACTTAGCAGCCTCTGCTTGATCTTGTCAGGATGGTTTGTAACCCAAATCGAATCTGTCTTCTTTCTTCTCCATAGGTAGCAACTTGCCCCAACCTTGGGCGTTCCCATCTTCAAGAACCTTCCGAGCTTGTTGGTAGGAGACAATTGAAGTACCCATCATATCCTCTTGAGATGTAGCAAATACTTCGGTCATTGCCTCGTTAACATTCAGTGCTTCGAAACCTTTGCTCATGGTCTCGTGGATCTCACTATCCATCTCAATATATTTGTAGGTAGCCAGATGGCTAACAAAAATGTCTTCCTTTCCACAGATTGTGATAATTTTCCCTTCCTACTCGTATTTTAATTTCTAGTGAAGGGTCGACGTAACTGCGGCAGCGGCGTGAATCCAAGGTCGACCCAACAAACAGCTGTAGGCCGGATGAATGTCCATCACGTAGAAAGTAGTTTGAAAGACCTGTGGGCCAATTATTATAGGCAGCTCCACTTCTCCAAGAACAGACCTCTTGGAACCATCAAAAGCTCTGACCACCAGATTGCTTGGTCGGAGAGCTATACCATCATATTCAAGCTTAACAAGGGCTTTCTTTGGCAAGACATTGAGTGAGGACCCAGTGTCAACTAGAACATGTGAAAGCACAACCCATTTACACTCCAGAGTGATGTGCAATGCTTTTATATGATGACGACCTTCCGTAGTCAAATCAGCATTGGTGAAGCCTATTCCATGACTAGTATTAACATTAGAAACCATCATCTCTAACTGATTAACTGTGATCTCCTCAGGCACGTAGGCTGCATGCAGGACTTTAAGTAATGCATCCCGATGAGCTTCGGAACACAATAGCAGTGATAGAATGCAGATCTTGGAAGGAGTTTGGTGGAGCTGATCCACAACCTTATTATTTCTTCTCTTGATTATCCTCATAAACTCGTCCACATCCTGATCAAAGGATGTCTTCTGAGCTTCTTTTGCAACTGGTTCCTCAGGCACCACATTCTTTCCTTTAGCCTTGGTAGCAGCCTCAGCATTAACTCTCGAGACTTGTGACGCGAAGAGACGTCCGCTTCGAGTGAAGTCTCCGCCTCCCCTGACATTATCAATCTACGGTGTATGAGTTGAAGAATCAAAATCGACTCTCTTCCCGTTTCAATAGAGGTCTGAACCATAGTGTCACGGAACATCATTATCTTTTTCATACGGAATGGGTCCAGGTACCGTGATGGTGACTGGACTAACTGCGGTGGAAGTAGGAACCGTTATTGTCTGTGGATCGCAATAGATGGTAACAGGATTTCTGACTGATGGTGGTGGTGAAAGACTGAAGTTGGGTTGTTGTTGAGATTGTTGTTGAAAGTTGTTGGAATCGGGGACCATTGTTGGGTCGTAGTATATGGTGACTGTGGAGATGTCATTATTAATGGTTGTTGTTGTTGTAGAGGTGGATGAAATTGAACTAATTTCCGTCGAAGTAGTAGAAGAGATGATTGTTGACTTTGTAGAAGAGTCTGCTGGAACAATTGTTTTTGAAGTTTTAAGAGGGGTGCTTGTTGGTGGAAAAGTTGTTGATGTTGTAGAAGCTGAAATCGTTGATATTATTTGCAAGATACCTTCTCTAATAAGACCATTGATGCCACTTTTTAAATTTGCACAACCATTGGCGAAAATTTTGCAAGATTCGCAGCAGGCCTCACAACCTGGGAACACCTGACATTTCAAAAGCTGGGCTTTAACCTCGGCCAAGGGTGTTTGAATACTTGAAGTATCTTCAATTAGATTCACCGGTTGATCCTCCTCAATTGCATTTATCTTGTGCCTACCATGGCTAGGCATAGGATTCTTTGTGACATTAGGAGGAGGTGCAAAATTTAAAGCCTTGGAATCAACTAAATCCTGGACCTTCATGTGCAAGGCTCTGCACTTTTCTGTTGCATGGCCAGGTGCATTGGAATGGAAGGCACATCTGGTGTTGACATCGTAATTCCTTGGAAGGTTTTGAGGATCTGGTGGAGCCAGAGTCCTCAATTCAACAAGATTGAGTTTCAAAAGTTGTGGTAGTAAAGTGGCATAGGGCATCGGGATAGGATTGATTACCCTGTTGATTTGAGAGGGCCTTTGCTGGAAAGGACGTTGTTGTTGTTGTTGTAAGACCTTTGTTGAGGAAAATGTTGTGGTTGTGGAGTGTATTGTTGTTGAGGTGATGGAGTGGGAATAATGATAACGGCTATTGATCTCGGCATGTACTGGGGCCTACCTCTGCCCATGTGTATTGAATTGGTTTCACCCGACATGCGAGGCCCTGGAAAAGGTTTCCTTGTGTTGCTGGAGCTGGCGCTATTATCAGAAATCTTGCCCATCTTTAACAAACTTTCAATTCTCTCCCCTGCATGACCACATCAGCAAATATAGTGGAAGAGAAAGCAACAAGCCTATCAATGTATGTCCCCTGTAGGGTATTCATGAACATATCGGCCATTTCTCTTTCAGACATTAGAGGCTGGACAGCAGCAGCTAACTGTCTCCATCTTTGGGCATACTCCCTAAAGCTTTCTCTTGAAGACTGTGACATACCCATTAGGAGAGTTCTGTTGGGAGCCATGTCTAAGTTATATTGATATTGGCGTATGAAAGCTTCGGCCAAATCCTTCCAATTTCTAACTGTTGCTCTAGTCAGGTGAGAGTACCATTCACGGGATGCCCCAGTCAGACTATCCTTGAAGTAGAACATCCACAAATTTTCGTCCATGGTGTAAGCCTTTAATCTTCCCAGGAAGGACTGAAGATGGGTACGAGGACAGGAGGTTCCATTATATCATTCAAAGCAAGGAGGCTTGAATTTGTGAGGAATCCTGACTTCCTCAACTAGACCCATGTCCATAACATCAAATCCCAAGGAGTTTTAGGACTCCATAGATCTCAACTTTTCTTCTATCTCATCCAGACGACGATCATAGACTTCATCCCCAACACCAATTATAGTAAACTATTCCTCTTGAGGGTCCTCTTGCAAGGCACGACCTCTAGTGTTACCTTGAGTATTCCTGATAGCATTGACTTTAGGGTTGAGATGAGGCCCAAACTCCGGGAGGTCAGTACATGGCTGTACGTGATCATTGTTGTTGGTACCTCCTGTACCTGGATGATTCTCTTCAGGAGTTTGCCGCTCGACCAACTCTCTTTATCTTTCTTGGCTTTGGGCCAACCCAGTCATTACTGCCTTGAACTGGTTCATCTGAGCCCTCATCTCAGTTCTCTCATTAGCCATCTGAGTTCTCACGTCAGTGAAATCTTGCTGAACTTGGTCCATTTGTAAGCTTGAAAGGTTGTTTCTTATTGGATACCAGTGAACTTTGTTGATGGGGAAACCCCACCTACGAGCAATGTTTCCTAAAACAAGAGCAAAGTGAGAAACCAACAATAGAAAATACCTACAAAACAAAGAATGAGGTTAGTATGCAATGCAGTATGTCTATTTGTCTTCCAAGGGTATCCGGTTTGGTTCTTTGGTTTTGACCTTCCAGACCTCGAGGGATGATGATGTTGAAGAGAAATGAAGCCCAAAGGATAACACACAAACTATATATTACAAATGTAAAGATACATAGTTTATGATTACAACAAGTTCCCATGGTGGGTCAAAATACAACAAAATCAACAAAAGTACAAACAAAATGAAGTACAAATACAAAGAAATCAGACATCCAGCCCAAAGTCATCCTCTTTGACTTCCTTCAGGAGAGCATCAGTCACTGGTCCAACTGGATGCTATGTGATGGTCCTGATAAGAAGGTTCTTGGTGGTAATGGCACTTGTCAACTTCTTATACTTGTCTTGGTCTTTTGATCTCTTCAACCCCGCCCGGAGTTTCAACTTGGAGATTTCCTTCTGTGCTGCTAACAAGGTTTCCTGACTCTTCTTCTCATTAGCTTTCAGCTGCTCTATCCTAGCCTGGGTCTTCTGATCTTCCTGTGAACGAGCCTCAATAATTCTGATCCATCTAGCCTGACTCTCTTTCAAGTAGTGCTCAACTCTGGCTTTCTGAATCTTAGCTTCCTTGCAAGCATTCTTCAATACCAACTCCCCCGCTCGGGCCCTTCTGATGTAATCATATGTCTTCTCAATCTTGGTCATATGCTCGATTCAGAGCTTCTCTAACCTTTCATTGTCCAGAAGACTATCATTCCTCTCCCAGAGGGTCTTCTTTAGGGCTTCAGAAAGCTGAGCATTCCTCTCTTTCAGCTTCTCAAATTCCTCTAAACTGACTGTAACTATAGGCTCTACTACTAATGGCCATGGCACATCCTCCAGGGTGAATGGCATGCAGGTGATTTGTCCTCTGATACGAGACCAATCAATATACTGAGCTGAAGCTAAGTTGTTGCACTTGCCAAGAATGGCAGTCCCTTTTGTCTGAATGTTATCCCAAGCCCATGCTGCTTGTCGGATGATAGCATGATTATTCTGAATGTCACAGTAAAGGGTTTCTGAGAAGATGAGAAACCTGTGCGCAATTATAAACCTGTGATGTAATGAAATGATATATGAATGCATATGCAATGTTTTCAAGGACCGCAGGATTTAAATTTGCTTAGACAAACACGAAAGTAAACTTTTATTAGTAATAAATTTGTGTTGCCTTTTAGGCTTACAAAAAAATGAAATGAAATAAGTACAAAAGATGGGGTTTTAAGTCTCCCATGGACGTTTCCTCTTTGTATTGAGGTATGAGTTGAGGTTCCGTTCCTCATGAAGTTGCTTTGTTAGTTCTAGGATTCTTGCTTGGCTTGCTTTGTAATGAGCCTCGAAAGTATCCCTTTGCTCCTTCAGTTGGATCCATGATCTCTGCAAGTCTTCCATATCAGTAGGCATGTCTGGGTGAAGGATGGTATAAGCTGTGTCTCCTTCAGCAACAGGTTCCATGGTAACTGGTAGGATGGCAGGATATGGCATCATGAGAGTCTGAGCACGAGACCGTACCCATCTGAGATAAGCTTCCATAGGAATAGTGTACTTAGGCTCCAGTGTCTTGCTGTCAACCCTGTTTACCTTTCCCCAAGCTCGTATGAATCTCTGACGGTAACCCTGAAGATCGTAGTCGTAATCAAACACAATGCCCTGAATCAACATGTCATGTGGACCATCACTTCGGGCGTAACCAAACTGTCGTAAAGCTAAAGAGGGGTTGTAGGTGATGCCCCCTCTTATGCCTAATAGTGGCACATTAGGAAACTCCCCACAACGGTCAATGATGGTGACATTCTCCATAGATCTGGAGCACCAATGGATATCTGAATGAGAAAGTGACATGATCCTCTTGGACCATCTGAACCCTTGCTCATTCTTCATCACTGAGCGAGGAAGGTGAGAAATAAACCACCTAGAAAGTAAAGGTATGCAGCACATCAAAGTTCCTCTTGCCCTTGTAGTACGGGTGTGAAGAGAATGCAGGATGTCTCCAAGCAATGTAGGCACTGGATTGTGACTCAGGAAAATGTTGATGGCAACTTACAAGGGTGGTTGATCAGAAGGCAACTTACTTGCCAACCAAAACCCTCCAAGTTCAGAATCTCAATGAGCGTAGCATCGAGTGTCAACCAACTTCAGTCTGCACCAAAGCCGGTTACCTCACTACCTTCTAAAGGCCAAGGTGGGATAACTAGGGTTCTAAAAGTTAGTTAGTGCATTGACAACATATGGAAGCCTCCTATTATCCTCAACTTGACTTAAGGAACATAAGCACCAACCAAGAAGTCACACTAACTATGGCCACCAGATCAACCATATCGATATACGTCGTACAGTTTCCTTGGTCTATTGCCATTTACCTAAGGTACACTAGATCCGGGTTAGGATCTTTCACACATGAGAGCACCCCATCAAGATAATATAAAGCAAACAAAGCAAACAATTTAAAGTGATCTTAATTCCTAAGGGTACCCCTCTTAAATTTAACTCCCCAGCAGAGTCGCCAGTTCTGTAACACGGTGGGAGAACTGACTTTAGTTATGTTGCGGATAGCAAGAGTCGCCACCGACTTTTATTTTATCCAAAAGGAAAGGGTATAAAAGAACAGGAAAGACCTTAAGAGATATTTTTGGGTCCGGGGGGTAGGTTATGTAAAGGGAAGGTGTTAGCACCCTTTACATCCATGGTTATCCATGGGATCTTAGTTACTTAGCTCACTTTTGAATTGTTTTTGAAAGTGTAGTGTGTGAATAGAAAAATTTTCATAATAGTTGATAATGATCCATGTACGGATGCGTAAAAACTTGTTTTTGAAAATTTGTTTGCAATTTGTTAAGTGTTTGAAAAATGGAGTGAGCAAGCAACTAGGAGGTACCTACCCTAAAGTTTTAAGTCTTTCTTGTTCTTTACCTTTTACTTGGTAAGACTATCCCTACTATTAAGGAGTAGGTAGTCATTACCTTGGATGTAAGGGACATGTGAGGGACATCTGTTTTGTGAAGGCAACTGTGGGGTGTATTAAGCATTTTAGGAGGGACTATCATCATTATTCGAAAAGGGACTTGATCTTTAAAGGTAACCATTAGGGACTTGATGATTTTTTCTTTTAAGGGACTTGCTTTATACACCCCACTTGACCTTATTAATAGGCAACATTGAGGGATAGCCCTAGAAAGTGAGATGGCGATTAGAAATCGACTTACGTGTGTGAGTGTTCAATATTATTTATCTTTAATTAAGGTGATCTAAATTAATTTTTAAATAGAATACATGTTTTGCACTCCCTAAATTACTAACCATAGAATAAAAATTAAATAGTTAAATATTTACAAAACTTTACACCAAGGAGCAATTACAAAATAATCATAAAAATAATAAATAAATAGCAGAAACTATAAATATAAAAGCAAAATATAAATAATAGGCAAAAATAATAATAAATAAGCAATAAATAAAGAAATAAGGGTTAGTAATAATAATATTAAAAAATAGGGTTAGTAAAAATAATATTAAATTAAATAAAAGGTTAGTAAAATTATAATAAGCAAAAGTTAGTAATAATATGATTAATAATAATAATAGAAATCAAAATAAATTGTATTAACAAAAATATAATAAGAACAAAATTAAAATAATAAACAAAAAGTTAGATTATAAACAATTATTTAATAATATGAAAGAATATGGACAATTAAATAATTATAATAATATACAAATTATTAATTTATTTTTTAGACATATTACAAAAAGAAAAGTTTGATTATATTTATATTTATTGAAATTAATTATATGTACAAAAATTATAAAATAAAAATTAGGTTTTTAATAAGTTATTAGAAAATAAATTAGGGTTTTGTTAGAAAAATATTTTTAGGGTTTAATTTATAATATACAAAAATATGTGAATTAATATACCTATATTTTAACTACATGAATAATAATAAGAATTTAAATTGAGATACAAACAAGAACTTAGAATTTTAGAAAATAATTTTAAGAATTATAACACAATATATATATATATATATATATATATATATATATATATATATATATATATATATTACAATATAATAAAATTTTAATTTTAATTTATTTTATATATAATAGTAATTGAATTAAGAAAATAAAGCAAAAGAAAAAGAAATCAAAACCTAGTGGGGCTGGGGTTTGAACCCAGTCCCCTATGCTGGCCAACAATAGCTTCTACCACTGGGCCATCAACGCGCGTGTGTCATCATAGGGAGAAGAAGTACTTTTGTGCATTGACTGGAAAATCAAGAAAATAATAGAAATAAAAAAGGCCTGGGGTGGTGTTGAACCCAGGACCTTTGAATCACAAGCAAACACGCATAACCGCCTGGCTGGAAGAGCCTACCTGATAGCAATCCAACAATAATGCATAATATATAATACTCAATACGTAAATGATAAAAACTCAAAAATATTTGCCATGACCAAGTTTCGATCCCACGCCCTCTCATCAAACGCATATGTGCTTTTCCACTGGGCCAACCGTTAGCTGGTGATACACAAACAGAAAGAACACATAATATTTTAAAACAAAATTCAAATTTTCAAAACAGGCGCGAACTGGTTTCATCTTCTTCCTCAAATTCGTAGGATTTTCCTGCGAAATTTCTTGAGGAATCTCCTGCCATTTTCCCTGCGTGCATAGACCTGTATATTCACAAACACCAAGCAAACAACAAAATTTCTTAAAATTAAGGAGAGCATTGAATTCCTGGAGGTCCCTACAACATCACCACGTTCCTGAAATTCATTTATATGTGGTAAATTGTAAAACCCCAAACGAAGCTCATAAACCCTAGCTATGGCTTCCTATGATTCCTGCGATTAAACTCAAAAATAATTGCCCAGAAAGCATCTAGGTCATCATACAAACAAGATTAATTAAACAAAAACAGATGAAACATCATGAACAAGCATAATCGAAAAATCAAGAAAACACCATGAACATGTATACGGTTTGGCCATTACAACATGGTTTTGATGCTTATGAGTATTGAATCATGATAAATGAAGGTCAAGGAAGCTAATGCAACCTTTGTGAAGCCTTGAAATTGTCTTAATCTCAAAATCCGAATTTGAAGTTTTGTATGGTTTTTTGAAATTTTGAACTTACACTTAGAGGCAGCAAATTCGTGAATGAATGCTAGGGTTGTGATCAGTACTTATATGTGATTGAATCTAGGTCAAAAACTTGATTGATTGTGTGCAAGATTTTATTTAAAAAGATTCATCATGATAAGCTTTAAAATCTCAATATTTTTGTACCAATGCTTTCTATTTCAAGCCATTCCATATAATTCTTGTATCAACTTGTTCCATACTGATTTTATGACCTTCTAGAATCAATAATAAAATTAAATCTTCATATTTAATATTTTATTTAAATTTAAAATGATTTTAAATATAAAAAATCATAATAAATTAATTAAATAAAATAAAAATTATGAAAATAATATGGAAATTTCGTGCATGATGTTGTTGTATGGGTTGGGTCATAATTTGGCAAGCCCATTTGGAAAGAATTGTTTTTAGACCTCCATTTTCATTATAAACCATCACAAAATTTCCCAACTTTGCAAGGGCATATCTCCCTCAATTTTAAAGGTATGAGGGTGTTCTTGGACATTTTGTAAAGCTTGAAGAGTCCTCTAACCAACCCCATTGGTTTCAGGTCCATATCATTTACCAATCTCAAGTTATGCCCTTTGGAAGTTGTTGACTTTTTGTTGACTTTTGAAATGACCTATAATGTCTTAGCTCATATCTTCCAAATGAAGCAATTTTGGGCTTAACTTGAAAGATCAAAGTTGTAGAGAATTCAATTTCCTTCAAAATGAGCTTTGAGTGGAGACTTGGTGATGAAGTATGTGAAAGTTATGGCTGGTCAAAGTTCAGTTGACTTTTACTGAGGAAACCCTAATTTAGAAACTCCTGATTATTGATGATCTGGAATCTCCTTGATGAATCATGATCAACCCTTGATCAAATGATGAATTTTACTTCATATACTTGATGTTGGCAAAAAATCATGAAGTTTGACTTTGGTTTGACCACAGTTGACCTCAGTTTGACTTTTTAACTGCATTGACTGATTTTGATTTATCTGATCATCTGACTGAGCAAACTTTTGAGGAAAGTCTTGAAACTTGTCATGGGGGTTCTTAAACACATATAAGATGCTATGAAGCTCACCTGAAGTCTTGGAAGCTCATTTAGCCTGATTAAAGTCAAAACCCTAGCTTTGAATACACTGCTTAGGAGGTGCATTGTCTGAGGGAATTGTCAACTCTTCTGACCAATTGTGAACTTTGTGAACCTTGTGAACCATCATAAAATGTCTTGTGAACCTCATGGGAGGTATTGTGAAGCTTGTGAACCTTGTGAACCTCATGAAGTGACTTGTAGGCTTCATGAACCTCATGAAAGGTTATGTAAACATTGTGAATCTTGTGAACCTTGTGAACCTTCAAGAAGTAACTTGTAGACTTCATGAACCTCATGAAAGGTCTTGTAAATGTTGAGAAGCTTGTGAACCTTGTGAACCTTCAAGAAGTGACTTGTAGACTTCATGAACCTCAAGAAAGGTATTGAAAGCATTGTGGAACTTGTGAACCTTGTGAACCTTCATAAAGTAACTTGTAGACTTCATGAACCTCATGAAAGGTCTTGTAAGTGTTGGGAAACTTGTGAACCTTGTGAACCTTCTTAGAACACAAAGTCTTGTATTGTGAGGGCAAATTTTGGGGTGCAACAGCTGCCCCTGTTCAATTTTCTGAAACCTGAGGGGTTAGATTGGTATGTTTGCCAGTCGTGACCTGGAAGGTTGAAGGGGATTGAACACAAAAGCCCAAAAATTTGCACTCACCAGTGCGTAGAGTAATACAGATGGCTAGTTGAATATGCTTGAGTGAGCTTAAAGATGCCATCTAAAGAACTGGATGTGATTATAGCTTTGTGTTGATACTGGATCTCAGTACTAGGTCTTTGTATAGGCCATCTCTGAATCATTTATGCAACATGATCTGAGTTGTTGGATGGACCAGTAGAAATAAATCTTGTGATAATTATCTCTTCTGGAGGTATTTTGGATTAGGGAATAGATCTTTATACAGACCGTTTGCCTATTCTCCAAGAGCCAAAAGAACGTCAGGATTTGTTCTTAAGGATCAAAAGAACGTCAGGATTTATCCTTCTGAGTAAGATGTCTTGAATAAGGAGTCAAAAGAGCGTCAGGATTTGCTCTTAAGGGTCAAAAGAACGTCAGGATTTGTTCTTTTGAATAGAATGTCTTGAACAAGTAGCCAAAAGAGCGTCAGGATTTGCTCTTATGGATCAAAAGAACGTCAGGATTAGTTCCTTTGAGTAAAATATCTTGAACAAGAGGTCAAAAGAGCGTCAGGATTTGCTCTCTTGAAAGATGTCCTGGAGGATGAAGCAGTCTAGAAGTAATGATGATAGCTGTCAGGAGGATAAAGCATTCCTGAGGTACAAGAAGTTGTCAGGAGTATGAAGCAATCCTGAGGTAATAATGAGCTGTCAGGAGGATAAAGCATTCTTGAGGTAATGATAAGCTATCAGGAGGATGAAGCAGTCCTGGTGTAGTAATATGTTCCCAAGAGGATGAAGCAGGCTTGAGAGATGATAAGTTTTCAGGAGGATAAAGCAGTCCTGATAGTCATAAGTATTGTTTGTTGGATAAATAACCTGAAACAAGGTAGCTTTTGTATAATAATATTAGTTTATGCATTATGTATGCATGCATGATATGATGCACTTAAGTAATGTATTATATATCTAAGTATATGTATGTTATGGTATGATGTAAATGACGTATGTATGATATGATACTGTCGGAAGCGTCTGGATATCTTCATATAACAACTGCTGGCCAGGGAAAATAAATCCCGATTCGTTGCTGAAGAATATGAGGAACTCGTCCCTGTCTTGTTTGATGATGAGATATACATAACCTCCTGTATGCTGGGGATAGCAAGGTATAAATAACCTCCCGTCTGCTGGGGATAGTGAGGTATAGATAACCTCCCGTCTGCTGGGGATAGTGAGGTATAGATAACCTCCCGTCTGCTGGGGATAGTAAGGTATATATAACCTTTGTCTTCGTTTGATAGTAGAGTAGATAGAACACCCGTCTTCGTTCATCGTACCCTTATTGGAAAGTAAATTCCCGTATATCCGTATGAGGATAAAAGAGATGGATATAAATTCCAGGGGAGATGAGACTTTATGAAGATAGATTCGTCCTACTGAGAGTTTTATAGCTGTCTTGTTAGAGATGAACTGGCGAAGCTTCGTTGAAATCCTTCCTTCGTTCGTCCTTAGTAAATACTATTACTGCATTTTCATGCATTTCTGGTAAACATCAATCATATTAAAAGCATACATGCATTTTTGGTAAACATTAATCATATTCAAAAGCATACATACATTCAAACACAACCAATGGACGTTTCGCTTATGTAAATAGGGTAAAAGTAAATCTGGATTCAAAAGATGGAATTTATTTATATCAAAAAGTGACCCATACACGGGTAAGTTTGTACAAGGAGACATAAACCCTAGTAAGAGGATTTTGTCATAAAGTTTTTACAAAACAAAAAGAATCAGCTATGTGAGGAATAATCCTATTGAGTTTCAATTCTACTATTGCCATTATCTTCAAGTATCTCATCTTCTGCTGTTGAGACGGAAACAATTGGATTGAGCTTTATCTGTTCGAACTTGGTTAAGTAACACAACTGGTTGCAGTTTCATTGGTGATCCAAACGAGACATAGTCATACGCTTTAATCCCTAACTTTTGCCTGGATTGCCCTTTCAGGTTTTCAATCCACCGGGATACCCTTTTTTGCCCAAGCCGCCTTTTCAGGTTTTCGACTTGTCGGGTGTACATCTTTTTATATATATCCCTAATTTTTGCCCAAACCCTTTTGGTTTGCCGGGATGCCCTTATTTTTTCCTAGGCCTGTCAACCTAGCGGGTCTCTTTTTATGCGTAGTATTTTTTAACTATGTTTGCGTTTACAGGCTGTGGGAAGTCTTCACCATCCATCGTAGTCAGTATCATGGCACCTCCTGAGAACACTGTCTTGACTACAAATGGTCCTTCATATGTTGGAGTCCACTTGCCCCTAGGATCACCCTGTGGTAATATGATACGCTTGATTACCAAGTCACCAACCTGATATACCTTTGGCTTAACCTTCTTGTTAAAAGCTTTGATCATTCGCTTCTGGTACATCTGGCCATGACAAACTGCTGCTAACCTCTTCTCATCAATCAAGTTTATCTGGTCAAGTCGAGTCTGAATCCACTCATCTTCATCCAAGCCTGCATCCTTCATAATTCTCAAGGAGGGAATCTGAACTTCAATGGGCAGAACTGCTTCCATACCATAAACTAAGGAGAATGGGGTTGCCCCTGTTGAAGTACGTATTGTAGTACGATAACCATGAAGAGCAAATGGTAACATCTCATGCCAATCCTTGTAAGTAACAGTCATCTTCTGTACAATCTTCTTAATGTTCTTATTAGCAGCTTCAACTGCCCCATTCATCTTTGGACGATACGGAGAGGAGTTGTGATGCTTAATCTTGAACTGCGTGCAGAGATCAGTAATCATAGTGTTGTTCAGATTAGAGCCATTGTCAGTGATAATCCTTTCAGGGATGCCATACCTACATATGAGATTGTTCTTAATGAATCGAGCCACCACATTCTTAGTAACAGATGCAAATGAAGCTGCCTCCACCCACTTCGTGAAATAATCAATAGCAACCAGGATGAAACGATGCCCATTAGAAGCAGTAGGCTTGATCTCACCAATCATATCAATGCCCCACATGGCAAAGGGCCAAGGAGCAGTCAACACATTCAATGGTGATGGAGGTACATGTACTTTATCAGCATAAATTTGACACTTATGACACGTTCTGGAGTGTTGATAGCAATCAGCTTCCATGGTAGACCAATAGTAACCTGCTCTCAAAATCTTCTTTGCCATAGTATGTCCACTAGAATGAGTACCAAAGATCCCATCATGCATATCTTCCATAATCTCAATTGCTTCCTTCTTATCCACACAACGAAGCATAGTTGAATCATGATTGCGCTTATACAGAATGCCATTACTCAAGAAGAACTTAGCAGAAAACCTTCTCAGAAACTTCCTATCTTTGACAGATGCCCCTTCAGGGAACTCCTGAGTTTCAAGATATCTTTTCACTTCATAGAACCAAGGCTTCTCCTCTGCCCCTTCTGTGTCAATCTCATTGCAGTATGTAGGCTTTTCAAATCTATCAATAGTAATCTTGGGAGCTTCACCATCCCAATTGATCTCAAACATAGATGCCATGGTGGCCAATGCATCTGCCAACTGATTCTCTCTTCGGGGAATATGTCCAAAGGTAATCTCTTTGAAATGTGGGATCAAAGACAACACATGCTCTCTGTAAGGAATGAGGTTATCATGCTTGGTATCCCAATCTCCTTTAATCTGACTTACTACCAGGGCTGAATCTCCATACACATCAAGGAACTGAATCTTCATATCAATAGCAGCTTTAATACCCAGGATACATGCCTCATACTCAGCCATGTTATTGGTACAATGGAAACAAAGTCTGGCAGTAATCGGGGTATGACAACCTTCAGGGGAACTAATCACAACACCAATACCATTACCAAGTGCATTAGAGGCACCATCAAAAACCATAGTCCATCGGGATCCTTGTTCAGGTTCGTCATATTGTCCAGGTTCTTTGGTAATAATCATGATATCTTCATCAGGGAACTCAAAATTCATTGACTGGTAATCATCCACTGCTTGATGAGCCAAATGATCAGCAACAACACTTCCTTTAATGGCCTTCTGAGTAGTATACTGTATGTCATATTTTGTCAAGATCATTTGCCATCTTGCAATTCTTCCGGAGAGAGCAGGTTTCTCAAATATATACTTGATTGGATCCATCTTTGAAATCAACAAGGTAGTATGGGTCAACATATACTGTCTTAGTCGGCGAGCAGCCCATGCCAAAGCGCAGCAAGTTTTCTCGAGCAGTGAGTATCTTGTTTCACAGTCGGTAAACTTTTTGCTAAGGTAGTATATTGCCTGCTCTTTTCGACCAGACTCGTCATGTTGCCCCAATACACACCCCATCGAATTGTCTAACACTGTTAAATACATAATCAAGGGTCTTCCATCAACTGGTGGCATCAAAATTGGAGGTTCTAGCAGATATCTCTTGATTTCATCAAAGGCAGTCTGGCATTCATCATTCCATTCCATCACCTGATCTTTCTTCAACAACTTGAAGATTGGCTCACAAATGGAAGTTAATTGGGAAATAAATCTTGCAATGTAATTCAAACGTCCCAAGAAACCTCTAACCTCCTTCTCAGTACGGGGAGCTGGCATCTCTCGTATAGCTTTCACTTTTGCAGGATCCACTTCAATACCTTTTCCACTGACAATGAAACCCAGGAGTTTACCATACCTAACTCCAAAAGTACACTTGTTTGGGTTCAATCTCAACTTGTATTTCTTCAACCTCTCAAACAACTTGTGCAGATGATCAAGATGTTGTTCTTCATTATGAGATCTGGCTATCATATCATCTACATATACCTCTATCTCATGATGAATCATATCATGAAACAAAGCCACCATAGCACGCTGATATGTTGCCCCTGCATTCTTCAAACCAAATGGCATTACTTTATAGCAAAAGGTCCCCCACTGTGTCACAAATGTTGTCTTCTCCATATCTTCAGGTGCCATCTTGATTTGATTGTAACCAGAGAAACCATCCATAAAAGAGAATACCTTATGCTGAGCAGTGTTGTCTACTAGAATATCAATATGAGGAAGTGGAAAGTCATCTTTAGGGCTAGCCTTGTTCAAATCTCTGTAGTCCACACACATACGTACCTTACCATCCTTCTTAGGAACTGGTACCACATTTGCAACCCACTGAGGATAAGAAGTCACTGCTAAGAACCCTGCATTGAACTGTTTCATTACCTCTGCCTTGATCTTTTCTGACATCTCAGGACGCATACGACGAACCTTCTGCTTCTTTGGACGACAATCTTCTTTCACTGGCAAACGGTGAACCACAATGTCTGTATCCAACCCGGGCATATCTTCATAAGACCAAGCAAAGATCTCCACATAGTCACGTAACATCTGAATCAACCTGCTCTTGACACTGTCCTCTAAATCAGCCCCTATCTTGACCTCTTTTCTGTTTTCTTCAGTTCCCAGATTCACAACTTCGACTGGCTCTTTATGTGGCTGTATAGCTTTCTCTTCTTGTTGTAACAACCTAGCAAGCTCTACAGGTATTTCACAATCGTCCTCATTTCCGTCTTCAGTTTGATAGATCGGATTCTCGAAATCATAATTGGCAATAGTAGAACTGTTATCAACAGGATCCAGAGTGGATGAGGATCTGCATTTTAGTGATGTGGGTGTGTGTAAGAACACATAGCTGATAAAGCAAAAATAAAAGAAAAGAAAGACAAGGAACATAATATTTACGAAAACGAAAACGTCCACTGATTTTATTGAATGAAGTATGCAAATGAAATGACAGCCCGTAACAAGCACACCATTGTGCCCCGGGTAAGGCACGTGGCTTGAAAGTTTTATTGTTCAGAAATTACAAACTTAAAACATAACACAGTAATAGTATTTACTCCTGACTAAAGGAGATAGGGATAACATCTTCAGCTTTCCAATTATTGAGTCCAGCACCCACAGTAGGAAAAATCCAAGCATCCAGATTGTAGTCTTCATCATAGTCTCCCACAGCATTGATCTGATCTTTCATAACCCCTTGATTGGTGATACGAACAGCACGAGCACGACGAACAGCCTTCTGGGACTCTGCAGTGAAACCCAAACCAAACTTGTCAGACTTGTATGGAATATCAGGAAGCTGACCCCAAATAGTACAACCACCTTCATCCACCACAGCTCTAGCATCATTGAGGGAGGCCATTGCCATTGTTGGAGGTTTTCTGGTGACCACAGGAACTTTCTTCGCAACAAGAGGAGCTACATAATCATTAACAACCCAGGGAAACACTTCAAATGTCTGACACGGAGTTTCAATGTATTCACCTTCCATTTCCAGATACTTGAAGGTATTCACATGGCTGACAAAGTATTCTTCTTCTCCATAGACAGTAACAACCTTTCCATCCACCGGATATCTCAACTTTTGGGGCAATGTAGAGGTTACAGCACCTGCCCCATGGATCCAGGGACGACCAAGCAGACAAGAGTACGAAGGAGGAATATCCATCACAAAAAATGTAGCAGTAAACACCTGGGAGCCAACTTTGATTGGAAGATCAATTTCCCCATGCACTACTCTTCTAGAACCATCAAAAGCCTTTACCACAATATTACTGGGTTTCAGCACAGCATCTTCAGGACTCAGCTTATTCAGGACTTCTTTAGGCAACACATTCAAAGAGGAACCATTGTCTATCAGCACATGTGACAGGGTAGTGCCCCTGCATTCAATTGAGATATGCAAGGCCCTATTATGATCCCTCTTGGCAGGGGTCAAATCAGCATCAGAAAATCCTAACCCATTGTCATAGGTCAGGTGGGCAACACAGTTCTCAAATTGGTCAACAGAGATTGCACTGGGTACATGAGCAGTCTTCAGAAATTTGATCAAGGACTTGGCATGAGCCTCAGAACACAGCAACAAGGACAACATAGAAATCTTTGAGGGAGTATGCCCAAATTGATCAACAATGTCATAATCACTCTTGCGAATGATTTTCAATACATCTTCCATCTGCTTGGAGAGATCATCAGCAGCTGGCACATCAGTAGATACAGGCTCAATAACGGGACCTTTGCCCCGGGCATCAGTGGTGGAAGTAGCAGCAGGAGTAACTGCATTCTTGGAAGCAACTGGAGGAGAGAAGACTCTTCCACTACGAGTGATCTTGCTAGATCCAGCAATATTATCAATGTCAGCAGGCACATCAGGTAAAGGCTCCTGCTTAACACCATGGATGTAAACATCAGACCCATAGTGCCAAGGCACAGCTTTGTCAGACGTATACGGGATAGGACCAGGAGTAGTAATGACCACAGGGGCTACTCTGGCTTCAGCACCAACTTTCACGGGACCTTCAGCAGTAATTTTGATTGGACCCTGATGAGTGATTTTAATGGGACTTTTTGAAGTGATTCTTATTGGTACTTTGTCAACCATGTCAACTTCTTCAGTCTTCTTACCTTGAGTTAGATGATCCACCATACTTTCTACAGACGACGGAGTCCTTTCAAACACTATAGTATACTTATCCATGAGACGTTGAATTCCATCTCTCAATATGAAGCAACTATCCGGATTATAGGTACAATACAAACAATCTTCACGACAACCTGGAAAGATCCCAGCTTGTACTAACCTCTTTTTGATAACAGACAATGGTGTGTTCAACTCCATAACCGAATAGACATGTAGGTCTTCTTCAATGGCATTGACAGTATTCTCGTGATTTGGCATTGGTGCTGTAATCACATTTGGAGTACCTGGAGGATCAAACTCAATTTCTCCAGCATCAATCATATCTTGAATTTTGTTCTTCAAGATCCAGCAGTTATTAGTATCATGTCCTGGACAGTTTGAATGATATGCATATCGTGCATTGGGATTGTACCTGGGAGAGGTAACATTGGGATTCTGAGGAGCCTCTTTCAAAGTAATAAGTTCAGCCTTCAACAAATGTTGCAATGCCTGAGCCATTGACATGTTGATCTTCGTGAACTGTCTTCTAGCCCTCTGTTGGTTGCCCTGAGGCTGCTCTGTTGTTGCAGGAGTTGGATTTGAAATATGAACTGCACTAACAGACTGATGCCTTCTGTTACGATCAGGTTGACCATAAACATCATTGGATTCTTTCTTCCCAGTGGGAGGCTTCTTTGCAGCACTTGATGAAGAAGTACCCACTTGGATCTTGCCATTCTTTATACCATTCTCTACTCGCTCTCCTGTCATGATCAACTCAGTGAAGCCAGATGATGAGCTTCCAATGAGATGACTGTAAAACGGACCATTCAGTGTACACATGAACATATCAACCAATTCCCTATCAGTCAAAGGGGGTTGAACTCTTCCATCTAAATCTCTCCACTTCTGAGCATATTCCTTAAAACTTTCTTTGGCACCCATAGACATGCTCTGAAGCTGCATGCGAGTGGGGGCTAAGTCAGCATTGTATTGGTACTGCTTATAGAAAGCTTCAACAAGATCATTCCAGTCTCTGATGTTGACACTCTCCAATTTATAATACCACTCCAACTGAGCTCCAGATAAGCTCTCTTGAAAAAAGTGGATCCACAACTTCTTATCAGCAGTGTGGGGTTGGATTCTTCTGACATAAGACCTCAAATGCAGCTTGGGACAAGAGACCCCATCATAGACAACAAAAGTAGGAACCTTGAAACCCACAGGTATGACCACCCCAGATATCAAGCTCAAATCCTCAAAATCCAGCCCAGATGATTTCTGCAACTCCATAGCATCCATTCTATCCACCAGCATCTTGAATTTGTCTTCATTAGGCTCATGGTAGTAATTAGCCTCAGAATCAGAGTCCCCCATTGTATGGTGGAGACTGCCTACCTCTTGCTCAGACTCTTCAGATTCATAGTCTTCAGCTGGTTCTTTGGTCTTGGCAAGACCTTTGAACCTTCTTCCCATGTTGATCAACCCAGCAGACCTTCTAGCCTTCTTAGTCTTCTTGGCCAGCAGTGCCTTCAATTCATCCTGTCCCTTGGACAGATTCAAAATCAGCTCTTGGAACTGTGCATTTTGTGCCTGGAGATCCTTAACTGATTGTTCAAGAGCCATTGCTGAAATAAACAGCGAGAAGATGAGAAACCTGTGCGCAATTATAAACCTGTGATGTAATGAAATGATATATGAATGCATATGCAATGTTTTCAAGGACCGCAGGATTTAAATTTGCTTAGACAAACACGAAAGTAAACTTTTATTAGTAATAAATTTGTGTTGCCTTTTAGGCTTACAAAAAAATGAAATGAAATAAGTACAAAAGATGGGGTTTTAAGTCTCCCATGGACGTTTCCTCTTTGTATTGAGGTATGAGTTGAGGTTCCGTTCCTCATGAAGTTGCTTTGTTAGTTCTAGGATTCTTGCTTGGCTTGCTTTGTAATGAGCCTCGAAAGTATCCCTTTGCTCCTTCAGTTGGATCCATGATCTCTGCAAGTCTTCCATATCAGTAGGCATGTCTGGGTGAAGGATGGTATAAGCTGTGTCTCCTTCAGCAACAGGTTCCATGGTAACTGGTAGGATGGCAGGATATGGCATCATGAGAGTCTGAGCACGAGACCGTACCCATCTGAGATAAGCTTCCATAGGAATAGTGTACTTAGGCTCCAGTGTCTTGCTGTCAACCCTGTTTACCTTTCCCCAAGCTCGTATGAATCTCTGACGGTAACCCTGAAGATCGTTGTCGTAATCAAACACAATGCCCTGAATCAACATGTCATGTGGACCATCACTTCGGGCGTAACCAAACTGTCGTAAAGCTAAAGAGGGGTTGTAGGTGATGCCCCCTCTTATGCCTAATAGTGGCACATTAGGAAACTCCCCACAACGGTCAATGATGGTGACATTCTCCATAGATCTGGAGCACCAATGGATATCTGAATGAGAAAGTGACATGATCCTCTTGGACCATCTGAACCCTTGCTCATTCTTCATCACTGAGCGAGGAAGGTGAGAAATAAACCACCTAGAAAGTAAAGGTATGCAGCACATCAAAGTTCCTCTTGCCCTTGTAGTACGGGTGTGAAGAGAATGCAGGATGTCTCCAAGCAATGTAGGCACTGGATTGTGACTCAGGAAAATGTTGATGGCATGAACATCTATGAACTGATCTGGATTGGGGAACAATACTAAGCCATAAATCAGTAAGGCTAATATCTCCTCAAAAGCATCATAGCTCATGGCCTTCAAGAACAACTGAGCCTTCTCTATCAACACCTTGGCAAGAATACCCTTGACTCCACTTCTCGTTTCTAGAACAATGTCAGACTTCTTCAGATGTAGAGCTGCAGCAATAACCTCTAGCTTAAGCTCGTTCTCCAAGCCTTTGAAGGGTCTTTGATCAAGAACAGGTATACCCAGAAGTTTAGAGAACTCTTCCATTGTAGGAACCAGCTGATAATCAGGGAATGTAAAGCAATGGTGTTTAGGGTCAAAGAACTGAAACAGGACACTCATCATGTCTTCATTGAACCCTGAAGTAACTAGATCCAATAGGTGACCATGTCTCTTGATAAACTGGGAGTGATCAGACACTTGAGAAACCAACTCTTTAAGCTTGGGAGGTATCCCTACAAAGTTGATCCTGATGGTGTTTCTACGAGCAGAAGCCATGACCTGCAACAAAGAACAAAGATAAATCCTTTGGTCCTTGAAATGGTTAGTGAAAATGCTATGCTCATGATGCATGAAGATGTCATGATGTTATGCTCAATCAAAGACATGTGGCACACACAAACAAGTCACACCATAGCCCTAGGTTTTAAGGCTTGCATGAGATTTAAGGTAAGTACCCTCCCCTGAAGTTAGATGGTTCATCCTGTCCTATAAAGTAACCAGGTTCTAAGGGATCTCAATATCATTGATCCTTCACAAGGGTGGTTGATCAGAAGGCAACTTACTTGCCAACCAAAACCCTCCAAGTTCAGAATCTCAATGAGCGTAGCATCGAGTGTCAACCAACTTCAGTCTGCACCAAAGCCGGTTACCTCACTACCTTCTAAAGGCCAAGGTGGGATAACTAGGGTTCTAAAAGTTAGTTAGTGCATTGACAACATATGGAAGCCTCATATTATCCTCAACTTGACTTAAGGAACATAAGCACCAACCAAGAAGTCACACTAACTATGGCCACCAGATCAACCATATCGATATACGTCGTACAGTTTCCTTGGTCTATTGCCATTTACCTAAGGTACACTAGATCCGGGTTAGGATCTTTCACACATGAGAGCACCCCATCAAGATAATATAAAGCAAACAAAGCAAACAATTTAAAGTGATCTTAATTCCTAAGGGTACCCCTCTTAAATTTAACTCCCCAGCAGAGTCGCCAGTTCTGTAACACGGTGGGAGAACTGACTTTAGTTATGTTGCGGATAGCAAGAGTCGCCACCGACTTTTATTTTATCCAAAAGGAAAGGGTATAAAAGAACAGGAAAGACCTTAAGAGATATTTTTGGGTCCGGGGGGTAGGTTATGTAAAGGGAAGGTGTTAGCACCCTTTACATCCATGGTTATCCATGGGATCTTAGTTACTTAGCTCACTTTTGAATTGTTTTTGAAAGTGTAGTGTGTGAATAGAAAAATTTTCATAATAGTTGATAATGATCCATGTACGGATGCGTAAAAACTTGTTTTTGAAAATTTGTTTGCAATTTGTTAAGTGTTTGAAAAATGGAGTGAGCAAGCAACTAGGAGGTACCTACCCTAAAGTTTTAAGTCTTTCTTGTTCTTTACCTTTTACTTGGTAAGACTATCCCTACTATTAAGGAGTAGGTAGTCATTACCTTGGATGTAAGGGACATGTGAGGGACATCTGTTTTGTGAAGGCAACTGTGGGGTGTATTAAGCATTTTAGGAGGGACTATCATCATTATTCGAAAAGGGACTTGATCTTTAAAGGCAACCATTAGGGACTTGATGATTTTTTCTTTTAAGGGACTTGCTTTATACACCCCACTTGACCTTATTAATAGGCAACATTGAGGGATAGCCCTAGAAAGTGAGATGGCGATTAGAAATCGACTTACGTGTGTGAGTGTTCAATATTATTTATCTTTAATTAAGGTGATCTAAATTAATTTTTAAATAGAATACATGTTTTGCACTCCCTAAATTACTAACCATAGAATAAAAATTAAATAGTTAAATATTTACAAAACTTTACACCAAGGAGCAATTACAAAATAATCATAAAAATAATAAATAAATAGCAGAAACTATAAATATAAAAGCAAAATATAAATAATAGGCAAAAATAATAATAAATAAGCAATAAATAAAGAAATAAGGGTTAGTAATAATAATATTAAAAAATAGGGTTAGTAAAAATAATATTAAATTAAATAAAAGGTTAGTAAAATTATAATAAGCAAAAGTTAGTAATAATATGATTAATAATAATAATAGAAATCAAAATAAATTGAATTAACAAAAATATAATAAGAACAAAATTAAAATAATAAACAAAAAGTTAGATTATAAACAATTATTTAATAATATGAAAGAATATGGACAATTAAATAATTATAATAATATACAAATTATTAATTTATTTTTTAGACATATTACAAAAAGAAAAGTTTGATTATATTTATATTTATTGAAATTAATTATATGTACAAAAATTATAAAATAAAAATTAGGTTTTTAATAAGTTATTAGAAAATAAATTAGGGTTTTGTTAGAAAAATATTTTTAGGGTTTAATTTATAATATACAAAAATATGTGAATTAATATACCTATATTTTAACTACATGAATAATAATAAGAATTTAAATTGAGATACAAACAAGAACTTAGAATTTTAGAAAATAATTTTAAGAATTATAACACAATATATATATATATATATTACAATATAATAAAATTTTAATTTTAATTTATTTTATATATAATAGTAATTGAATTAAGAAAATAAAGCAAAAGAAAAAGAAATCAAAACCTGGTGGGGCTGGGGTTTGAACCCAGTCCCCTATGCTGGCCAACAATAGCTTCTACCACTGGGCCATCAACGCGCGTGTGTCATCATAGGGAGAAGAAGTACTTTTGTGCATTGACTGGAAAATCAAGAAAATAATAGAAATAAAAAAGGCCTGGGGTGGTGTTGAACCCAGGACCTTTGAATCACAAGCAAACACGCATAATCGCCTGGCTGGAAGAGCCTACCTGATAGCAATCCAACAATAATGCATAATATATAATACTCAATACGTAAATGATAAAAACTCAAAAATATTTGCCATGACCAAGTTTCGATCCCACGCCCTCTCATCAAACGCATATGTGCTTTTCCACTGGGCCAACCGTTAGCTGGTGATACACAAACAGAAAGAACACATAATATTTTAAAACAAAATTCAAATTTTCAAAACAGGCGCGAACTGGTTTCATCTTCTTCCTCAAATTCGTAGGATTTTCCTGCGAAATTTCCTGAGGAATCTCCTGCCATTTTCCCTGCGTGCATAGACCTGTATATTCACAAACACCAAGCAAACAACAAAATTTCTTAAAATTAAGGAGAGCATTGAATTCCTGGAGGTCCCTACAACATCACCACGTTCCTGAAATTCATTTATATGTGGTAAATTGTAAAACCCCAAACGAAGCTCATAAACCCTAGCTATGGCTTCCTATGATTCCTGCGATTAAACTCAAAAATAATTGCCCAGAAAGCATCTAGGTCATCATACAAACAAGATTAATTAAACAAAAACAGATGAAACATCATGAACAAGCATAATCGAAAAATCAAGAAAACACCATGAACATGTATACGGTTTGGCCATTACAACATGGTTTTGATGCTTATGAGTATTGAATCATGATAAATGAAGGTCAAGGAAGCTAATGCAACCTTTGTGAAGCCTTGAAATTGTCTTAATCTCAAAATCCGAATTTGAAGTTTTGTATGGTTTTTTGAAATTTTGAACTTACACTTAGAGGCAGCAAATTCGTGAATGAATGCTAGGGTTGTGATCAGTACTTATATGTGATTGAATCTAGGTCAAAAACTTGATTGATTGTGTGCAAGATTTTATTTAAAAAGATTCATCATGATAAGCTTTAAAATCTCAATATTTTTGTACCAATGCTTTCTATTTCAAGCCATTCCATATAATTCTTGTATCAACTTGTTCCATACTGATTTTATGACCTTCTAGAATCAATAATAAAATTAAATCTTCATATTTAATATTTTATTTAAATTTAAAATGATTTTAAATATAAAAAATCATAATAAATTAATTAAATAAAATAAAAATTATGAAAATAATATGGAAATTTCGTGCATGATGTTGTTGTATGGGTTGGGTCATAATTTGGCAAGCCCATTTGGAAAGAATTGTTTTTAGACCTCCATTTTCATTATAAACCATCACAAAATTTCCCAACTTTGAAAGGGCATATCTCCCTCAATTTTAAAGGTATGAGGGTGTTCTTGGACATTTTGTAAAGCTTGAAGAGTCCTCTAACCAACCCCATTGGTTTCAGGTCCATATCATTTACCAATCTCAAGTTATGCCCTTTGGAAGTTGTTGACTTTTTGTTGACTTTTGAAATGACCTATAATGTCTTAGCTCATATCTTCCAAATGAAGCAATTTTGGGCTTAACTTGCAAGATCAAAGTTGTAGAGAATTCAATTTCCTTCAAAATGAGCTTTGAGTGGAGACTTGGTGATGAAGTATGTGAAAGTTATGGCTGGTCAAAGTTCAGTTGACTTTTACTAAGGAAACCCTAATTTAGAAACTCCTGATTATTGATGATCTGGAATCTCCTTGATGAATCATGATCAACCCTTGATAAAATGATGAATTTTACTTCATATACTTGATGTTGGCAAAAAATCATGAAGTTTGACTTTGGTTTGACCACAGTTGACCTCAGTTTGACTTTTTAACTGCATTGACTGATTTTGATTTATCTGATCATCTGACTGAGCAAACTTTTGAGGAAAGTCTTGAAACTTGTCATGGGGGTTCTTAAACACATATAAGATGCTATGAAGCTCACCTGAAGTCTTGGAAGCTCATTTAGCCTGATTAAAGTCAAAACCCTAGCTTTGAATACACTGCTTAGGAGGTGCATTGTCTGAGGGAATTGTCAACTCTTCTGACCAATTGTGAACTTTGTGAACCTTGTGAACCATCATAAAATGTCTTGTGAACCTCATGGGAGGTATTGTGAAGCTTGTGAACCTTGTGAACCTCATGAAGTGACTTGTAGGCTTCATGAACCTCATGAAAGGTTATGTAAACATTGTGAATCTTGTGAACCTTGTGAACCTTCAAGAAGTAACTTGTAGACTTCATGAACCTCATGAAAGGTCTTGTAAATGTTGAGAAGCTTGTGAACCTTGTGAACCTTCAAGAAGTGACTTGTAGACTTCATGAACCTCAAGAAAGGTATTGAAAGCATTGTGGAACTTGTGAACCTTGTGAACCTTCATAAAGTAACTTGTAGACTTCATGAACCTCATGAAAGGTCTTGTAAGTGTTGGGAAACTTGTGAACCTTGTGAACCTTCTTAGAACACAAAGTCTTGTATTGTGAGGGAAAATTTTGGGGTGCAACAATATGCAAGGGTTTGTGATCAGGTGCTGGATTTGTTGTTTGCTTTGATAGGGTCCATATGTGTTCATAAGTCCAGATGAAGGCTAGAGAACCAGTAACCAGGTGGGGGACTCAAATAAAGAGTCACAAGTCTAGGGTTTCATAGAATCAGTCCAAAATAGTGTAACCTTAACAATATTAGTAACAAGGTATGTTGAGGTCAAGGGTTCCTACAAAACTGTAAACATCCCAACCCCCTCATAGGTATTGTTTTAGAACAAGGGTCCTCAGACTTGGATCAGTTATGAGAAGTGTAAACACTTCTAACCCGGAGGTACAGTGTTTACATTAATCATAAAGGATCCTCCTCTAATTCACCTCAGGTGCTAAAGGTCATCTAAAAAGGTCATCCAGACTTAGCATGCTTCCCAGATAGCCCTAGCACTACAGGAAATCCGTAGCACAAAGTTCTCAAGAAGAAACCCATGTCTGAACCGTGTTTCATATTCCCGCACCAGACCGAAATGGAATGGGAAAGAATATGAAGCCACTCTAATCCTATGTGTCACTCAGGCTCCCGGTATGGAACCTTACTTACTGAGTGTCCCTCTCACCAAGGTAAACAACAGATCCAACACATGATATGATGACAATAATATGAAATGCATAAAGACAGTAAATGAAAGTGATAAATAAAGCTGTACAGAAAGCAATAAATAAAGCAATAAACAAAAGCTCACATAACACATAACACCCCCATAAACACAAATCAAACAAGCTCTAGGAGAAACCCACAAAAAGAACCAGAAGCCCTGGGTGCAAGAGATACTTCCCCAGCAGAGTCGCCAAGTTGTCGCTCCCCCGAAAAGACACTAAGGTCCCAGGGTGCAGACACGAACGGTCGGCGAAAGAGATATGATGAGGTTGAATTGAATAGAGTCGCCAGCTAGGCATTTTTATCCCGAAGGAAAGGTAATGCTGCATAAACCTGGAAAGAGATGGATAAGACGGTTACGAACCAGAGAAACTGAGATAGGGGGTTGGTTATGACCTGGGAAGGTATTAGCACCCAGATCGTCCGTCGTACTCGACGGGATCCACGCTTACAAGATTGTGTTTTAAAGGGCTGAATGTATGTGCTATCTGTGTGCAAAAGCTAAGGAAAGAAAGATATACAAGTGTCAGTGCAAAAGGTGAATTGCTCAGGAATTGAGGCTTAGAAAAGAATGCTGAAAGAGGGGGATGACAAAGAGACTTTTGTTCGATAACAGTTAAGTTATGCCTATGTATCCTCGCGTGAAATGAGGAATTCAGAACACCGTAGTTCAACTCAAAGAGACTTGGTGTTTTTGTGTGAACTGCTTGCTTGTCTATGCTCAAGTGTATAACTCGTCTGGCTCGAGTACTAACTGTCTTGCATTAGACGGGAGAAGCGAGTTCTCGTTTTTAGAGTGAGTGTGTTGAGAAAAGAATCCCGGAGGAGACGTTTATTGTTTGTTTTTGTGTTTTTTGTTTTTTATTGTTTTTGGTGTTTTGCATAGGATAATGAACTTAAGCCTTAATCAAGGGTCGTAAACTTATTATATCACCCCTGATTAGGGATAATGAGCCTACTTAAGTGTGAGATAAGCATCTCAACTTAATTACCTTAATGATGAAGGATTAAGGTCATTAACCTACTTGTGATTATTAAGATGTTTTTGGGTTTTTGTTTAGTGTTAAGTAATGAGTTTAATCTCCAAACAAGGATTAGTGAACTCATTATACCATCCTAAGAGAAGGATGATAGATGAGAACACTTAGGCTGAGAAAGACTCCTCAACTTAATCCAGGGTTAGGGATTAAATTCATTATATAACAAGCATTTATTAAATGGATTTTAATTAAAGGGTGAAATTAAGAAGTCGATTTTATGGTTTGTAAGACAACTTGAGGGGGACTTATCCATTAAACACTAGGGTTAGTCCCTCTTAACCATAAGGAAGAGATAGAACCCTAATGCAAGGCCCAAGTTACAAGATAAAGTCTTAGTGATTATTAATGTGTTTTGATTAAGAGGTGTAAACAAATTAAAGGTTTAACACTAAGGATTAATGTTATACACTCCATCCTAAGAGAAGGATGCAGGCATAACCCTAATTCAAAGTCCTAAAAGTTAAAAGACTAATGGGGACTATATAGATGAGAAGAGAGACTCAAGGAGACTCAAAGGTAAAAGACTAATGGGGACTATACACAGCCCTAAAAGTTATCATGCTTGGGTATCCTATGGTTTGTTAGGCTTAAGAGAAAGGATCTTCAAGGCCACCAATGGAAGAAGCAGATGAAAAGAGAAAAAAGAAGAAGAATAAGTTACTTACTTCCTGAAGAAGATAAGTAACTTAAAAGAAAGAAAGTAAGAAGAATGGAACACAAGTGAAACACATACACTTCAAAGACAAGTAAATATGCATATGAATGATGAGAAGAGAAGGGAAGTGAAGGCAAATCCACCTCCCAAATAACTTACCAAAAGTTCCTGAAAATGTTAGTATGAATGCATAAGACATAAAGTAAAAGGAAATGAAATGAAATGATATGTGAAGACCAAAGTCAGAAGTGAAAATGCAATGTAAAAGGCATATGAGATTATGTAAAGTCATACAAGATGCATATGAATGATCATACAAAGATGAGATGCAATGAAAGCATGTTTAAAAGCATGAAAACACATGGATGTTCATGAAATGTAATGGATGCCAAGCATAGCAAATGAATGACGAAATGATCAAACAATGTTCAAGCATGTCTTAAGATGTCTAAGATGTCATACAAATTCTTGAAATGTCATGGAAAGTTCATATGATGATGATATGCAAAGATGAATGCAAATGAACATGAGAAACTAGGGTTTTATGAATGTATGAGATGCAAATGACCAAAACAGAAGCATACTTCAAGATAAAAAATTGCAATTGCACTCAAACAAACCCTAATCTTATATAAGATCACAACCCAAAGGAGAAGGTCAGAAGCTTAACCTAGTGAGAGTTATGAATTTTCTAAGTTTGCTAGGGTTTTTGGGTGATTCTAAAGGGAAATGCAAATCAAATTGAAAATTCCAAGATAAATTCATGAGAAAAATAACCTAGAAACTATATGCAATATGTGAAACAATGCAAAAAGAATCAAGTTCAAACTCATCATGGTTAGACAGAAATGAATTTTCAAGTTAGGGTTAGAAAAATGTGATTTTAGGAACCCTAATTCAAAGAAAATTGTGAAAATGTGATCAAACCTAAAAATAAATTTGTATGATGACTTTGAAAATGTTTCTAAATGTACTGGAATGGTCCATAAATTTTTTGGTGATTTTTAGAAACGTAAATGAATTTTTAATTAATTAAAATCCAATAATTAATTAAAAAAAACATTTAAATATTTTAAAAATACTTTTTAAATGCAAAAAATAAAATAAAAATTATTTTTGGGTTGAGAAAAATCTTCGGATCAGAAATGAAAACTATGAGATTTTTTGAATGAGGTTTGATATTTTAAATAAAATGAGAAAGAAAATGCAATAAAAATGAAATAAAAATTGATTTAAATGAAAGTATGCAGATCCAAGGGCCAGGATTTGAACTGGGGTGGAGGGAATTGACTGGCGCGTGTTTGGATGGTCTGGATCTAATCTGGGCTAATCTGAATTAATTAAACTGATTAATTATAATTAGGGCTAATGGACGAATCTGAACCACTCACACGCGCGGTAAACCTAAGATCTAAGGGTGGAGATTCAAACTTGGACTAAACCCTAATTAAGGCCTTAAACACTCTCAGGTGACCGGAGCAAGCTCCGGTCATCTTCTCCGGTCATCCCTTCATCCCAACTTCTTCCCTGGGCTATGAAACATCACCAAAATCTCCAGAAATGATCATCAAACAACATAGAACAAGAATCCATCATCAAAATTCATTTATTTTCAGAAATCAACATGAATCGAAGCAAACTTCTTTTAGGTCAAAAATTCCAGAGATACGGTTCATGCTCATTTCTTCACCATTTTTAAAAACAACAAGTGCAGTGTGATCAGGGGAACATGGGGAACATTTCTAGAACATAAAATGAAGCTTCTGGAAAAAAAGTTTGAGATGGCTACCTGAGCTGAAGCTTTAACTCTCTAAGCTTTCTGGCCTCTTTCTTTGTTCAATCCACCTTCAATGAACTCCCTGATGATGTTGCAATGTTTAGAACAAGTTTGTGTGGCTTGGTTTGAGAGGTACAGCTCCTCTGCACCAGGAATCTTGTTTTTGTTTGGCTATGTTTCAGAGCTTTTTAAGGGTTGCTTTGTGTTCTATGATCGATATTAAGATGATTGGTGAAGTTTGTTTTGAGATTTGATGGCTGGTTTTTGTGAATCGAAGATGGGAAACTTTTTGTGAAATTTGGTGATTTTGAGTTCTTTGAGCATTCAGGCCAATGTGTTTTTTGAATGAGTTGCATAAGGTCTCTATGTGATGTCTTGATTGGCCAGAGGAGTTGTTGTGGCTCAGTGTGATTGGCATGGGCAATTTGCAAAAAAGTCAAAAGTTTTTGTACCTCAAACATGGGCCATGGCAGAGCTGGCTTTTAGGGTGTCTTGGCCTCAACATGATTTGTGGATAGCCCTAGGATCAAAGTTATGCAGCTGGCACAAGTGGATGAAGAGTTTCAAGGCATTTTGCAAATTTCCCTCTTTGAACTTTCTTCAGAAGCAAGGCATGGAAACTTGTGATTTTTGGTGCAATCTTGATCAAAATGTGTTGCATTATGTTGGTATGATGTTTAGAAGTTGATTAGAGGTCATGAAATGGCTTGAAACTTGAATTTGCAAAAAATCCTCTTTGGCATGAACTTGAAAATTATAGGATTTTTGACAACTTTGAAAGGCCATATCTTGAGTTCTAGGATGAATCAAGACATGTTCTAGTATTTTTTGAAAATGGGAAGACATAATCTACAACTTTCATGCCCAAGAATTTTTAATTTGAAGCATTTTTGGTCATGAAAGAATAGGTTGAAAATCTTTCCCAAAATGGAAAGTTTCCATTACAAGTCATTTCCAAAAATAGCAAGTTTACATTTGGCCCAAAATTCTTCAACTTTGTGAACTTCCAAACCACTTATAAGATCAAATAAAGATCATAGAGACTCAAAATGATGATGATGATGACCCTTTGGTACCCTTGTTGGAGGCCTCAGATGCCCTGATTTTGAATTTACTTGCACATGAAGTTACCCAATGATCAGATGACTTCCACAGTGAATTTCTTCATCAAACTTGGTACACATGATCCTTATAACATATTAAGACCATTAGAAACAAGAATGACCAAAAAATTTGGGATTAAGGCCTCTGAAACCAAAACCCTAATTTTAGGTCATCTGTGCAGGAAAACCCTAACTCTGCCTATATGCCTCTGCCATTCTTTGTGATCTCTTGACTTTCATGAACTCTGGGGAGACTATCATGATCATGGAATACACATGGACCCTTGGTAAGCTTCAAGACCTTTGGGATGGCTCAGATCACTTCATGGATTGCTCAGATCACAAACCCTAGATGCAGATGAAATGGAACTATGCAGTGAAACAAATATGCAATGTGAGATGGTATGCTTATGTTAATGAAAAAATGAAAGATCACAAGCCATGGTGTGAGAAAAAGTGAGGGCAAATTTGGGGTGTTTACAATGGTCAAAATCAGAATGTGACCTCTTCCAACTCAGCTCAGAACCAAGTGGAAAATGTTGGAGTTGGAGGGTTCACAGTGATTGGATATTATTTGTGCCCGAGACGTTAAGAAAGAGTGGGAATCCACCAAAGGACAATGTAGAGGCTAAAGCCAAAGCCAGGGGCAAGAATCTTGTGACAAATGATGCTCATGCGCCAACTCCAGATCCTGATATAAATTTCGACAGAGAAGCGGAAGAATTTCTAAGGATCATTAAAAAGAGCGATTACAAAATAGTTGATCACTTGCAGTAAACTCCCTATAAGATTTCAATCTTGTCCTTGTTGATGTGTTCGGACGCACATAGGAAAGCCCTGTTGAAGATTTCAAACAAGGCATACGTACCCCAAGACATATCAGTGAACCAACTTGAGACGGTGGTGTCAAGTGTGAACGCCAGCCATGGTTTAGGGTTTATAGATATGGATTTGACCACTGAGGGACGCAACCATAATCGAGCTCTATACATTTCTATGGAATGTAAAGGAGCTTTTCTCTCTCACGTACTTATGGACACAGGATCATCCCTTAACGTACTTCCGAATAAAGAACTGATTAAGTTGGACTATGACAGGGTTGTGCTTAGACCGAGTGACTTGGTGGTCCGAGCATTTGACGGCTCTAAAAGGCCTGTCTTCAAAGAAGTGGAACTATCAATCAAAGTAGGAACACATGTTTTCAATACAACCTTTTATGTTATGGATATCCAACCAGCATACAACTGTTTGCTGGGACGACCATGGATACATGCGGCAGGGACTGTGTCTTCAACCCTCCACTAGAAGCTCAAATTTTTCTGGGAATGATAAATCGTTACAATATGCGGGGAAGAAGAGATCTTCATCAGTCACCTAGCTTCATTCAAATATGGAGAGATGGACGGAGAGATTGTTGATACTCCTTGTCAAGCATTCGAGCGTATCAGAACCGAGGGTACATCATCATCATCCGCCTTGTCAGAGGATAGGAAGAAAGGAGAATCCATAACATCCTACAAGCAAGCCTTGGAGGTTGTGGAATCAGGTACGAATGAGGGTTGGGGAAAAATTATTAAATTCCCAGAGAAGAGGGATATGTTTGGGGTTGGCTACCATCCTAGTCAGTCAATGCCATGTCAGAACGCCAGAGGTCGGAAAGGCCCGATTAATTTCACGAGTGCAGGATGGGTTGACCATGGTAACATCTGTGTAGTGCAAGACGAAACGATTGATAGTGATTGTGAACTAGATGAGTGGATAAAGCCTTGCGTCCTGAGTATACAAATCAGCAACTGGTCAGCTGAAGCAGTCATCTCTGTCACTCAACCAGAAGAGTAATAGTCTCGTGTTTCTATTCTTATGTATGAAAGCTATATGCCTTGCCCGGGGCATAGTAGCTCATTGTAAGGGTTCATTATTTCATAATGCAATAACATCATCATTAATAAAGTGGACGTTTTGGCATTCATTCATAATTTTCCTTGTCTTTCATTTTAGTTTTTGTTTTAAAAATAAATGGCAATGTTTTTCATGTCTCCCACTTTTTCTAAATCTAGCATGAATCATCATTCATGCAGATGTACCCCATCGGGTCTCATCAGTGACGACCTTGCTATGACTCAATATGACTTCGAAAATCCAATTTACTTAGCCGACGAGGAAGGTGAAGAAGATTGTGAATTACCCGAAGAATTAGCCAGATTGCTCAAGCCAGAAGAGAGGGTGATTCAGCCACACGAAGAGGCCATTGAAGTGGTGAACCTTGGTACTGAAGAAGACAAAAAAAGAGGTCAAAATCGGGGTTGCATTGGAAGAATCCATCAAGAGCTGTTTGATTTCAATGCTCTGAGAATATGTTGATATGTTTGCCTGGCTTACCAGTACATACCAGGGATGGACACTGATATCATAGTGCACAAGCTGCCACTTAGAGAAGACTTCCCTCTGGTGAAGCAGAAATTGATAAGAACTTGACCCGACATGGCTATCAAAATCAAGGAACAGGTGCAAAGCAGTTCGATGCTGGATTCCTTGTTGTGACGAGTTATCCTCCGTGGGTTGCAAATATCGTGCTAGTTCCTAAGAAGGATGGTAAGGTTAGAATGTGCGTGGATTATCGAGATTTGAATCGGGCGAGTCCCAAAGATGATTTCTCGTTGCTACATATTGACGTGCTAGTTGACAACACTACCCAATTCTATGTGTTTTCCTTCATGGATGGCTTTTCAGGCTATAATCAGATCAAGATGTCGCCAAATGACATGGAGAAGGCAACTTTCATCACCCCATGGGGCACCTTCTGTTACAAAGTAATGTCGTTTGGTTTGAAAAATGGTGGGGAAATATACCAACGGTAAATGGTGACTCTATTCAACGAAATGATTCATCACGAGATCGAGGTCTACGTCGATGACATGATTGCGAAGTCACAAAAAGAAGAAGAACATCTAGTCAATCTAGCTTAGTTATTTAATAGGCTTCGGAAGTTCAGATAGAGATTGAACCCGAACAAGTGCACATTCGGGGTGCATTTCGAAAAGAATCATTTCAAGATGTCGCCAAATGACATGGAGAAGGCAACTTTCATCACCCCATGGGGCACCTTCTGTTACAAAGTAATGTCGTCTGGTTTGAAAAATGGTGGGGAAATATACCAACAGGAAATGGTGACTCTATTCAACGACATGATTCATCACGAGATCAAGGTCTACGTCGATGACATGATTGCGAATTCACAAACAGAAGAAGAACATCAAGTCAATCTAGCCTAGTTATTTAATAGGCTTCGGAAGTTCAGATTGAGATTGAACCCGAACAAGTGCACATTCGGGGTGCATTCCAGAAAGTTGCTGGGCTTTATTATGAGTGAAAAGGGGATTGAGGTCGACCCTGCGAAAGTAAAAGCAATTCAAAAAATGCCTGAGCCGAGAACCGAGAAAGAAGTATGTGGCTTCTTAGGGAGGTTGAACTACATTGCATGGTTCATCTCTCACCTAACAGCCACGTGTGAGTCTATTTTCAAGCTTCTGAGTAAGAATCATACCCTTAGGTGGAATGATGACTGCCAATTAGCTTTTGACCGAATCAAGGAGTATCTGCAAAAACCTCCAACTCCATTACCTCCAGTTTCAGGGAGACCTTTGATCATGTACCTCACAGTGCTCGAGGGATCAATGGGATGTGTACTGGGTCAGCAGGACGAGTCTGGTCGAAAAGAGCACACAATTTATTACCTTAGAAATTTTTTTACCAACTGTGAGTCACGATACTCACTGCTCGAGAAAGCTTGTTGCGCTTTGGCATGGGTTACTCGCCGACTAAGACAGTATATGCTGACTCATACCACTCTATTGATTTCCAAGATGGACCTCGTTAAATACATCTTTGAAAATCCATATCTGACTAGAAGAGTAGCTCGATGGCAAATGATTTTGACAAAATATGATATCCAATATACTTCACAAAAGGCTATCAAGGGAAATGTATTGTCGGATTATCTGGCCGAGCAACCGATCGAGGATTACCAGCCAATGAGGTTCGATTTCCCAAATGAGGACATTATGTTCCTCAATTCGAAAGACTTTGAATAACCACTCCCAGAGGAGGGGCCGGACCCCGAATCTAAATGGAGTATGATGTTTGACAAATCCGTTAACATGAACGGTAGTGGACTTGGTGTTGTTATTATCTCACTAGAAGGGATCCATATGCCCTTCACTTCCCGGTTGACATTCGAGTTCACTAATAATGAAGCAGAGTATGAAGCCTATATAATGGGGATCAAGGAAGAAATTGGTTTGAGAATCAAGAACCTCGAGATCTTCGGTGATTCGGATTTAGTTATCAATCAAGTTAATAGAAAATGGTTGGTTCATCAACCTCATCTGACTCCCTACAGGGATTATACCCGGAGGCTGTTAAGTTTCTTCATGAAGATCAAGTTGCATTATATACCTCAGGACAAGAATCAATTTGTTGATGTATTGGCAACCTTATCCTCCATGATCAAGGTTCACCAAGAGAACTATGTGCCTAAAATTGATGTGTCTCATCTTGATAGGCCATCATATGTGTTTACAGTTGATGGGGATAATGATGACAAACCCAGGTACTATGATATCAAAGGCTTTTTGAAATCTCAAGAATACCCAGCAGGGGTATCCAGCAAGGATAAGAAGACCCTTAGGAGGTTTGCATGCGGGTTCTTCTTAAACCAGGAGGATATGCTCTATATACAGAACTTCGACATGGTCTTGCTCAGATGCGTGGATAGACACGAAGCAGACATGTTGATGCAAGAAGTTCACGAAGGCTCCTTTCGGTACCCATGCAGGAGGACATGATATGGCAAAGAAACTTCTAAGGTCGGGGTATTATTGGATTACCATGGAATCTGATTGCTGCAAATATTCCCGCAAATGCCACAAGTGACAAATTTATGCTGATAAGGTTCATGTACCTCCAAATCCGTTGAGTGTCATGTCTTCACCTTGGCCCTTCGCCATGTGGAGCATTGATATGATTGGCAAGATCGAACCCACTGCTTCCAATGGTCACTGTTTCATCCTGGTTGCCATAGACTACTTCATAAAGTGGGTCGAAGCGGCATCTTATGCCAATGTCACTAAACAAGTGGTAGCCTGATTCATCAAGAGGGATATTATCTATCGATATGGAATTCCCGAAAGAATCATTAATGACAATGTTTCTAATCTCAACAATAAGATGATGACATATTTGTGTCAGGATTTCAATATAGAACATCCCAACTCTTCGTCGTACCGCCCAAAGATGAATGGCGTCGTCGAGGCGGCTAATAAGAACATTAAAAAGATCGTGCAGAAGATGGTTGTGACGTACAAAAATTGGAATACGATGTTGCCATTTTCACTACATGGGTACCGAACATCTGTGCGCACCTCAACAAGGGCAACCCCGTTCTCGCTTGTGTACAGTATGGAGGCAGTCCTACCTGTTGAAGTCGAGTTCCCTTCTTTGAGGATAACGATGGATGTATAACTTGACGAAGCTGAGTGGCTCCGATCCAAGTACAATCAGTTGAGCCTCATTAAAGAGAAATGTCTATCATTTGTATGCCATAGACAGTTGTACCAACGACGAATGAAACTTGAATTTGACCAGAAAGTACACCCTCAACGGTACATACCTGACGACCTAGTGCTAAAAAGGATCCTTCCTCTTCTAACAGATCATAGGGGAAAGTGGACACCCAACTATGAAGGTCCATTTGTGGTTAAAAAGGTCTTCTTAGGAAGAGCCTTGATGTTAACAACCATAGATGGCAAAGATTTCCAATCCTCGGTCAATGCAGATGCAATTAGAAAATAATTCGTATAAAGAGACCCATTAGACAAAAACAGAATAAGAGTCCAGGAAAAAAAGGGCATCCCGGCGAGCCAAAAACAGAATAAAAGGCTCAGGCAAAAGTTAGGGAAATATTTGAAAAAAATGTACATCCGCTGAGTTGAAAAGCCACATTGGACAACTTAGGCAAAAAAGGGTATCCCGATGGATTAAAAACCCGAAAGGGTGATCCACGCAAAAGAGGGACTAAAACGAACAACTGCAATCTGCATGATCTATGATCCATCCTCAGTAGTCAAGGGTAATCATAGGGTTGAGAATCAATTCAATCATCTTATTCAAAAGCGAAGCACGCGGAGTGTCTTGAGGACATACAAGTCATAATCGGGTCGGAGCCTTATTAGATCTGATTTTCACATTGCCATTAGGATAGTTTATTTTCCTTTTGAGCAATTTCCTCTTTCCAGGGATTGCTTCCGAGTGTAATGCCTATTCATGCCCACTTTCTAATCAATAAAAGCGTAATTTCATTCAAATTTGCTTCCATATGTTTTTGTTTTTCATCTACCACTGATTGATTGCAAAAACACCCAACAAATTGTGATAAATATTGCATTGCAAATACATGAAGGCTTTATAATACATGCATGAGAGTAAAAACACTCAACATATATCTAATGTGTTAAGTAACAGGGATGGTGACTCAGACCATGACCCTAGGGCACGCAGGCCAAACTAACTCCCCTTTTTGCAAGTACTATCAAGTGTGTTCATTAGCATGCAGGTACATGTGTTGCAAGCAAATCCACTGCCAACACAGAGCTTCAGGAAGCCTTTTCTCAGTAGATCTTTGATCAAGATTCCTCAGCGAGTCTCGTTAGACCATCTCTTCTCCAGCAGAGCAGCGGAAAGAAGGAAGCTTCCCAAGCAAAAGGATATCATTATCTCTCATCCCCGACATGAGATGATGTATTCTCTAGTCCTCGGAACGAGATGCTTCTTACCTCTCCTTCCCTAGAAGAGGACGATGTAAAGCTTTTATCTTCAGCAGGAAGCCTCCCTAGTAGGGTTCTCCATCATCCCCAGTAGAGTGGGAGATGCAAATCTTCCCCAGCGAAGCAAGAAAAGGCTGATGATGTTCTCCCTAAGCGGAAGGCCCTCCTTCAATAGATAGGTATTCCCCATCAGAGTCTTCTTATCTCCAGCAGTACACGAGAATTCTTTGTTCTCCCAGTAGAGGTGGAGGTAGGGAGAAACCCGAGGGTTTTCCTTCCTACGCAGCATTGTTTGCAGTGTTCCTCAGTTCAGCTCACTAAAGCCCAATCTCATTGGCATCTCTTCCCCAAACATAAGATTGTGTATCTGAGGGATTCCCCAGCAGGTTCCTGCCTCAGCAGAGTACCGACACACTTGTTTCCCCCGCCGAGTCAGAAGGACATCACTTCCCCAATTGAGTTCAACAGGTAGCGTACCTCTCAAATAAAGTTCATCCCAATAGGGTCTTGGATCTCCAATCTTAAAGTACAATTTATTTTGGGAAATTACGGTAGTTCAGAGCCAGTGTATCATTAGCATCTTCCCCCGCTGAGTTGCTTTTCCCCACAGGGATTCATCAAAACAATGCAGTGATTATTTCTTCCCCGGTGAAGCTTCCCGGAGTGTTTGTTATCCCTTCATCAGGAGTTCCCTTTGCATTTGCATTTATTAATCATTATTACATTTGCATCCTCAAAAAGCGTAGCATTTCCATCATTATGGAGCATTACTCCATGGAAAAATTCAAACATATGCATACAAAGCATAAGCTAGTTTTGGGGTACCTTGCACAAAAGCTCGAAATGGTATTTCTACAATCAGAATGAAGTATTCCCACAGAATGTTGAATTCATTCCTCGGTGTGTTACTCATACCGACCAGTATTTGTAGTCCCCATTCGAGTCTTCATTTAAGTACAATGGTCTCATATTTTTTCGCGTCTACGTTTTAGTACAACGGTCTCGTGTCGGGTTATTATTTAAGTACAATGATCCCGTTTCCTTGATTTCATCTAAGTATGATGATTTCATCTTTGTCGATTCCATTTAAGTACAATGGTTTCATATCTTTGAGTCTCCGTTTAAGTACAACAATCTCATTTTCGCGTCTTCGTTTCAGTGCAACGGTCTCGTGTCGGGTTATCATTTAAGTACAATGATCTCGTTTCTTTGATTTCATCTAAGTACGATGATTTCATCTTTGTCGATTCCATTTAAGTACAATGGTTTTGTATCTTTAAGTCTCCGTTTAAGTACAACGGTCTCATTTTCCACGTCTCCATTTTAGTACAACAGTCTCGTGTCGGGTTATCATTTAAGTACAATGATCCCGTTTCTTTGATTTCATCTAAGTACGATGATTTCATCTTTGTCGATTCCATTTAAATACAATGGTTTCGTATCTTTGAGTCTCCATTTAAGTATAACAGTCTCATCTTTTCTCGTTTTCGTTTCAGTACAACGGTCTCGTGTCAGGTTATCATTTAAGTACAATGATCATGTATCTTTGATTTCATCTAAGTACGATGATTTCATCTTTGTAGATTCCATTTAAGTACATTGGTTTCGTATCTTCGCGTCTTCGTTTCAGTATAATAGTCTCGTGTCGGGTTATCATTTAAGTACAATAATCTCGTTTCTTTGATTTCATCTAAGTACGATGATTTCATCTTTGTCAATTCCATTTAAGTATAATGGTTTCGTATCTTTGAGTCTCCATTTACGTACAACAGTCTCATATTTTTTCACGTCTTCGTTTCAATACAATGGTCTCGTGTCGGGTTATCATTTAAGTACAATAATCCCATTCCTTGTGATTCTATTTCAGTACAACGGTCTCATTTCTCTTATGTTGTCTAAGTATGATGGTCTCGTTTTCTTCAGAGTTATCATCTAAGTACGATGAGCTCGTCCCCTTGATTCTGTCTGAGGTCAGTTTCCTGTTTTGAATCATCATCCGAGAATGACATTTTTTCCTAATTGTATTTCATTTCCC
The DNA here is from genome assembly GCA_963966055.1 of Lathyrus aphaca. Classification (NCBI taxonomy): domain Eukaryota; kingdom Viridiplantae; phylum Streptophyta; class Magnoliopsida; order Fabales; family Fabaceae; genus Lathyrus; species Lathyrus aphaca. The sequence continues at coordinate 224,401,100 of OZ014523.1, read as the reverse complement.
ACAGAGTACAAATTTTCCGATTTATTCGGGTATTCAATACCTCCATACCTTGAACGTCTGAAAGTAATTGCTATCATACCTTCAGGTCTGCAATTGATTGAATAGGGCCAGTTGTAATACCCCAAAATTTCCCCTCTCATTTTCATGGCATCTAGCATATCGCATTTCATTCATAATATCGTAATTCCATACAAAAAACAATAATAATACAACAATCATCATTGGCATACGCATGAGGCATGTGATCAAGTGTTACTCGGTTTCGTTAGCAAAATGATCTCAGGAAATATGGCTAAGCATTTCCAGGAGTTCCCACTAAAAGAGAAAAAAAATTATATTTTTCTATCGTTAACCGATTAACGCCAGGGTTTAACCGGTTAACGCTGGAGAAATTTGGAAAAATTCAAAAGTTAGTTGTGTGGTTTCCCTTCATTTCCAACTTTACATTGTATCGAACCTCCCACCACTTTCTAGATCCTTATACCACTTTCCTATGGAATATTCCAAGGAATCTTCTAGAAACCCTAACCAACTTTAACTAACTCCTAAGCTAAATCCTAACCTCATTTTCCAAACCCAATACCCAAGTTAACTCCTAACCCAAAGCTTGCGCCAAACCTAACTCCTATATAAACTAAGCTTGCTCCAAACCTCACAAAGAGGAAACCTCATTTTTCAATTTCATCTCATTTTTCCTCTCAATTCTCTCACTTTCTTCCCTTTTTCCCAAACTCACCAAAGTTTCACATCGAAATTCAAAAGATCGAAAGCTTAGCCTTCATCATCTTCACCGATTCAACAGATAATTGAAAGATTTGACACGATAGCGGTGTTTATTTCACCATTTGGAAGCGTTTCGGATCGATTGCATTTATTTTGCACTCTCGCGGATCGAAGCTTTGAACCTCCAGTATTCTCTTCGTTCGCGCATTGATCAACTCACAACAATCACCAAATCAAGCCTCCACATTGTAGGTTGGTGGATCCAAAACCGTTTCTTGCTTTAAATTATTTATTTTCATCTCGCCGCAAGGCATTCTTCAATTGTTTGTGCTTTTATGATGTTTTGCTCGGTTTGATCTTTCGTAGCTAGAATCGTAGCTTGTTCATAGTGCTAATAGGTGTTAGAAAAATATATTTAGGTAGCAATTTCGTGTTAATTTGGTAATGGTTGTATTAGGAGCTTTAGGAAATAAGTGGTTAGCTAGAAATGCTTTTTTCCTCACTGTTTTCTCATTCTGGTTCAGTGTTAACCGGTTAACACCTAGAGTTAACCGAATAACACCCTGTTTTTGCCTGCTGTAACTGACTTTTTGAACCCATTAATCGGTTAACCCTGGGTGTTAACCAGTTAACGTTGTGCTGATTGGAAATTTTGTGTTGTTTTCTTGCATGTTTGTGCATCACGCTTACTTCTATCATCATAGCTTGTTAGATTATGATTTTAGGGAATTTTTAGGAGTTGGTTTAGCACAAGTACGAGTAGTTTCGATACTTTCGACGCATGTTTTGTTAGTTTCCGATTTTAAGCATGTTGTTGCATATAGGTCCATTGCATGTTGTGGTCATCGTTTTCATGATGTAGCATTTTCCATAGCATAATAATAAATGTTTACATTTCGGTTTTTTGCATCGCATTTGAAATATGTTCACGTTTTGATTAAATCATGTGCATATTGAAAATTTGTACAATGTTAAAAACCCAAAAATCATATAGTTTGCATCCATTGATTGCATGATGATGTTGCATTTCATTGTTAGTAATTCATTTCATGTTGTTGCATAAATTTGTGTGATTGTTGCATCCCATTGTGTGCATAAAAAATCATTTTTCTTGCATTTTGAAAATAATGGAAATCTGCCTTGTTTTCATAGTTGCATTTTGAAATAGGAGTTGTTAAAACATGTTGTATTCATTCTGTTTTGGTTTTTCACACCTATTTGCATGTTGTTTGGTAGCTGTAATAGGCTATTTGTGGCATTGCATTTAGTAGCTGTTTGTGCCATAGTAAGTTGTAGTAGCTGCTGGATTTTGGCTTTGCCTTTAGGGTCCTTAGACTTAGGTTTGAGTCTAGTTAGGTCATAGAGGAATTATGATATGTTTGGTACTTGCTTACTTTCATTCCTTTTATCGCTTTGCCTTATCCTACTAACCTTTGTTTTGTAGGGAGGTGGAGGTGAGTTTATTCACAACTTCTTCCTTTTAAATTCTTTACGCTTTCTAAGTGTATTTGCCTTAGCATTTGATGCTTTGCTTGTATAGGCTTTCCCCCGTTAGAAACAACTTAACTTCCTTAGGAAGTAAGTTGCTTTCTAGTTCCCCTTTCTTTTTCCCTTTTCTCATTAGGATTAGAAAGTCGCACTAACCTAGACTCATCCACGCATGACAACACTTAGGATTACCAGTCTCCCCTTAGACTTTTACCTATGGTTCGCTTTGCTTTCTTTCTCATCTTATAAAGAGTATATAAAAACACCTAATAAAGGTTGATCTTCTCGTACGCCAGGAGACTTTATCGTGGGTTACTTATGCGCATCCCATTTCGGGGCAAGGTTTAAGGCATCTACCACGATGAATAAGTCTTAGTATGAGAATATTTCACAAACAATAAACAGAAAATACTTTTTTAAAAGACAATTCACAAACCACACTCGTCTTTTCATGTGGGATTTCTTCTCTCACCTCATTCACTCTCAACACAAACTTACTACGACTTTCCTCATTTACAAGACGGTTATACACTCGTACCAGACGAGTCTGCAACACCTGAGCATGGTGTAACACCCCAAAATTTTCCCTTTTATTTATCATCAACCTCGAGCAATTTACGCTTCATTTTTGCATCATTTCGCACATCATCGCATCGCATTTGAAAAATAAATAAATAAATAAATCATCATCCCTCTTGTTTTTCCACTTCAATTCCACTCCATTTCCCTTGGATTCTTCTACCATGTTCTACAACATTCTAGAGTATTCCATGGAATATTCCAAGGAATATTCCCTCTCCAACCCTAACCCTAACTAACTACTAAACCATAATTTTGGATCCCAAGCCTAATTTTTGGGCCCCAAACCTAACTCCATTCCCAAACCTAGCTCCAAGCCTAGCCTCTATATATTCATTAATCACTTCAATGCAAGGGGTTCCCACAATTTTCCAAATTTTTCACTCTTTCACAATCACTTTTTCTCTCTCACTTTTCCTCCATTTCCCTTTTCACCAAATCTTTTTGAAGAAGCTCTCCAAGTTTCACATTGAAACTTGCAGATCTTGAAGCTTAGCCTCCAACTTCCATTGATTTGTGGATTGTGGAAGAAGAAGCTACTGATTTTTGTGAGGATTTCGGCTTATCGGAAGTGCACGAAGGTTCAAGCATCAAGAACGCATTTATTTTGCGGTTTCGTGGTTTTCATGGTTTTCTCTTCGATCAAGCTCTGATTCTTGCAACAATTACCGAAGCACTTCTCAGCTTCGTAGGTTGGTGATCTAAATCACTTCTTCTTTAAGTTATTCTCTTCATCTCGCCATTTCGGCATTCTTTAATTGCTTTTCGTTTTGCTTGCGATCAATTTATTTTTCGTTATGTATTGCTTGCGATTTACGATTTGTAATGGATTAGAATTTAAGGTGTAGATAGTCATAGGTTCTATCATGTGTAAATAAGCCCTAATTAAGTAGAAATTCGTGTTAGCATGTTCCTAGGTATGTTAGGGATCATTAGAAGTGAGTTTGTGGCCAAAAGCACTTATTTCCAAACTTTTTTCACATTCTGGATCAGTGTTAACCGGTTAACCATTTGGTTAACCGGTTAACGAGTGCGTTTTAGCCACAAATTTTTGCAGTTTTAGGTCCATTAACCGGTTAACCATTTGGTTAACCGGTTAACGCTGTTAATTTTTGGATTCTTGGCTTATTTGATAGCTTAGTCCTTGTTTCTTGTGCCTCCAATGTTCATACATGTTTAGGTATTGATTTTAGGGAATTTTTGGGTCCATTTCTAGTAGCTCGTTCCCCTATTTCGAGTCGTTTCGACGCGTTTCTGTTCATGTTGCGTATTATACGTTTTTGTGTTCCTTTGTGCATAGCTTGATTTCTTGCATTTTGTTGCTATGTTCATGCATCATTAGGTATGTAATAATCATGTTGCATTCTGTTTTTACATTTTTTGCATTGCATTAAGTCATTTTTCATTTCATTGTATCAAGATATGTTGCATTTCACATAATCATGTATGTATGTGTGTTTGGTTGCATGCTTGATCCTATCATTCACATTAATTCGATTCTGAATTTTGCATTGAGTTTGGCATTCTTGTTGAGCTATCATATTGCATGTTCATAATCAATAATCATCATGTTCATATGCCATGTTCATGTGCCACATTTTTGCATACTTGTTGCATAATCAACATTGTGACGCATTCTTGCATAATCCTAAAAAATGCTCATTGATCTTTCATTTGTGTATGTTGATTTAGGTTCAAATGCATGTTCATGATGAATTTAATGCATGTTTCATGAGTTTTTGCATTAAAAGAGTAAAATAACTAAATCTGGATTTTACATTTCATAGTTGTTTTTGCATATAGGTGTTGTAAATACATGTTGTTTGTTTGTTTGCATGCTGTATTTGACTTTTTACACCTACCTTTTTATGCTGCATGCTGGCTGTAAAAAGCTGATTTGTGTTATGCATTGTTTTCATAGTTGATTGTGTGTTTGAGTGTTGTAAATAGTTGCTGAATTTTAGTTTAGCATAGTGTAGGCACCCTTAAACTTAAGATTGAGTCCACTTTAGGTTCAAGTTGCCTTAGGAATTGTTTGGTGTGTTTACCTCATTCTTTTTTAATAAATTGCACACTAATCTTTGTTTTGTAGAGGGGAAGATTGAGGTAAGTTTCCTCCAACTCATTCTTTTACTTCATTTATGCATTTAATTTGCATTTAATTTCCTTTACTTTCCATACTTGTGTTTGGTAGGATTTCCCCCTCTTTTGTAGAATCAACTTAACTTCTCTAGGAAGTAAGTTGCATTCTATTTCTTTTCCCTTTAGGATTAGAAAACCTCATAAACCATTAGGGTCTCCCTTTTGTGCATAATAAATAACTTAGGGTTGGTCTTAGTCCCCCTTAGTTTTTCCCTTTCTCCATTTGAGTTCTTCTCTCATCTTCAAACAAAAATCTAAAAGACATTTAATAAAGGATTGAAATAGTCTCATGCGCATAGCTTTATTCCATGGGGAACTCATATTCATTCCATCTTGGAATAGTGTGAGCTTGTCTAGCATGATGTACAAGTCTAATCATGAGACTATTTTCATAAACAATAAACTCCAAAATACTTCTCATAAAAAACAACCAACAAAGACATCGCGTCTTCTCTTCCCATCTCCTAATCTTTGTGGACGAATGCGACTTGCCTCGACAGTTCAAACAGTGATACGGTAAACACCCTCGAGTCAACGCCGATAACACCTGAGCTAGAACTATGGCAACGTCATCCTAAAAAATACAAATAGTTCCTGCCTTAGTTAGGCGAATTACGTCGACTCTGATCCTCATTTTCCTAATGAGGTACGTAGGCAGTGGGGTAGGGCCCGTTCAAGCACCTTCTTTATTTTCCCTACATTTCCCCATTCTTTCTTATTATTCTCTTTTCCAGTTCCTTTCTCATTTCCATTTTCATCCCAGTTAGCAGTTCATTTGTTCAGCAGCAGTTATTTCTCACCCTTTGAAACAAACAAGAAAGCATGGATCCCGTTGGTTACGGTGGATGATTTGGGGTGCTAATACCTTCTCAGTTCGTAACTGACTCCCGAACCCAGATCTTTGGTTCGTAAGGCCTCGTCCTTTCCTTCTTCCTTAGGTTTGTACAACATTACCTTTCCCATTCATTCGGGATAAAAATGTCTGGCTGGTGTAAACACCCCAAATTTTCCATCACTCATTATCACACCATGGCTTGTGATCTTTCATTTTTGCATAAGTTTAAGCATATCATCTCATATTGCATATTTGTTTCATCTGCATGGTTCAAGTTCATCTGCATCTAGGGTTTGTGATCTGAGCAATCCAAGATCCCATATGAGCCACTCCAAAGGCCTCAAAGCATTACAAGAGGGTCCATGTGTGTTCAATCATCATATTATGTCCCTCAAAGTTCATGGAAGTCAAGAAATCACAAGAACTGGCAAGGCATGGAAGTAGAGCTAGGGTTTTCACTACACAGTTGACCAAAATTAGGGTTTTGGTTTCAGAAGCCTCAACACCAAATATTTGGGCCATTATTATTTCTAATGTTCTTAAGATGTTATAAGGATCATGTGTACCAAGTTTGATGAAGAAATTCATTGTGGAAGTCATCTTTTCACTGGGTAACTTCTTGAGCAAGTTAAGTCAAAATCAGGGCATCTAAGGCCCCCAACAATGGAACCAAAGGGGTATTTTCATAAAATTGAAGTTATATGATCTTTATTTGATCATTGAAGTGCTTGGAAGTTCACAAAATTGAAGATATTTGAGCTAAACCAAAAGTTGCCAAAAATGGAAATGATTTGTAATGGAAACTTTCCATTTTGGGAAAGTTCTTCAACCTCCTATTTCTTAATCAAAAATGCTTCAAATGAAAAATTCTTGGTCATGAAAGTTGTAGATTAGGTCTTTCCCTTTTTAAAAAGTACAAGAACATGTTCTAATTCATTATGGAACTCAAATTATGATCCTTCAAAGTTGGCAAAAATCACATAATTTTCACATTCATGCCAAAGATGGATTTTTGCAAATTCACTTGCCAAGCTTCTAAGTGACCTCTAATTGACTTCTAAACATCATACCATCATAGTACAAATCATTTTGATCAGAATTGGCCCAAGAATTATGCATTTTCATGCCTTGAGCTTCAAGAGATTTCAAAAGGGCCAAAACTTCTAAAATTTGTAAAATGGTATAGATCTTTCCATACACTTGTGCCAGCATGCCAAATATGTTTCCATGGTCCTCCTTGAACTCAACTGAGGCCAGACACCCCTTGGAGTCAGGCCTTCCATGACCCATACCTCAAGTACAACCAAACTTGTCTTTTTGCATTTCACACCATACCAATCAGCATAGCCCACAACAACTCTTCTGACCTATCACAGCTTCACATACATGCCCTAAGGATCACATTTCATAACATCTTGGAGCTTGAATCATCACACACATTCAGATTGCCAAAATCCTCAAGAAACTTCATTTCTTCGAAACTCAGAAACCAACCATCAAAACATCAAACAAACTTCACCAATCATATCCATCCATCCTCCAGATCATTTCCCAACCATTGCCAAGCTCTAAAACCCCAAGAAGCAGAAATACGATTCTGGTGCAGCTGAGGTGTAATCTTTCAAACCAGCCATTGCAAGCTTGTTCTAAGCCTTCCATTCACTCAAGGGAAGCCATTGGAGGTTGATTGCACAAAGAAAGAGGTCAAAAAGCTCCAAAAGTGAAAGCTCCAGCTCAGGTAGCCATCTTCAAACGTTTTTCCAGAAATGCGTTTTTAAGTTTCCAAGTGAATCTATGAACTTCACTGATCATGCTGATGTGTTTAGTTTTGGAAATGGTTGAGTATTATGCATGTATGGTGTTTCTGAAATTTTTGACCTAAGAATGTTCATCTTCGATTCTCCATTTTGATGCATGATTCTTTGTTTTTGTTGCTGGATTCTTGTTTAGAAGTGTTTAATGAGTGATTCTGGAGATTTTGGGGGCTTGGGGTGATGTTTTGAGGGAGTTCAGGTGAGTGACTCACCGGAGAAGACGACCGAAAGTCTTCTCCGGCCACCTGAGAATCATTAACCCTAATCTGTGTAATTAAGGCAACTTTGAATTTGGACCCTTGGATGTGTTTACCCGCGCGTGTATGGATGGCCAGGATCAGTCATTAAACCCTAATCTTAATTTAATTAGTTTAATTTAAATTAATTAGTCAGAAGCAATCTGGACCACCCATTTACGCGCCAGTCAATTCCCTCCACCCAACTTTGAATCTCAGCCTTGGATCTTGCATACTTTCCATTTAAATTCATTTTTATTTCATTTTTAATCATTTTTCTTGCATATTTATTTTAAAATACTTAGATAAATCCCAAAAATATTTCCTTTTGCATTTATGTTTCAAATATTTTTCTTAGTCAGAAAATGATTTTTATTTTATTTTTTGCATAAAAATTGTATTTTTAAAATATTTAAATGTTTATTTTAATTAATTAATTGAATTTAATTAATTAAAATCGCATTTAAGTTTCTAATAATCACCCAAAAATTCATGTTGCATCTTAACACATTTATAAACATTTTCAAACCTGTCATACAAATTTCTTTTTGGTTTTGATCATCATTTGACAATTTTCCTTGAATTTAGGGTTCATAAAATCACATTTTAAACCCTAACCTTTGAAAAATCTTTTCTACCTAACAATGAAGGGTTTGAAGTTGATTCTTTTTGCATTGTTTTACACATATCATGTAGTATCTAGGATATTTTTGGCATGAATTTATCTTGCATTTTCAATTTGTTTGGAATTGTATATTGAGGATCACCCAAAAACCCCTAGAAACTTAGGAAATTCATAACTCCTTCTAGGTTTAGCTTCTGACCTCCCCCTTTGGATGGTAACCTAGTATAGGTTTAGGGTTCCTTTGAGATCATTTTCAATTTTTTTATCATATTATTTGCTTCTGTTTTGGTCATTTTCATCTCATCCTTCCATGTAACCCTAATTTTGCATCTTTACTTGCATCTTACATTGCATTGCATGAACATATGAACTTGCCATGCCATTCTAAGAATTTGTATGCCATCTCAGACATCTTAAGACATTGCTTGAACATTGCTTGATCATTTATTCATTCATTTGCTATGATTTGTATCCATTTCATTTCATAAACATCCATGTGTTTACATGCTTCCTACATGCTTCATTTGCATTCATTCTCTTGAATGATCACACATATGCATCTTGTATGTCTTTGCATCATATCATAGCATCATTTACATCATGTGTATGCTTCTGGTCTTGGTCCTTGCCCTTGCATATGCATCATTTCATTTCATTATTTTCATATTGCATCTTGTACTAACTTTTCAGGTTAATGGTAAGTTTATCTTGGAGGTGGATTTGCCTTCACCTCCCACCTATACCCATCATTCAATTTGCATCCTTGCTGCATTTTTGTTTGTCTTTGAGTGGGATTTCTCACTTGTGTTTCTCTTCCTTTTTTTCTTCAAGTTACTTATCTTCTTCAATGAAGTAACTTATTTCTTCTGCTTCTTCCTCTTTTCATCTGCTTCTTCCATTGGTGGCTTCCTTGAAGACTTTCTTTAAGCCTCACAAACCCTAGGACCTCCAAGCATGATAACTTTCTAGGACTTATTAGTTTCCCTTTAGTCTTTTCCTTTGAGTCTTCTTTGTGCCTCTTTTCTCATATCATCATTAGAGACTAAACCTTTAAGGTTTTAGGACTTTGGAATTAGGGTTATGCCTGCATCCTTCTCTTAGGATGGAGTGTATAACTTTAATCCTAAGTGTTAAACCCTTAATCTGTTTAAACCTCTTAATTAACCCATCTAATAATCACTAAGACATTAGCTTGTAACTTGGGCCTTACATTAGGGTTCTAATTCTTCCTTTATTGGTTAAGAAGGACTAACCCTAGTGTTTAATAGACAAGTCCCCCTCAAGTTGTCTTACAAACCATAAAATTCACTTCTTAATCTTACCACCTTTAATTAAAATCCACTTAATAAAGGCTTGTTTTGTCATGAATTTAATCCCTAACCATGGATTTAGTTGAGGAGTATTCCTTAGCTTAAGTGTTCTCATCTATTATCCTTCTATTAGGATGGTGTAATGAGCTGACTAATCTGTGATTAGAGATTAAACTCATTACTTAACACTGAACAAAAACCCAATAACATCTAAATAATCACAAGTAGGTTAATGATCTTAATCCTACATCATCATGGAAATTAAGTTGAGATGCTTATCTCATACTAAAGCATTCTCATTATCCCTAATCATACCGTTCACCTTCATTTCTCCTTTCGCCGACCGTTCGCGTCTGTATCCTATCTGACCAGGTGTCTTTTGTGGGGAGGGACAGCTTGGCGACTCTGTTGGGGATCCTTATATTGCAACCAGGGCTTCTGGTTCTTTTTGTGGGTTTCTCCTAGCGCTTGTTTGATTTGTGTTTACGGGGGTGTTATGTGCTACTTATTGCTTTATTTATTGCTTTCTGTATATCCTTATTTATTGCTTTCATTTACAGTTTTTATGCATTTCATATTGTCATTATCATCTGTGTTGGATCTGCTGTTTCCTTGGTGGGAGGGATTACTGAGTGATTAAGGTTCCATACCGGGGACCCGAGTGACACATAGGCTAGAGTGGCTTCATATTCTATCCCATTCCATTTCAGTCTGGTGCAGGAATATGAAACACGGTTCAGACATGGGTTTCTTCTTGAAACTCTGTGCTACGGATTTCCTGTAGTACTAGGGATATCTGGAAAGCCTGCTAAGTCTGGATGACCTTTTATGACCTTCAGCATCTGAGGTGAATTAGAGGAGGATCTTTTATGGTTATTGTAAACATTGTACCTCCGGGTTAGAAGTGTTTACACTTCTTATAACTGATCCAAGTCTGAGGATCCTTGTTCTAGAACAATACATGTGAGGGGGTTGGGATGTTTACAGGTTTGCAGGAACCATTGGCCTCATCATACCCTGTTACTAATGTTGTTTTAAGAATGCATCACTTTGGATAGTTCTTGTGAAACCCTGGACTTGTGCCTCTTTATTTGAGTCCCCAACCTGGTTACTTGTTTTCTAAGCCTCCATCTGGACTTATGAACACACATGGACCCTATCAAGGCAGATAACAGATCCAATACTTGATCACAAACCCTTTTCATATCATTCTGCATACATCATTTTGCATCATTTAATATTTTCCTATTTGTTTTACAGGGTATCCACCTCCTTGTCTTTGGTTTGGTTTTGACCTGATCTGCTGCTCAGACTTCTTCAGTTATCTTCTCCAGTACCTTCATCAGTTTATCTTCATCAGAGACTCTTCTCTAGTTGTCTTCATCAGAGACCCTTCTTCAGCACTTTCTCCAGTTATCTTCATCAGTTTTCAGCAGTCATCTTCATCAGGGTTTCTCCTCAGTTTTCTTCACCAGCATCCAGTATAAGTATGGACACTTCCAAAAAGAGCAACATCACATACCATTTCTTTGAGCCCACTCTGATAGGCATCAGACAAATCCAGTCTCTCATTACTCCTCATCATGTCCCTTTATTCAGGGAGCATTATGGAGGCATATTGGACATGATCATGAACCTGGATGCATCCCAGAGGAGCATGATCCATACTTGCTTGCAGTTTTATGATCCTCCTCTCAGATGTTTCACATTCCCTGATTTTCAATTGGGACCTTTGCTAGAAGAGTTCTCCATGTTGTTAGGTGTTCCCATCAGGAGAGGGATTCCTTTCAACCCTGAGATGGTTGCTCCCAAGAATGAAGACATAACTAAGGCATTGCACTTGGAGCCTACCCTCATTGATCAGAGCATGACCACCAAGGCTGGGGTTCCAAGCCTTCACCTAGATTTCTTGATCTCCCAGGCCACCCTGCATGCTGCAGCAGGGAAATGGAATGCTGTTTGTGCACTTCTAGCCCTCAGCATATATGGAGTTATCTTGTTTACGGACGAGCCAAAGTTTGTAAGCAAGAGTGCCATTCACCTGTTCTTGCTGAGGAACCCAGTTCCTACCTTGCTCGGAGACTTCTACTATTCAGTGCACCAAAGGAATGAGAAGAAAATAGGAAGATTGGTCAGATGCTGTGCACCCCTCTATTACTGTTGGTTGTTAAGACATCTGCCAAAATCAGACACTTTCCTGAACCCTCACCAGCCAAGGAATTGGGCTAAGAGATTGATTGCCCTTACATCAGAAGACATCAGATGGTGCACTCAGAGCACCAATGGCAAGGACATCATTACTAGCTGTGGTCAATATCCTAATTTGCCTTTGATTGGAGTAAAAGGCTGCATCAACTACAACCCCTTTCTTTTCAAGAGGCAATTAGGGTATGCTTTGGTTCATCCCCCAAGAGGTAAAGACTTGACAGAGACCCTCTATTGTGACATCCAGCACAACTCTGCTATTGTCAGACAGGCAGCTTGGGCCTGGGACAACATTCAGACTAAGGGGACAACTATCCTTTTCAAATGCAACAATATAGCTTCAGCACAATATCTTGATTGGTCTCGTACCAGGAGACAGATCACCCGGATGCCATTCACCTTAGAAGATGTACCTGGACCATCAACAGTGCAACCTGCAACTACTGTCAGTTTGGAAGAGTTTGAGAAATTGAAAGAGAGGAATACTCAGCTCTCTGAAGCCTTGAAAAAGACCCTCTAGGATTGGAATGACAGCCGTCTAGATAATGAGAGGTTAGAGAAGCTCCGGATTTAGCACTTGACCAAGATTGAGAAGACGGATGACTACATCAGAAAGGCTAGAGAAGGGGAGTTAGTACTAAAGAATGCTTGCAAGGAAGCAAAGACTCAGAAGGCTAGGACAGAGCACTACTTAGAGGAGAGCCAGGCTAGGTGGATCAGGATCACTGAGGCCTGTGCACAAGAAGATCAAAAGACCCAAGCTAAGATAGAGCAACTAGAGGCTAGTGAGAAGAAGCATCAGGAGGCATTATTAGCAGCACAGAAGGAGATCTCTGAATTGAAACTCCGGGCGGGGTTGAAAAGGTCAAAGGATCAGGATAAGCACAAGAAGTTGACCAGTGCCATCGCCACCAGGAATCTCCTCATCAGGACTATCACAGAACACCCAGTAGGTCCAGTGACAGAGGCTCTCCTGAAAGAAGTCAGAGAGGATGATTTTGGACTGGATGTTTGATTTCCTTGTATTTGAATTTCCTTTTGTTTGTACTTTTGATTTTGTTGATGTATTATGAACCGCCATGGGAATGTTATTGTAATCAAACTATGTATCTCCACTCTTTGTAATATATTGGTTTGTATTATTTGTGGGCTTTATCCCTTCAACATCAGCATTTCCTCGAGGTCTGGAAAGGTCAAAACCAAAGAACCAAACCGGATACCCTTGGAAGACAAATAGGCATCCTGCATTGCATACTAACATTTTCTTTGTTTTGTAGGTTTTTGTTTGTTGTTGTTTCTCACTTTGTTGTGGTTTTAGGAAACGTTGCTCGCAGAAGAGTGTTCCCTGTCAACAGAATACACCGGTACCCGACAACAAACAAACTTCCGGGACTACAAATGGATCAAATTCAACAAGACCTGACTGAAGTGAGGGCCCAGATGGCCAATGAAAGGACAGAGATGAGGGCCCAAATGAATCGATTTATGACAGTGATGACTGGTCTAGCTCAGAGCCAGGAAAGACTGAGGGATTTGTTTGAGCGACAAAATCCCGAAGAACACCATCCTGGTACAGGGGGTACCAGTAACAACGATCACATGCAGCCTTGCACTGATCCACCAGAGTTTGGACCTCATCTAAACCCAGACATCAATTCCATAAGAAATACCCAGGGTAACACTACTGGAGGAAGGGTCTTGTAGGAGGATCCTCAAGAAGAGCAGTTTACTGTGGTCGGGGCTGGAGACGAAGTTTACAATCGTCGGTTGGATGAAATTGCAGAGAAGTTAAGGTCTCTTGAATCCCAAAACTCTCTAGGTTTTGATGTCATGGACATGGGATTGGTGGAAGGGGTGAGAATTCCTCACAAGTTCAAACCCCCTTGTTTTGAAAGATATAATGGAACATCCTTCCCACGTACCCACCTTCAGTCTTTCTTGGGAAGATTAAAAGCATACACCATGGACGAGAAGCTGTGGATATTTTACTTCAAGGATAGCTTGACAAGGGCATCCCGAGAATGGTACTCCCACTTGACCAGAGCCACAGTAAGAAACTAGAAAGATTTGGTTGAAGCTTTCATCCGTCAGTATCAATATAATCTGGACATGGCTCCAAACAGGACCCTTCTAATGGGAATGTCTCAGTCTTCCCGTGAAAGCTTTAGAGAGTATGCCCAAAGGTGGAGGCAACTAGCTGCTTTCGTTCAACCCCCGATGTCTGAAAGGGAGATGGCAGACATGTTCATGAATACTCTCCAGGGTACCTATATTGACAGATTGGCTGCATTTTCTTCCACCAGCTTTGTAGATGTGGTGATAGCCGGGGAAAGAATTGAGAGCTTACTGAAGATGGGAAAGATCTCCGACAACGGTGCTAGTTCAAGCAGTACAAGGAAGCCATTTGCTGGACCCCGTAGACCTGGTGAAACAAATTCTGTACATGTGGGAAGAGGAAGACCCCAATATCTGCCCAGATCAGTTGCTGCCATCACTATTCCTACTCCACCTCCTCAGTATACTCAACAACCACATCATTTTCCTCAACAAAGATCTTACAACAACAATAACAACAATCAACAACAACGCCCTTTTCAACAGCCGCCATCTCAGATCAACAGGGTGATTGACCCTATTCCAATGCCATATGCCACATTAGTGCCACAACTCCTAAAGCTCAATCTTGTTGAGTTGAGGACATTAGCTCCACCTGGTCCTCAAAACCTTCCAAGAAACTACGATGGCAACGCTAGGTGTGCTTTTCATTCTAACGCACCAGGTCACTCCACGGAAAAATGCAGAGCTCTGCATATGAAGGTCCAGGATCTGATAGATTCAAAGGCCCTAAACTTTGCACCACCTCCCAATGTCATGAAAAATCCTATGCCAAGTCACAGTGGGCCAAGGATTAATGCTATAGAGGAAGGCTCACCCATGAGTTTAATAGAAGATGTTGCAAGTATTCAGACACCTCTGGCAGAGGTTAAAGCCCAGCTTTTGAAATGCCAAGTGTATCCAGGTTGTGAGGCCTGTTTTGAATCTTGCGAGCTTTCCGAGAACGGGTGTGCAAGCTTGAGGAATGGAATTAATGACTTGATTAAAGAAGGCATTCTGCAAATAACCGCAACTACTTCTACAACACCAGGAACTCCTTTTACAACAAGAAATGACTATTCTACAACTGCAACAACAATTGTTCCTACTGATTCATCTACAACTTCAGCAACCATTTCTTCCTTCACTTTAACAAACAACAGTTCCATTTCATCTCCTTCTACAACTTCAGCAACCACCAACAACGACGTCTCCACAATTACTATTTATTATGACCCCACAACGGTCCCAAATTCCAACAACTTTCAACAATCTCAACAACAGTTTCAATCAAACTTCAATTCACCACCACCAACACCCACCAGAAGTCCTATCACTATCTTCTACGATCCGCAGACAATAACGGTTCCAACTTCTGCTGCAGTAAGCCAATCACCATTACGGTGCCCGGGCCAATTCCATATGACAAAGACAATGCTGTACTATGGCATTATGGTGCTGACCTTTACTGCAACGGAGAAAAAGTCCTTCTTGATTCTTTAGTTCCTACCCCACAAGTGGATAATGTCGGGGGAGGTGGAGGCTTCACCCGAAGCAGACGCCTCTTTGCGTCACAAGCTCCAAGAACTAACACTGAGGTAGAGGCTGCTTCCAAAGCCAAAGGGAAGAGTGTGATACCTGAAGAATCTGCATCAAAAGAGACTCATAAATCATCCTTTGATCAGGATGTGGATGAATTTATGAGGATAATTAAAAGAAGTGACTACAAAGTTGTGGACCAACTCCACCAGACTCCTTCTAAGATCTCTATACTATCCCTGTTGTTGTGTTCCGAAGCCCATCGGGATGCACTACTCAAAGTTCTGCACACTGCCTACGTGCCAGAAGATATCACAGTGAATCAGCTTGAAACAGTGGTGTCTAATGTCAATACTAGCCATGGGCTAGGTTTCACTGATGCTGATTTGACAACAGAAGGACGTCACCACAACAAAGCTTTGCACATAACTCTGAAGTGCAAAGGATCTGTACTATCTCATGTTCTTGTGAACACTGGGTCCTCACTCAATGTATTACCTAAGAAAGCTCTTGTCAAGCTCGAATATGATGGAATAGCTCTCCGACCAAGAAATCTTGTGGCCAGGGCTTTTGATGGATCCAAGAGGTCTGTTCTTGGAAAGGTGGAGCTACCAGTGATAATCGGTCCGCAGGTCTTTAAGACTACTTTCTATGTGATGGACATACAGCCGGCCTATAGTTGTTTGTTGGGTCGACCTTGGATTCACGCCGCAGGCGCAGTAACGTCGACCCTTCACCAAAAATTGAAATATGAGTGGGAAGGACAGATTATCACCATCTGTGGTGAAGAGGACATCTTTGTTAGCCATCTGGCTACATACAAGTACATTGAGATGGATGGTGAAATCCATGAAACTATGAGCCAGGGGTTCGAGGCCCTGAATGTCAATGAGGCAACGACTGAAGTATTTGCTGCATCCCAGGAAGATAGGATGGGTACTTCAATTGTCTCCTATCGGCAAGCCCAGAAGGTTGTTGAAGATGGGAATGCCCAAGGCTGGGGCAAGTTGCTGCCAGTGGAGAAGAAGGAGGACAGATTCGGTTTGGGTTACAAACCATTCCGACAATATCAATTAGAGGCTGCCAAAGAGCCCAAGTTCATCAGTGGGGGAATGCTCACACCAGATGTTGTTAACAACCTGGAAGACGAGGCGGAAAGCGACCGCAACCTGGAGAGCTGGATACGTCCAAGGATCCCGGGTCACCAAGTCCTTAATTGGTCTTCCCAGGAAATTATAAGGGTTACTCCTGCAGAGTAATTATTATTTCCTACCTTTTTTAGCATGAATCAAGTCCTGCATCTTGCCCAAGGTGTCAGGACTCATTTTGTAATAGGGCCATATTGTAATTTTGTGCAAATGAATTATCAATGAATATCAGACATCTTTTGCAAACAAGTCTCTTTTTTGCTCACTGTCTTTTCATTTTTTACTTTTGTACAAAACAATAAAATGGAAATGTTTTCAAAATAAATAACTTCATTTTCACTTTTTCTAAACAAGATTAAAATTGATCACTAAAACGAACAAATCTCAACCCTTGCAGAGATTATCCTCCAGATTGCACCGACAATAGCACTGCTATGACCTTGTATGAATTCGACAATCCAATTAATCAAGCTGATGAAGGGGTTGAAGAAGACTATGAGTTACCTGAAGAGTTAGCCAGATTGTTGAGGCATGAAGAGAAAGTGATCATTCCTCACCAGGAGGAGGTTGAAACAAGTAATCTTGGTACCGAAGAGGATTTGAAAGAAGTGAAGATTGGGGCCAGTCTGCAGGTTTCAATAAAAGAACAACTCATTGACATGCTTCGAGAATACGTCGACGTCTTTTCCTGGTCCTATCAGGACATGCCAGGTCTAGATACGAATATTGTTATGCACAAGCGGCCACTGAAAGAAGACTTCCCTCCAGTGAAGCAAAAGCTACGTCGTACTCGTCCAGATATGGCCATGAAGATTAAAGAAGAGGTACAAAAATAGTGGGACGCCGGTTTCCTTGTTGTAACTAGTTACCCGTCGTGGGTCGCTAATATTGTACCAGTGCCAAAGAAGGATGGAAAAGTACGGATGCGTGTGAATTACCGGGATCTGAATAGAGCTAGCCCGAAGGATGATTTCCCATTACCTCACATTGATGTATTGGTTGACAACACAACTCAGTTCTCGGTGTTTTCCTTCATGGATGGTTTTTCCGGGTATAATCAGATCAGAATGTCACCCGAAGACATGGAGAAAACAACCTTCATTACACCTTGGGGCACGTTTTGTTACAAGGTAATTCCATTTGGACTGAAGAATGTCAGCGCAACTTATCAACGGGCTATGGTGACATTATTCCACGACATGATCCACAAAGAAATTGAATGCTACGTGGATGACATGATTGCCAAATCCCTCACTGAAGAAGACCATCTGGTAAATTTGCTGAAGTTGTTCAAGCGTCTGAGAAAGTATCAGCTGAAGCTAAACCCCAACAAATGCACATTCGAGGTACGTTCCGGTAAGTTGCTGGGATTTATCATAAGTGAAAAGGGAATTGAAGTTGATCCCAACAAAGTCAAAGCCATTCAAGAGATGCCTGCACCTAGGACTGAAAAGGAAGTTCAGGGTTTCTTAGTTAGATTGAACTACATATCAAGGTTCATATCTCACCTCACTGCAACCTGTGAACTCCTGTTCAAACAGTTAAGAAAGGAACAAACGGTCAGGTGGAACGAAGATTGTCAGAAGGCTTTTGACAAGATCAAGGAGTACCTACAAGAACCTCTGATTCTTATGCCTCCAATTGAAGGAAGACCTCTAATAATGTTCCTGACAGTATTAGAAGGGTCAATGGGGTGTGTGTTGGGCCAGCATGACGAGTCTGGTCGAAAATAGTATGTAATATACTACCTAAGCAAAACGTTTACCGACTGTGAACAACGTTATTCACTGCTCCAGAAAACTTGTTGTGCTTTAACGTGGGCTGCTCGCCGACTAAGGCAGTATATGTTGACTCACACTACCTTGTTGATTTCAAAGATGGACCCCGTCAAGTACATATTTGAGAAGCCAACACTTACCGGAAGGGTTGCAAGATGGCAAATGATTCTGACAGAGTATGACATTCAGTACACATCTCAAAAGGCCATCAAGGGCAGTGTACTGTCTGACTATCTAGCTGAGCAACCCATTGATGATTATCTGCCAATGAGATTTGACTTCCTTGATGAAGACATCATGTTTTTAAAAGCAAAAGATCATGAAGAGCCTGTTCACACTGAAGGGCCTGACCCGGAAGAAGAATGGACCATGATGTTTGATGGGACTGTCAATTTGAATGGTCGAGGAGTTGGTGCAGTGCTCATTACACCTAAAGGAGTTCATATGCCTTTCTCGGAAAAACTCACCTTTTCCTGCACTAACAACGAAGAAGAATACGAAGCATGTATCATGGGTCTTGAGGAAGCCATTGACCTAAGGATCAAGACTTTAACTGTATTCGAAGATTCAGCTTTGGTAATCAATCAGACCAACGACAAATGGTACACTCACCAAGAGCATCTGATTCCATACCGTACTATACGAGAAGATTATTGACTTTCTTCACAATAGTCAAACTTGAGTACATCCCTCGAGACGAAAATCAGTTCGCAGATGCTCTAGCTACCATTTCCTCTATGATCAAGGTTCAAACTGCCAATTATGTGCCTCGAATTTCAGTATCCAGACTAGACCGACCAGCATACGTATTCTCAGTTGACATTGCTAAAGATGACAAGCCTTGGTTCCATGACATCAAATGCTTCTTGAAGGATCAAACATACCCACCTGGGGCATCATCCAATGATAAGAAGAAATTAAGAAGGCTGGAGGGTAGTTTCTTCCTTAATGCTGATGGTTCATTATACAAGCGAAAATTCGACATGGTTCTGCTCAGGTGTGTTGACATGAAAGAAGCAGACTTGCTAATACACGAGGTGCACGAAGGATCTTTCGGTACCCATGCGGGAGGACATGCGATGGCAAGGAAATTGTTACGATCAGGTTACTACTGGATCACAATGGATGCAGACTGTTGTGCATATGCCTGAAAGTGCCATAAATGCCAGATTTATACGGATAAGGTGCATGTGCCTCCAAATCCTTTGAATTTGATGTCTTCACCTTGGCCCTTTGCCTTGTGGGGCATTGACATGATTGGAAAGATCGAACCGACTGCTTCAAATGGCCACAGATTTATCCTGGTCGCCATTGATTACTTCACCAAATGGGTTGAAGCAGCTTCATATGCAAACGTCACCAGACAAGTGGTAGCCAGATTTCTGAAAAGAGACATCATCTGTAGATATGGAGTTCCCGAGCAAATCATTACTGACAATGGTTCCAATTTGAACAACAAAATGATGGAAGAACTGTGCCGGGACTTCAAAATCCAACATCACAACTCTTCTCCTTACAGGCCAAAGATGAATTGCGCCGTTGAAGCAGCTAACAAAAACATCAAGAAGATTGTGCAAAAGATGGTGGTTACATATAAAGACTGACATGAAATGCTACCATTTTCCTTGCATGGGTACCGAACCTCAATCAGAACGTCTACTGGGGCAACACCTTACCAGCTTGTGTATGGTATGGAGGCAGTTCTACCTGTTGAAGTTGAGCTACCCTCATTACGGGTGATGATGGATGTAAAACTGGACAAAGCAGAATGGGTCCGATCTCGGTACAATCAATTGAATCTGATCGAGGAAAAGAGGCTAGCTGCCATCTGTCATGGGTAGTTATATCAGAAAAGGATGAAGAAAGCCTTCAATCAGAAGTCAGGCTTCGGGAATACCAAGTAGGAGATCTTGTGCTGAAAATACTTATCCCTCCTCATACAGACCACAGGGGCAAGTGGACTCCTAATTACGATGGCCCATTCATAGTAAAGAAGGTTTTCTCTGGTGGAACACTGATGCTCTCTACTATGGACAGTGAAGATTTCTTATCCCTTGTGAATTCAGATGCAGTTAAAAAATACTTCACATAAAATGACCCGCTGGACATAAAAACAGAATGTAAGTCCAGGCTAAAATAGGGCATCCCGACGTGTCAAAAACAGAATAAAAGACTCGGGCAAAAATAAGGGAAAATTCAAAAAAAAATGTACACCTGCTGAGTTGAAAAGCCGCATTGGACAGCTCAGGCAAAAATGGGTATCCCGGTGGATAGAAAACCCGAAAGGGCGATCCACGCAAAATCAGGGAATGAGCGAACAACTGCATGTTGAATTCGTCTGTATCATTCACAACACGGCAATCTTTGAAAGGATAAAGCATCGGTCAGGATGAACCTTCTTCAGAAAGCAAGATGAGAAGAACGTCAAGGTCATACAGGTCATAGCAAAGGAAGCTCACTAAAGCGTCGTCAACATTGCCAACACTTTTGTTTTCTCAATTTATAGCAATCTCCTCATTCCAGGGGATTTGTTTCTTTAATTGTATTCGCTAATTCAGGGCACCCAGATTAATAAAATCAGGATTTTCAGTCACACCTCGTTTTTGTACACTTTTTGTTTCGTTTGCAAAATGTCCAATATCCATGATATAATACTTGCATAAGACAAATGAGCCATTCTTAACAAATACTTGCAGGAAATATATTTACTTTCAGGAATATCTAACTCTTATGACGGAATCCGGTAAGGGATACCTCGGGATACTTGTGCGCTTATTTTGTCTTAACAGGTTGTAGGTACTCAATACGCAACATGGGGCATGCCAAGCACACTTCCCCAGCATACCTCTTCCCCAAGCAGTATCTGGAATGCTTTTCCCCAGCGGAGTTGTCAAAGCCTCCTCATCCCTAGCACAGGTCTACTCAACAGGAGTATCCCCAACCAATCTCCCCACAGAATTTCCAGCCTCTCCCCAGAAGAGCAATGTCTGAAACTCTTGCACGACAAAGTGACGAAAGCCTCCTTCTCCCCAGTTGAGTTCTCCTGCCGGGTAGATCTACCAATGATCTGTTTCCCCAAGCATAGTTCTCCCTCCTGATAGATCTACCAATGATCTCTTCCCCACCTGGGATATCCCTCAAAGCAGATCATCCAGAGATCCTTTCTCCAGCAGGATCTGAATCTCGGATCAGTTTCTCTTTCACATTATCATAGCATTCGCATCATATTCACAAAATAAGCGTAGCATTCCATCTAATACGGAGTATTACGGCAAAAATCAAACATTTTCATGATCACAAGTCAGGTTCAAGCCAGTCACCTGTAATTGCCATCAATACTTCATCAACAATATATATAAAACCCACATCCCTTGCAAATAAAAGCCAAAGCGTCCCCTTTGCACTCTCTAACACAGATGCCTGTTTATATAATACTTATTTGACACTCGTTCGTGTCATATATTCCCTAGCAAATCAAACACTCGTCTGTGTCTTGCTCATATTTCGCCAATAAAACCAATACTCACTCATACTTTTACATAAGTCTCTGATACTCGTCTGTATCTTGTATATATATATCACTCCTCAACAGATTCGACACTCGTCCGTGTTCTTTGTTAACTAGTTGGTACTCGTCTGTATCATCATCTCTGAACACGCGTCAGCGTTTGTTTCTACCGATACTCGTCCATATCACGGTCTTAAGGATGCTCGTCTGCATCTTTAATCTATACACAGCGTCAAAACACTTATACCTTCTATTCTGGAAGGCGTAAACACTCATCCGTGTTTACCATTCCCCAGCAGAACAACTTTTCTCCTATCCGATATTCGTCCTATGTCGTAATACTTTCGGCAGCTGTCCCTTTCCAGGTGATCGTCCTTCACCTTTGGATGACCGTCCCTCATCCCTTTCCCCAACGGAGTCCCCATCAGTGGAACCCTTTTTCTATCTGGCATTCGTCTAATGTCGTGATAAAGAGCAGTCGTACCCTGCTAGGTGATCATCCTTCACCTTTTGATGACCGTCCCTCATCATTTATCTGATGGCCGTCCCCATCGTCGACCTTTTCTATCCGACATTCGTCTTATGTCGTGATAAAGAGCAGCCATCCCTGCTAGGTGATCGTCCTTCACCTTTTGATGATCGTCCCTCATCATTATTTCATTTATTCTTTAGACCAATGGTCGTCCCCATCGTTGTTTACTTTACTTTGCAAACCTGATGGCCA
The DNA here is from genome assembly GCA_963966055.1 of Lathyrus aphaca. NCBI lineage: Eukaryota > Viridiplantae > Streptophyta > Magnoliopsida > Fabales > Fabaceae > Lathyrus > Lathyrus aphaca. The sequence continues at coordinate 224,378,352 of OZ014523.1, read as the reverse complement.
TCCCCATCATTGCCTTTACTTTAATCCCCAGAGAATCTTGTTTCTTTACCCAATGGTCGTCCCCGTCGTGGTCTTTTTGTTCACCCAGCTTGTCGGACGTCCCCGTCATTGCTTAGCCTACCAATTTTTCCCCAGCAGTCGTCCTCTGCTCGATGGTCGTCCTCCATCGCCTTCATTTGATAATCATACTATACTACCTTTTACAATTTATATACCTTTTCTTCTTCTATCCAGCGAGTGCAAATTTTGGACTTTCTTTGGTATTCAACCACAGGTTATCTTGTTTGTCTGTAAAGCCAGGCGCTTACATCCTGCACAACTAACTCATGCTTGAATAGGGGCAGCTGTAAACACCCAAAATTTTCCCTCACTCATTATCACACCATGGCTTGTGATCTTTCATTTTTGCATAAGTTTAAGCATATCATCTCATATTGCATATTTGTTTCATCTGCATAGTTTAGTTCATCTGCATCTAGGGTTTGTGATCTGAGCAATCCAAGATCCCATCTGAGCCACTCTAAAGTCCTCAAAGCATTCCAAGAGGGTCCATGTGTGTTAAATCATCATATTATTTCCCTCAAAGTTCATGGAAGTCAAGAAATCACAAGAACTAGCAAGGCATGGAAGCAGAGCTAGGGTTTTCACTACATAGTTGACCAAAATTAGGGTTTTGGTTTCAGAGGCCTCAACAACAAATTTTTGGGCCATTCTTGTTTCTAATGTTATTAAGATGTTATAAGGATCATGTGTACCAAGTTTGATGAAGAAATTCATAATGGAAGTCATCTGTTCACTGGGTAACTTCTTGAGCAAGTTAAGTCAAAATCAGGGCATCTGAGGCCCCCAACAATGGAACCAAAGGGGTATTTTCCTCAAATTGAAGTTATATGATCTTTATTTGATCATTTAAGTGCTTGAAAGTTCACAAAATTGAAGAAATTTGAGCTAAACCAAAAGTTGCCAAAAATGGAAATGACTTGTAATGAAAACTTTCCATTTTGGGAAAGTTCTTCAACTTCCTATTTCTTAATAAAAAATGATTCAAATTAAAAATTCTTGGTCATGAAAGTTGTATATTAGGCCTTTCCCTTTTCAAAAAGTACAAGAACATGTTCTAATTCATTATGGAACTCAAATTATGATCCTTCAAATTTGGCAAAAATCACATAATTTTCACATTCATGCCAAAGAGGGATTTTTGCAAATTCACTTTCCAAGCTTCTAAGTGACCTCTAATTGACTTCTAAACATCATACCATCATAGTAAAACTTATTTTGATCAGAATTGGCATAAGAATTATGCATTTTCATGCCTTGAGCTTCAAGAAATTTCAAAAGGGCCAAAACTTCTCAAATTTGCAAAATGGTATAGATCTTTCCATACACTTGTGCCAGCATGCCAAATCTTTTTCCATGGTCCTCCTTGAACTCAATTGAGGCCAGACACCCCTTGCAGCCAGGCCTGCCATGGAAACCAAAATTGAATTTTTATATTTCACACCATACCAATCAGCATAGCCCGCAACAACTCTTCTGACCTATCACAGCTTCACATACATGCCCTAAGGATCACATTTCATAACATCTTGGAGCTTGAATCATCACACACATTCAGATTGCCAAAATCCTCAAGAAACTTCATTTCTTCGAATCTCAGAAACCAACCATCAAAACTTCAAACAAACTTCACCAATCATCTCCATCCATCCTCCAGATCATTTCCCAACCATTGCCAAGCTCTAAAACCCCAAGAAGCAGAAATACGATTCTGGTGTAGTTGAGGTGTAATCTTTCAAACCAGCCATTGCAAGCTTATTTTAAGCCTTCCATTCACTCAAGGGAAGCCATTGGAGGTTGATTGCACAAAGAAAGAGGTCAGAAAGCTCCAAAAGTGAAAGCTCCAGCTCAGGTAGCCATCTTCAAACTTTTTTCCAGAAATGTGTTTTTAAGTTTCTAAATGAATCTATGAACTTCAATGATCATGCTGATGTGTTTAGTTTTGGAAATGGTTGAGTATTATGCATGTATGGTGTTTCTGAAATTTTTGACCTAAGAATGTTCATCTTCGATTCTCCATTTTGATGCATGATTCTTTGTTTTTGTTGCTGGATTCTTGTTTATAATTGTTTAATGAGTGATTTTGGAGATTTTTGGGGGCTTAGGGTGATGTTTTGAGGAAGTTCAGGTGAGTGACTCGCCGGAGAAGACGACCGGAAGTCTTCTCCGGCCACCTGAGAATCATTAACCCTAATCTGTGTAATTAAGGCAACTTTGAATTTGGACCCTTGGATGTGTTTACCCACGCGTGTATGGATGGCCAAAATCAGTCATTAAACCCTAATCTTTATTTAATTAGTTTAATTTAAATTAATTAGTCAGAAGCAATCTGGACCACCCATTTACGAGCCAATCAATTCCCTCCACCCAACTTTGAATCTCAGCCTTGGATCTTGCATACTTTCCATTTAAATTCATTTTTATTTCATTTTTATTCATTTTTCTTGCATATTTATTTTAAAATACTTAGAAAAATCCCAAAAATATTTCCTTTTGCACTTATGTTTCAAATATTTTTCTTAGTCAGAAAATGATTTTTATTTTAATTTTTGCATAAATATTGTATTTTTAAAATATTTAAATGTTTATTTTAATTAATTAATTGAATTTAATTAATTAAAATAACATTTAAGTTTCTAAAAATCACCCAAAAATTCATGTTGCATCTTAACACATCTAGAAACATTTTCAAATCCCTCATACAAATTTCTTTTTGGTTTTGATCATCATTTGACAATTTTTCCTTGAATTTAGGGTTCATAAAATCACATTTTAAACCCTAACCTTTGAAAAATCTTTTCTTCCTAACCATGAAGGGTTTGAAGTTGGTTCTTTTTGAATTGTTTTACACATATCATGTAGTATCTAGGATAGTTTTGGCATGAATTTATCTTGAATTTTCAATTTGTTTGGCATTTTATATTGAGGATCACCCACAAAACCCAAGAAACTTAGGAAATTCATAACTCCTTCTAGGTTTAGCTTCTGACCTCCCCATTTGGATGGTAACGTAGAATAGGTTTAGGGTTCCTTTGAATTCATTTTCAATTTTTTATCATATCATTTGCTTCTGTTTTGGTCATTTGCATCTCATCCTTCCATGTAACCCTAATTTTGTATCTTTACTTGCATCTTACATTGCATTGCATGAACATATGAACTTGCCAGGCCATTCTAAGCATTTGTATGCCATCTTAGACATCTTAAGACATTGGTTGAACATTGCTTGATCATTTATTCATTCATTTGCTATGATTTGTATCCATTTCATTTCATAAACATCCATGTGTTTGCATGCTTCCTACATGCTTCATTTGCATTCATTCTCTTGTATGATCACACATATGCATCTTGTATGTCTTTGCATCATATCATAGCATCATTTAAATCATGTGTATGCTTCTGGTCTTGGTCCTTGCCCTTGCATATGCATCATTTCATTTCATTCTTTTCATATTGCATCTTGTACTAACTTTTCAGGTTAATGGTAAGTTTATCTGGAAGGTGGATTTGCCTTCACCTCCCACCTATTTCCATCATTCCATATTGTATCCTTGCTGCATTTTTGTTTTTGTTTGAGTGGGCTTGCTCACTTGTGTTTCTCTTCCTTTCTTTCTTCAAGTTACTTATCTTCTTCAATGAAGTAAGTAACTTATTTCTTCTGCTTCTTCCTCTTTTCATCTGCTTCTTCCATTGGTGGCTTCCTTGAAGACTTTCTTTAAGCCTCACAAACCCTAGGACCTCCAAGCATGATAACTTTCTAGGACTTATTAGTTTCCCTTTAGTCTTTTCCTTTGAGTCTTCTTTGTGCCTCTTTTCTCATCTCATCATTAGAGACTAAACCTTTAAGGTTTTAGGACTTTGGAATTAGGGTTATGCCTGCATCCTTCTCTTAGGATGGAGTGTATAACTTTAATCTTAAGTGTTAAACCCTTAATCTATTTAAACCTCTTAGTCAACCTATCTAATAATCACTAAGACATTAGCTTGTAACTTGGGCCTTACATTAGGGTTCTAATTCTTCCTTTATTGGTTAAGAAGGACTAACCCTAGTGTTTAATGGACAAGTCCCCCTCAAGTTGTCTTACAAACCATAAAATTCACTTCTTAATCTTACCACCTTTAATTAAAATCCACTTAATAAAGGCTTGTTTTGTCATGAATTTAATCCCTAACCATGGATTTAGTTGAGGAGTATTCCTTAGCTTAAGTGTTCTCATCTATTATCCTTCTATTAGGATGGTGTAATGAAATCACTAATCTATGATTAGAGATTAAACTCATTACTTAACACTGAACAAAAACCCAAAAACATCTAAATAATCACAAGTAGGTTAATGATCTTAATCCTACATCATCATGGCAATTAAGTTGAGATGCTTATCTCATACTTAAGCATTCTCATTATCCCTAATCAGGGAGGATATAATGAGTTTGCAAACCTTTTGATTTAGGCTTAAATTCATTAACTTATGCAAAACACCAAAAACAATAAAAAAAATTGAAAACACAAAAACAAACAATAATCGTCTCCTTCGGGATTCTTTTCTCATCACACTCATTCATAAACGAGAACTTGCTTCTTCCGTCTAATGCAAGACAGTTAGCACTCGAGCCAGACGAGTCATACACTTGAGCATAGATAAGTAAGCAGTTCACAGTCAAATTCATCTTTTAGTCTCTTTGAGTCGAACTACGGTGTTCTGACTTCCTCATTGCACGAGAGGATACGTAGGCATAACTTAATTGTTATCGAACAAAAGTCTCTTTGTCATCCCCTCTTTCAGCATCCTTTCTAAAGCCTCAGCTCATGAGCACTCACTTTCTACACTGACACTTGTATATCGCATTTCCAGCTTTTGCACACAGATAGCACAGACACTACCCCTTTAAACACAATCTTTTAAGCATGGATCCCGTCGAGTATGACGGACAATCTGGGTGCTAATACCTTCCCAGGTTGTAACCAACCCCCTTTCTCAGTTTCTCTGGTTCGCGACCATCTTATCCATATCTTTCAAGGTTTATGCAGCATTACCTTTCCTTCGGGATAAAAATGCCTAGCTGGCGACTCTATTCATCTTCACCTTCATTTCTCCTTTCACCGACCGTTCGTGTCTGTGCCCTATCTGACCAAGTGTCTTTTGTGGGGAGCGACAGCTGGCGACTCTACCTTTTTCGCGCATCTTTCGCGTTTGTACTAGGATGAAAATCCCGGGAGCGACATCTAGCGAATCTGCTGGGGAGAATCTATGGTTTCCCTTGTAGAGTCAATCCTAGCGCCTATTTTGTTTTTGCTTTCTTTGGGTGTTTATATGTGTGTGCTGTTGTGCTTATTTACTGTTTTCATTTACAGATTACTTTACGGCATTTATTTACTGCTTTCAATATTTATCATGCATCATATACTGGACTGTTTGGCTTTCATTTTTTCTGTGGGATGGGGTTACTGTGAGATGAGCTCGTAACCGGGGCTCGAGTGCACCCTAGGACTTAGAGTGGACAGTCACTTTGGCTTCATGGCATCTTGCTATGTTGGTAGTAGTGAGTTCCACACCTTGACTTGCGACCATCTTGGGAATGTATTGATGCCGGAATCTTTCTGGGTTAATACACTACCCTGATAGTTATGTGCAGTAAAGGGACCGATCATTGAGAACCTTTGTGGAAACATCCCTCTCCAGTGATGACAGTGGCATACCACATTTGTTGGCAAACCCACTCGCATCCGAGGGCCCATTGGGAACTCGCATAGGATGTAATGGTTCTCTCATGGGAACCCAATCAAGGTAAATTGTTCATATGACGATAGTATTGTACCCTTCAGGATGAATGTACTATTGTTTCTCGATTCAGTGCTTGAAGCAGGAGACTTATGAGGGATGCTTGTTTTCCCCGTACTCAGCTGAGACCTCCCTGGTTATTACATAATGCCAAACCGATTCCCTGATTTGGTCATGAGCCATTTCTTGGAAATTATGAACGTATTATTTCTATCCGGCTTTGAGAGTCCGTGATGTTGACTCGGAGTAGCATACCCGTGAGATGGGAGGGGTTTACAAATTTGCAGGAACCCTGAAACTTCCAACATACCCGTTTTGCCTTTGGTTTTGAAATCCGGGATTTTGGTGGTACTGTTAATATGACTCTTCACCAGCACATGAATGTCTTCTCAACACCAACATCAGACCAGTGATCGCCATACCTTTGATCACATGCCAGTGCATAACATAACATCCTCTGCATGCTTGCATCACTAACACATGCTTACTCATTTGCAGGGTCGCATGTCGCATCCTCATGAACATATCTTACGCATTTACTGCATGATTTGCATATTTTTCATTTTTATAGGTCATTCGGACTTCCTAACTTATTCAACTACAGGAAATATAGCTGGTCAATACGTTCATCGGTATCCAACAAAAAGAAACCGAGTGAGAATGGCTGAACGAATACAGACTGATCTCAATGAGCTCCGACAGAGGATGGATCAGTTCATGGACATGATGACCGACATTGCTTAGAATCAAGAGCGTCTCAGGTTGATGGTTGAGCAACCCCATGGGAATGCTAATGTTGTAACCCCGACTGAGAATGTGGATCCTAACGTTGCCCGTAACGGAGGGCCAAATCTAAATGGGACTACAGCCCGTAATGAAGACACTTAGGATGACCAGTTCACTATACTGGATGCTGATATGGGTAATCTGAATGAGGTCAACAATCGAAGGTATGAAGAGCTGGCAGAGAAGATTAAGGCCATGGAATGTCAGAATTCCTTGGGCATCGATGTAACCAACCTTGGGTTAGTGCTAGGAGTCAGAATCCCTCCTAAGTTCAAGGTGCCATCATTTGACAAGTACAACGACAACACGTTCCCTAGAACTCACATTCATGCATACTTTGGAAGAATCTCGGCTCACACTGATGACGATAAACTTTGGATGCATTTCTTCCAAGATAGTCTATCTAGAGCTTCATTGAGCTGGTACATGAAGCTAAGCAGGGTCTCTATTCAATGCTGGAAAGATATGGCTGAAGCTTTTCTCAAGCAGTATCGATACAATATTGATATGGCTCCAAACCGCACTCAGTTGCAGAATTTGTTTCAAGGACCCAAGGAATGTTTTAAGCAGTATGCCCAGAGGTGGCGTGAGCTGGCCGCACAGGTTCAACCTCCATTACTCGATCGAGAAATGGCCGATATGTTTATGGGCACCTTGCAAGGTGTTTACTTGGATTTTCTAGCCGCCTGCCCGTCCATTGGTTTTTCTAATATTGTCATCGCTGGAGAAAGGATAGAAAACTTTATGAAATTGGGAAAGATTCAGGATGCAAGCAGTGCTAGTTCTTCTGGTGTGAAGAAACCTTTTGGCAATGGCCAAAGACGAAGAGAAGGCGAGACCAATGTTGTGTATAGGGGCCAAGACAGAGGTCGTTCTCAAGGTTACTACCAAACAGCTGCAGTGACTATTACACCACAGGTTCAACCACAACCACAAGGTCAACAATATCAGGCACAAAGACCAAATCAGGAAAGAACAAGAGCGAGAAACCGCAGACTTGATCCCATCCCATGCCCATATGATGTATTGCTTCCAAATCTGCTAAAGTTGAACATGGTCGAGCTTCGTACCATGAGAGCTCCTTCTCCTGATAATCTACCTCCAAACTTTGATGCAAATGCCAGATGCGAATTCCATTCGGGTGCCCAGGGGCATAGTATTGAGAAATGTTGGGCTTTTCAGAACAAGGTACAGGACCTAATTGACTCTAAGGCGATCAATTTTGCGCCTCACCCAAATGTACTCCAGAATCCAATGTCTAATCCCAACAGAGCCGGTGTCACGGTTGTTTTACCAGATGGTCCACGTTAAGCTGGAATATTCAGGAAGCAAATAAAGCCATCAGTATCCAAATACTCTCAGTAATGGCAACTATTTGTTTGTTTTTCTTCAATGCTTTTTTTCATCCCTATTGAGGGGAACTACGTCGCTCTAATTCTTCATTGGTCATTGGTCAATGGAGATATGTAGGCAGAAGATCGTCAGGTCTTTTCGAGCAACCTTATAAGACAACTTTACCCCCCCAGCTTCACTTTTTCCTTTAGACGTCTCGTGTCAGAGTCGGAGTAACTACAAGAAGAGGTATGATTGCCATGGTTGGGTATACGACAACAACATGAATATTACAAGTCCGTGAGAAAGTTATTGATCACTGAAATTATCCAAGACTGACAGGTCCAAACGGAGTCAAGCCTCCTCAACTATGGCGTTATTCAGTTTCTTTACTGCATTTGCATTTGTAGTTTCATTTATTTGCTAAACATTTGTATACATGTTTGAAATTTGTTTGCTTTTGAATGTTATCAATAATAAAACTCACATGTTTTTCTTGAAGTAATTCATTCGCATTCACTTATAATTTTGTATGCGTATATTGCAATACCAATTGTCATGCTTAAACTCTATGATGGAGAATGACGAAGAAATAATGCAAGAATCTCTAATTGTGTGCTCTCGAATAAGACCCTGTTGACGATGTACAAGCTTTGTTTCGAATCCCTAAACACTGGAAATATAAGGGAGATAGACCCTCGCTAACCCCTTTGAGCCTTGAAGTAGGAGTTTCTTTTCGCAAAAAAAAAAACCTCATGTTTAACCCAGGGGCAGGGTAGATGTCAACTAGTTGGACCAAGCATTCAGGCTTTCATAAAGGAGTGTATTTGAGGATCCATTACATTCAACTATGTTAATCAAGAGGTCTAAAGACCAGAAACCACAATGGTTATCCAAATCAAGAGGTCCAAAGATTGGAAGCCACAATGGTTATCCTTCATCGACCAAAGAATGAGGCAGTCACAACCCTCACAAAGCAATCAAGACAAACAGTGTCACACGATTTGTTCAAAAAATAAAAGAAAGAAATGAAAAGCCCGCTAAGTCGAAACTTGAAAACAAGCGACTTAGGAAAAAGTTAGGGCATCCTGCTGGACTTCACAATCAAAGATTCACAATAATCAGTCCAAGCAAAAGTTAGGGATAAGCAAAATAACGCAAAAGCGAAAGACGAAAAGGATTACACAAGAAAGATCCTTAAGCAAGAACAAAGTCGTGTGGCACAGACATGAAAGACAAAGGGGTGACTGACTCTAAATAACAACTTGATTGGTGCCTAAACCGATAGCAACAATGGTTCCTCGACCGATACGAAACCCTTATGAAAGGTGAGCGCCTGCGAAAATTAGCTGAACATAGGAATGGAGAACATCATGAAGAGGGGTGGGCACAAATAAACTTCTAGCCTATATCCTTTGTTTCTATAATCGTGAACATGGCCACAATATAACCCCCAAAAGTCCTAACTGAAACAGGGTTAATTTTGAAGGTGTGCAAAACACAAGGAAGGGGGGTTGGAATTGGGTTTTCTTATGGAACTTTAAAAACAACTTCTAAAGACAAGATAATTTATCCTGGTTTGTTTGAACTCAAACTACGTCCAGTCCACCCTCCAAGGTGATTTTGCCTCTACTGAGGTCTTAATCCACTATTCAACTATAGAATACACACAAAGACCTATAGTCAATGTCCTCTTGAGTCTTCTGACTAAACTTAGTCACTCAAGGAATAAAATAACTATTACAATGATAATAAAGAAGTAACTAAAAATGCTTCTTGACAAGCAAGGATCACTAAGTGAAAGTTACAATATATTAGCACAATTTTATTCAGTCTTTTTGCGTGAGTGTATCGTCGTTCAATTCTTCAAAATGAATCCTTTATATAGTTCTTGAATGAATGTAGCCGTTGGAGACATCTTGAGCTAAATTTAGGATATAATTTAATACCATAACTTCCTTCCATAAACAGAGATACTTGTCTTGACCATTAATTAAAATATTCTTTAATTAATGTCTTCATTATGGATATCAACATCTTCTAAGCGGAGATCAGAGATAATAAATATTTGATGCGCAGCCAATAAACATGTCATTAAATGATGGATTCTCCTTTAAGAGTATCTTCTATATGTGGCTCAATGAATCTTCTATTCGAGTACGTCTTACTTAATAGAATTGATCTTCTACACAAGAACAAGGATATTTATTAGAACTTCTATTCTGTAACAATCTTTGTTATCATCAAAACACTTGGAGGTTCAGAACCATAATTGTTCTAACAATCTCCCCCTTTTTGATGATGACAAAACATAATGAGAATAGAGTTTAATAATATTAGAGAAACTCCCTTTAATAGAATCACATATTTCTTATCAAGATTTCTTCAGATGTTCCATGATCCTTATCTCCCCCTGAGTTGGTTACCTGACCTGTTTCTTTTCTATGATCACAACTCAAATAGTTTTATTAGACTATTATATGTAAGAGGCAACTTATGGTAAACTGCTATGGATCAGAATCATCTACGTTTCTCCCCCTTTTTGTCATAATCAAAAAGATGCAAAAAAAATGAAATAAAACCGAATGTTACCATTAATATATAAAAAGCTTGTAAAGACAAAAACCAGTAGAACTTTAAAAAGTTATGAAGAAGCAGAAAATAAAACAGAAACAGCTAAAGCAGAAGATAAGCATGAAATTAGGAGTTCATCTTAGTAACTAAGGTATCCACAAAGATTTAATCTCAGATGATGATTCCACTTGCTTGCCAAGCAAGGTCTTCAATTCAGCAGTGGTTTCATCTTGCTTATCCAGACGTTGCTTTACCATCTGTCGCTCCCGATAAGTGACACCAGGGTCAAATAAAGGTACAGACGCGAACGGTCGGCGAGAGGGACAATGAGAACACACAGCCGTGAACTCACTGTAGATGAATAGAGTCGCCAGCTAGGCATTTTTATCCCGGAGGAAAGGCAATGCTGCATAGACCTAGAAAGATACGGATAAGACGGTTTGCGAACCAGAGAGACTGAGAAAGGGGGTTGGTTACAACCTGGGAAGGTATTAGCACCCAGATTGTCCGCCGTACTCGACGGGATCCACGCTTAAAAGATTTGTGTTTTAAAGGGGTAGTGTCAGTGCAATCTGTGTATACAAGAGCTGGAAAAGGATATACAGGTGTCAGTGTAAAAGAAGTGAAGTGTATAGTGATGTGTCAGTGTAAGAATGAGAATTAATTGCTCATGACCATGAGGCTTAAAGAATGAAGCTAGAAAGAGGGGAATGTACAGAGACTTTTGTTCGATAACTGTTAAGTTATGCCTACGTATCCTCTCGTGCAATGAGGAAGTCAGAACACCGTAGTTCGACCCAAAGAGACTGAAAGATGAATTGACTTGTGAACTGCTTGCTTGTCAATGCTCAAGTGTATGACCTGTCTGGCTCAGGTGCAAACTGTCTTGCATTAGACGGAAGAAGCGAGTTCTCGCTTGTGAGTGAATGAGGTGAGAAAAGAATCCCGGAGGAGACGATTATTGTTTGTTTTTGTATTTTCAGTCTTTTATTGCTTTTGGATTTTGTCATAAGTTAATGAGCTTAAGCCTAAACCAATGGGTTAGTAAACTCATCACATCTTCCCTCTGATTAGGGGTAATGAAAATTACCTTAAGTGTGAAGTCAGATTCTCACACTTAATCACCTTTGGTGTAGGATTAAGATCATTAACCTACTTGTGATTATTTAGATGTTTTTGTGGTTTTTGTTTAGTGTTGAGTAATGAGGTTAAGCCATAATCAAGGATTAAACAGACTCATTACACCATCCTAATAGAAGGATAATAGATGAGAATGTTTAAGCTGAGGAAAACTCCTCAACTTAATCCATGATTAGGGATTAAACCCATGACAAAACAAGCCTTTGATTAAGTGAATTTTATTTAATGATATGGTGATGAAGTGATTTTTATGATTTGTAAGACAACTTGAGGGGGACTTGTCCATTAACACTAGGGTTAGTCCTTCTTAACCACTTAAGGAAGAATTAGAACCCTAATGCAAGGCCCAAGTTACAAGTGATGTCTTGATGATTATTAGGTGAATTGATTAAGAGATTTAAACACATTAAGGGTTTAACACTTAGGATTAAAGTTATACACTCCATCCTAAAAGAAGGATGCAGGCATAAGCTTAATCACAAAGTCTTAAAGCCTTTAGGGTTTGGTCCCTGATTATGAGATGAGAAGAGAAGACTCAAAGAGAGACACAAAGGTAAAACTATGGGGGGACTAATCAAAACCCTAATTCATTGTCATGCTTGGATGATCCTAAGGTTTGTGAAGTTTGCAAGAACAAATCTCCAGAGGAGCCACCAGGAAACAGATGAATAAGATCAAGAGAAGCAAAGTGACTTGCTTCATTCAAGAAGTCAAGTCACTTGAAGAAAGAAGGTGGGAGGAACAAGAATGAGCAAGCTCAATCTCAAACACAAATAGAAATGCAGCAATGGATGCAAGAGAGATGAAAAGAAAAGTTATGAGAAGTGAAGGCAAATTCACTTCTCAAGTTTACTTACCACCTGAAATGTTAGAAAGGAAATGCAATGCAATGCTAGATGAAATGAAATGACATGATGCTAGACCAAACCAGAAGCATGTTGATGATGATAATGATGCTATGAGATGCTGCAAACATGAGGCAAGGCATGGGGATGTTCATACAAGATTATGAATGCAAATGATGCAAGTTAAGGAGCATGAATGAACATGAAAAGTTATGAATCATACAAGACAAATGACATGGCAAATATGTAATGCAATGGTCAAACATGCTTTCTATATGTCTTAAGATGTCAAATGAAACACAAGAATGTATAAAATGCAAAGACAAGTCATGTTATGCAAGAGAATGCAAGAAGGATGCAAGAGGAAGCCCAAATTAGGGTTCATGGATCAAACATCAAACAAAAACCCAAAACAGAAACAAAACCCTAAGATAAAAATGGAAAATGGCACTCAAAGAAACCCTAACCCTATGCTAAACCAAGGTTCAAAGGGGAGGTCCCAACTCTCAACCAAACTCAAGATATGATTTTTCTAAGTTATTAGGGTTTTTTAGGGTTCTTAACAAAAGAAATGTCAAACAATTGGAAAATGCAAGATCAAATCATGACCATTTTATCTTAGAAACTACATGCCAAACACAAAACAATGCAAGAAGAATCAATGTCTCAACCTTCTCCAATAGGCAGAAATGAATTTTTGAACTTATGATCAAAATAATGCATAAAAAATGATTTAATTCAATGAAAAATTCTTAAAATGCATCAAGATCCAAAAAAGAAATTTGGTTTGAAGGTTGGACAATGTTTCTAAATGTCTTAGAACATTTCATGAATTTTTTTGTAATTTTTAAATACCTAAAAGTATTTTTAATAAATTAATTTCCATTAATCAATTAAAAATAATCTTTTAAATATTTAAAAATACTTTTTTAATGATAAAAAATAAAATAAAAATGTTTTTGTGTCATAAAAATTAATAAAACTTTAAGGAAAAAGTTTCATAATTTTTATGTGTTTTTTACTATTTTTAATAAATCATGCAATTAAATTGAAAAGAAATAAAAATAAAATTGATTTAATCTGAATTAAATGAAAAGTAAGCTAATCCTAAGGTCCAGATTTGAAACTGCCTGCGCGCGAATTGACTACCCGCCACATCTTACGGCCCAAATTCAAACTTGCTAATTAATGCTTAAAACCCTAACCCTGCCGTTAATTACAATCAGGCGACCGGAACAGTGTTTCGGTCGTCTTCTCCGGCCATCCCCAAAATCAATCTCTCTCCCTAGGCCAAATCAGAAGCCCCAAGTCTCCAGAATCCATCTACCAACTATCCTAAGCACGAATCCATCCTCAAATCATGTTTAAACTCACACACAAACAAGAATCGAAGCAAATAAAATTCTAGGTCAAACTTTCAGAAGGCCATTACATGCTCATTTCTGGCTTATTTTCAAAAGTAAAGAGATCCCAATGATCAGTGTAACATGCACAACAAGATTTTAACAAGAGAAATGAGTTATGGGAAAAAAGTTCATGGTGTCACCTGAGATGGAGCTCTTGATTCAGGAGCTCTTTGGATGATTCTTTGGCTCAATCTGGTCCCAATGGTCCACCTTTGAAGCTTTGGATGCTTAGTTGGAGTTTAAACAACCTCCTGGGTGAGTTTGCAGCAGCTCTGACCAAGGGAGGATGAAAATCGTATTTGAGATATAGGGTGTTTCAGGCCAAAACAAAGGGTGGTTTCTGGTCAGTGAGGTGAGTGAAGATTGTTGGTGGAGTTTGTTCTTGTGTTTGAGGTTTGTGGAAGGAGATTCGATGGAAAATGCAGGCTGAGGTGAAGAATGGCAATGGGGTATTCTTGCTCAGATCAAGCCTGGTTCTTGGTGCTTTCTACTCAAAGAGGCAAGGTGAGTTGAATGGTGAAGATGGCTTTTGTGTTTGCAAGCTGTGGAGAGGAATTCGAAGCAACTTGCAACTTGGTAGGTTTTTGTGTATGTGATGAATGAATGTGTTTCAGCCTTGCCTTGTGTTATGTTTTGCTTGCTAAAGGATACAATAAACAAATGCAAGTGGCCAGAGGATGTGACATGGCCTGTGGTGATTGGGATGTTTACTTTTGCATAAAGTCCACCTTTTGTGTAAGGCAAGTATGGCTTGACTCTAGGCAAGTACAATGGGCATGGGCTGCGCAGCAAAGTGAAGGGAAAGGCTAGGCTTGGTCCAGCATTCAAGGCAGCAAGTTGGTAAAATGTTATGAGTGGTTTTGCAAGTTGTTGTAACTTTGGTTCACATGTGATTCTTTGTCCAACCAAACATGAAACCATGGGCATTCTTAGTTCATTTCTGATTTTTAGGACTTAGGGAAAGTTTATGTGCTGGTTTGAAATGAATTAGAGGCTGCAATATGCATTGGTCCAAGATTTTGCAAAATTCTCACTTAGGGCATGCCTTGAAAATCAATGATTTTAGCCAACTTTGCATTGCCATAACTTTTGATTCAAGAAGAGTTTGATCATGTTCTTGTACTTTTTGAAAAGGGAAAAATGAGATCTACAACTTTCATGACCAAAGTTTTTTCATTTGAAGCATTTTTGGATCAAGAATCATGGCTTGAAAAATGACCTAAAATGATGCATTCTTGAAAAGTCAACTATGCCCAAAAGTCAACATTTGCAAAAAACCCTAAATTCTTGATTTCTATGAACTTCAACCTTCTTCCATGATCAAATAAAGATCATATACACTCAAAATGATGAAGATCACCCATTGGTTGGGTCATTGGGGGCCTCAGATGCCCTGATTTTACACTGACTTGTCTGAAAAGTCAACCCTTGATCAGATGACTTCCCCATGGAATTTCTTCATGAAAATTGATATGCATACTCCCTATACCATATAGAGACCAATGGAAACAAGAATGACCAAAAAATTTGGGGTTATGGCCTCTGAAACCAAAACCCTAATTTTAGGTCAACTGTGCAGTTCATCCTGGCTCTGCATCCACTCAAACCCTAGTTCTTGTGATTCCTCTGCATTTTTGACTTTGAGGAGAGGGAATATGACATAAGAACACACATGGACCACTTTGAAATGATTGGTGGCCTTTGGAATGGCTCAAGATGCTTTGGGATTGCTCAGATCACAAACCCTAGGTGCAGATGCCTTAGAAACTATGCAGTGAATCAAAAATGAGATGTGAGATGATATGTTTGTGTTTATGCATATGAGGTGATCACAAGCCATGGTGTGAATGGGTGAGGGCAAATTTCGGGTGTTTACAGCTGCCCCTATTCAAACATGAGTTAGCTGTGCAGGATGTAAGCAACGGCTTAACAGGCAAACAAGATAACTTGTGGTTGAATACCAAAGACAGTCCAAAATTTGCACTCACGGAATGAAGAAGAAAAGGGATATAGATTGTAAAAGAAAATTAAAGTGTATTGTAAAGTGTGGGCGACGGAGGACGACCGTCGAGCAGAGGACGACTGCTGGGTAAATAGCAATGACGGGGACGGCCGACATGCTGGGAAAGTGTAGGAAATAAAACAATGACGGGGACGGCCGACATGCTGGGGATAAAAGGTAAGGCTAAGACGGGGACGGCCGACTAGCTGGGAAAAATAAAATATCATGATGGGGACGGCCATCAAGATAAAGTTGTAGCATTCTCTGGGGGTTAATGAAACATGACGGGGACGGCCATCAAGTTCATAAAGCAAAGTAACCGACGATGGGGACGGCCATCGGGTTAAAAGGAAAAGGGACCACGACGGGGACGGCCATCGGGTTAAAGAATAAATGAAATAAACAGATGATGGGGTACGGCCATCAAAGGTGAAGGACAGTCACCTAGCAGGGGACGGCTGCTCTGTTGGGGATAAAAGGAATATGATGGGGACGGCCATCAAAGGTGGAGGACGACCACCTGGCAGGGTACGGCTGCCGAAAATATCAACGATGGGGACGGCCATCGGATAGAAAAGGTCAACGATGGGGACGGCCATCGGACGAGCATGATGGAGGACGACCATCAAGAAGTGGAGGACGACCACTCAGCAGGGTACGGCTGCTCTCGAGGTTTCTCATGACATAGGACGAATGCCAGATAACCAAAATCAACAATGGGGATGGCCATTGGATAAAATGATGAAGGACGATCATCAAGAGGTGGAGGACGACCACCTAGCAGGGGACGGCTGCTAAAATCGACGATGGGGACGGCCATCGGATGAGCATGACGAAGGACGACCATCAAGAAGTGGAGGACGACCACTTAGCAGGGTACGGCTGCTCTCATGGTTATCATAACACAGGACGAGTGTTAGATAAAAGAAAATTTGTTGGTGATCTACTGGGGAATAGTAAACACGGACGAGCGTTTACATCCAAGAAAAGAAAGTATAAGTATTTGGTATTGTGTATAGATTAAAGATGCGGACGAGCATCCTTAAGACTATGATACGGACGAGTATCATGTAGAAACAAACTGACACATGTTCAGAGATGATGATACGGACGAGTATCAACTGGTTAACAAAGAACACGGACGAGTGTTGAATCTGAAGGGACTCTTCTGGGGAATAGTAGACACAGACGAGTATCTATATTCAAGGAGACATAAGTGTTTGACACGGTGTATGGATTAAAGATGCGGGCGAGCATCCTTAAGACTATGATACGGACGAGTATCATGTAGAAACAAACACTAGACGCAATGTTCTGAGATGATGGTACGGACGAGTACCAACTGGTTAACAAAGAACAAGGACTACTGTCGAATCTGTGGGGATATGAGTGATGATGTATACAAGATACGGACGAGTATCTGTATAAGTGTACCAATGAGTAGTGAGTATATATAATGATGAGCGTTTATCTGCCGGGGAGAGTGACACGGACGAGTGTCAAGAGAGAAAAGTAATATAATATCAACAAGTATATGGGTTGTAAAAGTGTAAGCGACTGCGCTGGGGATATGACACGGACGGGTGTCAAGAAAATGTATATATAAGTATATGTGAGTGCAAAGAGGATGTCTTTGGCTTTCTGCTGGTGATTTGACACGGACGGGTGTCCAAAAGGTGTATATATTGGTGTTTGTGATTTGAAGGCAACTGCTTTTGCTGGGACCCTGGCGGGGATTTTTCCGTATATATTCTGTATACCGACAGGTTGTCATTATTTACAAGTGTTCGGTTCACAACATGACTTATGATTACGCTATGCATTTGATTTTTTGCCGTAATGCTCCGTATTAGACGGAATGCTACGCTCTGAGGGGATAATATGATGCGAATGCCATGATTATGCAAAGAGGCACAGATCCGGGATTCGGATCCCGTTGCACAGATCTCTGGATGATCTGCTGAAGTGGACATCCCAGCTGGGGATGAGATCATTGGTAGATTTAATGATGTATCTGCTTGGGGATATAGGTCACTGATTGACATATCCTTATAATACGGGGCCCAGCTGGGGTTTGTAGACGCTTTCTTCACTCTGTTGTGATCTTCTATGCGCCGCTCTTCTGGATAGAGGCTGGGGATTCCGTGGGGAGGTGTTTCCCTGACTTCTGTACTCAACTGAGGATGAAATGGCAACTCGGCTGGGGAATTATGAGAGGCAACTCAGCTGGGGAGAGCAACAAGGGGCAACTCAGCTGGGGATAGAGCATTTCAGATGCTAAGATTGAGTGCATGTGGATTTGGCAACTTTGCTGGGGAAGTGGGCACTCTCCAGTGCCACGTGGAAGATAGACCGAGTTGATAATGATTCGCCTGCTTGCTAAGACGTAATTTGCATGCCCCAGGTTGCGTTCCGGATACCTGCAATCCTGCAAAGATAAGGAGACGCGCAAAAGGTCCCGAGGTATCCTTTACTGGATTCCGTCATAGGAGTTAAGCACTTTTGAGAGTAAGTATATTTCCTGTAAGCATGTGTTTTTTTTTATTATTTTTAGAGAAAAACATCTGTACTTATGCAACTAGTTTTTTTTTTGAGACATCAGACATCCTTTGCAAATGAAAATATACAAAACGAAACATGACTACAAAAAATCTGATTTTATTAATTCATGTGCCCTGAATTGGCGAGATACAGTCAAAGAAACAAATCCCCTGAAATGAGGAGATTGTTACAAATTGAGAAACAAAAGTGCTGGCAGTGTTGGCGACGCTTTGAGGAGCTTCCTCTCCTGCTATGACTCGTATGACAATGACGTTCTTCTCGTCTTGCTTTCTGAAGAAAGTTGATTCTGATTGAAGCTTGATTCTGTCGAAGCTTTCTAAGTTGTGAGTGATACAGACGAATTCAGAATGCAGTTGTTCGCTTATTCCCTTATTTTGCATGGATCGCCTTTTCGGGTTTTCAATCCATCGGGATACCCATTTTTGCCTGAGTTGTCCAATGCGGCTTTTCAACTCAGCGGGTGTACATTTCTTGCTTATTTTCCCTTATTTTTGCCCGAGTCTTTTATTCTGTTTTTGACTCGCCGGGATGCCCTATTTTTGCCTGGACTTACATTCTGTTTTTATGTCCAGCGGGTCATTTTATGCGAAGTATTTTTTAACTGCATCTGAATTCACAGGGGACGGGAAATCTTCACCATCCATGGTGCTGAGCATCAGCGCTCCACCAGAGAAAACTTTCTTTACAACGAATGGTCCTTCATAATTTGGAGTCCATTTGCCCCTGTGGTCTGTATGAGGAGGGAGGATTCTTTTCAACACAAGATCCCCTACTTGGTACTCTCGATGCCTGACTTTCTGATCAAAGGATTTCTTCATTCTTTTCTGATATAACTGCCCATGACAAATTGCAGCCAATCTTTTCTCTTCAATCAGACTCAGTTGTTCGAATCGGGACCAAACCCATTCTGCTTCACTCAGTTTAACATCCATTAATACCCGTAACGAGGGTAGTTCAACTTCAACAGGTAGGACTGCTTCCATACCATATACAAGCTGATACGGTGTTGCCCCAGTGGATGTCCTGATTGACGTGCGGTACCCATGCAAGGCAAACGGTAGCATTTCATGCCAGTCTTTGTATGTGATTACCATCTTCTGCACAATCTTCTTAATATTCTTATTCGCTGCCTCAACAGCGCCATTCATCTTTGGCCTGTAAGGAGAAGAATTGTGATGTTGGATCTTGAAGTCCCGGCACAGCTCTGCCATCATTTTGTTGTTTAAATTGGAACCATTATCAGTAATGATTCGCTCGGGCACTCCATACCGACAGATGATATCTCTCTTCAGAAATCGGGCTACCACTTGTCTTGTAACATTTGCATATGAGGCTGCTTCAACCCACTTGGTGAAATAATCAATGGCGACCAGGATGAATCTGTGACCATTCGAAGAAGTTGGCTCAATCTTGCCAATCATATCAATGCCCCACATAGCAAAGGGCCATGGTGAAGACATGATGTTCAAAGGATTGGGAGGCACATGCACCTTATCCGCGTAGATCTGGCACTTATGACATTTTCTGGCGTAAGCACAACAGTCTGCATCCATTGTGATCCAGTAATAGCCTGATCTTAGCAACTTCTTAGCCATGGCATGCCCTCCGGCATGGGTACCAAAGGATCCTTCGTGCACTTCGTGCATCAACAAATCTGCTTCCGTCTTGTCAACACATCTGAGGAGTACCATGTCAAAGTTCCTTTTGTATAAAGATCCATCAGTGTTCAGAAAGAAACTACCAGCAAGCCTTCTTAAAGTCTTCTTATCATTGGAAGATGCCCCAGGCGGGTATGCTTGATCCTCCAAGAAGCACTTAATGTCATGGAACCAAGGCTTATCATCTTTGACAACATCTGCTGCAAATACATATGCTGGTCTATCAAGTCTGGACATTGAAATCTGAGGTACAAAGTTGGCCGTTTGAACTTTGATCATTGATGAAATGGTAGCCAGAGCATCTGCAAACTGATTCTCGTCTCGAGGGATATACTCAAGCTTGACTGTTGTAAAGAAAGTCAGTAACCTCCTTGTATAATCCCTGTATGGTATCAGATGATCCTGGTGGGTGTACCATTTTCCATTGGTTTGATTGACTACCAAAGCTGAATCTCCGAATACGGTCAATGTCTTGATCCTGAGGTCAATGGCTTCCTCAAGACCCATAATGCAAGCTTCGTATTCAGCTTCGTTGTTAGTGCAGTTGAAAGTGAGTTTTGCCGAGAAAGGCATGTGAACTCCTTTAGGTGTAATGAGTACTGCACCAACACCGCGACCATTCATGTTAACAGCCCCATCAAACATCATAGTCCATTCTTCTTCCGGGTCAGGCCCTTCAGTGTGAACAGGCTCTTCATGATCTTTTGCTTTAATGAACATGATGTCTTCATCAGGGAAGTCAAACCTCATAGGTTGGTAGTCATCAATGGGTTGCTCAGCAAGGTATTCAGATAGTACACTGCCCTTGATGGCTTTCTGAGATGTGTACTGTATGTCGTATTCTGTGAGAATCATATGCCATCTTGCAACCCGTCCGGTAAGAGCTGGCTTCTCGAAAATGTACTTAACTGGATCCATTTTTGAGATTAATAAGGTAGTGTGGGTCAACATATACTGTCTCAGTCGGCGAGCAGCCCACGCTAAAGCACAGCAAGTTTTCTCGAGTAGTGAATAACGCTGTTCACAGTCGGTAAACTTTTTGCTTAGGTAGTATATTGCATGCTCTTTTCGACCAGACTCGTCATGCTGGCCCAGCACACACCCCATTGACTCTTCTAATACTGTCAAGTACATAATCAGAGGTCTTCCCTCAACTGGCGGCATGAGGACTGGAGGTTCTTGCAGATACTCCTTGATCTTGTCAAAAGCCTTCTGGCAATCTTCGTTCCACCTGACCGTCTGTTCTTTTCTTAACAGCTTGAACAAGGGTTCACAGGTTGCTGTAAGGTGAGATATGAACCTTGAAATGTAGTTCAATCGACCTAAGAACCCTCGAACTTCTTTCTCAGTTTTCGGTGCAGGCATCTCTTGAATAGCTTTGACCTTATCAGGGTCAACTTCAATCCCTTTCTCGCTTACAATAAAGCCCAGCAGCTTACCGGATCGCACCCCGAATGTGCATTTGTTGGGGTTCAACTTTAGTTGGTATTTCCTCAGGCGCTTGAACAACTTCAGCAGATTTACCAGGTGTTCTTCCTCTGTAAGGGACATGGCAATCATATCATCCACATAACACTCGATTTCCTTGTGGATCATATCGTGGAATAATGTCACCATAGCCCGTTGATATGTGGCACCAGCATTCTTCAGTCCGAATGGCATCACTTTGTAACAGAACGTGCCCCAAGGTGTGATGAATGTTGTCTTCTCCATGTCTTCAGGTGACATCTTGATCTGATTATACCCTGAAAATCCATCCATGAAGGAGAATACCGAGAACTGAGCCGTGTTATCCACCAATACATCAATGTGAGGTAATGGGAAGTCATCTTTCGGGCTGGCTCTATTCAGATCCCGGTAGTCAACACACATTCTTACTTTGCCATCTTTCTTAGGCACAGGCACTATATTAGCAACCCACGGCGGATAGCTAGTTACAGCAAGGAACCCGGCGTCCCATTGCTTTTGTACCTCTTCCTTGATTTTCATAGCCATGTCTGGGCGAGTTCGGCGCAGCTTCTGTTTGACTGGTGGGCATTCTTCCCTTAGAGGCAGCTTGTGCACAACAATGTCGGTATCCAACCCTGGCATGTCTTGATACGACCAAGCAAACACATCAACATACTCTTGAAGCAGATCTATCAGCTGTCTCTTCACTGAGTCTTGCAGGCAGGCCCCGATTTTAACCTCTTTCACGTCTTCGTCAGTACCAAGATTAATCACTTCAATCTCCTCCTGATGAGGAGTAATAACCTTTTCCTCCTGTCTCAACAACCTGGCTAGCTCTTCAGGAAGCTCATATTCTTCATCAACCCCTTCATCAGCTTGATTGATCGGATTGTCAAAGTCATACGATGTCATAGCCGTGCTGTTGTCGGTGCTGTCAGGAAGGCACTCTCTGCAAGGGTTAAGTTGTTCATTTTAGTGATCTGATTTTAGTCTTATTTAGAAAAGTGAAATGAAGTTGTCATTTTGAAAACACCGCCATTTATTTTTGTACAAAAAGAAAAATGGAAAAAACAGTGAACAGAAAAGAAAAAGACTCGTTTGCAAAAAGATGTCTGATATTTCATTAATTTAATCTTGTTTGCACAAAAGTACAGATGGCCCTGATTACAAAATGAGTCTTGTCATCTTGGGCAAGATGCAAGACTTTGATGCATGCTATAAAAAAATACAGGAAATAATAATTACTCTGCAAGAGTAACTCTTATAATTTCCTGGGAAGACCAGTTCGAGACACTGCTCCCCGGGATCTTTGGACGAATCCAATTCTCCAGATTGCGCTCCTCTTCCAGCTCGTCTTCCAGGCAGTTGATAGCATCGGGGGTGAGCATCCCCCCACTGACAAAACCAGGCTCTGCAGCAGCCTTTGCTTGATGTTGAGTTGGTTTGTAACCCAACCCAAATTTGTCCTTCTTCTCCTCCACAGCTAAGACCTTGCCCCAGCCTAGGGCAATTCCTTCCTCAACAACCTTCCGGGCTTGTTGGTATGACGACATTGGAGTACCAGATACAGCAGATGCCTCATTCACATTCAAAGCTTCAAACCCCTGGCTCATTGTTTCATGGATCTCCCCATCCATTTCAATGTACTTATAGGTTGCCAGGTGGCTGACAAAAATGTCCTCCTCTCCACAGATTGTGACAACTTGGCCTTCCCACTCAAATTTTAACTTTTGGTGAAGGGTAGACGTTATTGCGCCGGCGGCGTGAATCCAGGGTCTACCCAACAAACAGCTGTAGGCGGGCTGAATGTCCATCACATAAAAGATAGTTTTAAAGGTCTGTGGGCCAATTGTCACAGGTAGCTCAATCTCTCCCAGAACCGATCTCTTAGAACCATCAAAGGCTCTTACTACCAGGTTGCTGGGTCTCAATGCCAATCCATCATATTCTAACTTCACCAGAGCCTTCTTTGGTAAGACATTCAGGGAAGAACCTGTGTCCACCAGCACATGAGAAAGGACAGCTCCTTTGCATTCCATGGTTATGTGCAAGGCTTTGTTGTGGTTGCGGCCATCCGCTGTCAAGTCAGAATTGGTAAACCCTAGCCCATTGCTAGCAGTAACATTTCCAACCACGGTTTCCAACTGGTTGACAGTAATCTCTTCAGGCACGTAAGCTGCGTGCAAGACCTTGAGTAGTGCATTCCGATGGGCTTCGGAGCACATAAGCAGTGAGAGGATAGAGATTTTGGATGGCGTCTGGTGAAGTTGATCCACGATTTTGTAATCACTCTTTTTGATGATTCGCATAAACTCATCAACTTCCTGATCAAATGGAGTCTTCAAGGCTTCTTTGGCAGCTTGATCTTCCTGCACCGGGCCCTTTCCCTTTGCCTTAGCAGCAGTTTCTGCTTCGGCAGTAGGTCTTTGAATTGGTGGAGCAAAGAGACGTCCGCTTCGGGTGAAGCCTCCGCCTCCTCCCACATTATCTACTTGTGGTGCAGGTGCTGATGTTTCCAGAGTGATTCTTTTCCCTTCACAATACACGTCAGAGCCATAGTGCCAAGGGATGGCCCTATTGCTTTCATATGGTACTGGTCCAGGCACCGTGACAGTGACTGGACTGATTGCTGCTGCTGAAGGGACTGTAATTGTTTGTGGATCATAAAAGATTGTAACTGGTGCTCTGGTGGGAGCAGCACCTTCTGAATGGTAGGCGGAGTTATTTTCAGGATCGTAGAATATGGTAACAATGGAGACATCTTCATGATTGATTGTTGGTGTTGTAGGAGGTATTGTTGGAAGGACTGTTGTTGTTGTTGATGGAGATTCGAAATGGAATGAAGCTGAAGTTGTAGCAGGAGAAACTGTTGAAAACTGATCATTTGGAAGGACAGGTGAAGTACTTGTTGATGCTGCTGATGAATTGTCGGGAACAGTAGTTGCTGCATTTGTAGGAGGATCTGAAACCGTTGCTGATGAAGTTGTCGGATTTGTCGGGAATGATGTAGTGATCTGGAGTAGGCCACTCTGAATAAGGCTGTCAATGCCGTTCCTCAGGTCCTCACACCCATTCCATGAAATATTACAATAGGGACACCCTAGTTCACACCCCGGAAATATTTGGTTTTCGCGGAGTTGAGCTTTGATTTCCACCAATGGTGTCCTGATCTGATCCACACTGGTTATTAAATAAGACGGTCTGTCTTCTTCAATAGCGTTAATTCGAGGACCACCATGGTTTGGCATTGGGTTTTTATTGACATTGGGCGGCGGTGCAAAATTCAGAGCCTTGGAGTCTACCAAGTCTTGTACCTTCATATGCAGAGCCCTGCATTTTTCTGTACTGTGACCAGGTGCGTTTGAATGGAAAGCACACCTAGCGTTGGAGTCATAGTTTCTTGGTAGACTGTTGGGATCCGGAGGTGCCAACGTTCTTAGCTCAACTAGGTTGAGTTTCAGAAGTTGTGGCAACAAGGCAGCATACGGCATTGGGATCGGGTCGATCACTCGGTTAGCTTGGGATGGCCTCTGTTGGAATGGCCTCTGTTGATTGTTGTTGTTGGCGTTGTTGCTGTTGTAGTTTCTTGGAGGATATTGATTCTGCTGATACTGGGGTTGTTGTTGGAAGTTTTGTTGCGGAGGTTGATAGACTGGCTGTGGATGAGCTGGAGCAGGAATGGTGACTGCTGCTATTGTCCTTTGAACATATTGGGGCCTACCCCTGTTGGTGTGAATGGCATTGGTCTCGCCAGTTCTTCTCGGGCCTGCAAAAGGCTTTCTTGTACTACTGGACGAGCTTGCACCGTTATCAGAGATCTTACCCATTTTTAACAGGCTTTCAATTCTCTCCCCAGCTATAACAACATCTGCGAAGCTAGTGGAAGAGAAAGCAGCCAACCTGTCAATATACGTTCCCTGGAGGGTGTTCATAAACATGTCTGCCATTTCTCTCTCAGACATAGGCGGTTGAACGGCAGCAGCCAATTGCCTCCATCTCTGGGCATATTCTCGGAAACTTTCCCTTGACGACTGTGACATTCCCATTAGGAGAGTCCTGTTGGGCGCCATGTCTAAGTTGTATTGATACTGTCGGATGAAGGCCTCTGCCAGGTCCTTCCAGCATCTAATAGTTGCTCTTGTCAAGTGAGAGTACCATTCTCTCGACGCTCCGGTTAAGCTGTCTTCGAAATAGAACATCCAGAGCTTCTCATCCATTGTATAGGCCTTCAGCCTTCCCAGAAATGATTGTAGATGAGTCCGGGGGCATGAAGTCCCATTATACTTTTCGAAACAAGGAGGCTTGAACTTATGGGGGATCCTGACCCCGTCTACCAAACCCATGTCCATGACGTCGAAGCCCAAAGAATTTTGAGACTCCAGTGATCTCAACTTCTCAGCTATTTCCTCCAATCGTCTATCATAAGTTTCCTCTCCAGCACCCATTACTGTAAATTGGTCCTCCTGAGGATCTTCTTGAAGTATTCTGGCTGCAGTGGCTGTCCCTTGAATGTTTGCAGGAATATTAACTTCAGGATGGAGATGTGGGCCAAACACAGGGGGGTTAACATGTGGTTGCACCCTTTCATTGTTACTTGTGCCAGCAGTCCCCACATGGGGCTCATCTTGATTCCTTCCTTCTACCAAAGCCCTGAGCCTCTCCTGGCTTTGAGCTAAGTTGTTCATCACTTCCATGAATTGCGTTATCTGGGTTCTCATCTCCAATCTTTCGTTTGCCATCTGGTTTCTGACCTCCGTAAGGTCTTGTTGCATCTGGTCCATCTGGATTCCCGGAAGGTTGTTTCTAGTTGGGTACCTGTGTGGCCTGTTGAGGGGAAATACCCGGCGGCGAGCAATAATTCCTGAGATTCACAACAGAGGTTAGTAACAACAAAACAAAAACCTACAAAACAAACAAAAGGGTTAGTATGCAATGCAGTTATGCTTATTTGTTCTCAAGGTATCCGGTTTGGCCTTCAGTTTTGACCCTTCCAGACCCTTGAAGATGATGCTGTTGAAGTTGCTTTTGAAGTAACCCAGATGGAAACTAACACAAATATATTACAAAAGGCGAAGTAATACAATTTGTTCTTTTTACAACACCAGCCCTCTAAGGGGTCAAAATACATCACAAAAACAAAAGTACATGAAAAGGAATAACAACAAGCAAATGATCAAACCCCAAGGCCAAACTCATCCTCACGAACTTCCTTAAGAAGTGCTTCGGTCACAGGATCAGCCGGACGCTCCGTGAGACCTCTGATGAGAAGGTTTCTTGTTGCAACAGCTGCAGTCAACTTCTTGTTCTGACTTTGGTCCTTAGACCTCTTCACTCCAGCTCTGATTTCTAGCTCTGATATTTCCTTCTGGGCTGCTGCCAGGGCTTTTTCCATCTGTCCCATCTTGTCTTGAACTCTCTTGTCTTCTAGAGTACGGGCCTCAGTGATCCGGACCCACCTGGCCTGACTCTCTTTCAAATACAAGTCTGTCCTTGCTCTCTGGAACTGGGCTTCTTTACAAGCATTCTTCAGAATCTGTTCACCAGCTTTAGACTTGTTGATATAATCTCCAGACTTCTCAATTTTAGTCAAGTGTTCCACTCTCAATTTCTCCAATCTCTCAATCTCCCTCACACCTTCACTCCTCTCCCGGAGGGTCTTCTGCAAAGCCTGGGTTAACTTCCCATTCTTTCCTTCAAGCTCTCAAACTCTTCCAAACTGATAGTGGCAGGGGGTGGTGCTGAAGATGACTCAGGCATGTCTTCTATGGTGAAGGGCATTCCAGAGAATTGGGCCCTAGCATGGGACCACTCATAATATTGTGCTGATGCCACATTATTGCACTTACCCAGAATGGTGATTCCCTTATTTTGAACATGATCCCAGGCCCAGGCAGCCTGCCTAACAACAGCCAAACTAATCTTGTTCTCACAGTAGAGGGTCTCAATCAGGTCCTGCTCCCTGGGAGTATGGACCAGTGCATAGCCTAATTGCCTCCTGAACAGCAGAGGGTTGTAATTGATACTTCCCTTGACCCCTATTAAAGGCACATTGGGAAAGTGCCCACAGCTTGTAATGATATCTCTGCCCTTGGTGCTTTGAGTACACCATCTGATGTCTGCTGAAGTGAGAGTAGTGAGCCTCTTAGCCCAGTTGCTTTGCTGATGAGGATTTAGGAATGCATCTGTCCTGGGTAGATGCTTAAGAAGCCAAGCATGGAATAATGGAGCACAACACCTCACTAGCCTTCCCCTCTGCTTCTCATTCTTCTGATGTACTGAGTAATAGAGATCTCCTAGCAAAGTTGGCACTGGGTTCTTCAGGATGAGCAAATGGATTGCATTTTTGCTAATGAATCGAGGCTCATCTGCAAACAACACAATTCCATATATGCACAAGGCCAGCAGGGCACAAACAGCTTTCCATTCTCCTAGAGAAGCCTTCAAGGTAGCTTGAGAAATTAAGAAGTCCAAATGAAAACCAGGGATCCCAGCTTTAGAGGTCATGTGTTGCTCAACCAAAACAGGCTCCAGGTGCAAAGCTTTTGCTACTTCTCCATTAGCAGGAAAGACCATCTCAGGGTTGAAAGGAATTTCTCTCCTGATAGGCATACCAACTAATGAGGAGTACTCTTCCAATAAGGGGCCCAACTGAAAGTCTTGAAAAGTAAAACATCTCAGTGGAGGATCATAAAACTGAATGCAGGTGTGGATGAGGCTCCTCTGTGAAGGGTCCAGATCCATAACCATGTCCAGTATATCTCCATAACTCTCCCTGAACAAGGGTATGTGATCTGGAGTGATCAGGGTTTGGATCCTCCTGATGTCTGATAAGTCTGGCTGGAAGAAGTGATAGGTGATGTTGCTTTTCTTTGGAGCCATGAAGCTGAGACTGAATAGAGACAGGTGATGATGATAACACTGAAGAAGTGGGCCACTGACTGGCTGGTGCAGGTGATAATTGAAGCAGATAGCTGAAGCAAATGCTGATGAAGATAGGTCAGTACTGAAGATAGGGTCAAAACTAAAACCAAATGAAGATGGATACCCTGAAACACAAATAAGCAAATGTTAATATGATGCGATGAGTATGTATGCAAATGAAATGCAAGGGTTTGTGACTGAGCTGGATCTGAATAACTGCCTTGGTATAGATCCACGTGTGTTCAAGAATTCCAGATGGAGGTCCAAAAATCCAGTAACCAGGGTAGGGGGACTCAAATAAAGAGCCACAAGTCCAGGGTTTTAGAATTACAAGAACTGTCCAACATGGAGTATTCTTAACAAAGTCAA
This sequence comes from Lathyrus aphaca, assembly GCA_963966055.1. Lineage (NCBI taxonomy): Eukaryota > Viridiplantae > Streptophyta > Magnoliopsida > Fabales > Fabaceae > Lathyrus > Lathyrus aphaca. The sequence goes on along the minus strand of OZ014523.1, from coordinate 224,349,465 downwards.
AGTAACAGGGTATTCTGAGGTCAAGGTACCTGCAAACCTGTAAACAGCCCAACCCCCTCACAGGTGGTGATCTAGAACAAAGATCCTCAGACTTGGATCTGTTATGAGAAGTGTAAACACTTCTAACCCGGAGGTACAGTGTTTACAATAACCATAACAATTCCTCCTCTAATTCACCTCAGTTTCTGAAGGTCAATACTAAAAGGTCATCCAGACTTAGCAGGCTTCCCAGATAGCCCTAGTATTGCAGGAAATCCGCAACACAGAGTTCTCAAGAAGAAACCCATATCTGAACCGTGTTTCATATTCCCGCACCAGACCGAAATGGAATGGGAAAGAATATGATTCACTCTAGCCTAGGTGTCACTCAGGTCCCAGGTATAGGACCTTAACTCTCAATGAAACACCCACCCACCAAAACAAAAACCAAATCCAGCCAGCAACAATGACAGTATGATATATATAAATGCAATAAAGAAAGCAGTAAAGCAAACTGTACATAAAGCAATAAACAAAAATAAATACAAGCACAAACAAACACATAACACCCCAGTAAACACAAATCAAACAAGCGCTAGGAGGAACCCACAAAAAGAACCAGAAGCCCTGGTTGCAGTATAAGGTTCCCCAGCAGAGTCGCCAAGCTGTCGCTCCCGATAAGTGACACCAGGGTCAAATAAAGGTACAAACGCGAACGGTCGGCGAGAGGGACAATGAGAACACACAGCCGTGAACTCACTGTAGATGAATAGAGTCGCCAGCTAGGCATTTTTATCCCGGAGGAAAGGCAATGCTGCATAGACCTAGAAAGATACGGATAAGACGGTTTGCGAACCAGAGAGACTGAGAAAGGGGGTTGGTTACAACCTGGGAAGGTATTAGCACCCAGATTGTCCGCCGTACTCGACGGGATCCACGCTTAAAAGATTTGTGTTTTAAAGGGGTAGTGTCAGTGCAATCTGTGTATACAAGAGCTGGAAAAGGATATACAGGTGTCAGTGTAAAAGAAGTGAAGTGTATAGTGATGTGTCAGTGTAAGAATGAGAATGAATTGCTCATGACCATGAGGCTTAAAGAATGAAGCTAGAAAGAGGGGAATGTACAGAGACTTTTGTTCGATAACTGTTAAGTTATGCCTACGTATCCTCTCGTGCAATGAGGAAGTTAGAACACCGTAGTTCGACCCAAAGAGACTGAAAGATGAATTGACTTGTGAACTGCTTGCTTGTCAATGCTCAAGTGTATGACCTGTCTGGCTCAGGTGCAAACTGTCTTGCATTAGACGGAAGAAGCGAGTTCTCGCTTGTGAGTGAATGAGGTGAGAAAAGAATCCCGGAGGAGACGATTATTGTTTGTTTTTGTATTTTCAGTCTTTTATTGCTTTTGGATTTTGTCATAAGTTAATGAGCTTAAGCCTAAACCAATGGGTTAGTAAACTCATCACATCTTCCCTCTGATTAGGGGTAATGAAAATTACCTTAAGTGTGAAGTCAGATTCTCACACTTAATCACCTTTGGTGTAGGATTAAGATCATTAACCTACTTGTGATTATTTAGATGTTTTTGTGGTTTTTGTTTAGTGTTGAGTAATGAGGTTAAGCCATAATCAAGGATTAAACAGACTCATTACACCATCCTAATAGAAGGATAATAGATGAGAATGTTTAAGCTGAGGAAAACTCCTCAACTTAATCCATGATTAGGGATTAAACCCATGACAAAACAAGCCTTTGATTAAGTGAATTTTATTTAATGATATGGTGATGAAGTGATTTTTATGATTTGTAAGACAACTTGAGGGGGACTTGTCCATTAACACTAGGGTTAGTCCTTCTTAACCACTTAAGGAAGAATTAGAACCCTAATGCAAGGCCCAAGTTACAAGTGATGTCTTGATGATTATTAGGTGAATTGATTAAGAGATTTAAACACATTAAGGGTTTAACACTTAGGATTAAAGTTATACACTCCATCCTAAAAGAAGGATGCAGGCATAAGCTTAATCACAAAGTCTTAAAGCCTTTAGGGTTTGGTCCCTGATTATGAGATGAGAAGAGAAGACTCAAAGAGAGACACAAAGGTAAAACTATGGGGGGACTAATCAAAACCCTAATTCATTGTCATGCTTGGATGATCCTAAGGTTTGTGAAGTTTGCAAGAACAAATCTCCAGAGGAGCCACCAGGAAACAGATGAATAAGATCAAGAGAAGCAAAGTGACTTGCTTCATTCAAGAAGTCAAGTCACTTGAAGAAAGAAGGTGGGAGGAACAAGAATGAGCAAGCTCAATCTCAAACACAAATAGAAATGCAGCAATGGATGCAAGAGAGATGAAAAGAAAAGTTATGAGAAGTGAAGGCAAATTCACTTCTCAAGTTTACTTACCACCTGAAATGTTAGAAAGGAAATGCAATGCAATGCTAGATGAAATGAAATGACATGATGCTAGACCAAACCAGAAGCATGTTGATGATGATAATGATGCTATGAGATGCTGCAAACATGAGGCAAGGCATGGGGATGTTCATACAAGATTATGAATGCAAATGATGCAAGTTAAGGAGCATGAATGAACATGAAAAGTTATGAATCATACAAGACAAATGACATGGCAAATATGTAATGCAATGGTCAAACATGCTTTCTATATGTCTTAAGATGTCAAATGAAACACAAGAATGTATAAAATGCAAAGACAAGTCATGTTATGCAAGAGAATGCAAGAAGGATGCAAGAGGAAGCCCAAATTAGGGTTCATGGATCAAACATCAAACAAAAACCCAAAACAGAAACAAAACCCTAAGATAAAAATGGAAAATGGCACTCAAAGAAACCCTAACCCTATGCTAAACCAAGGTTCAAAGGGGAGGTCCCAACTCTCAACCAAACTCAAGATATGATTTTTCTAAGTTATTAGGGTTTTTTAGGGTTCTTAACAAAAGAAATGTCAAACAATTGGAAAATGCAAGATCAAATCATGACCATTTTATCTTAGAAACTACATGCCAAACACAAAACAATGCAAGAAGAATCAATGTCTCAACCTTCTCCAATAGGCAGAAATGAATTTTTGAACTTATGATCAAAATAATGCATAAAAAATGATTTAATTCAATGAAAAATTCTTAAAATGCATCAAGATCCAAAAACGAAATTTGGTTTGAAGGTTGGACAATGTTTCTAAATGTCTTAGAACATTTCATGAATTTTTTTGTAATTTTTAAATACCTAAAAGTATTTTTAATAAATTAATTTCCATTAATCAATTAAAAATAATCTTTTAAATATTTAAAAATACTTTTTTAATGATAAAAAATAAAATAAAAATGTTTTTGTGTCATAAAAATTAATAAAACTTTAAGGAAAAAGTTTCATAATTTTTATGTGTTTTTTACTATTTTTAATAAATCATGCAATTAAATTGAAAAGAAATAAAAATAAAATTGATTTAATCTGAATTAAATGAAAAGTAAGCTAATCCTAAGGTCCAGATTTGAAACTGCCTGCGCGCGAATTGACTACCCGCCACATCTTACGGCCCAAATTCAAACTTGCTAATTAATGCTTAAAACCCTAACCCTGCCGTTAATTACAATCAGGCGACCGGAACAGTGTTCCGGTCGTCTTCTCCGGCCATCCCCAAAATCAATCTCTCTCCCTAGGCCAAATCAGAAGCCCCAAGTCTCCAGAATCCATCTACCAACTATCCTAAGCACGAATCCATCCTCAAATCATGTTTAAACTCACACACAAACAAGAATCGAAGCAAATAAAATTCTAGGTCAAACTTTCAGAAGGCCATTACATGCTCATTTCTGGCTTATTTTCAAAAGTAAAGAGATCCCAATGATCAGTGTAACATGCACAACAAGATTTTAACAAGAGAAATGAGTTATGGGAAAAAAGTTCATGGTGTCACCTGAGATGGAGCTCTTGATTCAGGAGCTCTTTGGATGATTCTTTGGCTCAATCTGGTCCCAATGGTCCACCTTTGAAGCTTTGGATGCTTAGTTGGAGTTTAAACAACCTCCTGGGTGAGTTTGCAGCAGCTCTGACCAAGGGAGGATGAAAATCGTATTTGAGATATAGGGTGTTTCAGGCCAAAACAAAGGGTGGTTTCTGGTCAGTGAGGTGAGTGAAGATTGTTGGTGGAGTTTGTTCTTGTGTTTGAGGTTTGTGGAAGGAGATTCGATGGAAAATGCAGGCTGAGGTGAAGAATGGCAATGGGGTATTCTTGCTCAGATCAAGCCTGGTTCTTGGTGCTTTCTACTCAAAGAGGCAAGGTGAGTTGAATGGTGAAGATGGCTTTTGTGTTTGCAAGCTGTGGAGAGGAATTCGAAGCAACTTGCAACTTGGTAGGTTTTTGTGTATGTGATGAATGAATGTGTTTCAGCCTTGCCTTGTGTTATGTTTTGCTTGCTAAAGGATACAATAAACAAATGCAAGTGGCCAGAGGATGTGACATGGCCTGTGGTGATTGGGATGTTTACTTTTGCATAAAGTCCACCTTTTGTGTAAGGCAAGTATGGCTTGACTCTAGGCAAGTACAATGGGCATGGGCTGCGCAGCAAAGTGAAGGGAAAGGCTAGGCTTGGTCCAGCATTCAAGGCAGCAAGTTGGTAAAATGTTATGAGTGGTTTTGCAAGTTGTTGTAACTTTGGTTCACATGTGATTCTTTGTCCAACCAAACATGAAACCATGGGCATTCTTAGTTCATTTCTGATTTTTAGGACTTAGGGAAAGTTTATGTGCTGGTTTGAAATGAATTAGAGGCTGCAATATGCATTGGTCCAAGATTTTGCAAAATTCTCACTTAGGGCATGCCTTGAAAATCAATGATTTTAGCCAACTTTGCATTGCCATAACTTTTGATTCAAGAAGAGTTTGATCATGTTCTTGTACTTTTTGAAAAAGGAAAAATGAGATCTACAACTTTCATGACCAAAGTTTTTTCATTTGAAGCATTTTTGGATCAAGAATCATGGCTTGAAAAATGACCTAAAATGATGCATTCTTGAAAAGTCAACTATGCCCAAAAGTCAACATTTGCAAAAAACCCTAAATTCTTGATTTCTATGAACTTCAACCTTCTTCCATGATCAAATAAAGATCATATACACTCAAAATGATGAAGATCACCCATTGGTTGGGTCATTGGGGGCCTCAGATGCCCTGATTTTACACTGACTTGTCTGAAAAGTCAACCCTTGATCAGATGACTTCCCCATGGAATTTCTTCATGAAAATTGATATGCATACTCCCTATACCATATAGAGACCAATGGAAACAAGAATGACCAAAAAATTTGGGGTTATGGCCTCTGAAACCAAAACCCTAATTTTAGGTCAATTGTGCAGTTCATCCTGGCTCTGCATCCACTCAAACCCTAGTTCTTGTGATTCCTCTGCATTTTTGACTTTGAGGAGAGGGAATATGACATAAGAACACACATGGACCACTTTGAAATGATTGGTGGCCTTTGGAATGGCTCAAGATGCTTTGGGATTGCTCAGATCACAAACCCTAGGTGCAGATGCCTTAGAAACTATGCAGTGAATCAAAAATGAGATGTGAGATGATATGTTTGTGTTTATGCATATGAGGTGATCACAAGCCATGGTGTGAATGGGTGAGGGCAAATTTGGGGTGTTTACACCATCTGATTCTCTTTCTTCAGCTCTTCCAATGTTTGCAGAACAAAGTTTGTTGTCAAAGGTTCTTCAACTTCTGGGGCAGCTTGATTCTCAGATTCATCAACATGATCTTCTTCAGAAGGTACCAAAACCATTTGAAGTTCATAGAGTTCTTCCAGATTTTCTGACTCTGTCCAAGGCTTATTGTCCAGCAGTAGGGGTTTAGACTGTTCAACATTAGAAACAACTGCTTAAAGATACTCACAGAAGTTCTGGTGAGCGATATCATAGCAGATGTCCTTGAGTATTTTTGATTCAGTATTAAACCACTTTCTGAAGGTAGCCCACAGAAAATCAGAAGCAGCTGGATCTATAAGCTCTGAGCACGCAGACTTCAGATCCTCTAACTTCAATTTCAAGACTGTTTCAAAAGCAAGTAATAAAGCAGAAATGTCTGTTCTAGAGGGTTTTGGTTTAGGTACAGGTATGGCTGTTTTGTTAGAGACTGAGGATAATTTTTGTAAAGCTTCAAAAATTAATGGATGTTCTAAGAGGATTATCATGAGTAGTATCTTCTGGAGGAGTGTTAGGGATGTTTATAAAGGCAGGTGAGTTTGGAGGAGTAGATTCATATGAGGATAGTGAACTTTCTCTTATAGGGGATAGTCTAGGTGTATTTTCAGGAGATGGAATTTGGACAGATTCTGAGGATTGAAAATTGTCAAGATCTGATAGGGCATGTTGCAGGGCAGTTTGTGTTTCAGTTATAGGAGAGCGATCAATGTCAGACAGAGGAGTAGTATCTATTGGTATGTCAAAGTCAGAAAGTGTTTGTGGTTGATTGGGTCCAGCTTCTGGTGGATAAAGTGATGAGAGGATGGATGCGACAGCAGCAGATGCAGGTATTTCAGTTTGAATAGGATTAGAAGATTGAGGTGGTTCAGAAGAATGGATTGGTGCAAAAGGAATATGAACAGAAGATAATGGGTCAGAAGGTAATGGGCTAGAAGGTTTTTCAGACACTTCTACATTAACTGCTTCTACTACAGAAATGAATTCAGAGTTAGAGGCAGAAGTTTTACCTGATCTTCTGGATGATTTTAGAATCTTCTGAGATGATCCTCCAGCAGCCTTTCTTTTCTTGAGTCTTGCAGAGGCAGCATCTGGAGCTTTCTGTTTAAGTTCAGTTGGATTGAACTAGGGGTCCACACCATGTTGCTTGCAAATATCCAGGTAATTTATCACAACTTCTAGAGGTGTGTCAGAAGAGAAGAGAGGGAAATTCTCCAATGGAATCCTCCTGGTGGTGATCACTTCTCTAGAAGGAAGGACAGGTTCTTGCTGAATAGAAGTAATAAACTTCATCTTTTTCAAGTTCTTCGCATTCAGAGGTTTTCCTACATCTGTTTCAAGAAGTTGAGTTTGCTTTAATTCTGCCAGAAAATCTACCATCTTGTTTTGACATAGGATGTCAGAAATAACACGCCCTAGAGGAATCCAATCCCTCTTGGTTTTCTCCCCATCTCTAGTTTCCTTCACACTAGTTTTCAGATGTTGGAATAAAGTGTGTGCAAGGTTGATCTTTTTCTGTTTGGCAATGAAGTAAAGTAGAAATTGTTGATCCAAATTGATGTAGTCTGGAGAGTTGGTAGGCTTCCTATGACAGATTGTCCCAAGAATGATCTTGGCCCAAATTCTGAGAGGGGTCTTCAAGTCCTTTATCTTATTTGAGGGTTTGCCAGAGGTGAAGATCTCCTTTTCTATCACTGTAGTATCAGACATCCTATCCATGTCACTGCACTTGATGCCATTTCCATCAGCTTCTATAAGTTTGGCAAGGTGGTCTTCAGAAATAATTATCCTTTTACCCAGCACGTACGATGTAACACGTGAGTTGGTGGCTGTTGCGTAAGCCCAGAATTCCTTTACCAGTTTTGGGAAGACTGGTCCCATTAAGCGATCAAAGTACTTCTCCCAGCCCTGAGCTTGAACGTCCGGGAAGAGATCAAAACCATTTTCCTTCAGACTTTTGAAATCCACAAAGAGCTCACATAGAACTTCCAGTTTGTCAGCAGGAGTAGTAAGGGTCTTCATGGGTTCAACATAGAACACATCAGAGAAGTCTTTTAGTTCTCCCATCATGCTCATTTCAAATTCTACCTGCATAGACTTAGCAAATTCCTTTCCCAAGACACTTTTAGTAGAACAAAAAATTATATCATCTACATAAATTTGACATATCAGAAGATCATTTTTAATGTTTTTACTGAAAAGAGTTGTATCCACTTTCCCTCTGATGAACTTATTTTCCAGAAGAAAAGTACTTAGTCTTTCATACCAAGCTCTGGGAGCTTGTTTTAAACCATATAATGATTTTTTGAGTTTGAAAACATGTTCTGGAAATTTTGTATTTTCAAAACCAGGGGGTTGGTGTACATACACTTCTTCATCAATATAACCATTTAAAAATGCACTTTTGACATCCATTTGATAAAGAATGATATTATGGTTTACAGCAAATGATATTAGAAGTCTAATTGATTCTAACCTGGCGACTGGTGCATAGGTTTCTGTATAGTCAATTCCTTCTTGTTGACTATAACCTTGTGCGACCAGTCTTGCTTTGTTTCTGACAACTTCTCCTTGCTCATTTAGCTTGTTTCTGAATACCCACTTGGTGCCGATGATGTTGAATCCTCTGGGCTTGGGAACTAGATCCCACACATCATTTCTGGTGAATTGATTAAGTTCTTCTTGCATAGCCAGAATCCAATCATTTTCTGAGAGAGCTTCTTCTACAGAAGTTGGTTCAATCAAAGAAACAAGTCCCATTAAGGATTCTTCAGAGTTTTTGAATGATGATCTTGTTCTGATTGGTTCATCTTTCTTTCCCAAGATTTTATCTTCTGGATGATTTATATTGCTTCTGGATAGTTTCTTCTGAGTGGGTTCTTCAGACGTTGTTGGAGAGCATGTATTGTTTTGATCTTTAGGTGATTGATCTTCAGAAGTTCTATTTGTAGAGATTTCTACTTCTATATCTGCAATTAATTCATTCTGCTTTGGTTTTTCAGAACCAAGCTTATCATTAAATCTGACATAAATAGATTCTATCACAATGCGTGTTTCTGTAATGTATACTCTGTATCCCTTAGAACGTTCAGAGTATCCTAACATATAACACTTTTGTGCCTTAGAGTCAAATTTATTCAGAGTATCAATAGTATTTAAACTAAAACAAATACATCCAAAAGGATGAAAATATGAAATGTTGGGCTTTCTGTTCTTCCACAATTCATAAGGAGTCTTTTCAAGAATAGGTCTTATAGAGATTCTATTCTGAATATACCCTGATGTATTTACTGCTTCTGCCCAAAAATGTTTAGCCATATTAGTCTCATTGATCATGGTTCTGGCCATCTCTTGCAATGTTCTATTCTTACGTTCTACAACCCCATTTTGTTGTGGAGTTCTAGGACAAGAAAAATCATGAGAGATGCCATTTTCATTAAAAAATGATTCTAATTGTTTATTTTCAAATTCTCCACCATGATCACTTCTGACTTTAATGATTTTATATTCCTTTTCATTTTGAACTTGTTTGCAGAAGTTAGAAAATACAGCAATTGACTCATCCTTGTGTCTAAGAAACTTTACCCATGTCCATCTGCTGAAGTCATCTACGATCACCAATCCATACTTCTTGCCACTGACAGAAGCAGTTTTTACTGGTCCAAACAAGTCAATGTGCAGAAGTTCTAATGGTCTAGAGGAAGATACAACATTTTTAGCTTTAAAACCAGGTTTTGAAAATTTGCCTTTTTGGCATGCTTCACACAGAGCTTCTGAGTTGAACTTCAAATTTGGAAGTCCTCTGACTAGATTGAGTTTGTTAAGTTGAGATAATCTTCTCATATTAACATGTCCCAATCTTCTGTGCCAGACCCATTGCTCAGTTTCCACAGACATTAGACATTTTACATTTTGAATTTTTAATTCTGAAAGTTTTATTTTATAAATGTTGTTCTTTCTCTTTCCACTAAAGAGGATTGTTCCATCTTTCTGACTAACAACTTTACATAACTTTTGATTAAATATTATGTCATAGCCATTATCACTTAATTGACTTATGGATAATAAGTTATGCATTAATCCTTTTACTAATAGAACATTAGAGATGGAGGGAAGATTTCCATTACCAATAGTTCCAGAGCCAATTATTTTTCCTTTTTGATTGCCTCCAAAACCTACGTGGCCTCCATCTTTTAATTCAAGACTTTGGAACATATGATTTCTTCCCATCATGTGTCGTGAGCATCCAGAGTCCAGGTACCATGATTGGTGTTTCAGTTTTGCTGTTAAAGACATCTGCAACATACAAAATTTTATCCTTGGGTACCCATATTCTTCTGGGTCCTTGTTTGTTAGTTTTTACAAACTTCTGATTTATTTTAGGTTTCAAATCAGAACTTGTGGAACAAGATGACTCACTAGTGTATATTATATCATGGTTATGACCATAGGTGAAATGAGTACTTAGAGGAATATTGGTATTTATGACAATGTCATCAATCTTTTTAAACTTCAGAGTTTCTTTAGTTTTCACATAGCCTATGCCTGTTCTATCATTTCTGCTAACTCCATAGATCATAGATGCAATTTTGCTTCTATCTATGCTTTTAGCTAGAAATTTTTGAAAGCTATAGTCATACTATTTTATGATACTGTCAGAATTGATTAGATCTTCTAAATCAGATTCCTTCTGAGCTTTAAGTTTTTCAAAAGAGTTTTTACATTCAAATATGTTTTCTTTCAGCTCAGAGTTTTCAGTTTTTAGTTTTCTAACTTCTTCTAATTCAGATACCAGACTTTGTTTCATGTCTTTGTATTTGAATTGAAGCTTCTGATATTTTTCAAGAATTTCTGAGAGGCTAGCTTCTAATTGAGATCTGGAAAACTTAGAAAATACCTCTTCTGAATCTGATTCTGATTCTGATTCTGATGGGTGATCATCTTCTGGTATATTTGCCATTAATGCAATATTAGCTTGTTCATCTTCAGAATCTGACTCTGCTTCAGATGATTCAGAATCATCCCATGTTGCCATGAGACTCTTTTTCTTTTCTCTGCTGAATTTGTTTCTGGGTTTCTCTTTCTGAAGTTTTGGACATTCACTTTTGTAGTGTCCTGGTTCTTTGCATTCGTAGCACACAACTTCTTTGTTTCTGGGTTTCTTATGATCAGATGTTGATTCAGAATAATTGTTTGTTCTTCTGGTATTTCTGAACTTCTTCTGACGATGCTTCCAGAGTTGTTGAACTCTTCTGGATAGGAGAGATAATTCATCTTCTTCTGATGAACATCCAGAACTTTCTTCTTCTTCTGCCTGTAAAGCTTTAGAAACATATTTGTTAGATTTAAGAGCTACAGACTTACCTTTCTTCTGGGGTTCATCTTCTTCTAGTTCAATCTCATGACTTCTCAAGGAGCTGATCAGTTCTTCTAAGGAAATTTCATTGAGATTTTTTGATAGCTTTAAAGCAGTGACCATGGGCCTCCAAGCTTTTGGTAAACTTCTGATGATTTTCTTCACATGATCTGCTGTTGAGTAGCCTTTGTCCAGAACTTTTAGTCCAGCTACCAGGATTTGGAACCTTGAGAACATTTTTTCAATTGTCTCATCTTCTTCCATCTTGAAAGCTTCATACTTCTGGATGAGGGCTAGAGCTTTAGTCTCCTTGACTTGAGTGTTGCCTTCATGTGTCATCCTCAAAGAATCAAACATGTGTTTAGCTGAGTCCCTGTTTGTGATTTTCTCATATTCTGTATATGAGATAGCACTTAGAAGTATGGTTCTAGCTTTGTGATGATTTCTGAATTCCTTCTTCTGCTGAGCTGTCATATTTTTTCTTTCAATCTTCTGACCATCTGATCCAACAGGATGAATGTATCCATCAGTCACCATGTCCCAGAGATCTCCATCTAGATCTAGAATGAAACTCTCCAGAACATCCTTCCAGTAGTCAAAATTGTCACCATTGAACACTGGAGGTTTAACGTTGATCTTGTCATTCTGGTAGTCATTGTTGTTATTTCCAGCTTCTGCCATGTGTTTGACTTCTGGATCTTTTACTGACACGGTTAAGTGTTTTTCTCAGAACCTAGCGCTCTGATACCAATTGAAGGTGCGCAAAACACAAGGAAGGGGGGGTTGGAATTGGGTTTTCTTATGGAACTTTAAAAACAACTTCTAAAGACAAGATAATTTATCCTGGTTCGTTTGAACTCAAACTACGTCCAGTCCACCCGCCAAGGTGATTTTGCCTCTACTGAGGTCTTAATCCACTATTCAACTATAGAATACACACAAAGACCTATAGTCAATGTCCTCTTGAGTCTTCTGACTAAACTTAGTCACTCAAGGAATAAAATAACTATTACAATGATAATAAAGAAGTAACTAAAAATGCTTCTTGACAAGCAAGGATCACTAAGTGAAAGTTACAATATATTAGCACAATTTTATTCAGTCTTTTTGCGTGAGTGTATCGTCGTTCAATTCTTCAAAATGAATCCTTTATATAGTTCTTGAATGAATGTAGCCGTTGGAGACATCTTGAGCTAAATTTAGGATATAATTTAATACCATATCTTCCTTCCATAAACAGAGATACTTGTCTTGACCATTAATTAAAATATTCTTTAATTAATGTCTTCATTATGGATATCAACATCTTCTAAGCGGAGATCAGAGATAATAAATATTTGATGCGCAGCCAATAAACATGTCATTAAATGATGGATTCTCCTTTAAGAGTATCTTCTATATGTGGCTCAATGAATCTTCTATTCGAGTACGTCTTACTTAATAGAATTGATCTTCTACACAAGAACAAGGATATTTATTAGAACTTCTATTCTGTAACAATCTTTGTTATCATCAAAACACTTGGAGGTTCAGAACCATAATTGTTCTAACAAATTTGAGAGCGTACTACCACGAGGCCGCGTTCCTGACTCCTATAAGTTGCGCTAAAAGATACTTGTTGGTATTGCATGTACATTCTTTCAATACAAAATAATGTCATATCTCAGCCAGTGATTTGCTCACAAAGGTTTATGACCCCTATTTCAAAACTTCAAGATTAACATGTGTGTTGCATTAGAATTTTCATTCTCAGAATAAAACATTTTCTGCTTGCATACATTTATTTGGCATCATTAAAAGCTCACATGTGGAAATTCAGTCTAGAAGCTTAAGCCTGCCAAGTTGAGAGGTTTAAAATACCTGAAAGACAGTCACGTCGAGGTGCACTTTTTCTAGAAAGCTCCATTGAGTAAGGACTTTCCCAACCAGTCATGGTAAGAGCCAACTAACCTGGGGCAGTTATGTCAAGCAATACCCTAAAGAGTCAGCCAAACTGGGGCAATTACCTCGAGATTCAGATCTCTCCTAGAGCAATTTCTTCAAAGGCTCATATTAGGGCAAGCCACCCTAATCGCATGACGATTCATTCTTTCCCGAAGGCAGATAATCGGAAGTTCAGAATATCGGGGCAATCATACTCCTGAAGAGTTTAAAGACACCAAGTCTTTTGTAAAATCCTCTTAAGGTAAAGCCCGAATCAAAAGAAAATGATCCCTAGCACAAGACTACTTGAAATATTTCCTCCTCAGCAGGACGCTGTTCAGTTTCGTTATCCCCAACAGACGCATGGAAGTTATCCCCAGTAAAGTCGTCAAACTTTTCTTTAGCAGGTTTCCTTGATCTTATTTCCCAGCAGATCTCAAACCAAATCCTTCTCTTCCCCAGCAGAGCAATAAGGATCATCCCTAGCAAGAGTCGTCTTCCCGTAGTGAAGCACTTCTTACAAGAATCTAGAAATTCCCGGCAGTTAGCTGAACGGTTCCCTTCCCCATAGAGGTCTAGAAAATTCAGGTAGTCAAGAGAGTTCTCCTCAGTAGAGCCTTGACAGGTCTTCCCCCAGCTAAGTCGAAAGGTTACATGTCACCAGCGAAATCTTATGAGTGATATTCATTCCCCATCAGTTGAGGCATCCCCTAGAAGGGCCTTCAAATCTAAATTCCAATTTATTTTTGGAAAGGTGATAAGTCGAGACAGACTAGTCACACTCTTCTCTAGCAAAAATATCGACAATCATTTGTATACCCCACAGAGTCAGCAAGGATTTATTGTTTCCGTGTCAGGAATTCCCTTTATATCTATCCCCTAGGGTCATGGGGCATCATGTCATACAATTCAACATATGCAGGCTCAGTCCAAGGTTTATATCCAAAGTCCACCCGCAACGTGGAAACTTATCCAAAGTCCAACCGTAGATTGGCCAAAGTCCATCCTCTGGGTGGCAAATTCCAAAGTCCAACCGTAGATTGGCCAAAGTCCACCCACATCATGGCAACTTATCCAAATTCCACCCGCAGCGTGGCAATTTGTCCAAAGTCCAACCGCAGATTGGCCAAAGTCCATCCTCTAGGTGGTAAATTCTTAAAGTCCAGCCGCAGACTGGCCAAAGTCCATCCTCCGGGTGGCGAATTCTTAAAGTCTCCCGTAGCGAGAAGCATCCCCCGTAGTGTGGAAAAGCATTGAAGTCTCCCGTAGTGAGCAAAAGTCTCCCGCAGTGAGCAAAGGTCTCCTGTAGTGAGCCAAAGTCTCCTGTAGCGAGCAGCGGCCCCCGTAGTGTGGCAAGAAATTGAAGTCCCCCGTAGTGTGGCAAAAGTCTCCCGTAGCGGGAAGAAGTCTCCCGTAGTGAGCCAAAGTCTCCCGTAGCTGAGCAATATGCCCCCCGTAGTGTGGCGAATTTTCAATGTCTCTCGTAGCTGAGCAATGTGCCTCCGTAGTGTGGCAAATTTTCCAAAAGTCTCCCGTAGCTGAGCAATATGCCCCCGTAGTGTGGCAAATTTTCAAAGTCTCCCGTAGCTGAGCAATGTAGCCCTGTAGTGTGGCGAATTTTCAAAGTCTCCCGTAGCTGAGCAATGTGTCCCTGTAGTGTGGCAAGATTTCCGAAGCCCCGCAGTATGGCAGAGTATCCCCACAAAATGATCAGAAGTCCATCCTCGGGGTGGTAAGGAATCAAAAGTTTCCCATAGCTGAGCAATGTATCCCCGTAGAATGGCAGAGTATTGAAATCCCCCGTAGTATGGCGAAGTATTCGGAAAACCTCCCGTAATTATTCTAAAACATTCACCAATTCACTACTCTTCACATCAGAGTTCTCCCAAGCAGAGTTCATATGGTTGGGTTTATTTCTCTTTTCTTTTCCACCGAGTGCAAATTTTCCGGTTGTTGTTAGTATTCAATCCCTACATACTTCAACCGTATGAAAGCGATTGCTATCATCCATTCAAGCTACAATGATTGAATAGGGGCAGCTGTAACACCCCAAAATTTGCGCTTTTATTTATTATCAACCTCGAGCAATTTACGCTTCATTTTTGCATCATTCCGCACATCATCGCATCGTATTTGAAAAATAAATAAATAAATCAATCATCATCCTTTGCATGAGGTGTGTGGTCGATCGAGGCTTGCCAAACTTTGGAGTTCAAGAGAAAAATAATACCCCAAAAATAATCCAAACCACTTCCAAGCTAACCAACCAAAAGTGAAGATTTCACCTTTCCCTCCCTTTTCTTTCCCTTTTTCCTTCCACTTTCTTTCCCCACTTCCTTTCATTCTTTCCCTCTTGTTTTTCCACTTCAATTCCACTCCATTTCCCTTGGATTCTTCTACCATGTTCTACAACATTCTAGAGTATTCCATGGAATATTCCAAGGAATATTCCCTCTCCAACCCTAACCCTAACTAACTACCAAACCATAATTTTGGATCCCAAGCCTAATTTTTGGGCCCCAAACCTAACTCCATTCCCAAACCTAGCTCCAAGTCTAGCCTCTATATATTCATTAATCACTTCAATGCAAGGGATTCCCACAATTTTCCAAATTTTTCACTCTTTCACAATCACTTTCTCTCTCTCACTTTTCCTCCATTTCCCTTTTCACCAAAGCTTTTTGAAGAAGCTCTTCAAGTTTCACATTGAAACTTGAAGATCTTGAAGCTTAGCCTCTAACCTCCATTGATTTGTGGATTGTGGAAGAAGAAGCTACTGATTTTTGTGAGGATTTCGGCTTATCGGAAGTGCACGAAGGTTCAAGCATCAAGAACACATTTATTTTGCGGTTTCGCGGTTTTCGTGGTTTTCTCTTCGATCAAGCTCCAATTCTTGCAACAATTACCAAAGCACTTCTCCGCTTCGTAGGTTGGTGATCTAAATCACTTCTTCTTTAAGTTATTCTCTTCATCTCGCCATTTCGACATTCTTTAATTGCTTTTCATTTTGCTTGCGATCGATTTCCTTTTCGTTATGTATTGCTTGCGATTTACAATTTGTAATGGATTAGAATTTAAGGTGTAGATAGTCATAGGTTCTATCATGTGTAAATAAGCCCTAATTAAGTAGAAACTCGTGTTAGCATGTTCCTAGGTATGTTAGGGATCATTAGAAGTGAGTTTGTGGCCAAAAGCACTTATTTCCAAACTTTTTTCACATTCTGGATCAATGTTAACCAGTTAACCATTTGGTTAACCGGTTAAACCGTGCGTTTTAGCCACAAATTGTTGCAGTTTTAGGTCCGTTAACCGGTTAACCAATGGTTAACCGGTTAACGTTGTTGATTTTTGGATTCTTGTCTTATTTGATAGCTTAGTCCTTGTTTCTAGTTCCTCCAATGTTCATACATGTTTAGGTATTGATTTTAGGGAATTTTGGGGTCCATTTCCAGTAGCTCGTTCCCCTATTTCGAGTCGTTTCGACGCGTTTCCGTTCATGTTGCGTATTATGCATTTTTGTGTTCCTTTGTGCATAGCTTGATTTCTTGCATTTTGTTGCTATGTTCATGCATCATTAGGTATGTAATAATCATATTGCATTTTGTTTTTACATCTTTTGCATTGCATTAAGTCATATTTAATTTCATTGTATCAAGATATGTTTCATTTCACATAATCATATATGTATGTGCGTTTGGTTGCATTTGGTTGCATGTTTGATCCTATCATTCACATTAATTCAATTTTGAATTTTGCATTGAGTTTGGCATTCTTGTTGAGCTATCATATTGCATGTTCATAATCAATAATCATCATGTTCATATGCCATGTTCATGTGCCACATTTTTGCATACTTGTTGCATAATCAACCATGTGATGCATTCTTGCATAATCCTCAAAAATGCTCATTGATCTTTCATTTGTGTATGTTGATTTAGGTTCAAATGCATGTTCATGATGAATTTAGTGCATGTTTCATTGAGTTTGTGCATTAAAAGAGTAAAATAACTAAAATCTGGATTTTACATTTCATAGCTGTTTTTGCATATAGGTGCTGTAAAAAACATGTTGTTTGTTTGTTTGCATGTTGTATTTGACTTTTTACACCTACCTTTTCATGCTGCATGCTGGCTATAAAAAGCTGATTTGTGTTATGCATTATTTTCATAGCTGATTGTGTGTTTGAGTGCTGTAAATAGTTGCTGAATTTTAGTTTAGCATAGTGTAGGCACCCTTAAACTTAAGATTGAGTCCAGTTTAGGTCCAAGTTGCCTTAGGAATTGTTTGGTGTTTTTACCTCATTCTTTTTTAATAAATTGCACACTAATCTTTGTTTTGTAAAGGGGAAGATTGAGGTAAGTTTCCTCCAACTCATTCTTTTACTTCCTTTATGCATTTAATTTGCATTTAATTTCCTTTACTTTCCATACTTGTGTTTGGTAGGATTTCCCCCTCTTTTGTAGAATCAACTTAACTTCTCTAGGAAGTAAGTTGCATTCTATTTCTTTTCCCTTTAGGATTAGAAAACCTCATAAACCATTAGGGTCTCCCTTTTGTGCATAATAAATAACTTAGGGTTGGTCTTAATCCCCCTTAGTTTTTCCCTTTCTCCATTTGAGTCTTCTTCTCTCATCTTCAAACAAAAATCTAATAGACATTTAATAAAGGATTGAAATAGTCTCTTGCGCATAGCCTTATTCCATGGGGCACTCATATTCATTCCATCTTGGAATAGTGTGAGCTTGTCTAGCATGATGTACAAGTCTAATCATGAGACTATTTTCATAAACAATAAACTCCAAAATACTTCTCATAAAAGACAACCAACAAAGACATCGCGTCTTCTCATCTCATCTCCTAATCTTTGCGGACGAATGCGACTTGCCTCGACAGTTCAAAAAGCGATACGGTAAACACCCTCGAGTCAAAGCCGGTAACACCTGAGCTAGAACTATGGCAACATCATCCTACAAAATACAAATAGTTCCCGCCTTAGTTAGGCGAACTACGTCGACTCTGATCCTCATTTTCCCAATGAGGTACGTAGGCAGCGGGGTAGGGCCCGTTCGAGCACTTTCTTTATTTTCCCTACATTTCACCATTCTTTCATTTTATTCTCTTCCAGTTCCTTTCTCATTTCCATTTCCATCCCAGTTAGCAGTTCATTTGTTCAGCAGCAATTATTTCTCACCCTTTGAAACAAACAAGCAAGCATGGATCCCGTCGGGTACAGCGAACAATCTGGGGTGCTAATACCTTCTCAGGTCGTAACTGACTCCCGAACCCAGATCGTTGGTTCGTAAGGCCTCGTCCTTTCCCTCTTCCTTAGGTTTGTGCAACATTACATTTCCCATTCATTCGGGATAAAAATGTCTGACTGGCGACTCTACCTTTTCCGCGCCACTTTCGCGTTTGTACTAGGATGAAAATCCCGGGAGCGACACATAGGCATAAGCAGTTCGAGCCATAAAAACACAAACCGAGTTTCCGCCTTAGTTAGGAAAACTACGTCGACTCTGATCCTCATTTTCTTGATGAGGTACGTAGGCAGCGGGGTAGGGCCCATTCGAGCACACTCTTTATTTTCCCTATATTTTCCCCATTTTTTCTTTTTGATCACTTTTCAGTTCCCCTTCTCATTCCAATTAGTAGTTCTTTTATTCAACAACATCTTATTTCTCACCCTTTTAAAACAAACTAACAAGCGCGGATCTCGTTGGGTACAACAGACGGTCTGGGGTGCTAATACCTTCCCAAGTCATAACCGACTCCCGAATCCAGATCTCTGGTTCGCAGGACCTTGTCCTTTCCTTTTCTCTTAGGTTTGTGCTGCATTATCTTTCCCTTTCATTCGGGATAAAAGTTACTGGCTGGCGGCTCTACCTTTTCCGCACCACTTTCGCGTTTGTACTAGGATGAAAATCCTGGGAGCGAGATCGAGGGACTTGACTATTTATCATAAGGAAACAAAGAGAGGTTACCCTAGAGGTATGAGGGTGCAAGTGTATTCAATTCAGTTATTTTAGTCTTGAAATTAGGGTTATCTAACGATTGATTTTAGTCTTGCCATACAATCCTGTTAAACATACATATAACAGTTTATAGTACGGAAAAATAAACCTAGGTTTAGCTATTACATGGTTTTGGGAGAGATACATAATTATAAATAAAAAACCTGGCAGAAATATAAAGTGCGGAAAAAAAATCTAAGCTATTACATGGCTTTAGCAGTTACATTATCGTAGAAAAAGAATCGGGCAAGAAAAATAAATCTAAATGATTACAAATCCATACAACCTATTAATTTATTCTAAGAAATAAAATCGGGAAGAAAAGATGAGATGAACAAAAGTTTCGGATATTGATTAATTGATTTTGGTTAGAAAAGATAAATTATTGATTAATTTTATTAAAAAAAATAAACCTAATATAATTTAATTATATAAGAAAAATATTTTTATTATTTTATGGTTTTATGAAAAAAGATTTATTATTCTTTCTATTTTTTGATTGGTTAAAACAATTAAAATAATTGAATTAATTAAACAAATTAAAATAAAAGAAAAAAAAGAAATAATGGAAAGAAAAGGAAATAGGTCAAAAAAACAACAAAGGGGATGGCGTTGGGGTTTGAACCCAGACCCTTTTGCTTCCCATCTGTGCTCCACACCACCAGGCCATTTGGTATTTGGTGATTATATCTAGAAAGAAAATAATATATATTAAACGAAAAAATCAAAATTTTCAGCCACTGTTCATCGTCTTCCCCATGCACTTTTACCTACGTTTTTGGCTTTATCGCTAAAGCTTATAGTGACAATTTTACCCGTCACTACAGAACCTGAAATTAAAACATCATAAAAACGCCATATCAAAAAATCTAAGGGCATGGATCGACTGGAAACAACCCTAGGAACTCTTTGGTGCCTTCCATTCGGCCTATAAACGTCTGTAAATGGAGATTCGAAGCATGGAAGTTTTATGCCCTAACAATGGCATCTCTTGATTCACACGTGAAACCTTCAAACTAATTGCTCAGCAATGCTCCATATGCTCATACAAACACAAACACACCAATATATCACAAAATATGATTAGATTATAAGTTTAAAAGATTCAAAGTTTCACCAAAGAACAGTGGCCTTGAGGAGCTTGATTCAAGCTTTGAAACTTGCAACAAAGTATTGAGATCTCTTCCTCTGGTCCTTAGGAGGAAGAATCAAGCCTTGGAAGGGATTGAAACTTAGTGAAAAATGGGATACAAATTTTTAAAGTTTCTTTAAAATTTTAGAATTTTTAATAGTTCTTGATCAATGATATTTTTCCCTTTTCTATCTGAAGGTGTTATGTATTTATAGAGGAAGGATTTAGGTCAATTTATGGGCTTGGGTTCACATTTTTTTTGGATGATAGGATTTGATTGATTTTGTCATTGAAAACCTTCTATTTTAGTCATATTTGGCCATCATATATTTCTCCTCTTATTTTGCACGAATTTGGATCAAATATTATGTAAATAACTCTCAATATCTTATCCTAAAATAGTCCAAATATCAAATCTTTGATTTTTCATATTTATTTTGATTAAAATTGAATTTAAATGAATTAAATCCAATAAAATATGAAATAAATAAAGAAAAATCAGAAAATATGACTTAGAGGTCGTGGACTATCTTATGATTACGTTTGGAGTGTGAAAAGATAGGCCCATTTGCCACAAACTCAAGTTTTGGTCATTGTTTGCCTTATACACCTCATTTTTTCTCAACTTTAACAATTTACAACTCTCTAAATTTTTATCCTATGAATGTGTTCTTAGACTATTTAGAATGCTTTAAGTGTCCTTTAATAACTACTTTTGGTCCCATGTCAATTTGATCATCTATGTTCAAGTTATGAGCTTTTGAAAAAGTTGACTTTTTGTTGACTTTTTAAAGGACCTGTAATGTCTTAGCTCATATCTCTCAAATGAAGCCTTCCCGACCTTGGCCTTAGAGAGAAAAAGTTGTAGAGAATTCAATTTCCTTCAAGATGGGCTTTGGTTGGGCAATTTATAGTGAAGTATGTGAAAGTTAGGTCTGGTCAAAGTTCAATTGACTTTATCCTTAAGAAACACTAATTTAGTAACTCTTGATTTGTGATGAATTTGAGATTTTCTTGATGAATCATGATCAACCCTTGATCAAATGATGAATATTACTTCATAATCTTGATGTTGACCAAAAATTTTGAAGTTTGACTGTATGTTGACCACAATTGACTTTTTATCCAAGTTAACCGATTATCGATTATCTGAGCATATGACTGGCCAAACTTGTAGGGCAAGTCTTGAAACTTGACATGAGGATCTTTTGAAGTATGTGGGATACCATGAAGTCCATTTGAGGCTTAAGAAGTCTAATTTAATTTGAGAAACACAAAACCCTAATTTGAAATCTATTGCTTAGGAGGAGGCATTGTCTGATGAAACCTTGAGTCTCTTTGAGCAATTGAGAATCTTATGCCCATTAGGAGACCTCTTGAGACATATTATCTTGAAGTTATGAGGGCATGTTTTGGGGTGCAACAGCTTCCCCGGTTCAATCTTCTTAAATCTGAGGGAATAGATTGGCACACATGCCATTCGTGACCTGAAGGTGGAAGAGGATTGAACACCTAAAGCACAAAAGTTTGCACTTGATGGTGTATAAAGTAACACTGTCGGTTGATTATATTGCTTGAATGGGCTTAAAGATGCCATTCGGAGTAATTACTACTTGGTAGAGAGAAAAATGTTTCTTGAATGTAATTCCTTGAGGAGAAAGCATTCCAAGATTTAGATACACTTAGTGTTGGGAATAAAGCATTCCATGATACCGATAGGTATAATCCTAAGGGATATAGCATCTCAAGACACCAATAGACCTAATCCTAAGGGATGTAGCAGCCCAAGGTATTTATAGATGTGGTTCTGGGGGATGTAGCAGCCCAAGGTATTGATAGATGTGGTCTTGGGGGATGTAGCAGCCCAAGGTATTGATAGATGTGGTCCTGGGGGATGTAGCAGTCCAAGATAATGGCAGGTGTAATCCTAGGGGTTTATAGCTGCCCAAGAGAGAAAAGGAAGTATCTGAGGTTTTATAGTAGCCTAAGGTATTGATGTAGTCCTGGAGGATAAAGCAGTCTGAAACGTTGATAGAGCCTTGGAGGATAAAGAAGTCTGAGACATTGACAGATGTAATCCTGGGGGATAAAGTAGTCCAAGATATTGTTTGATGTGATCCCGGAGGATAAAGCAGCCTGAGATGTCATTTGAACGATAATAAGTTGTTAACGATATTTGTTTGTTGGGGAATTAACCTGAAAGAACGAGGTTGGTTCTATGCAGTGTCATGATGTATGTAATGCATTGCATGACACTCTTAATGTGAATGAGCATGTTATATGTATGTTGCATGTGTATGGATGAATTATATAGTAGGAGCATATTAGTAGCTTCATGTAGCCACTGTTAATTGGGGAATAAATCCCGATTTGCTATTGAGGAATATGAAGACATTGTTTCCGTCTTGTTTCAGAATATTGTACTTGAGATTTTTCGACTTCTGTCTAGAAATGAAGGCATTCGAAGATAGTAAATCATCCGTCATGCTTCTTATTGAAGGATTAAGTTCCTGAATACCCTGACTGGGGATAAAAGAGACGAACATTTCCCCGAGAGACTTATCCGACCAAGTGTCAATTCTTCCGAGGATATTAGACTTGATAAGATCTTACCCGAGACTTCGTAGTGTACAAACTCTGTTGGGGAACAGGCTACCTGGAATACTTTGCTGGAACCAATCTATAGAGATTATTCTATGGGGATGGATCTGTGGAGATCTGTTAGACCTAAGCCTTATTTGGGATTCCAATCTCCAATAATCCTTAGAAAATGCTATTTTATGCATTTTTGGTAAACATCAATCATTAAAAGGCATATATTTATTCAAATAATCAATGGACGTTTATGCATAATTAAAAAATGAGAAAAGTAAAACTGAGTTTGAAATATAATTGTATTGATTTTGAAGGTAGCCTATAAACAAGAGATCTTGTACAAGGAGACATAAATCCTAGTAAGAGGAAATTGTCGTAAAAATTGAAAAAATTACAAAGAAATGAAACAAAGAAAATAGTTATGTGTAAATGATCCCATTAGGTTTCAACTTTGCTATTGTCATTATATCTTCAAACACCTCATCCATTGCGGCCGGAAGAAAAATGATTGGACTGATCTGCACGATTTGAACTTGATATTGGTAACACAACTAGTTGGAATTAGATGGGTGATTCAACGAGACATAGTCGTATGATTTAATCCCTAACTTTTTCCTGGACCGCCTTTTCAGGTTTTCAGTCCATTGGGATACCCTTTTTTGCCCAAACCGCCTTTTCAGGTTTTCGACTTGCCGGGTGTACAAATGTTTTATATATATCCCTAATTTTTGCCCAAACCCTTTTGGTTCGCCGGAATGCCCTTATTTTTTCCTAGGCCAGTCAATCTAACGGATTTCTTTTTATGTGTAGTATTTTTTGACTATGTTTGCGGTTATAGGGTGTGAGAAATCTTCACCATCCATGGTGGTAAGTATCATAGCACCTCTAGAAAATACCCTTGTGATTACAAATGGTCTTTCATATGTGGGAGTCCATTTCCCCCTGGGGTCACCTTGTGGTAATATGATACACTTTATTACCAAATCACCAACCTGATATGCCTGATGCTTGACCTTCTTGTTAAAAGCTTTGATCATGTGCTTTTGATACATCTGACCATGACAAACAGCCCCGAGCCTCTTTTCCTCAATCAAATTTATTTGGTCAAGTCGAGTCTGGATCCATTCATCTTCATCTTTCATAATCCTTAAGGAAGGAATTTGCACTTCAATACGTAAAATAACCTTCATACCATAGACGAGAGAAAATGGGGTTGCCCTAGTTGAGGTACGTACTATGATGTGATAACCATGGAGAGAAAATGGTAACATCTCATGCCAGTCTTTGTATGTTACCGTCATCGTTTGCACGATCTTCTTGATATTCTTGTTGGCGGCTTCTACTGCACCGTTAATTTTTGGTCGATATGAAGATGAATTGTGATGCTTAATTTTAAATTGCATGCAGAGTTCAGTAATCATAGTGTTGTTAAGATTAGTACCATTGTTTGTGATAATCCTTTCAGGGATTCCATATCGATAGATAAGATTATTGTTGATGAACTGAGCCACAACATTCTTGGTAATAGAAGCAAATGAGTCTGCCTCTACCCACTTTGTTAAGTAATCAATAGCAACAAGGATGTAACAATGTCCATTGGAAGCGGTAGGTTTAATCTCACCAATCATATCAATTCCCTACATTGCAAAAGGCCAAGGAGCAGTTATAACATTCAACGAAACTGGAGGTACATGTATTTTATCAGCATAGATCTAGCACTTGTGACAAGTATTGGAATGCTGATGGCAATCAGTTTCCATGGTAGACCAATAGTAACCTACACTCAAAATTTCCTTAGCCATCGTATGCCCACTAAAGTGAGTACCAAAGATCCCATCATGCGTGTCTTCCATAATCTCTCTAGCTTCCTTCTTGTCCACACAGCGAAGCAATGGCGAATCATGATTGTGCTTGTTCAAAATTTTGTTACTCAGGAAAAACTTGGCAGAAAATCTCCTTAGAAACTTCTTGTCATTGATAGATGCCCCTTCAGGATACTCCTGAGCTTTGAGATATCTTTTTACTTGGTGGAACCAAGGTTTTTCTTCTAGTCCCTCAGTATCAACCTCGTAATAGTATGATGGTTCATCTAATCTATCAATAGTAATTCTAGGAGCTTCATGGTCCCAACTGACTTTGAACATAGATGACACGGTAGCTAATGCGTCTATCAATTGATTCTCTTCTCGTGGAATATGTTCGAAAGCGATCTCTTCAAAGTATGGGATCAAAGTCAACACATGTTCTCGATAAGGAATGAGATTTGGATGCTTCATGTCCCATTCTCTTTTAATCTGACTAACTACTAGGGCTGAGTCCCCATATACATTCAAGAACTAGATCTTCATTTCAATGGCAGCTTTGATACCCATTATACATGCTTCATATTCAACCATATTTTTGGTACAATCAAAGCAAAGTCTAGTAGTAAACGACATATAACAACCCTCAGGAGAGATAATCCTAACACCAATACAATTTCCAAGTGCATTAGAAGCTCCATCAAAAACCGTAGTCAATCGGGATCCCTGTTAATGTCCTGCACATGGTCTAGGTTCTTTATGATCAATAACAAGCATACTATCCTCATCTGGAAACTCAAAATTCATAAACTGATAGTCATCCACCACTTGCTAAGCCAAATGGTCAGCTATTACACTTCCCTTAACTGCTTTCTGAGTAGTGTATTGAATTTCATATTCTGTCAGCCATCTTACTATTCGTCCGGAGAGAGCAAGTTTCTAAAATATGTATTTGATAGGATCTATCTTCGAAATCAATAAAGTGGTATAAGTCAACATATATTGTCTTAGTCGGTGAGCAGCCCATGCCAAAGTGCAGCAAGTTTTCTCAAGCAGTGAGTATCTTGTTTCACAGTCGGTAAACTTTTTGCTAAGGTAGTATATTGCTTGCTCTTTTCAACCGGACTCATCATGTTGCCCTGAAACACACCCTATTGAATTATCTAACACTGTCAGGTAGATAATCAAAGGTCTTCCTGCAACTGGTGGCATCAGTATTGGAGGTTTTTGGAGATACTTCTTAATCTCATCAAAAGTTGTTTGACATTCGTCATTCCATTCCATTACTTGATCTTTCTTCAGCAATTTGAAGATTGGCTCACAATTAGTGGTTAAGTGGAAAACAAATCTTGCAATGTAGTTCAGGCGTCCCAAGAAAACTCTGACTTCCTTCTCAGTATGGGGAGCATGCATATCTTGTATAACTTTTACCTTCGCAAGGTCAACTTCAATACCTTTAACACTGACAACGAAACCCAGAAGTTTACCAGATCTAACCCCAAAGGTACATTTGTTTGGATTCAATCTCAGCTTGTATTTCTTCAACCTCCCAAACATTTTATGCAGATGGTCAAGATGTTCACCTTCAGTATGGGACCTAGCTATCATGTCATCAACATATACCTCTATCTCGTGATGGATCAGATCATGGAACAAAGCTACCATAGCACGCTGGTATGTTGCCCCACCATTCTTCAAACCAAATGGCATTACTTTGTAACAAAAGGTGCCCCACTTTGTGACAAAGGTAGTCTTCTCCATGACGTCAGGCGCCGTCTTAATCTAATTATAACCAGATAAACCATCCATGAAAGAGAATACCTTATGCTGAGCAATGTTGTCTACCAGAACATCAATATGCAGAAGCGGAAAATCACCCTTGGGGTTGGCCTTGTTCAAGTCTCTATAATCCATTCACATGCGTACTTTTCCATCCTTCTTAGGAGCCGATACCACATTTGCAACCCATTGAGGATAAGAAGTGACATCTAGGAACCTTGCCTCGAATTGTTTCATCACTCCAGCTTTGATATTTTCTAACATTTCGGGACACATACGACAAACTTTCTGAATTAACTTATTTTTAACATTGTCTTCTAATTCAGCACCTATCTTGACCTCTTTCTAATCTTTCTCAGTACCCAGATTCACAACTTCGATCGGTTCTTCATGCGACTGTATAACTTTATATTCTTGTTGTAGCAACCTAGCAAGTTCTAAAGGCACTTCACAATCTTCCTCATTTCCATCCTTGGATTGGTAGATTGGATTTTCGAAGTCATAATTGACAATAGCAGATCTGTTATCAATGGGATCCAGAATGGACGAGGATCTGCAGTTTATTGATATGGGTGTGTGTAAGAACACATAGCGAGAAATATATAGAAAGATAAAAAGCGCAAAATTTGAATGCAAAATGTCCATTGATTTATTGAATGAAAATATGCGATGGAATGACAACCCTTAACAGATAGACCTTTGTGCTTCGGGAAAGGCACAAGGCTTAAAAGTTTAATTGTTCAAATTACAAAACCAAAATAAGAAAAACAAAAAACAGCATTTACTCCTGACTAAAGGAGATAGGAATAATGTCTTCAGTCTTCCAATTGTTGAGCCCACTGCCAATGGTAGGAAAGATCCAACTATCTAGGTTGCAGTCCTCATAAGTGTTTTCCACAACATTGACTTGATCCTTCTGAAATCCTTTGTGGGTGATACGAATAGAACGAGCACGACGAACAACCTTCTGAGCCTCTAAAGTGAAACCCAGACAAAATTTGTCAGATTTGTAAGGAATGTCAGGAAGCTGACCCCAAATAGTACAACCACCTTCTTCAACCACAACTTTAGCATCTTTTAGAGAGGCTATTGTAGGAGATGCTCTGGTAACCTTAGGAACAATATAATCTGGTTTAGCAGCAGGAACATTCTGAGGAACCACTTCAAATGTCTAACAAGGAGTCGCGACGAATTCGCCATCCATCTCAACATATTTGAAAGTACTCACATGACTACCCATGTACTCTTCTTCATCATAGACAATGGCAATCCTTCTCTTCACTGGATATTTTAGCTTCTGGTGCAAGGTAGAAGTTACAACACCTTCCCCATGTATCCAAGTGCGTCCAAGAAAGCAGGAATAGGCAGGACGAATGTCCATCATATAGAAAGTAGAGTTAAAGACTTGAGAACCTACTTTGATCGGAAGATCAATTTCTCCATACACCGTTCTCTTTGAACCATCAAAGGCTCTTACCACTACGTTACTAGGTCTTGGCATCACATCTTCATAGTTGAGCTTGTCAAGAACGACCTTCGGTAACACATTTAATGAGGAACCATTAACCACAAACACGTGAGATAGAGTAATGCCCATACACTCAATAGAGACGTACATATCTTTGTTGTGGTTTCTTCCCGTAGGAGTTAAATTAGCATCAGAAAAACTTAAGCAATTGTCAGTCAACAAGTTAGCAACACAATTTTCAAATTGGTCCACAAAGATTTCGTGTGGTATATGCGCAAATTTCAAGAATTTCACCAAAGCTTTAGCATGGGCCTTAGAGCATAACAACAGAGATATCATAGAGATCTTGGAGGGAGTGTATCCCAACTGTTCAACAATATTGTAACCACTCTTATGGATGATATTTAGTACTTCTTCCATTTTCTTAGAAGGATCTTCAGTAACCGGTTTCTCAATCTGAACAGGCTCAATCATTGGTCCTTTGTCTCGAGCTTGAGTACCTGTCTCGGAGGTAGGAATACGAACTGGAGAAGCAACAGTCTTTGAAGTATCTTCTGGAGAGAAAATTCTTCCACTTCGAGTTACTTTACTAGTCCAAATGATATTGTTGACGTCATGATTAGTATCTTCAACAGGTCTATCAGTTAAAGGCTCTTGCTTGACACCATGGACATAAACATCAGCACCATAATTCCAGGGGATGGCCTTATCAAAAGAATATGGGATCGTATCGGGAGTAGTAATAATCAAGGGAGCCACTTTTAGCTCAGCAGTAATCTTCACAGGATCCTTAGAGGTGATCCTTACAGGGGTTTTAGAGGTAATATTCACGGGAGGTTTAGTAACCACAAACACGTTCTCCAGCTTCAGACCTTGGGAAAAACTTTCACATAAACTCTCCATATAAAGACTCTTCTCAAACATTATAGTACGGTCATCCATCAAATGTTGAATACCTTCTTTCAACTTCCAACAATCATTGGATTGAGATGCACACAGTTTTCATTGCATCCCGGAAATCAACTGACTTGCAATAGCTTCTTTTTAACAATTGACAGAGGAGTGGTCAAGTCAACCATAGTAGAAACATAAGAACCATCATCAATAACATTAACAGTCTTATCATGATTGGGCATAAGAGCAGTAATCACGTTAGGAATCTCAAGAGGATCGAACTTAATTTCCCTAACATCAATCATATCCTAAATTTTATCATGTCCGAGACAGTTGGAGAGATATGCACACCTTACATTGGGGTTATAGTGAGGAGAGCAAGTGTTAGGATTCTGATGAGGGTCCTTCAAGGTAATCATCTCCCTTTTCAACATGTGTTGCAGCGCCTGAGCTAATGACATATTGATTTTTGTAAATTGTCTCCTAGGTGTGTCCTGCTTATGTTGATTATTCTGTTGTTGATTTTGTTGCGCAGGTACAGGATTAGAGATCGGAACTGCTCCCACAGATTGGTTACGGTTGTTCTTATTACGACCCTGTTGGCCGTACACAACATTGGATTCCTTTTTCCCACTAGGTGGCTTCTTGTTGGTACTTGAAGAGGTAGCCACTAGTATTTTACCATTTCTTATCCTACATTCAACATGTTCTCCAGTCATTATCAGCTCGGTGAGACCAGATGACGAACTTCCAATTAGGTGGCTATAGAAAGGACCAGTCAACATACTCATAAACATGTCAACCAATTCCCTGTCAGTTAAAGGAGGTTGAACCCTGCTTGCAAGATCTCTCCATTTCTGAGCATTCTCTTTGAAACTTTCATTAGAGCCCATGGACATGCTTTGGAGTTGCATACGAGTTGGCGCTAAATCAAATTTATATTGATATATGTCGCTCCCACCAAATGACACCTGGCCAGAAGGGGTACAGACGCGAACGATCGGCGAAAGGAGAGAACACAAGGGTGGACTGAAAAGAGTCGCCAGCTAGGCATTTTTATCCTGAAGGAAAGGTAATGCTGCATAAACCTAAGAAAAGATGGATAAGACGATTGCGAACCAGAGAAACTGAGAAAGGGGGTTGGTTACAACCTGGGAAGGTATTAGCACCCAGATTGTCCGTCGTACTCGACGGGATCCACGCTTGAAAGTTTGTGTTTAAAGGGGTAGTGTCAGTGCTATCTGTGTGCAAAAGTTGGAAAAGAATGCAAGTGTCAGTGCTGGAAAAAAGTGTGAAGTGAATAAAAGGAGTGTCAGTGCAAGAAAAGAGTGCAGAGCTCAAGACTATGAGGTTTAAAGAATAATGCTGGAAGAGGGGGAATATACAGAGACTTTTGTTCGATAACTGTTAAGTTATGCCTACGTATCCTCTCGTGCAATGAGGATGTCAGAACACCGTAGTTCGACTCAAAGAGACTGAAGAATGAATTGACTGATGAACTTCCTACTTGTCTATGCTCAAGTGTATGACCCGTCTGGCTCAGGTGCAAACTGTCTTGCATTAGACGGGAGAAGCAAGTTCTCGTTTATGAGTGAATGAGGTGAGAAACGAATCTCGGAGGAGAGGATTATTGTTTGTTTTTGATGTTTTCAATCTTTTATTAATTTTTGGAGTTTGTCATAAGAAAATGAGCTTAAGCCTAAACCAAGGGTTAGTAAAACTCATCACATCCTCCCTCTGATTAGGGGTAATGAGAATACCTTAAGTATGAAGTAAACACCTCACACTTAATCACCATGATGTAGGATTAAGATCATTAACTTACTTGCATTTATTTAGATGTTTCTTGGAGTTTTTATTTAGTGTTAAGTAATGAGTTTAAGCCATAATCAAGGATTTAATGGACTCATTACACCATCCTAATAGAAGGATAACAGATGAGAACATTTAAGCTGAGAAAGGCTCCTCAATTTAATCCATGATTAGGGATTAACCTCATGACAAAACAAAGCCTTTATTAAAGTGGATTTTAGTTAATGGTAAGATTAATAAATGGATTTTAGGGTTTGTAAGACAACTTGAGAAGGACTTGTCCATTAACACTAGGGTTAGTCCTTCTTAACAAATTAAGGAAGAATTAGAACCCTAATGCAAGGCCCAAGTTACAAGCTATTGTCTTAGTGATTATTAAGAAGGATTGATTAAAGGATTTAAACACATTAAGGGTTTAACACTTAGGATTAAAGTTATACACTCCATCCTAATAGAAGGATATAGGCATAACCCTAATCACAAAGCCTTAAAACCTTAAAGTTTTAGTCCTTGATTATGAGATGAGAAGAGAAGACACAAAAGATGACACAAAGGTAAAACTAATGGGGGGTACTAATCAAACCCTAATTGTGATCATTCTTGGGTATTCCTAGGGTTAATGAGACTTGTAAGAGACCTTCAAGAGAGCCACCAAAAAAGAAGCAGGATGAAAGGAAGAGAAACAGAAAGAAGCAAGTCAACTTACTTCACATAAGAAGATAAGTTGCTAGGAGTGAGAAAGTAAGGAGGGAACATGAATGAGCAAGCTCACTCTAATACACATAAAAAATTCAGCAATGATGCATAAGAGAGATGAGAATAGATTGTGAGAAGTGAAGGAAAATTTACTTCTCAAACACTTACCACCTGAAAAGTTAGCAAAAGGAAATGAAATGAAATGAAAAAATGAAATTAAATGAAAAGATGAAAACCAAAACTAGAAGCATGTTCATGATGCTAATGATGCAAAGATATGATGCAAAGGTATTTCATGAGATATGAATGATCATACAAAGGATGGGAATGCAAATGAAGCATATAAGAAGCATGAAAGTTCATGAATGCACATGAAATGAAATGAAAGCAAAACATGGAAAATGGATGATGCAATGATAAATCATGATTCTAATGTGTCCTAAGATGTCTTATGTGTCATGTGGATGCACAAAATGTCATGGCAGGTTCATGAATGCAAGCATATGCAAGATGTATGCAAGATAGGATGAGAAATTAGGGTTATATGAACACGTGAGATGCAAAACTCAAAAACAGAAGCAAATCATAAGATAAAAAATTGAAAATGCACTCAAAAGAACCCTAAACCTATACTAGTTCACCATCCAAAGGGGGGGGGGGGTCAGAAGCTAAACCCTAAGGGAGTTATGAATTTCCTAAGTTTCTAAGGTTTAAAGGGTGATCCTAAAGATAAAATGCCAAAAAAATTGAAAATTAAAGATAAAAATGAAACAAAAATGTTTTTAGATGATTGAAACCATGTATAGCACAATTAAAAAAGAATCATTCACAAACTCAACTTGGACCAAAAGTTATGAATTTTTGAAGTTAGGGTTAAAAATATGCAAATTTAAGAACCCTAATTCATTTGAAAAATGTCAAAGCATGATCAAAACCAAAAAGAAATTTGTGTGGTGAGTTTGTAAATGTTTCTAAATGCCTAAGAATGTTCTCTGAATTTTTTGTGATTTTTAAATACTTAAATGTATTTTTAATTAATTAAAATCAATTAACTAATTAAAAATAACATTTAAATGATTTAAAAATATTTTTTTAATGCTGAAAAATAAAAATAAAAATATTTTTGGATTCTGAAAATTAATAAAAGGCTTGATAAAAAATATCAAAATTTTTTGATGTTTTTTCCTATTTTTAAAAATTCGTACAAAATAAAATAAAAGAAATGAATTAAAAATGAAATAAAAAGAAAGTAAACAGGATGAAGGGCTGATATTGGAACTGGGCTTGAAAAGAGTTGACTGGGCGCGCATCTGGACGGCCCAGGTTC
Source organism: Lathyrus aphaca (assembly GCA_963966055.1). Taxonomy (NCBI): domain Eukaryota; kingdom Viridiplantae; phylum Streptophyta; class Magnoliopsida; order Fabales; family Fabaceae; genus Lathyrus; species Lathyrus aphaca. Next base: position 224,316,965 of record OZ014523.1, on the reverse strand, counting down.
AAACTTCATTAAACTGATTTAATTAAATATTAATCCTAAAATTAAAACTAATGATTCAATCTAAACCACACACTGCACGCGGGAAAGGGGGATCTAACGACCCACATTTGAAAAGTGTCCACCCTAATTAATTAACTTAATTACTTTCAGGTGGCCGGAAATTTCCTCCGGTCATCTTCTCCGGCCACACCTCCCCTGAAAATTTCCCAAAACGCTCCCTAGGTCATTTCTGGAGCTCTAAAGCTCCAGATTGATTCCTCTCACCTTCCTAAGATCAACCCTACCCTCAAACTTCATTTCTTTTCACTCATAAACAAGATTCGGATCAAAGTTCAAAAATGGCAGAAATTTCAGAACAACCATACAACTTCATTTCTCAACCATTTTCAAAAATAAAAAGCTCAGTGTACTCAGGGGAACAAACTTAACCATTTAAGAACTTAAAACAGAGATTCTGGAAAAATGTTTTCACATGGCTACCTGAGATGAAGCTTTCAACCCTGGAGCTTTCAGGCTGCTTCTTTGCTTCAAAACGCCTCCAATGACCTCCCTGAAGAAGCTTTGAAGCTTTGCTGAAGTGTTTGTGACCTCCTTTTGAAGTTTAATGAGGTTTAGTTCAGGGGGGGGGGGAATCGTATTTTGTGTGTGGTGGCTTTCAGGGCAAAGTGAAGGGTGGGAAATGTTTAGTGATGAATTTTGAGATGAATGGTGGTGTTGGTTTTGAGAATGAGTGGCTGAGTTGTGTGATTCGATAGAAAATGCAAGAGAGGGAGTTTTTGTGTATGCTGAGTTATGGGAGAGTTCAGGCTTAGTGCTTGTTATGTTTGGCTTGCTTTTGATTAGTATAAGGTATTGTGATTGGTCAGAAAGTTGGTAATGGCATAGCGTGATTGGTATGGTGCAAAATGCAAAAAGTCAAGGTTTGTAGTCCTTTGAGGTATGGGTTGTTTCAGGCCAAGGACAAGGGGGTGTCTGGTGCAGCATGATTCAAGGATAGCCATGGAAACCATTTAGAGACAATTCAGCAAGTTTGTGTGAAGTTGTGGGAGGTTTTGCAAATTTGTGAACCTTTGGCCCCTTTTGAAATTTCTTCATGTGCAAGTTATGAAATCTTGGGAATCTTGGTCCAATTATGAGTTTTAAGTCATGTACTATGATGTTATGGTGTGTAGAAGTCAATTTGAAGTCATAAAATAGCTTGGCATGAGGTTTTGCAAAAATGCCTCTTTTGTATGAAGCATGAAATTATGTGATTTTTGCCAACTTTGGAAAGCCATAACTTGAGTTCCAAAATGAATTAGATCTTGTTCTTGTACTTTTTGAAAAGGGAATAATCCAATCTACAACTTTCATGACCAACAATTTTTCATTTGAAGCATTTTTGGTTAAGAAAGAGGAGGTTGAAAAACTTTCCCAAAATGGAAAGTTTACATTACAAGTCATTTCCATATTTGGCAACTTTTGGTTTAGCCCACTTTTCTTCAATTTTGTGAACTTATAAACACTTCAATGATCAAATAAAGACCATATAACTTCAATTTGATAAAAAAATCCACTTTGGTTCCATGGATGGGGGCCTCAGATGCCCTGATTTTGCTCTGACTTGCTCAAGAAGTTACCCAGTGATCAGATGACTTCCACAATGAATTTTTCCATCAAACTTGGTATGCATGATCCTTATATCATATTGAGACCAATAGAAACAAGAATGACCAAAAATTTTGGAGTTATGGCCTCTGAAACCAAAACCATAATTTTAGGTCATCTATGCAATTAAACTTGGCTCTGCTTCCATGCCTTGCCAGTTCTTGTGATTTTCTGACTCCTTTGATCTTGAGAGGATATAATATGATGTTTGAACATACATAGGCCCTCTTGAGATGATTGAAGACCTTTGGAGTGGCTCAGATGAAACCTGGGTGGCTCAGATCACAAACCCTAGATGCAGATGAACTTGAACCAATGCAGTGAAGCAAAAATGCCACATGATATGATATGATTAGACTAATGCAAATGAAAAAAGATCACAAGCCATGGTGTGAACTTAGTGAGGGAAAATTTGGGGTGTTTACAATATAGTTTGTAGAAGGCTTCAGCAAGATCATTCGAGGTACGAATATTGGTATTCTCAAGTTGGTAGTACCATTCTAGTTGAGCTCTAGATAAACTTTCTTAGAAGAAATGTATCCACAACTTTCTATCAACAGTGTGTGGCTGGATTCTTCAGACATAGGACCTTAAATGCAGCTTCGGACATGAAACACCATCATATACCACAAAAGTAGGAACTTTGAACCCAAGAGGAATGACAACTCCAGAAATCAGACTAAAATCTTCAAAATACAAACCAGATGTTTTCTACAACTCCATGGCATTCAAACGGTCTTCCAATAACTTGTGTTTTTCATCATCGGATGAATCATAGTAATAATTCTCCTCGTGATCAGAATTTCCAACAGTACCATGGTGACTACCTTCTTCTTTCACAGGATCATCATCTCCATGAATTTCGACCTCATTGTCTGTCTTAATTTGACCTTTGATCTCCTCCCCATGTTAATTAGGCCTACTAATTTTCAAGTTTTCTTATTCTTTTTGGTCAGGAGTGCTTTCAATTCTTCCCGTCCCTTGGACAAGTTCAGGATCATCTCTTGGAATTAGGCATTCTGGGTCTGGAGATCTTTAACAGTTTGTTCGAGAGCCATTTCAACTGAAATAAACAGTGAGAAGATAAGAAACCTTTTGTGGAAACCTGTTATGCAATGGTATGGCATGTAAATGCATATGAAATGTTTTCAAGGACCTCTTGGGATTTAAATTTGTTAAGGAAAAACAGAAACAAAACTTTTATTAGTAAGTTCAGAATATAACTGCCCATTGGGCTTACAATGAAGGAAAAACAAGAAATAATCCATAAAGGAAATAAAAGCATTTGAGACTTTAAAACTCAAGTCTCCCATGGATGTTTCCTCTTCGTGTTGAGATATGTATTGAGGTTCCGCTCTTTGTGAAGTTTCCTTGTCAGCTCCAACACTTTCTCCTTGCTAGCATAGAACTGAGCCTCAAAGGTATCCCTTTCCTCCTTCAGTTGGATCCAAGATTTTTGTAGCTCTTCCAGATCAGTAGGCATGTCTGGATGAAGAATGGTGTAAGGAATATCTCCTTCAACAATAGGCTCAACGATTAGATGTAAAACATCAGGATATGGCATCATAAGAGTTTGAGCACGAGATCACACCCATATGAGGTAAGGCTCCATAAGGATGGAGTATATTGGTTCTAGAGTGTTATTATTAATCTTATTCACCATGCCCCAAGCATGTATAAACCTTTGACAGTAACCTTGAGGATCGTTGTCATAATCGAACACAATACCTTGAATAATCATATCATGAGGACCATCACTCCGAGCATAACCAAACTGGCATAGTGCTAAAGAAGGATTATAAGTGATGCCTCCCCTTATGCCAAGGAGTGACACATTAGGGAACTCCCCACAACGGTCAATGATAGTGATGTTTTACATGGATCGGGAACAATAATGGATATCTGAATGAGAGAGTGACATTATATTTCTAGACCATCTCAAACCTTGTTCATTCTTTATCACAGATTGAGGAAGGTGTGAAATAAACCACCTTGATAATAGAGGTATGCAACACAACAGAGTCCCTTGTGCCTTCATAGTACGAGTGTGAAGAGAGTTCAAAATATCTCCAAGAAAAGTAGGCACAGGATTATGAGTAAGAAATATCTTGATTGCGTGCACATCTATGAATTAGTCTGGATTAGGGAACAACACCAAACCATAGATCAACAGGGCCAAGATCTCCTCAAAAGCGAAGTAACTCATAGCATCTAGGAATAATTGAGCTTTTTCTATCAAGACTTTAGCAAGAAGACCTTTAACTCCATTTCTGGTTTCCAATACAATTTCTGACTTCTTCAGATGCAAAGTGTAGCGGTAAAAACATGAGTGTAAGCTATTAGTCAACTTAACTCAAAGTAAACAGAGTCGCCACCGCACTTTATTTTTATTCCAAGAGGAAAATGAAAAAAGAGCGACTAAATCCTAATGAATCTAAAAGCAAAAAAAAGTTAAAGAAACACAATAGAGAAACAGGTAAGGGGATAGGTTACACAATGGGAAGGTTTTACGCACCCAAAATGTCTGTGGTACTCCACGGGAGCCCTTTGAAAAATTTACTGTTTTTGGTTTGAAAAAGGTTTTCTAAATGAGAGTGGAGGGATGAGAAAAGAATTATTTTTTTTTACTTTTTTGTGTTTGGAGAGGTTTACCACCTCATGCCTACGTACCCACAAAGTGCAATGTAAGATCAAAACCCCGTAGTTCGTGGTACAAATAGTGAAAAGGGTGGGCTGTAATCAATTTTATTAAGTGAAGAGAATTTGTCATCTTCAAGTGGATGGCCAAACAAACTACCATGAGAATGACGGCATGGACTCATACATCATTATGGGGAGGGCGCCAACTCGGATAAAATCAACGAGTATGCCACTAAACCCCCACAAAGGACAAGAGACTCAATTACATCAAACTACAACCATGGATGTTGAGAGACTTTCACCCGACTAAAGAATAATGACTCATAATTGACACCTTTTAAAAGAAAATAGACAAAAGTGTACAAAGGCACAAAACAACTTGAATGAGTTTGATTCCTTTTATTTTTTGAATTTAGGTAAACATGATTAGATTCATTGATTTTAAAAGAAAAGAAAAAATAGTAAAAGCTTATTGACAAAAGTCAAGGTTTTTGTTTATTAAAGAGGTGATGGCTTAAAAAAAAGGAATCCTTTGAAAAAAAGTGAGAAGATTTTGAAAATTAAAGAAGGGGAAGAGATGAAGGGACTATCCTAAAAAAGAAAATAAAAAGATAGGGGAAGAAAGATCTAACCAAAATTGATGATACTTCAAATTATGAGCATAAGAGTTCCATCCTTATAAGCTAGCAAATGGCCAAATAAAGACAAATTACAACTTCATGAAGGGCAAGGCAAAGGAAGTGTCCTAAGAATCTAAGTCCAAATCTTCATTCCAAAGCCAAGGATAGTAACCAATAGTCCACAAATTAAAGTCACAAGTTTTTTAGAAGTTTAATCCTTTATTAATGTTTTTGTGTCCAAATGGAGAAATAGAAAATCAACAACAAAATAAGAGCAAATAATAAACATGATATGAATGAATAAAGCATAATAAAGCATACTAAAATAAAATCAATAAAAGTGCAAGAAATTAAATGTTAGTAGTAAAAGAAATAAAAATGCAAGAATCTAAATATCAATAATAATAGTATAATAATATTTACATAATAATAATGGCATGGTGAACTTAATCAACCACAACCAAAATCAAAAGGCAACCGGATCCGCTTAGCATCTTACACTATAGCTATTAATCAAGGCAAACCGAACCTAATTCAATGAAATTTGAAAGGCGATTGGGAGACCCAAAGGACCTACGCATCAAACATTCATAAGTCTCGATTCTTAATGCAATATGATTAACCACTTGGGGATTACGCGATCAACAAGAGATCCGGTCCACGAAAGTGCAAGTACCCAATTAGATTTATATTCTGAAGTCGGGACACATTTAGGTCTATGTTAAGCAATCGTCGAGTAACTTACGAAGTAATTACCCTACAAATGAGGTCGGCCACCACTAATTAAGGTGCATAATGTTAGTGTTAATGCATGCGAGATAAACGATATGTAAATCGCTATCCGGATGCAATACCGCACAAAACTAAAGGTGAATACCAAATTGAGCCGCACTCATGGTATTCTTCAATCCTTAAGTTCAATCACTCATCTTGGTGGATTCAAGCATGAAAATGTATCACTAACGCAAAGTACCTTAAATGAATTGAATAATCCACTTAAAGGTAGTTTTGAATTAATGAACATTAACTACTCTAATCTACACCCAAAGTTCATTGAAATTAAGGAGAAATTACTCCCAAAAGTACTTCCCAAGGTAAAAAATAAAAAGGAGGAAGAAGAAGAAGGAAGAGGAACCAAAAAGGGGCTTGAAATAAGCCAAAAACACCATTCTGACTTACGTTAACCAATTGGTTAACCGGTTAACGCATGAAAAATCTGCGCAGTTTTAAAATTGGTTAACCGGTTAACGTTGTACCAGAAGCAGAAAAATGCAGAAAATTCAGCATGATCCATTTTGAAACCTTTTCTCAAACATTTGATGATCATGATCAGAATTTGCATGAATTTTAAAACAAAAATACAGTGGAATCCCTACAATCAAACAACAAATAAAGATCCAAAGGATCTAGAAACAAAGGCACCAAAGAGCTACATCTTGAATGTTGATGGTGAATATGGGTTTATGGAGAAAGATGAATTATAAAAAGCTCTTCTTCAAATTGGACCAAAGCAAACTTAGATCTACTAAAATTGATGAACAAAAGAAGGAAAGGATGAAGGTTTAGCTTAAGTTAGTCAAGAATTCAATGTGAATTCTTGATAAATTCAAAAGAAAGAAAGTGAGCTTTGGAGAATTTTGGTGTTGAGGGAGTATTTTGCAAGAGGTTTTGTGGCTCTCAAAAGCTTGGTGAATGAATGAAATTATGGTTCTATTTAAAGACTTTAGGTATGAGAATTTGGTGGAATGGAGCTTGCTTTGGTAATTAAAATTAGGCTTGGTAATTGCAATTTTGGTGGGAAATGGAAAAGAGTGGTGATTGGTGAGGGTTTATGGTAAGAAATGATCAAAGTGATGTAGAGAAATCAAATACCAATGGATCTAGAATTTTCCAATTAAATCAATGATCTAAGGGTGCTGAATTTGAATAAAATATTCAAATTTTGCACTGGTTAACCGGTTAACCAAATGGTTAACCGGTTAACCAAACCAAAATTTGAATATTTTATTCCAATGAGGTTGCTTGGTTGTCGTGGCCCGATTCTTCTTGTACGTTGAAGAAGGCATGGAAATAAACACATGAACCTTGGAAATCCTTTGAATGAATTAATTAACTTGGAAAATCCTCGGTCAGATGAATTTGAATTATTTGTCGATCAACTTCGACTTTTGTCTGTGAAATTTCGCTCGAGCTGCAGGACTGCAATTTTTGGCATTTCAATGGTTCCTCTTCCTAAAAAAAAGGTTAATAAAAGGAAACAAAATATTTTTTTGATTTTCATTAATGGTTAGTAAACATAAACAAATAAAGTAATTAAAGACAACGGCGATCCCCTATGAGGCATAAACCTAACCCAAGAAGAACCGAGCAAACAATGCGATCTTGTTTGTATGCAAGATGCAGATAAAAATGCAAAGAAAACTTATGGCAAAAATTAGGGTGCAACAACTGCCCCTATTTAAGTTTCTTCAATCTGAAGATATGAAGATTGACATTTTCGTCTCTGCAAGATGGGAGAGACTTAAATACAGAAAACCCAAATTTTTGTCCTAAGAGAACATGATATGATATGAATATGATATGCAAACCCAAGATCTTTGTGGGGAAAACACGACCACCAGAGAAAAGCAAAAGCTTGGGGACAGAGAAGAAAAATCCCGCTGGGGAAAACAAAAGACACCAAAAGAGTTACCAGGAAAATAAATCACTGGATATCTGACTCTACATAGGGAGAATTTCAATGATATAATCAAGGTAAAAGGTTCAACGAGGAAGAGTAAACACTCTGTCGGGGAATAATAACCAATCAAGGTATTCGAGTCCGAAGATGGAGGAATACCGAGTTGAAAAAGAATCATCAACTACCGGTTTACTGGGTAGAAGAAAGGAAGATAACGGACTCAACTATCGATTTACTGGATAGGAGCGAAACAAAGAAGGATAACCTCCACTACCTTTTTACTAGGTAGAACAATTCTCAACTACCGGATTTACTGGGTAGGAGTATAAGAAAAGGAAAAAAACTTTTATTACCTTTTTACTGGGTAAAAAGAAGAACTCTCGACTACCGGATTTACTGGGTGGGAGTACAAGCAAAAGAGCTTGATTAGCATGGTAACGTTACCCAATATCAAATAATGGATAGCTTAATTCCAAAGTAACATACTCAAGTTGGGGAAACTATTGCCCACTATCAAACAATGATATCTTAATTCCAAAGCAAATATTAACTCATCAAAAGGGGCCAAAATTCAATCCAAGAATAAATTGGAGAGAAACGGTCAAACAAGACTCATCCCGAGGAGAAAATATCTCAACTGGGGAAATTCCATCCAGATTATAGACTAGGGAGGAAAACGAATCAAAATCATCCACGAGAAACAAACTTAGTGGGGAAATAGAAAGGATCAACACTTTCTGCTTAATGGTCGACACTCTAAACTTGATAGGAAGACAACACACACACTCTATGGGGAAATATTACACCAAAGAGCGGGGAATAAAGATAAATGCAAGAATGCAAGCAAACGATGCTATGCTTATGCGTATGGATATGCGTATGAATATACTGACAAAACAGACATAAAGATAAGCAACAGGGTGACATAAACACCACAACAACTAGATACTCAGCTAATCAGGGCAACAAGTCCAGGAACCATGTTGGAGATTCGATTTAAAATCGTGCAAGGGAACATCCAAAGCCATTGAAGGAATAAAATCCTGCTACAAGGCATAATTCAGACTGGGGAAAACAAATTCTAGGGATCCAATCCACAAAGCAATCTTCAAGAATCCATAGAGGATAACAACAGAAATTCCACTCTGAGAGGACAACATGTCGGAGATATAACAACAACACAAAATCTTCCACACTCTGGGGGAAGAGGGAAATGCCCCTGTTAAACTCTGATGGGGACAAATATCTTCAAAGTTCTGTTTGGGGAAACAAGATAAAGATCTACCAGTGATGCAAATACAACATAGCCTACTGGAGTTTCAAACATCAACTCTTCATAGGGATACCACCCTACTGAGAAAAGGCAACAATCTGCCGGGGATAGGGAAAACTTCCACGGTCTTTGCTGAAGATATAAGTGTTCTTAATCAAACTCCTACATGGAATAATCGTCATACTATTCCTGCTCCACTCGTGGAAAGAGTCATGCCGCTCTTGCTCTGCTTGGGGGAGGAGTTATGCCACTCTTGCTCTTCTTGGGGAAAGAGTGTAAAACTTGTTGAAGATCAAATAGAAATTTGCTGGAAACCATCACACACAGACCTACTGGGGATCTATGGAGATCAATCATTACCAAATATTTGGACTTTTCGACCCATGTGGGGATAGCAGAAATTAATCATAGCACACAACAGTTACGAGGGATTTTAAATCAATACACACCATCAGGTGAAAGAAAACCTCTAAACTGATTGTTATACCAATACTTCTGCTGAGGGATACAACCAATTCATGTTGAGGAGCAAGGACTCGGCCGGAGATTCCCGATATTTCTCAAGCCAAGGGTAAACTGTTGAGGAAAAGATCAAAACTCAGCTGGGGATTCTCTAGGATATACCTTCCAACAACTCTTCTAAGTAAGGGAACATAATTATGAGTATATACAAACCACGTTCATGCTGATGGGGCATAAAATAATATTAACATCAACATGCTAGGACTATTCAGGAGTTCTGTAAGGACACAACCGAATCAAACCCTGGTTTTAGGAGAGAAGGGTTACACACATCTGGATTTTACTATCCCTGGAATCACTATTGATATCCTTTCTTTTTTCACATATCAAAAAGAAAAATGTTTTTATAATCTTCAAAAATTAAATTTATTAAATTTGTTTCAAAAATCATCATCAATAATAAATTGAAATTTTGTAAACAAAAACAACATAAAGAATTTCAAATAATTGGATAAAAGCTCAAATTCATTGATAGAATGGTAGTCAGCAAATGGCATGACTCCATGGATCATTACAAATTTTAAAAAATGGTAAATACATGGAAACGGGCTACATACAATGATCATTATTCTCTCTATCAACTTTGAACTCCATTGTGTCTGAAACATCAGTCAAGGATGAGTGAATAAGAATTTGTGATGGGCAATTCTTTTGAGGGATAGAATATGAAATCCTCGGTTGTTACAAGTGATCCAATCTGTCGATGCAGTTACTTTCCATGATCCCTAACTTTTTCCTAGATTTCCCTTTCGGGTTTTCCATCTACCGGGATAATTATTTATGTTTATGTCTCTAATTTTTGCCTGGACCGCCCTTTCAGGTTTTCAATCCACCGAGACGCTCATTTTTGCCTAAGCTTCCCTTTTGGGTTTTCAACTTAGCGAGTTGTTCTTTTATTTTTTTAGGAAAAGTATTTCTTGACTGCATCCGCATTCACAGGACAAGTGATCTCCTCACCAACCATAGATGCAAGCGTTAATGAACCGCCAAAGAAGGCTTTCTTGACAACATATGGGCCATCATAGTTCGGAGTCCACTTGCCCCGAGAATCTGTAATGAAAGACTGGATCTTTTTGAGCACGAGGTCGCCTTCTCTGAATACACGAGGTTTGACCTTCTTGTCAAAAGCTTTCTTCATTCTTTGATGGTACAACTGACCATGACACAAAGTTGTTATTCTCTTTTCCTCAATCAAATTCAATTGATCAAATCTACTCTAACACCATTTAGCCTCAGTCAACTTGGCTTCCATCAGAACTCTCATTGATGGGATCTCAACCTCGACGGGGAGCACTGCTTCTGTACCATAAAAAAGTGAGAAAGGGGTTGCCCCTATTGAAGTGCGGACAGATGTACGATACCCATGCAAAGCAAAAGGGAGCATCTCATGCCAATCTTTATTTGTCACAACTATCTTCTGAATGATCTTCTGAATGATCTTCTTAATGATCTTCTTAATGTTCTTATTCGCAGCTTCAACAACCCCATTCATCTTCGGTCTATAAGTAGAAGAATTATGGTGTTGAATCTTGAATTCTTCACAAAGCTCTTTCATCATCTTATTATTCAAGTTTGAACCATTATCAGTAATGGTTCTATTCGGAACACCATATTTGCAGATAATGTTATTCTTGATGAACCGAACCACAACTTGCTTGGTCACATTAGCATATGATGTCGCTTCCACCCACTTGGTGAAGTAGTCAATTGCCACAAGAATAAAACGATGTCCATTCGAAGCCTTGGGTTAAATCATTCCAATCATGTCAATTCCCCACATAGAGAAAGGCCATGGAGAAGAAATAACATTGAGATGAGTTGGTGGCACATGGATCTTGTCAGCATACACTTGGCACTTATGGCACTTTTCACATACTTGCAACCATCAGATTCCATTGTCAGCCAATAGTAACCTGCTATCAACATCTTTTTAGCCATTGCATGCCCATTAGCATGAGTACCAAAAGATCCTTCATGAATTTCTTTCATTAACATATATGCTTCGTGTCTATCCACGCATCTGAGCAAGACCATGTCAAAATTCCTCTTATAAAGCACATTTCCATTCAGGAATAAATTGCCTGCCAATTTTCTCAAAGTCCTCTTATCTTTATCGGATGCCCCAAGTGGGTATTTCTGACTTTGGAGAAAACATTTAATATCATGATACCAAGTCTTGTCATCATAGACCTCTTCAACTGCGAACACATGAGCTGGTCTTTCAAGCCACATCACTCTGATCTTGGGAATGTCATTCCACTAGGGCACCTTTATCATAGAAGCTATAGTTGCTATAGCATCTGCCATCTGATTTTCATCATGAGGCACATAATTAAACTCAACTTTAGTGAAGAAAGTTGATATCCTCCTGGCATAATCTCTATAAGGGATCAAGTGGGGTTGATGAGTTACTCACTTACCCTTGATCTGATTGATTACCAAGGTAGAATCTCCATACACATCTAGATGTTTAATCCTCAGATCAATAGCTTCCTTAAGACCCATAATACAGGCATCATACTCAGCTTCATTATTGGTACAAGGAAAAGTCAACCTTGCAGCAAAAGGAATATGTGAACCATGGGAAGTAATGATCATTGCCGTAATTCCTCTTCCGCGTGCATTTACAACACCATCAAAAACTAAACCCCATCGAGATCCAGGCTCCGGCCCTTCCTCAATCTTAGGTTCATCACAATCATTCATTTTCAAATACATTACATCCTCATCCGGAAAATCAAACTTGATAGGTTGGTTATCATCGATTGGTTGATGTGCCAAATGGTCAGTTAAGATACTACCTTTTATAGCTTGTTGAGCTCGGTACTCGATATCATATTCTGACAACAACATTTTCCTACGAGCAATCCTCCCAGTCAAAGCAGTCATTTCAAAGATATACTTGATTGGATCCATTTTAGAGATCAACCAAGTTGTATGATTCAGCATATACTGGAAAAGTTGTTTTGCAGCCAAAGCTAAGGCACAACAAGTTTTTACAAGCATGAAGTACCGAGACTCACAATCAGTGAATTTCTTACTCAAGTAGTAAATTGCATATTCTTTTCTTCCAGATTCATCTTGCTGACCAAGCACATAACCCATGGAATCTTCCAACACAGTCAAGTACATAATCAACGGTCTACCTTCCACCGGAGGAGACAAGATAGGAGGTTCAAGAAGATATTCTTTGATACTTTCAAACGCTTTCTGACAATCATCTGTCCAGACACAACCTTGGTCTTTCCGAAGCAACTTGAAGATCAGAGCACATGTGGCAGTCATGTGAGAGATAAACCTCGAAATATAATTCAAACGGCCCAAGAATCCTCTTACTTGCTTTTTAGTTCTTGGAGCAGGCATTTCCCGAATAGCTTTCACTTTATCAGGATCAACCTCAATGCTTCTTTGGCTGACAATGAAACCTAATAACTTTCCAGAACGTACACCAAACATGCACTTGTTCGAATTCAAAAGAAGTTTAAACTTCCTTAACCTCTGAAACAACTTCAGAAAATGTTCAACATGATCCTCTTCAGTCCTCGACTTAGCGATCATATCATCAACATATACCTCAATTTCTTTGTGTATCATATCATGGAAAAGTATGGTCATAGCTCTTTGGTATGTTGCACCAGCATTCTTCAATCCAAAGGGCATCACTCTGTAGCAGAATGTTCCCCATGGTGTAATAAATGTGGTATTTTCCATGTCCTCAAGTGCCATCTTTATTTGATTATAACCGGAAAATCCGTCCATAAAAGAGAACACATCAAACTTAGCTTTATTATCTACCAACACATCAATGTGTGGAAATGAAAAATCATCTTTTGGACTGACTTTATTTAAATCTTTATAATCAACACGCATTCGGACTTTTCCGTCTTTCTTTGGAACAGGCACAATATTGGCCACCCATTGAGGATAATTAGATGTCACAAGAAAACATGCATGAATCTGCTTTTGAACCTCCTCTTTGATCTTTACTGCCATATCAGGATGAATTCTTCTCAACTTTTGCTTCACAGGTGGACATTCAGGTTTCAATGGCAATCTATGCTCCACAATATCAATATCAAGACCCGGCATGTCCTGATAGGAGCAAGCAAACACATCAACATATTCTATAAGAAGCTCTACCATTCTATTCTTACCTTCAGGACCAAGCAATGCCCCAATTTTGAATTCTTTCTTATCATCTTCAGAACCCAAGTTGACCAATTCTGTAGACTTTTCATGAGGCTGAATAACCTTCTCCTCGTGCTCAAGTAACCGATAAATCTCATCAGGAATCTCTTTAACATCCTATTCCTCAGCTTCAAACACAGGGAATTCAAAGTTGAGAGTGGGCATACGATCATTGTTTTCAATGGGTTTATCAATCAATCTGCACAATGATTTTATTTTTAATTTAGAGTATGAACAAAAGTGCAAATATCATGCAGATAAACAATGATTATTATTATTTTGGGTTTTTTGTGTTACTATTTTTTTAGAATAAAGAAAAAAAGGAAAAACACATATGGAAATAACAAAATAACATTTTATTGATGATGATAAAATTTGAAACAAAGCCTGACAAACATCACTTTCACCTTGGGCAGAGTGAAAGGATTTTTGAAAGAAAATAAAACAAGTTACTTTGAAGTATGAACAGTAGAAGGAACATCAACAATAATACAGTTCTTGCAAATCTTCCCGTGCGTAACAAAGTTAGGCATTTCTTCATCTTTATCATCTTCAATGATGGCAGAAGTGGAATGATCATTGATAAACCCATCCCTTCGGAATCCTTCCTGAATAGTCTTCGGGTTATTGAGAGCTTCACCTGGTACAAAACCAATACCAAATCCTTCTTTGTTGTCAATAGCATCAATAATTCGTCCTCAATCGTCAGATCGACTAGTTTTAAGCTCGTGCAGAGCATCCTTGAGAGAAGACATAGGCATAATATTCTTCTTAGCAGCATTATCAACAATAGAAAGAGCCTGGAATGAAGTTTCCACCTCCTCTTCAGCATCAATATAAGAGAAAGATGAGAAATTGCTTACTAGCATCGCCTGTTCACCGTCAATAGTCACTAATTTCCCATCTTTCACAAACTTCAGCTTCTGATGGAGAGTGGATGTCACAGCTCCTGCTTCATGAATCCAGGGTCTTCCAAGGAGACAACTGTAAGCAAGACGTATATCCATTACCTAAAAAGTAATCTTGAATATAAACGGTTCAATCAAGATAGGAATATCAACTTCACCAATCACAGTTTTCTTTGATCCGTCAAAAGCCTTCACGATAATCCCATTATGTTTCATGGGAGTACCTTGGTATCCAAGCCTTGACAAAGTTGACTTCGGCATCACATTCAAAGAAGATCTGGTATCAAACAACACCTTAGACATATCGTCTTCCTGACAATTTACTGAAATATGCAAAGCCAAGTTATGGTTCCTTCCTTCTTCAGGAAAGTCATCATGACATAAACTCAAATTGTTGCACGATGTGATATTAGCCACAATACTATCAAATTGATCAACAGTCACATCATGATCAACATAAGCTTGATCAAGAATCTTCTGCAAAGACGACCTATGAGCCTCAGAACACATTAAGAGTGATAAAACTGATATCTTTGAAGGAGTATGCAACAATTGCTCAGTAATGTTATACTCGCTCTTCTTTATCAATTTCAACACCTCATCTTCACTATCTTTCAAACCGACATCTGACTGAATAACAGTATCCTCAATCTTCTTACTCGCATTTGAATCTTCAGCTCTTTTCGGAGTATCCGAAGCATAAATTCTACCACTTCGAGTAACTTTTGACACATCAGCAATGCTCACCATAGATTTTGGATAAGGAATGTGAACTTCCTTACCATTTTCTATCATCGTAGCATTATACCGGTACAGAACAACTTTATCAGACTCATATGGCATTGGACCAGGCAAATTGATCACCAAAGGATTAACAACATTTTTGCGGCTATCAAAAGAAATAACCACCTTCTCAGGAACAACCTTCTCAGGAATATTGAAATGAGGCACAATAACATTTACTTCATTGTCATACTCATCTCTTTTCGCTGCTACCTCAATCAACTTATCATCCATCATCTTTTGAATGTCTCTCTTAACAATCATGCAACAACGAGGTTTCACCGAGCAAATGCAACAACCAGCATAATCGTGATCAATATCGTGATATTCACTTAATAAAGCATGCATCTCAACCAAAGACCTTCGAATATGGCGGACCTCATAAATCTTGAACAAACCAGGACAACCATCAACCATGTTCACAGACGTATTACCATGCTTCAGAAGCGGATTTGTCTTCACATTCGGATTAACATCATTGAAAGACAGAAAATTGCTCATTATCAATTTCTGCACTTCAAACTTCAATGGATAACAATTCTCAATATCTTTCCCCGTGGCACCTTGATGAAAAGCACAATAAGCTTCTGGCTTATACCACCATGGAATAGATTTTGGGACTGGAGGTGGAGAATGTTTTTGCACAAGATTCTTTGCAATCAGAGATGGAAGAAAATTCGCATACAACATTGGAATAGGATCAAAATTTGGCTTAACACGACCCTGTTGATTTCCGCTCTGTTGCACAGATGTCTGTTGATAACGATACTGGAATTTTGGAACTACTGGCATAGTTGGAGTCACATTAATCATTGGAGTTACGGAAGCTACATGCTGATGATGACGATTCTCACGACCACGAGGTCTTCTGTAACTTTCACGAGACACATCATTAGTCTCACCTTCTTTCTTCTTACCGAAGTTGAACCTCTTGGAGCTCGATCCAACATTACTCTCTTTGTTCAACCGTCCCTCACGGACACCTTCTTCTAAATGCATCCCCATACTCACCATTTCAGTGAAATTAGAAGGAGCACTTGATATCATCTTCTCATAGTATAAAAAACCTAAAATCTTCAAGAAGATCTTTGTCATCTTTTTATCTTCTAAAGGAGGAACAATCTGAGCTTCTAACTCGCGCCATCTCTGTGCATATTCTTTGAAAGTTTCTTTGTCCTTCTGGGACATAGCCCGGAGTTGATCTCTGTCTGGTGCCATGTCAACATTATACTTGTATTGTCTAACAAAAGCCTCTCCCAAATCATTTAAAGTATGGATTTGGATGCTATCCAAACTCATGTACCATCTCATGGTTGCACTAGTTAAACTATCTTGGAAATAATGAATCAGCAGCTGATCATTATCTGTCTGAGAAGACATCTTCCTAGCGTACATAGTCAAATGACTTAGAGGACAAGTGTTACCCTTATACTTCTCGACCTCAGGAAACCTGAAATTGTACGTAACCTTGACATTTGGAACCAAACAGAGATCATAAGCGTCTTTACCAAACAAATCTTTGTGCTTCAAGGCTCTCATCTCTCTTTGTAACTCAACAAAACGGCCTTGAAAATCATCAAGTATTTAAGTCACACCAACGCCTTCACTGGGCTCAGCATGGTGTAAACACCCCAAATTTGCCCTCAATTTTTCCCACACCATGGCTTGTGATCTCTCATATTGCATTGCATAAGCATATCATCTCACATTGCATAGTTTATTTCACTGCATAAGTTGCATAGCTAGGGTTTGTGATCAGGAGAATCTAAAGAAGTGATCTGAGCCATCTCAAAGGCCTTGAAGATTGTCAAGAGGGTCCATGTGTGTTCTATGATCATAATATGCTCCCCAGGGTTCTTAAAAGTCAAAATGTCACAAAGCATTGCAAAGATGTTCAAGCAGACTGAGCAGTTTCTACACAGATGACCAGAAATTAGGGTTTTGGGTTTGAGGCCCTTAATCTCAATTTTTTGGTCATTCTTGATTCTAATGGTCTTTATATGTTATAAGAAGCATGTGTACCAAATTTCATGAAGAAATTCATTGTGGAAGTCATCTGATCAATTGGTAACTTATTGTGTAAGAAAAGTCAGAATCAGGGCATCTGAGGCCACCAACAAGGGCACCAAAGGGTCATATTCATCATTTTCAGATTCTATGATCTTTATTTGATCTTATAAGTGTTTATAAGTTCACAAGATTGAAGAATTTCAAGCCATTTGTAAACTTTCCATTTTTGGACATGACTTGTAATGAAAACTTTCCATTTTGGGAAAGATTTTCAACCTCCTCTTTCTTGATCAGAAAGGCTTCAAATGAAAAATCTTTAAACATGAAAGTTGTAGATTGGATCTTCCCATTTTCAAAAAGTACAAGAACTTCTCTTGATTCATCCTAGAACTCAAGTTATGATGATTCAAAGTTGGCAAAAATCTTATAATTTTCAAGTATGTGCCAAAGAGGGAATTTTGCAAATTTGATTTCCAAGACTTCTAATGACCTCTAATGCATCTCTAAGCATCATAACATGATAATTCAACATTGCTTGATCAGAATTGTGCCAAGAATCACAAGTTTCCATGACTTGTTCTTCAAGAAACTTCAAAGTTGTAAAATTGCAAAACATATGATATCTCATGAATCAAGTGGTATAGCTCATCAACAACAATCTAAGGGACCTCCTTGAAGTTAGCTGAGGAAGGACAAGCCTTGAAAACACTTATGTCCCATGCCATGCTCTCTATGACACAAACTTTGACTTTTTGCAAAACACACCAAACCAATCATCCTGTTCCACAACAACTCTCTGGACCAATCACAACATCTTATACAAACTCTAAGGACTCAAAAGAAGACAAGACACAAGCCTGAAACATCACACACATTCAGAATCACAAAAACCTCAAAAATCTTCATCTCTTCGAAACTCACTTCTTAGCCATCAAAACCCAAATATTTTTCCACCAATCAACTCCACATAACATATAGAACACAAAGCACCCTCCATTTTGCCCAAAAAGCTCCTCAATCAAAAACACGAGTTCTGCTTCATCAGAACTGAAACACTCAAACCAGCCAAAACAAACTTGTTCTAAGCACTTCATAAGCCTCAGGAGATCCATTAGAGTGGGTTTGCATCAAAGGAGAGGCCAGAAAGCTCCATATTAGAAAGCTCCAGCTCAGGTAGCTCCCTTAAACTTTTTTCCAGAACTCTTATTCTAAGTTAAAATGTGAAAGAGTGTGCTTCCCTGGTCATGCTGATGTGATTATTTTTGAAAATTATTGGAAAATGAGTATGTATGAAGCTTATGAAAATTTGACCTAGATTCTTGTTTGCTTCGATTCATCCAGTTGTTGCAATATAAATGGTTTTTGTTGCTTGATTCTTGTTTAATAGTGTTTATTGATTGATTCTGGAGGTTTTGGAAGCTTGGGGTGGCGTTTTGAGTGAGTTCAGGGGAGGGTGTCTTTTTAGGTTTGATCATGTTTTCATAATTGTCTTTGAATTAGGGTTTATAAAATTCACATTTTTCTAACCCTAACTTGAAAAAATCATTTTTGATCAACCATGATGAGTTTGCATTTGGTTCTTTTTGCATTGTTTCATACTTTGCATCTAATATCTAGATTATTTAACTCATAATTTTGCATTGTATTTTCAAATTGTTTAGCATTTTTCATGAAGAAGTACCCAAAAACCCTAGCTAACTTAGAAGATTCATATCTTTGCCTAGGTTTAGCTTATGACCTCCATCTTTGGGGAGTGATCTCAAGAGTGTTTAGGGTTCATTTGAGTGCATTTTCAAATTTTTATCATGTGTATTCCTTCTGTATTTACCATGTGCATCTCATGTTGTCATAAAACCCTAATTTTCTATGTTCATTTGCATTCATCTTTGCATATCATCATCATGTGAACTTGTCATAGAATTTTATTCACTTGTATGCCATCTTAGACATCTTAGGACATGTAAGAACATTGCTTGATCATTTCTTCATTCATTTGGTATGCTTTGCATTCATTGCATTTCATGTATGTTCATGCATTTTTCAAGCTCCTAACATGTTTGGTTTACATCTCATCCCTTTTATGATCATTCATATGCATCATATTTTACTTTGCATCATCTCATGACACATTTACATTACATGATTGCTTCTGGTCTTGGTCATTACATCATTACTTGTTGCATTTCATTTCATTTCTTTCCTTATGTTTCTCATACTAATATTTCAGGGGCTTATGGTAAGTTGTTTGGGATGTGGATTTGCCTTCACATCCCACCTATTCTCATATTTTCATTTGCAACTTTTATATGTCTTTGTAGTGAACTTGTTTCACTTGTGCTCCCTTGCTCTTATCTCTTCCTTTTAGGTTACTTATCTTCTTCAGGAAGTAAGTAACCTATCCTCCTTTCTCTTCTCTTTTCATCTGCTTCTTCTTCCTTGGTGGCCTTCTGAAGACTTCTCTTTAAGCCTCACAAACCATATGAACAACCGAGCATGATAACTTTAGGGTTGTAAATGGTCTCCCCTAGTCTTTACCTTTGAGTCTCTCTTCTCATCTCATAATCAGAGGCTAAACACTTAAAGCTTTAGGACTTTGAATTAGGGTTATGCCTGTATCCTTATCTTATGATGGAGTGTATAACTTTAATCCTTAGTGTTAAACCTTTAATTTGTTTACACCTTCTAATAAAAACACCTAATCACTATTAAGGCTTAAGCTTGTAACTTGGGCCTTATATTAGGGTTACATCTCTGCCTGGTGGTTCAGAGGGACTAACCCTAGTGTTCAATGGACAAGTCCCCCTCAAGTTAGTCTTACAAACACAAAATCCACTTCTTAATCTCACCTTTAATTAAAATCCACTTTAATAAAGGCTTGTTATCTAATGAATTTAGTCCCAAACCATGGTTTATGTTATGGAGTCTTCCTCAGCTTAAGTGTTCTCATCTATCATCCTTCTCTTAGGATGGTGTAATGAGTTCACTAATCCCTGATTGGAGATTAAACTCATTACTTAACACTAAACAAAAACCCAAAAACATCTTAATAATCACAAGTAGGTTAATGATCTTAATCCTCCATCATTAGGGGTAATTAAGTTGAGATGCTTATCTCACACTTAAGTAGGCTCATTATCCCTAATTAGGGAGGATATAATGAGTTTACAACCCTTGATTTAGGCTTAAGCTCATTATCTTACGCAAAACATCAAAAACAATAAAAAACTAAAAACATAAAAACAAACAATAAACGTCTCCTCCGGGATTCTTTTCTCATC
Source organism: Lathyrus aphaca (assembly GCA_963966055.1). Taxonomy (NCBI): domain Eukaryota; kingdom Viridiplantae; phylum Streptophyta; class Magnoliopsida; order Fabales; family Fabaceae; genus Lathyrus; species Lathyrus aphaca. The sequence continues at coordinate 224,296,416 of OZ014523.1, read as the reverse complement.
ACACTCACTCTAAAAATGAGAACTCGCTTCTTCCGTCTAATGCAAGACAGTTAGCACTCGAGCCAGACGAGTCATACACTTGAGCATAGACAAGCAAGCAGTTCACACAAATCATCCCAGTCTCTTTGAGTCGAACTACAGTGTTCTGACTTCCTCATTGCACGAGAGGATACGTAGGCATAACTTAACAATTATCAAACAAAAGTCTCTATGTCTTCCCCCTCTCCTCCTCCCAATTTCTCTTTCCTTAGCCTACGGTTTGATTATTCACTTTCTTTTTGCACTGACACTCTGTACATCCATTCCTCCATCTCTTTTATACACAGTTTAGCACATACACTACCCCCTTTTAAACACAATCAAGTAAGCGTGGATCCCGTCGAGTACGATGGACGATTTGGGTGCTAATACCTTCCCAGGTCGTAACCAACCCCTTACTCAGTTTCTCTGGTTCGCAACCGTCTTATCCATACCCTTCCAGGTTTATGCAGCATTACCTTTCCTTCGGGATAAAAATGCCTAGCTGGCGACTCTATTCAACCTCAACCTCCAACATCGCTAACCGTTCGCGTTTGCACCGGGACGAAAGTGCGGGGAGCGACATCTTGGCGACTCTGCTGGGGAAACTTTGCAACCAGGGCTTCTGGTTCTCTTGTGGGTTTCTCCTAATGCTTGTTTGTTTGTGTTTATTGGGGGTGTTATGTGCTATTTGTGTTTGTTTGTTTTTGCTTTATTTATTGCTTTATGTATAACTTTATTTACTGCATTTACTTTATCGCTTTCATTTATTGCTTTCTGCATGTCATTTATTATTATCATATCATCTGTGCTGGTTTGCTAGTTTGCTTTGGTGGGAGGGGTATTCCAGTGAGAAAGGTCCAACACAAAGGCCTGAGTGACAGACATAAGATTAGAGTGGATTCATATTCTTTCCCATTCCATTTCGGTCTGGTGCGGGAATATGAAAACACGATTCAGACATGGGTTTCTTCTTGAGAACTCTGTGCTACAGATCTCCTGTAGTGCTAGGGCTATCTGGGAAGCCTGCTAAGTCCGGATGACCTTTTTAGATGATTTTCAGCATCTGAAGTGAATTAGAGGAGGATTCTTTATGATTAGGGTAAACATTGTACCTCCGGGTTAGAAGTGTTTACACTTCTCATAATAGATCCGAATCTGAGGATCTTTGTTCTAGAACAATACCTGTGAGTGGGTTGGGTTGTTTACAAGTTTGCAGGAACCCTTGATCTCATCATACCTTGCTACTGGATATTGTTTTAAGGTTACACTATTTTGGATTGATCCTTTGAAACCCTGTACTGTTGACTCTTTATTTGAGTCCCCCACCTGGTTACTGGTTTTCTAGCCTTCATCAAGATCTCTGAACACTCATGGACCCTACCAAGGCAACTGACAATCCATCACCTGATCACAAACCCTTGCATATCATTCATCATTCATCATATTGCATCATTTAACATTTTGTCTATTTGTTTTACAGGGTATCCACCTTTTTCTTGGTTTGGTTTTGACCGTTCTTCTGCTTAGATATATGCTTCAGCCACCCTCATCAGCATATCTTCAGTATGGATTCAACCAGAAAGAGAAATATCACATACCATTTCTTTGAGTACCCTCTAGCAGGCATCAGGAAGCTACAGGCTCTTATCACTCCTGATCATGTTCCTTTATTCATAGAGCATTATGGTGCGATCCAGGACATGATCATGGACTTAGACACATCACAGAGGAGCATGATTCACACTTGTCTTTAGTTCTATGACCCTCCTATCCGTTGCTTCACTTTCCCAGATTTTCATATTGGTCCTTTGCTGGAAGAGTATTCTATGTTATTGGGTGTCCCTATCAGAAGGGGAATCCCTTTCAACCCTGAAATGAACCCTCCAAAAAATGAAGACATAACTAAGGCACTACATCTGGAAGTAGCTACTATTGATGAGCACCTAACTTCTAAGGCTGGAATCTCAGGCCTCCATTTGGACTTCTTGGTCACACAGGCTACAAAGTAGGCTACAACAGGAAATTGGGAATCTGTTTGTGCTCTCCCGGCTCTCAGTATTTATGGTATCATCTTGTTTGCAGACGAGCCTAAGTGTGTAATCTAAAATGCCATCCACATATTCATTCTCAAGAACCCAATTCACACCTTGTTAGGAGACTTTTACTACTTAGTTCATCAGAGGAATGAGAAACAGAGAGGAACACTGGTAAGATGTTGTGCACCTCTCTTCTACAGTTGGTTGATAAGACATATTTCGAAGACGAAAGCTTTCCTGAATCCATATCAGTCAAGGAATTGGGATAAAAGGATGCTTGCCCTTACTTCAGAAGATATCAGGTGGTGTACTCAGAACACCAAGGGCCGAGACATAATAACAAGTTGTGGGCAATATCCTAATGTACCACTTATTGGAGTGAAGGGTTGCATCAACTACAATCCTTTACTTTTCAAAAGACAATTTGGATATGCATTGATACATCCACCAAGGGAGTAGGACTTAGAAGAATTTCTTTATTGTGCTGTTCAAAATAATCATGCCATCGTCCGACAAGTAGCCTGGGCTTGGGATCACATATAGACAAAAGGGACTGCTATTCTGGGTAAGTGTAACAACATAGCTTCTGCTCAGTACATTGAATGGTCACGCATCAGAGGACAGATCACTCGCATGCCATTCACTCAAGAAGATGTGCCAGGGCCATCAGCAGTAGAGCCCGTAGCTATAGTAAGCCTAGAGGAATTTGAGAAGCTGAAAGAGAGGAATGCCCAGCTTGCTGAAGCCTTGAAGAAGACCCTTTGGGAAAGGAATGATAGTCTTCTGGACAATGAGAGGTTAGAGAATCTCCGTATCGAGCATGTGACTAAGATAGAGAAAATAAAGGACTTCATCAGAAAAGCCCGAACGGGAGAACTGGTATTGAAGAATGCTTGCAACGAAGCCAAGATTCAGAAAGCCAGAGCTGAGCACTATCTGGAATAGAGTTAGGGTAGGTGGATCAGGATCACTGAAGCTCGTTTGCAAGAAGATCAGAAGATGCAAGCCAAGATCGAGTAGTTAGAAGTCAATGAGAAGAAGAGTCAAGAAGTACACCTAGCAGCACAGAAGGAAATCTTCGAGCTGAAACTCCGGGCAGGTTTAAACAGATCAAAAGAACAAGACAAGTACCAGAAGTTGACAAACGCCATTGCAACCAGGAACCTTCTTATCAGGACCATCACAGAGCATCCAGTTGGACCAGTGACTGATGCTCTCCTGAAGGAAGTCAATGAGGATGACTTTTGGCTAGATTTTTGATTTCCTTTACTTATATTTTATTGTGGTTGTACTGTGACTTACCATGGTGATTTTGTTTGCATTCTTGACTTGATTGTATTTTGACCCACCATGGGAGCTTGTTATAATCATAAACTATGTATTTTGGCATTTGTAATGTATGGTTTATGTATTACCTGGATCTTCTTTTGAACTTCGTTTTCTTCAACATCTCCATCATTCCCAGAGGTCTGGAAGGTCAAAACCAAAGAACCAAACCAAGATATCCTCTGAAGACAAATAGACATACTGCATTGCATGCTAACCTCATTCTCATTTGTTTTGCAGGTGTTTTTTTGTTGTTTTCTCACTTTGCTGCTTGTTTCAGGAAATATTGCTCGCAGGAGGGTCTTTCCCGTCAATCGCTTCCACAGATATCCGACCCGTAACAACCTTCTGAGTTTACAAATGGATCAGTTACAACAAGAACTGACAGATGTGAGAACTCAGATGACTGATGAGAGGACAGTAGTGAGGACTCAGATGAATCATTGCATGGCTATGATGACTGGGCTGGCACAGACCCAAGAAATATTGAGGGAGTTAGTCGAGCAGCAAACTCCAGAGGATAACCATGTAGGCACTGGAGGTACTAGTAACAACGCGCGCAATCAGCCGCAAACAAATCCACCAGATTTTGGGCCCCACATCAACCCTGAATTCAATGTTATTGGAAATACCCAGAGAAACACTGGAGATCACGTTCTACAGGAAGATCCTCAGGACAAGAAGTTTACAGTGTTAGGTGTTGGGGGTTGTCGCTCCCTGGATTTCCATCCTGGTACAAACGGGAAAGTGGCGCGGAAAGAGGTAGAGTCGCCAGCCAGGCATTTTTATCCCGAAGGAACGGGAATGGTAATGCTACACAAACCAGAAGAAAAGAAAAGGAAGGACACGGGTCCTGCGAACCAAAGAATCTGAGTTCGGGAGTCGGTTACGACCTGGGAAGGTATTAGCACCCCAGATCGTCCTCCGTACCCGACGAGATCCACGCTTGCAAAGAAATCTGTTTCAAAGGGTGAAGGGATGAAAGCTACTACAAAAAGAAAATGAACTGGAAATGAGAAAGGAAACTGAAAAGAAAACAAAGAGGAAAAATGTAGGGAAAATAAAGATTATGCTCGAACGGGCCCTACCCCGCTGCCTACGTACCTCATCTGGACAATGAGGATCAGAGTCTCTGTAGTTCCCCTAACTAGGGGTGGAAAAGATTGATTGTGTCTTAAGACTTGAACTGCCTATGTCAATGCTCAGGTGTTGCAGGCTCGGACAACGAGTGTGTTACAGTCTTGCAAAATGACAAGTAGGAGCAAGTTCGCGGACGGAGCGAAGGAGATGAGAAAAGAATTCCCGAAGGAAAGACGCTTATTGTTTGTCCAGTGTTTTTTATGAGTTTTCTATGAGTGTGGTACAAGAAGTGAACTCAAGCTTTTTTCCATGGAATATGTACTTGCTACTACATTCCAAAACTTGGTTCCAGAGATTAGGGCCTAAGCTCACTAACTCATTGAATTTATTAAGTGTTTTTGTAATTAAAATGAAGAAGTCTTTTTTATGATTTTCTTTGTGAAAGTAGTCTCATGATCAGACTTGTGCATCATGATAGACAAGCTTGTACTATCCCAAGATGGGAAGACTACAAGTGCTCCATGGAATAAGGCTATTACACAGGAGACCACTTCAATCCTTATTAAGGTGTTTTTTAGGGTTTTGTTTTGAGATGAGAAGAGAAAAGAACCAAAGATCTTAAAGGTAAAATCTAATGGAGAAGACTAATCCTAATGTTATCATGCATGGATGAACCTAGGTTAGTGAGGCTTCAACTATCCTAATGAAGAAAGAGATAAGGGAAGAAGAAGGAGAAAGAAGAAGGAAAGGATGGCCCAAGCACATCAAACAAAAGCATAATGAAAGAAGAAGAGAAAAGAGTTGGAGATGTGGGAATCTCATCCACACCTCTCACTTACCAAAGCCCCTGAAATGGTTAAATGCATAAACAAGTAGCAAGCCAAAAGCAAGTAAGACCAAATGAGATGCCAATGAACAAAATATCAAGCCAAGACATCACAACCAGAATTGAAACTTCAATCTCAAAGGCCAAGATCAAGCACACATCATAGGATGAAAAGTGGATCAAGCAACTCAACATAAATCATTACAAATCACCATGACAAAACAAAACACTTATGAGATAGCACAAAGCATGCAAAGTAAACAAACATCATACACTTAAAGATCAGAACCCTAACATACCAAGAATGTGCCTAAGCAACACAAGAGATCAAGAAAAGAAGCATACAAGCTTAAACATTGTCAACCTGAGAAACACATAAGCATAAGAAGTGAAGTGAACATGTACATAAGTGAATAAACTTCAAAGACAAGCAACCACAAGACTTCTCAAAGCACAAACATCAATCCAAGACCAGGGAGATCTTCATCCTAAAAGAGTTCTAAACAACCTAAGGGAGTTGGCACAAGTGCCCTCCTAGCCTAAGGACTAAACATATGACCAAAAATGATGCAAAAAGAGAGAGGCAAACAAGAAAATTCACATTAAATCAAAAGTTCATCCAAAAATTCCACAAATTGACACAAAGGCTCTTCAAACATCTAATATTAACATGCTAAAAGGATATGATCAAAATCAGAAGCAAAGTGGGTTAAAGGAATGCCTAAACATGGATTAGGGTTAGGAGGCTTCACACACAAGTTAAAGATCAAATATAATCAAGAAAGCTTATAAAAATCAGAAGAAAAATCACCAATAAACTACATCTCAATATGAATCCATAGCAAAAAGAATCAACTCAAAATTCCCAAGGATGATCAAGATATGAAATTCACAAGTCAGCATGTATTAAAAATGAAATAAAAACAATTAATAAAAGCAACAATTAATTCCAGCGTGGAAAATGAAAATAAATGAAAAATAAAAATATCAAAATTAAAGAAAACTCAAAATAACATTCATGAATTGTTTTGGAAGTTTTATGAACTTCTAACTATTTTAATTAACTAAAAAGCTAACTGAAATAAAATAAAGATAATAAAATAAATGAAATGGGTCAGGGGTGCATATAGAAGGAGATTCAGTTCAATTATAATGGGCTTAGAAAGAGAGGGGTGTGAATAGCACCTGAGGCCCAAAGGTCCTACGCAGGGTTATGGCAATTATCATGGAAATTCAGAAAAATGGAGAAAAATAAACAGCCAATGGATCAATCAAACGCTCACCACGTAGTCAATACATCAGCAAAGTCAAACAAATAGGCAACCAGATGTGTGCGTGTATGGTAGTTAAGGTGTGGTGGCAAACACAAAGCATTATTGAGAGAATATAAAGTCACGTGAGAGGGAGGTGGATTTTTAATGTGCTGGCAGCGTGTTATCCGTCCAGATCAAAACATGAACGTCCAAGATTGCTTCTTCTTCCTTCAACTCAGGCCACAAAATTCCAGAATCCGATGACCGGAGCCCTAGCTCCGGCACCGGAAAATTCATCTCAAGAACAAATCATCACAGAAATGCCTCAAAACATCCAGATCACATAATTAAAACATGTTGATTCCAAATATGGCAATGATTTTCACAGAAGATCAAAGGATAAATCAAATCGAAGAGAATCAGTTTCATACATCAAACTTCAAATCAACATGAAATGCTCAATATATAACCATTTTCAAAACTAAATACATCCAGATCATCAGTGTAATGAAACTTGCAGATCAACCTAAATACATCCAGAACTCAAATTAGATCCTGAAACTCCTTCTCTAGCTGCAGATCAACCTCTTCTACCCTCTCCTTGCAAAATAAATGCAAGAGAGAGCTTGAATTTCTCTAGATCTTGAAATTCGAACTAAACTGCACCACTCTTGCACTTGATGAAATCTGAGGTTTCAACTCTAATCAATGGTTGATTTGTGATCTATGAAGTTAGGGGAGCAAGAATATGTAATTTGTTTGGCTAATGTGTGTGAGAATCTGAGGATTCGAGGAAAAATGCAATTTGAGCAAAAACCAGAAAGTGGTAAAATGGTGGTGAACTCTGAACAAATGAAAACCCTAGCTGCTTATATATGATATCAATGATTCATGCTGAAGAAATGGGAGAGAATGCACGTGAGGAATGGGTAGGAGGATGATTTTGCAAAAAATGCAAGAGTGGTGTGAAGTGGCGATTCACTCGTGCTATGCATTCTTTTCTTGCTCATGTTCAACTCTCATCCAGCCCTTGATTCATAAGTGAAACCATCCTGGCCCTTGGATATGAGAGTCATGCTTTGTGAATGATCATGCACCTTTGCATTTAGTGAAATATCTTGTATCTCATGCACGAATTTTGAACTTTCTCTTGGGCCAAATGTGTTTCATGTCATGCCTTGTGATATTACAATCTTAAATTTCCCAAAGGTTGGCTTGAAAATGAATTAAGTAAGTTTTTGCAAATGGTGTAAACTTGGAAATATGATGAAACCCTAAAAATGGATGAAATTCGATTGGCCATAACTTTTGATTCATGAAGGCTATGAAAATGAACTTGTACTTTCTGAAAATGGGAGAACATACCCTATAACTTTCATGTTTAATGGAAATTAATTTGGGATCATCTTCATCATGAAAGAGAGCTTTGAAAATTAGGGTAAAACTTGCCAAAAGTGGAAACTTTCATTACAAGCCATATGCCAAAAATGGAAAGTTCTTCAAAACCCCTTGATTCTTGATCTTTGACTTTTCCAAACCTCTTCTAAGGCCTTAAGGACATCTCTTGACTTGAAAATTGGGATTGGACCTCTTGAATTCTCATAGTTGACTTTTAAATTACACAGTTGACCAATTTCTTCTCATGCAAGCAACTGGTGAAATAACTTCCTTCCACAAGGAATTTTCTCATCAAATTTCATCCATAGGAACCTCTTATCATATGAAGGAATTTGCCCACATGAAATGGCCAAAGTCACAAAGAATTCCTACTTGAAAGTGAAACCCTAATTTGAGAACCATTGTGTAGGAGCTTGCCCTAGCTTAAGCTTGTGAATGTCATGTAGACTCTTCATGGAACTTGGACAAGTCCACTTGGCCTCTTGCTATGGCTTATAAAGCCTCAAATACACCAATAGTTGATCATATGCCCAATGCTAGAATATGAGAATGTTATGCTTTATTTTTCTATGCAAAGATGCCAAAGATATGACATGATTATGATGATTATGATGTGATGATGATTCTTAAAAAGAATAGTGAAAATTTGGGGTGTTACATCTGCCCCTATTCAAGCAACTGTTAATCTGAAAAGGACGGTAGCACGGGCTATCGACCGTTCAAGATGAACTGTGGTTGAATACCAAAAAGACCTGAAATTTGCACTCTGCTGGAGAACGCAGGAAAATGGGAAATAAACCCAACCAAATGACGCTTTGGTGACTGAAGTGAGGAGAAAGCAGATGAGCTCCTTCCAAGTTGAATTGTTACGCCGGATAAGGAAAACTAGGACAGACGAATCTTCTTCAAGCAAACTTGTTACGCCAGGAACTGTACATACGAGCTCTCTTCAAGTAAACCTATTACGCCAGGAACTGGACATACGAGCCCTCTTCAAGTAAACCTGTTACGCTAGGAACTGGACATACGAGCCCTCTTCAAGTAAACCTGTTACGCCAGGAACTGGACATACGAGCCCTCTTCAAGTAAACCTGTTACGCCAGGAACTGGACATACGAGCCCTCTTCAAGTAAACATGTTACGCCAGGAACTGGACATACGAGCCCTCTTCATACATTTTTATAAAAATATATGACTTGAGACAGACGAACCTCCTTCGGATAACCCGTTACGCCAGGACCGGTGATGCACTTAAGTCTGTGGGATAGACATGCATAATCAGGATAGATGAACCCTCTTCATATATTATCCGTGGATATATGATCTATGACAGACGAGTCTTCTTCAGATAACCTGTTACGCCAGGTATGACATTAGGATTGGACGAACCCTCTTCACAAATCTTGCGTAGATAAGTGGTGTCTGAGACAAACGAACCTCCTTCGGATAACCTGTTACGCCAGGACCGACAACTATTTTGATGTTTAATCCCACCGTCAGGACTTCAAACCTCTTCAACACAGACGAGTATTGGATGATCATCAAGAGAACACAAACGAGTGCCATGAGTCAATGATACAAACGAATATCAGATGATGATCTAAGAAATGCAGATGAGCGCTTCAGGCGATGATACAGACGAATATCAGCCACTGGTACAGCCGAATACCAGAAACCCAACACAGACGAGCGTGAGTGATGCAATACAAACAAGTATCAGAAATCTAACACAGACGAGCATTTAGAGTAGGAATACAGACGAGTATCCAAACAATGAAAATGAGCTTCAAACGGATAACAAACACAGACGAGCGTCGGGGAATGCAGACGAGCAACAAGAAAATATCAAACACAAACGAGTGATGGGCGCATACGAGCAAAAGCAACTATCAAACACCGACGAGTGTTGAGGAATTGTAGGTCAAGAGACTTTGACACTTAACTCTGGTTTGGGGGATGAACAACTATCTGGGTCATCACATTAGCCAAAAATAAATTGGCGACTTCTCTGGGGAATACCTCAACAATGGGAGTAAATTCCAATCATGACCTCTGTAGGGAAATCAGGCGTTCAGCTGCCTGCTGGGAGCACTCCATTTATGGAAAGATAATCCGCTTGGAAAAAACAACTCTTCACACAGCCTGGAAAATCTGCTGGGAATCAACTTCATCTGATCTGTCTCAGCTGGGGGGGAACACTTTATGCTTGGGAAAGTGTGATACCACCCTACAAAACCTGCAATAACCAAATACACATATGTGCCCCGGGGATTTGCATGGTATGATATGTTCATCCATCGTCAAAAAATGGTTTTAAAGATGGTTTTAAATGTTTCCCTGCAATGTCACTATTTTAGAAAAATAACCATGTTTCAAATGCAATGTTCTTTTTGCCAAAAATTTAGGACATTTTTGCAAACAAAATAAACAAAACACAACACAGCTTTTGACTGAATATTCATTTATTGAGAGGCCTCTGAATAGGCAAATTTTTACATCAGGAAGCAGATACCTGGAAAGAGGTAGCTACCGTAAAAATTGAGAAAAGAAACTATCCTAATGGCAATGTGCACAACATTCCAATGAGTTTCCTTCTTGCTATGAGCAGCATGTCTTCAAGACTTTCTGTTCTTGCCTTTGCTTTCCGAAGAAGATGAAGAGACTGATTCCTATCCTTCTGATATCGTCAGGCTGTACGAAACGATGACTTGGTTCAGATTACCCGGATCGCAGTTGTTCGCTTATTCCCTTATTTTGTGTGGATCGCCCTTTCGAGTTTTCAATCCACCGGGATACCTTTTTTTGCCTGAGCTGTCCGATGTGACTTTTCAACTCAGCAGGTGTACATCTTTTCCATTTATTTCCCTAATTTTTGCCCAAGCTTTTTATTCTGTTTTTAGCTCGCTGGGATGCCCTTTTCTTGCCTGGACTTTAATTTTGTTTTTGTGTCCAACGGGTCTTTTTATGAGAAGTATTTTTTAACTGCATCTGAGTTAATAGGGGATTGGAAATCTTCTCCATCCATAGTAGTGAGCATCAGTGCCCCACCCGAGAAAACTTTCTTCACTATGAATGGGATTTCGTAGTTCAGGGTCCACTTGCCCCTGTGATCTGAACCTGGAGGAACGATCCTCTTGAGCATAAGCTCACCTACTTGATACTCCCGAGTATGTACTCGTTGGTCGAACGCTTGCTTCATTCTCCTCTGATAAAGCTGACCATAACATATAGCTGCTAATCTCTTTTCCTCAATTAGACACAACTGATTGTATCGAGCACGTACCCACTCAGCCTCATCAAGCTTCACATCCATCATCACACGCAATGAAGGAATTTCTACCTCGATAGGCAAGACTGCATCCATGCCATATACCAATGAGAAAGGAGTTGCCCCGATTGATGTCCTGACTGATGTTCGGTACCCATGCAACGTAAATGGTAACATCTCATGCCAATCCTTGTAAGTGACAACCATCTTTTGTACAATCTTCTTAATATTCTTATTTGCTGCTTCCACCGCACCATTCATCTTTGGTCGGTAGGGGGAAGAATTGTGATGTTGAATCTGGAAGTCCAGGCACAGTTCGACCATCATCTTGTTGTTTAAGTTGGAACCATTCTCAGTAATGATTCGCTCGGGCACTCCGTATCTACAAATAATGTCCCTCTTTAGAAACCTGGCTACCACATTGGCGTAAGATGTTGCTTCAACCCACTTAGTGAAGTAATCAATCGCAACCAAGATGAACCGATGATCGTTTGAAGCAGTAGGCTTTATCTTCCCGATCATGTCAATGCCCCACATAGAAAAGGGCCAAGGAGATGACATAACGTTGAGCGGGCTTGGAGGAACATGCACCTTGTCTGCATAAATCTGGCACTTACGGGCGTACGAACAACATTTTACATCCATTGTTAGCCAATAGTACCCCGACCTCGACAACTTCTTAGCCATAACATGTCCTCCTGCATGAGTACCGAAAGATCCCTCGTGGACTTCTTGCATTAATAGGCTTGCTTCGTGTCTATCCACGCATCTGAGCAAGACCATGTCAAAGTTCCTCTTATACAAAACCCCATCTGTATTCAAGAAGAAACTAGCAGCAAGTCGTCTCATGGTCTTCTTGTCATTGGATGATGCCCTAGTTGGGTACTCTTGTTTTTCTAGGAAGAGCTTGATATCAAAGTACCAAGGTTTCTCATCAGACACTGCGTCTACAGAGAAAGCGTAAGCTGGTTCGTCAAGCCTGGAAATGTCAATCCTAGGTACATAATTCCAACACAAGACTTTGATGGACGAAGAAAGAGTAGCCAATGCATCGGCAAATTGATTCTCATCTCGTGGTATATACTGAAGCTTAACCGTTTTGAAGAACGTCAACATTCTTCTGGCATAATCCCTATAAGGAATTAAGTGTTCTTGATGTGTATACCACTTGCCGGTAATCTGATTGATAACGAGGGCTGAATCTCCTAATATATCGAGGGTCTTAATCCGAAGATTAATAGCCTCCTTTATTCCTATTATGCACGCCTCGTATTCCGCTTCATTATTGGTGCAACCAAAAGTAATTCTGATGGCGAAGGGAAAGTGAACACCTTCAGGAGTAATAAGAACGGCACCAACTCCGTGTCCGTTGATATTGACTGCCCCATCAAACATCAACTTCCATTGGGATTCAGGGTCTGGCCCCTCCTCCGGAAGTGGTTCCTCGCAATCTTTTGCTTTGAGGTACATGATGTCCTCATCAGGGAAATCAAATTTCATCGGCTGATAGTTCTCTTCAAGTGGCTGCTGTGCAAGATAATCTGACAATACACTTCCTTTGATGGCTTTCTAGGAAGTATATTGTATATCATACTCTGTTAAGATCATTTGCCACCTTGCAACCCTTCCGGTTAACGCTGGTTTCTCGAAAATATACTTGACAGGGTCCATTTTTTAGATTAGCAATGTGGTGTGGGTTAACATGTACTGTCTCAGTCGGCGAGCAGCCCATGCCAAAGCGCAGCAAGTTTTTTCGAGCAGTGAATAACGGGATTCACAGTCGGTAAACTTTTTGCTTAGGTAGTAAATTACATGCTCTTTTCGACCAGACTCGTCATGTTGGCCTAGAACACACCCCATCGACCCTTCTAACACAGTCAAGTACATGATAAGTGGTCGTCCTAGAACTGGAGGCATTAGAATCGGAGGTGTTTGCAAATATTCTTTTATCTTTTCAAAGGCTCTTTGACAGTCCTCATTCCACCTGACCGTTTGTTCTCTTCTCAACAGTTTGAATATTGGCTCACACGTGGCAGTTAGATGAGATATAAACTGTGAAATGTAGTTCAATCTCCCTAAAAAACCGGCGCACTTCTTTTTCTGTTTTCGGTGGAGGCATATCTTGTATTGCTTTTACTTTTGCAGGATCCACCTCGATTCCTTTCTGGCTAACAATAAAACCCAGAAATTTTCCGGAACGCACTCTGAAAGTACACTTGTTTAGATTCAACCTCAATTTGTACTTTATCAATCTATCAAACAGCTTTTTGAGATTGACCAGATGCTCTTCTTCGTCCCGGGACTTGACAATCATGCCGTCCACATAACATTCAATTTCTTTGTGTATCATGTCGTGGACCAATGTGACCATAGCCCGCTGATACGTTGCCCCGGCGTTCTTCAATCCAAAGGGCATAACCTTGTAACAGAATGTACCCCACGGGGTAATGAACGTTGTTTTCTCCATGTCTTCCGGTGCCATCTTGATCTGATTATACCCGGAGAAGCCATCCATGAAAGAAAATACCGAGAATTGAGCGGTGTTATCTACCAGCAGATCAATTTGAGGTAATGGAAAGTCATCCTTTGGACTTTCTCTGTTTAGATCCCGATAATCAACGCACATCCGAAATTTGTCGTCTTTCTTTGGTACAAGCACAACATTAGATGGTGCACTCAGAGCACCAAAGGCAAGGATATTATTACCAGCTGTAGGCAATACCCTAATGTGCCTCTGATAGGAGTAAAAGGTTGCATCAATTACAACCCTTTACTGTTTAAGAGATAATTGGGATATGCCTTGGTTCATCCTCCTAGAGGACAGGATTTAGCTGAGACCCTATACTGTGAAGTTCAACCTAACTCAGCTGTTGTCAGACAAGCTGCCTGGGCTTGGGACAACATTCAGACCAAAGGGACAGCCATCCTTGGAAGATGTAACAATATTGCCTCAGCCCAGTATTCTGATTGGTCCCGTACTAGAGCTCAGATTACCAGGATGCCTTTCACCTTGGAAGACACACCTAGACATTCTACAGTACAGCCTGCATCAACTGTTATCCTGGAGGAATTTGAAAAGCTAAAAGAGAGGAATAATCAGCTATCTAAAGCCCTGAAGAAGACTCTCTGGGAGAGAAATGACAGTCGTCTGGACATTGAAGGATTGGAAAGGCTCAAGACTGAGCATCTGACCAAGATTGAAAGGACAGATGACTACATAAGGAAAGCAAGAGCAGGAGAGCTGGTTTTGAAGAATGCCTGCAAGGAGGCCAAGATTCAGAAAGCTAGAGCTGAGCATTACCTAGAGGAGAGCCAGGCTAGGTGGATCAGGATCACCGAAGCCCGTGCACAAGAAGACCAGAGGACTCAGGCCAAGATTGATCAGCTAGAAGCCAATGAGAAGAAGCAGCAGGAAGCTTTGTTGGCAGCTCAGAAGGAGATATCAGAATTGAAACTTTGGGCAAGGTTAAAGAGATCAAAAGATCAAGACATGCATAAGAAGCTAACTAATGCCATTTCTACCAGGAACCTTCTCATTAGGACTATTACAAAAGCACCCAGTTGGTCCAATGACTGAGGCCCTCCTGAAGGAAGTTAGGGAGGATGACTTTGGATTGGATGTCTGATTCCTTTTTGCTTGTATTTCTTTCTTTTGATGTACTTTTTTCTTTTGAATGTTGTATTTTTGACCCACCATGGGCATGTATTGTAAACAGACTATGTATGTTCATCATTTGTAATATATCAGTTTGTTTTATTTTGGTGGGCTTTCTCCCAACATCATCAAGCATCTCCTCGAGGTCTGGAAAGGTCAAAACCAAGAACCAAACCGGATACCTTGGAAAACAAATAAGCATATTGCATTGCATACTAACATTTTCTTTGTTTTGTAGGTTTTTGTTTCTCACTTTTTTGTGGTTTCAGGAAACATTGCTCGTCGCAGAGTGTTCCCTGTCAACCGAACGCACCGGTACCCAACGCGAAACAACCTTCCAGGAATTCAGATGGATCGGGTACAGTAGGACCTGAATGAAGTAAGAAATCAAATGGCAAACGAAAGAGTCGAGATGAGAAACCAAATGACCCAGTTTATGGCTGTGGTGACTGGATTAGCTCAGAGCCTGGAGATGCTGAGAGAGATGGTGGAAAGGCAGACACCTGAAGAGCCCCACCCTGGCACAGGAGGAACCAGCAATAAAGAACGCGGGTAGCCTCGCATCGACCCACCAGAGTTTGGGCCCCATTTGAACCCAGATGTTAATATCCCAAGGAATGTTCAAGGAAACACTACTGCAGGCAGGATCTTGCAAGAAGATCCTCAAGAGGAGCAGTTCACGGTTATTAGGGATGGGGATGAGGTGTATGACCGAAGGCTGGATGAGATTGCTGAAAAGCTGAGGTCCTTGGAGTCCCAGAATTCTTTAGGCTTTGACGTAATGGATATGGGGATGGTAGATGGGGTGAGGATTCCCCACAAATTCAAACCCCCTTGCTTTGAAAAGTATAATGGTACCTCTTGCCTGCGTACTCATCTGCAATCTTTCTTAGGGAGACTCAAGGCTTATACCATGGACGAGAAGTTATGGATGTTCTATTTTGAGGACAGCCTAACTAGGGCATCAAGAGAATGGTATTTGCATCTGAGAAGGGCCACTATAAGATGTTCGAAATACTTGGCCGAAGCCTTTATTCGGCAATACCAGTACAACCTAGACATGGCTCCCAATAGAACTCTTCTAATGGGCATGTCTCAGTCTTCAAGGGAAAGCTTTCGGGATTATGCTCAGAGGTGGAGAAAGCTTGCTACTGCTGTCCAGCCACCCATGTCTGAAAGAGAAATGGCTGACATGTTTATGAACACCTTGCAGGGAACTTATATTGATAGACTTGTTGCTTTCTCTTCCACCAGTTTTGCCGATGTAGTTATAGCTGGTGAGAGAATTGAAAGTCTTTTGAAAATGGGCAAAATCTCTGACAATGGTGCAAGCTCTTCTAACAACCCAAGAAAACCTTTTTCAGGACCCTGAAGGGCAGGTGAAACGAATGCTATCCATGCAGGCAGGGGCAGACCCCGGTATTCTCACAGATCAATAGCAGTCGTTACTATCCCGGCTCCAGTTCCACAACAACCACTTTTTCCTCAACAACAACAACAACATCACTATTAGCAACAATCTCATTTTCTGCAACAAAGAACATACAGCAATAACAACAACAACCAATAGCAGCGCCCCTTTCATTAGAGGCCATCTCAGGCAAATAGGGTGATTGACCCCATTCCTATGCCTTATGCCGCTCTACTGCCACTACTCCTGAAGCTTAACCTGGTTGAGTTAAGGACGTTGGCTCCACCAGATCCTCTCAATCTCCCAAATAATTATGATTCCAACGCTAGGCGTGCCTTCCATTCCAACGCACATGGTCACAATACTGAGAAGTGTAGAGCCTTACAAATGAAGGTTCAGGATTTGGTCGATTCCAAAGCTCTCAATTTCGCACCTCCTCCAAATTTTAACAGAAATCCTATGCCTAATCATGGTGGGCCCCGGATTAATGCCATAGAAGAAGACCAACCATCTGCACTAATTGATAATGTTGCACAGATTCAAATACCGTTGGAAGAAGTCAAAGCTCAACTCTTAAGATGCCAGGTGTTCCTGGGCTGCGAGGCCTGCTGCGAATCGTGCAAAACTGCTATTAATGGTTGTGAGAGACTAAGGCTTGGCATAGATGGACTTATCAGAGATGGAATTTTGAAAATTACCACAACGGCTCCTACAACATCAACAATTCTTCCTTCAGCAACAATGGATTCTCCTTCAACATCAACAATTCTTTCTTCGGCAACAATAAATCCTCCTACAACAGCAACAACTATCATTCCCACTGATTCATCCACAACTCCAGCAATCACTCCATCCATTATTTCAACAGATCAGAGTTCAGCAACATATACTTCTACAACATCAGCACCCATTTTATCAACGGAAACACCTGCAACACCAGCAAACATTAATGAAGATGTCTCAATGGTTACGATCTATTATGACCCAGCAAATGTTCATCCCAACAACAAACTACAACAACAAACTACAACACCTCCTATCAGATCTCCAGTCACAATCTATTATGACCCGCATACCATCACAGTTCCTTCCGCTGCAGCAATCAGTCTGGTCACCATTACGGTACCTGGACCTGTGCCTTATGAAAGCAGTAATGCCATTCCTTGGCACTACGGCTCTGATCTCTACTGCGACGGAAAGAAGATCACTCTAGATTCAGCAACCTCTTCACTACAAGTTGAAAATGTTGGGGGAGGCAGAGGCTTCACCAGAAGCGGACGCCTTTTTGCCTCACAAACACCGAGACCCAATGCTGAAGCAGAAGCTGCTGCTAAGGCAAAAGGGAAGAATGTGGTGCTTGAAGAGCCAACTGTTAAAGAAACTCCGAAGACATCTTTTGAACAAGAGGTGGACGAGTTCATGAGAATAATCAAAAAGAGTGATTACAAAGTGGTGGACCAGCTTCATCAGACACCCTCCAAAATCTTTATATTATCATTGTTAATGTGTTCCGAAGCCCATAGGAATGCACTGTTGAGAGTCCTGCACGCAGCCTACGTACCAGAAGAGATTACGGTTAATCAGCTGGAAACAGTGGTTGCAAATGTTAACACCAGTCATGGACTGGGCTTCACAAATGCTGATCTAACGACAGAGGGACGCAATCATAACAAGGCTTTGCACATCACCTTAGAGTGCAAAGGTGTTGTTCTTTCTCATGTACTGGTAGACACTGGGTCTTCGCTCAATGTCCTCCCAAATAAAGCCTTGGTAAAGTTGGAATATGATGGTTTGGCATTACGTCCAAGTAACTTGGTGGTGAGAGCATTTTATGGCTCTAAGAGATCG
The DNA here is from genome assembly GCA_963966055.1 of Lathyrus aphaca. Taxonomy (NCBI): domain Eukaryota; kingdom Viridiplantae; phylum Streptophyta; class Magnoliopsida; order Fabales; family Fabaceae; genus Lathyrus; species Lathyrus aphaca. The sequence goes on along the minus strand of OZ014523.1, from coordinate 224,278,294 downwards.
GTGCTTGGAGAGATTGATTTACCTGTGATGATTGGCCCACAAATCTTTAAAACTACTTTCTTCGTGATGGACATACAGCCGGCCTACAGGTGTTTGTTGGGTAGACCCTGGATTCATGCCGCTGGCGCTGTTACATCTACCCTTCACCATAAATTAAAATTTGAGTGGGAAGGCCAGATCATCACAATCTGTGGGGAGGAAGATATTTTCGTTATCCAGCTGGCTACTTACAAGTATATAGAGATGTATGGGGAGATCCATGAGAGTATGAGTCAGGGGTTTGAGGCCCTCAACATCAATGAAGCAACTGCTGTGTCTGGAACTTCCATCACTTCATATCAACAGGCCCAGAAGGTTGTTGAAGAGGGTATCGCTCAAGGCTGGGGCAAGCTGCTGCCAGTAGAAAAGAAAGAAGACAGATTCGGGTTGGGTTACAGACCAACTCGACAAGATCAACCGGAGGCTGCAACGGAGCCCAAATATGTCAGCGAGGGAATGCTTACCCCGGATGCTGTGAACAGTCTGGAAGACGAGGAAGAAGACGAACGCAACCTGGAAAGCTGGATACATCCAAGGATCCCGGGGAACCAAGTCTCTAACTGTTCTTCCCAGGAAATTATAAGAGTTACTCCTGCAGAGTAATTATTATTTCCTGTCTTTTAAGCATGCATCAAGTCCTGCATCTTGCCCAAGGTGTCAGGACTCATTTTATAATCGGGACATCTTGTATTTTGTGCAAACGATTAATGAATATCAGGACATCTTTTGCAAACGAGTCTCTTTTTTCCGCTCACTATTTTTCATTTTTCATTTTTTGTACAAAACAATAAAATGGCAATGTTTTCAAAATAACAACTTCATTTTCACTTTTTCTAAATAAGATAAAACTGGTCACTAAAATGAACCAATCTAAACCCTTGCAAAGAGTGCCCTCCAGACTGCACCGACAACGACACTGCTATGACTTCGTATGACTTCGACAATCCGATTAATCAAGTCGATGAAGGGGTTGAAGAATATTATAAGCTACCTGAAAAACTAACCAGGCTGTTCAAGCAAGAGGAGAAGTTTATCACTCCTCATCAGGAGGAAGTTGAGACAGTTAATCTTGGTACTGAAGAAGACTTGAAAGAAGTGAAGATCGGGGCCCGTCTGCAAGATTCAGTGAAGGAACAACTTATTGACATGCTTCGAGAGTACGTGGATATCTTTGCTTGGTCCTACCAAGACATGCAAGGTCTGGATACCGACATTGTTATGCACAAGCTGCCACTAAAAGAAGACTATCCTCCAGTAAAACAGAAGCTACGTCGTACTTGTCTAGATATGGCCATGAAGATAAAAGAAGAGGTACAAAAACAGTGGGACGCCGGTTTACTTATTGTAACTAGTTACCCGCCGTGGGTTGCTAACATTGTACCAGTGCCTAAGAAGGATGGCAAAGTACAGATGTGTGTGGATTACCGGGATCTGAATAGAGCTAGCCCGAAAGATGACTTCCCATTACCTCACATTGATGTATTGGTCGACAACACGGCTCAGTTCTCGGTATTCTCCTTCATGGATGGATTTTCAGGATATAATCAGATCAAGATGTCACCTGAATACATGGAGAAGACAACTTTCATCACAACATGGGGCACATTCTGTTATAAGGTAATGCCTTTTGGACTGAAGAATGCTGGTGCCACTTATCAATGGGCTATTGTGATATTATTCAACGACATGATCCACAAAGAAATTGAATGTTATGTGGATGACATGATTGCCAAGTCCCTCACGGAAGAAGACCACCTGGTAAATCTGTTGAAGCTGTTCAAATGACTGAGAAGATATTAGTTGAAGTTAAACCCCAACAAATGCACATTTAGGGTACGGTCCGGTAAGCTGCTGGGATTTATTATAAGTGAAAAGGGAATTGAAGTTGACCCTGACAAAGTCAAAGCCATTCAAGAGATGCCTGCACCAAAGACTGAAAAAGAGGTTCGGGAGGTAGATTGAACTACATATCACGGTTCATATCTCACCTTACTGCAACCTGTGAGCCCCTGTTCAAACTGTTAAGAAAGGAACAAACGGTCAGGTGGAATGAAGACTGCCAGAAGGCTTTTGACAAAATCAGGGAGTACTTACAAGAGCCTTCAATACTTATGCCTCCAGTTGAAGGAAGACCTCTAATAATGTACTTGACAGTATTAGAACGATCAATGGGGTGTGTGTTGGGCCAGCATGACGAGTCTAGTCGAAAAGAGTATGCAATATATTACCTAAGCAAAAAGTTTACCGACTGTGAACAACATTATTCACTGCTCGAGAAAACTTGTTGTGCTTTAGCGTGGGCTGCTCGCCGACTAAGGCAGTATATGTTGACCCACACTACCTTATTAATATCAAATATGGATCCAGTCAAGTACATATTTGAGAAGCCAACACTTACCGGAAGGGTTGCAAGATGGAAAATGATTCTGACAGAATATGACATTCAATACACATCTCAAAAGGCCATCAAGGGCAGTGTACTGTCTGACTATCTGGCTGAGCAACCCATTGATGATTACCAGCCAATGAGATTTGACTTCCCTGATGAAGACATCATGTTCCTAAAAGCAAAAGACCATGAAGAGCCCGTTCACACTTAAGGGCCTGGCCCAGAAGAAGAATGGACAATGATGTTTGATGGGGCTATTAATATGAATGGCCATGGAGTTGGTGCAGTGCTTATTACACCCAAGGGAGTTCACATGCCTTTCTCGGTAAAACTCACCTTTAACTACACTAACAACGAAGCTGAATATGAAGCTTGTATCATGGGTCTTGAGGAAGCCATTAACCTCAGGATCAAGACTTTAACTGTATTCGGAGATTCAGCTCTGGTAATCAATCAGACCAACGACAAATGGTATACCCACCAAGAGCATCTGATTCCCTACCGGGATTATACGAGGAGATTACTGACTTTCTTCACAACAGTCAAGCTTGAGTATATCCCTCGAGATGAAAATCAGTTTGCAGATGCTCTGGCTACCATTTCCTCCATGATCAAAGTTCAAGCTGCCAACTTTGTGCCTCAGATTTCAGTGTCTAGACTTGACAGACCAGCATACGTATTCTCTGTGGACATTGCTAAAGATGACAAGCCTTGGTTCCATGACATCAAATGCTTCTTAGAGGATCAAACATACCCAACTGGGGCATCATCCAATGATAAGAAGACATTAAGAAGGCTAGCTGGTAGTTTCTTCCTGAATACTGATGGTTCCTTGTACAAGAGAAACTTTGACATGGTAATTCTCAGATGTGTTGATAAGAAAGAGGCAGACTTGCTGATGCACGAGGTGCATGAAGGATCTTTTGGTACCCATGCTGGAGGACATGCAATGGCTAAGAAATTGTTAAGATCAGGTTACTACTGGATCACAATGGATGCAGACTGTTGTGCTTATGCTAGAAAGTGCCACAAATGCCAAATTTATGCGGACAAGGTGCATGTACCTCCGAATCTTTTGAATGTAATGTCTTCACCTTGGCCCTTTGCCATGTGGGACATTGATATGATTGGAAAGATCGAGCCGACTGCTTCAAATGGCCACAAATTCATCCCGGTAGCCATTGATTACTTCACCAAATGGGTTGAAACAGCTTCGTATGCAAATGTCACCAGACAAGTGGTAGCCAGATTCCTGAAGAGAGGCATCATCTATCGATATGGAGTACCCGAGCGAATCATTACCGATAATGGTTCCAACTTGAACAATAAAATGATGGCAGAACTGTGTCGGGACTTCAAGATCCAACATCACAACTCTTCTCCTTACAGGCCAAAGATGAATGGCGCTGTTGAGGCAGCTAACAAGAATATCAAGAAGATTGTGCAGAAGATGGTGGTTACTTACAAACACTGGCATGAGATGCTACCATTTGCCTTGCATGGGTACCGTACCTCAATCAGAACGTCCACTGGGGAAACACTGTATTAGCTTGTGTATGGTATGGAGGCAGTCCTACCTGTTGAAGTTGAATTACCCTCCTTATGGGTACTGATGGATGTCAAGTTGAATGAAGCAGAATGGGTCCGTTTTCGGTACAATCAACTGAATCTGATTGAAGAAAAGAGATTAGCTGCAATCTGTCATGGGCAGTTATATCAGAAAAGAATGAAGAAAGCCTTCGATCAGAAAGTCAGGCTTCGAGAATACCAAGTAGGAGATCTTGTGCTGAAGAGACTCCTTCCTCCTCATACAGACCACAGGTGCAAGTGGACTCCGAATTACGATGGTCCGTTCATAGTAAAGAAAGTTTTCTCTGGTGGAGTACTGATGCTCACTACTATGGATGGTGAAGATTTCCTGTCCCCTACGAATTCAGATGCAGTTAAAAAATACTTCGCATAAATGACCCGCTGGACATAAAAACAGAATGTAAGTCTAGGCAAAAATAGGGCATCCCAGCGAGTCAAAAACAGAATAAAAGACTCGGGAAAAAATAAGGGAAAAAAATATACACTCGCTGAGTTGAAAAGCTGCATTGGACAGCTCAGGCAAAAATGGGTATCCCGGTGGATTGAAAACCCGAAAGGGCGATCCACGCAAAATAAGGGAATAAGCGAACAACTGCATTTTGAATTTGTCTGTATTACTCACAACATGGCAAACTTCGAAAGGTTAAAGCATCAGTCAGAATCAACTTTCTTCAGAAAGCGAGATGAGAAGAACGTCAAAGTCATACGGGTCATAGCAAAGGGAAGCTCACTAAAGCGTCATCAACATTGCCAGCACCTTCATTTTTCTCAATTTGTAACAATCTCCTAATTTCAGGGGATTTGTTTCTTTGACTGTACTTGCCAATTCAGGGCACACAAATTAATATAACCAGAATTTTCAGTCACATTTCGTCTTGTACATTTTTGTTTCGTTTGCAAAATGTCCAATATTCATGATATGATACTTGCACAAAACAGATGTGCTTTTCTAAATAAATGCTTGCAGGAAATGTATTTTACTCCCAAAGAGTATCTAAACTCCTATAATGGAATCCGGTAAGGGATACCTCGGGGAACTTGTGCGTTTCTTTGTCTTAACAGGATCACAGGTGTTCAATTCGCAACATGGGGCATGCCAAGCATACTTCCTCCCCTAACAATATCTGGATTGTTTTTCCCCAACGGAGTTGCAAGCACCACATCTCCAGCACATCTTCAAGCAGCATCAAAAAATGCTCATTTCCCCAGCTGAATTATCAAGTCTCCTCATCCTCAGCAGGATCCCCACAGAAATCTTTAGGAAGATCGTTCAGTTATTTTCCCTCCCAACAGAGCACCAGATCTCTCAGGGAATCATCTCCCCACAGAGCTCCAGCCTCTCCAGAAGGAAAATGTCTGAATTTCCCGCACAACAAAGTGACGAAAGCCACCTCATCCCCAGCTGGGTTATCTCATTACCGGATAGATCTATTAGTGATCTAGCCCCAAGCAAAGTCGTACATCTTATCAGATCTACCAATGATCTCATCCCCAGCTGGGATTCTCCTTTCAAACAGATCAGCCAGAGATCTTCACAGCAGCGGGATCCGAATCCCGAACCAGTTTCTTTTGCATAATCATAGCATTCACATCATAAATCACCATAAAAGCGTAGCACTCCGTCTAATACGGTGCATCACGGAAAAAATCAAACATATTGCATGATCACAAGTCAGGTTCGAACCAGTCACCTGCAAACACCACCAACATTCAATCAGCAATGTATATAAAGACTCACAGTCCCAGCAGAAAGCCAAGGCATCCCCTTTGCACTCTCAAACACATATGCATGCTCCTTTTGACACTCGTTTGTGTCACCCTTCCCCAGTGCAGTAGCCAGAACACTTTCGTCCATGTCATCTCATATTTCCCCACAGAAAGCCAAAGCGTCCCCTTTGCACTCACAAATACATGATCATATACACTCTTTCGACACTCGTCCGTGTCATATCATCCCCTGCAGATATAGACCAAACCAGTGCTTGTACATTCTCTTGACGCTTGTCCGTGTCACCTATCCCCAACATGGTTACCCAAACACTTATTATAATACACTCTTGTTGACACCCGTCCATGCCATCCTATCCCCACAAATTTCCTAAACACCTTTTACACTTATAAATTCATACACCTTTCTCTTTTGACACCCGTCCATGTCACTTTTCCCAGCAAGTTGAGCACTCGTTCGTGTCTTGCTCATACTTCACAATTCTTATTTTTACTCATACAAATACTCGTCTGTATCTTGTATACAACTTATTTCCCCTCAGAGTCGACACTCGTCCATGTTCTTTGTTAACCAGTTGATACTCGTCCATATCATCATCTCTGAACATGTGTCAGCGTTGTTTCTACTGATACTCGTCCGTATCGTAGTCTTAAGGATGCTTGTCTGCATTTTTAATCTATACACAGTGTCAAACACTTATACCTTTGCTTCTTAAAAGCGTGAGCACTCGTCCGTGTTCACCATTCCCCAGTAAAGCAATCTTTCTGTTATCTGACATTCGTCCTATGTCATGATACTTTCGGCAGCCGTACCTTGCCAGGTGATCGTCCTTCACCTTTGGATGACCGTCCCTCATCCTTCTCCCAGCGGAGTCTCCATTATTGGAACCCTTTTATATCTGGAATTCGTCCTATGTCGTGATATTTAGCAGCCGTCCCTTGCAAGGTGATCGTCCTTCACCTTCTTGATGATCGTCCTTCATCATTTTATCTGATGGTCATCCCCATCATTGATCCTGTTATCCGACATTCGTCCTATGTCATGATAAACCCTGAGAGCAGCCGTACCCTGCTAGGTGATAGTCCTTCATCATGCTTATCCAATGGTCGTCCCCATCGTCGACCTTTTTCTATCCAACATTCGTCATATGTTGTGGTAAAGAGCAGTCGTCCCCTGCTAGGTGATCGTCCTTCACCATTGATGACAGTCCCTCATCATTACTTCATTTATTCTCTGAACCTGATGGTCGTCCCTATCATTGCCTTTGTTTCAATCCCCAGAGAGTCTTATTTCCTTACCTGATGGTCGTCCCCGTCATGGTCTCTTTATTTCCCCAGCATGTCGGCCGTCCCCGTCATTGCTTTATCCCCAGCAGTCGTCCTCTGCTCGATGGTCGTCCTCCATCGCCCGCACTTTGATAATCATATTTTGCTTTCTTTTACAATCTATATCCTTTTTCTTCTTCTCCCCAGTGAGTGCAAATTTTGGACTGTCTTTGGTATTCAACCACAAGTTATCCTGTTTGTCTGTTAAGCCAGGCGCTTACATCCCGCACAGCTAAGTCATGTTTGAATAGGGGCAGCTGTAAACACCCCAAATTTTCCCTCACTAAGTTCACAACATGGCTTGTGATCTTTCATCTTTACATAAGTTTAATCATACCATTTCATGTTGCATTTTTGCTTCACTGCATTAGTTCAAATTCATCTGCATCTAGGGTTTGTGATCAGAGCAATCCAGGATCCATCTGAGCCACTCGAAAGGTCTCCAATCACTCCAAGAGGGTCCATGCATGTTCAAACATCATTTTTTTTATCCTCCAAAGATCAAGGAAGTCAAAGAATCTCAAGAACTGGCAAAGCATGGAAGCAGAGCTAGGGTTTAACTACACAGATGACCTGAAATTAGGGTTTTGGTTTCAGAGGCCATAACTCCAAATTTTTTGGCCATTCTTGTTTCTAATGGTTTCAATATGTTATAAGGATCATGTCTACCAAGTTTGATGAAGAAATTCATTGTGGAAGTCATCTGATCATTGGGTAACTTCTTGAGCAAGTCAGAGCAAAATCAGGGCATCTGAGGCCCCCCAACATGGAACCAAAGTGGATTTTTCATCAAATTGAGGTTATATGGTCTTTATTTGATCATTGAAGTGCTTAGAAGTTCACAAAATTGAAGAAAAGTGAGCTAAACCAAAAGTTGCCAAAAATGGAAATGACTTGTAATGTAAACTTTCCATTTTGGGAAAGTTTTTCAACCTCCTCTTTCTCAACCAAAAAGTTGTAGATTGGATCATTCCCTTTTCAAAAAGTACAAGAACAAGATCTAATTCATTTTGGAACTCAAGATATGGCTTGTCAAAGTTGACTAAAATCCCATAAATTTCAAGAATGCACCAAAAGGGATTCTTTGCAAAACCACTTGCCAAGGCTTTTTGTGAATTCAAACACACTTCAATACATCATAACATCATAGTGCATTGCCTCTAGATTAGAATTGCCCAAGGAATTACAAGATTACATGCCTTGAACATCAAGATTTCTCAAAGGGGCCAAAACTTCACATAATTGCAAAACACCCCATAACTTTATTCCCACATGCTGAATTGCCTCAAGATTGAATTTGTGGACATCCATGAAGTCAGCTGTGCATGGACATGCCCAAAGGCCAGCTTCATTCTTGCCCATACCTCAAGTACAATAAATGTTGACTTTGTGCAAATTCACCCATACCAATCACAACATTCCACCACCCACTCTCTGCCCAATCCAGACACTACAAGCATGCCTCAAAGATCATTTTTCATAACACACACAAGCCTAACTCTCCAAGAACTCAGCATTGCAAAAAACTCTCCCTCTTGCATTTTCCTTCGAAACTCATAGCACACTTACTAAAACTCAAAACAAATTCCACCATTCATCTCTAAATCACTCACTAACCCCAAAGAAACCCTCAAATCAGCCAAGAACACACCATATACAAAATACGATTCTCAGCCAGTTGGAGTGCACACTCACAAAACAACCATCCTCAAAGCTTTCCAAGCATTGCAACTTCTTCTGGGAGATCATTAGAGTCATTATGCACCAAGATGTGGCTAGAAAGCTCAAGGGTGAAAAGCTCCACCTCAGGTAGCCATCTGAATTTATTTTTCCAGAACCTTTCTTTTATGTTACAAAATGAATAAGCATGATTCACTGGTCATTCTGAACTTTGAAATTTTGAAAATGGTGTAGAAATGAGCTTGTACTGATTCTCTAAATTTTTTGCCATGTTTATGTTTCTCTTCGAATCTGGAGTTTGAGTGAGAATAAATTTGTTTTGAGAGTGGATTTGGATTCAGGGAGGTGAGAGGAGTTAATCTAGAGCTTTAGAGCTACAGAAAGTACCTAGGGAAGAAGTTAGGTTTTTCAGGTGAGGTTGTCAACGGAGAAGACGACCGGAGCTATTCTCTGGTGACCTGAAAGTGATTAATGAGATAATTAGTGTTAGGGCAGTGTTTAAACGTGGACCCTTGGATTTCTCTTTCCCGCGTGTGATGGACGCCTGAGATCATTTCATTAACTTTATTATGGATTAAATATTTAATTAATTAGGTTTAAGAGGATTTGAATGTGGAACATCAGATTGCGCGCCAGGTCAACCTTAGAAATCCCAGTTTCAATCCAAGCCCTTGATTCAGCTTACTTTTATTTAATTCAAATTTAATTCATATTTTTCTTATTTATTTTGTTCCATTTATTAAAAATAGCTAAAAATTTCCAAAAATATTTTCATTCTACATTTTGATTTAAAATAATTTTCTTAACCCAAAAATATTTTTATTTTTATTTTTCATATTAAAAAATCATTTTTAAGCATTTAAATGTTTATTTTAATTAATTAATGGAAATTAATTAATTAAAATATCATTTAGGTTTCTAAAAAATCCCAAAAAAAATCATATTGCATCTTTAAACATTTAGAGACATTGTCATACCATCCACACAAATTTCCTTTTGGTTTTGAACCATTTTTGATAATTTTCTTGAATTTAGGGTTCATAAAATTCACATTTTAGAACCCTAACTTCAAGAATTCTTTTCTGCCTAACCAAGAATGGTATGACAATGATTCTTTTTGCATTGATCTTAATTTGACATTTAGTTTCTAACTAAGATTTGTCATAAATTTATTCTTCCTTTTTGAATTGATTGGCATTTTTTCTCTTTAGGTACCTTAACACCCTAGGAAACTTAGAAAAATCATAACTTCCTTAGGGTTAAGAGTTAGGTCTTCTCCTTTGGGGTGTGACATCATATGGGGTTATGGTTATCTTGATTGCATTTTCAATTTTTTATCTTGTCATTTGCTTCTGTTTTTGAGTTTTGCATCTCATGTTGCATGAAAACCCTAATTTCTCATCTCCCTTTGCATACCTCTTGAATTTGTTTGCATTCATGAACTTGCCATGACATTTTATGCATTCACATGACATATAAGACATCCTAGGACACATTAGAATCATGCTTGACCATTTCTTCATCCATTTTCCATGTTATGCATTCATTTCATTTCATGTGCTTTCATGAACTTTCATGCTTCTTTCATGCTTCATTTGCATCCTCATCACTTGTATGAACATTCATATCTCTTGACATACATTTGCATCATCTCTTAGAATCATTTACATCATGAACATGCTACTGGGTTTGGTTTGCATCCTTGCATTCATTTCATTTTCATTTCATTTCATTTCTTTATGCTAACTTTTCAGGTGGTAAGTACTTTTAGAAGTGAATTTTCCTTCACTTCTAACAATCTCTTCTCATCTCTCTTATGCATTCATTGCTGCATTTTTTGTTTGTCTTAGACTGAGCTTGCTCATTCATGTGCCTTCTTCACTTTCTTTCTCCAAGTTACTTATCTTCTTCAATGAAGTAAGTAACTTGTTTCTTCTGCTTCTCCTCCTTTCATCTGCTTCTTCCATTGGTGGCTTCTCTGAAGATCTCCTGAAAGCCTAATAAACCCTAAGAACACCCAAGCATGATTACAATTAGGGTTTGATTAGTCCCCCCATTAGTTTTACCTTTGTGTCATCTTTGGTGTCTCTCCTCATCTCATAATCAGAGACTAAACCTTCAAGGTTTTAAGGCTTTGTGATTAAGGTTATGCCTGCATCCTTCTCTTAGGATGGAGTGTATAACTTTAATCCTAAGTGTTAAACCCTTGATGTGTTTAAATCTCTTAATCAATTCATCTAATAATCACTAAGACATCAAGCTTGTAACTTGGGCCTTGCATTAGGGTTCTAATTCTTCCTTAATTGGTTAAGAAGGACTAACCCTAGTGTTAATGGACAAGTCCCCCTCAAGTTGTCTTACAAACCCTAAAATTCACTTCTTAATCTTATCATTAACTAAAATCCACTCTAATAAAGGTTTTGTTTTGTCATGAGGTTAATCCCTAATCATGGATTAAGTTGAGGTATCTTCCTCAGCTTAAATGTTCTCATCTATTATCCTTCTATTAGGATGGTGTAATGGGTCCATTAAATCCTTGATTATGTCTTAAACTCATTACTTAACACTAAACAAAAACTCCAAAAACATCTAAATAATTGCAAGTAGGTTAATGATCTTAATCCTACATCATGGTGATTAAGTGTGAGGTGCTTACTTCATACTTAAGGTATTCTCATTACCCCTAATCAGAGGGAGGATGTGATGAATTTACTAACCCTTGGTTTATGCTTAAGCTCATTTTCTTATGACAAACTCCAAAAAGCAATAAAAGATTGAAAACACAAAAACAAGAAATAATTGTCTCCTCTGGGATTCTTTTCTCACCTCATTCACTCATAAACGAGAACTTGCTTCTTCCGTCTAATGCAAGACAGTTTGCACCTGAGCCAGACAGGTCATACACTTGAGCATAGGAAAATAAGTAGCAGACAAGTCAATTTATCTTTCAGTCTCTTTGAGTCGAACTACGGTGTTCTGACTTCCTCATTGCACGAGAGGTTACGTAAGCATAACTTAACTGTTATCAAACAAAAGTCTCTGTCTCTTCCCCCCTCTTCCAGCATTATTCTTTTAAGCCTCATTTCTGAGCATTTCACTTCACTTCTTTTGCACTGACACTTGTACATCCTTTTCCAGCTTTTGCACACAGAATAGCACTGACACTACCCCTTTAAACACAAATCTTTCAAGCGTGGATCCCGTCGAGTACGACGGACAATTTGGGTGCTAATACCTTCCCATATTGTAACCAACCTCCTTTCTTAGTTTCTCTGGTTCGCGACCATATTATCCATTTCTTTCCTAGGTTTATGCAGCATTACCTTTCCTTTGGGATAAAAATGCCTAGCTGGCGACTCTTTTCACCTTCACCTTCATGTTCTCTTTCGCCGACCGTTCGCGTCTATATCCCTATCTGACCCGGTGTCATTTGGTGGGAGCGACAAAAAGAAATAAGTGAATTACTTTGATTGCCAGGTAACTTGAACGAAATCTTCGGCAGACCATTTCCGGAGCTCCTCCCACGGTGCACATGGGTGAATCCAGCTATCCCAGTCGCAATCACCATCCCCCTCTTCACGTGTTTCACAGATGTTGTTGCGATCGAGCATTCCGACACTTGTGAAAGTTATGGCCTAATTACCCTGAGGCCAGTTGGACCCACCAGGCTGGTAACCAAGACCAAACTTGTCATCTTTCTTTTCCATCTCTAGCAACTTGCCCCAGCCCTGGGCACTTCCGGATTGGACCACTTCTTTGGCTTGCTTGTAGGAGTAGATAAAAGTCCCTTCCTTTTCATTGTTTCGGACTGCCGGAGACAAAGTACTAACATTGACTGTCTCAAAAGCTTGACATAATGTTTCATGAATCTCCCCGTCCATTTCCACGTACTTGAAAGTCGACGAATGACTTACAAAAATATCCTCTTCTCCACATACAGTGATCACCTGGCCGTCTACCACATACTTCAACTTCTGATGCAATGTGGATGTCACTGCGCCTGCAGCATGAATCCAGGGACCTCCTAGCAAACAACTATAAGTGGGTTGAATGTCCATAACATAGAATGTTCTTTTGAATACTTGAGACCCAATCTTCACAGGTAGCTCAACCTCCCCGAACACAAATCTCCGGGACCCATCAAAAGGCTTTTACAATTAAATCACTGGGTCGTAAAACAATGCCATCAATATTCAGCTTCATCAAGGCCTTCTTAGGGATCACATTGAGAGAAGAGCCTGTATCAAACAAGACATGTGACAAGACAGCCCCTTTACATTCCATGGTGATGTGCAGGGCCTTGTTGTGATTTCGGACTTCAGAAGTAAGATCTCTATCCATGAAACCCAACCCATGGCTGGCATTTACGCTGCCTACCACAACCTCCAACTAGTTAAGCGTTATCTCTTGTGGTACATATGCCATCTGTAAAACTTTCAGTAGAGCTTCCCTATGAGCCAGAGAACACATTAACAAGGACAAAATAAATATCTTGGACGGAGTTTGATTCAGCTGTTCAACCACTTTATAGTCGCTTTTCTTAATTATCCTCATAAACTCTTCGACTTCTTTTTCAAAAGTGCCCTGTCCGGCAGCAGGAGTTGTCACCTCTTCGGTCGCTATCTGTTTACTCTTAGCCTTTGCAGCAGCTTCAGCTTCAGGATCCCCTCTAAGAACTTGAGGAGCAAAAAGACGCCCGTTTCTTGTAAATCCCCTGACTCCTCCGACATTCACCACAGTCGGGTCAATTGTCACTGCTTTACTTTCCACCTTCTGACCTTCTACGTACACATCCGAGCCATAGTGCCACAGAATGGCCTTGTCATCAGCATAAGGAACTGGTCCTGGAACAGTAATGGTCACTGGACTCACCTCTGGAACATAGATAGTCACAGGCTCTCTCCGGACAGGAACTTCAGGAGGATCAAAGTAAATTGTTATGGTAGACACAAAATTACTTCTATCATCAACCCTATCAAACTGTAGCGACCCCTCGTCGATCAAATGTTGTAGCCCAACATTCAGATCCCCATAGCCATTAACTGAATCCAAACACCCCTTACAGTCATAACCACACCCTGGGAATACTTGCCCTTTCAACAACCTGTCTTTCACGAACAGCAACGAAGTCTTCACTTCCTCCAAGTTCAAGATCAAGTTTAACCTCTCACCGCTATCAACAACATTTATCCTGGCTCCTCCATGATTCGGAATGGGGTTTGATGTAACATTTGGAGGCGGTGCAAAGTTAATCGCTTTTGATTCAATCAAGTCTTGGACCTTATGTTGTAATGCCCTGCACTTCTCTGTTGAGTTTCCGGGAGCTCCTGAATGAAACGCGCATCTTGCGTTAGCATCATACCCTATTGGAAGCTCTCCAGGTGGAGGTGGTGCTAATGTCCTCAATTGAACCAAGTTTAAATCTAACAACCTTTGAAGTAGTGTCGTGTATGTCATTGGGATGGCTTTAAGCACCCTGTTAGCTGGACGAGCTTGTCTCTGCTGATATGGTCTCTGCTGATAATTATTACGTTTTGGCTGTTGTTGTTGTTGTTGTTGTTGCTGTTATGGTTGAGTCTGTTGCACAGGACTTGATGGAATAGTGACTGCTGCAACTTGCTCATAGGATCCTCTGTACCCCCGGCCCCAGCCTCGGCCGTATACAACATTAGTTTCTCCCCCCCTTCTTCTTGGAGGTCCATTAAAAGCTTTTCGAACACCACTGGAGCTACCTGCACCAGTGTCTTGAATTTTCCCCATCTTTAGAAGAGTTTCAACCATCTCTCCTGCTATCACAATGTCATTAAACTTTGTTGCTGAACAAGATGCCAACCTCTCAATAAACACACCCTGTAGTGTTCCCATGAACATGTCCGCCATTTCATTTTCCAACAAGGGAGGTTGCACTCTAGCAGCGAGTTGACGCCACCTCTGAGCGTACTCCTTGAACCCTTCTTTAGCATTCTGATACATGGTCTGCAACTGGGTATGATTTGGAGCCATATCCAAATTATACTGATACTGTTTCACAAATGCCTCAGCTAAATCCTTCCAGCTTCGAATATTAACCCTGCTCAGCTTCATGTACCACTCCAAGGAGGCTCCCACAAGGCTATCCTGGAAGTAATACATCCACAACTTCTCATCATCTGTATGTGCAACAATTCTTCCTACAAAAGACTGGAGGTGTCGGGAACGCCGTGTCGTTGTACTTATCAAAAGTAGGAACCTTGAACTTGTAGGGAATTCTAACCCCTGGCACCAAGCCCAACTTAGTGATATCAAACCCCAGAGAACTTTGAGACTGAATGGCACGAATTTGCTCGGCCATCTCTTCGAACCTTCTGTTCATGTCAATTCCTTGGCCTTCTGCCTCATCCAGCAAAGTAAATTGTTCATCCTGCCCATCCATCTGCATGTTATTCACTCTATCATTGACAATAGTAACTCCTAGTTTCACCACAGGGATTTCTACGTGACGGGCGCCAGCCCCATTGCGATTACCTCCCTCTGATGTCTCATTGTTCCTGACTTGATTGTTTTCCACCATTTCGCGCAGACGCTCTTGAGTTTGACCCATCCCAGCCATGAGGGTCGTGAAGCTATCCATTCTTGTCCTTAGGTCAGCCAGATCTACTTGCATCTGATCCATTACTCTCTCTCTGTTTACTTTCGTAGGGTATTTGTGCACCGTTGGCTGTTCACGAACCTTCCTGGGAGCTATAGTGCTTGAAATGACATAAACGTTAGAAAACTGAGGAACTACCTGCAAAACAGCAAACATGTTATATGCATGCTGTAGCGGTAAAATCGTGAGTGTAAGCTATTGATTAACTTAACTCGATTAACACAGAGTCGCCACCGCGCTTTTCTTTATTTCCGAATGGAAAAAGGTAAAAGAACGAATAAAAACCTAGGATTCTAAAAGCAAAGGCTAAAAGAAATAAACAGAGATTGGGTAAGGGGATTGGTTATGAACCGGGAAGGTTTTAGGCACCCGACTCATCCGTGGTACTCCACGGGAGCCTTTTGAAATACTTATTGCTTTTTGGTCTGAAATTGGTTTGTTTAAAATGATGGAAGAGATGAGAAGAAGAATATTTTTTAATGATTTTGTGTTTGATAAGGTTTTAACGCCTTATGCCTACGTACCCACAAAGTGCAATGCGAGATCAAAACCTCGTAGTTCGTGGTACAAAGTTTGAAAAGAATAAGTGGGTTGAATTAATTTTAAGATGTAGAGATAAGTCGTCATCCCTTAGCGAATAATTCCGCTAAAAGGGATGAATCATATCTAAACACGTGGAAAAGAAGAAAGGTGCACAAGGCACAAAAACAATTGAATGGATTTGTATTTTTTAAAGTATGTACAAAAATGGTTTTAATATATTTACATGAATTAATATTTGGTTAAGAAAATAAAAGGAAAAGGTTAAAAAATCGCTTGACCGAAATCAAGGTTTGTTTATGAAAATGTTTGAAGATTAGAAAACAAGAAGGTTTTGAAATAGGAAGAAATTTTGAAAATTAAAGAATAGGGAGGAGATGAAGGGACTAATCCTAATGCTTGAATTAAAAGATAAGGAAAGAAATTACCAAATTACAATATGTACAAATCTTCAAAGTTCGGACTTTCATCTTCAAAAGTTAATGACAACATTTGAGGCCAAGGTTTCTAACCACTCCAATTTGAACAAAGGGAATCCTAGAAGTCTAAGTCCAATCTCCAAAATTTCGGGATAGTAACCATAAGTCCAATGTTAGAAGTCACAAGTTTTTTAAGAGTTTAATCCTTTATTAAGTATTTTGATGTCCAAATGGACCAAATAAAAACAAGCACAATATGAATATCAACAAACACAATATGAATATAAACAATGATATATGATATAATATGGAAAAATATAATAAGGAGATAAGGGAGCGAGAGATTTAAAATAAAAGGATAAGGTGCAAGAGATTAAATTTAAACAATTATATTCACATTATTATATTATATACAATATAAGGTGGTATGATGAACTTAATCAAGCACAACCACAACAATGAAAATAAAAACCGAGGCAACCGGATCCAAGTGGATCTTTAATCGAATCGGGACTAATATAGGTCTATGTTAAGCAATCGCCGAGTAATTTACGAAGTAATTACCCTACAAATGAGGCCGGCCACCACTAATTAAAGTGAAAAATATTCGTGTTAATACATGTTAGAGAAATGATATAATGAATCGTTCTCCGAAAACATGCCACACTAAAAGAAAAAGGAAGGTCTAATCTTAATCGAGATTATCGTTGAATTTCTCGATTAGCAACCTATCACGATCTCAAAGTATGAAGAATGATCCAAATGATCATTCATCCATAGATTTGAAATAATGAAGATTAAGCTTAATCGGAAATCAACAATCCCGAATCGGAAGATTGTCATCGACCAAAATTAAAAGAGATGAAGCATAATAGATCTAAAAATAGATCCAAAAAGAAAATCAAAACATTTTAAATTCTTCTTAAAAACTCTTTTTAAATTCTTTTATAAACACCTAAAAATCTTTTTAGATAATCTTTTCTAAATCTCTTTTTCTAAACATCTCTTTTCTAAATATCTTTTTAGAATACTTTTCTAAAATTTTCTAAAATCTACTTATGAAGAGAATTATTTTAATAATATTCTAAAAAAAATATTATTAAAATAATTCTGTATTTAAAAAGAAAATCCTCTTTGAAATCAAAAATGAAAAAATAAAAATAAACCAATGGAGGATGTATAACCCGCGGGCAAGTAATCAAATAGATCCAAATGGAGGTTTTTAAGTCCAAACCAAATTAACATTATCAATAAGCTATAAAACAAAATTAATGAAATAATAAAAAAGGAAAAAAGGAGATTGTATCAAAACACAGCCGTTTCTTTCTTCTTCCTTGCGGCAATCACACACAAACAGTAGAGAACGAAAAAAAATCACGACGGCGCAACCTCACAAAACAAGCTCACCTTCACAATCGAAACACAACAAAGCTCTTCTTCTCACTCGCGATCTCTCAACCTTGCTTCGTCTCACTCTTGCGGTTTGGTGATTTGGGGATTAGGGATTTGGGGATTTCGGAATTGGGAAGAGGGGTTTTCAATTTGGCATAAATTCAAGGTGCTCTTTAAGCTTGCTTATGGAGGGAGTGATGGGTTCTTTTTATAGGAGAAGAGGGTTGAAGTTTTGGAGTCGTTTTGAAGTGTATTGATGTGCGTTTTGAGAGCATGAAGAATGCATTTTGTTTGTTGGCTCTTCAGGTAATTTGCTCGTGTTTGTATGCGAGGTGTTTGTGCGGTTTTGACTTGTGGGGTCAGCTGGGCGGATAAGCTTTGTGTAGTTGTAGCTGAGGGAGCTTGACTTGCGTGTAATAGATTGCTGCCGGCTTGGAATATTCTTGCCTTGGCTTGGCATGAGCTGAATGTGAAGTGAGAGTTTGGCAAGTTGGTACGGTTTGGGTGTATTTTGTGTGGCTGATAGAAGCGTGATGGATGGCTTGGCAAGCTGAGACTTTGGATTTTGTGAAAGCTGGACAAAGGCTGATTTTTAAGCCTAGTGAAGTGCAGGCTGATTGGAAAATGTGAGGTCACGTGTGGGGCTTTTGGTAGCTGACTTTTTGTTTCTATTTTTTTTTAAAAGAGGTAAATGATGTAGAAAATGGATCATGGGCTAAGAAATAACAAATGGACTAAATAGCATAATTTGTTTTGTAAGGTATAAAAAAAATGGACAAAAAAAAAAAATAGAAATTGATTTGTTTTTATTTATTTTTATAATTGTGAATAAAATGATGAATATGAATTAGAAAAAAAAATATGAAATATGGTAATGAAAGTGGGTAATCAGTATGAATTAGGAAAATGGATCGAAAATAATTGGGTGGAAATGATTAATGGATCGAAAAATGAAAATAATGTGTGATTTAAAAAAATATTTAGGACGGATAGATGGATGATAATTTGGATAATATGATTTGGTGAAAAATTGAAAATAAAGGATAATGAAAGGTGATCATAAGAAAAGGTATACGGATGAATAGATGGTTTAGTCGGAAAGAAAATGAATAATGGATGAAATTTGGTTTTCAAGCCCACAACAAATCTCGATTATTCGTGCACAGGCCTCTGATAAAATGAATACCGCCAACACAGACCCAACTGAATATTTCTCAACTCAAGCCAACTGTCATCTGAAAACTGTCTGATTATGCCCTGATGATTCGCAACCAACTGAGGAAAATAAATCCTCAAATAAATTACTGATGAACTGAAGACCCGATGACCTGATAGCCACTTGAAGATTCAAACCGCAACACATTGTCTGATAAATGATGAACAAACCAAACTTTGCACAGAAGACAACTGTCACACAACCCAATTTGTATTTTGAAAACGCATTGCCTGATGAATGAATTACTGGCACACACAACTGGCAATCAACACAATCTTTTAATAGTTTGACCAGATTAGGTCAAACATCCACTTGAAATCGCATTGTGACTGAACAAACGCATCTGAATCAAATTACTGTCTCATCTTCGCAAACCTGCAACACAAAGAAGAAGAAGAACACTGCAACATATTTTTTGTATTTTGGTTAGAAGTCAGTAAATATAAACAAATATAAAACAGTAAAAAAAAATAATAATAATGGTGATCCCCTGCGAAGCATAGACCCGATCTGAGGAGAAACTCGAAACCAGTGCGATCTTGTTTGATATGCAAAATGCAGATGATATGCGAAACAATCTTAGGGCAAAAATTAGGGTATTACAGCTGCCCCTATTTAAGTTTCTTCAATCCGGAGATATGAAGATTGACATCTTCGTCTCTACAAGATGGGAGAGACTTAAATACAGAAAAACCCAATTTTTGTCCTAAGAGAAAAAATGATATGATATGAATATGATATGCAAAACCAAGATCTCTGTGGGGAAAATAATGACCACCAGAGAAAAACAAAAAACTTGGGGACACAACAGACAACCAAAGAGTTACCAGGAAAATAAATCACTGGATAACAGACTCCACTTGGGAAAAGATATGAAATAATCAGGGAACAAAAATTAACCAGGGAAAAATCAACACCCTGCCAGGAATATCAACCGAACAAAAATATTCGAATCCAAAAATGGAGAAATACTGTGTTAGAAAAGAAATCATCAACTACCTGTTTACTGGGTAGGAACACCATAGACTCGACTATCAATTTACTGGATAGGAGCAAAATACGGAGGGATAACCTCAAATACCTTTTTACTGGGCAAGAAAATCTCAACTACCTGATTTACTGGGTAGGAAATATAACAGACTCGACTATCGATTTACTGGATAGGAGCAAAATGCAGAGGGATAACCTCAATTACCTTTTTACTGGGCAAGAAACTCTCAACTACCTGATTTACTAGGTAGGAAATATAACAGACTCGACTATCGATTTACTGGATAGGAGATATAAAAGGACTCGACTATCAATTTACTGGATAGGAGTATGGTCAACTACCTGATTTACTGGGTAGGAACTCAATCAAATGGAAACAAATTTCTATTACCTTTTTACTGGGTAAGAAGAAAAATATTGGCTACCGAATTTACTGGGTAGAAGCTCAATCAGATTACCTTTTTACTGGGTAATATGAAAATATCTGATTACCCTTTTACTGGGTAAGAAAATAACTTGACTACCGAATTTACTGGGTAGAACAAATTCTCGACTACCTGATTTACTGGGTAGGAGCTAAATCAAAAAATAACAAACTCTATTACCTTTTTACTGGGTAAGAGGAAAATAACTTGACTACCGAATTTACTGGGTAGAACAATTCTCGACTACCTGATTTACTGGGTAGGAGCTACATCAAAAAATAACAAACTCTATTACCTTTTTACTGGGTAAGAGGCAGAAATCTCGACTACCGAATTTACTGGGTAGGAGTACAAGTAAAAGAAACTTGATCAAATTTGGTAATATTACCCACTATCGATTACTGATAGCTTAATTCCAACATAATAATACTCAAGCTGGAGAAAATATTGCCCACTATCAAACAGTGATAGCTTAATTCCAAAGCAATATACCCACAAAAGGGGACCAAAGTTCAATCCAAGAACAAATTGGAGAGAAACGGTCAAGCGAGACTCATCCCGAGGAGGAAATATCTCAACTGGGGACAAATTCCATCCAGATAATAAACTGGGGAGGAAACTGAATCAACATCATCCACGAGAAACAAACTCAGTGGGGAATTAAAAAGGATTGACACTTTCTGCTTAACGGTCGACACTCTAAACTTGAGAGGAATACGACACACACACTCTATGGGGAAAATCCACACCCAAGAGCAGATAACAATGATAAACGCAAGAATGCAAGCAAACAATGCTATGCTTATGCGTATGAATATGCTTATGAATATACTGACAAAACAGACATAAAGATAAGAAACAGG